>OW121703.1:7507500-10007500 GCA_933228785.1 Lasioglossum pauxillum | reverse complement strand
TTAGAGAGAGAGAGAGAGTGAGAGAGGTAGAGAGAGAGAATTCCTGTCGAATTTTCAACACGATTACACCGCGCGCACTATACGTATACCCTTTGCTACAACTTGCCTGAAAACTCCGGGCTAGGTGTATACCTCGCAGCTAGGTGTGTTCGCGGAAAGCACACTCTCCAGACTTCTGTAATCTCTCTTCTCCAGTTTTCTCCTCTGTTCTTCCCTACGCGAGACGGATTTCCCGGTTCGTTCACTCGTTCCCGATGCGGGAGCAAATGTCCCTACGCCAATTACCGTCGCGCTCTAACAAGCAGCGGTATGTCCTGCTACCGTATCGCGTTCTTTAAGCCTCTAAACCGTACTACACCGCGGCTTAGACACACTACCTGTAAGCGCCTTCTCTCTCATCGACTCTTTCTCTCCACCCCCTCTCTCACACACTTTCTCTCTCTCTCTTTCTTTCTGAGTTAAGGTCGTTTGCGAAGGAACGTTTGTGACGGCGCAGTGTCGGCGAAGATCGTCCCTAGAACCTCCCGTCGCCGCGTCCTCTTTCACCTCTGCCCCCGTCAAAACGGGCGTGCGTACTCGAAGCTTTCTGCGTGCGTGCCTGCGTGTTGTTTTCTTTTCTTTTCTTTTTCTTTGTTCGTCCCTCCGACCGCCGACGCACCGAAAGCGAGTGTGTCTGCACGCGCGCGGAGAGATCGATCACATTGGAAACGGGAAACGGCGAGCGAGCGACTCGAGAGCTGGATTGAATCGCAAGAAGTAACAGAGAAAATAGTATAGCGAGAGAGAGAGGGAGAGAGAGAAGGGCGGGAGGGAGAGGAGAGGGAGGGTTTGCACGAAGAGTGGAAGCCCAAAGTGTAGATGGATAAGAATCGGAGAGCGGAGGGTCGAGAAGCCAAGAGGGAGAAAGTAAGAGAGGAGTGAGAACGCAAGAAGAGAGCAGGAAAGTATGAAGGAGGAAGAACACACCCACGCGAGGCGATTCAGAAGCGATTGTACGCAACTCTGTCGGGCGCGTGTCTTTCGTATCACGTACGAATGCGGCGAAGCTACTAGCTAGCGCGAGGTAAAAGCGACGAAGCGAGGCTCTCCCCCAAGCTGATCCTGCGTGCTAAACGAGCCGCTACGCTGCCACTCTCTCCCCCCACCCTCTATCAGCCTCCCCTCCACCCACTCCACCGGTCCCTTGCCCCTCCCGACTCTTCTCAACCACCCACCCCCGCCTGCTCAAACGGGCAGATCTGCCTCGCAGTGTCTGCTTTGCGCTTGCTTCCACCACTGCCACCACTGCCTAGCTGCTAGCTCTGCTACTACAACCCACCGCGCGCTGCTATTCCATCCTCCATCCTCCATCCTCCATCGCATCCACCACCAACGCTACTTTAACCGTTCCCCGGCATTCCCCTCTTTCCCCTCCCCCACCATCGCCTCTTCGCTCGCGTTTCTATTACGTCCGCGCATCGACGCGACGTACCAGCTGCCTACATACACGCGTGCCACCATCAACTCACGCGTACTTTGCAATACGCGTGATGCCTTGGCGGGAAACTCGACCAATTGAAAAATCATAAACTAAAGATGGTAATCTCGGCGGTTGGGAAAAACTGAATCGATCGAGTTCCCGCCCTCGCTCTTTTCCCCCGTTTCTCTCTCGCAACGGTACGTTTACTATTATTATCTGCTTTACTTATTATTCATGGACATGCATGCGAACACTTCGGGACCGAAATGTCACTTGTATCGTGTACAGACGCGACTGTTTCGTTCCGTGGCGTCTAGCGATTAAAATTTTAATCAAGATTGATTGATTAATGTGTACGATTAAAAAAAGAAATCATCGAAATATCGGAGAAAGATCATCGAACAAGCAAATAAACTCCGAACTATGTCATGCTTCAACTGCTTTTGATAATAACAATGTCACGAACATGTTGGTAAAAAGTTCATACAAAAATAAAGGTTTTTTGACAATTGCTTCGACGATTTGTGTAATCTGGTATTCTGTCACACGTCGCAGCGCGGCGATCGAGCTTTCGGATCTTTAGGGAATACACTCCGCGATAATGAGGACAAATTTTCCATAAATACCGTGCTCATCTCTTTCACATGCATCGAGACATTACTGAACTATGTATTATGAATCGTATCGTTAATTTATTCGATTTTAGTGCTACTAGCAAGCAACCTTCTTCACTTTCAATACGAAATAAAATATTTTACAAAATATACTGATCCGACGTTCGCATACTTAATAGCAGACAAACGGTTATTGAACTCTATGCACACGAATTCGAAATAACCGATTTTTACAGAAACTACTCTTAGAAGAAAACTTTGTTCACCATTCATTACACTGTCCAACAAATCTCAACTTTTTTTATGTTCCCTAATTACTGTTGGGTCCTTCTTATAGAGTTTTTTGCGCTGATTCCGAATCTGTTTTTAATTTTTTTCTGCTGAAGTGTGCTCTGTTTATGGCATGCGGGCGCATCCTGACATAGATGGCGCATCCCGACATAGATGGCGCCTATGGGAAACTAGATATACGGAGAGTTCACATCTAGTGATGACGTTGCAGCCGCGGATTGGTCGTTGTGTTCATCGGTATTCATCTGTATTCTCCATACTGAAGAGTCTATAGTCTTCTTGTTTAGAAGCCATTATTGTAAAAGAAAGCACGCGCGGCGGCCATGTTTATACTGCACTCTGTACCTTCTCATTTATTCTAATATACATATATAGATTAAATATAAATAACCTCAACATTTTCCTATACAAACAGTTTTTGAGGAACATGGCTTTGAAGAAAAAAACATATTTTTCAACTTTAAACAAATATTGTGATGTTATTATAAAAGATATTGAATTGTTCTTTGCAGCAAAAGATTCTGTAGACTTTCCCGAATACAGTGATATCCAATATTAATACATTATGATTGTTTGAACATGTTTAAACAATGATTAAAGACGGAGAGACACCAATTTTCCACCAATTTTTCAGAATACTTTTCAATTTATCTCAAAAAATAAGGGTCCAGCGGAAAATCGAACTATACCACTATCGAGAGCAGACTTTTATCTTGAGAAGCCACCCTGTCAAGTTTGGATCGTCGAGTCAACATAAAAGTCTGTTCTATCGCTTGGTATAATTCGATTTTCCGCTGGACCCTTATTTTTTGAGATAAATTGAAAAATATCCTTAAAAATTGGTGCAAAAGTGGTGTTCTCTAAAAAAAAAAAATCAGGTGGTTCGGTACAATTATAAGAAAGTTATTATGTTTTAAAGAGCGTCCTAATACTTTCGTTACCCACAGTATATCTTGATTATTTATACGCCTGCAGCGAAAAGAATGGAATCTTCACGAATCTAGTATATTCCATCGCCTCATAATTGCAGTGTCTTGTTTCAGTAAGGGGGTTGAGCCTATTGTGGTAAGACCTAACAGCTATACTGTTTATGCGTACACGTTGCATGTATGCGTAACAACCATAGTGAAATACACTGTATAATCCTCTAACTATATACAAGCAATTATTAAGTTGTGCAGTTCGATCGCAGTGAACAAGTAAATTTCAATTCGCATAATTCTATTGGAGAAAGAAAGTAATTTCGATATTTTAGGGTGAAATAAAATCGAATTTCTTTATTCTAGCGATAATACATGACGAATACATAATGTTTCATGAAGAGTTGAAAGTGAAACCAATTGGGAGTTGCAGGGTGTTTCAAAATTATAATTATAATCGCAACCACTATACTGTGAATCTGCACCTCTAGATAGGTGGAGATTCCTTACAAAAATGTTTCTTTCAAAAGTCTCAAAGGAACTATACCTCTGAATTCAACCGTTCTTTTAAAAGACGACTTTAAAGATTCGCCAACTACATTATTTTATTCCATATGTTTACAGGATATCTTAAAATGGTATAATATAATATTAAAATAATATTAAATGATATTAAATAATAAATGATGATTCTAAAATAAGTGGAAAATATACAATAAATTTGTACGTTTTACGCGACTTTTTCGAGGAAATTCACTAAGAATCCATGAAGTTTGCATACGTGGCGTTCTGAAGAAGTAGAATGAGTCGGTCATGAACAGACACGTCAGACGATTCCTATGCAACAGCACGCGTGTTCGCCGAATTTTCAAACTGAAATTTCTCGGAAAGGAGGAAAGAAATGAAAAAAATTTGTTCTACATTTTCTCATAGAGAATCATCCCCTCCACATTTATACCATTTTGGGACACCCTGCAGACATATGAAACCAAATATGTAGTTTACGAAACTTTAAAGTCGTTTTCGATCAGTAGTATACGATGAGATTAAAAACAATTTTTACGTTGAGATTCAATGTTAACCTTTTGCACTACTTTGCACACTCCTTTGTCGACTCGACATCACAGAAAGAGAAATGTAAATTAAACGGGTTTTTATATATATTTGGTTCATCCTTTATTTAATCGTCTTATTTTTTTAGTTAAAAACAAATATAATTTCCACAAATATAAATTACAACGAAGTTTGAGAGATATATTTAATATAATTACAGTAAATCCCCTATAAACGCAAAAAGGCCGTACACGATAAACGCAAAAAAATATTCCGTAAATAAGTATATCGGTGTGAACCACTACTAATGCGACGCGGCATTCCTCACAATGTAATACCAATATAAAATCATTTTCATTATTACTTATCTTTTTACGAAACGTTCACCAATATATTTGTAGCATTTTTCTAATTAAAATAAGACGAAACACGATATAATTTCAACTTTTTCGGGCGCAAGGAAGGACAGCGTATGGGAAAGAAAGAGACGCGGACAGTCGTAGCCGCTTCGGTCGCGTGCCGTCTCTCTCTAAACGCGCTGTCCTTCTCTACGTTCCGCTCGGCCTTTGCAGCTCAACAAAATAGTGTCTCGTCTACGATAAATGCTAACGAATCTCCCCAAGGCTTTTGTTTTTATAGAGGATTTATACTGTAGTAAAGTAAATTGTTTAAAATAAGTAGCAGTCAAGGAACTGTCCTGTGAAGTATATTTCAAATAAAACGCTTAAAATAATAGGGAGTAGTTGGCAACAAAATTGGAAAATAATTCGGAGTGCAAAGGTGAATTTTGTGGTCCATTTTTGTAACAGATCTCCACCGGTCCAGAGGTGTAGAATCGCGCTATAGTGGTCACGACATATAATTTTCAAACAGCCTGAACATCTGGAAGGTCTTCGGGTTTATGTTTTATGACGGCCACGGTAGATACGTTGTTGTCGGGTGGGTAGTTCACCGGAACTTGGACTCACGATTGTCCCTGCGCACGGAGGGTTTTATGACGGAACATATACATATTGGATATGCTTCATTAATTTAACCTCTTAAGGGGTCAGGACACAGTAATATTTTGAAAAAACCGAAAATTCTTTTTTTAAAAAAAAATTACATTCGTAAACTTTAAACGTGTTTTTCTCAGAGTTGTGTTTTTTAAAACCGTTATCTACGTTATGATATGTATTAGGCATTGAGGATCGATTTTTTTCATTTTCGAATTATTTTGTTAACGATAAACAAAAAATTAACAAATTTTCTACCGAAATTCAGACATTAAACTTACAATATCAGCCATTTTGTTAATTTTCACAAAATGTGGATTGTGGGATTGTCAAGGACTACAGGATATATCACAGTTTATGAGATTTTTCGGATTTTTGACATGCAGTGGGTGTACAAACTTTTCGTACACTTTTTAAAAACTAATAACATTTTTGTAATTGTACCAAACAACCTGATTTTTTATAATCAATTAGAAGCATTGGTTTACGAAATGATATACAAAAAAGATTTACCAAAAATTATAATTCACAAGGTGAAATGCAAAAATAAAAAAGGCATGTTTCTAAACTTTTTTATTTGAGTCCTTAATAAAAATTTAAAATGTACGTTTTGTAGATCTATGTTAGTCATACACATGTTGAAAATTTCATTGATATCGATTAACATACACAGGAGCTACAAGCGGTTAAAAATGGTGAAAAATCGTAGTTTTCCACGACTTTTGATCAGTTTCTGATTAAAATCCACAGAATCGCACATTTTTCGACGCTTGTTGTTTTTTCCTGCGTCAATCGATTTCGATGAAATTTCCAACATGTGTATAAAGAACATGCATCTAGGAAACATATGTTTTAAATTGTCATTGATGGCCCAAATAAAAAAGTTTTAAAAAATGCCTTTTTTATTTTTGCCTGCAACCGTGTAAATTGTAATTTTTGGAAAATCGTTTTTGCATATCAGTTTGTAAACTAATGCTTCTAATTGATTATAAAAAGTCAGGTCGTTTGGTACAATTATAAAAAAGTTATTAGTTTTTAAAAGGTGTACAAATACTTTGTACACCCACTGTAGTTAATTCGTATTGTAGAAATCCTGTACAAGAGTTGGCCATCTGGAAAAAAAGATATTCCGAGCAAAGACAACGAAAGGCATAAGAACAATGTAATATTTTCTAAATATTACAAGCATTTTTTTTAGTCCATAATACAGTGGATTAATATATATTTATACTGTTGTTTAAAAATCTTATATGTTCCCCACTTGTTACTGTATCCTAACCCCTTAACTGCGGAATTTAGTTTTAAAAATCCCCAATAGAGTGCGGAATAAAAATCAAGCAATAACGAGTATGTATACACGTCGAACGCAGAGCGAGTGGTCCTATTATAAATTTTACATAAAACGAGGAAGGATTACATTTTTATTTAATAAAAAATTAACAATTCATTCTCGAAAAGGTTGTTGTTATTAAGATATTAAAAATGGTCAAAAAATAATAATATTCATAAACGAGACAAATTAAAGAAAAAATATAATTTGAAGGAATTCAACTGATTTCAGTGTGGTATTTTTCAGAGCAAGGTGTACCACACAAAGTGGCACTTCGCAGGTCATACACCAATATCGTGACTCCATACGGATTCCATTTCTTGAGCAGATGGCACATCTTCGAAGTAGATTTGCTTTTGATGGCGTAGCTGGTATAAAGTATAATATATGTATACCGTCAAATAATATTCGTATTACATGTTATCGAAATTTCGAGTTTTTATAGTTGATGGTAATTGTTTATTTTACACGACGAGTATACACGTCAACGGCACCGGTTCCTTTTTATTTGGGGCATTCTTTACAAAACCCGACAAAAATACCGGTATTTATTTCGATTATACCGAAACTGGTATTTTAACGATTTAGGTATTATTTCGATTTTAATACAACCTTGTGGTATAAAAATTTGACCGGTATCAAGTCCCTGGCTATACCACGTGATATATCAATTTCCTGTTACGATAGTATAAACAGAATTTGCTTTGACCATCATATAGGGACAGCAAGGAGGGACATAAGAGTATGCGTGTTCCGATAGTAAAGGAAATTCATGTGCTGTACATACATGTATAAATATATTTCAATGAAAGTGGTATAAGCAAGCATATTGATCCATATTTTACATACATAAATATAGAACAGTCTTAGGTTATCTAAATCATAATAGTTCTACATTTTTCCCGAGGAAGAAAATACACAAATTTCAATTCATCTTAAGCATTCATTTTACTAATATTATTTTAAACTAGAAATAAACTACGTACACATTATAAGGTGGAAGAAGAAATTTCATACAATTTTTCAACATTTCATTCGGCATTGTTCACGATTCTGTCCTTAATACGTGAAACAATTTATGCACATTTTTTGGCTGCCTTTTTCACAGTTTTTAGGCATCCAAATTGTAACGTTTAATGTTTAGCTATTTTCGAAATCTTTAGTGTTAGGAAATATCAATGCCCAAATTCAAAGTGATATCCATAACAGGAGAAAACTGTCTTACCAGCCTGGTTGTCATAGAATCCAGGATAATGATTGACAGGTTGTCTGATGGATGGCGCATAATATAAACAGACACCACAATTACAAATACAGCGGATAACGAAGAGCACTCTCCTTCTTCTGTGCCCTCTCGAGCTGTAAACACCTTGTCTGTCGCGTCGCATTGCTTTGTACACATTATATTACGTTAAACTATTCGTTTGTTAAAAAGTACATATATGCGCATATATAAAACACTAGTGTGTTGTTCGCAAGTGGGTGTAATCATTTATTCGTTCTATCCTCAAGATTTATAATAATATTTTGCAAAAAATACAGTATGAAATTTTTGTTTCGTCGTATTCTTCGTTCGTCAAAATCAGAAAAGTATGTGGTTTGGTGGCCGAAGTATTTCTGGATTTTTCTTTAAGAATTTTTGGATGCGATTCAATAACAAGTAAATCAAAAATTGATTTCTCCTTCTTTCATTGTAACTGACCTTACAAGGTTTACGGTTGAAACTTCGGTGAGCCATTTTCAGTGAAAATCAGCTGAGAGGTGATTTCGACCACTTATCGTAATTCAGATTTACTGCATGCTTTTGCAGAACCTTCAGATACCGCGTGGTTATTAATTTCCCATCAATGTAGACCGAATATACACCACTCTATAAGCAGAGACGCATCCTAAAACCATTACCGACCCTCGATACCCACGATAACCACAATGTTTTACTACTAGCTTCAACCACATTTCCTGGTTTGCTTCTCCTTTGCGTCTTGGCAGCCATTTATACACGTTTCTATCTCGAATCTACATGCGTTTTGGTACTACACAGTTTGTCAATATAAAATTGTTTAAATAATTAGATAAAAATCATTCTACCGTATACTCCCTAGGCTCCATATTATGGAATACTTTTATTTTTGTCTTAAATAACACCGTCCAACAAATTTCAACTCTTTTTGTCTCTCACAATTACTGTTGCGTGGTTCTTATAGAGTTTTTTGCGCTGATTCTGAATCTGCCATTAATTTTCCTCGTAGACGCACAGTTTTTGAGAAACATGATTTTGAAAACAAAACACATTTTTCAAATTTAAACAAATATTGTGATGTTATTATAAAATACATAGAATTATTTTTTGCAGCAAAAGATTTTGTAGACTTTCCCGAATACAGTGATATCCAATATTAATACATTTTGAATGTCTAAACATGTTCAAACAATCATTAACGACGGAGAGACACCACTTTTGCATCAATTTTTGACGATATTTTTGAATTTATCACAAAAAATAAGGATCCAGCGTAATATCGAAGTATATCACGTGATAGAGCAGACTTTTATCTTGAGAATACTACATATAGAGAATATTGATTATACGCAAAAATATTTTTAATTAAATGGAACTTCAGTACCGAGCGGGACATCATATGGTGGGATTTTTATTTTTCCCGGTGGACACTCCAAGATGAGATGAAGGTCAACTTTCTTTTTTTAAATGGAATGTACTGTGGATTATAATCAATATTGTAACGTTATTCGTCTATTTTATGTACACTACCGAAAAGTGCTATCATTAACATATAAAATATCTTTTTAAAATAGTTATTACAAAGAATAATCTCCGTTATTTACAATAGTACGGAAAAATGTTATGAACAAAATTTGCACGGTTCAGAGGGGCACATGTTGTGGCACAAACATTTTCTGCGTGGGTGCAGGCATAGAGGAGATTTCAAGGTCACCTTGATTTTTTTTAACAGAATGTCCTTTTTTGATACCATAGATCGATAGAGTATCAAATTCTGAGTATAAAAGTGTTGACGTTTATACGACCTAAACCGAATAGTTAACGAGATATTATCCAAAGAATAAAGAAAATTGTTTCAATAATATCTCGTTAACTATTAGATTTAGGACATATGAAGGTCAATATATTTTTACTCATAATTCGATAGTCTATCGATTCATGATACAGAAAGTAGGTCCTTCCATTTAAAAAAATCAAGGTGACCTTTTCCTCACTTTGGAGTGTCCATCGGGAAAAATAAAAATATCACCACATGATGTCCCCCTCGGTACTGAACAACTTCATGTCAAACATTTTTGCGTATATAGAGGATTTACTGTATTCCTCGGAAGGATGCAATGGCTCACGCCTAGACGAAGTCCTGATGCAGTATGACGAATGGAGTATAAAAGGCGCTGGGATAACAAAACGCAGCCAACCGCCTCCAAACGGCCAAAGGAGATCCCACCTTCTCAGAATTTCTATCCTCACCGTCGGAAATTGCCGTCACACGTCGACGTTAACGATTGCCGATAGAAAGATATCTATAAAATATTGTTCAAAGTTTCCGTTGTATGCAAAAATTCATGAAATATTTATTTGCGTCACTTCGGGGCTAGTCTTTTACGAGTTAATCTCCAGATTAATCTCGCCCGATTCCAGCGCATTTTGCTCGCGTTAAACACGGTGCAAACACAAACTCTCTCGGATCAGATGGCCGAGTTTATTACTCGGGTTTATTACTGTCGTAGAATTTTAAGGTGTAGAGAACTTCTAAAGACACGTACATTTTCGCTTTCAGCAATGTGTTTCTCCGGCAGCGCGAAAAGCAACATCGCACTATTAATGCAAACGATAAATGTCTTCTATCTGACGAAATTAGTTTACTATTCATTAATTTTCCTTAACATGCATTTGGATGTTTCATTTTAAATTCCCAGGGGAAATATCTCGAGGAATATCACTGGATGCAATGTTTTAAATTTTTATGTTGATGGGATGAGCCTTGCACCAATTATAAGAACATTGGTTCGTTCAAATACCAAAACTGTATAACATATATTGTATAACATATTTGGATAACATATTTCAAGGTCATCAAAATCGGAGAGAAAAATTCTTTGGTAAATAATTATCAAGTTTTCTTCTGAGTTTACCAAGCTCTTTTATGCACTTGATACTATGTATATATATTTTTAACGTTGTAGATAAAATTGTTGACGAACAGGTGCACCTAATTGAAACGTAAGTTGAACACTTGAATAGTCGCACGTTTCCCGCAAACGCCTCTGCCAGCTGTCGCTAACTTCACCAAGAATACTCATTAGCGTTACATTAATGCAAACTTATAAACTAGTTACTGGTTCGAAACTTTATTCACCATTTCATAAATATTAATACATTCGCATTATACATATATTTTTATATCAAATAATAATTTGGAAAATACTTGACACGTTGACTGCTGAATCCCACGAAACTCAAGTAATTTATTACACTATGAGCAAGCTCGTTGCACTACTCGAATGTTTACAGTAAGTTAAACTCGATGAAAATTGGCACGCGAGAAATTACCTATCTGTAATTCACTTTAATTTAATTGCTGTGACGAAAAATATTTTAGTTTGGAGGGAAAATTCCGTCGTATTTTAAAGAAAACATTTGAATCATTTTATAAAAATATATGTTTAATATTATTCGATAATATAATGTCCATTACAGTGTTCACGCGGATGTGACTTTTTTATCCCCACTCCGAGCTCTATTATTATGGGACAGAGGGAGTATCATTTTCAATTTATTGTATATATTAACATAGAAAATAAACTTCTATGTCGCTTCGGTTTGTTGGAATTCAGGTGGAAAATTTTTATTTTGCGTAAAGATCCGCTGTCTATTTATCATGCACTTGCTTCCCCTGAATTATTCTTTCAAAGCTCAGAAGACTTGATAATATGAGTGGCGCTGGAGTTACAACACCACAGTATATTTTATTAAGATTTTCATCCTCCTGAAATATTGACGTTCGTTCACAAGAGGTATTCTTATGGGTGAAAATTTATGTATTGTTACGTCCTAAGGAGGACGTATTATAGATTTGACTAGTTAAAATTGAAATTTAATTTGAATAGATTGAAATGATTGGAAAAATTAGAATTGAGATATAACGCAGTTTTGAACCTACCTGCATTCACCGGTTTCGGTTCGGGTAATCGAGTATTTCTTAATATTCTAAGTGATTTTAACGATGGAACGTGGAAATCGAAGTTGGGTGGTTTCTTAGTAAATGATTGGATATTTTTATGTGTTTGAATAAAAAAATAAACAAAACTATATTTTAAGCTCCAAATTTCTTAATTTTTAAGCTCAAAATTATTATAATTTGTTAGTAATTACCGCTAAGTAGTCTTCTTTTTGATAATTGTGAATCTTCCGGTATGATGCTAGGTCTCGTTGTGTAATTAACTTTTAGGAAACTTTTACTTGAATACTTTTTAACAAAACTGACCGATATTTATAATTGTCGCACTGTTTAATTGGTATGAAGACTGTTCATTTATTGACTGGAGACTGTGCTCCTAATGAGGAGTCATCCCTTTTATAGGCCGATCAATCCTTTGTTATAAATTTCGTCAGATGATTAATTCGTCACAAATTCTCCGTAATCGCTAGATCAATTTCTTCTTATGCTTTCTTCTCTATGACTCCCCTGGCCAGATCGAATTACATCTACGTCACACGTGGGGCGACGAACAATTATTGCTCATCGATTCTCGATGGACAATCCTCAGCGGATATTAGATCACGATTTATATTTGAAAGTGACTCATTCATTTAATGAAATAATTTCGCTACGCAGTTTTTTCGTTCAGTAAGATTCAAATGAAGAACGAGTTTTCCTAATTCTATCGCACGCAATGTGGTGTAATGTACGATAGTTCGACATTGATTATTAGCAATAGTATTTAATATTTCGTTTCTCGTACAACATTATTAAATTAAGCATAGAAATTCAAAAGGTATATGTTATGCATCATTGATTATATTTAATTATTAATGATGGCTGAACCACCGGACGTGACAGTATCGTAATGTTAGTTAAATATTCATTTATCAGAGACTGAGATTGAGCCTTTAGAGAAAGTACAAAATTTTGGGTGACCCTGTATATTTCATAAGAATCGCTTCAATGCGATGCCAGATATCCGTATTCACCGTGTTATTTTTCCGATAATTCGAATTTCTTTCCTTTCGAGGTCTATCGACCATTCATTAAGAAGCCACCTCATCAAACAGCTGGAAAAAAGAATAAAATTTAGTGTCTCTGGGAGGATAGTGTTGACATACAAAAGAAGATGAACATTTTATTGAAAGAGTGTCCGACAGTAATTTCTTCGTATAATTTTACTTATAATTTATTTGCAATCTTAAGATGCGATATTACGTAGTCCACTTATTGTAACAATAATATTTGCCCCAATATTTTCTTACTTGTCCTATTTATTAAGATTATTAGAACACAATTTCATATTGGATTAATAAGTGTACTAAAATGTAGTAAACTGCAATACCATAATAAGTTTATTTTCTCAGCCCCTCGGCCACGAAAAGCGTTTACAATAATAGATTTACAATTATTTTTCCCTAATGTCCAACATTGTCACCGTGTCCTTCCACACTTTAAATCTAATTTCTAACATGAAAATAAATCACAGTAAATAAACGATAAAATACAAACAATTATTATAACAAAAAGTGTAATTACAATTTCATCTATCGTTCTATTCTAATGAAATAAGAAAGGAAATAAAATACTTTTCAGATTAAACTGCAGTATACGATAACAAAAAGTGTAATTATAATTTCCTATTAAACTAAACGCATTTTATTTTTCAACGTTTCCTATCGTTCTAACCAATAAATTTGTAAAATACGTTTCCCACATAATAAATCACAGCAGAAATATCTAGTAATACATCCCCAACAATACCGTTTTAACGAAGATAGATCTTCTGCCATATATTGCTGTCACAATCACTCAACTTGTAACGGGTAACGAATCACAGAACTAAAAAATACTACGAAGTGTTTCGTGTCGAAGTTTATGGTATGTGGAGACATATGTTGGATAAAATGCGACGACAATCTCTAATAAATGGATATTTAACTAATTTACGATACATAAATTCTCATCGATAAGGATACAGGTAAATATCACTTTAGTATAAAATATAAAATACCTCGTGTGAACGAATATCACTTGTTTAGCTTTAGGAGGATCAAAGTCTTAATAAAATACACTGTGGTAGGTAACTATAGCGTCACCCATATTACAGTGAAGTCGCGATATATTTCTGCGACCTTCTACCCAGAATTTATCCAGTACCTACCAACTCCACTGCCGGCCATCGCCGCAGGACGGCGATGATTGATCTCGTTCCGGGCATATCGGTGTAAACCACTACTAATCAAATTAAAAACTTCTTTATTCTTCGTTATTTTTTATGGGACTTTCGCCAACTTATTTGTGACATTTTACTGATTAAGATGATACCAAACACGATATAATTTCAACTGTATTTAGTGGTTTAATCGACGATGAAAGATTCGAGCGAAAATAAGGACAGCGTATGGGAAAGAAAGGGACGCGGACAGTCGCCATCGCCGGCACAGTTCAAAGGCCCGTGTGTTCGCTGTCCTTCCTTGCGCCCGAAACTTTCACCGTCGATTAAACCACTAAATACAGTTGACATTGTATCGTGTTTGGTGTCATTTTAATCAGAGAAATGCTAGAAATAAGTTAGTGAAAGTCCCATAAAAAAATATTGAAAATTAAGAAGTTGGAGTATTTTATTCACTCGAGTCAATGTTGTGGTGTTCACACCGATATACCCAAGCCGAGATCAATCATCACCGCCCGAAGGCGCGGCGCAACGTTGGCCGGCAGTGGAGTGAGTAGGCACTGGACTTCGATTAGATAGGCGACCCAGGGCATCGATTGAATGAGTGGCTGTTCTCGGATAGATGCTGGTGGGTGAATGAAAGAAACGGTCCCAACCAGCATCCCGAGGAGAGTAAGAGAAAATAAAACCCTTATGAGAAGGAAAAAAAAAGGACATCGATTGAAGAATTACTGTATTCCCCTCGATTTTCTCGATCTGGCTGCACTGGTATGGAACGTGCCTGAGGAGCTCCGAACTAGGATCGCCACGGGGGGCGAGACGCGCGATCGGGTCGAGGGGGCGTAGCCTTCGAAACTCAAGTAAATCCGAGCACTGGCGTATGGAAAATAAAGAGATGCGGAGAGCCGCAGCGCGCCGGCACAGTTCAAAGAACTTCCCATACGCTGTTCCTCCTTGCGTTCGAAACTTTCATCGTCCATTACACAAGTAAATCATCGAAATATCATATTTGGTATTATATGCATCACAAAAATGCCACGAATATGTTGGTGAAAGTTCCATAAAATAATAATGAAAAATAAAGAAGTTTTGTCATTCGGATCAGTGTGATCTCACACGGATTAGTGTGAGGTCTTCCGAGCCTCATGGCCCCTTAAGAGGGTACACCCCTCAGAAGTGGGTATAGTTCTGGGACACTTATTGGCCAGACATTTGGGATATTTACCGGTAAAATACTGTACTATCTAAATAATAATAATAATGACAATACTTTCCAATTCAATACAATTCAATGTGTTTAAACATGCTCGCTTAATCCAAAAATTCTGAAAAAAATACACAATAATAATCACGATGAGACTACTAACATAATAATATCAACGTGGTACTTTGAAAACTTCAATCTCAAATCGGTAATTGTATGTTTCCAGATTATTTAAAAATCGATTTCGCATATCAAAAATTCTGAAATACATAATTCACTGTAATGCGTGCTATGTATTAGGTATCAAGGTCTCTATACCCTGGTTCGCTCATTTAAAACTTGGGAGAAGCTTTATTGTTACGGTTCACAGAATGCGTGCCGATCATTATAACCTAGCTGCTTCACTAGCGCAAGTAGGTATTGTCAATAATAACCAGTGTAAATGTGATCAGGACTGCGAAACTCTTGACCACATAATATGGCAATGCGTATTGTATAATTCACAAAGGCGCAAGTTAATAAATGCCCTTCTTGGTATGGGCCTTCGGCCTCCTTTCAATGTAGATACACTCATAGCAAAGCCAAATATTGAAGCTTGCCTTGGTATTCATTCTTTTTTCAAAAATTACAATCTACATATTTAGAGTTAACGGACATTCGCTTGTATCATTATTGTATTCTTAATGTATTATTACTGTATTCCATATTATTGTATTCACTTATATTATTCCTGTAAAACGAAATAAAAGCCCAGAAGGGTTTATAATGCTTACAAATAAAAAAATATGTATTAGGTTGATTCTACCTGGCAGAATGTAATTTTTTGTTGAGCAGAACAGAAGGAATGAAGCATAATTTATTAAACCGTGCTCACCCTGTAACAACACTTGTGGTAGAGTACCCATCCCCAATATAACCTGGAAGCTCGTGTGTTGTTACGTTTTATATTATTATGCTAATGTTGTTAAACTACTTTTAATTATAGAATACTTTGTTTATTTTTCGATATAAATGTATCTTTTACTTCCTTTTCTTTAGTTAAGACTGCATGAACTATCTAGAATTGGTTATGGCGTATTATTAGAAACAAATTATTACAATTTATTTCTTAACCTTAAGTTACTTAAGAGATTGAATATGGTCGTTCAGTTTATACTATACAATACTGTACAAGTACTTGTTCGCTCTAGCTGTCGTCTGGAAGATTTTCTTGTTAATATGCAGCGTGGAAACGCCATTTCCGGACCTCTTAAAAAGGACACGATGGAGCAATGTAAATACGAATGGATATACCTTCTAAGAAGAAAATGGATACGAAACACACAAGGCTAACTTCTGGTAAACATATTAATGTCGAGAATGGTGAATAACGAAAATTATAATAGTTTATATTATAATAGAATCCATATCTAGAGGGTGAATCTGATAAACGTGACAATCTCAAATAACTTGCAAGGTATTTGTTGTACGAAAAAAATGTTCAAACTAATGTTGCATGGCTTCTAGGGAGACATACAGTGCTTTAATATGCTTTTTGTTACTTTAGTTTTTCATCCAGTTATGCAGGTCACCGTCAGCTTTTTTTACGAAATGCCCAGTATTTTTTCATGAACTCGGATAAAGTACAAAATTCTGCATAAAAAGGTACATATACATACATATGGAAAATGAATTCGGGACTCTAAATTTTCTTAGATCCTAAAGCTCTCGTTTTCTTAGATTAAGATTTTACTGTACCTCCATAGTTTTTTATTCCGGGTTTAGGTCTCTCTTCAACCTCAAGATTACAATTTACATTTAAAATAGAAAAAAATGAATTATTATTAGACTGCGGATGTTTATGCAATTTTCAATTTTTGTAGACGAATTTTAAGAAAGTGGAATAAAACAGGATCTTACTTCCAGCGCAGCGGTAGTAACCTTTGCAGATCTGAAATTAATAAAAATCGTAATGAATCCTGTCAGATTTTAAACTGTACCCTTTTTCGAACATTTTCAGAATCGATAAATGCATAAAGATCCACAGTCTAACTATTATTATATTGTATGCTACTATACATTGACACCATACAACTTGCGTTTGAACCATTCTTTCACACACCAAATAGTCGACAAGTAATTTAGGTGGCACACTTACAATTAGGTGATTCACCTTGTAGAAGGTCATGTTAGTATCAACATATTTGATTACTAGCTTTCCCCGCCACGCGTTGCTGTGGCTCAGTATTTTTTAAAAGCATGTTTTCACCTGTCACAGATGTGACATTTTAATCACGTGATTGCTGATCACGGAGTCGTGTTTGACGCTGATCTGCTGTTTCTCGTTGTCGTCTTTCAGCCTGTCGCGTTCATTCTGTTGAGTTTGATGCAGATCTGAAGCGGCAGAAACCGATCGCCGTGCTCGCAACCGTGCATCCTCATGTCTGGCACGTATTTGAACCATTCTTCGTGATGCCCGTTCTTCCTCGATTTGATTTCATCTTAATCGTCACACTGCTTCCGTTCCGCGAGTACGACGACCTAAGTTTGTTTTTCTGCGAGTCATTCTATTTATGTACTAAAGTAGAAAGAAAATTATATCGAGAACATCTAAAATTGCTAAACATTAAATAAGAAAAAACACGAACTAAAAGACAAAGAAAAAACTTAATAATTTAAAAATACTAACCAAATATTTCAATTCAAACGCAGATCGATCTACTCAGCTGTATTCCAGTGTAATGAGAAACTTACAGAACAAATCACCCCGAATAGGTCAATCTTTCTGTTTATATATATTTAACAATATAATTTGAAGCAGAATACCACTGAGAAGATTCTCGTCGTGACGCATTAGTGATAATGCGAATCAACACGAAACCATATCGATTATTATACATCGGTGTTTTCGCAAACGCGCCACATTCACATAACTTGAAGTAAGCAGTTAGCGTTGTAGCCGGTGGAAAAAGTCGTCAAAACTCTTGAACGAATGGACTTTTTCGAATGCGGATTGTCGTAAAACCTTCTCGAAGAAACGCTGCGTCTAATGGCTCAAGCACCAACTTTCTACGTTCAGCCGTTACAGAGATGTTTGATTGCAAACAAACGGACAAATGGACATTTACGTTTTTCTTTATATAGATGAATCGTCCCCCATTTATATCGCGCGACAAAAAAAACATGTAATTTACAATTAACAGAATGACAATTTTTAGGTGAACTAAATGATTCTGTCAGCCACCACGAAACTGGACAATTCTTGATTAAAACAATGTCCAAAATGTAGAAAGAAAATCTATCTACGATGTACAGGTATCTGGAAAAGCTTTCACAGCCGAATAATAAATCACAGGTACAGGTTTATCTTGACAGGCATTCGGAACGTCGCAAATCACAAAAGGCTTTCCATTTACTATCACTCCTTTCAGGATTCTGTAGAAAATAAGTTCTACTGTTCATATAATTTTCTTCAACTGCAATAATAAGTGAGAAATCAGGTAAGTCAAATATTTAATATTCGTATAATTAAAAGAATATCCCCCGAAACCTACGTGTCGTAGATTTTAAGGCTTTTCCTTGAAAAGCCTTGATTCAAGGATTACAAATACTGGATTTGGAGAGTAGTCAGTAGTCCGATTTTTATAGCATCCTTCCGCGATTCCTTCTATTCTTGTGTCCTTACCTGACCTTTCTCTCCACCGGGGTTTTGCCGTGCCTTCCTCTCCCTACTTTCCACCCGTAACTATCCTCTCCTTATTTATTTAATAATAAATAAAAGAATAGTTACATAGGATATATAATAATAATGGATATTTTATGTACACACAGATACTGATCAAGATATGAGCGACAATGAAAGCAGCAGCGGAACTCCGTTCAAAAAGTCACGACACTTCATACGACATTTCATAGATGCATGACTAGAAGACCCGGTGGATAGATTTGCTCCATCTGGGTTTAATCACTCAGTATATACATAGATTCAAGTTGTTTATAAAAATATGTAATAGAGTATCGTTCCTTTGCGACACAAATATCGATTTATCAAGCCATTGTATACTCTATTTGCAGAGGAACAGTTTTACTAAATACACAATTTTACTAAACCGTACTTACAATTTTTACATTACATATTAAAACACTTTTCTAATTTGAATATCTTTCTTCAATCAAGCAAAATTTTAATACCTACAATTACCGAAGAATGTAAATTTATAAGGGTGTTAGCATCCCATTTTATTAAACAAGAGTTTTTAAAAGATGATAATTTTGAAACATTAAATGCCTATGATCCAAATATATTATTACCACTAGAAAACATTTTTATTGGGGGAAAAGCAATTGAATTAATAAATAATTTAAAAGAAAGTAAGCCGGAGCTAGACAATCAAATTACAGAATTTTATAAAATTACTAGCTGCTCGTTGAGCTTGATCTGAAGGTAAAACTTTAATTTTCGAAGATCAAGGTTATTTCAATGTCATTTTATTATATATATCTGAATGTATTTTTCGATCAGTTACCCGATGCAATAAAATAAAAATGTAGTTATATATCAGAAATTATCGATGACATTGATAACTCGGAAAAAAATGACCTTCGGAAAAAAATATTCGTGCCAGATATTTGGTCCATTGACACCATGCACATTCCGTAACAAATATTTTTTCCATCACAATAACCTGAAGAGATATTTAGGTGTTCTGTTTTAGGCGAAACACCCTGTATTTATATGTACAATCGGATGGCTCTTATTTACTCTCGTCAAGAATTTTTGCTCACAGTTATTTAACGGTTCATTTTAGAGGATTTTTCTAAACGCAGTTCTCTTTGTAAGACCTTGAGTATTGGGAAAGTCGAACTCAAAATTTTTTAACAGAAAAACACACACATACATATATATGTGGCGTCTCAGCGACATGCTGTTTCTCCCGCGCACCGCCTTGGCGCTTCCGGCACTTCGAGAAGGAGGAAACAGATTCTTTGCCCACGACCGCTATTTCCAATTTATTAACTTTGACCTTTTTTGTTTATATACCAAAAAAGAAACAATAACAATAATAACTATAACAATGATGAACCGTCTAAGATCTAATCATTATAATTTAAAAGCCTCATTATACAGGAAAAAATTAGTAACTTTCCCAGATTGCGACTGCGGACTCGGGGAAGAGGAGATAAACCACATCCTTTTTGAATGTGGTTTATATAATAGGGAAAGAGAAATATTAAGAAAAAAGTTAATCAAAGACTTAGAAAATCATGGAGAGGATGCCTTCAGCATTCTAGCTCAAAGTAAAAGCAGTTCAATTTTAGCCATTAAAGAATTTCTAATGCGTATAGACAAGAAACCCTAATTTCTGTTAAGGGTCTAGATTTAAGTCACAAACAAAACGAAATTTATGTTTTTTTTTATTAGAATTAAGTAATATATTCTTGTTAAACAAAAGCGATGAATGTTCATATAAAGATGTATAATAGCGGTATAAAGTGTAACAGGTGGAATAACCTATCACTATAAATAAAGTATCCTTATCCTTACTATAATAAAAGTTCTAATACAATTTATTTGAACACGTAATTCCAAATATATATATAGAGTCTCCGGCAAAAGTAGCACTTCAATTTCCAAATTTTAGAAATAATGTTTGAATTTTGCTCCTACGTTCTTTTCAATTTTTTTCGTAAACCGTTTGTTTTATGAAAAAATGTAATACAACATAAAGAACGCAGCTTATCCAAATCTACAGGTTTTGTTTAACATATTTTTTAATGCGGTTAATAGTTCAAAACATATTCGAGAGAAACGATTTTAGGAGCATTAAATGTCATCTGTAGCCGATTAAATTTTGCACAGATCTTTCTTTAATTATTTGGGACAGCACTGGCCGGTGCCACAAAGAAATTCACAAGTCGAAAATGAGAGTCACATCTAGTGTATACAATGTATACTATACATGGTAGTGTATCTGAAAAAATGCTGATTTATTTCTGTATAAGAAATCACTGCATGCTTGATGCTACCATCATTGTGGTCATAACCTATATATCGAAAGAGTCACGGTACACAAGTTTTTCTTTTTTTAGAAATTACTTCGCCGAGTTCTCATATTTTTCAATGAATAAAGAACTGTTTTATAGAGAGACGCCCCAGAAAATAAGTAGGTTACACGCTTCGCGGAGAGGGAATTATACAGCATAGACGAGATTCATTGTTACAAGTTATTTTTCCGACAATCGGCAGAGATAAAACAAACATTTCCTTCGCGTTTCAACGCTTGGTAGACTTTTTGTACTTTTACTTCGTCAAAATGGCCGGGAAACATTTCTCCAGTTTTCTAATGAAAATGTCGTCTATTCAAATTATTCGATAATCATTTGAAGGGCAGTGAAAGTTGTCATAGAAAAATGGAAAAATATTTTTCATCCTTAGAAAAAATTCAAGATGGAAACTAAGATTCCCAATCCCTTTCTGATCATTCAGAATTCCAGATAATCGTAGATTAATAATAGCATATTAAAGACTATATAGAACAGTAGGACAAGCATTTTTGGGAATTCTGCATTATAGGTTACACCTCGACGATTTTGATCAAATTTATATATGTTGTAAACCTCAACAATCTGAACAACTTTTTGCTATACATACATATAACCGCTGCACAATGGCGAATTCGGCCGAATTCGTGGTTAAAATTCATATCTTGGAATCTATGATGAATTATATTGAAATATAATATATGATAATGGTATGACATTATAATGACAATACTGTATTTCTTATAATTGTAATTGCAATTACTTTGGCTCAATCAGTAATTGTAATTGCGGACCACAATTACAATGACACTGATTCGTCAAGTAATTGCAATTACAATTACATGTAATTGTAATTGTATTTCTGCAATTCCAAATTACAGTAATTGGTAAGTAATTGTAATTGTAATTGAAATTACATTTTGCCCAACTCTGCTGTATTTTATATTAAAAATATTGCATTTGTAAATTACAGCTTATGAAAATGTAATACTATACAGGGTATTCGACTGCAGGTGGGAGAACATTTAAGGGGTGGTTTTCCATGATAATATAAGACATAAATGAAAAATAAAAAAATTGCAGTCTCGGCTTCGGTATGTAATTAAAAATAATTAAATATCCGCCTAAAATGCGGCAACGCGACCAACAAAAGTGTACGTAGCGTACGTCATAGAGGCGCGCGACAGTCGCGTGTCAAGTGACAGATGCATGCATACCTCGGTTCTCATTTGGGGCTCCAGCGAGGTAAAAATGTTTAATAAATTGTTGGACGACATTGAACCTACGTACTCGTTAAAATCCACAAGGACATTTCTAATATCCTCACATAAGTAAATTACTTGAGATCACTATAAAGTGGAATCCATTGTGTCCATAAATGTTGAATGGAATGCTCACAAGAGCAAGTATTCACAAAAATGCACATATGCAATATGCGTACCGGAATCGTGCACCACTATTTCGCGTTTGATGTACGTTCATTTGACTTTCGTACACGGAGAATAAAATGTTAGTGTAATTAATGCGAAGTCTTTGAGTGTTTCCACATAAAAAAAAGACACCTTAATTCAACGTTTTAAGAAAATGTGTTTGTACAGGATGAATCATCCGTAAACGCTTGCGTCCGTATGCACACTGATTCAAGACAACTGGTCAGGTCAATGCCTGATCGATAGAACAAACGAAAATCTACAGCAAATTCCCGCCCAAACATCGCGCGTTGGTATACCAACACATTGTCTATCCTGTTTTCACGAATTTCGCGATTCTTTCTTATTCTGTCAGAGTCCGCCAAATAGCTCATGTTTGTGACATTGATCACATCAACTGTCTCGAATCAGTATGCATACGGATGTTAGCTTGTACAGACGATTCTTCTTGCACGAACATATTTTCTTAAAACGTTGAATTAGGGTCTTATTTAAGTGAGTGCACTAAGAGACTTCACATTAATTTCACCGATATTTTTTTTCGTATGTGAAAGTCAAATTGACGTGCATCGAACCTGAATTAGTTGTGCGCGATTCCGGTACGGATGTGCATTTTTGTGGATAGTTGCATTTGTGAGGATTTTATTGAACATTTATGGACACAATGGATACCATTTTATAGTGATCTTGAGTAAACTACTCATGTGAGAACATTTAAAAAGTGAAAGGGCATTGATCCCTTCTACTCGATAATTCCATACGGCGGATATTAGAAATGCTCTTGTGGATTTTAACGAGTAAGTGGGTTTCATATCGTCCAACGATTTTTTTAACATTTTCACCTAGCTGGGGCCCCAAATGAGAACCAAGGTATGCATGCGTTTGTCACTTGATATGTACGTGACTGTCGCATGGCCTCGTACAGACTAGAACATTTCGACGAACTGCGCCGCGAACTGCGCCGCGAACCGCGCATTTCGACGAACATTTCGACGAACGGCGATCGGAACGGATTTGTGCTATTTCCAGATTTCCTTGCGGAACAACTATGGGAGCTGCAGCGGCGTATACTACACAAAGAAATACAGAAAATGTTGGCAGTTTATTGAGTTGTAATGTTCAGGTCTGTACGAAGCATCAGATTTGAGATTAAATGACTTGAATTTTTGGAGATGTTATGGCATTTCGGCGCGCATTTCGACGAACATTTCGACGAACGATGCCACGAACGCCGCCACGTGCATTTCGGCGCGCAAGAACGCCAACGAGTGGCACTTACAAAATCTGTTTGCAGGATAGATAGCATATCCTAAATATTCATAATAAATGTCAAGAAATAGACAGAAATTTATAAACAAAGACATCGGTGATTTAAATTATCTGAAAAAATTACATTTCTACTTCATAATTTGTCTCAAATTATTAAAGAGGCCCTTGCTATGAAAACATTGCATTTTTTCCCGGATATTTTACGGGAATTCCGAACATTTTCGGGAATTAATAACCGTTTTAATTGAATTTATTTCGAATCGAATTAATTACCGTTTATTAATAACATTTCTTTTGACATCCAAAGGATTTTCAGGAAAGTTGGCATCCACACGATTTTTAACATACCATTCTATTTAAAACAATTGTTCCCTCCCATCAAGGATAAGATTCCGTTAACAAAAAACTGTAACGTTGTTTATAAGATACCTTGTTTGGGTTGTGACACAACTTATATTGGACAAACAAGTAGGCATTTGGACACACGTATAACTGAACATAAACGAAATGTTTTTCGTTCTCCTTCTCAGCACACTGCCTTAACAAAGCACTCATTAGAACAAGACCATCGTTTTGACTTTGATAATGTCAAAATTATTGACAGGGAATCTAATTGGTACACTAGGTTAATATTGGAAACTATCCATATGATTAAGAACCAAAGCGTAAATCTCAGGTATGAGAACCCTAAGATTCATGACTATTACGCGACTTTACTGAGCTAGTAAAGTGTTATGATGGTTTTTTCCAATATTACATTAGATTCTACCTTTAAAAATTTCTAAAATTTTTTTTTTTTTTTTTTTTTTATTATAAGTATATATATTTTATTTTTCAACATTTATAAAATATTTTCTTTGTATTTCTCTTGTTACAATGAGATGTAGTTTTTGTTCAGTTTAAAAATTTATTATTTTTTCGTCTTCAATAATTGATCGTTCATGTTATGCTGTTTTCAAATATTGCCGCCAATACTTGTAGATTGCCACCATTGATCGATAACGATCGACCAATCTAGCCGAGTCCTTCATACACACACACAGACATGTTTTTGTTTTGGACTGAGTTAGCACGTTTCAGTGCCTCAGTTACATTATTGCCAGCATGAGGTAGAGTCGACATTGTAACTCAGTATTATGTGTTATACAGTTTTGTCCTTTTTCACAGCAAGTACGTATAATTTTGATAATCTTTTTGGCTGTGCTATAAGTAAAACGTGTTATATATTTTTTTTTTTTGGATCAAAAATTTACCTTCAATTTCTCCTTTTTCTTTTTAGACGCAAAAAGTGTTGTCTCTTGACAATGATCCACATTGGGATCGAAACGTTGAGAAGCTTTAGTTAATTTTGCATATTTGCTGCTTTCTATAATTGATCGAACTTGGCGCCGATATCATATTTATAATTTATATTTCAATTTCCGATCGAAAAGAATTTTTTCCTTTTTCCTTTATTTTCGGGAATCTCGCACACCCCTGCAGAAGTCCCGAAAAAATTCACGGGAAACCCGAACACCATCGGGAATCCCGAATATTCTCGGGAAAAACTCAGGATTTTTGGGATCCCGTCCCGACATAATACCGAGGCTTCCCATCCCGTTCCCGGCATCGGGATTCGGAAATTCCCAGGTTTTTAGCGTGTTTGCCTCTAGCTTTTTCTATAAGAACCCTATATCTCTCGATACTTAAGAAAATGTATGTCTCTTGACAGTAGCAGCACAAATTATCCCTCGAAATCGCAAAAGTAAGCCAAATAGGGATATACCCCCGCTAGATCGATCTTTTATTTAGCGATTTCTTATCTTTTATTGTATTTTTTTAAAACAATTGTAATGACCCAGCCGAACGACACGACGTTGATCAAGCGAACGTTCCTACGCGACGCTTCCACACCGTTATTGAAAAAATCGTTAAGCATTTATTTTTGTTATTTCACTGTTCACATTTCACATTTCAACGTACCGTACGTACATAAATCATGGAGTGTAGCGACGAGAAATGTTTGGAATAAATTAGTGCTACCAGAAAAAGGAAATTTTGTGGCAAGCTAGGCACCTGCAACATTTCAACAAACAAAAAAAACAAGATGCGTGGGAGGAGATCGGCCGTGCTTCAATCACGAAGGACCTATCAGTCAGACTGACAGTATTGAATGACGAAATTTTGAAGTCGCAATGTCATATAAAGGAAAAGCCTGTTTAGCAATAATTTTAGCATTGGCTACAAAAAAAAAAAAAAAATAAAACGCTCCATTTGGATAAAAGAACGGTTTAAAAAACGAGATCGCTACAATCATCTAGATTTGCTGCGTGAGATTACAGCTACAAATTCAAACGATTTAAAAAATTATTTCCGAATGGACTCAAACATATGTAACAAACTGGTGAACATGCTAGCACCATATTTGTCTCGTAAGAATACTGTCATGCGAGATTGCATAACTGTGCATGAGAGAGTGGCACTAACGTTAAGGTATCTAGCTACTGGGCGAAGTATTGAAGATTTTAAGTTTTCCGTCATTATGTCTACGTCAGCAATATCACAAGCAGTTCTTGAAACATGCAAAACATTAATTTAATCTATGTTCTCCAGAATTACATGAAGGTTATTACGTGATTTAATAATAATGTATTTACAGATAGTAACAAATAGAATAATTTTAATAATCTTTCTATTACGTAAAATAGAGCGATTATCTTTCTATTACATTTAAGATTGTTTAGTTTATGTAGTTTTCTCTGTTCGCTGTCAGATGGAATACGTGTCCATGTAACCAGGGCCACTTGGCCGGTTTTTCTTGTCACTTCCTGTATTACCAACTAATACTTATTACTTCTTATTGCGTTATATATGTATAAAGTAGTGATTCTTAAAAAATATTCTCTTATGTTATGTAACGAAAAAATTCAACCGTTCTTTTTGAAAAAAGATTTTTTAGGTCGCCTATTTCGTAAAATTGGGAGGGTTCTCCTTGAAAGAAGCGGTGAACACCTCTTTCGAGGAGGTCCTCACTGATTTCACAGCGTCGCGGTATACGTAGTCGGGTACGGAGGGTACCTGACCATTATGTAAAACAAGAATAATACGGGCCATGTACGGTAAGCATGGTACATCATTGATTTGGTTTAATTTCATTATTAATTTATTTATTTAACTTAATTTGAACGAATGTTTCAGACGCAGCGATGCGGAGTACATTTTTTCAAAAACCCACGAAAAAAGAGTTCGACGTGACGGCGACAGCGCCGCTGAAAGCCGCGAAGCAGAAGCGCCGGAAGTGTGAGAAAACGAGGGAAACAACGACCTCCGGCTACGGCTACGACAACGACAACGAAGACGCGTAACTTTTTGTTGAAATTATGCGATATAGTGGAATAGGCCTACTGGGGATACCACTAAAAAAAACGCATTGTCAATACCTCCTGGGTAATGTGGAAACCTATTTGTACGGATATAAGTGCATACTGATGTTTTTTTTTAGAAATAAAAGGCATCCGGTTGAAGTTTTTTAACTTTTAACTAAAATGGGGTCTCGCCTCTAACTTTTTTTTTGTATAAGGAGGTGCCTAAAACCGGCTGAAGCCGTAAGCATCCACTCCCGGAACAACCAATAGAACTGCAGCCCGAAGGACCCGCTCTTCGCAATACTCCTCAAGCTACTACATCACTTAAAGTAAGTTATATGGTATTCTGCCCAATTCCTATTGAAATAATAGCAGTTATCAAGTAGATAGAAAATTGTAAACTACATTTTTTTTTATCTTCACCCAGGTGCATCGTTCCTGGAGGCCACCAATCTTTGTCTCGACTGGCGTCCCACATACCAGTTGCTCCGTTGTCACAAGACGCTACCAAACCCACCAGTGCCGTGCCCCAGGTACCACTACGAGGAGGTGAAGCAAGAGGGCTTTAGGGTATGGACCGCCACCACAGTGGCTATACCCTCCAGTGGATCAGAGCTACCATTGGAGGAGAGCCCCATGCCCCTCGGTACCCGCGTGTCGTTTTTCCTGCATCAACCGATTCCGATAAATTTTTTAGCAAAAGTATAACTTACATAAATCTACAAAACATAAGCAGAGTGTCCCGTAACTGGTGGTACAAGCGAGTAGGGGCTGATTCTACGTGAAAAATTGAATCGGAAATGCAGAATAAAATTTTTCGTCGTATAAAAAAATTGCGAACAATTTTTGTCCCGGGTGGACCGCGTTCCGCGCGGCTGAACGCGGCCCGGCTGTAAAGTCTGTAAATACCCGGTGTCTCCCGGGTTCTCGCCCTTCTGGCGATAGCAGAATCTAGGACGACGTGACAATATAAAATAATAAATTTATTAAAAATTAATATTATATGAGTATATAATTTATTTATTTAGACATTCCCCCATAATATAAGGTTATATTATAAACTTCTGGTCATGCCTGTCCTACACCATCATTCAGACTGTTAGTCTCCGCTCCACTTTCCGCGATTGGTGCTCGGATTTACAAATATCTGGAAATCCGTCAGTCCATTTCATCAGTCCGTCAGTATTAATCTTTCACCATCAATCCCAATCAGTGTTGTGATACGGGGTGCTTTTTTCGCGCATGCGCGACGATTCTAGCCTCAGTCAAGTACGAAGATCGGGAACCTTGGCCGCCCTGCTAATTTTTGGCCCCTGCCGTAGGGCAGCGCCGAAGCCACCACAGTTCCCCACAAACTTCGGACGCAGATACGTACCTGCCAAAACTCGCACATGCGCGTGAAAAACGCCGCGTATCACATCACTGATCCGAATGTCAATCTTCGACGTGACTGTCATTCTGATTGACCGTGTAGGGTCTGCTTATGAGGCCTATGACGTACGCAACATCCACTTTTGTTGGTCGCGTTGCCGCATTTTAGGCGGATTTTTAATTGTCGATAACTAAACTAATTGTCGGTAACGTCAACGCCACTGGCTCATGTCGGGCGAAGATATTTTGCTTTCTGGTTCGGTAAAAACGTCGACGTTCCAAACTTAAAAGGGTAGTTTCTCAAGATAAAAGTCTGCTCTATCGCGTAGTATACGATGCAATTTGATTTTCTGCTGGACCCTCATTTTTTTTAGATGAATTCAAAAATATCGTCGAAAATTGGTGCAAAAGTGGTGCCTCTCCGTCTTTAATGATCGTTCAAATATGTTTAAACAATCATAATGTATTAATATTGTATATCACTGCATTCGGGAATGTCTAAGGAATCTTTTGCTGTAAAGATCAATTCAATGTCTTTTCTAATAACATCACAATATTTGTTCATAGTTGAAAAATATGTCATTTTTTCAAACTCAAATTTCTCAAAAACTGTGCGCCTAGGGGAAAAATTAAGGACAGATTCGGAATCAGCGCAAAAAACTCCATAAGAATTGCATAGTGAGAATCGAAATCCTCCCAAAAAAGTTGAAATTTGTTGGACCGCGTAACCGGTCTTAGATTTTTAATTTTATAATTATTGAAACGATGACATTGCTTACATAGAAATTGATTCGATAAATTTATTTATCGAAGCACGTATTGCAATAAAAATTGCACATAATCTAAATAAATAGAGCCTTGTCATTTTTATCATATGAAACATTTTAATCGCTTTCAGTGCTCGGTAGTTTCAGTGTTAATGGTCGGTCTGTACTACATTTCTTTTTTACTCTTATTAAACAGTTACGTCGCGAGCATTTTCCAGTAGCATTGCGGGTTCCTTTCGTCTTCCGGTCGATGTAATACACGATAGTTATGTGGGTCGTAAAGAGGAAAGTTTGCTCGTTAATATTGTGAGCACGATTCTACTTTTTCTGCGTTCGAAGATGCGGAATGTCCGTGTGAAAGTGTTATGTAGACACTGCAGCGGGTTCGACAGGTTTCTGGTTCGTTATAAATTCAACTATGAGAGTTTCCAAATTCATATTGATAAAAATCTCATACTTTACGTACAGTTTCCTGTATATGTAGAATATGTCGGTGTGAACTTTTCCTATGATCCTCGCCATTTTTGTCCAGCCCAGATACAACTTTGTTTACTCGCTCTTTATGTTCCGACTGACAATATACATATACGAATTAATTTTGTAACATATTAGTCACAAAACACGCTGCAGTCTAAATTTCATTTTAAACTTTAGTCATTTTTCATACTTGGCCGATGCAATATATGTACAGGGTATCCCAAAAGTGTATATGTAACTCTGTATGTGTACATGGTGTCCCAAAAATGCCGGATAACTGTGACAGGGGTGTGACAGGGCTTCGGCTTTGTTAAAGAAATATTAACGAAAAACACGGGCCAATTACAGCTTGGCAACAGCAGCAGACAGGCCTCGCCGAGTGGCATTGGTCGAGTGGGAATCCGTCTGCTGTAGCCGCGCTACGATTGGTTCGCGTTTTTCGGTAATAACTCCTTAACAAAGCGGTAAATAACATTTTCGTAAAGGAAGACGTTACTACGAATTCCCTGAGGAACCATTCATTTCAAGATTTTCTGACATTTTTGGGACACCCTGTGCAATATTACCAGCGATTCTGTAAAGTCTGACAACCGGCAACATTGCCTTGTTATCTCCTATATTTAGTATAAAGAATATTCAAAAGCTCCTCCTAAGCTCTTAACTCCTGAACGAAGCTGCGGAGAACATTTTCGCAAAGGAAAAAATTACTTTAAATGACCTCGGGAATCACAGTTTTCAAGAAAGTAAACAATTTTTGAGACACACTGTGTAAAAGTTGTGTACGTCAATGGCAGCGTAACTATTAGTTGGCAGCAGAACGATCGTTCTCATGGGAATGACTTCAAGATCCCTTCATATCATAGTTGACCCTTTTAACGAGGACCGAGCTCTAGTCCGATTTAATTGGAAGCGACAAAAAACGAGAGCGTGGTCCTACGTGATTCCAGATTATGAACAGACCATCTCATTCAATTCAAGGGTATATAAACCTTTGCATTTTTACTCTGTTCGGTTAGTACTCGTGTAGTCACCAGCAGAGTCACGTCGCACAGTGGTCTGGTATCTCGGTTTTTGTGGCCAAAACTATTGTAGCGTTATTTCAAGGTTTAATGTTATATTATTATAGGTCGTTGGATTCGTCTTGATACCAGTTAGAATATTATGAAGTAAAATATATATGTTAATATTTAAAACATTGAGGTGGTCTTCATTTTTTATAAAAGAAGAGATTTTTCTTTAACTTTTTGCATTGAAGTTTGTAGAAAAGTGAATACTGATTAACTTTCGTTGGAATAATTTTTTTGTCAGATCATCGGGAATATTTGAAAAATCTTGTTAACAATTATCACAATGCATACTATTGTCTAGAAATCGCGGGAAAGTAGCTAAGATTGAATTCTTCATAGGAATTATACTAAATCTAGTAATGAGAGGTTTTCGGGGTCTCTGAATGGCGCAGAAAAAACATATACATACATTGTAATTATAAGCTGCTATGCAAGATTCAAGTGGAACTGCGTATCCAGGCGTCGAATAACCGCAGGCCCGTGTTTGTTAAAATCCGTTTATAGTTCAAGATTGCGGGAGATTGCAGTTAAAATTTATATGATCTTCTTAGTAAATGTTCAAGCTTTCATATAAAACAAGTCCGATGCTTAGCGGTCTTAAGCGTTTTTGTATAATTCTTTTCAAAGTTTGAAATGTCATTAATTTACGCTATTCGTGTATGGATTAAACAATGCTTGAAAATGGATTAAATATTTGAAATGCGTTTACTAACATATATAAAACCACCGTCAAAATCTATTTTCTGATATTCGGTGATTGAAAACTAAAACGTTTTATTTTACTTTGAATTTTCTGACTTTGTCTTTAGAACGCTGTATCTCAAATGAATAATATTTTGTATCTCGTGAATAATATGTTGATGTATCTCCAAAATGAATAATATTTTGGATTTGGGAGCTTTAAAAGGTTGTTACTTTATAGGAAAAAATTGTTTTTCAATGTACTAAAGTTGAAAAATTGAATTTTGGCCACGAAAACAGGGTCTCCATACCACTGTGCGTCGTGTCGCACTTGTAAAGTTAACTTCTAGTGAGATCGGGCTAAAGTTCCCCTTTGTATCAAGGTTAACTTTATAGATTCCCCGAGTCCGGCATAAATCTATTTGGCATTCATAAAGTTACTCTGAGATCCCGCATTGCCAATGCGTCAACATAGTGCATCCTAGGTGATAACACTTTCATTTCTTCATGCTCTTAATTCCATTCAATTCAATGGTGACATCGCCAGTTGTAAACACACCTTTACAACCAGAATATATTTGTGTTAATTGATAATTCGTGCAACTCACTAAACCCATAATTATCGTCCAATATCCTAATCGAGTAATTTGAACGTCCCCACACGATACAATCTTACCGCTCGGATTGTATCAATTCAATTATACTAGTTACGAGGCCCACTATCAATCCCAGCGACTCCCTGATTTCACATCAGGTTCGTTCATGACATACCAATAGTCCAAACAGAGATTTATCCAACATAGTGTCTCCTCGGTTTCGCATTGGGTTCGTCCACACAAACTATACCATCCTAGCGGCTCCCTGATTTCGCATCAGGTTCGTCCGCATTCTAACAGCTCCCTGATTTCGCGTTAGGTAAGTGTGTGCTTTCATCCAACCTCCCAACGGATATCCCGTTTCTCATCGGGTTCGTCTGCGCGTCGCACAGTGGGGTATTTCGCCAGTTCAGCGCGCCAAAAGTCAAATTTTTAGTTTGTTCAAAATGACTAAAACTTTTTTCTCATGAACCTGAATATATAGGCGAGTAATCTACAATAATATTTTTCCATAGACAGTACTATTTAGTAACATTCAGATACTTGATAGTAACATTTCTCGTGACCAAGAGAATTCTCGAAAAAATTGTGTTAAAAAAGGATTTGTTTCACAAGTTTAGTGTATAAAATCGGGATAGGACCAAATCTAGGATGTTAGTGTTTACTTACTTGTGTAACGCCTTAGTCCGACAGTAATGGTATTTTGGAGTTATTTAAATTGAAATATTTCCTGAACTACTAACTTTTCGACATACATAGGTTAGTACTTTTTTATAAAGAATGTCCAGCTGCATCAATTGATGTATTAAAAAATACCTCATTCCATTTAAAAAAACATCGATAACCTTGAAATCTCATAAAAATGACCTTGAAATTTTTTTTCCCTTACACCGTTATATGTGGCCCTTCAAACAGTGTAACTTTGTCCTACGAAGTTTTTTTGTACAACGAAAAGTAACGGAGATATTGAGCTGTTCAGAGTTATGTGGGCCACCCTGTATAAAACTTCGAAAAGATTTTGTTTGAAACAAAAAAACAAGGTCGCTTCGATTTTTTAAACACTCAGTTGCATTTTTGATTTGATAGTGTTGTAGCTGGCGTTAAGACGAATTCAACGATATATAATAGTATGACCTTCACACTATTAATAATGTTGTTAACAACGTTGCAATAGTTCTGACACTATTAATAACGTTGCAATAGCAATTTCTCTTAATCTGACGAAAAAGTATTTGAAATAAAAGTTGAACACATCAAATTGAAGAGGCACACACCGATGCGATACACGATTGCTTTCAAATCTTTATGTTTATAAATAAAATAAAGGTTTATCGATAAAAATCAAAAAATGATTGAGTAAGTTATGAAATATGTAATAATAATACCGTCCTCATTCAGAATATGTATCGTAGAATCATAAAAAGACGAAAATTCGTCATGTTGGACGTCCTTCGAGTCGGAAGGGTTAGCTAACAAATTGCAACGATATCCCTAGGGTAACAACCGCTTGTCCTACTCGCGGCTCTGACTCATAACGCTGTAATAGCCTTCTCGATAAATGGTGGGGGCGAAAGAAATTCGATCTGTGAAGTCACCCGTATAAATTAATTCAGCAATGTCAGATGTGGTGAACGAGGTAGTCAAAGAAATTCACCGATTACAAATCTGCTTCCACATACCAATATGTATGTACATAGCATTTCCTTTGACCCCGCGTATGACTGGCACGACAACCGTCATATTAAATAACGGTGCCGTCACAATACGGATATTTAGCGAGGTACGAACTAATAAAAGTGGCAGTTTCATTCCGAGGAAAATTGTGTTATTTCGACCTGTCGAATGTCAATCGACATAACTGTCCGATTATTCCGTTTATCGAGTATTACGTGCACGCACCGGGCGTATCCTCGTTCCATTAACGTTGACATTTGATTTTTCGAGTATGATGGAGATGTATGAAAAATCATTTGCCGTTCATAACAAAGAATATGCGAATTACAAGCAAAGCGTATAAAATAAAAATATATTTCAATTACAGGCAATGTACGAGTCTTGTCATGAACATTTAAATAAGAAACCATCGTTAACTCCCTTTGCACTATTTTGTCGAGTGTAACTCCAGAAAAATTGGAAAAACTGTTTCGATTACTCAAAGCAGTTATCGACGAGAGAAGTTCATTTCGATCGGTCATAACAGTTATCGATGATCGAATTTCTTCACACTAGTTCATAATAATTATTCATGAGAAAATTAATTTTGGTTGCTTACAAATGTATCTATTTGCTTACAAATTACCTATTACAAATTTCGTTCATCGATAACTGTTATGAGTAGACTGCGGATCTTTATGCAAAATACGAATTATCTGAGTTGATTGCAAGAAATAGAAACCAAATAAAATGTTCTTTTCTTCCTTATTAATTTTAATAGTGGAGAAATTTTATATTGACATCTTCAATTTTCAAAATTTTCCTACAATTTTGAATTTCGTCTATTCAATTTTCCTATAAATGCATAAAGATCCGCAGTCTAGTTATGAACGATCGAAATAAGCTTCTCTCATTGATAACTGTTATGAGCGATCGAAATAAATTTATCTCATTGAATAACTGTTATGAACGATCGAAATAAATTTCTCTCATCGACAACTGTTATGAGCGACAGAAATAAACTTCTCCCATCTATAAGTGTTACGAGTGATCGAAATAACTTTCTCTCATTGATAACTGTTATATGTGATCGAAATGAATTTCTCTCAACAATAACAATTACCAACACGAGAAAAACTTTCGGTTACTTATAATCCTTATTTGTAACCAATGCGATTTCAGTCGACTTAGTAATACTTGTTGATCTATGACTTTGTTTCGTTTTGGTTGTAACAGTTATGGCCCCTGCGAGAAAGTTAGAATAAGGAACATACAGAAAATGTCGTAATTATTTCGGAATAATATGTGATTAAATATTACATGAATAATTAAGTGGGATCTTCCATTCAATATATCGTTCGTAACAATTGGTTTCGAATTGTTTTGTATAATTTTCGTATTCGGTTTTGTTTGAACGCGTCCCAATATTGAGTAACACTGTCTCTTAGTTCGTCTACATTATTAAACGTTTTCGACCTCCACATATGTGTAGGTCAGCCTACACAATTTCGATAATATTTAGGTCGAGCGAGCAAACAGACCATTCCAGAACTGTCACTTCTTTTAAAATTAAAAATCGGTGCACTGATTTCACGGTATACACTGCAATATTCTCATGGCCCGAAATACAGTTATTAATTGCAATGTGATCGCCACGCTTATCTAATTGTATAGGGTGTATCAAATTTTATGTCACGTCTGCCATAGCGAGCTTCTATACTTCTGGATCAGTGGAAATCTCTCTAAAAAAAAGTGCTTGGCTCTTTTTTCGAGGTGAAATTTCTTTATTATATCGCGAGTACTAACTCACCGTACAGAACAAGTTCTCTTAAAAAAACGAATCTCAAATTTGGTAAATATTGACAAAGGGGTCCGATTGCGTTGCCCTTGTTGTACCATTGTTTTAATTGTTCGATTTTAATGTGTATTTATATTTTGAATTGTGGCCTTGTATTCATTCAAACTTCTGCGGAAATTCCCTTGTTCGAAAAACTCGACAGAATACTACTTATCAAGTTCGAACCGTATTACTATTGCAGATAAAACATAAGAAACCTCCAATGTTAGAAATTTGAGTTTTTTTCTAAATGTACACTTTCTTGAAAAGTACACATGCCGTTTTCAAGAAACAGGCATGTTTCTTCTTTGAAGGTTTTTTCTAATCTGTTTTTACAATAGAAATTCGTTGGTAGGGAACCAAACTATTTAGGGAATCAAATCTATTTAGATTCCAGCGCACATTGCCTTAACAGGAAATGAAAAGGCTGACTCGTTAGCCAAAGAAGCTACAACGAAGCAGAATCAGGAACCCTATCGAATGTTAAAACACCGTTTACCGATTTTTTTAGCGATGTCAGATATCGAATGAGAATGTCAACGAACGATAAAATTAAGACTGAAGCCTTATACAAAGGTATATATTTTTTCCAACATTTCTTTAACGATACAAGAATACCTTGGTTTTCGGGTCTCAAACTACCTAGAGATTTTGTTACATTCGTCAACAGAAGCCGTTCGAATCATTATAATTTAAATGCCTCCCTGGCGAAAGTACGCTTCATTTCGGATGGTTCCTGTGAATGCGGAGCGGAGGCTCAAGACCTCAATCATATTATCTGGCAATGTCCAGAATATGATTCAGAACGAGGACACCTGCTATCTCCTGCTCCTCGATCGTAAACACTACACTTTTTTCCAAGCGTATGAGACATTACAACGCTAATTTTTATTTTTAATTTCCTCAATAAATGTAAGATCATCAACCCTATAAGGGTGTGCCGGTCCAAATGAGCATGAAGAGAGTTGCTAGAATGATGAAATTGGCAAATGAAGATTACCCTACACTTGAATAAAATGTAAGATCAGGATTTTTACTGGGTTTCCCTAATCCATGCAACAAATGTTGGACCATATGTATTTCCCAGGGAAAAACAAGGACAGTCGTTTATTGTTTATGTAATAATTGAGTTCAAATGATAAAAGTTAAACAGAGTTTGATATGTAACCAATTCATTTTTGAGGGGCCGTGTTGGTTTATTTGAAACAGTATAATCGATAAAACAAAAATGAATTTGGTTAATACAATTGAACACTATTTTATAAGTTACTTTTGATTCATGTTCACTTTCTTTCTGGTATTCATTAGGTCACGACGTCGTTCCTCGAGTATAAAGATAAATGATAGTTTATTGGTTATAGACGAGGTTCAGTTTATTTATCCCATATTTCCAATAATAAGATGTATTATACAATAGAGTAAACTACAATATTTACTGTGTACATAATACCTATCGGACATGATATTTTGTTCAGTACTGCTGTGGATCGCTTGGGAGATAGTGGGAAATTTGACTAACAGTAAGATGTGCAACAAACTGCTTTCGTAGATAGGGTAGATATCTACATGAAGAATTGGCTAGGGTAGATCGCTACCTTTTACTGCGAGCAGAAAAAGCGATCGTTAAACAACCACCAGCAGCAGACTTACGCCTTTTCCTGCCTTTTTAAGCTTTTTCGGCGATTATGCCCTCACAAATCTTTGTGCGCTTACGTTCCGATTTATAGACCCCACTTAACCCATGTTTTTCCGCAGTTCTACCATTTTTTCTTTTTCCATTTCTGACTCCCCGGTTCTTTTTCGTCTTTTCACCGCGACCTCAGTGGCCCCAAAATTTCTTGCTCTCATGCCAGATATCGGTAAAAACCCTGCCGTCTTGCAGGGTATGAAAGTAGGCTGCATGAAGTGCGAAAAAATAATTTCCAATGTGCTTTGCGTTCGGGAAACCGATCGTATCGCAGATAACGTGCGGCATAGTAAATTTTCTGTTTACGAAGATGAAACATCTGACTCCACAAACGATAAATGACTCACATTAGAGACAGAGCTGTTGCAGCTAATTCATCTTGATACTAGCGACTGTTCAGCGGAAAAGAATTCCAAATCTTTTAAAAAATATTAGCTGAAAATGCAAATTTCTCTAAGGAACGTCGCTGCTCTTAGCTGCGACAACGATTCCGTCATGGTGGGACGCCATCTTCATTTAAGTGCAAATTGCTCGAAAAAAATCCCAATTTGATCACTATGCCGTGCGTTTGCCATTCCGTAGCGTTGGCGGCAAGTGCTGCTTGTGGTAATATCCCTAAGGATTGCGATGATTTACTTCGCGGAGTCACATCCTTTATTAATAGCAGCCCCAAACGGGCTGCTATTTTCCGTCAATTTCGGGAGATTTACGAAAACTCTCCTACAAAAATCCTTAAATTAGCTGAGACACGCTGGCTGGCAAGGTACCAGCGTGTCAAAAGGTTTCTCGACACGTGGGAGGATCTTTGTCGTTTCTGTTCGCGATTTTTAAATGTTGATCGTATGCACCGTGAAGGTATATGATAGTCTCGCCGTGTCGATGTATATTCGCGAGTCTGGCGAGCGATTCACGGTGGTCGCGATTGACATGGTTGTGTGGGAACGAGTCCTTGCAGTGATCCCAGGTTAAAAAGGAAGTTGGATGTTGGGTCCTTATCCACTCGGTTCGGCAATACTTGGATCCTACCAGGCCGGTTATACATTTGAGGGCATTGGAAGCTCTGAAGCTCCTACCCAGTATACACCGAAGCTGGGACGGATTGCAAGGCTAACCGCAGTGTCGCCGGCAAAGGAGGCCGGCAATTGTACAGAGTTCCAGTGGAACTCTGTTGAGGATCACTGCGCGTGGATGTCTGATGTCTCTGATGACAAACGTTAAGAGAGCTCTCTTAGTTTTTAAAGTATAATGGACATTTAGGATATAAATTGTCAACTAGTTGATTTTCCGAAATCGCGTTAGCTGTAGTAAGAGTTGAGCCTTCGTGTAATAATACTTGTATACTCTTTCTTGATTGAATAAATCTATTGTGTCTTGTTTCGGCTTTTCCTCGTAATCCGTCGAGGTTTTTACGCCGAAGCAAGAATTTTTGTTTAACCGGAAAATATTGTGTATTTTATTTTAGTATAAGTTCGAACATTGTTTAATCTGAACTTCTATGAATCCTGCCTTTTTAGATGATTGAAAAACAGTTTCTTTTCCGGAGCATTCATTTTCAGAAAGGTCGGCAACTGCCGAGCATTTTTCTTCTCTGCTCAGCAGATCCGTCATTAAAGGATATTTTTATTTCATGGAATATGTCCTGAATGCTCTGAACGCGTTTAATGCCTCGTTCCAAAGTAGAGATACCCTGGTGCGGGATTCTTCTTTAGAATCGAACCATGTTCCACTGAATCAAATGCGTTTTGGACCCGACACCGAAGAGTACTTGGACGAGGATTATTACGTCGTGGGATGTCCGAAGTAGAGTTACACTCCTTCCGGAAAAATTGCTTACAGTTTCATATCACTATAAGCAATGAAATAAGAAATCGTCTTCCCCATGACGACGAATTTCTCACGCAATTGACGGTCTTCAAGCCGTCAATTGCACTGTTTAGTAGCGACAGGAGTTCTTCTTTTCGCAATGTCGCTGCAGTAGCTCAAAAATTGGGAAATCGTAGTGCCGAAGCGTTGCAGAATGAGTGGGACATTTTGTATTTCGGCACATCCCAATCCCAAAAAGACCGTTAGGCACTGCTCTCTTTCGACGGCATGTATGGACATCAGCATGCAAAAAAACAGACAACTATCCCATTTTTCCACATCTAACATCATTGATGAACGCTGTCCGATGTCTGCCACACTCTAATGTCAAGGCAGAGAGGATTTTTTCTATGCTCTCTGACATCAAATCTAAGAAAGGGAATAAATTAGGAACTGATCTCCTAAGAACCAAGAACAGAAGTGGCCGAATCCGGGGAAAAGATGATGGCAAGTGAATTGTTGACACGGGTCCTTGTCGGCATTTCCGGGTACTGAGTTTGAAAGTAGAGGGGCGGATCTATTGACCATCCCGGGTGAGGTTTAGGTTTTTAGTGGGTATGGGTACGCCGACCATCCGCGGCCCGAGTCCCACACTACCTCCTTGTGGGGTGTGCATAAGGCATTTTCCCCCTCACCCTTAAAAAAAAAGGAAACTGATCTCCTAAATTCCATGTTTGTGGTGCGCACATCCCTTAAATCTAGGCAGGAGTTTATTTAATAACAAAACCACCTGTAGTAATAATAATAATATTAGTTATAATAACACAACTTTATCCCACAAAGATACAGTGAAACGTGCAGATGTTTAATTATCTGTCTTTTTGCATAACGTAACGTAGCCTTTGATACTGCTGATTTAATTCCTTTAATTCAAGATGTTTGCAAGGCACCCGAAGTTGTGCAAGATCGTACACTTGCTCGAGATAAGTGTGTGCCTACATTGTTAAGAATGGAACAGCCAAGCGCGAAATCAAGTATTTTGTTGAATATTAAAAAATCTGTAAATTATACATTTTATTAGATGAAACAACTGTTACGAGCCAGGGCCGCGAGCAGCACGAGTGGCCGGCGAAGGGTTGTTACCCTAGGAATATGGTATCAATTTGTTAGTTAAGGAATGTGGACGAACCCAATGCGAAATTGGGGAGCCGCTAGGATTATAGACAGCGAGGACGAACCTGACGCGAAGTCAGGGAGCCTCTAGGAGGTTGTATAAGAGCACAGACGAACCTGATGCGAAACCAGGGAGCTGTTAGAATGCGGACAAACCCAATTCGAAATTAGGGAGCCGCTAGGATGGATAAATCTCTGTTTGGACAATTGGAATGTCGCGAATGAACCTGATGCGAAATCAGGGAGTCGCTAGGATAATTAGTAAGCCTCGTAACTAGTATAATTTAATTGATACAATCCGAGCGGTAAGATTGTATCATGTGGGGACGTTCAATTACTTGATTAGGATATTGGTCAATAATTGTGGGTTTAATGAATTCGTGTTAATTATCAAAGAACACAAATATATTCTTACTATAGAATTCGTATGTATTACAGTTGTGTAATTGTCGCGAATTGAGTGAATTTAGATAAGAAAGAATTGAAAGATGATATTACCTAAACTAAGATGCACGGTGTTGACGCACTGGCAATGCGGGGGTCTCGGAACAACCTTATCACTGCCTAACAGATGTTACACCGAACTTACGGAATCTATACGGTTAAACTTTTGATTCGAAAGGAACAAATGCCCGATCTCACTGGTAGTTGACTTCCGAGATGCAGCACGACGCGACACGATTCGTGATTACGACAGTACTAACCCACGAGAGTAGAAATGCAATGGCTTATATAGGCCTGCAATGACGGGTGGTACTTGTCAGTATCCTTCAAGTGAATATTCGTATTTTGTCAACGACCAGTTGATCGTGCGTATGTTTGGGCCCTAAACTATAAACTAAACAGCTATGTAGGTTTTTCTAGGGTAGCTCTGTTCGTTTATCTAGGACGGTTCCTGCCAGAGATGATATTGAACACCTGTTCGTCATCCGTAACACAACTGATATTTCAGATTTAAAATTAATGTGTTTCTTGGTTAAATTCGTATCGTCAATAAATAATACACCGTGTCTGAGGAACTGACGATCTTTCGATTCGAATCTGCGACAGATCTTTTGTCCCGGGAGGACCACGGAGGACCACCGAGCGTGGCCCGGTCGCAATGCCATAATTTCCCGAGTTCGGTTGCTTTTCTGCCCGCAGAAAAGTAACCGGCGTGACAATATATATATATTTTTTTTTTTTTGGCAGGAATAGTCACAATTTTTTAACAATCCGGTCACTGAATCATATACTTTACTTTCCGCTCAAAAATTTGGTATTTTCACAAACTGAATGGCCACTTCACTTTAACTCTTAAATAACCGACTGAAATAGTCAACTACTACTGCGATAACAATTATGAAATGCAGAGGTCTCCTTCCGAACAATGAAAGCGAGAGTCATACAAGAAAATTCAAATTTACGTAAACTAATTACCTTCAAAAAATGCATTCATGTTACGTCGAATGTATTCGACAGAAACTCCGAGAGGGTTGAATCATTTTCGTAATTACCGGTACAGATATTTGAATTCCAGAAAAAAAAGGGAAACGATGTATTAGCGGTTCGTTGCGACAGCTAGCTGTTTTCGCAACTTCAAGGTCAATGAAAAACACAAATACCGAAGCAGTTCCGCGTCCGTTGCATGATTCGATTTTTCATGACGTCGATAAAAATGCATATCAAGTGCACGACGCCATAGAGTTCAGTTGTTTTCGTGTTTATCGTGGACGCGGGTCACACTCGCGTGCTGGTCGGCCAGAATATGTATATGTACATGTACAATAATATATGTGATGTGTATAAGTGTAACACGCGGAAGCCTTGACGCGGTTGTCGCAAGAAGAAATTAAGATCGGCAAGCTGGATAATATCAGCAAGAACCCTCGGCATTTCAGCCAGAGGGCAACTAAAATCGCCTCGCGTGTGACACGACCACGACCAACCCCGTCGAAGCTGCTTTTCTTGCGTGTAGAACCCTCACTCGCGAGCCTATTTTCACCCTCCGCTAATGCATGCAAGTGTCCGACTCTATACTATTAAAGCTGTTTAACAACGTAAACTGTGAAACCGCGCCGCGTCACGTGTCATATTTACCGCGGTCTTAGTACCCTTACAGCATTCATAATCGGAGGGTAATGGAGCTAAGTACCAACAGTAATGTTCTGACAAACGTTCCGACACGCAGCGAGAACCTAATATTGGGTTGTCCGGAAAGTTCGTGCCGTTTTCAAAGGAAAATTGAAACGCTGCACATTTAAATTTTGGTATACATTTATTAAATTATATAGGTGCCGTTCTGTTCCACAACCTTTCTCAATCTTTCTCAATCTTTCAGGCAACTTGAAAGTTCTGTCCTTCCCGAACCTCTCAGGTTTTTTCGGCGGAAAACTTTCCTATATGATTTTTCATCTCGACCGAAGAGTTGAAGTTTTTTCCATTAAGGAAATCATGTAATGATCTAAATAGGTCGAAATAGGAAATATGAGTGCACGAGGTCTGGTGAATATGAAAAAATGTGCACGAGCAGTAATATTTACACAAATGTTAATGTTTATCCTATGCACCGTTAACCGTAGCCTCTATAAAATCTACGCATACGTTTGCGTGATCGGAAGTACGAATAGAGCTTCGGGAAAGGTTATCGAACGTGGGTCAATTAATAAGCGCAGCAAGTGCCCACCAATCTGTTCTGACGCTTCCGACGGTGCATGTCGGCCATTCGTTTGTGCGTGACAAACCGTTTGAGTCACGATGAATTTCCGTTCGCCTTTGTCGCAAACGTTGCCGCAAGCGATACCGGCCCGTTAACACTTCGCCCTTTACGCTCATTTCAAAGTAAAATCTCCGCGCATTGTCGCATTGCAACTATCATTCCCAATATCCATTAAATACCGAAAATTAACTAATCATAGGATTACCTATGAAAGGATTTATAAAAAATGTTTCATGCATTACAAACTTCGCATAGCTTTCGGTCATATTCTTTGTATTTGTGTTGAGTATTCATACTAATCAATACGTATTTAGATATTAACTATGTTTAATATACAGTCAGTGTACAAAATATTCGTACGCATTTTAAAAACGAACACCTTTTTCAAAATTGGACCCAACAGCTTGAGTGTTTTTCAGACGTTATAAAGACTGGCAGTAAACCTTTCAAGTTAGCTAGTAGCTAATGTGTAAATAATTTCTTGTTTAAATTTTTATTGGTCGCAACTGCGACTAATGAGGTAAAAGTAGATATCAAGATTTCTAAATTTTTTATCTCTGTCTGTAATGAAAATTTAAAACATCTACTTTGTAAATCCAAGTCAGTTATATACATGTACAAAGTTTCATCAATCAACACTGTGACATTTCCTTGTTAGCGAGATAGATACAGTAAGGAGCATAACTGATTTCACACACTTTAAATCAGAACAACTTTTTTATGAATGGACCAAACGACTTCAATTTCTCTGTAAGGTTAGAAGAATTAGTTTAGTAAATGACGTGTAAAAAATATGTTAAAAAAATGCATTTGGACGTAATTATTAAAAACAATGGTAAAAATTGATTTTTACAACTTTTTTAGCTGTGCCAATAACGAATATTTAAAGGATGTGTCTGGTCAGCTGGTACAAATTATATACGCTCTGAAAATTTCATTGAAATCAGTTAATTGGTTTGCGAATTATAAACGATCAAAAGTGGTAATTTGTAGTGTACCATAAAGTGGCAAGTTTTACCATTTTTGATCTTTATAATTCGCAAACCAATTAACTGACTTCAATGAAATTTTCAGAGCGTATATATAATTTATACCACTTGACAAAATACATTTTTTAAATTTTCGTTATTGAGCCAGCTAAAAAAGTTGTAAAAATCCATTTTTAGTATTGTTATTCACAATTCCGATCAAATGCATTTTTTCAACTTATTTATTAGTCATCATTTACTAAACTAATTCTTCTAGCCTTACAGAGAAATTGAAGTAGTTTGGTCCATTCATATAAAAGTTATTCTGATTTAAAGTGTGTGGAATCGGTTATGCTCCTTACTGTACGTATTAGAAATAATTATATTTTAGATTATTATTACACGAGAGAAATATTAAAAGTATGCATAATATGCAAAATATATAATATTTTATAATATGTCAAGATATATATATATAATGATGTAAATTTTTGTTGGTGACATGAATGGTGTATCTGTTGTCTATAAAAATACGCACTTACAGAAACATCCACAGTCTATTCATAACTCATTGCGTAATCACACAAATCATATGGCATATTCAAAAATTGTAATTTGTACTGACTGGCATGCATGTAATTGTAAATAATTGCAAATGAATATTGATGAGTTCAAAGAGTAGTAGATATTACTATACACATAACTAGCTACGTAATACATACTACACATAACTGCTGTAATTCTATTTTTATTTTTATAGAAATCATCAAACTGACAAAACTTTTATTAGCATCTCAGGATGTCTCATTAGAATAATAACAGACTAATCTTTTTGCAACACATGAGCGGTAAAAATGATTGAATTACTGAATAATATTGATGAATTTCATTATTGAATACAGAATTTTATTTTACCTATATTGCTCGTTTTTTGTTGAAACTTAGCTTGTCAATCTTGTTTGAAAATATGTAAAATGATAGTGAGAACAGCTGAATATTTTAATGTCGTAGTTATTACAGCACAGCTATATACCGAAACTTTAACGTAGCATTGCGCTATCCATTAAACTAGCTCACATCTACGGTTCAAATTTCCAAAAGTTGCTTTCGCTTTATTCACGTGGTTACATCGGCTAGCGATAAACTTCTTTAATGCAGTTACGCATGCGTTCAAGTGACAAAAATTTATTCTCTAAAACTCGCAAGGACACAAATTAACACGATCATGCAATTACAGCGATATTTTAGCAGTTTCCCTAGATGAACTGTAGCGGGTACCCAATTCAATTCAGATCTACTTTAACCAGTACTCTACGAACACGTAAATACTAGAGGTGTGCGAGATCCGGAAAGTTCCGAAAGCCGATGCTTGGGACAGGATCAGTGTTGGGATATTTCACGCGCATGAGCGGCCAAATGCAGGGTCGTATCTACGTCCTAAGTTTGTGGGGAAATTGGTAAAGAACTACAGTAAATACTCTACATATAGTTGCAGAAGCCTCGAGGAGGTTCGTTTGCGAAGTTCGTAGACGGACATTTGTTGTGAGCTTCAAAGACCGAGCCGAACGTAGAGAAAGACAGCGACTGCGACTCTCCGTGTCTCTTTCTTTCCCATACGCTGTCCTTCCTCGCGCCCGAAACTTTCATCGACAATTAAAAAATATATTGGTGAAAGTTTCATAAAAAAATAAGTAACAACAAAATTTTTATATTCGTATTACATAGTGAGGACGCACGAGCCTTTGAATGAGGGACTGAAAACTGTTATGATATCGGTTCTGGTTCTCGAAACAATTATAAAGAACCGAAATGACGTTATAACTGTTAGGCCCTCCACACACGGGTCGATTGAAATCGCGTCGTGAAGTTCGTACGTCTTGCTCGTCAAATACGATTCATGCGACGGACGCGATTGCTGTCCACACACGGGTCGATTGTAATCGCGTCGTGCAGTTTTTACGTCTTGATCGTCGTACGATTCATGCAACAGACGCGAATGCCGTCCACACACGAGTCGATTGTAATCGCGTCGTGAAGTTCGTACGTCTTGATCGTCATATACGATTCATGTGACGGACGCGATTGCCATTTGCACACGGGTCGATTGTAGTCAATTTGTGTTTTTCAAACATCAAGAATTGCGTTTTCACGTTTTCACTCAAAAATATGAAAACATGCTATTAATAGTGCCCGAATAAGCTACCATCAAAAGCGGTGTCCTCGATTTTTTTCAGATTTTTTGTTGTGGGAGATCATTGTCAAAAACAATAAAAACCAAACTGCTTCGACGTTTTTGCTGCTAGAAGGAAAGCTAGACTTGCAGGTTTTACCGTGGGGGTATATTAAGCTCTAATTAGTGATACTACATCGAATTAAGCAATTTTTTTACCTCAGAAATGCGATTTAAGAGAGTGAAAAAATCGTCTCCTGTGGAGTCGCGCGAATCGTACGATCCACGCGATTTTCCAACTTCGCTTCCAATCGCACGCGATTAGAATCGCGGCGATTTCAGTCGAGTCGATTTCAGTCGACCACGAATCGACCCGTGTGTGGCTCTCCATTCATTTGCATTGGAAGTCACGTGGAGGGAGAAATCGCATGCGTCTGGAATCGCGTCGACCGAATCGCCGATCGACCCGTGTGTGGACGAACTTCGCTTCCGATCGCACGCGATTACAACCGCGGCGATTTCAGTCGAGCCGATTTCAGTCGACCACGAATCGACCCGTGTGTGGCTCTCCATTCATTTGCATTGGAAGTTACGTGGAGGGAGGAATCGCATGCGACTGGAATCGCGTCGACCGAATCGCCGATCGACCCGTGTGTGGAGGGCCTTACGCGAATATCGGTTATGGCTTATATCGGACACGGTTCTGGCGAACCGATATTATTTCGGTTCTGTAACTGTTACACTTCGGTTCCGGATATCGGATCGGTTATTCTGTATTGTGTTCGCTCTTATATCCGTTTGCGGTCGATACCGCCACAGTGGCGGCATTCTCAAATCGTCGTAGAAGTCGGTGCCGCCACTGCGGCGGCGGATGATGTCTTTCCTGATAGCCTGGCGCGCGGCACGGCGTACAAAGCTAGTGATAATGAAAGACAACGATCCTCCCGATGCCAGATTCAAATGTTTAGATCAACTTATTGCATTCAATGTTTATCGTTCTCTTCGGAAGGGAGAAATTGCCGGGCAGTCAGTTTCGAATGAGCTCCCGAGAAACAGTGAGATCAGTAAAAAGCTAGGCACACTGCACGTCGCTCACGTTATTTTGTGATCAAAAAGTATATATACATCATAAAATTTGTGTTAAAAATTCCCAAAAATGGAAGAGTTTAGGAATGATTTTGAAGATGTAGAGAGTAGTGACGATGGGTTGGAAGTTGAATATCATGAAAATACGAACAATTCAATGCCCGATTTAGTACGTAACAATGAAAGTGACAGTAGTGACGATGACATAATTCCTCATAAGAGAATTACCAAGAATTGACAGTGACACGGAGAATAGTGAATGTGTTGACGAAGAAAAAAAACTAAATTAAATTAAAAGTAATTAAATGTGCTCCGACCTGCTGGTACATACTCCCATCAGCGAAATTTTCCGACCGCAAAGAGATATATTTATTGTAACGGGGCCGATTCCTCGAGGAGTCGGTAGATCACGGCGGTATCCCCTCGGTGTTCGAATAGCTCGTCGCGCCGGGGTTCGCTATGTGACGAGGGGATCGGTCGGTGCAATATTTACGATTTCCGACTATTCTTGTGAATTCTTTCTACAGGATTTGGCAGAAATAACTCCCACACTTAGAAAAACCATTGTTTTATTTGGGAAATAAAGTTTCTGGTAATACCTCGTACCACTATTTTCAATCCTCCTTTGAAATGTGGGAGTTATTGCCGCACTCTGTATTTAATTCTTAGAATTTATATGACTATTTTTATAATAATTATACGTAGAAAATTAATTTTCTACGAAAACAGATTCATAACTTTCAATAACTAGCAAAGAATACGATTACACGTACATGCGAGGTTAACTATGTGTGTGTACACGTTTGTGTGATCACCACACACATATATGTTGTAGTTAGTTTCCGATCTTTAGCTGAGGGCTGAGAGGGCGCCCTGAACAGTGCTTCGAAAAAATACCAGAGTCGACACCCCCTGATAGCCAGTAAGTGACCAAACCAGCATTCGAGGGGAATACAAGGTACCCCCTCTCTGATGACCAGAGTAGAATAATATGTGACACGTTGCGCGTGCGCGGCGCAAGACTACGCCGTAGACTGGACTGGCTATCATTCTGTATTCTGTATTGTGTTCGGTCAGTTCGGTCTTATATATTTATTATGTAAGTAGTTATTTTTCGTTATTTACAATTTAAGTAGAAGACTGTGGAAGAAACTGTAGAAGAAACTGATGTACAGGAGGATGAATTCGAAAAATTATTAAAATGTGCAGAAGCTAAACGTACACAATGCAGGCCTGAAATCAATTTATTTAAAACTATTGACACTGAAATGAAGGAGTACTTAAAAGAACCACGTGTAACCAAGTCATTAAATGTATTATCATATTGGCACAGCAGAAAAAATTTAGCACCCCAGTTATATGAATTGTCCAAAGTAATTTTTGGAGTCCCAGCCACACAAGTTAGCGTGGAACGATTGTTCTCAGGTTTAAAATTCAATTGCAATAACTACAGAACAAACACGAAACCTCATCTTATTGATGACATGTTGTGTATACGACTTAGCTGAAATAAATAAAAACTATTTGCCTGCATTTCAAGCTCTGAATACGTAGTAACCCACATCTTGTAACCGGGTAAAGTTTAAAATGTGTAACCCGCTCTGGTTGCTACTTGGGATCCGTTCCTCTAAGGTTACTGCGGGTTTACCCCCCCCTGGGGGGGGGGGGGGTTGATGTCCCTTTGGCCGTGCGAGGGATTCGACCCTCGCGCCGTCGTGTGCCCCCGCCCCAGGGGCGGAGGATGGAGGGGCTGGGGGAGTGAGCTGACCCCGGCCTCAGGGGGGAGTCAAAATCCCACCGAGGTGGAACCGACACCCCGAGCCATCTGTCTACGCGGAGGGGTGTCGGCCGCCGTCGGAGAGGTGTTCTGATGGGTGGCGCGTGGGGGGTGGAGTGGGGAGGGTCGGGGCGTACGGAGACGTCTTCGACGACCCTTCGTTGCCGGTGTCGGCGCCTCCTTGCCCTGGACGGGGCGGGGACCTATGGGTCACCTGCTCCGAGCGGGGCACAGAGGCTCAGGGAGTTGCGGGTGGACCGACCTGGGGCTCGGGAAGCCCGATTTGAAAGCTCCAGGGATGGGGACACCGGCTGGTCCCTCCGCTCGGGGTCCAGTTAGACAGTAGGTATGGGGGGAGCTAACCCCTCCCCTTGGGATGCTTGTAAAGCTAGGAGGTGACCCATTGAGTTCTCGCAAGATCCGGGCATCTCCTATTTAGCTTAGGTGGGCGTGTGTTTTTAGTGGGTACTCTGAGGGAGGGGATCGGCGAGCTTTGTTAGCTTGGACCCCCTCCTTGAGGGAGTCCCACATAACCCCGACGCAGCGTTCGGCAATACCCAATCAACACATGGCCTTGCGTATGTCAATGAAACGTCATAGAAATCAACACAGACTGATTAGGAGCCTTCTTCACGACGAAGAAGGTTCCCCCACAAATTAAAAACAAAGGTCCCTCGAAACAAATGTTACCTCTAAAAAAACAATTACGACCAACATCGAGAACAAGAGCATTCGCAATCATAATCTCGTACGTAACGAACATTCTTGTTATCGCTCTTGTCACCATTTCGTGGTCGGACGAAATTTTGGGAATCGTCGCGCCTTCCCTCGCGTCCAAGGCAGAGTCTGCCAGACTTTGCCGACGAGTCCTCCTGGCAGACTCGGGACGAAACGCGGCTTATCATTTTTAAAAAAACCTAGTTGCTCAATATTAATTTGGCGAGTGACATTTCGAACGATCACTCCTGAAATAACACCAACCTCTAGTTTTAGTACGTGTTCCGAAATCGAGATGGACGATATGGACGAAGAAGAAGATTACGTCCATGCTGAAGCAGATACTTTTCACAAATAACGATGCTTTTCACAAGGATGTGCTGAACCTTTGTTTGATGTTCATCAGTAGAGGGGCAGCATTTGACGTCATGTACGAAAAGCAAAAGTTGTTCCTACACCTCGAAGGAAAACTGCCAGGATGACTGCTTTTGAGGATAATTTGAAGTGATTTTTTATCATTATATTCGACGGAGAAGAAGAAGAACAAGAAAATTCTGGGTGCACCCTTACATTCGCAATAATATTAACTGCAGAATATTTGTGGCTGCAAGAGAATCAGAAAGACGTTCTTAAATTACAAGCATTTTACAGAATGCGCAAGAACACGTGCAAGGATCTTATACGAGTAGTGAGGTCAAGTATTAAAAAACAGGATACAAATGTGCGAGAATGTGTAAGTCCTGAAGAAAGGATTTTGATAACCGTTTAGGTAGGCAAATAAAATAAAATTGTTTATAGTACATTATTATTAATATTATACATATAAGTAGTGTTAATAGAGGACTGAGTTTCGAATTCAGGTTCCAAAATAATTGTAAGTTGTATACTATACTAAAATATACATATAGCAACAACAAGGTCAAAGATATTTCGTTTTCAGATACCTGGCAACAGGTTGTACTTTCGTATCACTGGGACTCTACTTTGCAAGAGGAGAATGTTCCATAGCGAGAATTGTAGCGGAAACTACGCAAGCAATATGGACTGCACTAATGGATTCCTATATGCCCATTCCTAGTATGGAAAAGTGGAAAGAAATTGCACAAAAATATTCCGAATCGTGGAATTTACCAAATTGTTTGGGGACTATTGATGGAAAGCATATAAGAATTCAGATATTTCCAAATCCGGGTCCACAAACTTCAATTATAAAGGATATCATTCCGTCATTTTATGGGGTTGCAGTGATGCAAATGGCTGCTTTATATCCATCGAATGTGGTTTCATAGGGAGAAATAGCGATGGAGGTATATTCCGCACATCGGCATGAGGTCGTTGGTTGGAACGAGATGGCATCAATATTCCTATATCGTCACGATTACCACATGATAAAGAAGATAAACCATTTCTATATTACCATGTATTTATGATACAAAGCCTGTCGTGTGATTTGAAAGATGTTGTTTACATTTTTCCAGTTTATAAAATGAACGATCCGTCTGCTATTCCCAAGAAGATTTTATTACGTTTTGAAACCATCGGTTTTAAAGTAATTGTCATTGTCGCTGATAACAATTTCATTAATAGAAAAGCAGTTCCATATATTGCAAATACTCCTCAAGCAAGCATTGCTTATCCAAATCCTTCAGAAAGGAATCGTTATTTTTCATGTGGAAGACTTGTTAAACAAATTTAATATGCAGAACTCAAAACCTATATCGACTCCAGTTCCAGTTGAATAGAATCAAATGCGAAAATATCTAAGCATATGGGACCATTATCAATCAACAATCAAAGCGCGATAGACATGAGTAACAATGCAGTGTTCCACAAAAGGAGCAAGCATGTAGATATTAGTTACCATTATACACGAGAGCTAGTGGAAAAGGGAACTGTAGAAATTGTTTATTTAAGTACAGAGTTAATGATAGCCGATATTTTGACCAAAGCATTACCTAAAATTAAACATCGGAATTGTCTGTCTATGTTAAATATCAGATGATTATTTTCATTGTCTATAGCTTACATTGATAGAGGGGGTGTCAGCTGAAGTGCGTTATCCATGTAAGCAATGATGTATGCCTTGAATGTAGTATGATCGATATTGTGCAGTGAACGTATGTGGTTACATACGTTTGACATGTTACATACATGAACATGTATGGTTAAAATATCGTTATTGTCGTTTATTTTGTTCCCTCGGTTGTTCTCCTTGAAACCTTGGTTTCGCTGTTTGTTACATGTTTGTACGTTATGTCTTATTAAACTGCGTCAATTCTGTCAACTTTAACAGCTTATATCTGAATAACAATTTGTTTGCGATATGTGGTTCCTTTCAAACTTTTTCTCTTCTCGATTAGTAGAAGGTATTGATGTAAAAACAAACTTTAACAACAATTTTCTTTAGAGCGTTCTGATGACCGTTACTTTTTGCGCACCCTGTACGTCGTTAGTAGGAGCTCTTATAGTTGTCCACGATAAATTAATCGACTGAACTAACTAATGCCGGGACCTTAATACTCCACACGTCTCTTAGAATTCTCTAACAACTAACTTCGAAACCCGTACGCCCTGAAAATTGAATAATTATACTGACCGGTAACTTCTAATTCCTCGCCTATTAAATTTGACCAAAGGCATTGTGTCCTCCTTTTCATCGCGCCCTTAATACACCTTTCCTATAGAAGTGGTGAAACAATGCCCGCCTTGTGTTCACCTACCGACGGAATTTTGGCAACGACAGAATTTCCTTTTGACCCGAATTCCCTCTATGGCCCGTTGTTTCCCGAGAATTGATGAAATTTAATTTTATTCGGCCGCTTGCTACCTACAGGATGCATGGCACGTCTTTACTTACTCTTGCAAGAAACATTATTCAATCGGTGATAAAATCGCATGGATCTTTATATGTACGTCTGAAGCAGGCCTGGCCAACCCAAATGGTTCCACGGGCCACTTTGATTACGTGTAACGTTACTGCGGGCCGCACTTTAGGTAAACGTGCCTTCAAAAAATGTAATACAAATGAATAAAACTTTATTGTTATACTATGATTCAATATAATTAACTCTCGAGTCGTAATTAATGAGAAATTTGTTTATCGTTTCTTTCACTTCATTTTTGTAAATCTATATTTATGTTCGACATTGCACATTTTTTGTTAGCTGGTTTTCTAAATTGGCATCAGCTAATGAAGCACGTGACGAACTCTTTGTAAATTTCATCTCCGAAAAAAATGTTTGACAAACATATGTGGATCCAAAAGCACTTACAGCTCGTTGTGCAAAATATCTTAAGTTGGAATATCTCTCTAATGTTTGATATGGACGCAATTTGTTTCATTTCACTGTTGCACTGTAACTCAATTATATCAAGGATATCAAATATAGAACTGGAGTTCGTAGTTGCACTTACGCACTATGACAATGACACTTTATTTATTTAATATTTCTTGTATACATACAACGAAAACCAAAGTTTCAATAGAAATATAAAATCGCCCGGCAGGCCGCACAATTTAACGTGGCGAGCCGCGTGTTGGCCAAGCCTGGACTAAAGTATCAAATTATTGGAAAAGTTCGTGCCCGATTTGAAAATCAAATTCAATGATTAAATTTTAAAGGATAGAGCTTTAGTAATCAATTATACGTGGTCTGTCCAGAAAATATCCGATCGTTGCTTATATCTTCGTTCTTGACACTAAACCTACTGAGCCTTAAAATTAATTGGTACATGTTCCCTTATAAAACTGACTAAACATTTATAACTTGCAAGGTCTTGAAATTAAATGTCGTTGTTCCTTCTAATTGTCATCTGTCATTAATTTATTACCATTTGCTTATTATAGTTTAGTTTTATATTTTATATGCAAATAACTCACTTTTTATAAAGGATTTTGTTATTGTCTTTCTCTGAGTTTGCACTTTTGTTTATTCCACCTTAGTTGATTTCTCAAGCACAATTCAGCTTACATTAAATAAGACTTGAATTTTGTTTGTTCCTAGAATCAATACCAGAAAATAAATAATAGTTAACAATCGTTTATTTTCATTGTCTCTTTGGCTGTAAATTTCGTACCATCGGGCGTATGACGGTTCTTCAAACTAGACTAAGATATGCGATAGATAACATGGAAAATATTGCAGACAGGATATTGAGAGATCGGTACAGACACTGGTGTCTGTTTAATCACCTTAATGTTCGCAAAATGATTCCTCCTTTATTAAAAAAAATTATTACCTCCTTCCTCTCTGTTTCACTTGTTCCCCACTCTCTTTCCCGAAGCACTGAACGGATGAGAAAACGGAAAGGAGATAACAGCCGGCAATTCTCAGATCGCCTACTTCCCCTGATAGCATTCGCGACGCTGCTGTAGATCGCTATTTCGAATCTTTGTCTCTTAAGGGGGCACTATCGCATGCAGAGAGATTCAGCTGAGTGTGTCACCTAAATTACTTCGAAACTATTTGGAAGCATGTATGTAATGTAATAATTTGATTTTTGTATGTTCTATCGAAATGTAAAGGTCACCTTGAGTGTCTTTCTTATAATGGGTAAATTCTAATCTCGTATTTTTTTCCGTTACGAGTGAAACGCGATAACAGTGGCGTTTCTCGCGAGTCGCCTAAAACCGGAGTCCAATGACTCGAGTGTAGCAGCAGTAGCATTGGCTCAAGTAACTGGCGTTATACTGTGCTGTTGTCCAGCCTTGCACATGGTACTAGGTGCGATAATGGTCCGACCAGTTCCTTATATGTCAGCTCCTTCTCCTTCGCTTTCAATGGGTTAGGTGATGTGTGCTCTTCCCGAGTCTTGTCCCCGGCACCGAGATCATTGGAACGCTTTTCAATACAGACATTTCGAATCGTTGTTGTATGTCCTCGATGGAGACCCTCTCGAGATACTCGATTTCGCCCTTCACCCATCCAACTTCAATTCTCAAGTACAGTAATGTCCCATTCTAAGTTAATTCTCGGTTCTGTGTTGTGACATAGATCGAAACAGGACACTATTTTTATGTGGCTTCGTCGACCGAAATGGGTTACCCTGGGTTGGTCGACAACTCATTTGACCGACACTGCTTTCATCAACGATTGGACCGACAGTAACTTTCGTCGACACTATGTTTTTATCTACACGGTCAAATCGTCGACAAATGTCTTCATCGACACGGTCTGGCCGACACTAACACGGTCAAATCGTCAATGAAAACAGTGTCGGTGAAATGAGTTGTCGACCAACCCAGGATAACCCGACCGAAACACGGACCGCGCGGCCGAAGGCGCAACAAAAAATTATAGCTAACATTAGGGGTGTGCTAGTACCCGAAACTTCGGGTTCGGGTCGCGTCGGGAAATTTGTTCGGGACCGAGTCGGGATCACGAAAGTTATAAAGTTCTGGTACCCGCGATTTCGGGTACCCAAAATGGTAATCGAGTGGGGGTCCGGAAAGTTTGCAATATTCGGGTACTCAAAGTTAAAGTTGGGGCAAGTCTACGGTAAAATCAGCGATGAATAACTCTGTGCATATGTATTACTTGGAACCGAAGTTTGAGAACTGATTACACTAAAAATACAAAAATCATTCGGAACCCGCCAGTGAAAATAAAAGATTGAACTGAAAAATCATAAAACAGAATTATACTTATATAAATACAACTTTAATTTCGAGTATCCGAATATTGCCAACTTTCGAGACCGCAGCTCGACTCGAGGCTCGGGTACCCGAAATTTCGGGTATCCGCACACCCCTAGATAGAGCATTATATCTGACGTTAAGACGAATTCAACGACCTACGATATATGACATTGATGTCCCACTATGGACCACAATAAAAAAAAAAGACTAACTAAGGAAGACACACATTTTATAAATTTATAGGCTCCGACATATTGATAGGATTGGGTTGGGTCTCTCTTTTTTCGCAATTATCAGGAATAGAGTTTTCTCTCTGGACAAAGAATATATATTTTCGATTAGTTTCGTACATTGGAAGTTTTCGTATAATTTACAATAAACCTTTGAAGAAGGTTAGCAACGTAGGTTTAAATGATTTTGCTAATATAAGGTTTCCCCATCAGGCGTCTGGTTTATCTCAACCGTACTCTCCTTCTGGGGAAAACGACGACGACTCGGATTCACCCGGTGTCCTCGGCGGCCGGCCTTCATGGCCGTCCTCTCCAAGACGTACAGAGTAACCTGGTGATCCTACTTCCAGGCGGCCAGGAAGCTACCCTGTTCTTTCCTCTCGGCGGGCGGCCGGCCTTCATGGCCATCCTCTCCCATTTATCCAGAGAGGCGTCCAAGTGCAACCCCTGTCCTCTCCTGAGGTGCCGGGCATCCGATAGCATTGCTTCGTACTCTCCCTAACCTATGGGCGGCCGTGGTCTTACCTCGTCCTCTCCCACAGGTGCAGCAAAAATTAATGCTCCGCGATGGTCTACCGGTATTTATACCAAGCGTTGCTAACCCATTTTAGGGCGTTGTTAGGAATTTTAAAAGTTTCTCGAACATGCGGCCTTCTAGAACATTCGGTCGCGGCGCGATTCTTTTCTTCATCTCAGGGTAGTGCCGAGGCGGATTGGCGCCCCTGGGGTTGTTTCGTTCCTCGTCGCGTTACAAATTTAATTTTGAGAAATCCAACGTTATCAAAGGTTAAAGAACCATATATTTGGCCATGTCGACGGGCCTGCCCTATATTTATGTTTGAAATATTATATTGTACCACTAACATTTTTGATGACGTGGAATTTTGTCCAGGGAACGGGTTTACGCGACGCACCGAGGAGCGGGTCGATTGAAATTTGATAAATGGCAGTTACCGGAATCTCGCTCGCACACGTTCCCTATCCTCCGTTCAGTTGAATTCGCAGAAGCCACCGTAGCCACTTAAGCGTCCACGTTCGGTCCTGACTGCGGACGCTTAATTGTGCGCTACTGTATACGGATCAGCGTAGGATGGGGACACTGCTTTGCGTTGAATTCAGCTAACCGTTTACTTAGCTTGACGTGCCAGCAACGTCCGGCTTTGTCAGAGACTCTAAAGAGAAAAACCACATCCCGTGTCCAAGAGGTGAACTTCCTCACATTTTCTGAAAGATCTAAAGATGAGCAGCCCATCTTTCAATTTCGCTCCGCTCCTTTAATATTTTCCCCGTGAACATTGGCATTTCCACGTATACTTCTTCTTCCAGTATGCCGCGCCGTTCCGGTAAGCTATTGCAACATTGAATTGCCTTATGCTCGTTCCACATTGTATAGCCACTGCCATTGCCGTTCGAATAGACTCCAGGCGCGCCAGTGGTGCAAAAGGCCGATCGAAATCAATACTTTCACGTTGCGAGAATCCCTTTGGGACGATACGTGCTTCCCTTTGTCCTAAGGAGCCGCCTCCGCTGTAGTTCGTTTCTCAGCATCATTCGGCTATATATTATCTTATAATTTTTAGGTTAATCGACCAGTGTCCCTGTGTCGTTTTCTTTATCATGGACCTCGGTTTCGATGTCACAGTCTTGTGCGGATAGATACATAGGTGGATCCCTTAACCTTGTTACGGATGACGAACAGATGTTCGAGATCATCTCTGGCGGGAATTGTCCTAGATAAATTAACAGAACTGCCCTAGATATATCCACATAACTGTTCAGTTAAAAACCAAAACGTACCCAGGACCAACGACCCGGTTCACCATGGTCTGGAATCCCGATTTTTCTGGTCAAAAGTATTTTAGCGTTATTTTAAAGTTAAAGGTTATAGTATGCTAGGTCGTTGAAATCGTTTCGACGCCAGCAATAACATTATAAAGTCAGAAATATATATTAGCTCTTGACATTGCTCTTTTGGACACAAACCATAATTATAAAATACTTACCGATTCCCTAAGTGCCCTGCTATGTCTACAAAACTCAAAGATAAATATAATTACCAATTCCTACATTTACGAAATTAAGGAAATTAAGTAATGTTACGAGATGAAGTTGCCTTCCCCTGAGTTAATATCGCAGAGATCGAGTGAAGTCGCTTGTCAAATCGATATTGCGGTATCCGAACAACGAGGTTGTTGACAAGAAGAAGAGAGACGATCAGATCCTCTTGAGCAATCGAGACAGAAGCACGCATTAACGTTTATATTTCCTTGTTGTTGAATAAATAAAGTTATAGTTTCCCTTTTTATTATTGTAATGTGTTCTCCGGCAAGACCACGCCGAAGCCTCCGCAACAATACTTTAAGTCCAAGAAATCCACATTGAACAACAGCAGTATAGAATTTGTTTGGATTCCGTCCTATTCTTAGCCAAGTCGTCAACATTAGAACAAGCTAATAAGTGTATTGTCATTCCCTTCACTGATTTACGGAAATCTTTTAAACACAAATGTAGACAAAGTACTAGCAATTTCACAATGAAGCAGGTTCAGTTTAAGGGCAAGGAATACTTTCACTATTACATTTGAGACGGGGTGCACCATGGCTCTATTGTTACATTCAATCGATGTAGAGCAGATCATTATCATCTTGCAGCATCTCTTCACGACTACATATAATAGATGATTCTAAATGTAACTGCGGCAATGAGGTTCAAGATCTTAACCATATCATTTGGCAATGTACCTTGTTGGAATCACAAAGAGTTGATCTCATGAAAAACTTAAGGAAGCTGAATTTGTTTCCACCCTTAAACATCAGATCGTTACTTTATGAACCGAATATTCAGACATGTTAGCTTCTTTTCAATTTTTTCAAGCAATGTAATTTGAAGATGTAAAGTTATGTACTTAATGCGTTTGTAGGGTAAAAGTACGAATGATGTGTGTGTATTGTATGTATGTACGTGTGTGTATTAACAGACAACCCTATGTATAGTTAAATTTATAAAATAGAGAATCGGAACAGAAGAATTCTAAAATTGTAATTGCCAACGAATTATAAAAGAAGATCAGATCGAAACGAGCTCCCGCGACAAACACGTCTGTCACGACTGGTTATCCGTGTCTTGTTTTACAAATAAATACGGCTTATTCCTTACATGTTATATACCTAATGTGTTCTACTGTACCTACATTACTAATGTTTAACTGTAAGATGTATACTACTAATATGTATACTACTAATAATGTATACTACTAGCTTTATAACCCCCTATGGGGAGTTCCAAATAAGCTTTCAATAAAGAAAAAGCGGGTTTCCAGACCATAGTGCGGTTGTCCAACAACAGTGAACATTTTGATTGACTACGTAAGGGTTAAAAGTCATAAACACACCTTTATAACCAGAATACATTTGTATCATTTGGTCAATTACAGCTTCCATACAGTTATTTTTAATTAACACCGTAAGTTTGTACGCCAAGCTTAGAGTATTTCTACTTTTCGCCATTAGACGGCACCACTCAAAATATCAGATCCCAATAGCAAACACCGCCTTTTCCCTCGGTCGGTTCCCTTTTCGGCGATCGGGCCGCGGCGGTAGTTATATTAATTATTATGTTATGGTGCGTGATGTATTATTTATACTTATATTAGTTATTATACATATAATTATCGTTGTGAATGTCGCTCTATATCGCGTTCTTTGTTCTATTGCGTTCTGTGGCATGTGTCACATTGTATTAATTTACACATGTTGGGTCCTCTACGCGTATAATGGAAGCGAGAAAACAACAAAAGGGGGTAGAAAATTGATGGTTCATTCAGAACAATGAAACAAGTAGAGAAACTGGATAACAAAAGTAAGTTTAATTCTACATTTCTGTGATTAAAATGTTGATATTCAAACGTTTCGTTAGTTTCATTGTTTTGCAGGACCTCCGTTGCTGTGTCTCTTACAGCTTACAGTTTGTTCGATATAACTATAGGCTGTACGATTATCTTCATGGTTACAGTAATTAGAAATTAGATTCTTTATATTCGCTCTATATTTATAGCATGTCTACATTTACTTTAACGTTTAAATATTGGTTGCAAAAGAAGAGAATTATATTTAACTTTAAAGAAAGGCATGTAGTATTCAATAAACTGTAATATTGCTGGCACTATAGTAGTTATTGGCACTTTTGATTCAAAACGGCAAATATTAAAAATTCCCTGGTATAGAAAATCATTTTATATTGCTTCTTATTTATGTTTCAAAGCAACGTTGTAAGTTCTTATAAGAGAATTCCACATATGACTGTTAGCAACGCTGGTACATCCAGTGTAAATAGTGTTTTATTAAAATTTTCGTTACATAGTATGTATACTATATCGCTTTGTTTAACTTCGGACTGTACTATGTACAGATGTAATAAGTGCGTGTATATTTTGTAATAGAAGATTTATGGCTCGTAAAACTGTTTGATTTTGCTGAAAAATCTCTATTAGCTTATAATAATAGCAAGTTCAGCTCGCTTCAAAAAAAGATAAGAAGATTTTTACTACGATTTTGGCTAGGATGTCAATAATTCTACAATTTACCCTATGTACTATTTATATACTAATAATCCAACACCAAATTTGTTTCCTAATTGCTGTTTCGGTGGTTCTGGTAGAGATTTTTGCGCTGATTCCGAATATGTCCTTGAGTTTTCTTCTACACACACAATTGTTGAGAAACATGACTTTAAAAAAGTATAATATTTTTCAACTTTAAACAAATATTGTGGTGTTATTATAAAAGATATTGAATTGTTCTTTACAGCAAAAGATTCTGTAGACTTTCCCGAAAACAGTGTTACCCAATATTAATATATTATGATTGTTTAAACATGTTTAAAAAATATGATTAGTTTTCAAAGGCATGTTTCTCAAAAACTGTGCGTGTATGAGAAAAATTAAGGACAGCTTCGGAATCAGCGGAAAAAACTGTATAAGAACCACCCAACAGTAATTAGGAAACATAAAAAAAGTTGAAATTTGTTGGACAGTGTAATCATTGGATTTTATTTGTTTCATTTGCAGTGCCAATATTATTGTGGGAAAGGCGCGTGGCAGTTCTGCCGCATCCGTATCCGTATCAGTATCCGTATCCGCATCCGAATCCGAAATTAATTTAAAACTGTAATTGAAAAAATGAGCATACGAAATTGTATACATATACGTCTCGTAATAAATTATCTTACCTAAAACCTCTCTAGCCCAACGCGAAAATATGGGTACGTCACATTTCCATAATGTTAGAAGAAGTCTACATACCTGCAACAGAAAAAGAAAATTTTGTTTTGTAGCTTCATGCATTGTTCATATGTTTTCACAATATTAAAAAGTATCTCATCAAGTTATAAAACAGAATACAATAAACAACCTCTTTCATATTTCAAATAAGCAGTTTTTATAGTACTGTTTGGTATCAAGCAGACCGAACGTGAGGATTATCACGACGTAACTGTCACGAAAATCTCTACCGTAAATAAATGTTAAATGCTTTCGGCACAACGGTTCGATCGTTTATTACGAATTATAAAGCGATATTTCTTATATTCAATCATTCAATAGTTTTTGAAATTATTATTTACAGACGCGATTCAAATAAATCGTGAAAAGGATCCAAACTAGGATCAAAACGTTGATTTTGTTTGACAATTAGCAAAATTGCTTTATAATTCGTAATAAGCGATCGAACCGCTGCGCCGAAAGCACTTAACATTTATTAACAGCAAATACTATCGATAGAAGAAACATCTCTACCGTAACTGTCAAAATTTTATCCCCACCGCGGGCGAGATGCTTTTTGGAAACAGTCGAGTGATAAACACTCTCCTGAAAACCACGCAGTATTTGTTTGAAAAATTTATTAGTACAATAAAAAACTCAAGAGTTATGTGAAGTCGTTATGTGTTACGAGGCTCACCCTGTATACATGTAGAACATAAAATAACTATAACCTTCAATATGACAAATTTAGATTTTAAAAATATATGCATGTTGATATGTAGGTAGAGATGTTTTAGTAACAATTGCACTAACAAATTATGTGTATAATTGATCAGTGTAAATCACAAAATGTGTAGTATTTTTAATGATTGTAATTTTAACTAGAATAACAGACTAAATGTCTTACTGCTCGGTTTCGTTTGATTACAAAACATTTCATTAATTTGCCTTGTAATTGTGGTGTACTTACCATAGCCTGAAATATAGGAGGTAAGGGAGTTCAAAGTGTTCATTTAGGGACTGCACATCTGGCAAAGCTGGTTTGCGTGGGTTTATTATTTCGAAGCTGATGGTTCACCAAATGTTCATGTCATAAACTATGTTAGAGACGTCTCAGTACTCGTTTTAAGGAACTGGTTTGCGCAGATTGTGTATTTGTAAACAGTCGATGAAACTGGAAATTGAAGCATAAATATGAAATATCGGGTATACGTTGACATGCATCCACATCCGCTGCGAATTTTCCACTGATAACCAATTGGAGGACAGATGTACTATAAAATATTTGAATTATATTGCAATAAAAATTAGTATATTTACAGAATATAAAATCCTGTACACTAATAAATTATATTGTATAGAAATGTTCAGAAAACTACAGTGGATCCAAAACGTATTAATTTCCGATTTGAGGAAAATCATCGATGTAGAAATTGTAATAAATTCGTTAAAAATAATAGTACAACGATAAATCTGGTCATACTGTAAAGCTCGATATTGTACTTTCACAAACGATAATATGTTCTTACCTAAGACAGTTTGTAGTACGTGCGGTTGTACGTGCAAATCTTCGTTATCGACATCACAACCATACTTGTGGTGCCACCTGGCGGTCCATTAGACGACGACGCGCTACGCTGAGTACTTACCAACATGGTGGCGTCCTTACCTGTTAAAAACCCCTCAAAATCGTACAGCTTGAAACACGCATAACTTTTGAACCAATGGATTCGTAACGTTAAAGCTTGAAATTTTCGCATTTCCTCCACAAAATCTACGGGATTATATGAACGAAGTCGACAATTTTTGGTCCCGTAAGGAGAAGTTTAGCTACCTCTCTCGAAGCCGGTAATTTAACAAATTATAATACTTTGGTAGACTATATATTAGGCGATTTTTCCGCTGCCAAAATTCACTTTAAGTCAAGTAGAAATTCGGACATTTGCTGTACCAGTCCTCGTTGCTCCAATCCCTTATACTTTGTGATTTACAATGGAAAATCGGGAAATAGCCGAATTTTTAGGGATTGATTTCACCCCCTTCAAATGATTTAGACACCAAAAAAATCGCACAATTCCGATAAATGATAGTTTTCAATATTTCACTTGTGTTCAAATTAATTCGCACACTACTATATGCACGACATATCTTTATAGTTTCGTAATTTGCTGAATTTGTGGATTTTCAGAATCATTTCTCGTGAGCTCCATCCACATTTGGTCTATCACATTATTTAGCTTTAAAAACGCATAAATAAAGCTAGTTGATTATAGAGGTAGTTCATTTATCGCCGGACACTTAATTTTGTCTTAAATAACCTAAAAAATATAAAACTTTATTTTGTTGATTCAGCGTTATTTAGATATCAACAATATTAGAAATCAAATAATGACGCAACTCAAGAGTAACACAACTCTAAACAAAATGTTAATTAATATAAAAGTTAACCAACAATTAACTTGTAATTAGTTATAACAACAATTAACAGATCCTAGCTGTGCATACGCGAGATAAAATGTGATTACTGTTTATTATTGTTCCTGCACATTGTAAATATATTCTGCAACTTACACAATGCAACAGCACGGTATAGTTTGAAATGTTACAGATATATAGCTACTGTCTGACATTAAGGGCCGTCAGGCGTTAGGGAAACTCTCCCCATTCGTTCTTTTAATAATTCACTATACATATTCAGTTTCGCACATAGGAACTCCATGCTAGTTCCAAGCAACTCAATTGTCTCGGTGATCGTAAAAGCAAGTCGGAGTTTCTCCTTTCGACGTTAATATTGTATAGGAAACCATTTCAACTGATCACGAAATCATCACAGACATTTCAAAGAGTCGTTCGTCCAACTTATAGCGCAGCAGGCTTTATATGGCACCGTTCTACTACGGCCAGACATGATTTCCATTATTACGCAACGAGTAGCGCGATTGCCGCCCTCAAACACATTTCAATTATCATTCGAAACAAAGTAGCACAACTCGTACAATACATCGCTCCTTTGCTTGTGTAAATTCATGAGATTTGAGGGGTGAAAGAACTATTTGAGGAAACGACACGAGTGGCTGTCAAAATGCTTCCGAGTAAATGTTTGCCCAAATCAGTGTACATTAACCAGAATAATATAATTATTTGTTACTCGCACAAAAGTATTCTATGTATTTTATGGCATTATTTATATTTGTTTGTTGGTATTGCGTCATATGTATGAACCGTAACAGGAACCGTATCTGCGGGTAAACTTCGCGATATCTTAGGTTTGAAAACAAAGATAGAGCCGCGGAAAAGAGGATGAAAAGAGGAAGATATAATTCCCTGACGATGTTTGACGTAAAATTTTCCGAGTAACCATACGTCATACATCAGGAGGCGTTATGCGGGAAAGAAATAAGATTATCTTTTGCAATGGAAAAGGTAACAAAAACTATTGTGGCGGCCTAGTAGTAGTAGTAGTAGTCGTGTTTATTGCCGGGGAGGGGCGGTTCGGCCGCCCCTCGCTTCCTTAGGGCACACCGGTTTTTAAACACCAGTTTCACAATTGGCGCTGCCGGCACTCGGCCCTTCAGCGGGTTGCAATTTTCCTCGTTTTTCAGCCGTCCCCTCTGTTTTATTCGGCCCGGGCCATTTTCAGAGTCGTCGACTTACTAGACGGGTCGGTCGTCATTGATGAGCGGGCCATGCTACCTAATTTTTTGAGTTTTTGAGCTGTTTTACGGCTCGGTGTGAACGTCGGGCCCCCTCACCTTCAGACCTGCAGGGTGTCTCGCCTGCCCTTTTAGACTCCCCCCCCTTCACCATATTTTCATGTCGAATGTGTCAAGTTTTGAACCCGTCCCTACACTGTTTCCGGATAGTCCAGAAACTTACCCACACCCTCCCCTAGGGCTATTCCACACCCTCTAGGGCTAATCCCTCCCCGCCTATGCTGTGAGTCTATTGGGAGTACAAATGCAAGGGACCGCGTATTGTTTTTTGACCATTGGGAAGAAGTTACTGCTACTTCGGATCCAATCCGACTTCATCGAAATCTCGGCTGGGCCGAGATATCAATTCCATTCGGTCTTCACCTGCCGACCTACTTCGCGATGGGGTTGAGAAGGAAGGGTTCACCAACTTCACCGAAATCTGTCTCCTTAGAGATTTGATATCAGGTTCATCGGGATCTTCCTTCTTGGGTGGGCTTGACACATCCTAGAAAATATGGCTGATTGTTCGGATGGGACCACCATCCTCGGTTCTGGTCGGTGTTCAGCAATTAGCTCCGTCCACCCGGCCTTTCCCTTAAAGGTTTTTAAGTGATGTTCCGTTTGCGTTTTTTTTTTTTTATTCCACCCGGCCTTTCCCTTAAAGGTTTTTAAGTGATGTTCCGTTTGCGTTTTTTTTTTTTGATTCCGTTTTTTTTTTGGTAGGGTCCATGCCCAGTTTCCAGTTTCCAGTTTCCTCAGTAGTACCATTTGTTCGCTGACCACCCCCTTCCTTACTCTTGTCCCCCAAACAGAGGAGATAGAGCCGGCGGGTACCTTTATGAGGCGGGATGGCCAACTTGGGCTCCCAATAGTTTACCGATTCCCTGGATAAAGGGGAAATCGTTGCCATTGGTTGCCCCATGACCCCGACAGTAGGCACTGAGCCCGTAGCAGGAGAAAAAACCACACCTTGGAAATTTATGCCACCCCGGGAATCGAAAACCCTGACCTTCCTGCTACGAATCAGACACTCTACCACCTGAGCCACTGACCCGCCTTGTGGCGGCCTAACTTCCTACATGCGCCACAAGAGGGACAGGTGGTTGAAAAACATTTTCTCGCAAGTACTCGGTTCCTCAATGATTTCTATATATACAGTCCTCAACCGCCTTCCGACATCCCAAAACGTCTAATGCAGGGCCCGCTAGATAGCCTCACTTGATGAGTCCTCTAGCGGGCCTAGGACGAAACGCCGCCTCCTCCTTCCTTTTCCTCCTCTCAAGCTCCTCTACCATTGCATTCCATCTTATATCAGCTCCCATAATAGTATTAATAGCATCAGAGGTGGAAACAGATTTCTATCTCATAGAAAATTTCGAGAATTTCTGGAAACGGATAAGGCTGCTTACACTGATGTGTCTTTATATTGTGATGTACGCAGGCTCAGTGCAGCGAAATGCTCATGCCAATTCTTTGCTATAAGAAAAGAGCTCATCCTTTTCTCGCAAGAATACACAATTAAAAATTCTGAAGAATATTCCCTTCTCCTAACAGACGGGAGTTTTCTGTCCGAACTCTCGTTTAATTTTTGATCTTACAAATCACCTCAGCATATTAAATTTAAAATTACAAACGCCCTATTTCCGAATTGTGTGCCATGTCGATTCATTTCATAGCAAGTTAGAATGCGAATGAAATGATATTTTCCTTTTTCCCTTCTTGTCAATTAATTCGCGACGACTTTGGCACTCAATGCAATGTTAACAATCATTTGCATGTTCTCCAATCGGTGATAGATCAGTTCGAAAATCGTCGTTCACTGACTTCGACTCGATTAGAAATGGTCTACTTTGCTATGCGAATCCCTTCACCGTTAGAATCGAAGAACAACCCATTGAGCTTCAACAAGAACTGTGCGATCTTCAGACCGACATTTCTTTGAAAACGAGGGAAGGCAAAGGAGCCGAATTTTTTGAAAGTTTAAACGAAATATCCTGTTTCAAGAAATTTCGCGATCCGAATTTTCTCAATGTTCGGATCAAGTTATTTATACGAATGTTCGTTTCCGAAAATGCGTAGCATTAAAACAGAACAGCATACACTGCTGAGCGATTCCTCGCTATCGTCTATGATGCGGATATCAACGTCCAACCTGCGCTTCGATATTTCGGATTTGCCAAGCAGTTCTAATGAACGTGCGCAATTGTCAAGCTTCGAATAGCGCAATAATCAAGCTTTCCTAATTGTCAGTAAAATTTGTATAGATAATAAAAACTATTTTCCGAATTTATTTTTTCGAAATTATCGTACGACGCAGTGGAATAGGCCTACAGGGGATACCACTGACAAAAAAAACGCATTGACCATAGTACCTCATGGGTGATGTGGAAATCTATGGGTACGAGAGTCACCTCAACGCGCCACGCGCAGTGCATACGGCGCACGGCACGGCGCACAGTGGTCTAAACGGGCCATTTAGCTGGACAGAACCCAAAAAATGGAAATCCCGCAGAAAATTTCCCGCTTCGGTAAATGAGAAGTAAGGTGCCAGGTAAGAAGAATCACTGCTGGGTTTTCCCTTTTTATCACTCCATAATAAAATATACCCCCACGAACAACTCATTTTTCAACTTCGTATTTCCTCATCGTCGTTCGACACCTCACTATTTGTTAGTATATCTCGTTGTGAACATCTAGTAGTGGAAATATTTGTGGAATTTTTCATTCTATGATGAATACCAGCATGAAGTAAGTACAAAACTCAAATAAAACTTAAATATATTGTATATTTGCTTAAAAATGAAAGTATACTTCAAACGTATATAGCATTTAAACTTTGACAGTCTTGCAAAAAAAAGCTTTAAAAAGCTTTAGGATGGAACATGTTGGAACGTCTTTATAGAAGTCTAGAGTGTCCGAAAAAACGAATTTTATTTGCACGAACTAGCACCTTTGAATTTGAGACAGTTTTTAGTAATTCAATGTCGATATATTTCGAATCATCTCTATGATTCTCTTCTACGTAAGCCACAAACGACAAAAAGATATCAAAACATGGTTGAAGTAAAAGTGATATCGTATTTTTGGGCCCCTAAAATGTATGCACACTATTTTGAAAATTTATAAATATTTTTAAATTTTGAAAATGATTTTTTTTATAAAATTTTTGTACAGATTTGTCGGCTTAAAAATACTATATAACTTTTACTTGAATCTGTTTTTTCTATCTTTTGTCGTTTGTGATTCATAAGCACTTAGATAAAACGGTCGGTTCGGAAGTTTTTCGGTGGAAATGCTCAATTGTCACCACGATGTTTTGAACATTTCGGATAATCTGGCAAGAAAATGTTTCCAACAAAAGTTAATCGATACTCAGTCATCTATAAATCCCAATAAAAAAATTTCACAAAATTTCTTTTTTTAATAAAAAAAATATGTTTATGTTAATTTTTTAAACGCCACTAAGTATTTTTTATTACATATTGTTGTAGCTGATGTCAAGACGAATCCAATGACCTACTTAACTACGGCTTTAAGTCTTAAAATAAAGCTAGAATAATTTTGTCCAGCTAAATAGCCCGTTTAGGCCACTGTGCGGCGCGACGTGCGGTAGGTACGGGCCTGAGGAGCTCCGCGGATTATAGCCACCACGGGGAGCGAGACCCGCGGGCGGAAGAAGTAGGTGTCTCCCTTGAATTTGCCTCCCATCGAGTTAGTTCTGGCCATGCCCAAGTTACGGTCATAAATACAACTATTTACGTAATTACAATTACGGTCAGAATTGTAACAAACTGGAGTAAAATACACATTTAGTTTCTTTCTTAATATGGTTAATAGGTTGGAGATAATATAACAGTATTGTTACGAGATGAAGTTGCCTTCCCCTGTGATATTCTGAAGATATCGCAGAGATCGAGTGAAGTCGCTTGTCAGATCGATATTGCGGTATCCGAACAACGAGGTTGTTGATAAGAAGAAGAGAGACGTCAGATCCTCTTGAGTGAATGATACAAGAGCACGCGTTAACGATTGTACCCCTTTGTTGTTCAGTTAATAAAGTTATAGTTTCCTTGTTCATTATTACCATGTGTTCTCCGGCAAGACCACGCCGAAGCCTCCGCAACAGTATTTTAAAATTCTTCTAACGTTTACAACGTTTTAAATTACACATACACATTTTTGCCATTAAATCCATAAAATCCGCCGTCTAGTAAAAAGCGATTAAAGGTTAAAAGAAGAAAGTAAAGAAAAGAATGACTAGCGAAGAGTCGAAAAAGCGTCGAACCTTAGTTGCTCTTCCTTTATCAACACTGCAAAGAATGACGATACGGAGTATGACAGTTACGGAGATATTACAGTTTTAGCGAAAAACTCGTTACCTGACGTTGCAGTGTCAGAAGATGTACCTACGGTCTTCCAGAACGAGACTCATCCTCCACAGTCTCCTGAGTATTTAAAAACACCTTATGCCACCGGGAAGCTTGCGTCCTGGATAAAACTTGGTCTTCGCAAGCTGACTCCAATTTATAAACATTTTTGTCGCGTTTTCTTTAGGTTTCACACAAAATTGAATCGCCCTGCGCTGAGAAAATGGCTGTTCCATTTTCGTGACGTGTCACTATGTCACCCTTGTACAAAACAAGCTGCGAAATCGCTGGTGATAGCTGGATCGGATTCAGATTAATACCGACGGTAGAGAAGAGATATAACATGAAATCGCATCGGCGCATTCATGCCATGATGGACGACCGAGAACTGATATCGGTCTCATTAGTTTTAAAACATACCTCGTAAATTCTCCCCAATTTTCGGATAAAATGAAAATTATATTGAGAAACAATTACCAGAGTTTGATCATCGACATATTTCTCAATATCATCTTTCCGCTACTTTTAAAATACTGAGTTCTCTGGTTAATTAATTGATTTGTAATTATATTTGTAATATCTCTGTAAATTCGACTGGAAAATGATTGAGTGAACCTATATTAATTTCGCACAAAAATTCAAAATTGTTCTATTATTGATTAATAAACACACTAATAAAAATGATATTATCCAAATGTGTTCTAATTACATTGTGACGTATCACTTACTAATAATAAGATAGAAATGTTGCATGAAGCACACTGTTACATCATAAAAATGATATGAACCTATCATTATTTCGGCCACAGTATAACATAGATGCACTAGTTTTTATTGTGGCAATACTGGACAATCTCAAGGTGGGATCTCCTTTGCTCGTTTTTTTTCCGCAGCGTTTTGTTACTCCAGCGCCATTTATACTCCATTCGTCATACTTCACATGCGTCATTGCGTCTACGCCAAGAAACTATCGCATAGGAATATTGTAGAATGTTCCACGATAATGTTTTGTCAATCGTGGCCTCTCCGAACGCATTTCTTTTTTCATCGTGTTCATGCAGGAGGTCCAGCTCGCATGACCAAATAAACAGTTTTTCCCCTTATGGAAAGTGCATGCATCTGGGAAACGTAGACAATCATCCAGATTTCCGTTTACCCCCACTACCATTTTCTGAACAATTTCACTACTATATAAAGGGCTCGAGCTTGGCCACCACGGGCTTAGTTGAAGACTGAAAGAGAACCTGTACGCGTCTTGTGAGATTGGGTTTCATTCCCTCTTGATCGTTGTAACTTGAAAGAAGTTTAGAAACGCTGTTTTAAAAGCAAGTCAAATTCATTTACCCCCGCATTTCTCAGTGCGTGAAAAACGAGAGCTCGGGAATTAGCTTCCGCGAACCACACGACACATTACATGTGTATTTCCATTTCTCTAAAGAATATATTGTACTCTTTATATTAGATAATTGAGAGTCTGCAATATCTTTACTACATCCTGTAAACTCCAGTAGCTAGCATTGCACCCATATCGATAAACCTTTATCGCTCGAGGTTTATCAACAATTCTAAATAGAGTTACGAGAGCTGAATTTCCTAATACCTTACCTCTTTCCGAAATCCTGTGACACCCGGTGATGAAACAGGCATCGCCCTCGGCTCGTAACAAGTACGTCGTTGATTATCGAATCAGAAACACGTGTAGAAAGCAGGAACGCAAAGCAGTACTAAGCGAAAAAAAATGTTTCTACAAGTACTAATGCTACTTCTTAAAGAAGAATTGGAAGATGAAATGATTCTTGAAAGAAGTATAATAAGAAAACGACGAAGAGACACAAAAAGCATTTATAAAAATCGACATAAAGAGGGTTATGTCAACATATTAATCGAAAATCATTTACTAACAGAAGATAACACATTTAGAGAATTTTTTAGATTAAGTAAATCACAAGTGGATTTTGTTTTATGTCAAGTTTCTATCAATTTAAGTAAGCCGCCATCTCGCGTTGTAAAAAATCTCATTACAGCAAAGGACAAGCTGCTCCTTACATTAAGGTAATTTAGCTTTTAAAAAATAATAACGCACAAAGGAGATCCCACCTTTAGACGCCAAAGGCGTTAAAGGCGAAATAGAGAAAGAGATAAGTTGCCTTCCTCCGAGCATGAATACGTAACGGTTGTTAAAAGTGTGTCCATTTATTTAGAGAAAGACAGACTTCGTTACAATACTATTATATTATTTTCAACCTACTGAACATAACAGCGAAGAAAATAAATTTCTATTTCACTCCGGTTGGTTGCAATTCAGGTAAGAAATTTTTATTTTGCATAAAGATTCGCAGTCTACTTATGACAGAAACTCGACGACTTTGAATTAATCAATTTTCAATCAACGTCAACTACTTCAAAACATACCCCGGTAAAATGCTGTTGTAGTAACTTGAAGAAATGGTAATTAGATAGTCTATAGAGTAGAGCTATATCAGGCAAATAAGCAAAAAGGGGAATTCCCCAGAACCAGGAGAACACGATACCCCACTTCGCTTTTGCTGTCTATCGACACAGATTGTTACGAAGCAAAACCAGTTGCTCCGCTAGTATTTGCTCTGCTGCGTTGTCAAAGTTCATGAATTCGTATCAAAGATTTCAATAATATTTCTGTTGAGTATTCACTTTAATCAATGCGTGTTTAGATATCGTAAGAGAATAATTATACCACTGTGTGGATGACTGAATGTTTCACTCATATGTTTATCTATTATATATAATTTTATTGATTTACGTTGTTATATATAATTTTATTGATTTATGAGTTGCGTTAATGCTTTTGTTAACAAATGTATGTTTCGTTCAGATTTTGTTAAATAAACAGTTTCCTGCGAGCGAGCAACGGATAACAACGTGTCTTGTCGAGCCTCCTTACAATACTAATGTTCCCTTCTTATTTTGCATTGCACGAGTTGTTGTTCTGATCGCTTTGACACATGATTCTATTATTTTGTACTTTCCTATTAATACTGTTACGGGTGAAGTTGGCTTCCCCTGATATAATCTGAAGATATCGCAGAGATCGAGTGAAGTCGCCTGTCAGATCGATATTGCGGTATCCGAACAACGAGGTTGTTGATAAGAAGAAGAGAGACGGTCAGATCCTCTTGAGCAATTGAGACAAGAGCACGCATTAACGATTATACTTCTTTGTTGTTGAATTAATAAAGTTATAGTTTTCCCTGTTTATTATTGTAATGTGTTCTCCAGCAAGACCACGCCGAAGCCTCCGCAACAATACGATTAAAGCTGACAATTTCAATACAGTTTTTTGTTGATTACTATGGTACGAGCCAGGGATGCGAGCAGCACGAATGGCCGGCGAAGGGTTGTTACCCTGGGAATATGGTCTCAATTTGTTAGTTAAGGACGCGTACGAACCAAATGCGAAATTGGGGAGCCACTAGGTTGGATTTGTTTGGACACATTGTTTGGACGATTGGTATGTAGCGAACTGTAATAACAATAAATCGTCTGCATTAGTAATGTTATTAAGCATTAGTTACCCTTAAGTAAGGGTTGCCCTTAGTCTGCCACATTTTCGATTGCACTACCAATTAATGTAGAAATCGAGATATTTTAAGTTTGGTAAAAAAGTCGTGCTGCTCGTGAAATATTCTTTTACAGAAGAATATTATTATCAGTGAAGTAAATAGAAATTATAAATTATAAATTATAAATATAAGATCATGATCGAACTTGGCGCCGATATCATATTTATAATTTATATTTCAATTTCCGATCGAAAAGAAATTTTTTGAAGTAAATACAAAATTACACACTCGTAGGCCCAATGCAAATGAATTGCTTTGATAGATTATTTTAGAAAAAAATCATGATTTTAGAATTCTACCATAGACAGTGAAATTGGAGAAGATTGTAATTCCCAACGACGATTCGGAGAAAGCGACAAGAGCCCTGAATAACGATGCATTTGGGAATGAAGTCCAATTACTTGGATCGATCGTTCAACTAAATTGAATGCCGTGTCCGACAAAAGTTAAGCCGTAGTTTTAATCACCGCATGAATAATTCCAATCTTGCGATAAGTTAATGAAAATTCTTAAAATAGCACCATTTCTTATATTTTAATAAAACTTTAAAATACGTCTATGAATATGAAAGTAACTCTCTGTAGCAGAAATGTAATTATCAAGGATAATGCAAAGCTGTGTATAAACGTAATTCGTTTAATTTTATTACTAGTTTTTTATTACTAGTAGAGTTTTATCATGGAGCGTTTTCTACAACCTTTGGAATTGTTACGTTCCGAACATAGTTATTTTATTGTTTTCTCTCTTTATCGGCTGTGCTGTGGTTTGATAATGCGTTAGCATTGTGTGAATTCCCTAATCAATCGCAGCACGGTTTTGATGTGTTAAATATTAATTCTCTTATCAACGCGAGCAATATATATATAATGCGTACATATAATATATAAACTTCTGAAGTCTTCAGGTACCAATAAACTAATTATTATTTGTACATATCATGGAACGTTGCCCGAACAAATAGCGCTACCCATGGCTGACATTTCAAAAATCCCACTGTCTCCTTGTTTTCCGTATGAGCCAACATCCATAATGATAAATTTGCAGTTTGCATCGACTAGAGCCAATAGAACAATGGAAAAATGATTTTTATAATTGACGTATAATGATGCACTGTTTATGGGGCATAATGTTCCATCGTGCTTTCCGTGTAGTGCACCTATGTAGTTAGGGAAATTCCATTTTGCTATAAAATCATTTGCAACTCTTCCAAAATCGGAAACATCTGGCCGAGCTAAAAATATTGGAATTAATCTGTCACATAATTCCTTTAATACGTCTCGTATAATCATACTTATATATCCACATGATATACTAAATCCAAATGCTAAGGATCTGAGTGACACTTCTGTAGCAAGAAACCTGCAAAAATAAAAATGTTATTCCCTTCTCTTTTTTTAGTTGCAGACTGTAAAAGGCATTGGCGGAATATACGGGATTCCTACGCTAAAATTAAACGCGGGCAAAAATACGGAACCGGGTCGGCAGCAAAACCGAAATCAAAATGGCCGATCCTGGAGCAATTAAGTTTTTTGGAACATCTTAGTTCTGAGATAAGGTAAGTGTCTTTTACATTAAAACAACCGTGCTAAATAATAGAAAGGTAATGACATTATAAATGATAAATCATACAAATTTATGTCATAGCACGCAGAGTTCCTATATGTTCGATCGCAAGGGACCGTCCATTAGAGTATCGTATTCTCTCTTTCTGACTCTCTCCTTTCACCTGAAGGCTGCTCGAGTCGGCCGTGAAGGATGACGAGCCATCAAGGGTGTGCTGAACGGGAAATGCAGCGTTCAGCAATATGCAGCGTTCGGCAATACCCAAACAATACATCGCCTTGCGCATATCAATGAAACGTCATTGAAATCAGCCCATAGACCGATTCGGAGCCTTCTTCACGATGAAGAAGGTTCCCTCACAAATTAAAAACAAATGTCCCTCGAAAAAAATGTTCCCCCTAAAAAACAATTACGACCGGCATCGCGAACGAACATTCGCATTTGTAATTCGGTACGTAAAATCGTACAATTGTTCTCTCGTCACCATTTTGTGGTCGGACGAAATTTTGGGATTCGTCGCGTCTTCCCACGCGTCTAAAGCACAGTCTGCCAGAGCAGCCTTACCGACGAGTCCTCCTGACAGACTCGGGATGAAACACGGCTTATCATTTTTAAAAAAACTAGTTGCTCAATATTAATTTGGCGAGTGACATATCAAGCGAACACTATACATTTGAAATCTCGACGGAAACTGCATCAACAACCCCGGAAGCATGCGAAGAATCAAACAACGAGGGATCAGAAATGCCATTTTCCCGCACGACGAAAAGAAGGAGGGTTGAAAATAGTACAATTCAAAATTTCATGGAAACCTCACGTTCATCTAAAATGGAAAAGAAAAATAAACTTTTTAAAAATACCACGTTTTTAAAACGGACTAAAAAGTACAAAATAATATTTCCTAGTCCCATACAGATTCCTTATCCCATACAGATAGTCCTGAAAATTTGTGATTGTGAATTTGTAATAGTAAGGACTGTAGAGAGTAGCTGCCGTTCAGAAAACTCAGACAAAAGATCATATCATTTGCAATGCAATAAGATTGTTAGTAACTTAGGTGAAGTGTAGTAAATTTCAAACGGTATTGCGACCGCGTCATAACGAAAACAAACGCCGTGGTACAATGTCAAAGATAAAGGTGCGACGAAGAATATCGGTGTAACGGTTCTTTCGCTTGGTAAACAAACATTATAGTATAATAATACGTAGTAACGTAGTAAGCACATTGAGTTCCTTCGGTGCGAAGCGGGTCAGTGGAGTGGCGATAAGTCAGAGTGGGAACGCGTAGTGGAGTAGGGAACGCTGTCGCGCGGAGTGGGGATCGCTGAACGCGATCACGTACCCCGTCGCGCGGGGAGGTATAACAGTTAAATTTAATAGTTTTATATCTCCTACACGCATAGGCTTTTTAAAATTTTTTTAAAAATATTACATTGTCATCCAGTTCTGAGTTACGTTTAAAATTTCAAGTCTCTAGCTCATCGGGAAGTTAGTTTAAAATCAATTAGAAAATTTGTACCGAACAGACAAACAAACAAGAAAGCGAGCTAATAACAAGAACGTGGTAAAATATAATAACTTAAAGAATTCAAATAATACTTATCGATGATGTATTACGTATTCCAAATACAGTGCTTGACACTACATACCAACATGGCGGCGCCTATGAACTCTAAACGCTCATAACTTTCGAATCACTGGATTCCTAAGATTAAAACTTGGAATTTTTGGCATTTTCTCGTCAAAATCTACTGGATTATATTCAGAAAAGTTAAAAATTTCTAGTTTCCCCAGGTGAAGTATAACCCAAACTTATGTATAACTTTAATACATATATTTTAACTCATTAATAATTCTTTACGCAGCAACGCTGCAGATATTACTGAGCAGTTGGTCAACATGGAATAGTAACAAAATATCGGACTCAAATTTTGTTCGCGATTTTTAAATGTTGATCGTATGCACCGTGAAGGTATATGATAGTCTCGCCGTGTCGATGTATATTCGCGAGTCTGGCGAGCGATTCACGGTGGTCGCGATTGACATGGTTGTTGTGGAAACGAGTTCTTGCAGTGATCCCAGGTTAAAAAGGAAGTTGGATGTTGGGTCCTTATCCACTCGGTTCGGCAATACTTGGACCCTACCAGGCCGGTTATACATTTGAGGGCATTGGAAGCGCTGAAGCTCCTACTACCGCACGAAGAGGGAAAAAATAATTTCCAATGTGCTTTGCGTTCGGGAAACCGAACGTATCGCAGATAACGTGCGGCATAGTAAATTTTCTGTTTACGAAGATGAAACATCTGACTCCACAAACGATAAATGACTCACATTAGAGACAGAGCTGTTGCAGCTAATTCATCTTGATACTATCGACTGTTCAGCGGGAAAGATTTCCAAATCTTTTAAAAAATATTAGCTGAAAATGCAAATTTCTCTAAGGAACGTCGCTGCTCTTAGCTGCGACAACGCTTCCGTCATGGTGGGACGCCATCTTCATTTAAGTGCAAATTGCTCGAAAAAAATCCTAATTTGATCACTATGCCGTGCGTTTGCCATTCCGTAGCGTTGGCGGCAAGTGCTGCTTGTGGTAATATCCCTAAGGATTGCGATGATTTACTTCGCGGAGTCGCATCCTTTATTAACAGCAGCCCCAAACGGGCTTCTATTTTCCGTCAATTTCGGGAGCTTTACGAAAACTGTCCTACAAAAATCCTTAAATTAGCTGAGACACGCTGGCTGGCAAGGTACCAGCGTGTCAAAAGGTTTCTCGACACGTGGGAGGATCTTTGTCGTTTCTGTTCGCGATTTTTAAATGTTGATCGTATTCACCGTGAAGGTATATGATAGTCTCGCCGTGTCGATGTATATTCGCGAGTCTGGCGAGCGATTCACGGTGGTCGCGATTGACATGGTTGTGTGGGAACGAGTCCTTGCAGTGATCCCAGGTTAAAAAGGAAGTTGGATGTTGGGTCCTTATCCATTCGGTTCGGCAATACTTGGATCCTACCAGGCCGGTTATACATTTGAGGGCATTGGAAGCGCTGAAGCTCCTACCCAGTATGCACCGAAGCTGGGACGGATTGCAAGGCTAACCGCAATGTCGCCGGCAAAGGAGGCCGGCAATTGTACAGAGTTCCAGTGGAACTCTGTTGAGGATCACTGCGCGTGGATGTCTGATGTCTGTGATGACAAACGGTGAGAGAGCTCTCTTAGTTTTTAAAGTATAATGGCCATTTAGGATATAATTTGTCAACTAGTTGATTTTCTGAAATCGCGTTAGCTGTAGTAAGAGTTGAGCCTTCGTATAATAATATTTGTATACTCTTTCTTGATTGAATAAATCTATTGTGTCTTGTTTCGGCTTTTCCTCGTAATCCGTCGAAGTTTTTACGCCGAAGCAAGAATTTTTGTTTAACCGGAAAATATTGTGTATTTATTCTAGTATAAGTTCGAACGTTGCTCAATATCTGTGTTACGAACTCTAACTTTCTATCACGAGTAAAAACAAATTTATAATAAAAAAAATTAATAGCATTAGATGTTTGAAAATGTGAAACTTTTCAAACAATTCGAGCAATTATTCACGAGTCCGCATAAAATGCGTTTCCACCAGAAAAGTTATTATCACGGTTTTATCTGTTGCCAAGCAATTGGCAACGGGCATTGCAATGCATTTGCGAAAATGTTTCACTTATATCGGGTACGAGAAGTCCGGATATTAATGTTTCTATTCACTGCGCTTCTTCCATACGAAATGAATACGGTGCGCGAGTTGCAGTGACCTCAAACTCGAGCACGCCAAATTAATTTTAATAAACTACCTAAGTTTGCTCGTCTAGAATCATCAAAAAATAAATCTCTTTATTTGACATTTTTATGAAGCGCTCGGGAGAAGGTTAAGTGGAAAATAACAAAAAAGAAGAGTACGAGCCGACTTTGAAAAACTGAAAAACTATTTCATCCGACTTTTATTGCTTGGACTTTTTTATTTTTGCTGCTTCAATCATGTTAATGTGTGTACTGAAGTTGAACGGTTTTTTACAAAAGGAAAAATACACTTCGTTTTGAAAAGAATTGGGAAAATTTGTAAGTAACTACTGCGAAAACTAAATATGCAAGGTAGTTCTCAACAACTTCTAGGTCTTTACTAAGCTGGATTGCAAGATATTTTGCACAATTAGCTATGTAAGTGTGAATGTATTGGAATTTTTCAGAACAAATAAGAATGCGATGAAAATCTCGGCGAGTGTAACGATTATCGTTAATGTAAGGCTTTTTCGCTTCGAGGGATTCTAAAGGTAACACGCAAAGCGTATTCCGTATCTTCTGAAATTTTCTTGAGTGAGAATTCTTATATGTACTAGGTTGGAACAGAATGCGTACACGAAACATTGTATTTTCTAAAACTGCAGATTGCCATACTCCAGATAAATGTGGATTAATAATAAGAGGTCTGAGATGAATATTATGTTATGTTTACATTTTTTGTGTACTAAAATAGTGTTGTAAAATGGTACAGTTTTTTATTGATTTACCTTAAAAACAATAATAATGATCACAAAATTTAAGGAACCTTCTTTTTTATTGATTAGGTACAATTTCCTTGACTATATTAGGAAATACCGAAACTAAAAGAAATATCTATTTTAACAATTTATGATGAAGTCCAATCCAAAAACGACAAATAATGCTTCGTTTCTTTCCGTAAAAGATGAATTGGCGATGAAAAGATATGATTCCCAGTTTAAAAAATCAAGTTGACTTTTCAAATAATCTTGAAAATAGCGAAAGATATGGTTACCAGTTTAAGAAATCAAGTCGACCTTCAAGTAACCTTGGAAATACCTAAAACATACTAAAAGGAGTTGGCTTTTCTCCTTGAATCCGTAAAACTTTTGTTTCTAACGTTTTCTGCTGCAATACATTGTTTTCGAAATAATTGGACGCGAAGTTATCGAATGACAGCCATGTATAAAAAAATGCCTTGGGATTTACAAGACAAAAGGTACCTCCTCGAGGTGATCTAGAAATTCGAGCCTTCTAGAGAGATAAGATGTAACAGTAGTTGATGGTAATGTAAACGCGAGGAACGACTAACAAGTTCTATCAAAGGAACGGAGCCTTTAAGAAGACTGAATCTTTAGAGTAGGAGTCTCCAAACTCGATCGCGGCAAAGGGCCAGCAATTAGATGTACGTCAGACGCGGGTCGTATTCAATATTATTCTGTGAACTAATACATGAACCGGAAAAGGAAAGATTCTAACAAAGGCTCTTCTGTTGTTGGATATTTACAACTTACGAGGGAACGCCAGTGACTGATACACGCCGATTTTCATGAAACTTTACACAAGTATTCATTAAACATACCAAAAAATTTAGCCACATCGACGAGATCGACTGTGATGACTTCGTCGGCCTGAGTGAACTCCGCAGTAACAGGACGTTCGCCATAACGAACGAGTCCTTCTTGCCTTTGACAATTCGGCCTACGTCCGAAGTTGTGTCCCTTTTTCGATCGTTCGAAAAAGGAGACGGATGCGTCGGACGTCGGCCAAATCGGCCGATATCGGAGCCACTGTGAGCGCGGCGTATCCAGCACCTCGTGTGCTGGCCGAGGCAGTTTTGGCAGATCTCAGATATTTTGTCCTGTCGGGCCGTACAGGAGATCATGAGGTATGAAGGATTCGACCCTAAGCGAATAATGTCTGCAATGGTCAAGTCCCACAGTGAACCAGAAGTCTGATTAGCATTGACCCAGTCAATAAGATTACAAGAACAATTGAGGTCAGACTGTCAATCCTCGACAGGGTAGACGGAAGATCCCAGATCTTCCGCAAGATTACGACCCGCACCTATACCTGGTCGGGCGGCGGGTGATTCAGTAACCCAACCTGGGTTATCAACGACTAATTTACTCAGATGGGCACTATGGGCCGATATCGGAGCCACTGTGAGCGCGGCGTATCCAGCACCATCTTGTGCTGGCCGAGGCAGTTTTGGCAGATCTCAGATATTTTGTCCTGTCGGGCCGTACAGGAGATCATGAGGTATGAAGGATTCGACCCTAACGGAATAATGTCTGCAATGGTCAAGTCCCACAGTGAACCAGAAGTCTGATTAGCATTGACCCAGTCAATAAGATTACAAGGACAATTGAGGTCAGACTGTCAATCCTCGACAGGGTAGAGACTGGGATCTTCCGCAAAATTTACGACCCGCATCTATACCTGGTCGGGCGGCGGCTGATTCAGTAACCCAACCTGGGTTATCAACGGCTAATTTACTCGGATGGGCACTATCAGCCGATATCGGAGCCACTGTGAGCGCGGCGTATCCAGCACCTCGTGTGCTGGCCGAGGCAGTTTTGGCAGATCTCAGATATTTTGTCCTGCCGGGCAGTACAAGAGATGATGAGATACGAAGGATTTGACCCTAAGGGAATAATGTCTGCAATGGTCAAGTCCCACAGTGAACCAGAAGTCTGATTAGCATTGACCCAGTCAATAAGATTACAAGGACAATTGAGGTCAGACTGTCAATCCTCGACAGGGTAGAGACTGGGATCTTCCGCAAGATTTACGACCCGCACCTATACCTGGTCGGGCGGCGGCTGATTCAGTAACCCAACCTGGGTTATCAACGGCTAATTTATTCGGATGGACACTATCGGCCGATATCGGAGCCATTGTGAGCGCGGCCCTAGGGAATGCGCACAGTGGACCCGTTTCGGCCGATGTCCGACGTTGTGTCTCTTTCTCGCACGCTTGAAAAAAAGAGACAGATGCGTCGAACATCGGCCAAATCGGACGAAAACGGGTCCACTGTGCGCGTTCCCTTACGCTCCGCTACTGATAAACATTTCGGAGTTGTATCTAAAGCGTGCTTTAGACATGTTATGACAATACATCTCTACGATCGTTATGCGCAGCTACGTAATTTACGTCGCAACACTGAGCATGATGAGATTAATTTGTTAACTTACATGTAGAGCAACGCACACGCAACACAACCCGCTATCGATGACACCTCAGAAGCATTGGGGATATCGCCGAAGCTATCGTCTTGATCTTCCAGCACGGCCAAATGCGACAGGAGACTTTGGTCGCATCGGCGCTGACAACCATTGCAAGTACATATACGGCGTATCCAGCACCTCGTGTGCTGGCCGAGGCAGTTTTGGCAGATCTCAGATATACTGTCAATCCTCGACAGGATACAGACTGGGATCTTCCGCGAGATTTACGACCCGCACCTATACTTGGTCGGGCGGCGGCTGATTCAGTAACCCAACCTGGGTTATCAGCGGCTAATTTACTCGGATGGGCACGTGCTACAATTCTGACCTCCGACTAACGGACTCACGTTGAAGACGCCGCACAGTGGTCCAGAAACCGAACTTTTTGGACAAAAATCTGCCAACAACTCAGTTTTTGAATGTTTTTAAATGTTCGTGAAGGACTATACTTTGATGACGTGCTGCGCGAAAATCTTTAACTGTCACAATCAAGAATATTTTCTACTTTAAGTGATGAGAGCACAGACATTTCAGATATGAAATTAACGTGCATTCTCGTAAAGTACGTTCCACTATCTGATAAAAGAGTAATTACTCAATTATTAGATTTGTGAAATTGTACGTCTTCTCAGTTGTCGAACGTTCGAAACAAAAAATGTAAACAGACCACGGACCGAGGATAGCGAGTGGCGAGCGAATGCGGAGACGGTTTGTTTATGTTTTTTTCGCGCGTACAAATCCGGCGTGTGAGTATGTGTGTGTCGAGTGTGCGGCCGCAGTAGTTCGGTCGAGGCGTCCTAGACGCCAGTCTATCGTTGGTCGAACTCGGCAACGGAACATTTTGATCCTCAATAAAGATTTATGTTAAAATTCCTCTACGTATTCGTATTAGTGTTTTATTCGGTAATCCAGTTCATTTTGGTTCTAATTGAACAAGATTTATTACCTTTAGATAGCACCGATTGTCACGCGAATAAAATTTTTCAAACTTTTAACAGTCTTTGAACCGCGGAGCGCGGACGAGTCGATGTTGTTTTCACAGTTAAGCGGAGCGTCCGCAGTCGGCGTGCGCAGGTTCAGTCGTCGTGCATCTCAGTTCGTGCATCTATAATTCTAGTACATAGTTGTATTTATTTAAGTATGACTAAATTAATGCTTGATGTTGTTGCTGTCTATTATTTAAACAAGAAAAAGGAAATTCGATCAAACAGGCGATACTGGGTACATCCGCTTATTGCTAAGCGGAGTTTAAAAGGCGCGTTTGTTACGTTATATGTAGATTTACAACGAAGAAAAATTTTTAAATTATTTTCTTATATCCATATACGAATATCCTTTGATGAATTAATTGGAAAAAGAAAGCGAGCTAATAAAAACGTGGTAAAATACAAGAAGTGCCAGGGTTTTTGCGACTGCCGGGATTGCAAATCATAAACTTTCCGAAATTAGCGGGGCGGCCAACGTACGTTGATTTTAGCCGATCATCGTACTTGACTGAGGGTAAAATCGTCGCGCATGTGCGAAAAAAGCGCACGATAATATATAAATTGTTCAATTTTTATTTACAACGCGACTGTCGTGTATTTCTTTAATATGTCTGGAAAAATAACTTTTATATGACGTTTGGTCAAAATGTGGTGAGTAATTAACTTACTAGTCGTTGATGGTAAAAACGAACTACAAAATCTGGATAAAGATCTTGTAAATGAAAAATGTGAATGACCTTAGTATAAAAAGAAATAATATAGATGTCGCAAAAGTGGGGGAAATTGTGGATTGATTTGCTCCATTTGGATTTACGCACCCACTATATAGAAACAGAACCTGATATTTAACAACATTCAAGTCGTTTATAAAATAGTAGCGAATCGTTTCTTTGCGACACGTACATTTGTGTTATGTTTTCCTTATAATTGTGTTCTTAATAAATGCTTTTGTTCACTGAACATTGGATTGCTTGGATCAAGATATTCTACTGCAATATTATATTTCAAACCTCCCATAATTGGTTGCGGAATACATTGCAATGTCGAAAGGTGTAAAAGAAGCAATTTGGGTTAAAATATTCTGAAAGAAATTAATTTTATAAATTATCTGATTCCAGGAAACTTTATGGAGATATCGAAATCTCTATGAAGGCATTACGATTTTCGATGAAATCTTGAAATATTTCCAAAATAGGGATTGTTTTGTAACTGATATCGGTTTAGAATTACAGAAGCAATATTCCTTTAAAAGAAATGACTAAAAATGCCACGTCTTCCTTAAGTAAATAAATCGTATCTTTAAATTAATAGTCGGTACAATGATCGTTTCTCTGAATCACTTGAAAAATTCTACTTGACAATGATGAAACTAAACTACGAACTTCAGTGATCATACTGGATCCATAAATGTTTAACTTTTTCTATAATTCTGTATATTTTTACGAGAAAACGCCAAAAATACAAGTATCTATCTTAGGAATTCACTGTTTTCCAAAAGTTATGCATGTTTAAAGTTGAACGATTTTTGGCGTTTTTAACAGGTAAGGGCGCCGCCATGTTGGTAAATACTCAGCATCGCACGTCGTCGTCAGACGAGAGTACCGTTAGATGGCAACACAAGCAGGCAGTGCAGTCGATAAGGTGCTTTCGATTCGAAGCTTGCGTTAATGGAAAAGATGAATGGATATAAAAGGTGTCATAAGTGATAATAATGTCCGGACAACAAAAATTTCCCATGACAAAATCGAGAGACGTATATTCATAGAAAGCTAAAATAATAGAATATACGTTAAAATGATGAAAATTCTTTGCGAAACGAAAACTAAAAAAGTACGAGTAGAAACTGGACACGGAAATATCTTAAATTTACAAAATTGTATGACTATAACATTGGATACCTTTTTGATATTAAGGAGACGTTGCTCAAGTGTTCATTAGACCTACCTAAGAATTTAGCCGTATTTCGTGCGTGCCCGTTTTCTCTTTTAAGGGAGAAATCGATCCTTTTATCCAAACCAACCCTTCTACATAAGTGCCTATAAATCCCAAAGGACAAAAGGTATCGAAAAGAGGCTGCAATAAAAGTTAGATCGTATCTTTGGGCCCAAAAATCTGTGCGAAAATTTTTTTGAGAAAAACATTTTCAAAATTTTAATTTTCAAAAAAATGATTTTTTCAAAAAATTATTCGAGCAGATTTATGGACCACAAGATACGATATAACTTTTGCTTGAACTATTTTTTGATATCTTTTGTCGTCTGCGATTTATGAGCAGTTACGTAGACGGACTGGTGCGAATAAAGGGGTTGATTGCTCCCTTGAAATGAAAAACGGGCACTAACGAAATGTGGCGAAATTTTTGGTCTGATGAACAATTGTGTAAAGTCATGGTGTCAGTCACCGGGCTTCCCTTGTCAGAGTATTAAGAAACGGACGCATTAATGATTTGATCTAGAGAAAGAGCTAAAAACACGTACGGTTTAATGTAGCGAAACTCGGTTGGTGTTTTCATTTCCATGATTAATTATCCTACTTTAAACACGGGGTGATTAATATCGCCAGCGTGACTGTGCTATAACGCGGGAATCTACCGATACAATTACAGTAGGACCCGAATATCCGGACCTCCGGGGTCTAAAGTCTTTAGCATCCTAACACGCATTTGCTTTACGCAAATGTAACTTGCCCATTCGAAAGTAATCCATATGTAACACTATTGTACAAATACATAAAAATTGTATTTAGCATTACAAAAATATAAATCGTTATATATAATATCGTTCGTCCATTATTTTATTAGTCTGAAAATAATGTTACTAGATTACGGATTTTACGAATTTATGGGAAAAATGTGTACGTACAACTTAAAACAGTAGAAAGATTGATCTGATTTAGGATTGCTATAATTTTCAGCTTGCTAAAATGATTAAAGTAAGAATAAAATGCCTACTTAGCTGCAGTCTCGTGCGATTAACGCAGATAATTTTCATTCCGCACAAAGATCCGCAGTCTAAATATTATTCTTGGGTTCTATCAGCCTTCTCACTGTTTCATGAATGCCTATAGTCCGCAGTCTGCCTATAAGTGAGCAACTGTTCTCATATTCGAGCATCGATGTTTGATCATGGTTGAAGGAATCGACTCATATAAACAAACGCACTGTTAAACAAAACTGTTATCGCCGGTAAGTGATAGAAGCCGGATAACCTGCGAACAAAGAACCCTAATCCGGGACAAAATGGGACATCGTGTGCGCGCGCGCGGGTACGGGGGCGGGGCGGGGGGCTATCTATCGGTGTAGGGGTGCGCGTAAGAAGCGCTAATTACTTTTCGCAACACAGAGTTGTTACAACTGTGTACCTAGGTTGTACACACGTAGGTTCGGTGGAGAGAAACTGGTGGCAGCGAGTTTCCCGGCCCGGTTCGGGTAAAGCTGGGTCGCGGTGCTATCGATCTCCGCCTACCTGGAGACCTCTCTCTACCCGTGCTCGTACTCGATTGGTTTGCAGGATGAACGTCGAGCCTAGAAGAAGGATAGAGGGGTGTAGGCGGAGGTGGCAGGATATAAAAGGAGATAGAAAAGGGAGAGGTACGTAGCAGAAAGATTACGTGTATTATATCTATACGTGGTGTACTACATGCTTGTGTCGCCGCTCCGCGCTGCGCCGAGCCACGCCGAGCCACGCTGGCCTTCCTCCTCCACAAAGGTTACGAGAAAAAGCTCCGACAACAATGAACGTTTCCCTGGGAAGTCGAGGAAAGTGACGCGCGCACAATAGGAAAAAACTAGGCGAAACGAGATGGCAAACTTCATGCCATGCTTCGTATCTCACGGGGTGATGCCCATGAGACTCTTCATCCGAACTTTCCCAACAGTTTTCTTTTCCTTCCGCGGTTCAAATCGAATTTTATATTAGTAGCTTATCCTCTTTGTGCTCCTCCCACCGGGAAGCAAACAATACCGGAACAAAACAAATCGAAATTCCCATACTTCAAGTGCGGGCGCGCGCGCACGTGATTATCGCGAAGGAGGATTATAGTCGAGTCCCGTACTTTCAATTTTGCGCCGCCTCCGAAAAGATTGTATTGTATTTAAGTTCGTGTGTATTCACATAAATTAAAAAGAAATTATTTTATACTTTTTAGTGCGTTTTTTCGAAGTCGGTTTAATTTTTTTTATAAAATTTTCTGTATTTCACACTTTTTATCTCTGTCAGCCGTCACATTCCAAATCGTAATTTATACATATCTGAAAGCCGCAATCGATAACGGTAACGACGTCGCGTCGTTACTGTTCCTAATATCTAACATTCAGCGGAGTTCACAACGGCATTGCCACCCTACATTTTTGCAAATAAAATCGTAATTAATAAAAAAATGTAAAATTTTTTGCATGGGACCATCCTGGGAACACACTCTACAAGATGCAAAAGGTTTCGTTCCGATTGGTCCATCCATCTCGGCGTAATCGGTGAACATACATAGGAAAAAAAGCAGAAAAAAAAGGCACATACAGATCGAATTGAGTAATTTCCTCCTAAGATAGAATTAGGATAATCTGTAGATACGCAACAGGTGGTATACCTGCAGATTTTTCATTTGAGAATAGAGCTTGAAAAAGAGCATAGTTGTCAAAGTAATTAAGCAGTATATGACGCAGGGTCACATACCAAACAAAGAAAGAGTAACCTCCTCCTTTTTCGAAGTCGGTTAAAAAGATCTTAACTCTCGATTGGGGAGACACTTCTCTTAAAAATGACTACATGTTTTAAAGGTACGGTATGTATTCTTTTTACAACCTACTGAAGAAGGTAAAACTGATTCGGTTTGTTAACGATAGAATAAAACCGAAAATGGTAAACAAAACACGGATTTAAAAAATGCACAAATTCAACACACCAAATCTACTTCTTCGGGTAAACTTTTCCTAATGGGAAGGCAAAAATATTTGCCTTTCTCCTGTAAATTATCGTTTATTTGGTATGTAATCCAGTAGATTTGAACGAGAAGATTTGAGAAATCAAAGTTTCGATCCTGCAGGATCAATGGTTGAAAAGTTATGACTGTTTTAAGTTGAGCAAATTGCAGTGTTTTTGACAGGTAAGTGCGCCATGTTTGTATGTAGTAGAGATCACGGTTTTAAACGTGTACTAAAATACACGTACACAGGTGGTACGTGAACCGTGTAGTACGAATGTAAGGATTTATTAGAATTACTATTATATTGATCTATTCGATTAGTTTATTAGAATTATTATTATAATTATGTCAATGGTAAGACCATTGCTTAAGAAATTAGTAGAAAATCATTTAAATACTCGAGAAACGGAAAGGCGCTTCCTATAAATGCATACATTTGAGCGCAACTGTCTCGGTGACTAGCAAGGCCTATTTGCTTGCCTCTCATATGGACATGTCGGCGACCAGGTTTAGGATAGATGACGAGACAAGACCTGGAGAGGTTTTCTATAGCTTGAGACCGATTGAGATTGATGATCATTTTACAAAATGGGCACATAGTAATTGGATGGGTTGAGTGGAATGTCTGGATGTCCGATATTTAACTCTAGTGGCAAGCTCATTTCAATGTATGGGCTTGGTAGAGTTGAATCTACAGTTGTGCCTGTGTCGGCTGAAAAGGGAACAACCTCTCCCGCCGTTCGAGCTTTGACTGTTATGGCTCCTGATATTAGACCTGAGATTGTACCTGACGCTTATTTTAAGTCTGCAGCAGCTGAAGTTGTGAACGGTACTTTGAGCGGTAACCAAACCTATTTTCTGGTGAACGCCCCTACTGGTACCGGTAAGACAATATCTTTCACTTCTAATCTATGCTTGATGGCGCCTTCTGGATCACGTATACTGCTGCTCCAGCCGACGGTGGTTCCCGTCAAGGGTGCTTATGAGATTTTTTGAGGTACTGGATGTGGATGGACGGGAGGTAATAAATTCACGATTAAATACATGGTTGGCCAACAACATGAGACGAGCATGAGAGACGCTGGAAGTGGACCAACCAAGCTAACACTGATCTCTTACGGTCATTCGTTGGTTGAACTAACGAGATTTGCTTCCACTTATGATTACATACTGCTGGATGAGATACATTGCCTAAATGACCCCACTGTGCTTGCAGCCGATTTGGAATTGACTAGAAAAGGCGCTTCCTACTCGAGAAACGGATAGTGACGTTATTCGTATATTTAAAGAAACGCTACTACCCGAAATGACGCAACGATTTCAGCACAATTTTAATGAAGATAGCAATAACTACTACATCATTAAATCAAATTTCTTGCTTTCTCGACCCCCGATATAAAGATCTGGAGCACGAATTTCTTCACATGAGAAATAAAATTCGTGGCATAATAAAAAAAGAACTAGAAATTTTGACCCATCAAACAGTAAACAGGAATACAGAAAAATTATTGCAACAAACAGCTTTGCAATTTTTGTATAGTGACGACATTGATGACATGTTCGACATAAATGTAGAATGCGCCTCAGTTCTCGGACTCGAACGTGCACACGGCTCGTCAAATTCTTACTCAACGGTTCACGTACCACGTGTTTTTATACACACGTGAAATAGGGACCTCTAGTATGTAGTGAAGGTCGCGCGAAGCTTGCCGAGCAGAGCACCTTCTGGAAATTTTCTAATTAATTTAATAAAATTATCTAGAATGTAACGTACGATTTTTTCGTCGTCTTCAACTGTTGAATTTGTATAGATACCTAAAGTGGATTTTCTTCAACGAAAAAGATATTTTTTCAAACTTATCAAACAATTGTACGTTGCTGTTTAGGATGTCTCCAATTTATAAATTCTGTAAAAATTTTCTTTTTGCATGTAGGTAGCACAGTATCCAATTGATGGACATACAGAGTGTCGCAGGACGAATAGGACGCATGGACACGGAATAATTCTACGTGCTGAATAAATGAAAAAAATTGAATAACACTTTTTGATTGAAGCTTTGTTTCCGAGAAAATCGAGTTTGAAATTTGGGCAAGTGCAGGCGTACACGGTTAACGGCGAACCCGTTCAGCACCGATGTTAACAGAGCGTCGAGGACTCTTATTTTTTATCCGCGCACCGCTAATTGATCGAAATTTTTTATTTTGGTTAATTGATTTTGAAAATAATAGTTAAATAATTGAAGATCACAACAACGTTGCTTTTAGGGTTTGTCGGTTTTCAAAAACCGGGTATTAATCAGTGTTCCGATTAAACCCATCGTTTTTCGCGCATGCGCGGCCAGGATAGTAGCGTATCTACAATAACGCAGCAGAGCGGCCACGGCCCTGACGCCTTGAGACAGTTATCTTGGCGGGATTGTATTTCCAACTTTAAAATTATTAATTGAAATAGTTCTGCCTTTTTTCCATTGAAATGCTGAGGCCGAACACATTTTTTCTATTGTGACAGATGTAAAAACTAAAAAAAGAAACGAATTAAATATAGATTCATTAGCTTCCATTTGCATAGTTCGGCCCAGTTTTCAATCTAAGAATGTTAATTGCACTAATTTTGAAGTAGACTCACATTATCTCAAACTGCATAATCCGCAAAATTTGTACAAAAAACCCAAATGTGATAGCAATTAACCAAATGTGCAATATTTTGTGTAGTTTTATATATATTATTTATTTTGTTTCTATTACACTGCTCAGGTCCAGGGCCATGATTGTCTCAGGCTCGAAAGCCGAATTAGTTGCCCGCTTGATCGGCGCTGACCCGAACATTGATGACGGCATTCAAGAACGTCACGAAACCGTGGAGTATCACAACAACCAGGACTTTGGAACAGGGACGTCTCTCGCGGAGAGAGAAAGATGGAGCCGGGCTCAGTAGCAGTTCGAGTTCAGTTGTAGTCAGTTGTAGTTGCGCTCAAGTTGCGGTCAAGTTGCGGTCAAGTTGCGGTCAAGTTGCGGTCAAGTTGCGGTCAAGTTGCGGTCAAGTTGCGGTCAAGTTGCGCTCAAGTTGCGCTCAAGTTGCGCTCAAGTTTCGCTCAAGTTGCGCTCAAGTTGCGCTCAAGTTGCGCTCAAGTTGCGCTCAAGTTGCGCTCAAGTTGCGCTCAAGTTGCGCTCAAGTTTCGCTCAAGTTTCGCTCAAGTTTCGCTCAAGTTTCGCTCAAGTTTCGCTCAAGTTGCGCTCAAGTTGCGCTCAAGTTGCGCTCAAGTTGCGCTCAAGTTGCGCTCAAGTTGCGCTCAAGTTGCGCTCAAGTTGCGCTCAAGTTGCGCTCAAGTTGCGCTCAAGTTGCGCTCAAGTTGCGCTCAAGTTGCGCTCAAGTTGCGGTCAAGTTGCGGTCAAGTTGCGCTCAAGTTGCGCTCAAGTTGCGCTCAAGTTGCGCTCAAGTTGCGCTCAAGTTGCGCTCAAGTTGCGCTCAAGTTGCGGTCAAGTTGCGGTCAAGTTGCGCTCAAGTTGCGCTCAAGTTGCGCTCAAGTTTCGCTCAAGTTGCGCTCAAGTTGCGCTCAAGTTGCGCTCAAGTTGCGCTCAAGTTGCGCTCAAGTTGCGCTCAAGTTGCGCTCAAGTTTCGCTCAAGTTTCGCTCAAGTTTCGCTCAAGTTTCGCTCAAGTTGCGCTCAAGTTGCGCTCAAGTTGCGCTCAAGTTGCGCTCAAGTTGCGCTCAAGTTGCGCTCAAGTTGCGCTCAAGTTGCGCTCAAGTTGCGCTCAAGTTGCGCTCAAGTTGCGCTCAAGTTGCGCTCAAGTTGCGCTCAAGTTGCGGTCAAGTTGCGGTCAAGTTGCGCTCAAGTTGCGCTCAAGTTGCGCTCAAGTTGCGCTCAAGTTGCGCTCAAGTTGCGCTCAAGTTGCGCTCAAGTTGCGCTCAAGTTGCGCTCAAGTTGCGCTCAAGTTGCGCTCAAGTTGCGCTCAAGTTGCGCTCAAGTTGCGCTCAAGTTGCGCTCAAGTTGCGCTCAAGTTGCGCTCAAGTTGCGGTCAAGTTGCGGTCAAGTTGCGGTCAAGTTGCGGTCAAGTTGCGCTCAAGTTGCGCTCAAGTTGCGCTCAAGTTGCGCTCAAGTTGCGCTCAAGTTGCGCTCAAGTTGCGCTCAAGTTGCGCTCAAGTTTCGCTCAAGTTGCGCTCAAGTTGCGCTCATTGTCAGTAGCAGTTCGAGTTCAGTTGTAGTCAGTTGTAGTTGTGAATCAGTAGTAGAATTTAGTTCACGTTCAACCACCGTGCTTATTCTCTTCCAAATCTTTCACTCTTCCTATTCTCCAAACTTTCTAATTCTAACTCCGTCAAATAATTCTACAATTTCTGTTAATATTACTATATTCTCTTTCTTTCGTTCATTGCGAATTAAACATTGTTAACTCATATTCTTGTCTCATTATATATTATCTTCTCTGCTCTTCATCTTCATTACTAAAGGTATCAATTTTGCCGCCGCGATCCACGGGGAGCAGCGTCACCGTCCGCCCCAATGCAAGCATCAGAACGATCGCCGATTTACTTTGCGAATTTATGGGCGCGGAAACACATTCAAGATATGGAAACAGCAAGATGTGCGACTCAGGACGATGTACAGCTTGGACGATTTCGCGACGGTCACCATAATTACGTTGCGCCTACGAAGTAAGGCTTTCAAATGGTTCCATTGATAACCAATCCTATTAGAATTGTCTGCGTCACTTATGCTGGAAGAGATACGGAAGATGTTTGACCATCGGATGGACAAACTAGCAGTGAGAAGAGAGTTTGAAAACTGTACGTCCAGACGTGGGCACGGGTGGAGCCCCTCAAACGCCTGCTTCCCCAATATATATATATATATATATATTTCCCGAGATTCCGAGTTCTCGCACAAGCCTGGTACCCAGCGAAACTACACTGAAGAAGATGTTAAGGATAATTCCAGTCGAGACTGGAGTATCACAAGTTGTGATAGATCAACTCCACCGTCAAGCGGATACCATGTGTGATCAAGATAAATTATGCATTGATATGGGATGAAATGTCTTTGAATGCTCATGTGAACTACGGACGTTAACAGTGGCAAGATTATAAGGTTCGAAGACTGGAGCCCAAGAAGAACGTCAAGAGTTGCCAATTATGCCCTTGTCTTCGTGTTAAGAGGATACAGTGGATGGAAAATGCCCATTTCTTACGACTATTGCGACGGACAAACAAAAACACCGCAATTAATACAGTGCATCAAGAATACAGTGAAAGCACTGAAGAAAACTGAGTTACAAGTTGTTGCTACTGTATGCGACCAAGGATCATCAAATGTTGCTACCATCAAGACATTACAGGCAGACATACTGGCGAAAAAATGGGGAACAGGGAGAAGAGCACCGTATGTATACATTTTATTAAGTTTTCTGAATAATTTGAAAAATATAATATTGAGAATCAATGCAATGCATTTTGTACTTATAGGTGGCATAATTGAAATAGATGGTACTCGAATCGATACCATTTTATGATCCGATAGACTGAATGGCCCGAGCATCCAAGTCTTTTTGGAGAATGTTCTGCCGAATCTCATGGACGATGTTCCTTATGCGACCAGGCTGAACATGTTTTTCCAAATGAATGGTGCGCCAGCGCATTACGCCGCAAGTGTCCGCGCCCATTTGAATGAAACCTTTCAAGACAGGTGGATCGGCCACGGTGGACGTGAAAGTAATAAAACAATATATGACACAAGGGCATATCCCTAGTAATGAAAGGATTAAAATAATCTGTAAGTATGCAACTGGTGGAGTACAAACTGATTTCTCATTTGAGAATATACAAGCCCTTATTGACTCTGAGCAAAAATCTTTTGCCATGATTAAATTGAAAAGATTAGAGGCTGAACATGTTTTTCGAAATGGATGGGTGTCCGCGCCCATTTGGATGAAACCTTCAAGACAGGTGCATCGGCCGCAGTGGATCTGTTGCGTGGCCAGCGCGGTCACCTGATCTCAATCCGCTGGATTTTTTCCTGTGGGGCTACTTAAAGGTCATTTCAATTTTCATGTATTTTCAGGTATTTTTTACTTATTGTTGTATACGTGTTTGTTTACGTTTTGTTTTTCTTTTATAAATAGTGTCATTTGAGAATGAGGTGTACCGTGAACCTCATCGATTCTTGAAACCACCCAACTTCGATTTCCACGTTCCATCGTTAAAATCACATAGAATATTAAAAAATCTCAATTACCCGAACCGAAGCCGGTGAATGCAGGTAGGTTCAAAACTGCGTTATATCTCAATTCTAATCTTTCCAATCATTTCAATCTATTCAAATTAAATATAAATTTTAAGTATTCAAATCTAAAATACGTCCACCTTAGGACGTAACATATTTTTGGTGACAGCGTGGTGGGATAGAACGCAGGAATTGAGGATTTTATTTTATTTTGTCATAAACACTAGTTTTTCAAATTTTAACAATGGCAACTGGTGGAGAAATCGGAGGTGATATTCAGATGGAAGTATTTAAAGCAAGCAATTGAAGAAATTAAAAAAGCACAAGAAAATAATAAATTCATAGCGGAACATGGCCCTAAATTTAGGGAATTTAATGAACAACACAAATGCAGGATACAATGCGATCATTGTCTAACCCGAACAAGACTGAACAAACGACACCGACAATCGAATATGTAACTTCCGACAAGACAGCGACAGGAAATCCGATTCGTATTAAGGACGCGTTACAGACAGTACCGGTATTCGATGGTCATAAGCCATCAATATTCCAATTTTTAAGAGCTAAATCCATGCTCCCAGCTAATCAAGAACCATATTTGGTTAAATTACTTACAAATAAACTTAAAGGACATGCGTTTATGGCTATCGAAGATTCGGATATTAGTACTGTAGAAGAATTTGCGACAAAAATTAAAATCATGTTCGGAGCTCAGAAAACGCTCAATCAATATAAGGGTGAATTAGGTAACATATTTAAAAAACCCAATGAAAGTATTCCAGAAATCAAATACGGAAGGGAATTCCATTCAATTCTCTCCTGTTCAGCAACGCTTTTATTCTAAACTTTTACAAGCCAATCAGACGGGCTTACTAACGTCTTCTTACAACCAGTTGTCATCAATACCCTGCTTTAGTGGGAAAACAAAAAGAAAATGTGACGACGCTTTCTTCGACCATTTGACTAGTGACAAAACGAAGGCAGTAGGAGGAAGATCAATGCAGGCTTTGATATCTAGTTATACGACACATCGAGACGAGCTTAGACAACTTTTGGAGTCCAAAAACCGAATTTTAGAGGCTGTAAACGTAGGCTGGAAGGACATGAAAGAGATAACGTCTACTTTAGAACCCATCAATAATGCAGAGGTTGATATAGTTGGAAATGGGAAGTTTTTCTTAGGAAAAAGTTAAATTTGTTTCCAAACATTAATATGTAACTCGACAGCGAGCAGCTGATATATTGACAAAGAAAGGTGCACTTTTTTCACAATTCATAGTTTAAATAAAAAAAAAACATCAATGACTGTGACATCACCACGTCACCACGAAAACGGAAGAACTCGTAGAGATTGTAGTCAAATGTTAATACATCCAAATTGGCTACCAGTAATAATGGATTCATCGCATTTGGATCTTTTAGTGCAGGAGTATTGGCTGTGTTCATCATCTTTAAATACTTTAAGATGATTCTCGACACCATGATACATGGTTATCAGCTACACTCCGTATACGGATGTGGATTCGCCTTGTGCGGTGCCGCATGGAGCTCGCTGACACATCTTCTCGTACATCGAGCTGATAAGCAACGATCTCATTTGTTTCAAACGTTCTGTCTTCATCGAATACATTGTACGCTTAGAGAGCACAGTTTCGCGCGGAATCGCGAAGAGCATGGAATTCTTTTCGCGTCGGAGTATGTAATTCCGTTCGCTATCGATACCAGTTAGAAAAGCGTGCTACGTGTTCAGCAATTGTGTGACAGTGTTTTTTCCCATAAACAGTGTAATTTTTATATACCGACAATCCAACAGCGTTTCGCCACGGAGCGTGACGGATCAGACTCATTCACTGGCCAGCAATTGTGTACGCGGTGAATCGATACCATTTTATGATCCGATTTTTGAACCAGTCGTCGCATCACTATTACCCGCGCCACGTGTGGGCGGGAAGCAACCGGAGCCGATCCGACCAAGCACAGTGCCAACACCACTGATGAACGACCCTATGTACGACGAAATCGATTGCGAAGATTTCGTAGGATTGACCGAGTATCGTGCGAAGAGAACATTTGCCATAACAAATGAGTCTTTCTTGCCCTTAGTCGACAGGGCAGCATTGCGCCTTCTGTAATAAAATGAAGGATATTGTGAAGAAGACTCCACCCGGAAAATACAGAAAAACCGTAGAAAGTAATATTCGCAGAATATGCACGGATGTTGTGAAAACTGCGGATCATAGATCGAAGGAAAATGTCTCGATCTTTAACAAAATGACTTATTTAAAAAAAAAGGCATGGTGACTATTCCTAGCCACGTCTTCGGAGAGCATCAAGAGTGCCGAAGACTCGGACCACATCTGATGAAAATCGGAACATATAGCCAGATTGAAGAGGTCTTCCATCCATTGATGGCTCACGCTAGAAAGTCTGTTAAATAACTGCAATAACAATTCAGTGGAGACCTTCGATGCGATCAATGCCAAACATACTGGCGGGAAGAGAATCAATTGGAGTCAAAGGGGATCTTATACCACGAGATGTAACGCTGCTGTCATCCAATATTACACCAAGGAAGTGTTATCTCGCCTAATGATGGTCAAGGCAAAGGAGCCGCCGAAATTTCTGCAACGACTGGAGAAACAAAGCAAAGAAGACAGCGACAAAATGAAAGGCGAGTGTGTTTATCGATGAGCGAACGATAGCCCTTTTGTCAGACGAAAGATAAGAATTTTGCATCGAGACGTGCAGAATACCTCTTTTTATTATGGCTTCCAAAATGGAAATTGATAATAGCGTTCCACTTCCTGAAAACTCCTAAGAAAACTAGTCGAGGGAAAGGTGCGAAGGCGAAGACCTCTGAGCAATTCAGAAAGCGAATGGGTGCGCGTCAGATGCAAGAAAGACGCGATGCTATCGCTTCCAAATGGGGATTCACCATCTCAGATGACATGGATGAAGTATCGCGCTCTCTCGAGGCAATTCATTTGCCTATCGTCGCGCGTTCGTGCGTCATTGAATATAATAAAATGACGACCACTTGGACTTTCACAGCAGTTAACGAAATTTGCACTATCCATCAATACTATCGTGTTTCGTTATATTTGTTCTATTCTCGTTGCGTTGATGCTCGAATGACCCAAATTGGGACTGAGTCTTATCCTTTATCTCATACTCAATACTTGAGTGAGGAGATCCGCTTCCATCTTGATCCGATTGTCCAGATGCCGATCTGTATGGCCACGGTTCCCTCAAGCATTGGAAAGATTGCTGTAGGCAATCGTATGTGGCATTGTTTCTTACCCGAGCCTACTCCCCTTAGGCTTGAGGATGTTGAGTTTTGTATTCTTTATCTTCAACCAAAATGTATTCGTACTGTATTAGAAACTCTTCATCTTAATGCTGCTGACAATCACGGATTTGTTACCACATTTAGAAACAACTGTCTAATCCCTGATGCTGAGTGGAATGCTGCTGGTTCCCTCGCAATGTGACAATCTCAGAACTATGGCCCAAATCAGCTTATGAATCAAACATGGAGGAACCATGTGTTCAATGCAGAAAAGGACCGACACATTGAGATTCTGCAGGATAGGCAGAACAATTGACAGACTATTGAAAAGGAGACGAGAGATCAAGCAAAGAGGCAGAAGTGGCAATTGCACAGATCAAAATTACATACGGCATAGAACTTCGGCGTAGTGTGCGAAGTCTCGAACTCGCGCTCGAGCATGCGGACATGATCGCCGCAAAAAGAAAATAGAGCAGCGATCTTTCAGATGTATGCTTTGTTCTGGGACAAGCTGTCATAGAACAGCAATTAAAATATACAGAATCATATACAGGAAAGATCCATCGCATCTCTACAAATAATGAAAATATTTAAGGTGATCAAAGTGATTGACAGTGCTGTTATAAACTGTTCAGAGAAAATAAGGTTTGACACTGGTAAATGGGGGCAAAGACTTGCATTAAAATATCATTGGCACTTAAATAGAAGTGATCTGGATCAGACTACCTCAAAAAAGAAAATGCAATTAATACTTCATTCGGCAGACTCGTAACATTGGATCAATCGTATTTCGAAGACATTTGACTTATTTATTAGGGTAACAAAAGGTCATAGGATGGTGGAAATGATATCATTCACTGGATTTGAAATCTTAAAGAATAAATTAGTTTTTCGAAAACTGCTAGGAAAATATCTCAAGGTTTCTAAAATATATGATAACTAAACATTTTTATCAATGTTTTACTAAGAATAGCAATTTTACTCGTGAACGAATAAATCCCATACCTTCCTCCCAGTTACGTACCTTAATCGTTGCGATTAAGATACTTATGTCAAAAATATGTGATGAAAATATTAATAACAAATTCAACTATCGGAAAATCCTGTCAACGCGTTGATTGTCCACTCAGCGACCACAGAATCAGTTCAAAGTGAAAAAAAATGATTTTACAAATACTTTTGTGACTACTTCAAGAAAAAATTGAAGATGATGTAGGCGTTAGATGCGTTAGGCCGCCCGCAAACGGCTCGATTAGTGGTCGACTGAAACCTGCTCGACTGAAATCTCCTCGTTTCCTCGTCTCGTGGAGGTAAGTTTGTGCAGTTCATGTAATATATTTTGATTTAGTCATTATCTTTTGTAGTTTTAGTGCATTGTACACTTCCATGTGGTTTACGTATAATTAAAAAATTAGCTCATTTCGTAACCAAATGAACTACTATTTCCAGGTTTTCAATTAAAAATTCGTTGAGAAGTGGGAAAGTATCCGAAGTTGTACAACTACACCCTCCAGACATATTCGAAGAGGGATACCACTGAAAAAGCATGGAACAATGTTGCCGAAGAAGTGGAAACGCGTTCGTTTCTGTTTGAAAGACACAAATAGACTGAAAAAAAAATCGACCCGTGTGCAGATGGCAGTCGCGTCCGTCGCATGGATCGTACATGACGATCAAGGTGTACGAACTTGAAAACGCGATTACAATCGACCCGTGTGCGGAACGCCTATGTGTTGGTGTTCACGATTTTGTAATGTCGCTCGTATCACCGTGATGGAAAACGATAATCTCACCATGTATATGTATACGCGAGTCTAGCAAGCGATTCACGGTGCGCGCGATTGACAAGGGAGAGTTGTTGTGGAGTTGTTGTTCTGACAGGTTTGCTCCGCGATCTGGAGGGGGATGCTTCTAACGAACCCTCCTCCGCATCAATTAACTTCGACGACATATCCGCATCCATCCCACACTCGCCTCTGACGTCACATGTAACCGCAGACACGTCAAAGTAAGCGCATTCATCTTTTTAAGTTTAACAATAATCATAATTAAATTTTATAATACATGGTGTAACGAACTTGTATTTGTTGTAGCATCCAACAGCTGCTGCAAAATCAGCAGCTTATGTTACACAAAGAAACGGTACTTCAGGAGGCGATGAAGAAAATAAATGACAAATTGGAGTGAGTATGACATCATCACAATTTTTTAAAATAATTTTTATAGAAAATTTACTAATTTTTCTTCGCTCCCATAATCAACAGGGGGCTATGTCGAATGACTGCGGCGGAACAGAGCGGGCAGCGGCCGCATTTCCTGCATCTACAGTCCGGAATGAACTTGTATTCGTTGCAAATATATATCAACTTCCTCATACAATTGTGAACCGCGGAAGAGGGCGAGGGCTACTCCAGAGGAGGTCGACGATGATCTGGCAGGTTTGCTCCGCGATCTGGAGGGAGATGCTTCAAACGAATCCTCCTCTGCATCAATTAACTCGGACGACTTATCCGCATCCATCCCAAACTCGCCTCTGACGTCACATGTAACCGCAGACACGTCAAAGTAAGCGCATTCATCTTTTTAAGTTTAACAATAATCATAATTAAATTTTATAATACATGGTGTAGTGAACTTGTATTTGTTGTAGCATCCAACAGCTGCTGCAAAATCAGCAGCTTATGTTACACAAACAAACGGTACTTCAGGAGGCGATGAAGAAAATAAATGACAAATTGGAGTGAGTATGACATCATCATCACAATTTTTTAAAATAATTTTTATAGAAAATTTACTAATTTTTCTTCGCTCCCATAATCAACAGGGGGCTATGTCGAATGACTGCGGCGGAACAGAGCGGGCAGCGGCCGCATTTCCTGCATCTACAGTCCGGAATGAACTTGTATTCGTTGCAAATATATATCAACTTCCTCATACAATTGTGAACCGCGGAAGAGGGCCGGAATGAACTTGTATTTGTTGCAAATATATATCAACTTCCTCATACAATTGTGAACCGCGGAAGAGGGCCGGAATGAACTTGTATTCGTTGCAAATATACATCAACTTCCTCATATAATTGTGAACCGCGGAAGAGGGCCGGAATGAACTTGTATTCGTTGCAAATATACATCAACTTCCTCATATAATTGTGAACCGCGGAAGAGGGCCGGAATGAACTTGTATTTGTTGCAAATATATATCAACTTCCTCATACAATTGTGAACCGCGGAAGAGGGCGAGGGCTACTCCAGAGGAGGTCGACGATGATCTGGCAGGTTTGCTCCGCGATCTGGAGGGGGATGCTTCAAACGAATCCTACTCTGCATCAATTAACTCGGACGACTTATCCGCATCCATCCCAAACTCGCCTCTGACGTCACATGTAACCGCAGACACGTCAAAGTAAGCGCATTCATCTTTTTAAGTTTAACAATAATCATAATTAAATTTTATAATACATGGTGTAGTGAACTTGTATTTGTTGTAGCATCCAACAGCTGCTGCAAAATCCGCAGCTTATGTTACACAAACAAACGGTACTTCAGGAGGCGATGAAGAAAATAAATGACAAATTGGAGTGAGTATGACATCATCATCACAATTTTTTAAAATAATTTTTATAGAAAATTTACTAATTTTTCTTCGCTCCCATAATCAACAGGGGGCTATGTCGAATGACTGCGGCGGAACAGAGCGGGCAGCGGCCGCATTTCCTGCATCTACAGTCCGGAATGAACTTGTATTCGTTGCAAATATATATCAACTTCCTCATACAATTGTGAACCGCGGAAGAGGGCCGGAATGAACTTGTATTTGTTGCAAATATATATCAACTTCCTCATACAATTGTGAACCGCGGAAGAGGGCGAGGGCTACTCCAGAGGAGGTCGACGATGATCTGGCAGGTTTGCTCCGCGATCTGGAGGGGGATGCTTCAAACGAATCCTCCTCTGCATCAATTAACTCGGACGACTTATCCGCATCCATCCCAAACTCGCCTCTGACGTCACATGTAACCGCAGACACGTCAAAGTAAGCGCATTCATCTTTTTAAGTTTAACAATAAGTATAATTAAATTTTATAATACATGGTGTAATGAACTTGTATTTGTTGTAGCATCCAACAGCTGCTGCAATCCTGTACTATCCTGTACTACATATACAAGATTTTTCTTTTAAATTGGCAGGTGCAGCCACCGTTTCAACGTTAGGTCTCATTAAACCTATGGCCAAATACCTATGACACCCGAGGACATTCCCAAAACAGCAGTAATTACACCATTTGGATTGTTTGAATTTTTAGCAATGCCATTCGGATTAAGAAACGCAGCTCAAACATTTCAAAGGTATTTAGACAACGTTTCAAGAGGTTTAAACGTCTGTCATGGTTATATCGATGATATAATTATTGCGTGAAAAAACGAAGTAGAGCATAAACAACATTTAAAGATTGTGGGGGCAGCTTATTACTGCCCACAACTACATACGAGGAAAAAATTTAGCCTACATAGACAAGCGTCCATATTTACAGCAGATCGTTTTGCGATTAATCAAGCCTTAGATGTGGTTAGCTCGCACACTAATCCCGACTTTCTCATTCTCACAGATTCGCAAAGTGTAATTAAAGCTTTACGAAAACCTTTGTTCAATTCCCAATTTAATAAACAGCTCACAGAAGTGGTAATACAAAATTTGTCAAATCTATTTGGATCCCAGCGCACATTGGCTTAACAGGAAATGAAAAGGCTGACTCTTTAGCCAAAGAAGCTACAAAGAAGCAGAATCAGGAACCCTATCGAATGTTAAAGCACCGTTTACCGATTTTTTTAGCGATGTCAGATATCGAATGAGAATGTCAACGAACGATACAATTAAGACTGAAGCCTTATACAAAGGTATATATTTTCCCCTACATTTCTTTAACGATTCAAGAATACCTTGTTTTCGCGATTTTGTAATGTCGATCGTATCACCCTGATGTAAAACGATAATCTCGCCATGTATATGTATACGCGAGTCTAGTAAGCGATTACGGTGGTCGCGATTGACAAGGGAGAGTTGTTATGGAGACGGTTGCCAGAGAGTTTTTTGGGAAAGAAGGATAGCTTGACAGATTCAGAGAATGTGCGAGTCGACTCGGGTCTTTTCTGCGATAATTCGTAATTGTAAATTGAGTTACTTTTTTGGTTTGAATGCTCACGCGAGTGATCCCGGGTAATAGGAGATTTGGTTTTGCACTCGATTCGGCAATACTTGAATCCTCCCAGGCCGGCTTACAGATCCAAGGGCATTGGCAGCTTTGAAGCTCCTTTCCAGTGAATCCCGAAGCTGAGACGGATTGCAAGGCTAGCCGTAGTTCTGCCGGCAGAGGAGTGCCCTATGGGCCAGCCGGCAATTGTGCAGAGTTTCAGTGGAACTCTGCTGTGGATCACTACGCGCAGAGACTTGATTATTAACGGTAAGAGAGCTCTCTTAGTTTTAGAGTAAAATGTCATTTAGTATGTAAATTGCTTGAAACGCCGATTTTCTAACAGTGTTAGTTATTTTTAAACACTATCTGATACTGGGCTTTCGTACGACGAAATTCTTGTAGTTGCTTGATTGAATAAATTTATTGCATCTTGCTTCGGCTTTTCCTCGTAATCCGTCGAGGTTTTTATGCCGAAGCAAGAATTTGTTTAACCGGGAAATTGTGTATTTTATTTTAGTATAAGTTCGAACATTGTTTAATCTGAACTTCTATGAATCCTGTCTTTTTAGATAATTGAAAAACAGTTGGAGACGATCGATTGCCGGCGATCAGCTGGGACGATATGACGATCGTCTGCTCGTCCCGCTGGTTGACATTACGAGCCGACGACCGATTTGTTATTAAGGGGACCGACGCGGCCGTGCAAGAGTGTGCGGGCACATGCACACATCGCTAAATTCGCATATACGTATATGCAATTACAGGATTTACGAGAATGCAAAGTGACGCTTCAGCATTGCAATGAGGAGTTCAGAAGTGGTCATCTGCCGAATATTATAAATTATTCCTCGATAACGTAACAATATGCATTTTAGGCACCGGGCAGACATAGATTGGACTTTTAGGAATCACAATTGACCGCTTCCGAACTCTCCATTGCAATGTTGAAGCGTCAGTTCGCATGAAACAGCTTACATATGGCCAACGGCGAGAACGAGGAGGCCGCGGACGTGGCCGAGGACGTGGCGGAGGACGTGGCCACACACAGAAACATGGCAATGTTAATTTAACGTTTAATTACAATTAATTTTTTGTAAAAATATATTAGTAAATATTCATTTGTACCTGTGGTTTTATGTTCAAAGTTCCTATTGCTAGTATAGAAAAGGGAATAATAGCTGAATTTATAAACAACTGGGACATTTGTACCTGTGGTTTTATGTTCAAAGTTCCTATTGCTAGTATAGAGATCGATATTGCGGTATCCGAACAACGAGATTGTTGATAAGAAGAAGAGAGACGTCAGATCCTCTTGAGTGATTGATACAAGAGCACGCGTCAACGATTGTACCCCTTTGTTGTTCAGTTAATAAAGTTGAAGTTTCCTAATTCATTATTACCATGTGTTCTCCGGCAAGACCACGCCGAAGCCTCCGCAACAATATTGATAGGAAACCACTTACTCAATGACGAAAACACATTTATAGAATTTTTTCTTATTGAGTAAAGAACAAGTATTTGTACAGACCCACGCTCAGTTGGGGTTGTACATCCCGAAATAAGTTGGGATTTCACCTCTGAAGACGTTGAAGAGTTTCTAAACGTTATGGCTGAGAGTATTGACGCTTGTGAACACAAAATGGCCGTCTCGAAGGTGGCATTTCTTCCATTAAGTTCCGAGTAAAGAACAAGTAGATTTTGTTTTGTGCAATGTTAGCAATAATTCAACTGAACCATCATCTCGGAGAGTAAAATATATCCCATTTCAGCAAAGGGAAAATTGCTCGTAACATTAAGGTAAGTTAGTTACTTGGAAGAATCCGAATGTCTGAACTCACAAAAATCGATGTTTCCATATGATTCTCGACAAATCAATATTTCCATATGATTCTCGAAAAATCAGTATCTCCTTGTCGACGATTTCATTTGTTTCAAACTATCTGCCTTCATCGAATAAATTGCAGTTTACACGTACATACAATTTACGCACGATGTACACGTCGCAAGAAAATTATAATATACACTGGGTGTTTGCCCAGTGTGATGGCAATGCCGAAGAAACGATACGAAGACTGGCCGTAGACCATCCAAGAATACAGCCTACTCCCTCGACCGACTACGTACGAGGACAGGCGTCGCGGCTTTTCTCGACAGGGTCGTTTGAGCGAAACGGAAGAAACGCCGGGAGACCACGAACGACCAGGACGGCTCGTAGAGAAACCGACATTCTAAACATCGTGGGAGAGGATGGCACCGTGAGCGTGCGTGATACAAGTCACCGTTGGAGGTAAGTCGAAGTATTGTTACGACGGCATGAGATGAAGTTGTCTCCCCCTGTGGTATGCTGAAGATATCGCAGAGATCGACAGAAGTCGTCTGCGGTATCCAGACAACAAGGTTGTTGTTGAAAAAGAAGGAATAAGAGAGATACTCTCGAGCCTTTGAAACGAGAACACGCGCCTACAATTGCATTGTTTCTGATATTACCCGTTTATCTGTGTTACGCCAAATGAAGTAGTCTTGCTAATTATTATACGTCCGCCGGCGTGACGGGGCCGAAGCCTCCGCAACAGTATAAACTAATATTTAATTAAAACGTGTTCGACAGTAGGAATATATGAATTTTCATGTAATTTGTTTTAGTGTCGATCGTTCGGCGGTTAATCGTATCCTGAAGGAGAATATGTTGCACCCGTACAAGTTTGTGCGGGTCCAAACAATCGGAGAGCCTGGGGATTGCGACCGGCGGTTAGTGTTTTCTAGGTGACTCCTGGGTGAAGTTACCCAGAATTCGGCGTTCGTCACATACATATTGTGGACCGACGAATCACTCTTCACAAGGGAACGGTGTTTCAACGCCCACAATTTGCATGTACGGAGCGTCGAGAATCGTTGACGCTTCGGCAACGCGGAGCACAGAACCGCTGGTCGGCTAACTTTTGGGCCGGCATTTGCGGCGAACAAATCCTCGGGCCGTACAGTCTACCCGATAGACTGAACGGACCGTGGTTCCAAGTCTTTTCGGAATATGTTCTGCCGAATCTCATGGACGATGTTCCTTACGCGACCAAGCTGAACTTGTTTTTCCAAATGGAACACTTTATGAGTGTAATAATTATCTTTCGTCTCCCTGTACATTGAAGACCATGACAGATATTCCAATTGTAAGAAATGTAAGAGTAGAGGAGGCGGAAAATCCCTTCTATTATATGAGGCGTGCTACACGCTGACGGGGATACAGTCAAAGAGATGACAGTAGGAGATGCCTTCACCTCATGCATATGCTGGTTCTTTGAAAAAAGACCATCAATCATGGCTGACAAACAAGTAGTTCTAACTGAGCAAGATGCAGCCTGTTACAGAACTGTCCAAGAGTCTCCTCTGTTGGACCAATACATCATCTTCCAAGCCATGGTCGGTTTAATGACCATTGCGAAGGAGTTGAGGACGGGAAAAGATGGCAACACAGAATACATAGAAAAAAGATGGATGGCATTGTGCGCAACACAGGGGATTGAAAACCAGATCGAAAAGGGAAATTTCAAAATCTCTCGTATAATAGATCGAATCATCACCAGGCAGGCATACATCAAGCCTCGCACAGCCTTACGCCGTAAGTTCCTTGACTACATAGTGACAGTCCTTCCCTCAGGCTCCTCAGAGCTCCTGATTGCCACACTTGAACAGGTCCAACTTTTTATTAAGAAATGGGATCTAAAGTCAATATTGAAAATGGACGCATTCACAACAACAAACATAGGGAAGGGGGGAGACGATAGAAGAGTGTGGATGTATGCATGTGTGTATGGATATATGAGGATCTCTCTCTCGACTTCTCGAAAACTGTAAATAATTGTAAATAAATATTGTAAATATAGTGTTAAGAAGTAGATTTAAGTAGCTGTAAGGTAGTAGTAATTAAGAATTTTTAGGTTAAGCGATAGTTTTAAGGAATTTAGAATTAAGAAGTAGAGTAAGGGATTTCATTGAAAAACACCCCGATTGGTATGAGAGAGGACTCGATTTGACAGCTCATTGGGGAGCCGGGAAGAGCACTGACTCCTATTTTACATGTAGGCCGAAGAACGAGCCCAAAGCCAAAAAGTGTGTTACGCAAAAAGCTTTCATGGCAAGTGTGGTATCTTGGCTAACGAGGATGTGCTGATAGCGATAAATTATCAAGGCGCTACCGGCATACTGGATGACGGACGCACACTGAGAGATTACTCGAGTAGAGTAAGGAAGGAAGTCAGATCAGGAAATGGAGGAGAAATGTAATGAATTTGTATCCCAGAGGGGATCAAATATAGAGTTATATATATAACAACAAAGAATATGGCACTGGAACTTCCGCCAATAGCACGGCAAGCCGCTGACATGAGCCGACAACTGCGTGGAAACACTCAGGGAAAAACAAGGGGACCACTTTCCCTACCTAAAATTATATCTACTCACACGGGCTGGCTTGTTGAACCACAGGGAGTACTCTGATTTGTATTAGGGTGGATTTATAGTGGAGCGGTGAGCATCGATGATAGCGGCGCGGTGAAAACAAACCAACATTCGTGACAACATTTCGACACATACTAAAGAAAAAGTATATATGTATTTTCTTTGTTTTTCTTTTTTTTTTCACCGCACAGCTCACCTCACTGCTCTACTATAAATCTACCCTTAGCCTCGGGCCGTACATTCTACCCGATAGACTGAACGGACCGTGGTTCCAAGTCTTTTCGGAACATGTTCCGCCGAATCTCATGGACGATGTTCCTTATGCGACCAGGCTGAACATGTTTTTCCAAATGGATGGTGCGCCAGCGCATTACGCCGCAAGTGTCCGCGCCCATTTGAATGAAACCTTTCAAGACAGGTGGATCGGCCACGGTGGACCTGTTGCGTGGCCAGCGCGGTCACCTGATCTCAATCCGCTGGATTTTTTCCTGTGGGGCTACTTAAAGGTAATTTCAATTTTCCTGTATTTTCAGGTATTATTTTCTCATTGTTGTATACGTGTTTGCTTACACTTTGTTTTTTTTTATAAATAATGTCATTTCAGAATGAGGTGTACCGTACAGCAGTACAATCAGCAGAAGAGATGGTGGCACGCGCTCACGGTGCCATTGCGATGATCAGTAGGGAGACGCTTAAGCGGGTGCAGCAGTAAGTTGTACGGAAGGCCGAGCTGTGCGTTCAAGAGAACGGAGGGCCTTTTCAGGGCCACTTCGACTCCTTTTCTTGTTAATCAGTCTCTTCAAGAGCCACAAAGAAACTACAATCGGCGAGATACACATCTCGTTTCCGCGATGTCGAAGAAACGATACATCGTAACCTTCAACAAGGTGTCAGTCCATTATCTACCAGCATGGAAGCAACACGTGGTTATTAAAGTTAAATTTCAATTTTCCATATAACATACACAAAAATCTCTTGAAAATGATCCTCACCAGGATCGAAACGTCGAGATTTCAAACTGCAAATTTGTTATAAAAATTGAATTCTTTAATTTTATAATTGATCGAACCTATGCGCTGACATCATCATTCTATTTGAAACGATACTGTGGATGGATAATAGCAATTTATATCAGTAACAACTACTGGCTATGATATGTTGGAATAGTGTAATGAGAGGAAATCTGGTGGCTGCCGTAATTTCAGCCTTATTGTTCTATCGCTTCTAAATTGTCGTTAGCCATGCGATGGATTGAGATGAGTTGGTTTAAGGTGGCGGTGTCAACACTACTGACTATGATATCAGTAACAAGGATACACGAGATATCTCGTCCATGACATAGTTCGTTCGTCAAGAATTGATGATTCTCGAAAAATCAATATTTCCTCGGCAAATATCTCATTTGTTTCATACGATCTGTCTTCACCGAATACTTTGTACCATGGGAGAGCACAGTTTCGCGCGGAATCGCGAAGAGCATGGAATTCTTTCCGCGTCGGAGTATGTAATTTCGTTCGCTATCCATACCAATTAGAAAAGCGTGCTACGTGTTCAGCAATTGTGTGACAGTGTGTTTTTTCCTATAAACAGTGTGGTTTTTATATACCGACAATCCAACAGCGTTTCGCCACGGAGCGTGACGGATCAGACTCATTCACTGACCAGCAATTGTGTACGCGGTGCGGCTAAAGTTTTCACTTCAAAAAGAAATAGAATTTATTCACTCAGAAATAATTGTTGAAACGTTGAAATGATTTATCGTTTCATTTACAATGCTGCATTGTAGGGACGAACATTTTACGGAATCATGATATGTATTGGTGAATGAAATGGAGCGTGTATATCTATTCTTCGTTCGCAGCAGCGAACAAGCATGCACGTTCGAAGTAATTGAGACGATATTTCACTGTATGCAACTAGATGTTGGTAACGTATGCAAATCTAAGGTGAATAGGAGAGGTGGCTATTGTGATCCTGATGTATACGAGTGTCTCCCTCTTTTGTGTAGGTTCCAATGGCTCGGAATGTTGAGGGGAAAGTAAAAGAGGTAACGTAGAACCTTTTATGATGAATATAGTCGGCTGTTCTCTGTGTTGCAGGAACTGTCATCAAGCTTACGACATGCGTAGATAGCAGGAAAAATCGCTTTTAAAGGGAAAAGTCAAACTGAGCTCGATCGAGCTGTTTCATACAATTCAGCTTCGCTTTATAATCCCTTTAATACATATCATCGAGTAATACATATTATACAGTTACGCGCATAATTGATCGCACACACTTTAAATTAGAATAACTTTTTTATGAATGGACCAAACGACATCAATTTCTCTGTAAGGCTATTATACGCATTCTGAAAATTTCATTGAAATTGGTTAATCAGTTTACGAATTATAAACGATCAAAGGTAGTAAAAATGGCACTTATAGGCCGAAAATCATGAAAAATTGCAATCTTTGAATATTGGCGGGACCAATTGCGCCAGTTTCGTTAAGCGGACCTTGGGAAACCTCATGACAAACAAATTAGCCATGGAGTTCAGCTGAGTGGGGAAGAAGGGTAAAAGAAGATTTGAGGCTACAAAATTAGCCAGAGTAACAATTGGTCATTAATCACGTGCACTTTGATATTTTTGATATTTAGTTGTATACAGTTGAATACACGACTTAACAAAAAACAATGGGAAGACATTAAGCAACTTGGTAGAGTGATTTTGCCTAAGAGGATAACTAAAGAGATAGGATCAGCAGACTTAACAGTTGAATACACTGTCGAATTGAAATTATAATTTTTGGACGCAGCAAAGATATCGAAAGTAACTACTTCAGAAAACGATACCGAAGTTTGCATGCAGAAGTGGCTTAAGAGGGCAGTGGAAAGAACTAAAGTTATTATTGAAATATGTCAAAATTAATCTAATGTTCGATTATAATCGATTCGATATAATTCAATATTGGTATATTTCAGTTTGTTTAAGAAACTGTTATGTATTTGTTCTACACTTCATTCTATTTTTCTATCCCGTGATCCTCACTTGACATGTGACATTTGAACCAAAAAGATCTGTTTTCTTTGTGCTTATTAATTTGTTTGCCAGTATTAATAAAGTTCAGTTTAGTTAATTTTGTTTGTTAAATTACATAATCTAACAGTTATATCAAATGTTTTTTAATAATGTGGCATGTCAAATTCTTTTACCACCAAGGGTCTTATTAAGTACTTATTATATACATATATATTTTTTTAAAATTTTATGTTTAGTTATATATTTTGTTACACTTTCTAAAAATACTGAACCATGATCCACATTAATTATATCGGGAACTGGAGATTATATGGCTTTGGATGGTGATCTGTCTGAATTTGATAGCCATAACGTCTATGAGAATTTTCGGAGACCCATGATCAGGGCTTTTCTAAAAAATATATTTTGTTACATATTCAGTTATAAATATATGTATTTGCAGTTATAAAACTTTTATATGTTTAAATAAATATATATTTGTGTTATACGTATATGCGATTGTATTGTACTATGTACTTAATCCATGTCCTTATAATAATTAATAGGAATAATAAATGTGAAATTATTATTATCTCCTAATGTATTTACATTTAATTGTGTTTACGCTTCGTATGAGACTTTTCAGTAAGCTTGTAATTCAGTTTTTATAAACGCTAACTGCAAGAAAAAAAGAAATAAAGAAGTCTGCGAAAATTCGGTAATATTTCAGGTATTAGTGCATACTTCTTACTCTAGCCAATTGAAACTTTAATATTCCTTTGCACGTCCCTATATGTACATACATATACCGTGGCACTCGAAAGATATTGGAAAGTTTAAGTGAAAACAGATTTGCATTTTTCAATATGCTTTATTCAAATATATTTCAGCGAAGAAATTTTCAGAAGATTCTGTGACGCGCTATATGTTGTACATATGTAGTGGTAACACAGAAGCACTGCTCTGGCACGGTTCAAATATTCTGTTTCAATATATCACAACTACCAGCATAAAGATCATAAAACCGCAATATTCCGACTGAATCTGGAGATATCAAATGGCTTTGGATCTTTACTGTATAGATAACATATAGCAGAGAACTATTCAATAATGATACCTAATCGTGGCCCAGGAAGATTCACTAAAACCAGCTTATCTCATGTCACAAGAATCACTTTCCTGCGCAAGTGTCGCTGATTCCACCCATCTCTACTCTGATTTATCAGATATTCCATCTCATATTATTATATTCGAGACTCAACGTGAGTTTGATGAATATCATGCAGACGAGGTACCGGCCACTGGGCGGCTGAAGCTTTTGGAGATGCCAGAGAATGCGGACTTACTAAGACCAACAGCATCTATGGAAGTCGACGAACCACGGACCCCACCATACGAACCTAGGGGAGTTGAGACCACGGACTTCGAGATGGACGATGACGGTACCCTTGGGTTAGGAACTAGCTCTAGCAGCCTATTTAAGGTTCCATTACCACCAAAACCCGAGAGCTTGGACATAGAACATCAGTCCTTGAAACGTCCACGACCGTCAAGTAGTGAGACGGAAGGGAGAGTCAAGGCACGCATTAGCGATCAAGCGTTTGATGCCGTACTAATTGAACAGGCGTCATTCGCCCGTATCCACCTGAAGAAGGATGTCATATCATCATAATCGTGGCAGGCAGATTAGCACTAGCTCAAAGACTGGTTCAGGCCAGAAATAAAGAAGCAAAGTCTCCCACCGGGAGAAGTCGAGGTGGGTCAAACTCTGGTACCCTGAAATTAAGCCCAAGATGCCCCGCTCCCTGCTCACCCAAACGCCCTACCACCCAAAGACCCAGTCCATACATGGATTATATCCTGTCACCACGATACTCTCAACATTCTACTATGCAGAACGCCAAGAATCTGGCCTCCTTAGGTGTCAAGGATCCTGCCCGCGAGGTCTCTGGGATATGGGAAGAAATCGGGGGCACAGTGGATTCATGGATCCAAGAGAAGAATTACCCCTTCCCTGCATGGGTACAAAGAAGAAAGACCCAATTCCAATCTATTATACCTGATGTACCCCTGGATCCTTACATCTCTGATACTATATGTATGCATTGCGCACGAATGTACAAACCAGCGGACATACAATGGGAAGATGCGTACAAACAATTGGTAATTTCATGATCACAGTTGCAGGTACATGAAGGCCTGTCACTAACATGGATTATTGAACAAGCAGCTAACAACAATTGCAGACGTGATCTCAAAACTGCAATACTTTGATGTAGAACTACTTATAGATAGAGGAATCCCAATTACAAATTTCACAGAATCACTAACACAGGCGAGAGATTTACTCGGAAACCCCTTCGGCTCTTTGGTCAGACCAACAGTTAACATCCGACAATATCCTGACCTGGCTTATATATGCACATACATAAAAAAGAACCAGGGGATAAATCATGAACATTTTGGACATATTTTTACTTTTTCTAGGGTTGTTGAATTTATTAGAGTATTCCTACCATTATGAAATTTATCGTGTCGACTTTGATGATGACGATTATCATGAAGATGATAATTGTCATTAATGAATGGCAATTTAACAGCAAACTTACCCTCTATCTTTATCCCCGATGGATGCGACATAAAAAAGAACCTGATAAAAGATGCGGTATTCGGCGGTTATAGGGGTCAAGCTGACACCTTGTGTTCCATGGCTGAGACACAGCTCGAAGTTTTAGCAACAAGATTATATTTTAAGCAACAAATTCCGGTTACATAGAGTTTTTTTTTAATTATTATTTGGTCCCCTCAGGGTTTCAAATCCATTTTACCAACTCTCCCTATCTTTCCATTTTCACTACTATCGCCTTTTCAGCGGGGCCAACAGTTTATAAAGGTGGGTTCCGAACCACCTTGTGTCACCACAGTTTTTAAAAAGGCACATGGAATATTTCCAGAGGTGCCGGCATCGGGGATTGAACCTGCGACCACGGAGTCCGCAGGCGCGCGCTTCACCCACTGAGCCACTGTGCGCCCTTTCGGTTACACAGAGTTATTAGGCATATTATTATTATAAGTTGTTAGTATTTACCGTAACGTAGACTTCGATCGAGGAAGGGAACGAATGGACAAAACGCTTCGGTGGTTGTCGATGATGTCGGCGATCGATGATGTTGATGATGTTGGTGGTAAATAATCCGTATGGATCTGGTGTATACGCCTTCTACCTTTAACTTCACCGAACAAAATGGCTTTAAACTTTCGCGATGACCGCGACCGGTGACTAGACGTGTCTAAGATTTTTGATATAGACTGATTTTAACTCGAATACTGGTACTTTATTGGCTGACCTACTTCCGACAGCTTTCTCATGTAAAACTGAACTGATGAGAGGTCGTCCCTTTTATAGTTTTGTCTTTCCTTTGTTCTAAGCCAGATCTTCGTGGGAGTGCCTTGTTTTTTCTTCGTAATCGTTTTCTAAATGTTCTGTATAAGCTCACGTAAAAAAGTTGCAAAATACAAATTTTAGTATTTTCTCTGCAATTCCGACAACTTACAATTTTTTCCAAAAATTTTCTTCACGTTGGCTAGCAAACTATTTGTTCTAATTTCTCGAAAAACCTCAAGTATAAACAAAAGTTCAAAATATACGTTATTCAGATACCTGATACTAACCTAAACGTTAATAGTATGTCCAAAATTATTATTGATCATAACTTCTTTCTATATTCTTTTTTAAAAACAATACTTTAGCAGAATGTTGGCACAATAAAGAGAATTGCAAGTTTCCTCTACTTTTAATCGAATGTTTTATATTTTTTATTTAATATTAATTATTAATTTATTTTTATTTTAATTGTTTTGTATTTTGCATTTGTATTTTAATTATTTAATTGTAAAAGTGGAGGGGGGCTAACTTTTCGGAGGCAAACCTTGACGACCTGTTTGCTCATGGAATTGTACCTACAATTTATGCACGAGTTGTATACAAGGACTTGATTTTTAATAAGTAACAATCAGTAGCGAATACATGCAAATAATAATGGTGTGATAAAAAAATAAGTTTTTATAACATTTGAACTTTAAGCACGCTTCAGGTACGAGAACTAAGAAATCAATATCCTTCTACGTCTCTACAATGTGTCTGCATGTAGCGCGAAGTTATGACGTACTCGCTGCCAAGGTAACTAAGGACCTATAAATTAGATCGTTAAAAACGACTAATTGAAAAGTTGTGTTACTTCGTTGCGTGATCTCGCGCCGATTTCGCGTGTCACACCAAAAATTCAAACAAGAGAACGATAACAATAAATATATCAATTTTTTTCGCAAAGCTGTTTTTACGAACGTTCATGCTTTCAACAATCGTAAATTAATCGTACTGTGTAGACTGTTATATGAGGGACAGAGGTGCTCATTAACCCTTTGAACTCGGTGCAATTTTGATTGGAAAACCGAATGTTCCTTCCGGCCTGAAATATTTCCATTTTATATTATTTACTTAATTTTATCGATATAAAACTGAGATAATACCTCGTACAATACTTCCAGTAGTCTATTAAAATATTAAATACGTTCGGTAATATTTCTCGAATAAAAAAATGCAACTAATACTTTGAATAATGCTATAAGAATTATTAGTGGCGCCTCAGAGTTATCACTCGAGTGCAAAGGGTTAAATCTTCAAAAATCAGAAAATGGCGAATGTTGAAAGCAAAAATTTCTTTCTCGGTGAAAAAGAATTCGACTTTAAACATTTATAAACATTCAGCAACTGAACGTATAAAAAAAATCGTGCGCTACTCTTTTTCTTTAATACAATTTTTTAGCTTTTGTACTTCAGTCACACTTTTGCGGGACCACAAGTCAGATAATGTTACACAACTCCAACATTTTGTAATTTTATGTAATTAAACCAGAATGAAAGTAAAGCTACTTTGTTGCTAAATAGTTCCCTAAAAACATCTTTCTTGCAGTATCCTTATATACGACAAAAAATGATAGATTTACTCGTTTTTATTAGGCTTAGAGGGCCGCATACACCCTAAATTTTGTCCTCGACTATATATATATGTGCCCGAAATTACAACATCTGTTCCATCTTCCCCTAACCGAATCGAAGGCGAGGAATCTCATAAATCGCGAAATGGTCAGAGAGATAGGAAATAGTTCCTAACGATCCTCGGAGAACGATACGATAATTTAGAAACTGGATGGAAATTCGCTGCCCTATCAAATTCTACCAATTAGAGAACACAAGGGGGAAACACATTTGCTTCGAACAAAAAGGATATTACAACGTCATCGCATAATACTGCTGAAACTAATAATCTGAACTGCAAATCAAAATTCATTGAAAATTATTACAGCTCCAAGAAAATATACAGGGTGTTTCGTTTATCTTTGAACGGAAATATCTCGTGACGCACTGAAGTTATGAAAAAAATTTAACCTTCATATGTCCTAAACCTAATAGTTAGCGAGATATTATCCAAAGAAGAAAGAAAATTGTTTCGATAATATCTCGTAAAGTATTAGATTTAGGACATATGAAGGTTAAATTTTTTTCATAACTTCAGTTTTTTTGTAGTTTTTTTGTAACTTCAGCGCGTCACGAGATATTTCCGTTCAAAGATAAACGAAACATACTGTATGTACAAGAAATGACCCAAGCGATAATTTTTCTTTCAAGGAAATAAAAGAAATTTTTACAATATTTTGCAAAATTTAATATTTAGTGATAATATTTGACAATTATTACTATTTCTAAACCACTTACATACCGCTATCGTAAATAGTAGCTAGGATGACTTTAACCTTCAAATATATTATTAAGGTCAACATATATTCTGAACAAATTTTCGTTATAGATGTATCCGTCGCTCGATTTTAGTTCCTGAGAGAAAATACATAAATTCTGCTCATTATTTAAAAAAATACACCAGATCAGATATAATTTATGATAAACTTGTCTAAGCGAAGATAAAATTCACGATAGACAAAATAATACACCATTCCCATATTTTGCCAGATCAAATAGGAAATATGATTAGTTACTGAGAAACAACGCATACCACGTATTTGATGCATATTTATAAATAGATACTCCTTCCAGAATTTATGAACAAAATAATCATTAAATTGAGCACAGACCTTATTGGGAGTGTTGAGAGTGTGTTGCGGCCACCAAACGCCATGCCTGAAACAAGTAAAAATTCAAATTAATTTCTACAGTTATATTGTGTTAGATAACATTACAAAATTGAAAAATGCAATAAATCTACTGTCTTTAAGGGCTTTTAAGGGCATAAATTATCTTTTCTTTAATAAAAGTTCAAACTATAAATGAATATGGTTCGCATGAAAATAGACTATATTGTATATTGTTTTCAGATAAACTTTGAATTTATTTTTTAATTTCAATCGATGTCTTAATCAAATAATATTCACACCTACTTGGAGCTAAGGCATCAGAATATAATATATAAAATAATTATTTAATCTCTAAATTATTGGTTTTACTAGGAAATCTCAATTGTCCAGATTTAAGCATCCCTTTTGGCTTGTCGACACTTAGGACATTTCACCTTACTTATTACAGTAAAGACGCGATTCTTGTCAAACAGCCTGTGTTCTGTTCGGGCAGTGATCGCATACCGACATTATTTTTTTATGACTGCGTCTACCGCGCCGACCGCGCAGAGAGTTCAAACGAAAACCGAACGTAGAGAAGAACACCATGAAATACGGGTCGCGTGGCCGAAGCGTATCGGCGTGAACCACTACTAATCGACGTAATCGAAAGTACAAAAACTTCTTTATTTTTCCTAATTTTTTTATGGAACTTTCTTTAACTGTTTCCTGGAATTTTTCTGGTTAAAATAACACCGCGTACGCGGTGGTTGACAAATATCGCGACTTTACTATATTTGTATCACGATTTTGTCGTTCTTTACAAATTTTTATGAGACAAGTTTGCACAATTTCTCCAAATGTTTACGAAATGCATAAATATACTTGTATACCTTGCTTTTATATGGCTATCCACCACTCTGAATTATCTTGTGACGTCAGTTGTGGGCGCCAGACACTCCGCTATCTTGGAACACTGCGTCCGATGCGTATCCTAGGTCCTATTCCTATGGCGGCCGCTAGTGGCGCCACATGCACGCGCTCACGTTCATTATTACCATGCAAAAGACTTCACTTTTGTTCGCTGCACGTGTCGAATAAAATGAATTGTTAACATACTATGTCGAAGTAGACAAATAAACGATGGAAGTTTCATGTCGTATAGTGTGGCGAGTTACACACATCCAGTGCTGAAGTTATTAATACTCGTATACACACAATACACACCCTCGTCCGCAATATTATTGCCCCATCAGATTAAATTCCATTTGAAAGGCCAAGAACAGGAGTGGCACTAGCCTCCCAAAAAAGTGGGGCCCTAAACTATGCTCTCTCGGGCACGAAAGGATAGAGAGAAAAGGGAAAGGTCCTAGACGTGCGGTTTGTTTAGTGGGTATTGGGGACACCGAACACCTGTGTCCGCCGAGTCCCACACTACCCCCTTCTGGGGTGTACTGTTGAGAGATGGCAAGAAGGTCTCCTAGGGGGCACAGAGGCAAGAGGGGTCTATTGTTCTGCATAGCAGTAGTAGTGTGTGTGTGACCGCTTCGGCCAATAGAAGGCGCGCACCTTCCAAGCTAACCAATCGGACGCGCATTCTTGTCTACGTCACCGCAATCCTGCCAGGGACCTTCTTGTCATCTCTCAGCAATACGTAACAGTATTTCTTCCGCGCGTCTTTAAAAAACAACAACAAAAAATTAAATTCCATTTATTCGGATCAGTGCAGGCATAGCCTTTCCTAGCAGTACTTCAGTTCTCGCAAAGATATGAAAAGGCTCACGATTCGATTACTTCACGCGAACTGAATTTCTATCACGGAATCGATTCATTGCGTGAAAACTGGGGAAAGGTTATTATAGCCAAGGATGGAAAATATGTTTAATAGAATATTCTGTATTTTTCTATTCAATCGAAGGACTTTTATCTACTAAAAGAACAGCAGAAACTTTTGTTCAGGTACATACTATTACTTCACAACTTTAGTAAATATCTGTTATAGTTTCAGCCTTCCAGCTCGCTGGCAGTAGCAATTGAAGCGTCATAAACCTTCGGATTCCACGCGACAGTCAATGAGTCGGTTGAACTCGCATGACTCCCTTGGGCCCAGTACCACTGCTGGTCACTTCAGGGTCCAATTTCATCCCTGCACAGCTGCGATGGGCGGTCGCCTTAACTTCACGAGTGACTGCACACGTTTGGAAATTCACTTCCTTATTTATCGAAGATGCCGCTGACCCATAGCGACATTTACACACGGCGAATCGCGCAACTCTGCGGTCTCAATTTACACATAAACTGCTTTTTATAGGAACAAATGTTTTTGAGACAGAAGTTGTTTGAAAACACGGGGACTATACAACATGATAATTAGTGCTTTCTATTTCGATTTTTTATCGAGATGTAAAGCAGACTGATTGTGAGCTGTTGCAGTATAATCTGTGACAGAGCCGGGCAACTTTATCCCCGTCCTTGACCCAGCGACCTCAACGTAATGTATTTAATATAATAAAACAGATACTGAGAAGTTTTGTAGTGTGAATTACCTTTACAGCACATTCTAGCTGTCACAGACAAAAATTAATTCTTCAATGTATAGGAATAGTCTTGTCACCCAAAAATATTGGTGACATGGCAGTCAACGTATTAAGGACTCGTTTCGATTAGTAGCGGCCTTAGGATATTAAATACTGTGCATTTCGAAGAACCACCCACTGTTGTACTATTTGCTTAGCCTAGGTCTGGTCAACATGCGGCCCGCCACGTTAAATTGTGCAGCCCGCCGGGCGATTTCGTATTTCTATTGAATCTTTTGTTTCTCGTTGTATGTATACAAAAAATATTAAATAAATGAAGTGTCATTGTTAGAATGCGCAAATGCGACTACGAACTCCAGTTCTATATTTGATATCTTTGATATAATTAAGTTTCAGTGCAACAATGAAGTAAAACCAATTTTTGCGTTCACATCAAAAATTAATTTTCCATTTAATATTTAATATTTAATGTTTCACTTAAGTTATTTTGCACAACGAGTTGTAAGTGCTTTTGGATCCGCATATGTTTGTGAAACATTTTTTCCGAAGCCGAAATTTACAAAAGCATCACGTGCTTCATTAACTGATGCCAATTTAGGAAACCAGGTGAGATGTGCAACGTCGAACATAAATATAGATTTACAAAAATTAAATGAAAGAAATGATAAACAAATATAAATGTTAAATGCTTTCGGCGCAACGGTTCGATCGTTTATTTAGTAATAAACTTTAGTAATACTTTAGTAATAAAAACTATAGATTCCTAAAGTCTGGCAAGCAATACGAGGGCGTAGATTTGTTATCAAAGCCAAGAATTTATTTAGCTAGTACATTGCAAGAAAAAGGTCATCGTATGATGGACCCGACAATATTAAACATGGACAGCAATTTGCGAATAGTTCCTATGTCTCCACCAGGTGTTGAAGATAAAGGAAACATTAAAAACTATTTAGTAATAATTAGTATTATGATTCAATTTTGCTAATTATCAAACAAAATCAACGTTTCGATCCTAGGTTGGATCCTTTTCAAGATTTATTTGAATCGCGTCTGTAAAGTAAATATGTTATAATAATTTCAAAAACTATTAAATGGTTAAATATAAGGAATATTGTTCATAAAAACTCACTGACTTGCTTTGGGGACAATAAATTTATAATAATTGTGTGGCAGGTGTGTTACGTGCGCCGGACATGCTTGTCGTCAATACACTGATGTAAGAACGTATTGAAAACGATCTAGGTTATATCTATCGATATAAGGCGGTAAATTTGAAAGGTCATAGTATGTTCTTAAATCCACTCTTACGAATATACCTTGATGGTAAATCGTTATTAACGTTCAACTTTTATTGGAATCAATTTCAAACAGTTAATTGTATGTGAGAAACAGCTAGTTCGAAATTTTTAGATAATGACAAAAGTAAGGTTTATTGGAAAATTCATCATAGAACATTACCGGTTTAGTAATGTTGCGTAATATTCATGTATCTTAGGTGTCTCATACGTAAGATTTACGCTGCGACGTTTAATCATATGAATAGTTTCCAACAGTAACCTTTGATGTAAATTTTCTTCTTTGTCAATAATTTTGACGATCTCAAAATCAAATCTATGATCCATTTCACGTGAATGTTTCGTCAAAGCCGTATGTTGTAGTGGAGGTAAGAAAATATTATGCTTATGCTCTGTGATACGGGTTTTCAAGTTTCTGGACGTTTGAACAATGTATACTTGACTATGTGGATTTGGTTTTATGGAATGAATGGATTGAGAATGAGGCATGAGGATGTATGTGAAAGACGATCTAGGTTGCGAGATTATCGATAACTGAGTGCTAGGTGAGAGAGTGACGAGTGAACGATGGGAGAGTATGTTCTACAGTTACAGCAATACGGTACAAACGTGTGTACGTGTGTTTCTATGCGCGCTCATCTCTCTAAGCTCGTTTTACAACAAAAAGGATGGCGCCACGGGTATCAACATAGAGCAATTTGCTGATGTTGAAATATTCAAGAATCAACGAAGACTGCGACAAAATAAACAAAAGGCGAATGTGTTTACCGAAGAGTAAACGAAGAGTGAACGAAAGCCCTTTTGCCAGACGAAGGATAAGGATTACGGACCCAACGCAGAAAAACCAGGCATGGAGGAACATGTGTTCAATGCAGAAAAGGACCGACATATGGAGATTCTGCAGGGTTGGCAGAACAATTGACAGACTATTGAAAAGAAGACGAGAGATCAAGCAAAGAAGCAGAAGTGGCAATTGCACAGATCAAAATTACTTACGGCATAGAACTTCGGAGTAGTGTGCCGTCGACTCAAAAGAACGCTGTGTGCTAAACTAGTATCGTCGCTACTATATCCAAGAGATCTGAATCTGCCTAGCATTGAATATGGCCGGCAGAATGAAGATATTGCCAGAGAAGAACTCGCGAAGAAGGAAGACATAAAAATAAGAAAATGTGGCCTCTTCATTGATGTCTCCATTCCATTTCTTGGAGCAAGTCCGGAAGGCGTGATCGACGATAACGAGAGTGTCGTCGAAATAAAATGCCCGGAGACGGCAAAAAATTTATCGCCAGGCGAAGCGATAAAAACAGTTCCATTAATTCGCACGATGTTTGAGGATGATGCAGGTACTGCACTACGCAGAACGCATCGGCATTTTTATCAAGTGCAGGGACAACTGCACATAACAGATAAAAAATATTGCCTCTTTTGTCTTTGGACACCCAAAGGGTTAAAATCCCTCAGAATAAATAGAGACGACGAATTTTGGCAGCATGAAATGCAGTCAAAAGTGTCGCTATTTTATATTCACTGTATACTGCCAGAAATAGTGGACAACCGACGTAAGAGAAGTATGGATATTCGAGAGCCTTCTAGTTTTGAACGATCGAAACCAATAATAATCAGCTCGCGAATCATTAGAAACGCTAGAGCGATGTCGGGCCGCACACTGTGCTATAATGTGAGGAATCGCTGATTATTTCAGCGATCAAAAATTTCACTACTTTAAGATTCGTCTTTCTTGGACACAGCTGCCTGCTTTACAGTTCCAGACCATCCGACAACACATCTCAGACCCAGTATGTATACATAATTATGCGAATTTATGTATTATTATATGTTTTTAATATTATTAAAAATAAGGATCATGCGAAGTAGTCGGAATGTCGAGCTGTGTCGGTGCTTTTCTTATTTTCCAGAAGAAAATGGAGAAAACGATGCACCAGCTAAATCTGCTCCAGCAAGTAAATGTAATGTCACGTCCGGTGGTCTATGTTGCAGGCTCCAGAAGGTGTAACCTTATCCTGGATTATAGAGCAATCATCAAACAATAATGTTACCAGCCTGACAACGATTGCTGATGTTGTGGCAAAGTTACAGTTCTTTAGTGTGGATTTGTTGATATCACGAGGCATCAATGAGAACAACTTCCGACATGCACTGATCCAAGCAAGAGATCTCTTGCGCAATCCTTTTTCTTCAGTGATCAGACCCAAGGTTAACATTAGACAGTACCCTGATCTTGCATTTTTGTGCACATACATAAAGAGAGACTTACTACGCGATCAGGCGTTCACGGGATACAGAGGTCAAGCGAGTGCCATGTGCGCTTGAAATATTGTTTCAAGAAAATAAGTTTATTATACATATTTTAAGCTAGCGAAGAAATGCTATTGTTACTAAGAATAGCATCACTCCGTTACTTTTATATTGATGAGTGTTGAGCCATAATAAAAAATAGATAAGAATGTCACTGATTTTATAACACTTTAACATACCCTGAGGTTGACAAGAGGGAATCAATAGATAAGAGTTTGTAAAATAGTAATCGATGTTATATTTCAGAAATTATGTGAATTTAAAACAAGAGGACAGAAGCTACTTAATATAATATGGTGTCGCGATGCCGGCATCACCCCAGCTGAAGCCGAAGCCGCAGCCACAGCTACAGCCACAGTCACAGCCGCCGCAGCAGTTACGGCCCGATAAGACCAAGATGCCGACACTCGCAACACGTCACCAGGCCCAAGTTCATCACTGACTCAGCGCCCCATACTTTGTACCATCAACAGTCCCAAAACTTTATACCCTCAAATTAGATAATCCATTAGTATATAACACCCCCGAAATCTTGCATCGAGTTAGTCGACACTAACCTCTGTTACGGCACGTTTCGCTGGTTCAATAAAGTAACTTTGTGTTCTCGATACGTCGAAAACTTAGAGTAGTGTATTGTGTAAGTTGAAGTAGGGTGATCCTCGCGAAAACCACCTATTTCACCGTAACACAGCCGATGCTGCAGGAACCACGGCTAGTAATAAGTGTGGCGTTTTTAGGGTTCAAATACCGCGCGTAAAACGCACAGGCGTCTCGCGACAACGAACGAGCGTTGTCGTTACGACGCACGGACAAAAAACAAAAAACGACAAAACAAGCGACGAGACAAACGAATGAAGAGTTATGTTTTAATAAAGCAGTCTTGCATTAGCCATCACGGACGACACACGTGTTTTTTCTGATCCCTCACCACCTCCTTTTTACTCCGTACACACCAAATTTTCGGTATCGGAACATAAGAGTAGCCAAACAAACAAGAAAGAAGGGTCCCACCACCACATCCCGAATCGGCGCTGGGTCCGATACTCGGACGTAAAAAAGCTGATGAAGCAGCTGAAATACGAGCAGCGGTCATGGAAAGTAACACGGCGACGTCCATTTTACGTTCAATTACCACAGATTAAAACAAACATTCAATAAACATTCTGTTTGTTGAACAGACGGTTGAAAGAAACCCCAAATTAAATTTAATTAATCTAATTTTTAAAAAATATTTTAATCTTCGACTTCACCATGAAGCAACATGTGTACAGGATTCAGTTATTATAGCAGAATTGTTGTTTTCAAAAATCTTGATGCCCGTATACCGGAGACAGGTAAAATCACATAGAATATTAAGTAATCCTCGATTATCCGAACCGAAGCCGGTGAATGCAGGTAGGTTCAAAACTGCGTTATATCTCAATTCTAATCTTCCCAATAATTTCAATCAATTCAAATTACATTTCAAGTTGAACTATTCAAATCTATAATACGTCCACCTTCGGACGTAACATAAGCAAACTTGACCGTGAAACTTTAATGTCGATGCACGTGTTTCATGAGGAATCCACAGACAAAAGTATATCAGATTCCGAATCAGAATAACAAATGACCATTAAATTTTACCTTTATTGTTTATATTTATAACAAGAATTTTAATACAAGATTAGTATTTAAAAAATAAATTGTGGCTGGCGCAACCGCACAAGTAGCGCACACCGACATAGGAGAGGTACGCTGATTAGTGTAGCGCGCTAGCGACAACAGTAGGTCATAGTGGGGGTATGGTTTAGTACCACGGTACCACGATCACTGGTGGGCACGGGTGGAGAGCCCCTGAAACGCCTGCTTCCGAGCAGTGTCGCCAGAAAGTGCCGAAACCCGCACCAGAAGGAATACTACTTGTAATAAAGATACACGAGATATCTTGTCCATGGCATCGTTCGTTCGTCAAGAATCGATGTTTTCGGGAATCACATGATTCTCGAAAAATCAATACCATATGATTCTCGAAAAATCAATATTTCCTTGAGAACGATTTCATTTGTTTTAAACGACGCCTTCATCGAATACATTGTAGTCTGGGAGAGCATAGTTTCGCGCGGAATCGCGAAGAGCATGGAACTCTTTCCGCGTCGGAGTATGTAATTTCGTTCGCTATCGATACGAATTAGAAAAGTGTGCTAAGTGTTCAGAAATTGTGTGAAATTGTGTGAAAATGTGGTGTTCCGTGTTTTGTGTTTCACTGGAGTAATAAGCAAATGGATTCACGGCTGAATAAGTGAGTTTTTAATTCGATAAATTTCTGCTTCTTCTCTCGTTCGGGTAAAGTTGCCGATGATGTGGGTCCTCACCGATTTCGATGACTTTGAAATATGTTATTTATTCGATGTTTTAAATATCTTTTTCCTATGGAATAAAGCTCATCGAAATCGGCGAGGAGATCGATTTACAATTACAAGTTCTTACAATTATCTCGTAAACCAAAGCCGGCCGACAAAAACTGTAAAGGGAAATGTTGTTCAGAATCATGGTTTTGACAACATATCCAAAGCTCATCGCGATTGGCCAAGAAATAACACATCGATCGATTTTCAATTACATGTTTTTACAATTATCTCGTAAACTAAAGCCGATCGACAAAGACTGTAAAGAGAAATATTGTTCAGAATCACGGTATTGACAACATATCCAAAGCTTCTCGAAATTGGCGAGGATTCGCATCATCGAGAAACTTTTGTTCGTTGCGAAATCGCGGCGTGCCACCGACACTCGGCTGCCGGCGCGCCGAGCAACACGCGTCTAGCTCGCGCTCTAATTGGTCCGTGTTTTTCGTTAATAACTCGTTAACGAAGTCGCGGACGACATTTTTTCAAAGGAAAATGTCGCTTGAAATGATCTCAGGAACCACCCCCTTTCGGGTCCTGGATGAATTTTGAGACACCCTGTATAACGGTTACAAGAACAGAAAGGAAACACGCTTCACGACAGACAAAGACAAACGATCGTTTCCAAATTATTAAATCTGATTGGTTAATGCGCGCCCCGTAGTAGGAATAGATTCGGGACTGGCACTCTCGTCTTCCGCGAGACTGCGATTTCGAATCACTCTTCGACGTACAATCGCGAGGTGCGTGTCGTTCTGTCCGTAAGCCATACTGTTCGAGTGTTCTGAACAAAGGAAAGCATTTCCTCGTGTTCGAGCAAAACGCGGCTTTCGTTAAATTCTTGTTTCACCTTCTTCAACAGAGGAGCAGTTATCCACAAGCTGCTGCAGAAGAGTCGCCGGTGTCCTTCGTGGCAGTGATGAGAATGTTGTGCAAAAAATACAACATAAGAGTGGAGGAAGCTGCAGGCGGAAGGCGCAGGGCTCAGGCCTTGGGACCAGAGGTGATGACTTTACCTCGTATCTGTGCAGTATTTGCTCAAATGACGGTGACACTGTTCCACAAAGGCTTTGGTAGAGCAATCAGTGTTCCCCATTCTAAATGGATGACCCATGGCAATTTTCTCACCCATGTTTCCCTCAGTTGTTACAAGGTCAATTGTGATTGGCCATCCGGCTAATAGGAACATACGCCCCCAGCTGATGTATATATCCATACTGGTGGACAATGTCTTACACCAGAGAGATCGAGTCACCCCACTAGACCAAATCTGGGGTTACTATCTAGCTTCACTCAATTCCCCTGTATTGCTTCCTGCTCAACGCCATGAGTTGTGTTCTGATTTTGAGGTCGTGGTAGATGGTGCATTCCGTCCAGATTTGGTGAATGTGCGAGACGAATGTAAGGCTGCCATAAGGAATCTCAGGCTCCATGACAGAATGGAAGACATTCTTCGAGAGATGGATGAAGTCCAGTAATATGACAGCATAACCCCCCCCCCCTAACTCTGATCCCTCTTTCATAACCCCTTCTTAAGAAGAATATGTCTATGCATTCTTCTGCATTTCTACCCAGATTCCAGATTACCAAGATTCCAACAAAATCAATACTATATCGATCATCAAATTTTCTTATGTTTATTGACCCTACTTTACCATATAGGGAAAGATGATTCTTATCTCGATCACGTTAGGAATTGCGATTCTGATCAAGACCTGTCTCATAATATTTTTCTCTCTATATATATCCCGACTTTTTGAGACCTCGTTTTTCTTATTCATGTGCCGTGAACCACCGGGAAAGATCATGAATATTTTTGATGTTTTGATTATGTTCTGATAATAATGATTACAAATTTTCTTACTATATCGATCATATTCGATAAAAATCTCGAAAAATCAATATCTCCTATCAACGATTTCATTTGTTTCATACGATCTGTCTTCACCGAATACTTTGTACCATGGGAGAGCACAGTTTCGCGCGGAATCGCGAAGAGCATGGAATTCTTTCCGCGTCGGAGTATGTAATTTCGTTCGCTATCGATACCAGTTAGAAAAGTGTACTACATGCAATGTTTAGTAATTGTGTGAAAATGTGGTGTTTCGTGTTTTATGTTTCACTGGTGTAACAAGCAACTGGATTTATGACTGAATAAGTGAGTTAATTCAATCAGTTTCGGCATCTTCTCTCGTTCGGGCGATGTTGCCGATGATGTGGGTCTTCGCCGATTCTGATGACTTTGAAATAAAGCTCATCGAAATCGGAGAGGAGATTGTACATCGATCGATTTTGGCGAGGATTCACATCATCGAGAATAGTTTACTAAATGGCAATTGTTTTTGTTATGGGCCACACCCACATGAATGTTTCCCATTCCTATTTCACACACTGTGTTCAAGAGATCGTTAGAAGCTCTGTTTGTGTTCAGTTAGGCTCCTTGAATCTCTATTTAATAGTAACCTGCTCGGAGGGGATTAACCCGCTCTTTCTAGGATTTAAGAACCGTTCCCTTGAGGTTAGTATGAGTTACAGTGGGGGTTACAGTAACCTTCCTTAGTTAACCAGGTTTGGGTTAGGGTGCCGAGCCGCACCGTGTCCTTAGAACCGCGGTGGAATGGTGGGACCTCTCGCTCCCGGTCTTGTTCGACCGCTTGATCGGGGGCGGGAGGTCGGCGAAGGCGGTGGCCTCCTTGTGTGAGACAGTAATGTCCCAGAAGGAGGCCGCTGAGCGAGCCCGGGAACGAGACCCGGGCTCCGCGAGGAGGAGAATGGCGCGGGGACGTCCCCCGCGTCGTCGTGTGCCGCCATCCCCTTCAGGGTGAAGAGGGAGGGCGACGGGATCGGGTGATGCTAACCCCGGCCCCCGGGGGGGAGATTGCTCCCTCCGGGGTGGCACGGCACCCCGAGACTTTTGTCTTTGTGGTGGGGTGCCAGCCACACCCCAGAGGCGTGCTCTGTCCTTCTCAAAGTACTTCTGCTTCTCTTCCTCCTTCTTCTACTTCTCTTCCTCCTTCTTCTTCTGCTTCTCTTCCTCCTTCTTCTTCTACTTCTCTGGCTTTCCCTGCTACTTCTACTTCTCTTCCTCCTTCTTCTTCTACTTCTCTGGCTTTCCCTGCTACTTCTGCTTCTCTTCCTCCTTCTCCTTCTAAACCGCTTGCTTCTCCTACTCATTCTGTTTCTTCTCCTCCTCCTAGCCCCACTTCTGTTCCTTTTCAAAGCACTTCTCAGGAAAAGCAGGCTTCTCTTCCTCTACCTCTCAAGAAGAAGAAGAGAAGGAGGAAACCGGAAGTTGCTGTTGTACAGGCCTTCGCCGCCCAGTTTCGCCCTCTACAATCAAAACGGCGCCTCAATTAAGGTATTAATTACAACATATTATTTCATATGGACAAGTGGGACTTTCCCACCCATAATTTAACCCTCTGCGCTCGAGTGGCGACTCTGAGGCGCCACTAAAAATTCTCTACTATTATTTAAAATATTGTTTACATTATTAAACACGTCGCGTCGGTATTATTAATTCGTTCGTTTCTCTTTTGTAGATGCCGTCGTCTAGATACCGGAAAGACTTCCTCGACAGGCCGGATCTTTATCAGAGGTTTCTTGAGGCCCTTCGGCCGTACCTTGAAAGGTTGAGGCTGGACGATCCCATTCGTATAACAGATGTACACAGAATATGTCAGGAGACTTATGTAGTGCCCCCTTCAGCGCGACGGCAGGAGCAGGTGCGGCAACTAATCCGCCGCCGTCGGCTTCATTACATTGCCGAAATTGAGGCACTGACAACAGCAGCTCCATCATCCGGATTTCCTCGTCTTCGTTCTTCTTCTGCTTCTCTTCCTCTTCCTCCTTCTCCTTCTGATCCTCTGGCTTTCCCTGCTACTTCTGCTTCTCTTCCTCCTTCTCCTTCTGAACCTCTGGCTTCCCCTGCTACTTCTGTTGCTACTCATTCTCTTTCTTCTCCTCCTCCTAACCCCATTTCTTCTGTTCCTTCTCAAAGTACTTCTGCTTCTCTAACCCCGGCCCCCGGGGGGGAGATTACTCCCTCCGGGGTGGCACGGCACCCCGAGACTTTTGTCTTTGTAGCGGGGTGCCGGCCACACCCCAGAGGCGTGCTCTGTCCTTCTCAAAGTACTTCTGCCTCTCTTCCTCCTTCTTCTACTTCTCTTCCTCCTTCTTCTTCTACTTCTCTTCCTCCTTCTTCTTCTGAACCTCTGGCTTCCCCTGCTACTTCTGTTGCTACTCATTCTCTTTCTTCTCCTCCTCCTAACCCCATTTCTTCTGTTCCTTCTCAAAGTACTTCTGCTTCTCTTCCTCCTTCTCCTTCTAAACATCTTGCTTCTCCTGCCACTTCTGTTGCTACTCATTCTCTTTCCTCTCCTCCTCCTAACCCCATTTCTTCTGTTCCTTCTCAAAGTACTTCTCCAGCTTCTCTTCCTCCTTCTCCTCGTCCACCTCTCAAGAAGAAGAGGAAAGCGAGGACACCGGAAGTTGCTTTTATACAGTCTTTCGCCGCCCAGTTTCGCCCTCGACAATTAAAACGGCGCCTCAATTAAGGGTGTCAATTAAGGGTGGACCCTGGGACACTGCGGTGTGTGCTAACGGAGTGAGAGGTGCACTCGGGGCATTACCTCCGCGTGTAACCAAGTGTCACGGGCAGCAAGATGTCTGCCCGTGGCCCCATACCGTGTCCGTGGTCGTGTTTTACAGCACGGGGGGGCTTGCCTTAACCGGCCGGCCCTTCTCAGTCCACATTGACAGACGCACTATTACTTGTATGGACCCACGGGTCCCCTGCTCGAGCGGGGCAGGAAGGCTCCGGGAGGATCGAGCTGCGGCTCGGGAAGCCCAATCCGAAGGTTCCAGGGATGGGGACACCGGGCGGGTCCCTCCGCCCGGGGTCCAGTTAGAGTTAGGTATTGGGTGGAGCTAACCCCTCCCCCGGGATGCTTGTAAAGATAGGAGGTGTCCTGTTGAGTTCTCGCGAGATCCAGGCACCTCCCACATAGCTCAGGTGGGCGTGTGGTTTTAGTGGGTACTCTGGGGGAGGGGATCGGCGAGCTTTGTCAGCTCGGCGGCCCCCTCCCCGAGGGAGCCCAAGAGAAATTTTAAGATTACTATAGACTTTTAGTTAAATTAATAAAATTATAATATTAAAATTATTTTTTAGAGAAAATTCAATAGTAAATTTAAAATTGAGAGAAATTTTAAATTATTATAGAATTTCGATTAAAATTAAAAAATTTGTAATATTAAAATTTATTTTGAGAAAAATTTTTATAGTAAATTTAAAATTGAGATAAATTTTAAGATTACTATAGAATTTTAGTTAAATTAGAAAAATTTTTATAATAAATTTAAAATTGAGAGAAATTTTAAATTATTATAGAATTTCGATTAAAATTAACAAATTTGTAATATTAAAATTTATTTTGAGAAAAATTTTTATAGTAAATTTAAAATTGAGAGAAATTTTAAGATTACTATAGAATTTTAGTTAAATTAGAAAAATTTTTATAATAAATTTAAAATTGAGAGAAATTTTAAATTATTATAGAATTTCGATTAAAATTAAAAAATTTGTAATATTAAAATTTATTTTGAGAAAAATTTTTATAGTAAATTTAAAATTGAGAGAAATTTTAAGATTACTATAGAATTTTAGTTAAATTAATAAAATTATAATATTAAAATTTATTTTTAGAGGAAATTTAATAGTAAATTTAAAATTGAGAGAAATTTTAAATTATTATAACCCCAGCTTCCCCCCAGGGGGCCGGGGTATGCGTAAGGCATTTCCACACAATAAAAAAAAAGATTTGGTTTAGGGTTTGCCGTCGTGCTAGAATCCCTGATTTCTACTGCGTCAGCATTACATTTGGAAATATTGACTATGTTCCCAACAGCCCCTTTGCGAAATTTTATACAATTGTTTTGTATAATACATACACAATTGGTAGTGATATGTATAGTGTATATATGTACAATTTAGAAGTGACTAGTAATACCGCGAATGATAAAGCTTTAGGGTTAGTGTTGCTGGCAGGCATGGGATTCAAACCTGGCGTAGCTCAAACAATCATGGACATCAGACTAAACGATGAAGGAGTAATGATTGATGAAAGTCTTATGGGAGCATTAACTGACAATACTACAATTTAGAAGTGTGCGAGAATGTTTTTTTTGGGGGGATCGTAATGAATTCTCGAAGAAAGATTGTGAGTGATTGCAGGTAACAACACATTGGCAATATATGTCCTATCCATGTCTCACTGTTTATGCCATGTGAGTTCAAATGGATATTGCTTCAAACTGCTCGGCATCATTACACCCTACGTAAATAGACACATTACGTAATAATTTTAATCCATTGAAAATAACGTGGAGTAATTTGGAATATACGGCAGCATACTGCCTGTCGCGAAGCATCTGAAGCAAGCGTAACGTCAAGAGATAAAAGAATTAGCAATTAGAATTTCTAAAGTGATGCACCAATAAGCTGGTTTAAAGCAGAATGATGTTCAAGATGAATGGCTTGTGGTGCGGTGCTTTCGAAGTACTTCATGCTATATCTTCATGCTTTAAATACGTGAAGGCTATTATATTGGGCACTACTTAGCAAGCACCTTACAAGAAAAGGGACATAGGATGCTGAATCCGACTATATTGACAATGGAGAGTAATATGTGAAAAGTTCAGATGTCTCCACCTGGGATAGGTAGATAAAGGAATAATCAAAGATGACCGGTGCCAGGAGAGATTTAAGTCGGCTTCTAAAAAACAAGCTGGTTTAAGGAAAGTGGTTTAAGGAAACTTGGTGAAGTAAATTTATTTTAATTATACCGTAAAATAACAATGTGGCAGAAATGGAACCAAGAGTAACCACCACAAAATTTAAACGCAATGATTAAACTTTCCGACAGCAAAGCTGTGCAATACTTTGAAACTACGCTTTAGCAGTTGCTAATTTTAAAGACTATTAATTTCTTACTAAACACCCACACAGTTATGTAATTATTTTCCTTTAAGAATACCGTCGGATACAATTAAAACTTCAAGACGATTATGTAAATAAACACTTCTAACTTTCTACTGACAAATAAGTTACAAGACCAAACTGTATCTCTATATGTTAGAGTTCAAAAAGTTCAAAGTTTTTAGATGTTGGTTTTTAATATTAATAATTCAATAATAGACAATATACATAAATGTAACTGTAAAATTTGTCCATAGTCTTGTGCCAATTGTCATCCAGTGCTTACATAAATTACATTACAGTATTCTCTCCGTAACTGTCGCAAAGATGTCTACCGTAACTGTCAACAATTTCATCCCCACAAGAGATGATTGCTGCAATTTTAAGGTGCTCTGAAGGATATTGGAAAAAGCAAAAGTATTAAAAGAGAAATTTTCTAGCTGTAAAGGCAACAAAGCATTGTTAACATCTACACGCAGTTACTAAACATAATTGGGCTAACATACGAGAAAACATGCGTCACGTTATTCTACAATCTAGGTTAGACGGTCTTATTCGTAGGATGCAATTTCTTTTTTTTTCTCTCTCTCAAATATATGATTATTCTGTTTATTTTATCTTGATATTATAATCTGTATATTTTTACCTGTACCACAATATTTCTTTATTGCAGATATCGATTGAGTTTACAATGTACTGATATTTTAAAAGAAAGTGGGCCATCATTTCTTGTTTTACTCTATACAACACTGAACAGTAGTTCCATATGACAGAACGTTGTTCACAGATGTCATTTGTTCCCATTTACTTTGGAATTTGTTGATTACTTCGAAAAACGTTTTCGATGAATTCCCGATTCTCGTTATCGTTATTGAATTTTGTCGCATGCAATCTATTTTGAAGAGCACAGGAAAAGTGGTAATCAGTTTACACACGGTCCGGCAAGTACCGTAATCGATAAAACCTTCCATCCAGACTTCAAATTCTTTTTCTGCGTCATTTTTGTGGTGTACAGTTCTCCGCTGGCATACTTTATCGGTGAAGTTTTCATCATACTTGGTAAATTCATCGAACTTGTACATATTTACATGTACCTATGTATAAGAGACATCTTTAAACGTTTCTAACTCGTGACAACATTATCCAATATCGATGAAATTCTCAGCTTATATACAACTAACATGAAATCTACAAAAAGTATTTTTTAAATTTCCATTACAGACTTGGAGAAAAGAAAATTGTGAAAACAATGTTTACCATCCTCCTACGTTCTTGAAAAAAGGCAAGTGACTTGATCCACTTTCAAAAAAGGTGCATCATTTAAAATGGTGTATGGAGACTTTTGAAACTGACTGTTTCAAAAGTTGCAGTCGATACTACCTGTGATCGGAAGAACTATCAATCAAAGTTGTAGAACCATAAACTTCGACGTATATTCACAGGAGAGTTGCCATTCGGATTTTCTGTGGATTCGAACTCCTTCGGGAAGCCTAGCAAATTGTGTGTGCGTACATTCACAGAAAACTTGGCTATACATATGCTTACATTATAGGAATTCCATTCAGAACGAGTGGAGTACGCGCAGGATATTTTCAGATGAGAAACACTTAAACCAGGCCTGGCCAACGCGCGGCATGTTAAATTGTGCGGCCCGCCAGGCGATTTTCTATTTCTATTGAAATTTTTGTTTCTTGTTGTATGTATACAAAAAATATTAAATAAACGAAGGATGTGTTGATAGCAATAAATTACCAAGGAGCCACAGGAATATTGGATGATGGACATACTCTTCGAGATTACATTGAGAAGAACCCGGACTGGTATCACAAGGGGTTAGAACTACGCGAAAAGCTTCCATGGTAAATGCGGAATACTATCTGAAGAAGATATTAAATAAACGAAGTGTCATTGTTATAATGCGCAAGTGCGACTATGAACTCGAGTTCTATATTTGATACACTGAGAAAAAAAAGTAGTTACTTCAATAACACGCGTGTTATTGTAATTTTTTACTTCGATGAATATCAATGTATTCTTTTCAATAGTATGAAATTTAGAAGCAAATCGTGATGTATTTGAATTGTCTATCATGAAATGATTGAAAATATTATTTGATTCAATACCGTATATTATTATTCGTAATATTTCTTTTTTCCTACAATCAGATATGTTGTTAAAAAAATTTGGGAATCGGTTTGAGGCCATATCTTATTTTTTTGAAAACATTGTTGGTCAAGCTATTGGCTTATATGATTCGCGGAAATGAGTTTGGCTATTGAAATTCAATAGTATTAAATATTAAAATAAGTTGATATTGTATTGGCACTATTCAATAGTACATCTTATTGAATCAACATATATTTTTTTTGTTTCGACAGGATTTTTTTCTCAGTGTATCTTTGATATAATTGACTTACAGTGCAACAATGAAATGAAACAAATTCTTGCATCCACGTCAAAATTTAATTTTTACAGTACTTAGTTACATCCGAGAGATATTCCAACTTCAGATACTTTGCACAACGAATTGTAAGTTGTAACTGCTTTTGGATCCATTATTCATTTTGTATTTTGTATTACATTTTTTAGAAGCATGTTTACCTAAAGTGCTGCCCCCTGCAACGTTACGCGTCATCAAAGTGGCTCGTGAAACCATTTCGGTTGGCCAGGCCTGGTCTATACCTATAGTAACTCCACGCCATCAAATTTTGCAAAAACTTTAACAACTTATATCACAATAACTATTCGCTTGCGACATACGCTCCTGTCAAACTCTTTGTCTTCTCGATGAGTAGTAGGCGTGGATGTAAACACAATTTAACGACAAGTTAAATCATGTCAAAAGCTAAAACAGGATAATCAAAAATGTGTTGAAAAAGTTGTAGTTCACTTCTATTGGAGATAATATTCCTTCGTGGGATCCTATCATTTTGAAAAATGAATTTTAAAACTGACCGTATCTCCACGCGATACGTTTTTTCACGTATCGATCCACTGTGCTTACGAGCACATCACGGTAGTTACCAACTCATTACTTCGCTATTCGAAAAAATTCCTTTTCCAGAGGAACTTACTTTTTAAATGGAGGTTCAAGGAGAATGTCCTATATTTTCCTGAATTTCGAATTCACGACTATGATATAAAAGCGGAGTAATAACCAGCTGTTCAAGATTCCTGGATGCAAGATTATTCGGGAAGAGTTTCGAAATCCGACTATATCAAACAGCAACAGAAAAAAATATCGCTGACTCCATTTTTCGATACATACAGCATCAATCCATGACAATGGATGAGGAACAGCTGATTAGAACGATCTTAAGAATGAATGCCCCTATCGCTGCTGTGAAGAGAGACTCTTATGTGTTCATCACATTGGATTTCTCATCTTGGTGTATCTACATTAGACATAAAGCTGCTGCTACCTCTATTTATAGAACTTTATCACCTCTTTGGCTTGCACAATGTTTATTCCTTCACACATTTGTTCCCAATGCTTTCTCTCTTACTATTTCAAGTTCTATATATTAGCCATACCGAGAAACATGGTTAGAAAGCCTTCGACAAAAGGGTTGAACACTTCTGACCATCTTGATAATTCTAATAGCAACCTGGAGATGTGGCACGGCTGCCTCCTTGTTGGGACACACCTCCTTCACACATTTGAAAAATGTTTGCATAAAAATATTTGTCCTCCTTATACCATGCAAGTTTCGTAGAATATCATATTATAATACTCGAGAAGTATTGAAGTATTCGGTAACGAATCGTAAGATTCGTAACGCTTAGGGAGTGAAAATGATAAAGGAGCAGCTCTCGTGTGAAGACGGAAGCCCGACATCTGTCGGTTTACACGTGGATCAACGCTTGCACGCCGCTGGGTACAAAAGCAAGAAGGAAATACATAGTTCGCGGTTCTAGATTAGGGTGCGCATAACCAGCAGAAACCAAAGGTTCGCTCTCTGTGTTCCAGTGGCCTGTGCTTAGGTATTCGCCACAAGAGATTCAGCTTACCCCAGGCCATATTGGGGTCACTGTATTATCTCTCTTCCGGGGAAGACGTGCTTACAATTTCGGTCTTGCTTTTTTCAAAAGAAGGGACCTAAGGCGAACTCGTCAGGCAAGCGCGTGGCACGGAAAGAACACAACGCTTGTTGCGTATTCGGTACAACATCATCACACTGTGAAACATGTCTCTCTTTCGGATCGAGTCGCAACTATGCTCTCACTGGCTCGGTAAAACAGATTCCTTCAATTACCCGACATTCGACACAGCCTAGGCGCTTTTGCAGACAATCAAAATGCGAAAACACTGTTGAAGTCGCGATCAAATCAGCATAATAGTGTCCGCAAATAGACATTCAACGTGGTTTTGTAATCGTCTTGATGCGCGCAATATTATTGAAACAAATATACACTAGATCCATAAAGTATTTGAACATCAAATTTCCGATTTGTGAAAAATCGTCGATATAGAAATTTCATTAAAAAATACATAGTACAGCTATTAAGTTGACTAGATCCAGAATAAATTCATATTTGCATGGAAACTTTAGCAAACTATTCTCGCCAATAGTATCGCGGACCAATGCCGATTTAAATAACTTATTTAGATGCGTCTAACGAGCTGAGAAAGTTGACATAGTACAGCTATTGACTACTAATGATTGATATATTGTATGTTACATACACTATCGATTATTACTTGTATACTAATCAAGAATATATGATCTCAGATGTGCACTTCTTGATTGTGACATTCCTGAACAGGGGTGCTGTGATTGTCAGCAGCGTCCCAGGGAGGTGTTTGAACTCTTGTATACTAATCAAGAAGATATGATCTCAGATGTGCACTTCCTAGTGATAACACTATCGGTTATTAGTAACTGATATTTTGTATGTTACAGGATTTAGACAGTTTAATAAAGACTTTAAAGAATCGAGCGAGCTTTTTCGACGATATGAGTGGCTTCATGATATCAAGAAGATGACAGGAGAAGGCGCTATTAGGTCAATATACGGTGTGAATAGGCTAGATGACATAGGATATTTTGTATGTTACAAAAACTGGAAGATGCCAGGTAAAACGCCAGTACAGACGGACATAGTTTACAGCAATACACGAGATGTTCTTCCTAATTGAAATTTGCCTGAAGATATTAAACCAGTAGACAATGATGGCTTCCCGGCGACAATCTATGGTATTAGACCGGTTCTACCGGATGTTCGTTTGTTTGCTAGAGCTCAGATTTGTGATATTTGAAGCGGCCGAAGAGAAGGCCTTCAAATTTGCGGCCCACCAAGTTTAGGATGCTCTAAAAGAGACGAAAACTATTTTAATATTGTTACGACGGCCGGAGATGAAGTTGCCTGCCCCTGAAGATATCGCAGAGATCGACAAAAGTCGTCTATCGATCGATACTGCGGTTTCCGGACAGACACTCTCGAGCCTTTGACACGTGAACACGCGCTTACGATATTCCTTAATTAACTGTATTAATAAAATAGTGTTGTGGTTCCGTATTCATTTTTCATTATGTATTCACCGGCGAGACGGGGCCGAAGCCTCCGCAACAATATTGTACTATACGATTTGAACTTTTTTGGGGAAGGTAGACCAATTAGTTTACTACAGGATGTTAAAATAAATTTTTTCACAAATTGCAATTGATCGTAATACTAGAAAAAATGCTAAAAGTTGCATTTTACAACTGCTCGCAGTTTTCTCCCAACTTTTTCTATAAGAACCTTACACCTCTGGATATTTAAGAAAATGTATGTCTCTTGACAGTAGCAGCACTGTCGTGCCGCCCAATGATTCTCGCGGCTCCGCTATATGCTGCCGAATAATGCAAATTACGTCTGGAAAACACAAAAGTAAGCCAACTTGGGATATACACCTGACACCTGCTAGACTGATCTTTTATCTAGCGATTGTGTAACTACGTTGGGGCCCCATATGTGCATTAGCGAGACATGATTTGTCAGATGCCGGACCCTTGCAATCCTTGTGTACGTATACGTGTCTACACCTACGCTCCACACCCTTAAGTTAATAAAATTCAAGCCACTTGGGGATATTCATTTGATGTGTATGTACATAGAGGAAGCTAGATTCTTTTACCCACTCCTTGAGTATGTCTCCTCGCCAAAGTGTAAACTTCCAATTGCTTATTAGTTTGAGACTACAGAAAAGCCTCATCTTTCCCGGACCCTTGTAATCCTCGAGTACGTATACGTGGATCTAGCGGTGTGTGACTGTACCACACATTCACGCGCGAGTGTCGTCTGCTGGAGTCTAGTACTTTAAGTAACCGCAGTTCACACAGCGGGTGCAAGCAGCCTACCCTGTAGTGTAGGGTTACCGCTTCCACCGCTATGGTCTAACTTCACCACCAGCTGGCTAAAGTAGGGGGAATTAAATACCCTTCTACTCCTCTGCGGCCTTGAACACGCCAGAGAATAGGATCGAGAGATAAATACAATTTAGAAGTCTCTACTGTCTTTCACTTTCGAAAGATCATTTCCAAGGGCCCATTATTATTGATTATAATAAACTTCGAAAGTTTTATAGAATGTTACCTTAATTTTTTTACTTCTATTGGAATTGAACGAAAGTTCGTAGCGTTTTCAACCCCTTGTCATACAATATCGAGTCAGCCTCGTGATAAAGATTCTAAATAGACTCTTCTAAAGAAAATTATATTTTGTTGTAGTCGACATACATAGAGGCTTTGAGACAGAGAAGGAAATATAGGCATACAATAATTATGAACTTTCTTTTGTTTATAGGAAATTGTGAACGATGAAGAATTTTTAATCACTATAACCTGAAAGTAAACAGTCGTGCAAGGAGCTAAATTATAATTGAAAGATAAAATTACGATACTTATTCATAGATTTATTCAATAACATGTTTTTCATTCTGTTGTGTTACTTTTTGCCATTTTTGAGGTCACTTGATATCTTTGAATTTGAATTGAAAAACACTACGAGCCTTCGTTCCAACACAATATTTCATTTTCATCGGAGCAGAAAGAGCGTTACACGAAATTAGCAGTCTACAACGCGTGTTTCGGGTAAACACGAGCATATTAGTATTTTACCATGCAGTCTAATTTCAAAGAAGAATATTGAAACAAAGCATGCGAAAATAACGAACGAGACACGGCACACCCACGCTCAATGTAGGTAGCGCTAATTACACATGGAGAAGGATGCTCGGTAAATTGATCGATAATGGGAACGGTGGGAAACGGCATAAAGTTCTAAACATCGTCGCCAAATGAAGCCATTAATGAAACCGTTCATAAAGTTACAGCTGGGGCTCGGAGTATGTTCTCTTTCGGGTAAACCATCGAGGTAATATTTCCCAGAAAACACATGCGCGCAGTACATTAATACGACGATTGCTAATTCGCCAAAGCGGTAAAGGTCTGTAGGAGGACGTCAAAAGCTGCAGTCTACAGAATTATAGTGTAAAAACATAGATAGTGTATTGTAACGTTCTAATAAAGGTCGGTTTATCTTAGGCAGCCAGCGCTAGTACGACAGTACTTACTACCCTGGTTTTGTATCCAGCATTTCCAACAGGGTTGCGACGCGGTTGGGAAATACTGGATACAAAACCAGGGTAGCAAGGTACTGTTGTACTGGCGCTGGCTGCTTCTGTGTCTTGCAATTGACGAAGACAATTTTTATTTTGCAGAAAGATCCGCATTCTAGTCATCACCTTCCTCGCTACTACCTGATCAGTCTCAGATCCCTACACAGCCGGGGTGGACACGGTATGGGCCCACGAACTCTTGCCCCCTCCCCCCACCAATCTCGGTTTCATGCGCCTTCGTCGCGATCACGGACCTGCCCACGGTGTATTATAGAGGTGTTACGACTAAGCGCCTCTGTAAGGCTGAAGTTTTGTGGTAGATCACGGTGTATTATATAGGTGTTCGGACTTCTCTCGGAAAGGTGTGATAGATAGAGGTTAGTTCGTCGCTAGATGGCATATCGGGCATCCTCACAGTCTTCATGTACGTGTGTGAATGAGATTGTGTGTAGCAGCTGGTAGCAGCGTGTCCACGTAGCCCGTGCTATATGTACGGTACATAACTTAGCATAGGCTACATGGACATGCTGAAAACCACTGAAAACTGTGAGGATGACTAGTATTCCATCTGGCGGCGACCAGAGAACTAACCTCTATCTACCACAAAACTTCAGCCTTACAGAGATGCTTAGTCGGAACACCTATATAAAACACCGTGTGGTAGATAGAGGTTAATTCTCTGGTCGCTGCCAGATGGAATACTAGTCATCCTCGCAGTTTTCATGTACGTGTGTGAATGAGATTGTGTGTAGCAGCGTGTCCATGTAGCCCGTGCTAAGGTATATGTACGGTATATACCTTAGCACAGGCTACATGGACATGCTGCTACACACAATCTCATTCACACACGTATATGAAAACTGTGAGGATGCCCGATATGCCATCTAGCGACGAACTAACCTCTATCTATCACACTTTTCTGGAGGAAGTCTGAACACCTCTATAATACACCGACAGTATTTAATATTTAATTTCAATACAACATTACTTGAGTAAGTATAAGTATAAAAGTGATTCAGAAATTATATATTATACATGATTATGATTAATTTCTATCGATGGCTGAACCACCGGACGTGACAATGGTGATGTCTCTGGATGGCTCTGCCGTCATCAAAGTTCAAGTAATTGTCAATATTCTGTTTAAGTCAATATTCTGAGTTCAATCTTTGAAGTTCAGTGAAGTTAGAAGTTCAAGGCGTGTACACCCGCCGGATTCAACACCAACATCAACATCGTCAACATCATCATCATCATCGTCTTCGACTTTGTTGCTGAAACCGATAGTTGTCATCCTGCGAGCGAAACAGCGAGCGGAAGAGTGAATCAGCGAGCGAAATATCGAGCGAGATCAGCGAACGGTAAATACTAACAATTTATTATAAGATCACAATAACTCTATGTATCCAATATTTGATGTTTTACAATACACTTTTGTTAAATTTTAATCAAAACAAAACTTCAAATCATTTTTAAAGAGTTTACCCATCTTCGCTTTCTTCGTACCAGTTCCTAAATCAAAGCCATATAATATAGAATATTATAGGGAATAAGAAATCCTCGATTACCCGAACCGAAGCCGGTGAATGCAGGTAGGTTTAAAACTGCGTTATATCTCGATTCAAATCTTTCCAATCTATTCAAATTAAATTTCAATTTTAACTATTCAAATCTAAAATACGTCCACCTCAGGACGTAACACCATTTGCCAACACACCTTTATAACTAGAATATACTTGTGCCATTTGATAATTGCATGCAACTCGATAAACCCTTAATTATCGTCCAACATCCTCATCAAGTAATTGAAAACGATATAGTCCTCACACGATATAATTTTACCGTTTGGATTTTATCACATAAATTATACGATGCCCACTAACAATAGCACCCACTAACGATGCTCACAACTAGCGACTCTCTGATTGCGCAACAGGTTCATACGCGACATACATATAGTGGCTCCTCGGTTTCACGTTGGGTTCGTCCACGAAACCTATACCATTATAGCAGCTAAATTCTTCCGCATCCTAACATCTCCCTGATTTCGCATCAGGTTCGCCTGTGTTACATCTAACTAGCCAGCGGCTCCCCAATCTCGCATTATTATTATAATTATTACATAATTATTAGGGGAACCGGAAAGTAATGTCGTTTTTGCGCAAGTCAACATTTGACTGATAATAACAGCTAACTTCGTACACCTAAGTTGTTCAGTACATACAGCTTGTCAAATCTAGCTGTGCGGTTGACCAAAACTTAGGAATGCGCAGAAAAAGACAAAGACCGCACTCGACGAGAGAAAGATGCAACATTTGAACGGTAAGGTACACACCTCGTCAAAAGTGCGTACTGTCCATTATTTCTTACAGCGGTAAATATACAAAACAACTGTTTAAATGTTTGTGTGAACACACTTGTGTCACTTTACTTTTTAACTTTACTGTCGCCATGTGCATCCATCGTTTGACAAGTGACGATCAGTTGTCTATCGTTGTGAAGTTCCGCCTATTTACCACTGCGCAGCGGGGTCATTTCCCCTTACGGGGGACATTCAGCCGCACAGCTAGATTTGACAAGCTGTACATCAGGCATGCACAGATCTTAGCTCTCAGAGCGGCTCTTGTGCTCCCAAACTGCTCCCGTGCGCTCTCAGAGCCGCGACCTAGCTGGGACGTATGGAAGGGGCCCACGAAAGCGTGTGAGTGTGGGGGCATCTACGTTATTGTAGTCTGACCAATCAGGCGCACTCTCCACTTCCCCACGCCTCTCCCACTGGTCTTCTCTCGCGCTGTGTTTACAAGTCACGCTTACAATTAGTGGGTTCCCCTTCCGTACGTCCGAGTTAGGTCACGGCTCCGACCCGGCTCATGAGCCGGGTCGAGGGCTCCGGCTCCCAAATCGTACATCTGTGCATGCCTGCTGTACTGCTTGGAGATGACAAGAAGGTCCCTGAGAGGGCGTAGAGGCAAGAGGGGACTATTGTTCTGCACAGCAGTAGTAGTGTGTGTGTGACCGCTTAGGCCAATAGAAGGCGCGAATCTTCCAAGCTAACCAATCGGGCGCGCATTCTTGTCTACGTCACCGCATTCCTGCCAGGGACCTTCTTGTCATCTCTCAGCAGTACATACATGGTTGCAGGCGCAGGTTTAGGAGATTCGTTAATATGTAGTTTTGTACAAAAATATTGTTTTTTTGGAGGTTATGTTCGAAATGACCGATTCAGTTCCAGAAAAGATGCATATTCGGCATTGCATGCTATACGAATTTCCAAATGGCAGCAATGCTGCGATAGCTACAAGAAACATTTGTGATGTTTATCCGGAAGCATTGGCTGTACGTAAATGCCAACAATGGTTTGGCGCACCTCGGATCAGGAAGGCCTGTGGCACTCCACAATGACATTTTAGGGGCAGCTATATTATAATTTTAAGAAAAGTACGACAATACTTTACGTCGCCATACTCTCCGTGCCTCGCAAGAAGTCCCTTGGCAAGAATTCGAAAGGAATACGGCATCAAGCCGTCCGATTGGGTCATTCCAATCGGTTCTAGCCGAATTATTGGCTAAAGTGTGTAACGTCAAAGTCTAATCATTGACTGCGAGCGAGGACTCCCTTTGCCCGTGTGTCGTCCCCCCAGATTTCTTGCGAGACACGGAGGTACTACCATTACACGTGTACTTAAATAAAAGTATAATTGTCTACAGTAATGAAGTGTAGTTTACTGTACTTATATTTTATTTCGCGGCGGAATGGTGTTGTCACCTGTCGGTTGAAGTGGCCATGTTAACTGGTTGTCCATGTTGCCCTGGGTAGTATTCCGATCCTGACGGAAGAGTCGAATTTCTCTGAGATGGATCCAATTTGTCTGTCGCAATTTTACGAATTCTAGTAATGCGTGTAGTTACATCAGATCAATAATTGCCATGTTTTTAAATCTGGACCGATCGGAAATGAACTTGGTTCACGAGCTGATTTACCAAAAATTAATTCGTATGGAGTTGTATTTGTTGCTTCGTCAACTCACGTATTGTAGGAAAACACAACAAATAGTATTAGTAAATCCCAATCTTCATAGTTATCCATGCAGTGTTTGTTTCTGTATGTACAAGGTGACTCCGTTCCAAAGATGCATTGGTTTGCGGTGCGTATCTTGAAGTTGTGATCTGCTGGATCCTCAAAAGTGCAGATCAATTTCTCAAGAGGTTCCCGATGAACCTGGTTGAAATTGCGATCAAGTGTCTTGCGAAAGCATCAGCTATGGTGGCTGCTCGAATGTTCGGTATTGCAACGGCAACACAATATTTCGTTAAATTATCTTGAATTGTGAGAGTGCACCTGTTTCCACAGGGGATGAACGGTAGAGAGAGATCAACTGCGTCTACGGTGTATCATTGATTAGCTTAGGTTGGCGGATTTTTACTCGAACTAACTGCAGTTCTGGTATCTTCTGACAACTCTGGTATCTTCGGATGTCATCTTGTATTTCGTTACGCGGTCCTGTCCATGAATTTCTGAACTTTAATATTGTGTTCTTTAAGCAACCAAGCAAATACCACTATGGCGTCCAGGTAGACAAAAAGTCCTAACCCTCGAAGATCAATGAGTACTTGTAACCACGAGGCATTGGAAAGTCGGACGTGTGGTGTCCAAGCCAAAAGGCATCCACGAAAATTCGTAGCGTCCATGTTTGAGTGGTGATTTTTTCGTTAATCGAAAACAAATTGCATGGAGATTTCGAAGGGGAAATTATGCCTTGCGATAACAACGAGTCCAGCTGTCTTTAAATTACTTCTTAACGAACGGATGGATAACGATATCATCTCGTATTTATCGGGATTTCATTAGTAGTGCGGATCGAATGGAAGAGATTAGAGGCTTTCCGAGTTCATCTCCAGGAAGGAAAAAACGATCGGGGAACTGATTAATTTCTTAACAGAAACAAGCTCCTCTTTGTTCAACTGGTTTCAATTCAGGGATTGTAAGATTAGCTGTGTCGTATTTTGCTTAGACTGGATTTTCGGTGACTGTTCCTCATATGCATCGTCTTCCGAAAAACTGAAAATATCATATGGTACGTGTGTTCGCGGGCTATCTCTACGTCGAGAGATTTAATAAAACAGTGCTGGGCACGATTGGGCCCCTCTAACGCTTGCTCCTCCACCAACCTCTCTTTCACGAGTCTTCGGTGCCCCACCGTGTGTGTACCTCCGTAGCCACTCGCGACAGACGAAGCGCGTCCTTTCTTCATGGTAGCGGTGCTCACTGGAATGGGACAGTGACCACTGAGATGTCCTATTCCGTTGCGATGTGTTATTGTTGTCTCTCCATCGAACAGCTTATCGCGAGTAAATATCCTTCTTGTTTTATCTCTGGGTCAGCTATATGAACAGCAATCTGTTGCGAGGTTTGGCCTTTAATGTGATGTTTAGATGTTTGAGCGTTTGTTCGCTTAAGAAAATCCTGATAATTTGAGAAACTAACGTGGGCCGTGTAGGTTTACCTCTCAAAACTAAGGTTCCCGGTGATCAGAAATGTTGGCCTCCTCTTGTAAAAGGTACGGCCTACCGACGAATCCATCTGCAGAAAGACCTTTTACTATGCATGTACAAAAGTATGCAGGTTCTCAATAGAGAAAATGGGAAATTGATTTATCATTTCCACTTCTTTGCGAGAGGTAATGTCTACTTTTCAGCCGAGTACATATAGTCTTACTAAATCAACGGCTGCACCACTATAAATTATGAATTCTCCAATTGTTGACTACGATTCAGGGATTTTCGTTTTAATTATCTTTTGGCTAAGTTTCTCATCTCACAACAGTCACCCACTTGTACTCAACTTGTACTCAACTTGTCCTTATTGCAATTCTGGCGGACGTCCTACATCAGTGATACAAATTAACGCCACTGGACTTGATACGGACTTATTATTGCGCACCTCCGAGTTCGTTTGCCTAAGAGCTCAGCATACAGTACCCCTGTGCCCTGATCTTGATGTGGTCACCGATGGAGGGATGGCGGGAGCATTGGACAGCAAGGATCAGAGAGCTGTGCCCGCATGAACAGATGCATCAAATCATAGCTGAAATAGGTGCCATGGAGTAAACTATTCAACTATGATCTCCTAACATCTTCCTATGTTCCTCTGTGTCATTAATCTTCTTCATTACTATATCCGAGTCTTCCGCCTTTCCTGATACTAGTTTCTCATTCATTTGTTCTACTTTGTGTGTCCAACTCGTGAGAACCGGATCACCTTCTGCTTCCTTTAGCATTTTTCGTTTCCCATGAATCACTGACGGGTTCAGCATGATGACAAGACATACTTTCATACTTGGTGAATAATACTTTATTACGTTAGGTGTGTCTGGTCATTGTGTTGTGTTCACGTGCCACAACAATGCAAACAATAGAGACTGGGTTTGCGATTTTTGTCGAAGCGTTTTAACATGGACAAGGGGATGATGGTCCTTATCTTCCGTCTACTTCATGTGTCTAACTCATGAAAACTGGATCACCTTCTGCATCCTTTAGCATGTTTCGTTTCCCATGGATCAATTGTCGCATTCAGCATTAAGACAAGACAAACATTCATATTGGATGAATTTAATAGGTTGTGTGCCTGGTCATTGTGTTGTGTTCTCGTGCCAAAACAATGCAAACAATAGAGACCACACGTTTGCGATTTTTGTCGAAACGTTTTAACATGGACAACGGGATGGTCCTTATCTTCTTCAATGATGAGTCGGAGTCCATACGGTCGTACGCCCTCAAATTCTTCTTCTTCTTCATCTTCTTCGTCGTTCTGTATACTGGCGGTAACTATCACCATCTGGAAAGTGACTGGAACTGTGGAGTATATCAACGATTCCTCAACTTCCTATTCTTCTATTAATTTCTCGATGATGGGAGACCAGGTTTGCGATTTTTGTAGAAACGTTTTAACATGGACAATGGGATGGTCCTTATCTTCCTTCAATGATGAGTCGGAGTCCATACGGTCGTACGCCCTCAAATTCTTCTTCTTCTTCGTCGTTCTGTATACTGGCCGTAACTATCACCATCTGGAAAGTGACTGGAACTGTGGTGTATATCGACGATTCCTCAACTTCCTATTCTTCCATTAATTTCTCGATGATGGGAGACCAGGTTTGCGATTTTTGTAGAAACGTTTTAACATGGACAATGGGATGGTCCTTATCTTCCTTCAATGATGAGTCGGAGTCCATACGGTCGTACGCCCTCAAATTCTTCTTCTTCTTCGTCGTTCTGTATACTGGCCGTAACTATCACCATCTGGAAAGTGACTGGAACTGTGGTGTATATCGACGATTCCTCAACTTGTTATTCCTCTTTCAGAGAAATACGATCCGATAAAAAACGTCCAAGAAATTTTCTAACCCGTCGTGATCCATTCCTCTGATGAAATCTTCTGGCCGATCCTTATATCGCTCGCGTATGGCTCTTGTACCAAATGGCGGACGATTTGTGTATCGCCGTGAAGTTCCAACGTCGTGAATTTGGAGATTAGCGATTTCTGCATGAAAATGTGATAAACTTTTCCCGGGACCGAATCTTTTCTTTAAATAATTATCTTCCATACGGTCGCGAACTTATTTTCTAATGTACACTTCTTTATAACGTTATAACGTTCATTTCTCTTCTTAAACGAACGTAATAAACAAATTTATTTTTCATCACACAATATGAAATTATGAACAGTGCCATGTTCGTCACTGATACTAATCATTTTCTTTTTCCACCTCTTATTCTTCTTATACATATATAATTCATAATTACACTGTACTTTGCAATTGTATTTCAAGTGTGAAAACGAATTACATTGTTATTTAGTTGAATAAGAGACCAGAATTACAAGTTATTATACATTGTAATTTAATTTTGAATTACCAAATAATTGAATAGAATGTAATTGAATTACTTTCTAATTATAATTCGTGGAGTAATACGATTATAATTCATCACAACTCTGGAGGTTGAAGAGATGAAGATTGTATAGGAGATAGAGCGTATAATATTCTTACGTGGCTGTAACAATGTCTTCGCGTGTTTATAAAAAGATGTGTTCGCTTGTATATATCGATATGCTTCCGTTTTCGATGCTCTTGCATCGCGGAAGCTATTTCACATTCAGTCAGAAAGAAACGCTTACAGAGAAAACATTATTTTGTGCCGTAATACTTTTCAAAAATCGGAATTCTGTTTTTGATCGTGATCTGCAGAAATATTTTAACCCATAAAATTACTTCGAAACTATGGAAAAAATTTCACGAAGTAGAAATAAATAATTTGTCCTTCTTCAGGAATTATTATTGTTTATAGTGTCACAGATACTTCAGCGGATATTGACGTTTTTCGAATGTATATTGCTTTCTAAATACTCATCACAAAAACGATGAAATTAACCCCTTGCCCTACGATTTATTTTACGGTTTCAGTGATTAGAACTTTTATAAAACCAAAATAGAATTTTATTTCGGTTTAAAGGAAATTATTAACATACATTTTTATCACAACCTATTTAGAATCTTCATCACGAGTCAGACACGATATTGTGAGGCAAGGCGTTAATAAGATTTATTAAAACTTGTAAAAGTATTTAAAAATCAACATTTTATGAATACCATTATGGATTGTTGATTTCAAAAATGAACATGATTTTTCAGGCAATTTCGATAATCAGACAAAGAAATATTTTAAACGGGGTAATCAATACTTAACGATCTACAAATTTCAATAGAAAGAATTTTTTAGACAATGTTTACTCCATAAAAAATCAAGGTCACCTTTAATTTTCAACAATCAATATATTGAACAATATATATATACACACATTTTTGACTTCATAATATTGTAGCTAATGTGAAAACGAATCCAACGACCTACATTGTGCCCATAAACTTCCAAACAATGCTAAAATTTCAATGAATTGCTAGATCGGGCGCTTGGATCCCTGTGCGACAGACAGAGAATGCGCGTAACGAGCCAAAAGTGGGTTTTCTCCGATAAAAGTCGGTATCGTTGACACTAAATCTACCGAGCCTTAAAAGTAACTGGTACAAGTTCACTTATAAAAATTACAAGATTGATTTCATTTAGACTTTGCGCTGCTCGTATTATAGTACGTACTCTACTAAAGATACTGACACAATCAATTCTTATAAAATCGTTTTTATTATTACGATAATTGTAAAATAATAAATCTGGAACCGGTGGTGGTAGGGTTAGTGTTAACGTAACGTTCTGTGTACAAGTACTTTGCGGCAAAAATGGTAGAGAATTTACAACTGAAACTGTCGGATAAGATCTGATAAAATCTGCGAACTACAAGTATGCTTGTGCATTTTTCAAAGTAGATGTGAGTAGCGAAAATTGAAACGATTTAACAAAAGTTACCTCGGATAACTGGTAACGAATTTACGATTGACAAGAGGAAAACTAGACCTTTGCACTCGGAGCTATTTTAATATTATTTCTGTATGATTTATCTCATTTCATGGATATGAAATTGATGTAATACTGCAAGTATTGTATGAAGTATAATATCTAGTAGTTGTTTAGATATCAACATATTGTAAGGAGGCTCGACACGACACTTATTTAATTAACAAAATCTGAACATAACATGCATTTGTTAACAAAACTTTAATGCAACGCATAAATCAGTAAAATTATATATAACAAATAAACATATGAGTGAAACACTCAGTCACCCACACAGTGGTACAAACATTCTTACAATATATACATTAATGTAAACAATATTTTAAATAATGGTACAACAATTTTTAGTGGTGGATATTTTCTCTAAATTCAATTTTCGCACTGAAAAATTCACATGCAATTACGAGCTTTATAGTTTATAGAAGAATAAGGTTTTCTATTGTTTGTAACGGCCTCGCAACTTTAATATCATAGATTCAATGGTACAACCCTAGCGGTAAAATCGTATCATGTGGGAACGGTCAACTAAAAATTTCTATTGAAATAATTTAGTTTGTTTCATTAAATAATAATAAATTACTTGAGTTGCTTGGAATTTCGCGGTGGTCCGTGTCGAATATGTTAACTAACTAAATGTTTTCATTGGGTGCGGAGCATATATTCAGGCGCGGCTGGTCATGAAATCAAAGTACGAGAAATTGATGGAAGGAGGGGATGGAGAAAGCCGAATCGGTAGGAGCAGAGCAAGATGATGCAAGGCGCCGCGACGCGACGAGCCGCGCCGGCGTGAAACCAGTGCGACGCAATGCGGACAGCCAGACAAGACGTACCCCAAAATCACGTTCAAAACGTTTTACACGATTTTATTTTAAAATTGTCAAACCCGCGCGAACAAAAAACTGGGCACTTGTTTCGCCATATCGACGCACGGAACTTGCAACTCGATTCGGAATTGTGTCAGACCAGACCAAGAAAATGAATGGATATTATTTTTGTTTCTCTCAAACGCAGACCGTGGAAATGGAGCAATTATCTTCGGTTGAAATAAAAAGTACACGAACGAGCGACCGTGGACGTCACAGACTCCGCAATGACACCAGCGACCAACTAATTCGATATTTCCCTCTTGACTCACATTTTCAACACTTCACAAGTTACGATATTATTTTATTAGGTTGTGTAAGAAGTTATATATTACCATAGTTTGTATAAAGCTTTCCCAATTAATGATATACGTACAATTTTGTTCTATGGTTTTCTTCCATCTGTTTGGAAAGTTAAATACAGTTTGTGTATAACATGTTCTCACATCTTTACTAAAAAAATACGTACTTTACATGACATATTGAACAATATGATGTTTTGTTCGAAGGAATAGCATAAAAAATTACAGATAGTTTGAATCAGAAGGAATTTCCATCAGTATTCGCTTTGACTACAGGAGAAATTACTTTCGCATTCACAAAATTGGGCGAAACGCCAATTTGTGGATACACTCTATTTCAAACAGAACATCCTAAATTATTCATCTTAGAAACAACAAAAGGAAGAACATTTATTGAAGGAAGAGCGATGCGTGTAGAAAATCTCGACATTTTTACTTACCTAAATTCAAAATTTGTTTATATAGAAAGACACATTAAGAACCAGATGACTAGTCTCTATAGGAACATAATTGCACAAAAATGCAATTTGGAAAAGCAGGTCTTAACTAATGCTTTAACTATAGCGACTTTGAAACCTGATGAATTTGCCCAGATAATAACTACACAACCTGGGTATATGGCTTTAGTAGCCGGAGAAGTAATCCATATATATTATACTTACTCAAGTAATTTTGTATTGAAATTAAATATTAAATACTGTAGTTAATAACTAATATTGAACTGTCGTATATTATATTATATGGCGAGCGTCAGAATCAATAGAATTAAGGAAAATTTATAAGATATATTTCACAGTTGAATTATTAAATAATAAAGCGTCAATTTGAAACATAAATTGCGAATGAATATCCGTTGAAGACTGTTCATCGCTGAAGAATGTGAAGATGGATACTTCAAAATGAATAAGAGGTTGATAAATAATAAGCTGGTAACTAATTACCTGACAGGATGTGTGGGGCAACATGATCGAGCCAAGAGAACGATAAAAGGGAATCAAAGACTCTTCATCCGGTCAAGAGATATTGGTTCATAGGAAAACTGATTTCGAAGAATGCTGAGGACGCACTCACCCCATGGAGATAAGGTTCAGAACAATGGATTGATTAATCTATAAAAGGGATGGCTCTTCAAGAAGTCCAGTCCAGTCTATGTTCAAATTTGCTCAGTCGCTGTTCAAAAGCCGTCGGTTGTCAAAGTCAGTTTTCAAAAGTTCAAGTTAATCAATTGTTAAAGTTATAAGGCGTGTACACCCGCCGGATTTCATATAAAATATATAAAGTTATAAGGCCTGTAAGCCGGATTTTACACCGTCTCCAACACCCACATCAACATCATCATCATCATCATCATCATCAATACCGACTTCGTTGCTGAAACCGATAGTTCTCATCCTGCGAGCGAAACAACGAGCGAAAGAGCGAAACAGCGAGCGAAAAATCGAGCGAGATCAGCGAACGGTATCAGAAAACTCATTAGTTGGGACATATTTTTGACAGAAGAGGCACGTATCGCTTGGTTGGACTTGTCTAACCCTATTGTCATGTTTGTTGAACTGGAGGAGATAGACTTTGAATTGGTGGAAGATATTCGCCCATCCTGGACCGAAGTTCCCGAACGCGGGATACTCGGTTACTATGAAGCTAAGGCTATCCAGACGCCGGATAAAACACGGGGAATAATAAGTGGAGCTATGTTTACATATTTAACAGCCCTAACAAAAGAATCCAATATGACCCCTGTATGGGTCCAAAGAAGAAAGAGACAGTTCCAGGATCCAGGAAAAAAATTAAACCGACTTTGAAGAAACACACACATGAACTTAAATACAATACAATCTTTTTGAAGGCGGCACAAAATTGAAAATTTCGAAAATTTCGACACTGGAAATTACGAAAATCCTTATTCAAGTTCGTGTGTGCGTTTCTTCAAAGTCGGTTTAATTTTTTTTTATAAAATTTTTAATTAGTCCTTTTCAGAGGGGCACAGAAACTACAATCTACGAGATATCTCGTTTCCGTGATGTCGAAGCAACGATGCTGTGAATGAATAATAGCACGTTATATCAGTAATAAAGATGCACGAGATATCTTGTCCATGGCATCGTTGGTTCGTCAAGAATCGATGTTTTCGAGAATCACATGATTCTCGAAAAATCAATACCATATGATTCTCGAAAAATCAATATTTCCTTGGGAACGATTTCATTTGTTTTAAACGACGCCTTCATCGAATACATTGTAGGCTGGGAGAGCATAGTTTCGCGCGGAATCGCGAAGAGCATGGAACTCTTTCCGCGTCGGAGTATGTAATTTCGTTCGCTATCGATACGAATTAGAAAAGTGTGCTAAGTGTTCAGAAATTGTGTGAAATTGTGTGAAAATGTGGTGTTCCGTGTTTTGTGTTTCACTGGAGTAATAAGCAAATGGATTCACGGCTGAATAAGTGAGTTTTTAATTCGATAAATTTCTGCTTCTTCTCTCGTTCGGGTAAAGTTGCCGATGATGTGGGTCCTCACCGATTTCGATGACTTTGAAATATGTTATTTATTCGATGTTTTAAATATCTTTTTCCTATGGAATAAAGCTCATCGAAATCGGCGAGGAGATCGATTTACAATTACAAGTTCTTACAATTATCTCGTAAACCAAAGCCGGCCGACAAAAACTGTAAAGGGAAATGTTGTTCAGAATCATGGTTTTGACAACATATCCAAAGCTCATCGCGATTGGCCAAGAAATAACACATCGATCGATTTTCAATTACATGTTTTTACAATTATCTCGTAAACTAAAGCCGATCGACAAAGACTGTAAAGAGAAATATTGTTCAGAATCACGGTATTGACAACATATCCAAAGCTTCTCGAAATTGGCGAGGATTCGCATCATCGAGAAACTTTTGTTCGTTGCGAAATCGCGGCGTGCCACCGACACTCGGCTGCCGGCGCGCCGAGCAACACGCGTCTAGCTCGCGCTCTAATTGGTCCGTGTTTTTCGTTAATAACTCGTTAACGAAGTCGCGGACGACATTTTTTCAAAGGAAAATGTCGCTTGAAATGATCTCAGGAACCACCCCCTTTCGGGTCCTGGATGAATTTTGAGACACCCTGTATAACGGTTACAAGAACAGAAAGGAAACACGCTTCACGACAGACAAAGACAAACGATCGTTTCCAAATTATTAAATCTGATTGGTTAATGCGCGCCCCGTAGTAGGAATAGATTCGGGACTGGCACTCTCGTCTTCCGCGAGACTGCGATTTCGAATCACTCTTCGACGTACAATCGCGAGGTGCGTGTCGTTCTGTCCGTAAGCCATACTGTTCGAGTGTTCTGAACAAAGGAAAGCATTTCCTCGTGTTCGAGCAAAACGCGGCTTTCGTTAAATTCTTGTTTCACCTTCTTCAACAGAGGAGCAGTTATCCACAAGCTGCTGCAGAAGAGTCGCCGGTGTCCTTCGTGGCAGTGATGAGAATGTTGTGCAAAAAATACAACATAAGAGTGGAGGAAGCTGCAGGCGGAAGGCGCAGGGCTCAGGCCTTGGGACCAGAGGTGATGACTTTACCTCGTATCTGTGCAGTATTTGCTCAAATGACAGTGACACTGTTCCACAAAGGCTTTGGTAGAGCAATCAGTGTTCCCCATTCTAAATGGATGACCCATGGCAATTTTCTCACCCATGTTTCCCTCAGTTGTTACAAGGTCAATTGTGATTGGCCATCCGGCTAATAGGAACATACGCCCCCAGCTGATGTATATATCCATACTGGTGGACAATGTCTTACACCAGAGAGATCGAGTCACCCCACTAGACCAAATCTGGGGTTACTACTTAGCTTCACTCAATTCCCCTGTATTGCTTCCTGCTCAACGCCATGAGTTGTGTTCTGATTTTGAGGTCGTGGTAGATGGTGCATTCCGTCCAGATTTGGTGAATGTGCGAGACGAATGTAAGGCTGCCATAAGGAATCTCAGGCTCCATGACAGAATGGAAGACATTCTTCGAGAAATGGATGAAGTCCAGTAATATGACAACATAACCCCCCCCCCCTAACTCTGATCCCTCTTTCATAACCCTTTCTTAAGAAGAATATGTCTATGCATTCTTCTGCATTTCTACCCAGATTCCAGATTACCAAGATTCCAACAAAATCAATACTATATCGATCATCAAATTTTCTTATGTTTATTGACCCTACTTTACCATATAGGGAAAGATGATTCTTATCTCGATCACGTTAGGAATTGCGATTCTGATCAAGACCTGTCTCATAATATTTTTCTCTCTATATATATCCCGACTTTTTGAGACCTCGTTTTTCTTATTCATGTGCCGTGAACCACCGGGAAAGATCATGAATATTTTTGATGTTTTGATTATGTTCTGATAATAATGATTACAAATTTTCTTACTATATCGATCATATTCGATAAAAATCTCGAAAAATCAATATCTCCTATCAACGATTTCATTTGTTTCATACGATCTGTCTTCACCGAATACTTTGTACCATGGGAGAGCACAGTTTCGCGCGGAATCGCGAAGAGCATGGAATTCTTTCCGCGTCGGAGTATGTAATTTCGTTCGCTATCGATACGAATTAGAAAAGTGTGCTAAGTGTTCAGAAATTGTGTGAAATTGTGTGAAAATGTGGTGTTCCGTGTTTTGTGTTTCACTGGAGTAATAAGCAAATGGATTCACGGCTGAATAAGTGAGTTTTTAATTCGATAAATTTCTGCTTCTTCTCTCGTTCGGGTAAAGTTGCCGATGATGTGGGTCCTCACCGATTTCGATGACTTTGAAATATGTTATTTATTCGATGTTTTAAATATCTTTTTCCTATGGAATAAAGCTCATCGAAATCGGCGAGGAGATCGATTTACAATTACAAGTTCTTACAATTATCTCGTAAACTAAAGCCGGCCGACAAAAACTGTAAAGGGAAATGTTGTTCAGAATCATGGTTTTGACAACATATCCAAAGCTCATCGCGATTGGCCAAGAAATAACACATCGATCGATTTTCAATTACATGTTTTTACAATTATCTCGTAAACTAAAGCCGATCGACAAAGACTGTAAAGAGAAATATTGTTCAGAATCACGGTATTGACAACATATCCAAAGCTTATCGAAATTGGCGAGGATTCGCATCATCGAGAAACTTTTGTTCGTTGCGAAATCGCGGCGTGCTCGCGCTCTGATTGGTCCGTGTTTTTCGTTAATAACTCGTTAACGAAGTCGCGGACGACATTTTTTCAAAGGAAAATGTCGCTTGAAATGATCTCAGGAACCACCCCCTTTCGGGTCCTGGAGGAATTTTGAGACACCCTGTATATCTGATACCATCATCAAGCACTTTAGCTCTATGTACTCCCTACAAGGAGCTGATTGGCAAGATATCAACAGACAATTAGTTGTCTGCTGGTCCTTGCTGAAGGTACCAGAAGGAGTATCATTAACATGGATCATCGAACAATCCACGAATAATAACGTAACAAGCCTAACCACCATAGCTGACGTAGTTGCCAAAATGCAATATTTTGATATTGATATGTTGATAAATAGAGGGATTCCTAGGGAAAACTTCCGTCAATCCCTCTTGCAAGCTAGGGACCTACTGAGAAATCCATTCTGCTCATTGATCCGCCCCACAGTCAACATCAGGAAATATCCTAATTTGGCGTATCTTTGCACGTACACCAACGGGACCTCCTTAGAGACCAAGCATTTACGGGGTACAGGGGGCAGGCGAGTGCCATGTGCGCCATGACAGAAAATGAGAACAAAATACTCGCACAAGCCACTTATGGCTTACCACGAGATAAGACGGGGTCTGACTTAACTTTAATAACCTCATACAAGACTCATCAGGGGCGAGATATGGGGGTTAAGGAAATTGGGGACCAAATTTTTTAAATCCCTATGGGAAGAGCAGGTGTTGGTGTCGGTGCTGAAGTAGAGATAGATGCAGAAATCCGGCGTGACATACGCGACCAGGAGCGTGAGAACCTTCGACAAGCAAGGGCAGGATGGAATCGTCAAGCTCGAGACTTTCCCGACAATGCAAGATTACTGACCAAAGAAGAAATGTTTAGAGCCATCGAAGCAAGGATCGTCTGAGGATGCTCAAGCCTTTAAACTGGTAATGAACAGAATGCATGCAGTTCACGTCTAAGTACCTAAGAATCTCATTTGCCGATTTGGTGCTCCTAAAGCAATTTTAACAGATTTGGGAACCAACTTTACCTCGAATCTCATGAAACAGGTAGCGAAGAAATTCAAAATCAAACATTATAAAACTACGGCCTATCATCCACAAAGTAATGGTTCAATTGAAAGATCGCATCATGTATTAATGGAATATTTGAAACAATACGTGAATGATGCGACAAATTGGGATAATTGGTTAGAATTGGCTATGTTTTCATACATCAGTACATGAAGGAACAAGATTTTCTCCACATGAATTAGTATTTTGAATGTTGTAACGGTACAATTCGAGCGTCATGTATCTGTGATGTGCGCATGCGTCGGTGCGGCAGTTGCGTCTTCGTGCCGATCGGCTTCGTCCGTTAATCGTATGATACTTGGTATTCTCCGCGTGTGCCATGCACTTAACATGTTCATTCGTATCTCTTTATATCGTTTGTTATGAATCAATATAAGCAATTATCGCATTAATCACTGCGTGAACTCATTTAATCCTAACATGGAAAAATACATTTGAATCTTACTGAACGAAATAACTGCGTAGCGAAATTATTTCATTAAATGATTGAGTCACTTTCAAATATAAATCGTGAGCTAATATCCGCTGAAGATTGTCCATCAAGAATCGATGAGCAATAAATTGTTCATCGCTCCACGTGTAACGCAGATGTAATACGATCTGGCCAGGAGAAAGGCAAAAAATACAATGCACATAATTAAAAGGAGAGTGACAGAAAAGAAAGCAGCTAAGAAGAAATTGATCTAGGAGATGAACAGAGTAATATGATCTAGACGCGTAACACGTAAAATAATAGTTTCATATTTTTTGTTTAAACAACACAACGATTCCAGAAATAACCCAAAACTAAGAAAAAACTAATCCAATATTCATGATTATTTGTTTAAAAAAGTTCGCGCGGTATATGTATTCGTAGAAACAATAGACAAGCGTTCGCACCATGCTGCGCGGCGCGCGCAACGGACATCTACAGATACATAGGCAACATTCAATGTAGTATTAGTAGCTGCAGTTTTTCACGAATATTTCAGAAACTTAAACAGGACGACGACAACATATATAGAGAAAAGTTGTTTGAAATCTTTATCATGACAACATATTAGAAAGGCTATAGCCGGGTTTGATAGTGAAATTCGCCCCCGGCGGGATTTTAATCGTGCTTGGACCATTCGATAGCCTACCCAAAAAAAACCCTCTCTGCCAAGTTTCAGCCCCCTATCTCATCTGTAAGGGTAGTTATTGAGAAAAAACGAAAAATCAGTTTTTGGCCCATTTTCCCTATTTATTGACAATTAAAAATTCTGAAAAAAATCTGACACATTTCGGATACCGAGCCACATATTAGGTATCATTTCCAGATTTTTCTGCTGCAAGCTCTGCTTGTGAAAAATCAAAAACACGAAAAAAATCGAAAAAATGCAGGTTTTATATAGAAATCTAAAAGGTGCTACTCCAGATTTAATTTAGCAATGAGGTATTACCGTAAGTATTATGCTCAATTTTTTTCAGATTTTTGTGAGTGGTGCGTCATAGTTAAAAAAAATAAAAACCGCTTTTTACGGCGTTTTTCCTAAGTTATACTTATATTTCCTGAATCATAAAAATATATTATGTGATATTAAACGTTCCTACGTTCAGAAAAACATCTCCCAGACTTTAAAACTTGCCTAATACGAAATACGAAAATAATACCATGTATATATATTCGAATATTTCGAAGAGAATTTCAACAGCGCCGGTTGGTGCAGTGGCTATGGTCTCCGTCTGCGGAACCGCTGAAGACTTTTTGGACCGGGTACGAGTCCCGATCAGGTCAATTTTTTTTTCTAAGTTTTTTAAGATTATTTTTCTAAGATTATTGTTGAACCATTGTAAAAAACTTATTTGAACTATATTTAGACTATCTTAAAATATTTTTTCGGAAAAATATTCTTGGAGTACTTTCGGCCAGTAAAGATAAAAAAAATCAAGTCAATGCACAAATCCACGTAAAAAATGTAAAGTAGAGCTGTAATACAGTCCGTAAATGACTAGAGGCGTTTTTTCTCAATAACTACCCTTACAGATGAGATAGGGGGCTGAAACTTGGCAGAGAGGGTTTTTTTTGGGTAGGCTATCGAATGGTCCAAGCACGATTAAAATCCCGCCGGGGGCGAATTTCACTATCAAACCCGGCTATAGCCTTTATCGAAATCGGTGAGGTTTTACCTTTTATGCAAAATGACCTGATGATTTTCTGATTACAATGTACATTAAACACGATTATTTAATGTACATTGATCAACTTCGCGAGTACATCGCGAATCTACACATCCAACTTGAATTTGAACTGCACATCCTAACTATATTTCCCAGATCACTTGATTCGATTACACACACGATCCCGGCCGAGCCCGAAATTGTTTGATTTCTCTATTTCAGTTCGATTTTGCGATTTAGTTGAATAAATGATCTACGCGGAAAGAGATACACAAGTGGTTGGACTCGTAACGAATAATGATAATTTAATAACGAAATAAGAAGATAGAACACTGACTAACTTGGACAGAACTCGGAGACGACTGTTCAACGTGGCGACCGACGCGAGACTCGTCGATATCGTCCTCTCGATCACACTTGTTTCTCGACGTTCGCGCTTCTCGAATGTTTCTCAACGACCGCGTTTCTCGCATGTTTTTCAGCGTTCCCGTTGTTCGCATGTTTTGGCGGGACGTACCAACCGTATGCGTCCCAGCGATCAGCCATTGGTGAGGTATTATGCAAGATTTCTCGCGCGTGCGCGGCGATTTTAACCTATAAGGAAGCAGAGCGTAACTCCTTAGTGAGTCCAACATGGCGTAGTGGCAGCTGCACTGCCAACGGTTAGACAGCGGACACCGAGGGTCAGTGATGGTATTGTTGGCGCTTTTCACGCGCATGAGCGACGGTTCTAGCCTCAGACGGCCTCAGTCAAGTACGAAGATCGGGTACCTTGGTCGCCCTGCTAATTTCCCGTTATATAGTCTCCCACTACTTTCCCCTCAATAGTTCCCCACTTTCGGACGTAGACGTAGATACGGCCCTGATGAAACTTGCGCATGCGCGCGAAAAGCGCCAACAATACCACCACTGCCGAGGGTGCGTTCCGTTTCACGCATAATGCGCATAGACTGCATAGAGAACCGTTCCGTTTCATTCAATGCGCGCATCAGAGCGCGTAGCCGATGAATTGGTGGTAGATTTGAAAAAAGTAGATGCACGTTGCACAATGCACGTGGATGCAAAAACCTGGATGCAGTCGACATCCCCTGAAGAAAGCACTGAATTGAAGATGAACACAATTCAATTCCCAGTTCTTCTGGAAAGCAATGAAGTATTAACCTTATTGCTTGATAAGGAAACTGCTTTGAAGGCTATTCAAGGTATAAAATATATACAATAAATATATTTTTTACATAACATGTAATTATAACCTCAAAAATAATGAACGATAATTTTACAGATGAACAGTTTTTACGGAATTTGGTAACCGAATACCAAATTAATGCTGCTGGACAAGGTTAATTGTGAAATAATGCGTTACTTGTAACGCCGTTACCTTTTTCATTATTTATTTTTTTCTGTAACGGTAATGACAACGAGTGACTTTTTTCAGATAATGTTCCCAACTACGCTGCTGGAGTAAACGAAGTGCAGAATTCTAAAGGTTTTACGTGGCCTGATATCGCAGTGCTCTTATTGATAGAGACTTATAGAGCAAAAGAATCAGAGTTTACCACTGGTATGAAACGACATAACGTAGTATGGAAGGAAATTGCTGCTGAGTTAAATGAGGCAAATTATGCAACCAGTGGGCTGCAGTGTTCTGTTAAATATTCGGGACTACGCAGAACATACAAAAACATACATGAACAAAATAAAAAGGCAACTCACATAGTAGTTGGGCCTTCTACTCTGTAAGTATATGCTTATGTGTATAATATGTAAAAATGTAAATATAATATTATATGTACAGATTTATAAAATTTATTTTGTGGTTGTAGGCGATGGAGTCGTTAATTGGCGAAAAAGCATACATACGTCCTCCAGCATAAGTATCTAGTGATGGTCCAGCAGCACCAACACCAATACCATTAACATCTAGCTCCAGCGGTTCATCCCCACTGTTCGCTTCACAAGATTTACAAATTAATAAAATATAACTAATAGAATAAAGTATGATTAGAGTAAAAGTTGCTTTCATTGTTATGCATATAATAAATATTGTCACCATTTATATTAATATGCATTACAGGTGCGCCTAAAAAAAGAAAAGTTGAAGTAATTTTGGAAAAATATATAACTGAAATGAAGTACGAAAGGGAGAGACAAGAAACAACGATGAGAGAGATGAAACAAAAGAGAGACGAAGAAAGGAGAATAGCCGAAGAGAAAAGGGAAGCACGTCGTGAAAGAATGCATCAACAGAACATGGAGATACAAAAATCTCTACTAGCTGTGCTTCAGACATTAGCAAATAAAAAATAATATATATGGTATACAACTTATTTTTCTTCTTTTTTCTCTTTTCCTAATTCTACTGCATTCCCGTGTACAGGGCCGACTTCCTCGTCAGATCTGAATTGTACACCTATGGGCATTTCATCATTTCGAAGCACGCAAATATTGTGTAACACACAGCATGCTAAAATGAATTCTGCAATTTTTTTGGTGTCTGTTAATGGCAAACAATCCGTAGTGCGTGTGTATGATATTGTAAATAGTGATAGAGCGTTTCTTCCAGTATATTAAGTACGGTGTTATGAACAATTATAGTGCAGGATAAGGATTTGTGGATATGTGTGAGAAGAATTTAAAAGTGAAAGTGAAAGGGGCATTGACCTCTTCTACTCGATAATTCCATATGGCGGATATTAGAACTGCAACCGCTTTAAGCGAGAAACAAGATCAACTTAAAACAACAAAAATTGATCTAAAGTTATCCAACAAGATGGAGTTCTTACTATGTATTATATGTGCGAGCGACTTCAGAATAATATAAATGCAATTCTTTCTATTTTGGCAGATAGAAAAGTTACAAAGCTCAATATTGCGTTGAAATTGGATATGTCGGAATACTATTGGTGATTCATAAATGAAATTTTAAAAGTATTGAAACCCTTTCAACTAGCAACTACATCATTATATTCCGAACAAGATGTAACTATATCTTTAGTATTTAGTATCGATTTAGTATCGATTTTTCAAATATCCACCATTAGGTTGTTGGTAATAACAGCATGTGTAAACTAAGTCTATAGGTATTCAAATTTACCGCCAAGTATTGATTTAGAACGGTAGATCGACGTATTAAAGCGTGTTTATATGTTTGGGTTTTTTCAATGTGTTTCAGTTTTCAAGTTCGTTACGAACACTTCAGTAGGTTTCCAAACAGCAAACGTTACACATCTATTTCTATGTCTTATTTGACATAAACAGAGTTATTATAGCATGTATGTATCAAAACCAATTTTCATAATGTTTATTACACATTATTTTAAAATTATATTTACACACATATTTCTTAATTTTTTGTTTAGAAGCAAATTTCCAACCTTTGATAAAGGTTCAAAACAGAACCGAAACGTCAGGAATAAAGGTGTAAATCTTTTGCAAAATTGCTATATTGTTGAAAACATTGTCAAACTGAATTAACATTTACGATCGATATTCTAAATAATTTTATATCTTTAGTATTACCTATTGTACGTAGTATCATTAATAACACTATCCAACAAATTTCAACTTTTTTTATGTTCCCTAATTACTGTTGGGTCCTTCTTATAGAATTTTTTGCGCTGATTCCGAATCTGTTTTTAATTTTTTTCCTATACGCACAGTTTTTGAGGAACATGGCTTTGAAAAAAAACATATTTTTCAACTTTAAACAAATATTGTGATGTTATTATAAAAGATATTGTATTGTTCTTTATAGCAAAAGATTCTGTAGACTTTCCCGAATACAGCGATATCAAATATTAATACATTATGATTGTTTAAACATGTTTAAACAATCATTAAAGACGGAGAGACACCACTTTTGCACCAATTTTTGAGGATATTTTTCAATTTATCTCAAAAAATAAGTGTCCAGCGGAAAATCGAACTATACCACTCGATAGAGCAGACTTTTATCTTGAGAAGCCACCCTGTCAAATTTGGATCGTCGACGTTTTTTTCGAACCAGAAAGCAAAATATCTTCGGCCGACATGAGTTGCCGCCAGTGGCGCTCGGGACGAGATACGGCGCAGCGACGGGATACGGAGCGGCGAACGACCGTTATAATGGTGAGCGCCACTGGCGGCAACTCATGTCGGGTGAAGATATTTTGCTTTCTGGTTCGAAAAAGACGGCGACGTTTCAAACTTCAAAGCGGGGTTTCTCAAGATAAAAGTCTGCTCTATCGCATGGTATAGTTCGATTTTCCGTTGGACCCTTATTTTTTGAGATAAATTGAAAAATATCCTCAAAAATTGGTGCAAAAGTGATGTCTCTCCGCCTTTAGTGATTATTTAAACATGTTTAAACAATCATAATGTATTAATATTTGATATCGCTGTATTCGGGAAAGTCTACAGAATCTTTTGCTATAAAGTACAATCCAATATCATTTATAATAACACTACAATATTTGTTTAAAGTTGAAAAATAAGTGTTTTTTTCAAAGTCATGTTCCTCAAAAACTGTGCGTATAGGGAAAAAATTAAAAACAGATTCGAAATCAGCGCAAAAAACTCTATACGAAGCACCCAACAGTAATTAGGGAACAAATTTGGTGTTGGACAGTGTAATCATTTAAAAATTAATGAAATCGGTGGGCAGAAACCGAAAAGTTTAAAACTGTTTTAATGACGTCGCTGACAAAAAGATTTGCTTTAGATTGCCGTACTGAAACTGTTCATCGTTTCGCTTCGTTTTTGGATCCGAGAACAAAATTAATGTACTTTGAAACTAATGAGACAAAAGATCTAATTTCAATAGAAAATATTAACGCACCTGAACAAACAGAAAATATGAATAACACAGTACTTGATTTTATATTTCAAACAGAATGTGTGTAAAATTGTGGGCTCGTTCGTTTTGCCCTCACGTATGAATTCGTCGTCGTGGTCGACGTTTCCACGTGTCGTAGAAATAATTGATTTCCACTGTTTAATATAACAATTTATTTCACACTTGGTTTACAACCAGACTATCTACACGTGCTTACAACCACACTTTATACACTTGCTTCCACGTTGGATGCCAGAAAAAGAAGGACGAATCGCTCGTCGTGCGGATGCACGACTAAAAAACATTTAAAAATCGCGGCGGCGGTGGCCAACCACCAACGATGTCCGAAACGCCCACCGATTCGAGATCGACGACCTATGGCTCTATAACTATTGTACAGATTGCAACAGGTATAGTAATTCAGAATTACAAACATATCTTCCTGAAAATCAAATAAACCACAACCTATGTCCTTCAGAATGGAAAAGTAATGAAAAAATACCCTAGGTTAGCAAAACTTGCAAGAATGTATTTACATAACATCATTTCGGTTCTTCAATTAGAATTTAAAAATACTGGTATGCAATGTAGCAATTACATTATAAGCGACGATTTTGTACAAAATTTTAATAGCGACATGTACAAAAAAGAAAGTATACCGCAAGAATTTGCAAATGTTCTTATAGGAAGCGAAAGCGAATTTACCAGCGAAAGCGATGATTGTAACTAGCAGGTCGCAAATATACATTTTTCAAACCTTAATTTGTGTTTATTTAACAATACACGAATAAATTTATTTCGTTATTGCAGTAACAATATTGTAATTATTGCGGTAACTTTCCGAAGCAAATCAGCTGTACCCAAGTTTTTAGTGCAACCTTTTCGAAAATTATTTACTTTTATACGAATTATAAACCCATTCAGGAAGACCATAAGACCATCTTATTGATATGAGAAGAAGGGAAGATGCCGAAGTAAACGAGTCCTTCGATAATTTAAATATATTTTTAAACAGCGTAAATGACGCACATGTAACCAATATCTTAGCTGCTGTTACGAAAAAATTAAAAACTAAATGTCAAAGTTGTAGAGAATTGTACAAAGTTGCAGAGATAAAAAAATTATTCGATTGTGGCTTGTTTATGGACATTTGTCATTCCATAATTACTAACAATACAATATGTGAAAGAAATATAAGCAAGAAAGCTATGGCGTATTTTGAAGAAACTATCCTTTTTAAAACGTCACATGTAGAACATAGCACACAATTGAAATATAGTCTTTTTAACCAAATTTTCCATTATATTTTAAATATGCATATAAAACATGTAACCAGTTATTAACTGGAAAATTAGAAAATGTTAAACCGTCACAATACCCTCTATTTGACAAAGCATATAATTATTATACACGTAAATGTAAACGTAAACGTATACCAAAGTAGTTTACGCATACCAAAGTCTATAATAAACATTTAATTTCATTTGAAGCTGTATAAATTTACTTTTCCCTTTAATTTCCCTGTTTAATTTCCCTTTTCACTTTAAAGATTAATTGTATGTGTGCACATTAAAATAAATACAGCTCATAATAGCTACGACATATAGAGTTGTGTGAGTCACGCGAGTATCTGTGTATGAGCATGTATGAGTGAGTAGCGTTTATATCAGGCATGGGCAAAAATAGCACGCGAGCTAGGGAATTCAAGGAATACCCATGGAATACCCCCACTTCTCCCGGCCGCGCGTCTCGCTCCCCGTGGCGGCCCTAGTGCTCGGTGCAACTACGGCTGCCAAGGGGATTGAGACGCGCGGCCGGGAAGAGTGGGGGTATTCCTTGAATTCCCTAGCTCGCGTGCTATTTTTGCCCATGCCTGGTTTATATCTACATATATATACTGACATTAGTTCCGTCCCAGATCATAGAGAGCGCTGAAATACTGGTCACATTTTTAACACGCTAGCTTGCACCCCCTGGGACGAATCGCTCGTCGTGCGGATCACGGTGCATTATACAGGTGTGCCGACTTAGCATCTCTGTAACGTTGACGTTTTGTGATAGATGGGTAGTAATTTTCTGGCCACCGCCAGACGGCGCATGGTCATAGGTTCCGTACGTGTGCGAATGAGTGTGATTGTGTGTATTCAGCAGCGCGCCCGCAATCCCCGCGATTGTTTGAACGGTCGCTACTGGCGACGGACGAGATGTTTTTGTTTCAGTTGCATCGTTATCACGGTGCATTATTCCACCGTACATTATACGTTGCAAAAGCAAAATCAATAAATTTAAAAATGGGGCGTAAATGCAGCATTTTGAATTGCTGCAGTAGAAATTCTAAAAATGGTGTGCGTGTATCATTATTTAAACCTCCGAGTAATTTTAATATGTATAAAAAGTGGGATGAAGCTGTAAAAATTTCAGGCAATACACTTTATAAAAATTGTTATGTTTGTGAAAAACATTTTCTTAAAGAAAATGTCAGAAAAGAATGTCCTATGAAAGACATATCAGGCAATATTTTGTTACAGGTAAGTAAAATTATTAAATTCAAATTCCTTATACAATCATATTTTCTAGTAATCTTAAATCGCAGCGGTTACAGCTGTATATGGGATAAACCTCATTGCATTAGCCAGCGAGAAGATTGTGTTGTTTACGGCAACAGCAATATGGTGGTAGAAGAGGCTAAGATCGGCGAAATATTGTGTGTTCATCATATTTTCTAGTAATGATAATTTCAATTTGCAGAGACCCTTCAAGAAACCAAGAGAATTACTACCCATCTATGACAATTACGTCAGCAGCGCGTCCGAATACACACAATCTCATTCCCACACGTACGGAACCTACGACCCTGCGCCGTCTGGCGGCGGCCGGGGAATTACTACCCATCTATCTCAATTTCTGAGGGAAGTCGGTACACCTCTATAATGCACGAAACGACCACCGATTCGAGATCGACGAGCTATGGCTCTATAACTATTGTACAGATTGCAACAGCTATAGTAATTCAGAATTACAAACATATCTTCCTGAAAATCAAATTAACCACAACCTATGTCCTTTAGAATGGAAAAGTAATGAAAAAATACCCTAGGTTAGCAAAACTTGCAAGAATGTATTTACGTAACATCATTTCGGTTCTTCATAACTGTTTCGAGAACCGGAACCGATATCGTAAGAGTTTTCAATCCCTGGGGAACCGAATATGTACTCGGATAGCCATCTCATGAGATACTCGAGTAGCAGACTATCTCATGAGATACCCGGGTATGTACTCGGGTAATTTTCGTTTACTAGAGTATCTCATAGTTTGCCCGGGTACCCGTGTATCTCATAAGTCACAGCTCTACCGGCAACCAATTAAATACATAATGCCTTGGTCGGTCGAATAACGCGACGCGCGACGCCCGGCTGGCTGGACTGCCGCGCGTCGACCAACGCGTTATCACATTGCTTGCCTCGCTCGGCCGATTTAGGGATACGTCCCGCGGATTTACTCATATTGTATATTGAACAATTCAATTTAGAAAATTTTTGCAAACGCAGTTTTCTTTACAAGATCTTCACCCTTGAAAAAGTGCAAGTCAACCATTTTTAAGGCTAACAAAAATATATAAATCTCCAGCAAAAAAAATCTGCAATTAAGAAAAAATAAGTTCCGCAAGTTCAAAAAGAAAACATTGGACAACAACGATAAAAAACAATGATACCACACTTCAATTTTCAAATTTCAGAAAAAATTGTGGGATTTTGGTATCATATTTTCTACAATTTTTCAAAAACTGTTTGTTTTACGAAAAAAAGTAGTAGGACATACAAAGACGCAGCCTGTCCAGATCTACAGGTTTTGTTCAACATATTTTTCAACGCGGTAAATAGTTCACAAGATATTCGAGAGAAATTATTTTACGAGCATTAAATTAATTATTATAATGTTTAATCGTTTCGGGGTACGTCACCCATCGGCACAGCTTCCGATGCATCGACGACTGTTCCAGGCCTCGGAGTCATTTCTTCGTCACGACTTCGCCTTGGTTTGTCTGCACTGCACATCTTTGAAGAACTCTTGCTATGTAATTCGTTTGACTAGGCGTCATTCGGCACCACAAACATTTCAATTTCGAAATCGTTATTACCGACGCGCACTTCCGTTCTACATTTCCCGACGGGTACCGTCCGCACGTTCCCGAAGCCGGTAGAAATCCGCGAAGTGGATCGTAACCTAGGACCACCAATTTTACGACCCGTATCTTCTCACATTAAGGGAGGAGACTCGTTTTTCCAGGATTGCAAGGGTCCGGGATGCGCCTTCTCATTTCTAGATAATGCAAAGATGGGGGATTGCCCTCAAAAAAGGGCAATCGCCCTGGAAAGTGCTATTCTTACATTTACGAGGCGTAATTTCCATTATTCGGAAGCATAAAGCTGCCCATGTAGCTATTTTCATAAAGCTGCGACATTTGCACACTGCCGAATAATGCAAATTATGCCTCGTAAACGTAAAAATAGGACTTTTGAGGGCGATCGCGGTCTAGATTGATCTTTTATCTAGCACTATTGACTACTGAAAAATCCCATCGCATGCATCATCGAAAAATGGGAAGGTGCATCCTGCACCCTTGCAATACTATAGAAACGAGTCTACCCTCTTAAATGATAATTGTGCATACAAGCCTACACGTTACCGATTTCGATAAAATTTAAATATCTTGTACAATTCAACATTCTGAACAACGTTTTCCTTTACATACAACCACCGCTCAGCCTTAGTTTCGGAGATGTTTGCGATAAACTTGCAGCTACTACTACTACCCAGTAAGCAAGCTGCTGGTACTGGGACAGCAGCTGCGTCCGCACACTGCTGGCAGCATGCTGGCACCAAAAGCGGGAATGCTGCTTCGGTCAAGAGGGCAGCACAATCGCACTAATGTGCAATTAGAATACCGGTTTCACCATCTCTTATAAAACAACATTTCAAGTTTGCAAAATTAGCTTTGAGACGATTTGTGTTTTCTTGCGAAAAGTACTACGGCAAAACATTCAATTCGTACAATGTCCATGGCCTTCTTCATTTGGCGGAGGACGTACAACGTTTAGGCAGTTTGGATTCATTTTCTGCTTTCCCCTATGAAAGCAACATGTCGATTTTTAGAAAATATTTGCTAAAGCCGGGGCAACCTCTGCAACAGTTCGCCAATAGAATGGCTGAAAAATGAACATTATGGTAGCATTGAGGGAGGTGGTGATTCTTCAACCACTATCCACGCTTCTATGATGTTCCGAAATAGTACTGGCGCGGTTTATTACAAAAAAATTAAAGTTGGTAATTTATTGCTTTCCATAGATGATCACGACAATTGCTGTATTCTCCACGACGGCTCAATTTGCATCGTTTCGTCTATTTGTCCGTATGAAAGTACTTTTAAATTAGGCGTAAAACGGTTTCAGGACGTATCTTCATTTTATGATATTATATTAGAGTCTCCTGCTTCAGAGATTTTTAAGTGTGCGACTTTGAGCACTGAAATAGTTTTTGCTAGCCTGGAAAACGTTAGGGCAAAATGTTACCGAATGCCGTTGAACAGTGTGAATGAAAACGACGATTGCGCATTGGGAATAATCTCCCAATGGGTTGTCGCAGTTCTTGTTCACGCTGAAGAAGCGTAATTTTTTTTCAAAATTGTATACATTTTATTTTTCAAATTTGTTTGAAAAAATTATGCGATATAGTGGAATAGGCCTACTGGGGATACCACTTTAAAAAAAACGCATTGTCAATAGTACCTCCTGGGTAATGTGGAAACCTATTGGTACGGATGTAAGTGCATATTGATGTTTTTCTTTTTTAGAAATAAAAGGCCTTCGATTGAAGTTTTTAACTTTATTTTTTGTATAAGGAGGTGCCAAAAAACCGGCTGAAGCCGTAAGCATCCACCTCCGAAACAACCAATAGAACTGCAGCCCGAGGGACCCGCTCTTCGCAATAATCCTCAACTACTACATTACTTAACGTAAGTTATATTATATTCTGCCAAATCGATTTCTTTGCTTCCGTAACCGTAAATGTTTTAGTCACGTGTGTCTAAATTTTTTGTCTCAGATGGGCGGATTCCGTGGCTGTAGAGGATGCCAATCTCTAAAGCCGCTAGCTTGGAAAAGCCCAACTTTAATCAGTACAGGAGAGGGATCCAACATACCACTGGGTGACATGGAGCCATTTATTTTGAAAAAAATAAAATTGGGATACAGTAAGGAGCATAACTGATTCCACACACTTTAAATCAGAATAACTTTTATATGAGTGAACCAAACGAAAATTTCTTCTATAAAAACGTACACTTTTGTTGTTTGAGTCAAATTGCAAAAAAGGGCTTTGTGCGGGACCCCACGACAGTTCAGAGAATATTTCAACACAAAGAGCATAGAAAAATATTGCTTCTTCGCTAAATGCGGGTTACCCGCGTGATCGAAAAAATCAAGCTGTTTCATATTCTCTGTCAGTGTCTTTCCTGCGAGAAACATATCTGCTTCTCTGTCTTCGTAGTTAATCTCGATTGGTGCTGTTGAAGTTACTATTTCTGGTCCGGCGCAACCTTAAGAAATGCTTCTTTTATTTTTTACTGTAACCTTTATTGTTATTTATAATTTTTGGAAAATCTGTTTTGGCGTTTATCTCGTAAACCAATGCGTCTAATTCTTTATAAATAATCAGGCCGTTTAATAATTAATAATCAGGTAAAATTAGAAAAAAATTATTCATTACAAATAAAAATATTCAATAGAAATAAAAAAAGTTATACATTTAAAGGGTGTACAGTAGATAAGATATCATTTATTTCGCTGTTGTAATTTGTCTTACATTTTTTCCTCCTTGCGTTGCAGTAAAAATATTCGAAAATGAATATCAATTTAAATCAATACATCAATTTTGTCGGTAAAAAGAAAGACTGCTACACGTTCGTACAATAGAAATTTACTTTACCGACATCTGCCACATTAGTGCAAACACTTAAATCTTATGTCATATTGAAGATGATTTAGATTGGACGCGAGTATGTCAGTGAAGGAATTATAATGATCGCAGTCGCATGATCGCGGCTTCAAAACAATTGATAAATAGCAAAAGAATTCCCTCCAAGCAGAATGTCTCTCACTTAAATCTTATGTCTGTGTTAGTGCGACCTGTAGTGTATATCGACATTCGCCACATTCGTGCGACCGTGCTGCCCTCTTAATCGTAGCAGCATCCCCGCTTTTGGTGCCATCGTGCTGCTAGCGTGCTGCTAGCGTGCTGCTAGCATATTCGGACGCAGCAGCTCTCGAAATTGGCTGACTGGGTATGTACATTGAATTTCTCCTATACGTGTACGTCCGCGGCGCGCGTATGTTTCGACATGGTGCAACCGCGTAAGTGTGGTCAATTTAATTACATAAAAAATGTCGGGAAACTTTTCAAATAAGTACTTACACATATATCTACGTTATGAAGTCCAAAAACAGAGTTGGGCATTAATCGATAAAGATTTGAATCAAGATCGATTGATTAATGTGTACGAAAAAGAGGTAATCATTGAAAAATCGGCGATCGATTCAATCGATTGATTAAGTTAATCGCCACACGTTCTATCCGTAAATTGTAATAAGTAGGCACACAGAGATCGATTTTTCTATTTTCTTTTTCCGCGCGATTTTTGTTTTTGATTGTTCGACCACGCGGTTGCGTGTGAACGTATACATGTCTGAACGGGCCCTTAAGTAGGAGTTTAATTGGGCAGTTTCAGTTTGCAGCAGCAGCACGCAGCGACTTAGATGTATTATCCTATACATGTGAATATAAATAAGAATTTAGAAAACATAGAAATTGAGATAGAGAAAGGTATAATAGCAGAATTTGTTAACAACAGAGACATTTGCTCTTGTGGGTTTATGTTTAGAGTGCCTGTAGCACATACAGAAGATACTGTCATAACTTATAGTTCAGTGTATCAGACAAATTATTCTAGAGCACATAAAGTAAATTTTATTCTGCCTATAGTTAACGGTAGTAGTCAAGTGATTTATGCATTACAAGAATTTGAAGGTATTATAATTGAATTACAACATATTTTTGAGTATTCACTTTATAAGTACACATACTTCTTTGACATAAATAAGCAATATGGCTACTCCTGCGACTACTCCCAGCTATAGTGTAACAGGTAGCAAACCTGCTGTATTGATGGCACATGCTGTGGCTAAAGAATTCACAATAGTAGGCATTAAAGCAGATGATTTTATGGATAAACACACCGGTATGGACTTCGATCTAGCCGAGCTTAGGAGAGTATTTAAAACACACTGTGATGATTACATGGAAAATTTAGTTAAAGATAAAGCATCAAAAGCAGTAGAATTTTGTTCAGAAGTAATTTATGAGGTAGGACCATTATCTAGAAAAGTTAAGAAAGGTACTGGAAATAAAGTTTGGAAATTTATTTTTAAAGTTGGAAATGTAGATCATTTTGTCTTTATAGCGACATATAAGCAAGAAAATGCTGAGTTTAAGCCTACAAACACAATTAATACTATGATATTATCACTAAAGCAGGCTGCATTATTAGCAGGCTGGAGCATGCTTTTGTAAGGAGGACCTATCAGTTCTGTCAAAGGAATTGGCTATGGGTTTCGATGAACTTATAATTAAGATAAATCAAAGTACACAAGGAGGAGGTCACTATCTCTCACATAGTGACATTGATTTTGCAATTTGTGCATCTTATGCTGCAACTAAGAATGTTAAAGATGGAAATTTGAAAAAGAGCATAGTGATAAAAGTGATTAAACAATATATGACTCAAGGTCATATACCAGACAAGGATAGGATCATTGATGATAAAATGCTTTCAAACTTTTATTTTTATAGACAAGTATTATATTAAAAATGGAGACATATTCGATGTGTGGCATAATGAGGAAAATGCAAATATCAAAACAGCTGTCTTGAATTTTATTTTGAATTCATTCGGAGAAATTGATATTTCTGAGGAGTACAAAGAATCAGTTCGCATTAGCAACAGGGCGTCCTCGTCTTTCATACCGAGAAAAGTCAGCGCGGTCACAGAGACGAGAAGCAGCATTCCGTTCCAATGAAATGCAGGAAGATCTTAGTTTAACACTTGATGCAACATCTATAACGGCACGTAAAGAGGCAATCAAGATCTAGCTCTTATATTGAAAGAAACGACAAAAAGCCCTGAACGGGCGAAGAAAATGAGAAAAGTACTTTTCGACGAGAAAAAGAAGCACCAATTCCCCTATCGCTCGAAGAAGCAATGGTGTTGATATTCGAAAATAATTCAAGTAAACGGCAATACACAAATATTCGTTTAGAAAATGAACGACCAAACTATGGAGGGCTGGCGTTGAAGTTGTACTAGTGAAAGGAGAGCTCATGAAAATGATAGCACAAGACGTCGACCCGAGTAGCTTCTTCTGTGGGTGTGAGACGAGAGTTAACCCTCTGATTATCTTTGTGATGGATGACGAATCTAAGACTAATTCAAAAAAGATAGACACATGAGTCAGACTGGAGGGAAGGTGGCGTTTTATGAATATAACCAATACGCCAATGCAATCCTGTATAGACTGCTTGATCGATTGGGATCGGTGGTATGTAGCTTTGAACACCCAATCATGTATAACCTATTTGATTGGGAATATCACGCATCAAGAAGAACAACATATAGTTGCCAAGTGCCGGGGTTGGGCGTAGATGCAATTGAGTCATTGAATAGAGCAGCGCATGTCAATTACTGGGCCCAGAGAATAGTGAAGACGGAAGCACCTCTTGCTCCAGCTAGTAGGATCCCTATGATCGTTTGTACAACACCCAGTGTCAGGTTACCTGACTTGTTTTTTAATGTACACGTGAAGTTGAGTGACATAGAGCGATTCGAATTTAGTTCGGGGGAAGTTCGTCATTCATAGCAGAGCAACATCTATGAACAATCAGATAGCTACGAGCGTTAACTACAAAATAAACGACGAAACTGTGACATATACCCCACGTACGATGCAATAATTGAAGCAAGGAAAGATTCGGTACCAATGGGAGTTACGGTGGCGGAGACAATTGCAAAAGTTCCATTGCAAAATCTTTTGGAGCATACAGTCAAAAGAATAGTTCGACTGCAAGAAGGGTTCTTGAAAGTGTATTTTTAAAAACAAAAAATGAAATACTTGAAACAGAAATCATATTTAGCTATGGCTTTGATGGTAACAGTAGCCATTCAATATATAAGCAGAAAATTGAAAGACCTGAAAATTTAGCTGGCTCCGAGTGTAATCTTTTCGCCACCACATTAATACCATTAAGATTCTGTACAAATAGTAATATAATTTTATGGAACAACATAATGTCACATTCAATTAGATTTTGTAGACCGTTAAAATTAGAATATGTGAAAGAAACACCAGAACAAATACTTAGGGAAAAGGAAGACATCGACCGTCAAATAAAAAATTTAACTCATTTAAACTTGTCTTACAAAAATAAAATTTAAAAAATTAATTTCAAATTAGTTATGACATTAATCAATGGAAAGGTTCTAAACACGATAACGAAAACCATATCATCGTAGCGTTGTCCCATATGTGGAGCAACACCAACGCAAGTTTTAAAAATTAATGGCTATCTGGCAGAAGAATTTACCCCCGAAGGAAAATACTCTACAATATGGTATCAGTCCTCTGCACGCTTGGATTCGCCTCTTCGAATGCATAATTCACATTGCGTACAGAATAGGTATAAAGAAATGGCAGGTGAAGGAAGAAGAAGATAAACAGATATGTAAGTCCCGCAAAAAAGAGATCGAAAATTATTTTGGGAACAGTTTGAGTTACATGTGGACAAACCGAAACAAGGAACCGGCAATACAATGCTGGAACGGGGGTTCCAGTTGATGTGCCCCCGTCCCGGGGGCGGATGATGAAAGGGGCCGGGGAATGAGCTGACCCCGGCCCTAGGGAGAAGTGTAACTTCTCCCGGGATGGTCCGGCTCCCTTAGGCCTAGCCTTGCTGGGGCGCCGGCCATCCCGGAGCAGAGCTCTGGGGTGGTGTGGGAGGTGGGGCAAAGAGGGTCGGGGCGTTTCGGATGCGTCTCCGACGACCTTCCCTTATCGGTGTCGGCGCCCTCTTGCCCTGGCTGGAGCGGGGACTATTGGGTCCCCCGCTCCGAGCGGGGCACGAGGGCACCGGGAGCTGTGGGTGGACCGAGCTGGGGCTCGCAGAAGCTCAATTCGAAGGCTCCAGGGATGGGGACACCGGGCGGGTCCCTCCGCCCGGGGTCCGATTAGATTAGGGTGCGGGGGAGGTTAACCCTCCCTTGCGGGATGAGTGTAAAGCTGGGAAGTGACCTGTTGAATACTCGCGTGATCCAGGCACTTCCCCTGTAGCTCAGGAGGGCGTGTGTTTTTACGGGAGGGGAGGGGATCGAGTCGCTTGCGAGTCGACCCTCACCCGAGGAGAGTTCCACATAACCTCGGTTATCCCCCAGGATGCCGAGGTATGCGTAACGCATTTTCACACGAAAAAAAAAACAAAGGAACCGGCAATACAAACGACGGAAATACTGCTCGTCGAGCATTTCAACGACCAAAATTATTCTCAGATATTATGGGCGTAGACCTTGGACTAATTCAGAATCTAAGAATAATTTTGCTCACAATATCGTGCTCATTTCCAATAAATTTGGAGAAATTCGAAACATTTTCTTTCGAGACAGCATAGTTATATAAAGAGAAATACTCATGGTATCCAATGTCTCCAACGTTGCACACAATTTTAATACACGGCAAACAAATTATTCAGCAGTTCATCTTACCTCCAGGATATTTAGCAGAAGACGCAGCAGAAAGCAGAAACAAATTTTACCGACACGATAGAGAATTTCACGCAAGGAAGTGCCCGTACATATAGGCAAAATTCAATGTAGTAGTAGCTACAGTTTTTCGTAAATATCTCAAAAATTAGGGCTGAGCGACGGTTACATGTATAGGAAAAAGTTGTTCAGAATGTTGAGTTTTACAACATATTAAAAAATCATCGAAATCGGTGAGGTGGGACCTATTATGCACAATTACTCGGTAAACTCCTCGATTTGAATCCCGAACAGTTTGGATTAGATTTGAAAACTTCAGGCTTCCTTATGGGTTGGTTTTCGGCAACGCTTGCGTAAAATAATAGTTTCATGTTTTTTGTTTAAACAACACAACGATTCCAGAAATAACCCAAAACTAAAAAAAAACTAATCCAATATTCATGATTATTTGTTTAAAAAAGTCCACGCGGTATATGTATTCGTAGAAACAATAGACGAGCGTTCGCACCATGCTGCGCGGCGCGCATAACGGACATGTACGTATACATAGGCAAAATTCAAATAGTAGCTGCAGTTTTTCACGAATATTTCAGAAACTTAAACAGAACGGCGATAACATATATAGAGAAAAGTTGTTTGAAATCTTTATCCTGACAACATATTAGAAATTTATCGAAAATGGTGAAGTGTTACCTTTTATGCAAAATTACCTGATGATTTTCTGATTACAATGTACATAAAACACGATTATTTAATGTACATTGATCAACTTCGCGAGTACATCGCGAATCGACACATCCAACTTGAATTTGAACTGCACATCCTAACATATTTCCCAGATCACTTGATTCGATTACCCACGCGATCCCGGCTGAGCCCGAAATTGTTTGATTTCCCTATTTCAGTTCGATTTTGCGATCTAGTTGAATAAACGATCTACGCGGACAGGGATACACGAGTGGTTGGACTCGTAACGAATAATGATAATTTAATAACGAAATAAAAAGATAGAACACTGACTAGCTTGGACAGAACTCGGAGACGACTGTTCAACGTGGCGACCGACGCGAGACTCCTCGATATCGTCCTCTCGATCACACTTGTTTCTCGACGTTTGCGCTTCTCAAATGTTTCTCAACGACCGCGATTCTCACATGTTTTTCAACGTTCTCGTTGTTCGCATGTTTTGGCGGGACGTACCAACCGTATGCGTCCCAACGGTCAGCTATTGGTGAGGTATTTTGCAAGATTTCTCGCGCATGCGCGGCGATTTCAGCCTATAGGGAAGCAGAGCGTAACTCTCTAGTGAGTCCAACATGGCGTAGTGGCAGCAGCACTGCCAACGGTTAGACAGCGGACACCGAGATGCTCTAGGGAAATACCCCAAGGCACTCTCGGCGTATCAAAAATTTCTCGATTGATAATCATTATTTTCAAAAAATATTCAGTTTCTAGGGTATTAGGATACAGGGAACCTACTGTATTTTGTAACATTTACCACGACATACACTGCTTCGTGTTCATTCCCGTTTATGTACGAATAAATTCGTTCCATGTTTCAGTTTTTTCTCTTTCTCGGTTTTACATCTTTTTATTTACTGTAGGAATTGTGTATTCAAGATAGTAACAAAACAAAATCATTTTACATTTTACAAATTTTTCTATGCTTATTAACTTTACTTTTCCATCTAGGTGAGGATGATCCTGATTCTGATAACACTGAGCCTTGGGACTCTGATTAAAATTTGTCTGATTGTATCAGAGTGGCAATTTCATCAAAGCCTCTCTTTATATATATACCCAGAATTCTTAAGGCTTAAATTTTCTTATTCCCATGTTGTTGACTATGTCTTAGTTATTATGATCATACTCACCTTGAGGATTTTATATAATAAATTAACCCTATATAGTACAAAATTCCGCCAGTACCTGAGGGAGGAGGGTATTGAATACTGGTAGTTTTCTTGATGTTTATAACAAAACTAAATCAATACATAAACGGGACTGTGTACTTTGCCAAGTGCAAAGTAGTATAAAAAATGTCTACAAAAAATAAGTAATATGATGAATTCACCTAACGCTTGAACAACAACAAGCGTTAAACACGAGCATTTTATTAAACAACTGAAACGCAATGGAAACATTAATATGTAGTAACAAAGAGATCGATATAATGAATGTGTTTAAATATCTAAAATAAACAAAAGCAATAAAACGATGAAAAATCTAAAAAGCCATTCAAAATCGAATCATTTAGAGATGTTGCAGTTAAGGAAACTGTATGCGTGTTCCTATTGCAATGATAAATATTGATAAATATTGTTTCTATAATTAATAATGACCATCTGTAAAGCTGATCCGTTACAGAATAATAGTCTTGCTAATATTTCTTCTAAATAGAATTATGACTAAAATTCATTATAGTAGTACATAAATAGATAACTTCCCTTTGAGCATACATACACTTGCAAAGAAAAAGATAGTACGCGTGTGCTATCTTTAATTTCTCGCGTTATAATTATGGTACAGGAAATGTGCAAATGATACATAAAGACTACCTTCTACTAATACGTAAAAACTACCTATATGTATTGGTTACTGTCACATTTCGTGATGGGTTGTGGTAGAAGATTGTCTGACAGTGAAACAAACGCAATTCTTATTTTAAGAAAACTCAAAGTAACGATTACAGAAATTGCAAAAGGAATTAATCGAAGCAGAAAAGGAAAAGCAGTGGAAGGCCAGCAGCCCTATCACACCGTGACACAACAGTAATGTTTCGTGCTGCATCAAATTCTTGTGCTACTGCAAGAGAAATTGCTTGCAAAGCTGGTGACATACTATGTAATATTCAAAATGTTTGACATGTGCTGCAAATGAGTAATATTATAAACTGATCAGAAATAAAAGCCAAGCCACTTTGCGAAGAAACATACACTGGAGAAAAACCTGGAGGAATATAATCTTTACAGATGAAAAATGGTTTTGTCTGGATGGTCCAGATAATAGTGCATACTATTATCATGACATTTGAAAAAGACAATTAACAAGAATTAGACAACAAATAAAAGGAGGTGGAATAATGATTTGGAATGGATTTTATTGGAATTGGAATTTTGAAATGGATATTAATTTCATACAAGGAAAAATGAATAGCGCAAGTTATTTGAGATTAATTAAAAACCAAATTGATAAGTATGCACAATGCATTGCAGGTCCAAAATTTGTATTCCAGCAAGATAATGCTGCCATATACATGGAAAAAATTATTCATGAATATTTTTCAAAAGAGAAAATTCCTGTTTTGGAATGGCCGGCGTGCTTCCCGGACTTCAATATTATTGAGAACTGTTGGGGATTGGTAGGAGCCAAATTGGATGACTACAAAGAAACTGAAAAAGTTGAAAACATTCTCTATCAGGAAATACTGGGTAGTATAGGATATTTGGTTACTGGAACAAAACCTGATCTTGCTTTCACATACAGCAAATTATCCCAGTATACGAAAGATCCTTGTCAAATACACCTACAAGCGTTAAAGAGGGTATTGCATACGTAAACCAGGATTATTATCAAAAGCTGTCTACACAGAAGGTAGACAATTTGAAAATTTAAATAATTTAAAAATCTGTATTAAAGGGGAATGGAAAAATTTATCACAATTTTCAATTAAAGTATTGTATAAATCCTTACTAAAGTAGTAGAAGTAATTGAGTAGTATAGAGTAGTAAAGAAGTAATTGAGAACCACGGAGGTCCCACACATTATTAAACACAGGTAAAGTTATATCATTTTCATATTTGTCTATTTTAAAATTATATAATATGGAATATTTTTCAGATGTGCTATCATTTTGTCTGTTTTCATTTAGGTATTTGTGTTTTTACTAAGAGAATGCGTTGAAGAAAAGTCAATAAAAGTTATGTTTATGTATTAGTAGACGGTAGTCTTTATGTATCATTTGCACCTTCCCTATGCCATAATTATAACACGAGAAATTAAAGATGGCACACGTGTGCAATAAATCCCTTAAATAACGAACCGGAAAAGTCAAAACGTATACTAAAGAAGAGCTCTGTTAAAGCTACGCAATTCAGTTTATGCTACAGCGTTTACATTTGAATAGTATTGTTTTCGAGAAAGGTCTTTCATTATCGGATTTAAAAAAATGTTTAAACACCATAAAATGATTCATATTATGGTAGAGTGATTTTAGTTACTCGATATTCAGCGATAATTAACTCGTCCAAATTTTTCTGTGTCGTATTTCATGAAATGTTAGTGAAAAAATTGTTATATGATTATTATAAGTAATATTTGTGATACAAAAAGCATAGAGTATGTAGTAGTTTTGCAAAATGTCGAAGATAAATTCGTACGAACGAAATTATCATTTATTACATTACTACAATAGAAAGTAAGTCTTCTGTATTTTTAACCCATGTTTACAGAAAGCATACATTTTTTAAAACATTCAAATCGTCAAATATGATAGATCGAAGTTCGATTGATTTATGAAAACAATAAGAATATTTAATTGGAAGATTTTGAAGGTTAACTTACTTGTGAAAAAATAAACTTGTGTTTTATTCATGAATCGTCATCTATCGGTGCAAACATACATAAGTACGCGCAATTTAAATTAATCACAGAATTTCAAAAAAATCAATTTAGTTGCATTTTTTAAACAATTTTAATAACATAATTTACTTTAAAAATTCTCAAATTTTACACTTCTACTGACATGCAAATACTTTTCATACACTCTGCGTTGGTACTTGCACATATGGTATCGAAAATAAATTAGCGAATGATTAAAGTTAATTGAAACGTAGCTACATACAATAGAATTTAACTGAAGTAGTCCAAATGGAATTTTTATATTAAATTTATTATATATGTTCGTACGTTACGCCATCTGAAAGGTACATGGAGAACGATCACAGCTTCCACGATTACAGTTTCCTACCTTAGCTACAACCTATACGGGAGATTTAGTTGGAAATATGACCGCACGAGTTATAGGAGGATAAACCAACTGAAATGTTATGAACATTACCAGGGATCTATAGCACCGACCGTTTTAAATACCACTGATTTTAGCGACCTCTATGCCAAGAAGACTATTCAAATGTAAGATTGTTTTCTGAGATTCAAAAAATCTCGTATCTCATATATTTCATGTAATAAATTTCATTCTTTAATTACACGAAGCATGCAAAGTTAAATAAATATTCTACCCTTACTAAATGCATAATACACTTGGTGCGAATAGTTTTAATCTATCGTTTTAATCATCGTTGCTCTATTTAAACATGGTCGTACAGGCATTAATGATGATCCACGTTCAGGACGTCCAAGAACTGCAACCACTTCAGAAATGATTGATCATGTCCATGATTTGGTTTTGGAAAATCGCCGATTAACTGTGGTTGATTTAGCTGAGGCCACAGGCATCTCAACTGAATCAGTTCATGAGATCTTAACTAATGAATCAGATATGAGAAAGCTATTGACAAGATGGGTGCCGCATTCGTTAAATTCGGATCAAAAACGCATTCGCGTGAAATGTTCTCAACAACATTTGGATCGTTTGCAAAAAAATAAAACTAACTTTGTTCGTCGATTTCTAACTATGGATGAGACTTGGGTTTACCACTATGATCCTGCATTGCGACAACACACCGCAGAGTTAACTGAGCTCAGTTGTTTAGCTTCAAAGCAGCCAAAGTGGTGAAAATCGACAAAGAATGTCATGGCATCCGTTTTTTGGGATGCAAAAGGAATTTTATTAATTGATTACCTTCAAACCAGGAAAACAATAACAGGAGGGTATTACTCAAACCTTTTGGATCAACTGGATGCACAAATTCGGGAGAAAAGACCTGGCTTAGCGATGAAAAAAGTCATTTTTCACCAGGACAATGCACCGGATCACAAAGATGTTCTTGCAATAGCCAAATTGAAGGAGTTACGCTATGAATTGTTGCAGCATACACCATATTCACCAGACTTGGTCCCCTCAAACTTCCATTTGTCCCAAACCTCAAAAAATTCCAACGTGGCAGGCGTTTTTCATCAAATGAAGAAGTTATAGCAGCCGTAGATGAGTACTTTAGAGGTTTCGAGGAAAATCATTTCGGAGATGGGGTAAATGAATTAGAAAATCGCTAGGAAAAATGTATTGAGCTTAAGGAAGAATATAGTAAAGAATAAATGTATTTTGACTCATTAGTTCATGTCATTTCATTGTTAGGCTACGAACTTTTCTGAATGACCTAGTACTGTACAACTTGAGCACCATGACTTCTTCAAATTCTTGCCACATACACAAAATGTAGATGATCGGTAAATTGTTATACAATTTATATAGTTAGAAGATTTCCTGAATTGCATAAATTGTGTTTCTGAAGTGTTGTAAAGAAATATAAAATAAATTGAGTATTTTTCAATTTGAAGCATTTCAAATTACATATGTCGAATGGACTAGGGCTCTTTCAAATTTTATAACAAATCGATTTGTTAATTCTGAAAGTGGCTTAACTCCATTTGTGGTAAGAAAACACATGTGGTTCACTTAATAATTGCTATTATTTTAATAGGAATTATAAATTGAACTCTCGGGGATACACTTAAGCAGTGTGACATATGTATAGGTATCTTATAGTATATTTTTAATTTTGTTGAAAGAAAAACGCAAACTCTTAAATATCTCAATTTAAATATAAATGGAGTTAGGTCACTCTTTCAAAATAAACGGCTCATTTAGTGATTTAATTGATGGCATGCACGCTGTCCTTAGATCAAGACTTTACTGTATGATGTTCCGAATAAAAATCCATGCTTCAAACAGAAAGATAGAAGCAATGTGTATAATGCTTTAATTGTTCATTATTGGTATCTTTTGATCCGCTTTATCTTATCCATATGCATCTGCTTACTAAAATTTACAACTACAAACTGCGTCATGTTAGTATTTCAACGATTGTTTTATCGTCATTTGTCATTTGTCTGAATATTTTTGTGGCACCGTGTAATGCGTAACAATAGAGAACATGTACGGTGGATGTAACAATATGTAGGTATGTAGTTTTCCGTTATGTTCATCGAATCTTCGATAAGATGATATTTAATTAACAGACCGGGCATAGCAAGCATAATATACACACATGAGTATGTACATCGATCTACGAAGAATGATACGTTATACATATCCATACTTCGATCGTACACGTACACAATATTGCGCATCTATTCAAAGACACAGAATGTCCAAGAAATGATAAGACCCTCAAACAAATTTTAACTTTCCTTTCGCGTTTCTCTTGCTTTTAGTTGTCTTCTCCGTCATCTTCGGTTTTTAAGAAATTCAATTTTCAAAAAAATGTCAAATTTTTTTCATTGAGAATTCTTTCTGTTCTACCCGTAACAGTTATACGAATGATTGTTATGTAACATGACTTTATATACTGTTCGAAATGCAATAGTATTCAGGGTGTCCGAAAAGATGCCTCCTTCAAAGGGGTGGGTGATTCCTGATGTAATCTGAAGTAACTTTTTCCTTTAAGAAATCGTTCTCCGCGGCTTTATTAAAGAATTATTAATGAAAACCCTGGACCTATCGGAGCTCGGCTACAGCGGAAGGATGCTGGCGAGGCGAGGGGTGCTCCGCTAAGCCGCTGTAGCCGCGTTCTGATTGGCCGGGGCTTTTCGTTAAAAACTCCATAGCAAAACCGCGGAGAACATTTTCTCAGAGGAAAAATTTACCTCAAATGACATCAGGAATCACCCCTATCAACGAAGGATATCACTTTTGGGGCACCCTGTATATGCCTGTGACATTACAAACATTGACCAATTTTGTCAATCAATCAACGCACCAATTTTGCAGACATTTTTCATTTCATTTTGAAAAGTATGGGTCTGAGATCAAATCTAACAACACAGATCTGACCATCTTTCTGTGGGAACTGTAAACAAATTATAATGGAACGAACATTCTATTTTCGATGAACAAATTAAAACAGTTCTGCATGTCATGAACCACTGCCAGTCATTCTCAACGCCAGCAATTGCTTCGCATATTTCGCAGTGCAATGCAACCATTTATAAAGATATATTGCACATACTTAATTTATTAGACATTTGTTTTAACAACCACTGAAAATTATGGCAGTAAACACTGCGATTACAAAATCTGTATTCTAATTCAGGGCTGACTAACTGGCGACTCGCGAGCCAGTTGTGGCTCCCATCCCCACTCTTCTCAATTGCTTAGTTAGGCAAAGGAGATTCCTTCTACTTGGTTGCTGAACAGAGGTGTGAAAGTCAGGTATCAGTCCCATTACTCCGGGCGGTACCTTTGATGTCTGCTGTCCCTTTAAGGGGGTAGACTCGTTTCCAGGATTGCAAGGTTGCCAGAGGAGAAATAAGAACAGCGAGCCCTCTGCATAGATCTTCGTTTCAGTAAGTAGAGGCGCAGCCCATTGCCTGTCCCGGGAGTGGAGTCTTTTAGCGAGTAGTGGGGAGACCGACCATCCGTCTCTCTGAGACCCACACTACCCCCTTCTAGGGTGTACATAAATGTATTTTTTCTGGACACTCCCTTAACAAAAACAAAGGATTGCAAAGACGCGGGATGCGCCTTCTCATTTCTCAATAATGCATGCGATGGGGTTTTTTAGTAGTCAAAAGCGCTAGATAAAAGGTCAATCTAGGCCGCGATCGCCCTCAAAAGTCCTATTTTTACGTTTACGAGACGTAATTTGCATTATTCGGAAGCATGTAGCTGTCGCAGCTTTATGAAAAGACATAACATAACTACATGCTACATATTTATCTCTTAATTATTAATTTGTTAATATACTCTATGTTCAGTCACATAAACTGCATCTTTATTTTTCCTTTGAATATACTCTTAATTAATGGAGCTTTTATCCGGATAAGCATCCTTGTAAGATAATATAATATATTACATATTAAATGTTAATATAATATTATTAATAATATATTACTATTAAATGTAATATATTATATATTAAATATACATTATGTAGTATAATACATTATATTAAGATAATATAATTATAATACATTGTATTAATATAAATATTATATTAATATAAAATAAATATAATATAAATATTATATTAATATATTTAATATATATTATATTGTAAAAATTAGTTTTGTTGTATTAAGATTAAATTTTGACCGCGATTCGATTGTTTTCTTTCTTTTTTGTTAACATTAGGGCTGTTGACTTGCTTTTGTTACATACTGTACGATGTGCCGATCAGTGTTTATTCAGTAATCTCGTATTTTCTTCATGTTTCCAAGGATACAAAAATATAAAAAAAGGCAAAAGTTTTTGTCAGCTCCTCCCGTGACTTATGCACAAAAGTGCCAGTGCAGTAAGTAGCTCTAATGGATCAATAGCGGTGAGCACAGCCATCACGTAAGCTGAATATAGATGCACGGAAGAAGTACAAGGTGAAGTATAATTATTTGTTGTTTCCATCAAGCGATGAAGCAAACCGATTCACGTTTATTTCATAATTCAAATTTATCAAATGATGTCGCGTTACCACGGTTTCTATCGCTAAAAATAAAGAATGGAAGAAAGTGTGACAACCTTTCTCCTTCTCTGCACATTTAATCGATAATTATTACTTTAAGGCGCGTGACACATTTTATGATTCTTGTCGTGCTCAATCGTGTGCATTTGAAAAGTTTATTACTTAATATAATACGATCGCTCAATATTTTCACAATCACAACGTAAAATTCAAATATTCTCACATTTCAGTTTTGACTAGGAATAAGCGAGGAGGAATACCTTCGAGGAGGAAGCAGATCATCCCAAATGCATTTCCTATGCGCGGTACAGTCAAGTCTCGATCTAAGAAAAACCCTCGGGACCATGCGAAGTTCTACTATTTTTCTGGGCCTTACATCGAGGGAGGGGGGGAATGCCCCCACAGTGGATGGATGGGATACTCTCTTTTCTTAGATCGTACACTTCCCGTCTTCTTAGATCGAATATTTACTGTATAGTATTATTTATTTATATTCATGAATTATATTATTACATTTGTCTAAACGATAGCACCTGCTTTCTATAGACGATTTATATTTTGAATATGTATTAATTTTAACTGTATGTTTGTAAATTCATAAAGTGAGTTTTTGTAGTATAGTTATTTTGTAGAGTTAACACTAAGCCTACCACGAGGGGACAAATGACCCATTTTAGATTTTTATTTGGCAATCATTGAAATTGTAAATGTGTTTCCAAGGGAATTTATTGAATATATTTTTTGACTTCAGTATATATTATGGTAAAAATAGCAAAAAATATAAATATATTTAATCTTGTTATTTTTATAATACTATACACATCAGTCACTTTTGATGGTCGGTTTGTTTTTACTCGATTGTAGAAAATGGTAGTGACTACATAATCGATTAATGAAACTGTTATCTTCAAATGTAGCCCCGCCCGTAATGTATTTTAAAACTAGGCAAGAACTTTTGCAACCATCTAATACAGGGTTTCCCAAACTGTGCCCCGCGAAAAAATATTAATAACAAAGCTCTTTTTCCACAATTTGACTATAATAATTTCATGTTGGATTATCAACAAGTTACAAAAATGAATCAACGATTTCAGAATCGTATTCTTAAACAGAGATTACAAAGTATCGATGGAACGTTCTCAGAGGTATACTTTGTTTCAAGAGCCGAACTGTTGGGGCTAACCTAAACAGTTTGGAGATACGAAGGGACTCTGGTTTTCTTTCTGGGGGTTCCGACGATTCTTTTCGTCATAACGTCAGTCGAAGTTAAGACATTTTCGCGCCGTGAAATAAAGGCTAACTTTTACTTTAAAAGTACCAGTGTGCATTCATTTACACCCATTTCCAATATTTTACGTATGAATAATTCATGATATTCCTGTTGGCGCCACAAAACATCACAACGTTACAACTTTGTATACAAATTGTTATTTTAGCTTTTAAATGCTAAATTTTCTTTTTCAACAGCTATAATTTACGATTCTGAAATACTAAATGCTAAAAAAAGCTAAATTCTGCAGTAGTTTACAGTTGATGGTTGTTACCAAGGTAATTGGGGTAACACATTTAGACAGAAGACAGCGGTACTTTTCTGAATGTCAATTGGTCAACATCTGTAAATCGAATAGAAAATAATAAATTGCTTTTACAAAAGCCCTATAATTCTAACTGACCTAGTTATCAGTAATGACTCAAAGTTCAAATAAATACTACATGAAATAAGTATTTTTTATTTTTCTAAGATCTATTGATTATGTGTCATTACTAGACAGCGGATCTTTATGTATTCATGGCAAAAATGAGTAGGTGTGATAAAAACGGTAAAAACATTAGATGAATTTAAAAATACTGTTACATTATTTTGAACCTGTTAAACATATTAAAACAGAAAATAAATTGCTATTACATTCCAGTATGTTGCAGTTCAGCTAGAAAATTTTTATTTTGCATAATGATCCACTGTCTAGTCATTACCCTTCAAATTACACAAGGTGATCCGGAAATATTCGAAGACCCTTAAGGCGGTAGTTCCACCTCTGGTTGTAACTAGAATCTTACTAGATTTTGGGTCGAAAATATGGGTCTGCGTCCCGACATTTTTTGTCCTTAATTCAGCAAATTTTGAGCTGGGCGAGGGCTGTAATTCTAAAGAGGAAGGTTTGACGTAGTGCGCTCTGATCATGAGGTTAACGAGATTATGTTCATATCTAATAATATGAGGGCCCAAAGTAGAGAAAAAATCTAAGAAAAAAACCCGCAGATTTCAATGCATTTTTCTGTCTCTAAAAGACTTTTTGATTGCTATGATGACCAGAGCGCACTGCGATGAACCTTCCTCTTTAGAATGAGCCCTCACCCAGCCATAAATTTGCTGAAATAAGGGCAAAAAATGTCCGGGCGCAGACCCATTTTTCCGACCCAAAATCTAGTAAGATTCTAGTTATTTGCTAATTTAGAGTGGGAAACCCTGATCTATTAAATAACGTGGCAAAAATGCTCCATCTACGGTACGCATAGCGATTGTTCTGAGGAGCATTGCTCTAGCTCCGTAGAAATCGAAAGTATGCTTGCTATCGCATTATGTACCTAGGTACAGAGGGAGCAACAAAGTTTTCTACCCCTTCTTCTAGCATCGTTTGCCCTGAAGCATTCAAGTTCTCAACAGAAATTCGGAGCGTTTGTTGTCCTTGCTAGATCAAAAACATGGCCACATTATGAACAATTTAAAGATTAAAGAAATTATATACAAAAAGATTGGCGATTATGTACGGGATGTGTAGAAATTATATGTCACTGTGAAAATATGTTTTGAGAAACAAAATGAATCTATTATTCCACACAAGGAACGATTGATTCAGTATCAGTTTATTTCAGTTTGCTTATGAAAATATTGGTTGTTTGTTCATATGTAGTATCGTTTTCTAACTCGAATGATCCTCACTTGACGTGTTACATTGTAAACGTTGTGACGTGGCAGTTTTGCCTACGTCCTCCGGAACCGATTATCGGAAGACCGGGTCACCCTCTGGCAAGAGAAACGCGAGATGGGCAGTGGCCAGCGATCTCCCTGGGCACAAGCGAGACCGATGGGCGATTTTGCAGGACCATAGCTGGGTCCCGGGGGGTGACCCGGAACACTTTCCGCGCCGACAAAGACTGAGGGACGCTATTGGTTCCGGGCACGGTGTATTATAGAGGTGTTCCGACTAAGCCCTCTGTGAGGCTGAAGTTTTGAAAAAGATAGCGGTTGGTTCTCTGGTCGCCGCCAGATGGAATCCTAGTCGTTATTACAGTTTTCATGTACGTATGAGAATGAGAATGTGTGTAGCTGCGTGTCCATACTAAACTAAGGTATCATTGAATCAGTGTAAGATATGTACACGTTGCCTCCATTGCACTCCATTGCTGCAAAAAAATGAGAAAATTCACAAAATGTTGCGTTTGCCTAGCATATTTTGAAACCGAGGAAAGCCGTGTAAATGTCCAAGCTGAGGGAGAATTAGTTCACCTTAAAAGTAGGTGAGGTTAATCCACCCAAAAGGAAGCATATGCATGCTATTAAGAGAGACCGAAAAATATTTTATAGAGGCAATTTCAACGAGACGATGCGATATACTTGACATGACCATAGATAGGATAATTAATAATTATAATTTTCACTTTCCATGCGAAGAACATAAAACCATAATAATTAGTAAATGTTTATTTAGCTATATCACAATGCGCATGCGACAATATGCGAAAGCCGAAAATCGTACATTGAAAAATTCACATAAAATAACAAAAAACTGTCGAGATTTTACAATTCATAAATATTTCTGTGTACAAATCTCTGTAAACATGTAAATAAATGTTGTATCTAAATAAAACTTAAAATATTTACACAAAACTGTTTTTATTCATATAGTTTAGTTTTTCTTTACATATATAGTATTGTTAACAATTTTGTCAAGTAATTCACCTGATTATGAGGAATATCATATTTTTCTTTATGTTTCGTTAAACACTCTTCCAAACTACTTTCTGAAATTTTCGCAATCTCATTTCTTGTGTTCCGTATTTCGTTTTTCATTGCTTGGCACCTTATTTTAGCTCTCCTCAAAGCTTGTGTCGTGATATGTACTGCTTTTTTCATAACTTTGATGATGTAATATTAGAGACAATTAGAACAAGTCTCAAAAAATTGTCCCTCAATAATGCTGTTTGTACTGTTACGGGTCTACCGACATACTAATGTTACGCGTCAGTCGGTATACCCGTTGTATAGAATTGTTAGAAGATTCAGGTTGGTTACAGCGTTGTGAGGACAACGACGATGGAACGAAAGAGAGTCGGGAGACAGACTTGAGAGAAAGCGGACGTACGAGACGATAAAGGCGATATAGCCAAAGATAGTTGCCTTCCTCCAGAAAATAGCGTGTTACAGTTATTGAAAGTGTATTCATTTATTTAGTGAAATAGAGATTTCGTTATAGTACATATATCATCACTATTAACTGAAGAAATAATCCCCGTTTCGTCATCAGTGACCGAAACACCATTCAATGAATTTGCGTTCTTAAATTATTATGAGTTTGCGTCTGATTCAGTCTTGTTCAGTCTGATTGTGCGAGGCAACTGGAGGCAACCTGTACATAGGTACATATCTTAGTACGGACACGCAGCTACACACAATCTCATTCTCACACGTACACGAAAACTGTAATTGGGACTAGGATTCCATCTGACGGCGACCAGAGAACCAACCGCTATCTTTTTCACTTTCCCGAGAGTAGCCAGAACACCTCTATAATACACCGTGTCCGGAACCGATTATCGGAAGACCGGGTCACCCTCTGGCGAGAGAAACGCGAGATGGGCAGTGGCGAGCGATCTCCCTGGGCACAAGCGAGACCGATGGGCGAGCTCTCATGATTTTGAGTGTCGCGCCAATTTGCGCGACGCGATTTTGCAGGACCATAGTTGGGTCCCGGGAGGTGACCCGGAACACTTTCCGCGCCGACAAAGACTGAGGGACGCTATTGGTTCCGGGGTACCTCCCGCATCAAGACATCGAGAGGTCGACACGGCCCAGGACAAACAATCTGGAGGCGCCGACGAGGGCATCCGGTACCGAAACAAACAGCTATGTATTCAGCCCTGTCGTCGCCTCGTCCGGGAAAAAACCGGAAACGCAATCGGGTTGGCCTACGTCGATCGTCTCCGAGGAAAGCGGCCAATCACCGAGCATGCTACCGGAGAAGCTGCGAATCGCCGGAAGCCAGGGACCGTCGCGCAGGGCACGGCCTTGCCAAAATCGAGCTAGCGATAGGCCAAAGCGTTTCGCGGGGGGAAAAGCTGGGAAAGCGGGGGACGCTCTGCTTCCGCGTTACCGAGCCACGGCGTACAGTGATTCGGATCGAGAAATTCAGTGACATTTTGTCGAAAAATGAACTTTCTCATATTGTCATGTACAAAGTTTGTATTGCTTCATAAATATCGAAAATGAAGAAATGAATGAAATATAATAAAAATTGTAATCGTGACGAACACTTAAAGTTGGACATTTTGAAAATAGCTTGTTTCGCAGTAAAAAGGTGCTTATCTTTATCTGGATGCCCTGACCCACCTGTTTAATATTTTTTCTGTGTTCTTTTAAAATCAAGAGAATTCCTTTACAATAAGGATTTACACTGGCAATTAAAAATTAATTTAAATAATGTATTTAAAAAATAATGCACAGTGAAGGCACGGAAATTGTCAAAATTCCTCATCTTTGATACGAAATATCTTTTGAGTTCCAAATAGCACCGCATGATTACAAATTGTACTATGTTTAGTACACTTTTCCCTATATAGTTATGCACGATTTATTACCAATATCGGTCATCGACGCAAGTTATTAATGATTAAAGTGTATCCATCGCTGCCTCGAGCGCCAGGATTGTGCGAGACGCGAAGAACCTCTTCGCGCGCGTGCGAGAGGACTGTCTTCATTGCAGCCTACAATCGATTGTTTATTATATACTGCAGATGAAGAGACGATTGTTCTCTCATTTTTAGTTTGCATTCAGATGAAACAGCACCATTTCAAATTCGAAATTTGAAGTGGTTTGAAATAAATAATACATCTATCGAATGTACCATGCTATTTACAATGGTAGATAATAAAATTTGCAATGCGATTACGAGTACGAAATCCTCTATGTGTTGTTATATATGCAATGCAAAACCAACGGAGATGAATGATTTAGAACTTGTAAAATCGAAACCCACTAATAATAATAATTATTTTTTTGGAATTTCTTCGCTGCATGCTTGGATAAGATGCTTTGAATGGATATTGCATGTATCGTATAATATACCTTTTTAAAAATGGAGTGTTATCATACCCGATTTAAAAAACATTCGAGGCGAAAGAAAGAAGAAGATACAAGAACAATTTAAAGAAAAATTGGGACTAGTTGCCGACTACGTAAAACAAGAATGGGGCTCATCAAACGATGGGAATACGGCAAGAAGGTTTTTTCAGAATGCTGAAATTTCCGCGGAAATAACAGAAATTGACGTTGGTTTAATTAAAAGGCTGCATGTCATTTTACAAGTTATTTCGTCTCCATACCAAATAAATGTTACCAAATTCGAAGAGTATACGCTACAAACAGCAAAACATTATGTGCAACGTTATGGATGGTATTACATGCCTGCCTCCATACACAAGATATTAATCCACGGCAAAGATATCGTACAAAATGCTTTGCTACCGATTGGACAGTTTTCTGAGGAGGCACGAGAAACGAAACTTATATGTAAACAATTTTGTTTTCAATAACAAAGTAGCAATGAAAATTAAGTAATAAATATTGTTTAACGGGCCGTACTAACAGAACTACATAAATATTATATAATTCTGCATATAAAACAGCATACTGCAAAAGGTGTAATTGTAGAGTATTTAGCAGACTTTCTATAAAGCTTATTGTTAATAATCTTTTATAAGCGAAGAAGTCTTGTAAGTCAACTGGCCCTCCGAAAGAAATCACTAGGTTTGAAATTACAGAGTGATACATTATTGACAAAACATTTCACGGAATTCGAAGCTTTAATTGCTCAATTAAAGTCAGCGGGTGTCAAGCTGGAAGAAGTGGATGTAATATCGCACCTACTCTTGACACTACCGTCAACATATGATGGAGTTGTAACAGCAATAGAATCTTTAGCAAAAAATACCCTAACCATAGCCTTTGTGAAAACCAGACTTTTAGATCACGAAGTTAAGCTGAGCGAAAACCGTGACATAAACAACAAAATACTCCAGGCACAAAATAATTGTTGAAATATGCCAAAATGAATCTATTGTTTCACTCAGGAAACGATCGATTTAATATTTGTATATTTCAGTTTATTTATAAAACCGTTAGTTATTTGTTCGATGTATCGTTCAATGCTTTCTAGCTCGAATGATTCTCACGTGACGTGTGATATTTAAATCAAATAGATGTGCTTTCTGTGTGCTCATAGTTGTGTTAATAGAACTCCTTTAAGTTAATTTTGCTTAAATAAATACATAATCCAATAATAATAACAGAAAATTCAATTCAGGCTCCTCTAGAAACAAAAATTTTAATTTCGGTAACAAACAAAGTTCTAAAGCAAACCATGAATTGTCCATTAAATCATATCCAAAATACAGTGTGGCGGAAGAGGACATTTAAAAAAGGATTGTTATTACAACAAAAAGGCAATGGATAATAAAAATGTTGATAAGCAAAGAACATTGCACACTGTACCAACTGTACAACGTGTACAGCCAGGGACAAGTACAGAAAGTAATGAATTTTGAATTTTTGGCAGGAAATTATAAATGCAAAAGAGAAAGAAGAAATGAAACACAATTTTTGCTGGACTCGGGAGTCCAATCAGGATTTCAGTGGCTAAGAGCAACACATTTATAACGGCTACAAAAAGGGGCACGCTGAATGTAATAACCGATATAGGTGTCAAAGGAGAGCCGAGGGATGTATTATATTCACTGGACATGCCATTTAATTTGTTATCAGAAAATATACGCATAAATTCGTCTAGAATTTATATAGTTTTCATGTGATATAATAAAATATACAGCATTTCATTTAAAAAATTGAAGATCACCTTCATATCTAACAAAACAGTATAAACACAAAAACACCATTGTGTATACGTCATTGTGTTGCGCATAAAAAACAGTACTACTTTTTCCTGTTTCATTTTTTTCTAATATTTATTATTTATAAGAAAAACGCTGGCTAGTGATAGCGCGAACACCCTGTATAGTTTATACGCGATCAGTAAGTAAATTAAAGTTGCATCATTGGCAACATTCATTTATTCTGTGTTATTATTTAGTTTGCGATGAAATACACGGATACAGTTTTGAAATTAAAAATTCAAAGATAAAATTAAAATATTTACTCATAGATTTTCCAATGATATGGTTTCCATTCTGTTCTATTACCTTTCGCTATTTTGAGGTATTTTATCGTGTCACTGAATAAACCTATGAAGAAGCATCTGAATTTTACCTTTGAACATTAATTTAAAAACGCTATGAACTTTCGTTCCATCCCAACATTTGGATCCTGAAATTAAATGAAACACGAAGAGATATGTTCACAAAGTACTCACATGTATTGTCTCCTATGTGCAATTAGGCTGTTAGAGGGGCCTCGTGAATGGCAATCTAGAAATCGATAGAAAACTGACGTTAGTGAAATGTTGAAATAAATGTATCTTACAATTAGTAATGTAGATAAGTAAATATTACGAAATAAGTAATCTTCAAAATCGTTTTATTAAAACAAATGTGTATATCGCAGCAGCTATTTGAATGTTTGTTTGTTATGACCGGCGTTCAGTATTTAAAAGCTACAAATTATTGATTCTACTAACGAGTACCGTATACGCGCGGTTTCAAAATTTGACCGTCGCATTTGATGTTATTAATAGCATGTCGTATGATATTCTTCCGCCATTTCTATGGGAAATTATATCGATAATATGTCGTTAACTATTAGATTTATGATACAGGAAGGTCAATACCTTTTTACGTAGAATTTTGTACTTCATCCGAGTTCGAGTAAACATATTGGGCATTGTATTTAAAAAACTGGAGGTGACCTTCATATCTTGATTCCACTGACAAACGTCGCTCCTTATGGGTTTTTCCTATATGTCTCAAGACACGTGAAGAACACACGCCGTGTGTTATTATCTTCGACGCGTAAATCACCTCCATTTGAATCCCGAAACAATCGACTCCGAGGTCGATCTGCGCCAATCGCGTAACACCGCGTTCGCCGAATCGACGTCTTTTGGGGACCCCCTCGGCGAAGCGGATTCTCATTCTGATTCTCACATTCTGATACACGGTCAATCAGGAATGACAGTCTGATTGAACAGTCAGACTGTTAATCCTGACATTCCTGACTGATCCTGACTTCAATCTGCTTCAATCACGAAGGACCCTACATACAGCTATAGCGCCCCTACACGGTCAATCAGGAATGACAGTCTGATTGAACAGTCAGACTGTCAATCCTGACTTCAATCTGCTTCAATCGCGAAGGACCTATCAGTCAGACTGACAGTATTGAATGACGAAATTTAGTAAACAAAATGTCCTACAAAGAAAAAGCATGTGTAGCAATAATTTTAGCATTTGCTATAAAGAAAAAAATAAAACGCACCATTTGGGTGAAAGAATGGTTAAAAAAAAGAGAACGATGGAATCATTTTAATTTATTGCTACGTGAAATTTCGACCACCAATACAAACGATTTCCAAAATTATTTCCGCATGGATCAAAATTTATTCAATAAACTGGTGAACATGGTAGCGCCACATTTGACCAGAAGAAATACAGTCATGCGAGATTGCATACCTTTGCATGAAAGAGTGGCGCTCACCTTAAGATATTTAGCAACTGGGCGAAGTTTCGAAGACCTTTAATTTTACTGTCATGATGTCCACATCAACTATATCACAAACAGTTTTTGAAACTTGCAAGACATTAATTTATCTTCTCCAGAATTACATCAAGGTTATTAGGTTATTTAATAATAATGTAGATATACTTTATTTTTAAAGTTGGAATTCAATTTTAATAATCTTTCTATTACGTAAAATAGAGCGATTATCTTTCTATTACATTTAAGATTGTTTAGTTTATGTAGTTTTCATGTAGCCAGGGCCACTTGTTGCCCACAGCTGTGGGCTTCATTTCTTTATAAATTAGAAGCAATTTTTCCAATGCTATTTGTTTTTTGTATTTATTCGTATAATTTGGATGAATTTTGTTCCATAATTCTGGAAAACTCTCATATTCTGAGATAAAACGCCTCAAACATTCGTCACTATCGTTAATTGGTAACTCGTCTAGATTAAATTCAAATTCAAAATCACGTTCGTCCTCCATGTTTGCTTGTAAAGACAACACAAAATGGTTGCCTCTATTTCATGTCCAGAAGTTGCTCGATCGGAGGCATTCTCAAGTAACTTGGGCCCAAATAAGAAGGTACTTGTTCTGCTCATGTTGTTGCGCGTCAGCCATAAAATTGATGGGCGCAAACCAGGCGCAAACCCATATTTTCGACCCAAAATCTAGTATGATTCTAGTTATAACCAGAGGGTAGATTACCGCGTCGGCTAGTAAGTATCTTCTTATTTGGGCTCAAGCATAATATCCGTGGAATAACCCCACTTCTCGGGAGATGCCTCCGATCGAGCAACATAAATTTATTAAAAATTTACACGTTTCTCAAAATTAATTTTAATTGTTATATTTAATATTAAAGGACATAAATAAAATAATAAATTTATTAAAAATTAATATTATATGCGAGCGATCGTCGTTTTTCCGCTTAACTAAGGAATTTTTGCTAAGATATGAAGCTTCACATAATTATTTATCATTATATTATCGCATTTGATAGTTAAACAAATTGGTAGTGGTCTCAGTTGATTTTATATTCATCATCGTACGTTTTAAAAAATTCTCACGGTATATAGACCGTTCAACGAACGTAGTAATATATTTGTAGAAACAGTTGACGAACGGTCGCATCGTGCTGACGCACATGCACAGCACGGACGTGCACGTATACACAAAATTCAATGTGTAGCAACTGCAGTTTTTCACGAATATCTCGAAAACTATTCATTTCAGCCAAAAATGACACGTACATTTTGTGTTCAGCATGTCAAAACGAATAGAAGGGGGGGTTTCTAAAGATCAGCCCATTGTTTTTGTACAACAAATAACTTACGAGTTATTCGAGATCGTCACGTTACAAGACTCACCCTGTTATTCCCAAGAAACTGATAGGTCCTTTAGGGCGGGGGATGGACTCCACCCTTCTCTCTGCACCACTCCACAAGAAATCTCAGCTAAACCTAACCCCGAGACCTAACCAAAATTCATTTAAAAGCTGTACAAACCTACCTACCTCCGTGGGATAACAATCTAGAATTGAGATTCCCTACCAATTTTGATAAACTCTGAATATATTATCCGAGGTGTGATTATAAACGACTGTTTCGCTACATATTATCGCCGCTCGACCATATAATTGTCGACCGCGATAATTACTCCGAGTAAAAAACTGTTAGAGCCACTACAGCTAACTGCACCATTTTAAACGAATTGAAGGAGTTTATTCACAGGAACGCTACCGTGTTTATTAACCGAAACAATACCGTAAACTACAATATAGTGAGATCTTATAACAACCTGCCTTCTCAAGCTCTCGCGTGGCAGAACTGTTGTCGTTTACGCAGTAACGGCGCGTCGTCAATTTTTACCGATCGTCACCTTTTCAAACCTTCATGTGTTTCGTCTCCGATGACGTCACGTACACGTGCATACACATTCACACCATTATTACCCAAAGAATTTTGTTTATGTTTGGAATTAGATAAAGCTTCGTACAGACCTGAACATTTCGCCGAACAGAACACCAGTCTAGACTCTAGAGTAGTCTGGACGAAGCACAGTGTGACATTTCAATCATTTAGGGCAGGCATGTCAAACACGCGGCGCACAGTGGTCCGAGAACGCGATTTTACTGGCCAAAACTCAAAATGTCATAGGATTTTTATAAAAGTTGATAATCAGATGTTTTTTAGGTCACTGATAACGAATCTGACATAAAAAATTAAAAATTCAAAATGGTGGATTCAATACTATGCACATATAGTCTGGAAATTCCTTTTTCGTAGTCAAAATTAAAGAGACACACATATCGACATTTTTCAACGCAATAAATTTGTATATAATTATATTTCCGATGTTAATTCTAAATTAGACAAATATTTCAACATGGCTAATTCGAATTCCTCTTTATCTAAATCTTCTGCATTACCAATTAATTTTCATTTACGTTTCGATCAAAGATTAGATGTTGTTTTAACGATTTATCGTAATTTGCTTTAAAACGCTTTAGCGACCGATGACAATTTTTCCAGTTCTGGGATAAATTATTGCAAAAAAAGACGTACTTTTTGTTTAATGGACTTTCTAGTTCCCTCACAAGTCACTTCGTTGATTTCATCAAAAATAACATCAGATACAGAAATTATTTTCCTGCTCGGATCACCTTCATTATACCATTTCATTAAAAAGATCCTCATTTTTGAAGTTATATTTGTCTACAAATATAAAAATTATTAACCTTTTGTTGTCAAAACAGTGTGATGGGAAGGTTAAAGTGAAACATACTTCGCGACATTGTAATTCAAAATTATTTTCAACTCTTAAACTAAATTACACACTATATAAATTAATTAAAAATTATGTATAATGTATGTATTTACATACATAAATATGTTCAACTATGATTATATAACTAACTATAATACACAATTTAACCCACATAAAACTTAGCGAAATCCTTCAGTACAGATGTTTCCACGTGAATATTCGATTGAAGACTAACGTGATCAAAAACAAGTATGCTCGACGAGAACGAATTCTTTCTGTAAATTTGATCAATGTAATACAATGTAACAGTTTATACAAAGAAATACTAACAAGCAGATACGACTCGCGCAGTCTAAACATCAGAATCCAAGTCAACTATGCTATCCAGACGCCAAAATACTCTGCGGGATTTCATTTCTTAATCATCGTATAAACTACACGGCTGCAGCAGGCTGCACCTAAAATTTATATGCTCTTATTCGAAATTGTTTAAACTTTCATATAAGACAAGTCTGATGTCTAACACTTTTATACATTTTTTTAAAAACCTTCCCAAAGTTTAAATTGCCAATAATATTGCAGCATTCGTACATGGATTAAATAATGCTGGAAACCTAATTAAATAATGAAAACGCGCCTATTAATATATATAAAACATTTATTCAAACCTGTTATATAATGCTCTATAATCAGTTCTTAGAATAATTAGTTTCACTTTGAGTTTCAGAATTTTGCCTTTAGAACATTATCCTCGGTTACACAATTATCTGAAATGGATCATATTTTGGATTTTGATGGTTTAAAGTATTGTTACTTTATAGACGAAAAAGTTTTTTCAAAATTTTGAACTTCGAAAATTGACTTTTGGCCAGTAAAATCGCGTTCTCGGATCACTGTGCGGCGGTTCGAGAAGTAATTTGCGACCCGACCAAAAACTTTGAAACTGTTAATGACAATTTATAGGTTTTACATTACAAGTTCACCTTTTTGCATGTGAATTTCACCCTTCTGAAAATCAATTTCACCCTTCTGAAAATCAATTTCACCCATTAAGAATATTTAAAATTAATTATGTATTTATTTCGATTAAATTATATATTTATTTCGACACGCGTGAACAGTGCCATTACTGCGAGGGAAGACTCACTACTCAATATGCTTCAATAAATATGTATATAGGGAATATGTATAGGGAAAAGTTGTCCAGTATGCTTACCTTGACAATATACATATTTCAAGGTGAGGTGTACCCTTTTCTGCATAATTACAAAGAAAATGTATCCTTATTATACGCTTACATGCGTTTCAAGTATGAACTATCTGTACACAGAAATTACGCTTTTAGCTGGCCACGAATTTATTTTAGCGTCACGTACTTATCCGTGTTTCTATGTCAAATAAACGAACGTGCCCGGTGCTCGTATTTCCCTCATACCTAACGGCTAACGGAAAAGAAATGTACCGAGCACTGAGGAGTTTCTAGAATTCTCACCACCCTTAACCTTTCTCTCGACTTTTGAATTGTGAGCACGTACGAAGAGACCAAAAGGCAAGCAAAATTCCGATAAACAGAAATTTTACTGTAATCGATGTAAATATTATATGGTTTCCACCAGAGCTGAGCATGAATTAATTAAAATTTTAGCCAAGATTGATTGATTAATGTGTACGATTAAAAAAGGTAATCATTGAAAAATGAACGATTGATTCAATCGATTGATGATGTTAATCGTCAAGCGTTGATTAAAAAGTGAAATCATCGAAAAATCGAAGACTAATTTAATCAATCGTTGAAGTTAATCGCCACATGGTCTATCCATAAATTGTAATAAGGAGGGAGAGAGAGAGAAAAAGAGAGCGGAGATGGAGAATGAACAGAAATATATCTCAACTAAAACTCAGTTTTGATTCCGTATTTCATTTCGAAATTTCAGCAGTCAATCATTAATCAATTATCCGATTGACGATTACAACTGAAAAGAATGTATTCGTTTATTCGTCAATCGTTGATTAAATTTTTGCCCAACTCTGGTTTCTACCAGTATGGATGCTATGACATAGTTAAGCCTTGTGTAGCCAACCAACCTGATACTGATTTACTGCATTTCGATCAACAAGCTTGTTAATAATCCTCTAAAAATATTACAAAGTTTCTCTGAATGTCCATCCTGCGCTCGCTAATATATTAATACAATTAAATATGAGAATTTGTTCAAATGTGTTAAACACAAAAGGTTTTAAATGATCTATACGTTTTGGTTGGCTACATAAAGGTCAACATAAGCTTCTCTTATTCGTTAAATTAAGGGGATTCAATTAAATATTTATGAAAGGTTATAAAGCAAACTGTAATTAATTTTAACTCATCCATTCTCAAAGTTAAAAAAACTCTAGTTAACAACAACAGTATCCCAATATGATTTTCTTTGAGTTAGTGTAAACTTACGGACTATTAAAAGCAGAATAACTATGTCTGAATTAATTACAAAAACGTAGAAATTCTTATATACTGTGTATTCGCGAAAGTAACAGCTCAATTATAAAAAACTGCTCAGAGAACAGTTTATTGAAACTGTTTGTCGAATATTTTAATTTTTCAAATAATTTATCCGGGAGAGCGCGAACGCAGTCCCGACTAACAAAAATTATACGTCCGAGATATCCACATTAGGGATATTCGCAAGGGTCAGCTCAACCGTAGTGCAATGGAAGAGCCTCACCCTGGAGGAACCGCCTTCGTGATCACGGTAACCTCTACGCCAGGTAAGTATGCTTTCCTTCGTTCGTGGACGGTATTTAACGGCTATACCGCACCATTTCAACTGCGAGAAACCGTTTCATCCTCTTTGCCCTCTAGCGGCAGCTTCGCGAACCACTAGTCCGGAGCAAGTCTCTTGCCCGGCCGGAACAAACCGATGAATTCTACATATATCAAAATCAAACTACATACTTTTGATAGAAATGAGATAGAGGGATGTTTTTTTTTTTAATTTAAAGCCGATATATTGCATAATATGGGAAAAATAGAGAGATTATGGTACGAACGTTTTTTAACCTTGAAAAAATTCATTAAACTTGCACAAGTTCAAGAAAATTATGGTTTATCCACTACCACGCGCGGAAAAAATTCTTTTTTGACATGCTCTACATCATTTCCTGTAGATTTCGTCACGCTGATTTCAAATGTGACTGTAAAATTTGTCTACCATCTGAGGATTTTGCAAAACATCGATTTTTGTGGACAAAACTAATAAAATCATTTTTTCGTTTAAATGAATTGGTAACCCACTAGTTTGAACGTATATTGTATTCTCATATATAAAACATATTATAAATAAACATGTTGAAGTATTTGAACGTTTACTTGACGTATATCACTTGACGAACGATCACATGACGTATCGCTGCGATTGTCGCTGGCACTCCTTGCAGGCTTGTGTGTGACTGTAATGAAATTTAAATTAAATATCTATTTTCCATAACTATATTTTCATTTACAGAGGAAGTAAGGGAAGTATTTCATCTTTTTAACTTACTTCTCATAAAAATAAGAATAAGATATCACCAGAAGTTAAAAAATTCGTTGTTGAGAAGTATTGTCAGTTAGAAAGAAATACTTTCCTTACTTCCTCTGTAAATGAAAATATAATTATGGAAAATAGATATTTAATTTACATTACATTACAAGGAGTTTTACCGTTTCTCTGTGCCATCTTTCGTTGGACGCATATGTACACACAGCGGTAGAAGGGCGAGAACAGAAGCGATGTTTTAGGATAGAATGAAATCGGAAAACATTAGGTCAGTGGAGCTTGGCCTTAACCAATAAACATATTTGGGGCGGTTTTCAGTATTATGCAATGCCGATAAGCGTTATTTTCGGGGTACATTCGACGAAATAGCACCAAGTCCCTAGCATTTCTGAAATCAGCGCATAAATTATATTACAGGCCCCTGCTATGCACTGCACGAAATTACCATAAAGCCACCTGATTTTTTGATGAAATCTTACAATTATGTCATACTAATGAGAAGCTGATGCACGATAGCATTTTCGGATTAATCAAAGAAATCATTTACATGATTACATTCATAGATATGCTATTTATTTATAGAAAAACGTAAAGTTATATAGTTTAATCAATAAATGAACTGCGAAATTTCCATAAAGCCACACGTTTTTTAAGTAGATAACATCAAGATTATCGAACATTTCTTTTATATTTACAAATTAGTACTTAGTATAATTGCCATTTCTTCGAATAACGTCAAAAATTCGATTAGGCATTGATGAAATCAAAGTACGAAGAGTTTCTGCTTCGATGGATGTCCATTAGGGTGGACCTTAGCTATACCTGGTGAAACTGTTTTTGTGAGATTTTTTCCACGCCTCCCCCAAAAATTGTGCCATTTTCGCCAAGACCTACATAATAATTCGTATTCTTTCTTTAGGATTGTATCCTTTATTATTTTTCTATTCAGCGTTTCCCCTGTTGGAATTTTTCGTTTGCCGACAACGCTCTCGTCATTACCAAATATTTCAAATATAAAAATATCCCACAAAAACATTCGCGAATTGAACTATTTATAATTTTCCCGTTTATAATAGGTTCAATCTTAATTTGGAAGGCTGTATTTATGTGCTGGACTCTAACTGAGAAATTTCTGTTTTCTTTTTTTTATTTGTAGAGAGTTTTAATAACAATTGTGAATGTGAAATTTGAACATGTATGTACACACCAAATTAATACTTCCTTAAAAGTGTTCTACTAAATTGTGGAATATCGGGAAGTGCGAAACCCTTTCGTTACTAGCGCCGACTATAATCGGTATTCACGGAGCTGTGTAATACGTGCATTTGCGAGTGCTAGCTATATAATCAGTGTGCACGTAACGAGCTGCAGATACTGATTAATTTACGCTCAGATAATAATTAATTCTGCAGCATTTCGTTTTATCCACATACATAACATTACCTATTTACATGCTTCGCTACACCTGGACCCTAGAGCCGGAGTGTATCAAGTCCACTTTTTCGAAAAAATGGCGCTTCACATAAATCGTACATCAAATTTTCCACTTTTTCTGGTCGAAAAATTCTTCTGATTTAGTTTTTAATATAATATTGTAAAAGTCCATGCCTTTTGTTCCGAGCAAAACAGTATAAAAGGGTGTTCGTAATTTTTTGGCTCCAGTACATTTTAAATACATAGGAGCTTTTTCCAGTATTAAGGGTGTAGATCTGGTTTCGAGCGAGAGTGTGGTTGGCACACTCACACACCGCTAGACACATAAATATACGTACACAGAATTGCAAGAGTCCGGCATTTAACAAACCACGTCTCGCTAATGCACATTTAGGGCCCTTACGTAGTCACAATCGCTAGATAAAAGATCAATCTAGCGGGGACGTATCCCAATTTGGCTTACTTTTGCGTTTTCGAGGCGTAACTTGCATTATTCGGCAGAATTTAGCGGAGTCGCGAGAAGCATTGGGCGGCGCGACAGTGCTGCTACTGTCAAGAGACATACATATTCTTAAATATCGAGAGACGTAAGGTTCTTATAGAAAAAGTTGGAGGCAACCCCGCTAGCAGGGACACATAAAATATCAATGCAACGTTTGTTATGTTAAACCATACGTGTTTAAACACACAGTTTGTTAAATACAGAAATACAAAAGCGAGGGTGTGTGACGATACACTTCCGGTTCAAGCGCTGATGTCTGTTTCTCACATTCAGTCACCGCGTGTCGTCGGCACCGTATTATAAATTATTATTCTATGTACTATAAAAATTGAAACAGCTATCTTAACAATAAATTATTACTGATTACCGATTACCGATTGCATATCATTTCGTAAATCAATGCTTCTAATTCAATATAAAAAATCAGGTCGTTTGGTACAATTATAATAAAGTTATTCTGTTTTAAAGGACGTTCGAATATTTTCGTGGCTCAGTGTATGCGTACATAATAATATTGTGCCACAATAATTACATTGTAGCCCTTGGTATCTCGCAAGTTGTCAATAAAATCTTGTTACATCCCTGAAAATAACGGAGATATTTTAGTTGGACAAAGTTATTGCCCCACCATATACAAAGAGTGTTTACCTAATAAACAAGCTGGTAGTACAAGAGATAAAGCAGTCTTCCTCTACCGTATTGCCATCTCATTGAAGAAAAAGGTCAAGGTAGTAAGTATAAATAAATTTAAAAATAATTCATTACACGCGGCCTTTTTAACGGAACACGTGCGACGTGTGTTAATTGAAGGGTGGCACAGTCGATGGCAATGAAATTAAATGAATTACCTTGCCATAATATTTGACAGAGATCTTCAAACTATTTCCCCCCATTAACCCAGATTCTTATTCCTCTTGTAGAACGGTAATAATTTCGCTCTCGTATGGCTTCCTGAATATTTTCATCGGCTATATACATATCTCCATAAATACGTGGAAGGGTTCTACAGAAATATAACGTTGCTTGTTTCCATTTTTTCATACGCATGCACGTGTTATACGTTGGAAAACGTTCGACCTCCACGTCAGTTTTTATTAAATAAATATCCAAATTCGATATTATTTCAATGAACCATATCAAATGAATTGCAGCTGGTAGACAATTTCTTTCATAATAATTCATAATAATGCTCTTTATAAAGAAATGTCTTTGATATAACCTTCTTTCTTTCATTTCAACGACTGCGAACCGCGATATAAATATCTTATCTTCTCAATTGTTTTTAATGTCTTCGAATTCTGTAATTGTTATAATACAGATAAAAGTAAAGAAAACTAAATGTGTAATGGGAGCCGGATACGATGTCGAAAAGTGCCCCCAAAACAAACTGATTTTTAGTCAGAGCATTCCTACCATAAGTTCATAGGGTTATGCTCTATTTCTTCTGTTCTGCTCGTCAAAAAATTCGAAAAAATTCATGAGCGACTGTGAATTATTTCAGAATGTTTGGTTGCAAAATCGATTTTGAACAAAACCCGGAAGTATGAAACTGCCGATTTTATATTCAAGTTTTCAGAGTACCAGAGTTATATTATTTTGTTAGTTTCTTCTTCTATAATTTTGTTAGTCTCGTCGTTATTATTATTCGAGATACCAGTTTTACAGAAATTCACTAATCAGATATTGTTGAAACCATTGTTCTTAATTTTTTCAGAATTTTTTATGTAGTGCATCATAGTTAAAAAATGCATGTATTAAAAAACGTAATTATTATGAACAAGGTATTGAACATATTTATATTCAGAAAAATAATGTACAAAATTAAAAATGCAATATAAAATATTTTATTTGACACACGACACCGAATCTTTTGGTCGCTCCGAATGATCTTTTTTCTCATTAAACACTCTTTTTTTGTTCTTTCTTAACCATATAGTTGTTGTAGCAACATTTTAAATGTCACCCTTATTTTTTTCATGATAGGAAGAAAATATCAGAGGAGAAGAGTATTCTGTTCGAAGGGGCAACAAAATTTCTCAAGGTCACCTTTTCCGAGATTTCAAGGCCATTAAATGGAACTACATATTTTCATTACAACCGTCTTATAGCTCATAAAAAACAAATCCAGCGATGTGCGACACATTGGAACCTTCACGTGACCTTCAACGAGAAAATGTATATCGTGAATCTACACTTGCATACGTATACAATATGTAACATACCTAAGTACATTAACTATTGACAAAGAGAGAAGAAACATGAAATCGATTAAATCGAAATGCTACGATTATAATATACGATATTCGCCAACCTGTCTAATGGTAAAGACTTATACGAATAAATTTATATATGTAGCTAAAAACCTACGATCAAGATAAAATAGGAATTCAATAACACGCGCTTTAAGAAAAAGTATTCTAAGTTACTGAAAAATGTACGACAATGGAATAAACGTTCTTTTGTTGAAAAATGTTGAAGAAAACAGGGTAAATCACTTTTTCATGTGGATTCATAGTTTACACTTTCCGCCTTTATTTTATAGTGTATCCTTCGTGCTCTCATTATTCTGCCAAATGTCCAATGTTTTGTTTAAAATTCAACACTGCTGTGATCCTATAGTAATATGTAATGGGAAAATAAATTATTTGTGTAGAAAATATTTTCAATGACATTCGAATTACAAAAATGGCCTTGAACAGACATAAAGCAATAGCAATATCGTACCATAGCAACCAAATGAATTAAGATTGAAATAATTTGGACATTCAGTAATAAATTCTTAAAAGGCAACTTAAAAATAAAGTCACTCGTCGCAGTGACAATTCAAAAGTACTGTCACGCACTAAAATCGTAAATCATTCATATTCTAAATTCCTTTCACATAATTCATACACATAATACGTAATTTACTTGAACTTTGAATGAAATAAAGTTTCAAACGCGTATCAAAACAATAATTTATTTCAAATTGTCTAGTAGGTATACATTTATAATTATCGAAACAGACTCATGCATAAAAACGTAAGTCTGTGCTGTTCTAACAATAATAATATTTAATTAATAGTAATAACGTATTTAAATTAATAATAATAATAATAATAATAATGACAACAACATATCTAAATTAATAAAAATAAAAACAACAATTTATAGTATCATTAAAAATACGCTTGAACGCTGTAAACAAGTTTTAAAATATGCATCACGGATGAACTGGTTTGGCGCGCGGCATTCTCGCGTAACTGCAATATTTTTCTCAGACGCGAGCTTCATCCAAAAAATTATGCGATGTTAATTAAAAAGTTAACCACGAATACGTATTATACATCTAAGAATTTCTAGTTAAGAAAACCAAAAAAAATCTCTCTTCCACGAAAGTATGATACTTGATATTTTGTTTATACGCTTTATCGTCGAAGTTTCTCCTGTACTTCTGCTTTCATTTGAAAATCAACCTTGACTTTTAAGCTTTAGATCCATAAAGTGTCACTTCATAGACAAGTATAGTAAGTGCATGGCAATGGCTAAATGTCTATGCTCATGTTCTTCAGCTGTGACGCGCACAACCAATTTTTCCGTCAACTAAGCGTATTGCAATTGACCTGTTTTTCACATATAGTGTTGACAAAAACTATTTGCAAAAACAGTACACAGGGTGTTCGAAAAATGGCGGAAAACCTTGAAAGGGTTAGGGCCTGACGTGATTCGAAGTAACTTTTTCCTTTACGAAAATGTTCTCCGCGGTTCTGTTAGGAAGTTATTAACGAAAAACGCGAACCGATCAGAGTGCGATTACAGATGAGCGTGGCGTTGGAATTGGCCGAGCCGGAATCCGTCCGCAGTAGCCACGCTACATTGGTCCGCCTTTTTCGATAATAATTCCTTAATGAAGCTGCGGAGAACAATTTCACAAAGGAAAAAGTTACTTCAAATCACCTCAGAAACCACCCTTCTCAAGGTTTTCCGAATACCCTGTAAAAGAAGGTATCCTTCTTGTATTTATCGCGCAGGAAATAAATTGAAGTACTTTCACGAAAAGGGTATAGCCGGATAAGATAGTCCAAAATGCCCTTGAGCCGAATTTTATCGATAATGTGCCATTCGATAGAGCACCAAGAAAAACCATACTGTGCAAAGTTTCAACCCTGTATCTCGATCGGGAGGGTAGTTATGGGGTAAAATCGAAAAATCAGTTTTTGGCTTATTTTCCCTAGTTAATGACGTTTAGAAATTCTGAGAAAAATCTGACACATGTCAAGAACCCAAATACATACTTTGCAATTGGTTTCAGATTTTTGAAGTGAAAATCCTGCTTGTAAAAAATCAAAAACCTCAAAAAAATCGAAAAAATGCAGATTTCACATGGAAGTTCTAGAGTGACAACATTTATATTTTTACAGTAGCAGTATATTGTCATAAGTATTGTTCATGAATTTTTTCAGATTTTTTGGTTTGGTGCGCCGTTGTTAAAAAAAATAAAAACTGACATTTTCGACGTTTTTTCCGCGAAGAACTAAGCTAACCTTAAAATTATTACGTTCTATTTGTTCTGTAAGTATATCAGGCACTGATAAACCTTGAACATTATTAAAAAATAATTAAACAATGAAATCGGCTTGATTAGTATTTTTACTATGTCAGCGTATTACATCTGGAAGTATTAAACACAATCCAACAGCTCGGTTGGCTCAGCGCGTTAGGCGCTCGACTGTTGATCTGCTTATACTAGGTTCGCGCCCGGCATACGTATACACTTTTTTTTACTTGATTCATTCTTTTTTTTATGTCTAACTATATAATAATCAATGGTATGTTTGTAGATTTCTTTTAGAAGCAATATCTAAATATTAAAAAAATAATTTTAAGGTAAAATTCGCAAAAAAAATTTTGGAGCAATTGTTAACATCATCAATTTTTAGTTACACATCTTCTTAAATCTGGTAGTATTAAATATTTTCTGCAGTAAATCTATACGTGTCTTCGAGTTTTAAATACTCCGTTATAGAGAAAACGGGTTTGTAAAAGTTTTGTAAAAACGGACAAAGTGTCCGTATTTTATAATTTTGTACCTTTAGCCCGTCCGTTTACCTTTACCTTTATGTTCACCTTTTCTTTTCTCTACTCGCTTTATGACTCTGTCGATCATCAGTAGCAGGTAACGGATTACTAGGGTTGTCGTTACCTGTTAATCGTTTACCGGTCGCGGGTGTAATTGAGGGCAATGGTACGGTCAAAAAGCTGAACTTTTACCCTCCAGACCCGGGTAGGGGAAAACGATACCCCGAAATGTGAAAATTGTTATTCCAAGCAACTCCGGTCATTCTTGGACCGAGCTCCGAACGGTGAAGATTGTAGTGAGTGAATTATTTCTGAGTTCTTTAGTTATTATTTTCTGAGTGTTATCAGCATGGCAAGTGAAAGGATATAAATCGTTGATACCAAAACCTCGCGTGTTAGGTGTATTAAATGTAACATTCTAGTTCGGAAATTACGCGGTACAAGAAAACAGATAAATACAGTTATAGAATCAATGAGGTGGTCTAGAATTTTAAATAAAGAAGTGACTGTTGGTGATATACTCTGCAATAAGTGCCGCCTTTTTACATATAGAAAAGAAATCTACAAACACACCATTGATTATTATATAGATAGACATAAAAAAAAGAATGAATCAAGTAAAAAAAAGTGTATACGTATGCCGGGCGCGAACCTAGTATAAGCAGATCAACAGTCGAGCGCCTAACGCGCTGAGCCAACCGAGCTGTTGGATTGTGTTTAATACTTCCAGATGTAATACGCTGACATAGTAAAAATACTAATCAAGCCGATTTCATTGTTTAATTATTTTTTAATAATGTTCAAGGTTTATCAGTGCCTGATATACTTACAGAACAAATAGAACGTAATAATTTTAAGGTTAGCTTAGTTCTTCGCGGAAAAAACGTCGAAAATGTCAGTTTTTATTTTTTTTAACAACGGCGCACCAAACCAAAAAATCTGAAAAAATTCATGAACAATACTTATGACAATATACTGCTACTGTAAAAATATAAATGTTGTCACTCTAGAACTTCCATGTGAAATCTGCATTTTTTCGATTTTTTTGAGGTTTTTGATTTTTTACAAGCAGGATTTTCACTTCAAAAATCTGAAACCAATTGCAAAGTATGTATTTGGGTTCTTGACATGTGTCAGATTTTTCTCAGAATTTCTAAACGTCATTAACTAGGGAAAATAAGCCAAAAACTGATTTTTCGATTTTACCCCATAACTACCCTCCCGATCGAGATACAGGGTTGAAACTTTGCACAGTATGGTTTTTCTTGGTGCTCTATCGAATGGCACATTATCGATAAAATTCGGCTCAAGGGCATTTTGGACTATCTTATCCGGCTATACCCTTTGTTATTGATCAGACCATTCGATAGGGCTCTTAAAGAAAACCCTCTGTAACAAGTTTTAAGTCGGTACCCCTACCACAAGGGTAGTTACAGGATGAGCACGGTTTAATCAATTGTGCTCTGTTTCTTCTGTTCTGCTCAACAAAAAATTACGTAAAAATTCACGACATTCTACCTAATAGCACACACAACAGTGAATTATTTCAGAATTTCTAGTTGCAAAATCGATTTATAAAAAAATCCAAAAGCATAGAATTGCCTGCCGGTTTTATATCGAAGTTTTCAGTACCACGTTTATACAATTATGTTAGTTGTGTCTCGTTGTCATTATTATTAATGGGTATTTCCTCAGATCTTTTGGATTATTTGAACATGTTTACAACAATTGGAAATCTCCAAACATTCGAAGAAAATGTATGTATACAATATGAAGGATGTCACGCGCAGGCGACATAGATTTAAGTAAGATTAGGTCACGACGAGCGTATAGCGGCGCGCACGAAAAAAAATGTAAACAAGCACAGACGAGCGTCGCAGTTTTCGTAGAACGTCCAGTTGTAAATAGCTAGAGAGCACAACGGCTATCGATGAACGTATTTTGTTAACTTTAATCTAAAGTTACATTAAAATAAAGTCACATTGTTGCCGATACGTTATTGGGAGTCAATTCATCAAAATCCGATCCTACATATATCCACATATGCATATTATAAAATCTACAGACAAAAATAATACGGGGAGGGATAAGATGTATGTATAAATAATATGTTCCAATTAAGGAGTAGATTGCTCCAGGAAATTTCGGCAAATTAATCTAGAATCAGTGGCATGCTCAATATCTCTAATTGGTTTCGATAAATGAAAAAGCATTTCACTGTGCCAGTTTCAGAGCAGAACAGAAAGGTCAAGGAAACAGCAATCGTAATTCAAATGCTCTCCGTTTCAGCCAAGGTGGAAGGGGAAATAATGAAAAATTTTAATTCGCCGTTCCTTAATTAGTGCCAAAAAGTTTCCGCTTGGACAACAATCAAAACAAGGTCTGCATCGCGAGGGCACACTGTGAAATAGTGCCAAGATGGTTGATTTAGAGATTTAGTGGAGAGGATTGTGCAACTGGCAATCGCTGCAAGATATATATCTTCACTTGGATCGTTACCATCTTTCCATACCTCGTGCTTTTAGAATTTAGAAAGTGGTAACTGCAGAAAGACGCTTGTTGGAGAACTTCCCTAAACGCATATTTTTCACCTCGTAACGGGGCCACAGAAATCTTTAATCTAACGACGTATTATAAAATTACTAATTCGTATTAACCCTTTTCTGAATATGTGGCATCTATCGCATTTTTTCGCCATAATGGGGAAGCAAAAAATCACCAAAATTATAAACTCTATAACACCCCAACCAAATTTATCATTTCTAAAGTTCTTCACACTCTAAGGCAAATTTCAAGTCGATACCCCTACCACAAGGATCGTTATTTTATTAAGTATTTCATCTGTTCTGCTCATCAAAAAAATACGAAAAAATTCATAAACATTCTAGCTGATAGCACACACGACTGTGAATTCTTTCCGAATTTTTCACTACAAAATCAATTTTTAAAAATTCGAGGAACTGCTGATTTATATTGAACTTGTCCGAAGCCCATATTTCTATTATTATGACAGTTCTATCTTCTTAAAGGTTAAAGATTAACATGTATTTTTCTGGATTTCTCGGACTAGGCAAATATGTTTAAAGAAACTTACTTTTCTGTAGGTATATTATCCAATATTAAACACAAAAACAATGTGCATAACTGAATAATTCAATTTAAAGTCATAATTAATTTTTTATGTTTCTCTCCATTCTAGTAAAGTAACAAAGGACATTTTCGAACAATTTTCGGAACAAGTAACGAAAGAAAATGCATATATGTAGTATCTTGTCTTTGTTCGACTACTTCGCTTACAAGGAGAGCGCAAGGTCGATGAGTCTCAGATTTGATTGAAACTTTGTAAAGTTATAGATCTCGTTCTCCTGTTAACATGTATATACTATTATAGGCGTAGATACTCAATAGTATTTAAAATATTTATAATTAAAGGTTTCCATTACCATCAATATTGGTTTTATGTCCATGTATACCAAGTACCGTCGTGGCTTGGAGGTAGTATGCCGGATTACAGTAAACGCTCGTTCGTTGTGAAAAATCGACTATGCGGTCGTTGCGACGTGCCTACTCCCTCCACTGCCTGTCAACGCCGAGTCGGTCGAGTCGCTCCGCACGGCGGCAACATTGATGTCGGCTCGGGTGTATCGGTGTGAACACCACACATTGACTCGAGCTTCGGTCACGCGATCCGTATTTCACTCTGTCCTTCTCTATGTTCGGCTCTCTATTGAAGTCTCGCTCGGCGCGTTCGGCGCGCTCGGCGCGATATCTAGACGCAGTCATAAATCAAAAATCGCTTCACTATTCGCTCGTTGCGACCTCAACTCTCATGCCTCTTCACAACGAACGAGCATTTACTGTAGTACGGCGTTGGCCAGGGTTCGATTCCTTGTCGATCAGAATTGTTTTTTATGAATTAAACTTTCCGTATTCGTTTGTACTACTATAATACTATTATTTATTATAGTGATTGTACTGCTCCTCACATGCAAAAATGAATATTTAATTTTAATAAAGCATAACATGAAAATCATACGTTACATGCATAAAATAACTATAGAGATAAAGTTAATACTCACAAGCATTACTACAATGCAGCGATGATACTATCATAGAAACATAAAAAGCAAAGCACACAAAAGCATCTAGCACATCTAATAAATGCAAGTGCATAACATGCACATTTGCTTTTGTTTACTTCTATTGGGAAACGCACCCGATTTATATTTTGGAAAATTTCCTGTTCTATTGACAATCCTGCTGCAAACCATGCATATTCTAGCATGGGTTGAAAAATGGGTGCACACAATTGCCGATGTATGAGGGAGTGTATTTTGATTGCGTCTTCCCTGCTTGCTGTCTCTCTTTTGTTTTCAATAAAGTAATTGCAGTTTTGCATTCTTTTTATGAAATTCTTAATTTGCCGGTTTTTGATTTAGATTATAGTAGTACAAACGAATAAGGAAAGTTTAATTAATAAAAAAAATTCTGATCGAAAATTCTCATCGAACGTAAAATTAGAAAATATGTCAAGTCTGTAATTACTTGCAAATCCTAGATATTATTCTGCTATTTATTTAAATAGATATTCACTGCGTTTATGTGGAAATTATCCAGATTGCAATATATATGTATAGAGACAATTATTTCAGATACGAAATGATTTAATTATGCGAATTTAAAGCGCGTCACGTACCGGAGAATACCGTAGCTGCTCGATGAATTTAAAAGCGTACCTATAGTATGTATATGAACAGAATTAGCATACAAAGAGGTCCAAATTTATTATGTGTTTCTTCCAAGTTAAAGGCACGCTGCGCGCACGATTCTTCTTTTAGATACCGGTCTAGACATTCTAAAGACAGTGCAATGGCAAAATTCGCTATTTATAGATTGAGGGAATTCATCGTTTCGTTAATTGAAACTGATCTCGCCGGGACCATTATGCATGTATAGCTTCTAAAAATTGTAAAAAATGCTGAAAAATAACATTTGACAGAAATTAGTAAGATTTTGATTTATTTCAGAATCTACAAAGACTATTACCACGCTGAAAACAATATTTTATTTGTCTAATAATCATTTTTTATTTGTCTAATATTTGAAATTGTTAACTATTATTTCACTGTATTGTCAAGTGCATAACGTAACTTATAAATAATTCTTACGTATTTATTGGCGAGTACAAATTAAATTCTCTATACATGTATTGTGATTTAATTACAGTTCCAAATTACTAAATAAATTAATGTCGAAGTTGCGTGATTATAATATATAATTGAAATGAAATGTTGCTGCTCATAATATGTATATGTATAAACATGATGGTTTATGTAAATTTATTTTTATTCTTATCGTTAGCAGATAATAAAATGTTTCGTAAAAATCAAAGCCGTTATATTTTGAATAATTTGAAACATTGTAAACAACTACTTTTGTTCCGAATACATTTCGCTAATCATAGAAGTAATGATATTGATTTATGTATTTGTGTCTTCCACTAAACACTTCGATTAAAGTAATCAAGAGGTGATTAAACGAAATTTAGCATAATCAAAATGGCAAAATAGACGGTTCCAGAGTAAATGTAACGCAGGGTGCACTTTAAGCAACAAATGCACAATGAGATATAATTGCATTCACTGGCAAAGAGACTACACGGAGGGTCAAGTACTCTGAATAAAATCAGGTGTAGAAAGTACGTGGTGATGAATAGAAGCAAATTCAAGAATTCTTGAAAAGTCTTAAACATCCTTGACGATAGTAACGAATACTTTAGTGAATTATATAGCAAAGTATATTAGATGATTGCATAAGATCGTGCCCGATTTGAAAATAAAATTCAGTGGTTAACCTTTAAAGAATACAGCTTTATTAATAAAAACAAAGAAATTAAATAGTCACCATTCTTTTCTAATTGTATAAAGGAATGGTGAATATATAATTAATTAATGAAGCTGTGTATTCTCTAAAGTTTAACCATTGAATTTTATTTTCAAATCGGGCACTAATTTATGCAATCATCAAATACTACATATTACACATTACATATTACACATTACATACAGGGTGTCCCAAAATTCCTGAACATTCCGGAAATGGGAGGTTCCTAAGACCATTTGAAGCGACATTTTCCTTTGCGCAAATGTTATCCGTGGCTTTGTTTAGGAGTTATTAACGAAAAATACGGACCAATCAGAGCGCGACCTAGACGCGAGTTGCCACAGTCGGCCAACAGACAGTTGGCGCGCCGGGCAACTGTGCCAACTCGCGTCTAGATCGCGCTTTGATTGGTCCGTGTTTTTCGTTAATAACTCCGAACCAAAGCCACGGATAACATTTTTGCAAAGGAAAATATCGCTTGAATTAATCTCAGGAACCACCCCCTTTCGGGAAGTTCACGAATTTTGGGACACCCTGTATATACATATGTACTACACATTACAGATCATATTACAAATTATATTATTCACGTTTGTAAGGAATTCGAGTGATCGCGGCCCATGCGGGCCGCAGCAGGGTACCGTGTGCTGGTCAGGGACGCAGTTTATGATTACGGTGCGAACGTGACTTTAGGCTATTTTTGAGATTTAGCGGAACTTTCTGTTTTATGGTAATTTATTAGAGACTTCGTATTATAGCTAAAGGTCCCAATAGCTGTTGACGTACCGTAAAACATCTGCAGACCAAGTGCGGACCGTTAAGGGTCTTAGGCAACGAGGGCTCAAGGCGAGGGTACCTTCAGTTTCCTTCACCCTGTCGCCTTGTGGAGGGCGTAAATTAGTTTTAAGATACTTGTGATTGATTTTTGAAAGTAACCGCCTACGATGCGAAAAGGTTTAAAGAGCTAGAGCAAGGAAGCAGCGGGGTTGTCGTTGTGGCGCGTACGAAGGTACCACCAAGTTTAAAAGAAATAAACGTTTTCTCAAAACCCGACATCTTGTTATGTTAAATTAGTCATCCTTACACGCTGAAACAATAAATACACTATATGTGTATCGTAGTTCTCGTGAATAAAAAACTTCGCGAAAGCACATCAAGATAATATTTTAAGTAGCACATGGTATTATCACGATGATTCGATTTGCTTTCGTTTTTGAAATATGGAGGTGGCACTGGCGCAAACCACAAATGACACAGCCGTGTTCCAGATGGACGAATGTTGTATGTATAATATTGTATCGTGTATTCATTTGGAATGGCATTCATTACATTAGCATACTGATATTTCCAGTACGTATGGTTGACAATGGATGTTTTGAGTCTCTGTGCAGTGTGCGCGCAAGTAAATAGTGCTCTTATCGTTCGCATACTCTGCGTACGCATAGTAGATTTAAGGGGACACCATCTATCTAATACAGTAGAGCGTCAATTATCCGTACTGATCGAGTGCGAGGTGGTTAGAATAATCGAACAGTTCGGATAATGAACCATGCATGTACTAACCCATTTTTTTACGATAGAAATTACACCTAACCCCGTACTCATTAATCAAAGGGTATTGTATAACCGAATAACGGGGGGATGTTGCTGTAAAACTGATTTGCACCGTTCGATAGCTTACCAACAAAAAGAAACACTTTCCACCCAGTTTCAACTCTACAAGGTGACTCAGTTAAGTGTGCATGCTAAATGACTTGTAAACTACATTTGGTATATGAGAAAATGGTTAGGAGTGAAAATAGTACAGTTTCAAGAGAAGCATGCATGTAATTAGATTTTTCCATTTTCCTTTTTTATCGAGACATAAAAGTCATGAGTTCCTTTATTGTAAAGGGTAAATTTTGATCTTGTGGTTGAAGAGAGAATCATGCAAAATCATGTATAGAGTACATCTCTGTCCTCAGAATTACCTTTTCATTCAGGATTCAATTCTCTCTTCAAACACAAGATGAAAATCTGCCCTTTACAATACAAGAAAAATCAAGGTGACCTTCATAACTCGATGACAAATCAAAATGAAAAAGAAAACAATGATTACAATGTATGCTATTCTTGAAACCATACAACTTTCGTTTCAACCATTTTTTCATTTATCGAATAGTTTATACGTAATTCAGGTGGCTCGCTTGGCTATTTCACCCTGTGTATCTTGCCCGTAAAAGAAGTTACAAGAAAAATTCAGAAACTCGTTTTCCTCCTTATTTACTAGATCTCCTGCGCACCGGAAATGATTTTACATTATTCTATAAAAATTACAACAGTGTATACATGAAGAATATCAGTGAACAATATTACATACTTGTAATACATGCCCAAAGAAATAAAATTAAAGGGGAAATTCACTCCTCACTTTTATTGGGCGAATCTCTCCCCACCAACTCGTCAATTAGAAAGAGAGCGCCTTACAACCACAACAGGCTCTCTCTCTCACTCTTTATACCCCTGCCGCCATGGCAGGCTTCAACGCTTCGTACAGGCCGCGCAGTCTATCTCTATGATAAGTTCATGATTGATGACGAGGTACTGGAGCCCTACGCCCTACGCCCTGAGACAGTTATATTGGCGCGAAAGTACCTAAACAATCTGTTCCGGACAAAAAGATTCCAGGACGTGTCCTACGAGTTACAAAATATACAGAAATACACATGTTATACATTTATTTTTCAGAAACAAATCATACAAATTTTTTAAAATTCTGTGGAGTGCTAAAGGCAAAAAAAAATACTCGACAAATAAAAAATACTCGACGATAACGAAACACTGTTCCAATGCTGCAGATTGGCGCAGTACTTTAGTGTCCGACTGCGGAACTTCTGGGAACATTTTGGACATCGATCGAAACGCCGCACAGACTATATTTTTTATTCCATAAGGAGGCAGGATACCTTCAGATTGTAACTAGAAAGGAACTAGAATCTTACTATAAAAAATGGGTCGAAACATGAGTCTGCGCCCAGACGTTGTTTGACCTTATTTGAGCAAATTTTGGGCTGGGTGAGGGTTCATTCTAAAGAGGAAGGTTAGATGCAGCGCGCTCTTCTCATGATTTTAACGAGATTATGTTTATATCTAATAATATGAGGGCCTAAAGTAGAGAAAAAATCTAGGAAAAAACCCACAGATTTCAATGCATTTTTCTGTCTCTAAAAGACTTTTTTGATTTATATGATGTCTGGAGCGCGCTGCGATGAACCTTCCTCTTTAGAGTGAGCCCTCACCCATCCCAAAATTTGCTCAAATAAGGACAAAAAATGTCAGGGCGCAAACCTTTTTTTCTACCAAAAATCTAGTAAGATTCTAGTAACTAGCAAACAGTTTGCGCCCAGATGTTGTTTGATCTTATTTGGGGCTCATTCTAAAGAGGAAGGTTCATCGCAGCGCGCTCCAGTCATACTTTGGACACTCGTATTATTAGATATAAACATAATCTCGTTAACCTCATGACCAACTGTTTCAAACAGTTATTTTCAGAACCGTTTCAACCCCTGCTTGAAATTGCGCGTCGTATTAGGAACGAAGATTATCAAAATCCGAAGATCGCAGTAAAAGAAGTTGGTGCGAATGCTAGCGAGATCATTTGCCGATCTTCAAAAAGAATTGGCTTGAAAACAAAATAAACGATGTGTGAACCAGCTATTTCGGATAAGAATACTGAATTATGAAAAAAATCGTTGATGCGTACAATGGCTGAACCATGAAGCATTTGGGAAAGAGTGATCTGGCCTGATGAGACAAAGATAAACAGATTGGGATCTGATGGAAAATTATCTACGATACTTTTGCTCGCCACTGTATGCAACTCGCAAGTGAATCACCGAGTACTGCCCTTATTTGCCGACGTAGCTATCAGCGGTACATCGCTAAATGCTCGTATTCGTTTATAATTATCTTATCACTTTCTGCTAGAGTTACACAAGTTTAAACCAGGTTTACGATACGGCTGTGGCCTTCTCAGTATACAGAGTGTCCCGAAAATGTTGTACTTCCTTGAAAGGGGAGGTCCTTGGGGTCAGTCGAAGTAACTTTTTCCTTTGTAAAAATCTTCTTCGCGGCTTTGTTGAGGAGTTATTAACAAAAAACACGGACCAATCGGAGCGCGATTACAGTGGGCGGATTTTGGCTCGGCCAATGCTAACGCCGCGCTCGGTGGGACCTGTCGCTAAGGCGGAACCTGTTCTCTGGTCCGTGTATTTTTAGTTGATAACTCCTTAACAAAGCCGCGAAGAATATTTTCGCAAAACAAGAAACAGTTATTTCGAATCAGCTCAGGAATCACTTCTTTTAAGGAGGTACCATACTTTTGGGACACCCCATATTTCAGACTATGATTTGTCAGTCCGTTTTTTGCGCTCTTTCATTCATACGTTTATTTATCTCCAGAGGATTTATTAACCCTTCTTTAACGCTAAACCTATAACCACCGATCAAACGACGACTTATACTTATATGTATACAGGGTGAGTCCTTAGAAACAGAACACCTAAATATCTCCGTTACTGTTCGTTGTACAAAAAAACTTCTTAGGACAAAGTTACACTGTTTGAAGGGCCACATGTAACGGTGTAAGAGAAAAAATTTTCAAAGTCATTTTTACAAGATTTCAAGGTCATCGATATTTTTTTTAATGGAATGAGGTAGTTTTTAATACATCAGTCGATGCAGCTGGACATTCGTTATAAAAAAGTACTAACCTATGTATGTCGAAAAGTTAATAGTTCACGAGATATTTCGATTTAAATAACTGTAAAACACCATTACTGTCGTACCAAGACGTTAGCGTTTACTTGCTAGTGTAAATTGAAGAGTTGAAATTGAAATTGAAAAATTGACGCTGGAAATGAAATTGAAGATTTGAAATTTACGAATTGAAATTAAAGAGTTGAAGTTGAAGGGATGATGTTGAAATTGACGTTGAAATTGAAAAATTGAAATTGAAGAGTTGAAATTGAAAATTGAAATTGAAGAGATGAAATTGAAAAATTGAAGTTGAAGGGTTGATATTGAAATTGAAGTTGAAATTGAAAAATTGGCGTTGAAATTGAAGAGTTGAAATTAACGAAGTGAAATTGAAAAATTGAAGTTGAAATGGAAGAGTAGAAATTGAAGTTGAAATTGAAGAGTTGAAATCAACGAAATGAAATTGAAAAATTGACGTTGAAATTAAAGTTGAAGTGTTGATATTCAAATTGAAGTTGATATTAACGAAATGAAATTGAAAAACTGAAGTTGAAATGGAAGAGTAGAAATTGAAGTTGAAATGGAAGAATAGAAATTGAAGTTGAAATGGAAGAATAGAAATTGAAGTTGAAATGGAAGAATATAAATTGAAGTTGAAATGGAAGAGTTGAAAATGATGTTGAAATTAAAGTTGAAATTGAAGAATTGAAGTTGAAAATGAAGAGTAAGAGTTGATATTGAAACTGAAGTTGAAATTGAAAAATTGACATTGAAACTGAATTTGATGTTAGCGTTTTAGTACAACAGTGATGGTGTTGTAGAGTTATTTAAATTGAAATATTTCGTGAACTACTAACTTTTTGACATACATAGGTTAGCACTTTTTTATAACGAGTGTCCAGCTGCATCGATTGATGTATTAAAAAATACCTCATTCCATTTTAAACTAGAGGGCTATTGTTGCTCGCTCGCTTCGCTCGCTCGCGAGTAGGGTTGTTTTTTCTCGCTCGCTTCGCGAGCTCGCGGGTAGGACTGCTCTTGCGAGAGGGTTAGTGATACGCATGGCTAGTAGGGCCTACTGCTATTAATGTTTTTTATTTGGTGTGTGACTCTCCAAGAGTCACACAAAGAACTTCCCGATTCGTTACTCCTTCGCCAACATCGCTAACATCGTTTTTTTTTGTACTTTCATCGATATTCTCCGAAAATGTATTCTTGGGAATAGAGATGATAAATTCACTCTTGCATTGGAATAACTTTCGATTATTCCAAGCGGTAACATTAGCATCAGTTAAAAAAAAAATTTTTTTTAAATCTAAAAAAAAAAATTTTTTAAATATAAAAAAAAATAAGAAAAAAATTTTTTTTATGTAATTGCGTTTGGTTCTTTGGTGGGAAATTTTCGTCCTCCCTTATAAATTGCATTGTAGAATCAACTCTTTTCGAAAAAAAAGTAAAAATCTAAAAAACTACTTGACCAATATGGACCAAAATCTAATCAGCTCTAAGTTACGACGGGGCACATCGATTGCATCATTCATCATCCTGATCGCGTTGTTACTTTTTCTGAAAACGTTAACGAAAAATTTGATTACATAGAAACGGCCATACGCGCGCGCGCGCGCGCGCACACACACACACACACACACGAACATTTTGATAAAAATAGTCTAAAATGACTCCAATGACCATGAAACGTGAAGATCTGCTAAAAAATCGATTTTCGATTTTCGGGGTAATTACAATAACTTCCCTATAAAATCGGGAAGTTAAAAATATCGATGACCGTGAAATCTCATAAAAAAATGACCTTGAAATTTTGTTCCTTTGCACCGTTACATGTGGCCCTTCAAACAGTGTAACTTCGTCCTAAAAAGTTTTTTTGTACAACGAAAAGTAACAGAGATATTTAGGTGTTCTGTTTCTCCGGACTCATCCTGTATACGGATGCTTTCATGGGAAATGATTGAATAAATTTCTTTCCTACTAGAATGAAAATTTGGAAAAGTTTAAATAAATTTACTTCTGTTATTTTGATACGGTAACGCGTGTCAGTCACTTTTAGCGCTCGGTAGCTTCAGCGTTAAGGACAGTTTGGAGTTCCTTCTCGTGTCTCGATAGTAAAACTGAAGCTATCGCTGTGAATATCTAATGCCGTTGCTTAGAGTTTTCCCTAATAACAGCCCCTGCATCGCTATTCTCCATATACTGCAGGTGGAATATTGAGGAAGAGAATTAACAAAATTTATAAACATTCTCACACTTCTTAAGTCAAGAATTAAATATTTAACTCCTTGAAAAAGAATGTAGCAGAATAAGTGAAAAGTTAGTGACTTCTATCGAACAGGCAATGCAGGAATAAAAATCGTGTTGTGGCCAATAAAAATAATTTTGATGTAGTTTAATCTTCAACGAATCAATCGTGAAGTGTAGAATTGTTGTTCTGAACGACATATTTTATAGTTGGGCATTTCTTATGAAAAATCGTGGATGTTTAAAGTGGTATTACATAATATTGCATAGTAAAAGAAAAACTGATGTCTGCACCTACACTTCTAAACTATAGGCCTTGATCAAATTGAGAGCTGATATCATATTCAATAACCTTATTTGGTGTTGTTGTAGAAAATTAATAACTTCTAAACTAATTCGTTTTTGACCTAAGACCCTTAATCCTTTTTTATGAGGACATGAAAGTACATCAATCGGTGAAAAAATGCAGTGTTGCTAAGAAAAATTGAAGCGATCCTTATCTTTTTATTACATAGTAAACTTTTCGCTATTTTCTTTATTGTAATTTATTATCGTATAATTACTGACCCATTCTTGTTTGAACAATTGCTATAGTTATGCTCCACACTGTAGCATTTTAGCAGAGAAAATGGTGTTCCATAGTTTTACAAAGTGTTCTGAAAGATACGTAATTTTTAAAAATGTTTGTATGTTCGTTTATTTGCCATCGTTCTAGATACATGCATGTAACCGTGAAAAAGTACCGGATTCGTTTCTGTTGAATTATCAATAAGTTACCAGCACAATGAACTTATTGTTCGTTGTCAAAAATGAATCAACGATCTCAGACTCGTATTAATAAACAGAGATTACGAAGTATCGATGGAACGATCTCAGAATCCTTTCTAAACAGACACTTCAAAGTATCCCATTTGATACTTTGTTTCAAGAGCCGGACTGTCGGGCCTAACCTAAACAGTCTGGAGATACAAGGCGACCCTATAGCTTCTTTTCGGGGTTCGATTAGTAAAGAACTTCATCCCGTGCCGTGAAATAAAGAATTGTTTTATTTCAAAGGTACCAGTGTGCATTTATTAACACCCATATCCAATAGTTTGTAAGAGTTCTCAGGGTTCTTGTTGCGCATCTGAAGTAAGCCACCGTGGGGGTTATTGCGAGTAAAAATCTCGCATTGTCCCCCCAACGCCTTGCCCAGTACGGCTGGAAACTTCATTCGAAGATTTCCCCCAAGTAAAGACATGAACAACCCCAGTTGCTCCGCGAGATGTCCTTGACGTTCACTGACATTGACTAGTCAGTGTGTGCGCGTTCAGAGAACAATCTCGAGCTCTACTAAAATCTTTGTAAACAGCGAGCAGTATACCTCGGGAGAATATAACCACTTCTTTCGTGCTTTCTTTTCTACACAGACGTATCTATGTATTAAGTTTTCCCAAGTTTTTTTTCGCAACGTGCGAACTTGATGTTATTAGACAACGTATTCGTGCTATGTGCAATAAGTATTTCAAAAGTAATGGTTCTGACACAACGAAAATTAAGCAGTTAAGCCCGTGAACAGAGAAGTTCAAGTAATTATTACATACAAGTTCAATTAATAGTTAAATTGTCCTAAAGTTGATATTGAATTTACATTTCGAGTGTCACGTGGGTCAGATATGACCGACACAATTTGTTTATTAAATTTGGTAATCTATTAAATAAATCAAATTTTGTTAGTGAGAACGTTTAAAAAGAATTGTTTTCATTTTGTGCGACTTTCAGGTACAGACACATTACTATCGCGTCAGATGAGCTCATATCGCATTACATACAGAGGAAATGCTAATGCTTATACAGGGTGTTCCACTAACAAGTCTGTTATAAGATTATATCTCCGCTATTTTGCATGCTATGCAAACTGTCAAAAGAACAAATTGTTTGGTTAGGAGGGGGCACGTATGTATCACGGTAAGAATTAAGGTCACCGATGTTGTCTTTCTATGCAACTACATATATTTTTATTATTGCCACGTGATAGCCGAAATCAAGACGAAGCCAATAACTTAAAATATTTATACCTCCGCGTAATCTTGAGTACTAAAAAATTACATACTTTTGGGACTTGATGCGAATGACTTGACGCGAACAAAAAATGTTTAGCTTCCATTGAAATTGCTCAGAAATCAGAACAGTACACGACGATTGAAGAAATTCTGAAACGATTCTGTCATAGAGCTACAGTACCTAATCCCTGTTTAATAAACGCAGATTCAGGACCGCATTGCGAATATTATCGAGGCAGATAAGTGTGCTCACAGAACTGCTGGCTGTTATCTTTCTAACAATCAGGTCCACTCGCGTCTTAAGACGAGAGCGAGAAGCACCGAGTAAAAATAAGGTGGAAGAAAAGGTTCGAGCTATTCTAGAAAACAATGCAGACAATCACGCAAAAATTGTAATACAATGAAAATGTTCATCCCACTTAAGAGCAACAAAATTAATAATTAAAATTGTTATTAACTCTCATATGTTCCTCGGTAACGTGAATTTCTACTTGCGTGTTTTGCACATTATGAAACGATTGATTTTTTCTGTCTGTGTCGTGAGATGTACACTCCGGGACGAAAATGGAATTTCTGTTTATTAAACATCACAGTATTGTAGGCATACAATAAATATTATTTTTCCTTTCATTCAATCAATGTACAAAAATGAATACCCCAGTCTAACTGAAATAGTTGAATTTAATTTAAGTATTCCCGAGGGCCGTCAGTTCCAAGGGAACATTTTCTGCGGATGAAAATACTGTCGGTTTGACAAATTGTTAACGGATATGATTGAAGTGGAATCGAACACAGTCTAGTGAAATAGGTAACTGAAAAAAACCTTTAGTATAAAACGGCTAATAAAACTGTACCATGTATGACCTGCCTATACCGACTTTTCCGTCGAGCTGAACTCGTGTCTCGCGACTCGATCGTCGCTTCGGCTGCTGATCGTCATTCAAAGTTGAGCAAAATGTAATTTCAATTACAATTACTTAACAATTACTGCAATTACAAGTAATTATAATTGGTAGTTGCAATTACTTAACGCCAAAATGGCTCTAAAAAATGTAATTAGATACCATTTTTTGATTGATTGTTTTACGTCGCTTCTTCAACTGCTATGGTTATTAAGCGAAAAGTAATTAGATACTTACTTAATGGAAATGTCTAAAAAGAACAAACAAAAAGCATATGTTAGGAAATATTTATTATTCATTGAATACTTAGTTGTAGCTAATTATTTGATATTTCACAAAAACGATTACCATTACTTTTCAAAATGATCCTCATTTCAAAGTTGGAGGTGGATGATATATGTATAACATATGCTTTTTGTTTGTTTTTTTTAGACATTTCCATCGAGTAGGTATCAAATTATTTTTTTTAGTGCCATTTTGGCGTTAAGTAATTGCAACTACCAATTACAATTATTTGAAATTGCAGAAATAAAATTACAATTATATGTAATTGTAATTGGTATTTGCAATTACTTTGGCTGAACCAGTAATTGTGAAAGGAGTAATTGCAATTACTTAACACGATTACAGTAATTGTAATTGAGTCTAACAATTACTTCAGTGTAATTGTTCTTTTAAACCACTAATTTTTATGTTTTGGACCATTTAACCGTTTTCTTATAGTAATTATAGTCCACTTTTGCATATGTAATTGAAGACGTAATTAAATACTCGTGTAATTAATTACTGCCCAACTCTGTCGTCATTTCGACCACCAATCGTCACTTCGAAGTGACGCACAACACCATACATTTATTCGTTACATTGTAACAGCATTCTTGGATCCTGAGTTTTCATTTCAGAACTGTTTTATTTCAACACAAATATCTTGCAATTACAATAAATTTTGATTTATTAAGGATGTTCTGGAGGTATATAAAAACGCAACAAAATTTTTGAAAATTTGGCAAGATATAATTCTTACTAAATTAATGTAATTACCAAAGTTTGGGTTCGATTCACTGCACCGTTTAAGAATTATAGCAACTTAAAGTTTGCACATTTTAACACGTCTTCTTATGGAGAATTCGTAAAATTCCACTTCAAACTCTATTTAAACCTTGAAAAAACGCAACTAGAAACTTCAGTTTTTTTGTATATGTAGTAAAAATTATATAATTAATTATGTTCAAAATTTATTAGAATTCACTAAACAGTTACAGAGCAAAAAAATTATAAACTGTTACAAAACGTCAAATTTATCGTGTTGTCTCTTACTAGCATGGAAACGCGACAAGTGTAGACCACTGAATATAGTTACAGAGGGTACAGTATTCGCAAAAGTTTCATGCAAAATATACTCATGAATGGCTTTCATTGCCAATATATTGATGGATTTTGAATTTCTTGTACTTTTGTCTCCCATTGTACCTCCAGAACATCCTTAATACTTTCATGTAACATTACGTACAAATTAATTCAGATTTACAGATTTGTATTCAAAATAGAAATTGTCTGTATTATTATCTGATGTAGTCTTTCTTTCTTTGATGATCCTAATAAGTTGAAAATGATACATTGGCTTTCCTGAATTGTTCTAATATGTGTACTGTTTCAAAGTGCACAAGCTCGTTCCATTTGTAACCAACCAGAATATATTATTCTTCCCAAAATAATCCGCATCTCTTTCTATGTATCTACAAGTAATGAATGCATTTCCAATACACTGTGTAAAAGATTTGAATTTAAAATAAGTACTCCCAGGGGGGGCGACGACGACTCCTCGAGCATATTGGATAACTTTATATTAGGTATATATTCTTGGGTGAAAAATTCTCAAAAAAAAATTATTTATTGTCGTTTGCAGATTTCAGTTTAATATTTAGAAGTCCCCGTTGCTATAGGGAAAAAATTACAGTGCATAGAAAGGAAAAATTGGACTACGCATCGCGGCGTGGCGTCAGTACCTATAGCGGCGATGACGCGACCGGACACCAGCGCTCCTCTTATCTTCAAAGAATAACAAATAATTCCAGAGCTAAGAATCGAATTGCATGCAAAAAGAATTCTGTATTGTATCCTGTCGTTCATGTTTGTCATTAGAAAAATCAAGTTCAGTTATGTTCAAGTTATGTTAGTATATAATCTGTCTTATATTATTCTATTTAAAATGTTCATAAAGTATCGCACGCTTCAATATTACAAAACTTTTTTGGAAAAACAATTTTTTTCGGGAGAAACGAGTAAAGAAGCGTATGGGCTCGAGGAGGAAGCGTGGGAATGGTGTTGTAGAAGGGGGAGGTAAGACGGGGACACAAGTTTTAACCTAGTCAGTCTGCTTGGGAGTGTGTGTTATGGTTCATTTATACACCTAATAATTATTTCATTAAGAATAATTATACTCATTTAAATATAATTTTCAAGACGCCGCGTGACGTCAGAAACTGAAAATAATCTTAATTCTCTGGACGTGGTTTTCACGTTAACTAACATACAATTCAAATTGATGCAACGAATAAAATAAGCTGCAACTCGAAAACAGGGTTATATGTAGAGAGCACATGTTTATGTCAATTCGTCTTCTTCTTATTTTAGTGTACTGATTCAGCCCCTACTGTACTTCCCACGTGTTCTGACTCACCCTGTATACGAATGACGCTAATTTCCAAAGAATTTATTCGATAGAGAACAATAAAGAATAAGGAAGTCATACATATATATAAGGAAGATTGTTTTTACCTTCGAAGCATATACTATATACATATTCAAGCAGTAGCACTTATTTAGCAATATGTATAATATAATTATATGTACATATTGTGTATATATATGAGTAATACTTATTTACGGACAGTCTCTAACATCGTATGTGAAGCGTGAAGCATAAAACTGCAAATAGCTTTGTGAACCATTCAATTCAGCTTACTTACGGCAATTGTTACTAAAGATACTTATGAAAATGTAAAACCATCAGAGTTCTTATCCATGCAAACTTTCCAGTTCACGTTAGCGCGTTAAACGTATCAACCGAATTTCGAAAAATAAATTCTCACAATTATTTGTAATAACGTAGACATATATCATAATATGTAACGTAGCAATTTCTTTCAATGTAATGTATCTATACGGTAAAATATTTTGTGAACATTGTTCTCTATAATATTTACTACCTGTATAGTTGTGTATAAATAAAAAAAGTAATTTTGATATATAAACATCTTAATTTGTCCTTTGTATTGAATTGAATAGCATTTTGTTCGTACAATATATAATCTTTTGTTTCCAAACATTAGGTACTTCTACACCTTCGTGGAGACCACGCAAACTATAGTGTTTAAATTACGTATCATTACGATCGTAATGACACAAAAACTTTAAATAATAAAAATCTCGGTAGGAGAAATAATTTTCCTGAAGTAATCAATAATAATATGAACTTACAGAAATATCTGAAAACTGTCGATAACAAAGCCACCCGTTTAGGGTACAACTATCTGTTACGTTTCCTCATTTTCTTTTCTTTTCTATTCCATGTTTTGACGAGGGAACATATAATGGCTCGTGAGAGTATTCAAACGTTTACGCTCGATATTTTTAACATGTACAGTGTAAAGTGTGTGAATTAAACTGAATTGTTCGAAATACTGTAGCATAAATAGCAATGGGGAGGTTTTAAGACTATGTCGAGCAAATTAGAAAACAATGTACCGACTCACTTTGCAATATTTTTAGTACAAGTGCGTATTATGGGTAAATTACAAAAGTATTTGAATATTTAAAGATAAATCAGGTACGTATATAGAATATATGTATGTAAACCATTGCTCCAGTAAGTTTCAGGATATTATTGTGCATAATTATAAGAGCGTAGAAAATTAATATTAAAGCTGCTTATAAAAAATGAAATTTTAAAATCGACTCGTCGAATGAGTACATAAAAGTATTATTTATGATACTAAAATAAAATAAACTTTATTTAAAAGTAAAATTATACAATAAATATAAAACTATAAAAGTAACAGGTACGTGGTTGCCTTATAAAAATGACAAGATTTAATTATTAATTTATTTAAACTTTGCACGCGGATCTTATTATAATATAAATATATTATAATTATATTATAATATAAAATCATTTCTTATAAATACATCTTTATAATTCCATTAATTTTGAAATAAAAAATCTAGAACCGGTCATTTGACCGATCGTGGTACGTTTAATGTACGATTAGCTTTGTACCTCAAACTTTTATATAATAAACTTATAGATTGTAATAGCATCCCTTGATCGAAACGTTTTATAAGAGTTGCAACAACCTAATATTAATCTCCACAATTGGGCGTCGAGGGTGTTATGGCCCAGATATAAATTATGTTTATGTTAAAGCGACAAATGACATGATAATTATAATATACATTATTCAAAACGTTGGGATGTATTAACATATCATGTCCTCTGACCAAAGCAATAAACGCTTTTTAATGACCGTGATTTTATGCGAAAAGAACTTAATATTAGTATTATTAGTATTATAATATTAGTATTATGAAAACTTTTATAGAAATTAAGCTTTGAAATAAAAGAATGAATATTATATGTACATAATGTCTCACACCCAAACAATCCACCACAAAGCCCAAACGTTAATCTTATGCCTCGTACAGAGCAGCTACTAAAACAGGTGGTTGATAAAATAATTTATGTGATTAGCAACGTAGGAATACTAAAACAAAATTATAAAAATATGGAATGCCGTTGACGAAAATGTTGCGCGAGATTAGTGCACGAATTAGTGAACATCAAATGTTATTACTAAACTGCGGATCTTTAAGCCAAATAAAAATCGTATGCATTAATTGCAAGACATAAGAATCAAATGAAAATTTATTTTTCGTTTTAGTGGCCTTATTGAGTAGTAAGAAATGTATTGGTAATCTTATTCTTGAGATTACACCCACCTATCTTTGCCATAAATGTATAAAATCCGCAGTCTTTATGCTAAATCTTATCTAATGCCAATTCAAATTTTATTATATAATTCGACCGTTTGTTGAACAAATATTTATTAGATATACAATAAGATCGTTAGATATAAAAAAAACTATTTGTATCATTATTTAAAAAGAAATACGAAAAAATAACGAGAAGCAAGGTGCCCAGAAGAAACCAATACATATCTGTTAATATGTAAGAGGTAAACAATGACATTCACGCAGTCAAAAGTCAAAACAAAGTCAAACTTGCTACGCATTGCGACTGCGATACGTTACAAAGTCGTCGGTGTCATTCGAGCATGTATTTATCTACTTCTATAACTCCACATAAAATGCCGCAAGGGTCCGCGCTTGAAATTGGTATGTATGTTCTTTTAGTAATATGTAGTCTAAATTTCCACAAGTCCAATTCATATAAAACAAATCAAAAAGCATAAATTGTTATTAATCTTGTACATGGCTTAAATAATGCTTATTTTAAATTGTTTATTAATAAAAAATGTATATATGTATATAAAGAAATTAGTCCCTGATCATCTAAATCTACAATGACTAATATTTTCGATTTCGTAGTTTTAAAGGGTTTTCAGTTCATAAAGGAAAAAATTTCTTCAAACTATGTTTTACAATCAGTACCTAGACAAATTAGTTTCACCTTGAATTTAAGAATTTTATCTTCAGGAGGATGACCCTGATCATGCGATCATCTAAAATCACTAATATTTTCGATTTCGTGGTTTGAAAAAGGGTACATCGAATAAAAAATTTCGTCAAAATATTAAACTTGAAAAATTACATTTTGTCACGTTTTCGCGGCTCCTGGGTCACTGTAAACTACCGTATGCAGATGTGGTCGCATCGTTTTTTAAATTTTACCGCAGCGATCTTGAGATATCGCTTTAGTAAGGTATGTACTATGTACCGCGACATTCACTGGAATTCTTTGGTTCTTTAACTTTTGTCAGCGAGTGTATATCCGCCTTTTCTTAAACCACACAGATCAGCACTATTAAATCTCATCGTTTTATCGCTTCGACATAAACGGTCCCGTAAGTATCACATGTCGAGCAACGCATATAGTAAAACCAGCCACCGTCGCGTCGGGGGAGGATTAAACAAAGCTACCTTATGCGCGATAAGGCAGACGCGCATGAATAACGTGATTCCGAAAATGCGACAATGTTTTTTCCATTATTCAATAATGTGGCATCCCGTTAGCTGAAACGACTTCGGCGAGCACGCGAGCTTTATGAAAATTCACCCGAGCACATAAACACAACAACTGATCTGTTTTAACGATATACATTTTCGAACTGTAATAATTAGACTGCGGATTTCATGCATTTACGATAAAAATGGCTACGCACAATTTAAAGTAGTGGTCATATTAAAAAGATTTAAGGACATCAGTGTATTAGTTTCAGCTTAATCAGATAATTAAAAGATGAAAATGTGTCTTGCAAACAACGCAAACATTTTTTATTTCGCATAAGAATCCGCGGTCTAGTAATACTTGATAACTTGGGATATGTATTTCCTGAACACAAATAAACCAGCACGATGAATTTTAATGGATCGTCGAACATCTCGTACACCGTTATGTCCGAAAAATGTTGTACTTCCTTGAAAGAGGTGATTTTCCCAAGGTCATTTGAAGGAACTTTTTCCTGTGCGAAAATGTTCTCCGCCGCTTGGTTAAGGAGGTAATATATATGTATGTATTAGCGAAAAAGACGAGGACTGTAAAAAGACGTTACTTGAAATGTCCTGAAAAATCAGCCCTCTCAAGGAACTACAACAACATTTTTGGGACAGCCTGTATAATTACGCAGTCGTTATGTAAATGAAAATAAACACTTGTATTCATTTACTCGAATATCGCCTATGAATAAAAACGTCCACAGGGATGCCAGTTAGACATACGCAAAAGAGTCACGTTCTATCAGCGCTGAAATATCTTCCAAGAATGACCGGAAATGATTATCGGTATGTATACTGAAATAAATGGAACGACATTTCCGTCTGCGCGTACGACTAACCCAATTATCGCGTAGATTTTGCCAAAAGAATAAATATATAACGAATAACGGCTGCAAATTTGAAAAGACAACATTGTTTTGCAGCGTTTCAATTTGATTGAACAGCATCGAAGAATAAAACTGTCGTTCGTACATGTCACCAGTACTTGGTTAATCGAACCGTGGCTAAAGAGTTGCAGATTACAAATAGGATAAAAAATACATTTGTTGTGAACTTACCAAACGTTGTTCCGAAGGAAATTGTTGAATAGGTGGTAGGCCGTGGCACCATGCTGGTCATGCAGCATGGCGAGATGTGTCAAAGATGCACTCGCGAGTCTTCTTTCTTGAGGTCCAAACACGCGCGACACTCAACCAACATTTCGTGTGTGTATACGGAAAAAATGCGAATTTTTGACGGACACGCACGTTCATACATCGACCACATTCACTCACCTGACACGCACATGCACACACCCTCGCTACGGAAAACGCACACGCATCACACATACAGTCGCAGGACGGATGTAGCGTTAAACGTATCATTTGAAATTGAACAAGACGAGCACCGAATTTTCGTTTAACGACGCGCGCGTTTAATCGAGCAGTTGAAAAATAAAGGTAACCTATGCCTGTGTCGGAACGTTACCGCGGCCGTGCGAATATAGTGGTTCAATCGTGTGGGAAAAATGATTTTTAGAAAAGCCCGATTTCCTGACACAAATTGATCGATTTAAATGGAAAAACGAAAGCACGAGTGAAACGTAGTTTCACCTTACTAACCTATGCGTAGTATGTCGACCGGTTGTCACGATTACTGAACGAGTTCAAAACATTTCCACGACACTGACTTGTGCAGATATCACGACGGCTGCCATATTGGATTCTCATTCCGCAAACCACCGACGAGATATTTATAAAAGGGAGACAATCTTACGAGATTTTACGAAAAATTCACACGACGCTAGCGACCTCTCCCGAGGCAACGCGAAATTTCCTAAGCATAAAATGTCTAACAATAAGCCAAAATCGATTTTGGAATGCATTATTTTCATTATTTTCGATACAATTCATTGTTTCCAGTGAATCAGTGGAAATTATTTGGCACATCAAGAAACATAACTATATGGTAGTCCCTGAGAACACTTTATAAATTTGTAAAGTTGTGTTTCTCCCCTATATAATTTTGACGATCATACAACTTTTTTAAAATTATTGTCTGGTCAAGACAGTATGTATAGGAATTTTCTTTAATGCGCGTAAATTAAAATTCAGTGTATGAAATTAAATAATTACATTCTTCATTCGGCCTTTCAAGTTTACTATAAAAACATGAAAGACGTCAACAGTTGCGAGTGATCCTAATTTTTTAATGAAATGTTTTATAAATCATACGCATACATTGTTTACGTATATATAAATACAAATATAGTTATAACAATTGCAATCTACATAATCGATGAATTCTAAAAAAAAACTAGTTAAATCTTCGCTACGTGCAACTACGTTCCACGTAATTAATAAATAAGGGTTTTTGTTAATCTTTCATGGCGTTTTTACTTAATTTTTTAACTTTAATATTTTTAATACAATACTCGTCAACCCACTTCAATAACGGGAATATCATTTATACAAAATTTTAATCAGTTTAAATAAATTCTTTGTTACCGATTATTTATCACATCGGTCGGTAATGTAGCTTTCTTGTTCGCATTTGGACTAAAATTCTACGGAGATGTACCTCTACCTTGTCGCATAATCGATGTTTAAGGAGACGGCACACAGTGGGCAAAATTTAACTTGCCTCGCTTCAAAAAGGAATAACTTTCGATAGAAATGAGGTAGAGCGATGAATTTTTTTTTAATTAAAGCTGAAACTTTGCAGAATATGGGAAAAATAGGGAGATTACGGTACGAACGGTTTTTAACCTTGAGAAAATTCGTTAAACAATTCGTTCACAAAAATCGATTTCTTGTAAAATCCTGAAGTCGTAGACAAATTTTGAGACCAGATTTGAAATCAGCGTGAAAAAATCTACGGGAAATGATATATAGCAAAAATTAAAAAAATTTTTTTCTGCCCGTGGTAACGCAGAAACCACATTTTCTGAAATTGTGAAAGTTTAACGAATTTTCACAAGGTTAAAAACCGTTCGTACCGTAATCTCCCTATTTTTCCCATATTCTGCAAAGTTTCAGCTTTAATTTAAAAAAAAATTCATCGCTCTATCTCATTTCTATCGAAAGTTATTCCTTTTTGAAGCGAGGCAAGTCACTTTTTCCCACTGTGCGGCACCGACGAGATACTATGCCAGCCCCTGTGCTATTCAGCGGGACTAGTGGGCGCGAACGAGCGCGGGGATAACGTGGAACTTACAGTGATCTGAAATATTACATCGCTAAAAGTTCTACCACTGACCAGATACTATTAAAGACTGCCAGCCTTATGGGAGTTCGTGACACCCGAATATTTCGGTGTTCTCTTACGCCCTCCAAAATGTATTCTGACTGGAGTGAGAAACAGAAGGCCATCGACATGATCTCGTCGGTGCAGAAGGTTACTGAGGAGATTCTCGTCGGTGAGAAGGCAAATCGTCACGGAACCATATTGATCATCATGAATTGTTGCATTCTGTACCGAGCAGATATTTCAGACGACGTTGGTTTCAATATTAAAAGCAAAATTCAAGGACGAAAAATTCTTAGAAATATATTATTGAAGCATAATTTTAGGAAAATCACCAATTCCTATTTCAAATTTTAAATGAGACACCTCAATTTGTAATTTAAAAATATTTCATAAACGAGAATTATTACCTTCCACTTTTTTATACATAAATGTTCCAAGAATCGATCTGTGAGAACAGAAATATGTTGAAAAGACTTTACCGTAAAAAATTAGATGGCAAGGTGTTCAAGGGAGTGCTTGTCTACATCGTTGGCAAAAGGAATTATTATAAACATTAATTAGCTAGAATTAATAAATGTATCATAGTATTATGTTGAATAAATTAATGCGTCCGGATGTTCATTGTTTAAAAGTTATTCTGTTTCTCGAGTTTTATTGTCTATTTTTACGAAAAAATTAGATGGCAAGGTAGTCAAGGGAGTGCTCGTTAACATCATTAGAAAAAGGAATTGTTATAAACATTAAACAGCCAGAAATAATAAATTTATCTGTGAATTGTATTGAATAAATTAATGCGTGCGAATGTTCATTGTTTAAAAGTTATTCTGTTTCTCGAGTTTTATTGTCTATTTTCACGAAAAAATTAGATGGCAAGGTAGTCAAGGGAATGCTCGTTAACATCATTAGCAAAAGGAATTGTTATAAACATTAAACAGTCAGTAATAATAAATTTATCTGTGAATTGTATTGAATAAGTTAATGCGTACGAATGTTCATTGTTTAAAAGTTATTCTGTTTCTCGAGTATTATTGTCTATTTTTACGAAAAAATTAGATGGCAAGGTAGTCAAGGGAGTGCTCGTTAACATCATTAGCAAAAGGAATTATTATAAACATTAAACAGCCAGAAATAATAAATTTATTTGTGAATTGTATTGAATAAATTAATGCGTGCGAATGTTCATGGTTTAAAAGTTATTCCGTGTCTCGAATACTATTAGCCACTTTTACTAAAAAATTAGGTGGTCAGATAGCCAAGGGATTGCTTGTGGACATCGCTGTAAAATAGAATTGTTATAAACATTAACCAGCTGGAAATAATAAATATATCAATAATTGTCACGGCGATCGACATCGATCGATATTCGGTGGGGTGGGGAGCGTCACGCACCTCTGCGCTTGTGCCGCTCGAGCTCGGCGAGAGCCCACCGTCAGTCAGTCAGTCGGGCCGGGGGGAGCGGCGTGAGCGCACGGGCTGCGGGACCGGGAGGATGCAGGAGGACCAGGGACTTACCAGAGGTGGACCAGAGGTGGACCAGAGGTGGACAAGGGGTTATCCACAGCTCCCTGGCCTACCTTCAACTCTTCGTTCAACGATCAATGGTAAGTTTGGTTACTAATATTTTTCAAAGCTTCCTTTGTCTACCCTTAGCTCAGTTTCAACAAACCTGTCCTTCAACCGTTAATTCAACGAATACCATGTCCTTCATACTAATTGAAATTTTCGAGACTTTCGGTATTGAGTTTTCTTCAAATTTATCAATTTTATTCTTCATCAAATTTATATTTTGAGCGCCCCACTCGTGTGCGGGGTTATAATTGCTCTTGTGCTCTGCTTCGCTAGTTGTTTTCTCACTCGTGTGCGGAGTTATAATTATTCTTACGAGCTGGTTCGCCGGTTGTATTCGCACTTCTGTGCGGGGTTACAATTGCTCTCATGAGCTGGTTCTCTGGTTGTATTCGCACTCATGTGCAGGATTACAATTGTTCTTGTGAGCTGGTTCGCTGGTTGTATTCGCACTCATGTGCAGGATTATAATTGCTCTTGTGTGTTGCTTTGCTGGTTCTATTCGCACTTCTGTGCGGGGTTACAATTGCTCTCATGAGCTGGTTCTCTGGTTGTATTCCCACTCATGTGCAGGATTACAATTGTTCTTGTAAGCTGGTTCTCTGGTTGTATTCCCACTCATGTGCAGGATTATAATTGCTATTGTGAACTGGTTGTATCCGCACTCATGTGCATGGTTAGGATTGCACGTACGCGCTGGTTTACATTTGCTCGATTTGCCCTCGTGTCATTTCTGAATTTCCAATTGTTGGCTTCGGAGCTTTGACAAGACCCTCTTCTAATAGTTATCACATCTTGTTTGAAATTGGTATTCCTCCGATTGGAGGTCCCCCAGGGGCTCACTCACGGATGGAGCCGTGAGTGAGTACGGGGTGTCGCGTCCCCGGGGCTACCCGAATCGTCTATAGGCCGCACCCGTGTGCGGGGTTAGTTTGGCTCTCGTGAGCTGGTGTTAGGTTGGCTCTCGTGAGCTGGTTAGATTCGCACTCGTGTGCGGGGTTAGTTTGGTTCTCGTGAACTGGTCCTAGGTTTGCTCTCGTGAGCGGGTATTAGGTTTGCACTCGTGTGCAGGGTTATGTACAGTTATGTCTAACTGTTATTAGTCTGTTTCAGCTAGAATACATCAAGAAGAGGACATACCAAGAAGAGGACATACCATGAAGACGACACACCAAGAAGAGGACACATCAAGAAGAGGACACACCAAGAACAGGACACACTATGAAGAGGACAAACGAAGAAGACTGCGGCATATTTTAAGCTAGATTTATTTGCCGAGCAATTATTGTCTTAGCGTCACCTCCGAACCAGAGCCTTCTGCTCAGGCTCGTGTTTCTTTTTTGCGAATCAAAGCCTTCTGCTTTGATTCTTCTCTCTTTTGCGATTTAGTTTTTTGGTCTACAATAATTGCTCGGCTCGCGTGCGTTAATTTTTAAGCTCGTATGTCTTCGTTGTAAATATGTCGAGTAATTATTGCCATAACGTCACTTTACTCGACCCGTATTTTTGACTCCGACACAGCCTTCTGCTGTGTCGGACCTTGCTTGTATGTACCAGACCGGTTGGAGCCGGTATTCGGCGTCGATACATTGAGAGACGTGGCTCATTGAGACTTGTTCACTCGTGTAGCCATGCTACAGTGTCCTCTCTATTCGTCATCCTACCCGCGTTCACCACAATTTGTATTGCTTGGTGACAGGTAGTTGGTAGAGAAATGGGATATCGTTTGAACACTTCTCACTGTCCATTTCTCTTGGTGAGGACACGTCGGGTATCGGCTTTGGTCGGAGCTGGGCTGCAAGCATTGTACGCGCCGCGTCACCTTCGAACCAGAGCTTTCTGCTCTGGTTCGGTCTTGTTTCTCACTTTGAAAGAATCAGAGCCTTCTGCCTGATTCGCCTTTGTTCCCCCGTGGATCGGAGACTTCTTCTCCGATTCACACCTTTTGCCCCGCGATAATTACTCGACATACTTGCGTAATTTAGTATAAGTCCGTCGTTGTTAGAAAGGGAGCCAGAAGGAATATTGCATTCGTTCTGACTCCCTTTCGGGTCTCTTGTGCAGCAACCTCCTCGTGGTGAGACCTGGGCAATCGGTATTATCCTCTATTTGTAAGATCTTCTAGTATCTTATAAATAAAGGATAATACCGAGCTAATAGCTGCACATTGCACATTTATAATTGTCGAGAAGATTGTGTAGTAGAATTTAAGATTTGTGAGATACAAACACATATTTCATTAAATTGTATATGAATTTACTTTCGGGTAGCTTGCTGTCTGCCAGGGGTACAACAATGCTTTCTGCGTTTACCCTTGGCCCATCTTGAGTTCATTATATCGTAGTACTTATTCCATCAGTGATCTCGATAATTTTTATTTCGAAATTTCCAATTGTTCGGTTCGGAACATTCACAAGTCCCTCTTCTGAAAATTTTCATATCATGTCTGAAATTGTTATTCATCCGATTGAGTTCCCCCAGGGGCTCACTCACGGATGGGGCCGTGAGTGAGTACGGGGTGTAGCGTCCCCGGGGCTCCCGAATCGCCTATAGGCTGCAATCGTGTGAGCAGTTAGTTTGGCTCTCGTGAGCTAGTATTGTTGGCTCTCGTGAGCTAGTCTTGTTGGCTCTCGTGAGCTAGTCTTGTTGGCTCTCGTGAGCTGGTATTAGGTTGGCTCTTGTGAGCTGGTATTAGGTTGATTCTCGTGAGCTGATTGGATTCGCACTCGTGTGCGGGGTTAGCTTGGCTCTCGTGAGCTGATCTTAGGTTTGGCTCTCGTGAGCTGGTATTGTTGGCTCTCTTGAGCTGGTATTAGGTTGGCTCCCGTGAACTGGTCAGATTCGCACTCGTGTGCGGGATTAGCTTGGCTCTCGTAAGCTTGTCTTAGGTTTGCTTTCGTGAGCGGATATTAGGCTTGCACTCGTGTGCGGGGTTATATGTATTGATATGTCTAATCGTTATCAGTCTGTTTTAGGTAGAATACACCAAGTAGGGTACACACCAAGAAGAGGACACACCAAGGAGAGGACACGCCAAGAAGAGGACACGCCAAGAAGAGGACACGCCAAGAAGAGGACACACCAAGAAGGGGACACCCCGAGATAAGGGCAAACCAAGAAGAGAACATACCGAGAAGAGGACACACCAAGAAGAGGATAAATCAAGAAGACTGCGGCAGTAGTTTGCTCTCGTGAGCGGGTATTTGGTTTGTCAGAAAGGGAGCCAGAAGGAATATTGTATTCGTTCTGACTCCCTTTCGGGTCTCTTGTGCAGCAACCTCCTCGTGGTGAGACCTGGGCAATCGGTATTATCCTCTATTTGTAAGATCTTCTAGTATCTTATAAATAAAGGATAATATCGAGCTAATAGCTGCACACACCGTATCCTGAAAAATTAATGTATAACTGTGTATATTTTGTAACTTGTAGGACACGTCCTGAAGTTTTTTTGTCCGGAACAGATTGTTTCGGTACTTACGCGCTAATATAACTGTGTCATGGCGCAGGGCGCAGGTCTCCACTACCTTGTCATCATAGATACGTTACTGTTTTTCCGTGCAGCTCCTCTAGCGGCCATTCATCGTACGAAAAATCTTGGCCGATATCGGAACACTGTCTTCCACAAGGCTAGTAATCTAGTATGTATTTGGTCGGTGGAGACGGCCTTAGATTTCCCGCGTCTCGTGCTTAAATTTTGAAGATGGCATGTGCAACCACCGGCGAAGGAGAAATGGATGTAGAAATATTACCGTCGACTAGTAATATTAATTCAAAAACTAAAGAGAAAGGCGACAAATCTTTGCATTTACCATGGTATGTCATAACCATATCTTACTAATCATATCTTGTTCAGGTTCAAATGATTGAGGTTAAGTTTTTATTATTTAACAAATATCTACTCCTACTGCATAATAAAAAGATAGGTATGTAATAATAAAACTGTTTTCAGGATTGAAAAATATCGACCACATGTTTTTTCGGACATTGTTGGGAACGAAGATACGGTGTCTAGATTATCTGTTTTCGCTAAACATGGAAACTGTCCAAACATTATTATATCGGGACCACCAGGAGTTGGTAAAACTACTACAATATTGTGCTTGGCACGCATTCTGTTGGGACCTGCTTTTAAGGAATCCGTGTTGGAGTTGAATGCCTCCAACGAAAGAGGAATAGACGTTGTCAGAAATAAAATCAAAATGTTTGCTCAGAAGAAGGTTTCTATATGTAATTTGTTTTATGCTACACTTTAATCGTATGTATGATTTAGTAGTAAATACTTTGTTTTTGTTCGAAACTAGGTCAATCTTCCAAAAGGAAAACATAAAATAGTCATCTTGGATGAAGCAGATAGTATGACCGAAGGCGCGCAACAGGCATTGCGCAGAACTATGGAAATATATAGTAATACGACAAGATTCGCATTGGCTTGTAATAACAGCGAAAAAATTATTGAACCCATACAATCGCGTTGCGCTATGCTGAGATACGGAAAGTTGTCGGATGCGCAAGTGTTGGCAAAGGTTCTCCAAGTCTGTAGTACAGAAAATGTAAGGAAGCGATATCCATTTTCCTTATACAACAATTTAACAATATTATCACTTAAGTAAATTGAGTGTGTATGCACAGATTTCGTATACAGACGACGGCTTGGAAGCAATAGTGTTCACCGCGCAAGGCGACATGAGACAAGCCTTAAATAATTTGCAATCAACGTACAATGGTTTTGGTCATGTAAATAGTGAAAATGTTTTTAAAGTTTGCGACGAACCGCATCCCTTGCTTGTTAAGCAAATGCTCGAGTTTTGCACGCAAGGGGATATTTCAAAAGCGTATTCGGTAAGATGTTCTATTAAATATTATTTTATGTATTATTTCTATTGTTTTGCGAAGTATGGTTTACAGTGTACATATGTAATGAAATCAAACATGTATCGTATTCAGGTAATGGAGCATCTATGGAAAATGGGATATTCCGCAGAAGATTTAATTAGCAACATATTCAGAGTTTGTAAAAACCTTTCGATCGATGAAAACCTGAAACTAGATTTTGTAAGGGTAAGTGAATTGACGTTTCTGCATATTTTAAGGTGCTCGACAAATCGTTGGAACAATTCCACGATAATATAAGACGAAAATTAAGGTTAAAAATATTATAGTTTCAAGTTATTAACAATTAATGTCTGCCAGTAGCGGCGTGTGAGCTACTTTTTTTTATCGTCATCTTTTATCATATGTATAGTGCTTTAATGTCCGCACTCTTCTTAATGTGACTCGCGCACGCGACTATTGAAACATCGAAGAGATTTTAAATCATCAATAACTAAAAGCGAAGCCGAAACCGCAATTTTTTATCCGGTATTGTCGGTTTATATTACCATAAAGAATTGCGCTTTCAGTCTTTTAAGTACGCATGTTTTGGGGCTTTAGAAGTTAATCTCTCCTCGCTGCTTGTCTGTTTTCTTTCTCGGTGTAACCATAGATAAGAGCCGTGAGACCATACTAGCCGAGAAAGTGTAACTGTTTTGAAAAACTAATCAAACATATTTTTTTCTTTACAGGAAATCGGAATAACTCATTTGGGCATAGTGGACGGAATTAACAGTTTGCTACAAATGAACAGTCTTTTGGCTCGTCTTTGTAAGAGGGCTGTACAGTGTTGAAGATACTCATTGTAATTATTATATTTTTGAAAATAAAATTATTTATACATTTTTATTATGTAATTCTTTATTTCAAAATATTTATTTAAACAAAGATGGTGGAAAAGTTTCCAATTCGCATTTGCATTTTATAGTTTGTATACATATAAGTATACCATACTTTTTCACATTTTTCGTTAACTCACTTTTGATGAAGTATGGAAATTTCAGCCAGGAAGTGTTATCAACACATGAATTTGTCTTCAAACGCGCTGTCAAATAATATTAAAAAATATGCATCTATAGTTCTTGTACTTCTTTAGTTAATAACTTATACAAATATTTACCTGTGCTAAAAATGTGCCCCTTGTACCATTTAATTTGAATTTATAAAATTTAGTAGTTTTTAAATTAGAAGGTTTTTATACCCTTAAGTGGGATACACTGCACATTTACTGAATTAGGTTTCACCAAGCAAACTTTATGTTTCCAGTAATCAGTACTTGCTACAGTTAAATCCACGGAAAGGTAAAAATATACATATTTAAATGATCGCGTATACTGTATACAGTCTATCCTACAGAAGCGTCTGTCGACATTTCCATAAAAATTAATATACATATTTGCAAAGGACAATATAGTACACTATCTAAATCTAGTATATCCCTATAGTATATTATTTAGTGTTATTTAGTTTCTCAATGATAATATTTTTAGTTATCAAGTTTTTTGATTGAAAAAGCGTTTAATGGGATGAAGGGGTAGGAAGGGGAACAAAAATTTACACAAGGTATTTCCGTTTAAAATTATTCCTCGTGTATCGTTTTTAAGAATTTCTTCATTAAATGTCTTAATAAATAATGCTTATCACCTTTAAATATACTGATTTTGCACTCATTACTTAATTTTTGATAGTTTGCGCGCGTTACAGTATACCAGTGTACATCTTGAGGTTCCAGTTTTATATCATTTTCCCCTACTTGTGCCTTGCACAACTCAGTCGGGGGAAGGTAGAACGTTAAATCTTAAAATCCTGCGGGTGCTAGAAGAGTTTCCCTTTGAGACCTTGTTCAAAGACTTTCTCTTGGAAAACTTTTAAAGGCTAATAAATAAAAGATATCCTACTCGTCCAACCCTCGAAGGAGAGTGCTTTTTCCCTTCTTCCGCGCTACGTTGTTGTCGAACTCCACCGTGCGCGAATTTCCTGCTGAAAGCTCTGTTAGGCATGTTGGTTATTTTTTGTTAAATTCTGAACCAAAGAAATATCACTACTCAACACAGGTGCAACTTAAATGTGCGCAACATAATGTATGAAAAAAATTATTAACGAAATGTTAGAGAACACCCTTTCGCTAGTCCAATGATGCTGATAGAGAAAAAAACCGGGTTGTTTTCATAAAATTCATAAGCTTCGAAAACGAAGACATTGTCGCAATTTTGATTGCGAGACAAAAGATCGATTAGGTGGCCAGCTATAGTCGAATATTCTATACATATGTATATGAAACTTTTTGAATATCTAAAACTATTTACTATGCGAAGAAGCTTATAATAAAATTTAGTTCTGAGCGACTCAGTCTTAAAGTTTGTCGTATAACAAAATATTAAATTGTATTTACCTACTTATTACCTAAGAGCTACGTTACGTAAAAATCTTTTCTCGATAGCACACAGAGATCTTCGATTCCTGGCAATTAGCACTTTCCCGTAATACGTGCAAGAAAGTACGTCTCGTAGAGAATAACATTTGAATTGGAAAATATTGTTCTCGCGACGACAAGTTCTCCTCGCGAATCAACACCACTTTTCCATTGTGACAGGCGCCAGATGCGGTCTTGGTTTGGGTGACGGCCATCTTAGCGCGCTTTGACAAGATTCGGCTCTGGAAGGAGTTCTCGACGGTGGTTGAGGCGAATTGTACTGCGATTCTTGGGTTTGATTGGCTGTTTCTTCGTTGGTATTTCCTCGTGAATTTTTCTCGGACGGCGATTCACCTTTGTGATTCCTTTTCGTTGCTTTTTTCGCTATATCGTAATGAGAAGCGGGCGGCGCACTTTCTACGGATTGAAGACTCGCCGCACGATGAAGGGACAGTCGAAGCGGCTTCTTCGGCGGTGCTGGACGCAATTTCGTGTCTTGTGAACTGTACACCATCGATACATCAGAGTTCTCTGATGCGCGTGACTGTGTATCCTGAAATATAACAGAGATTACGAACACATATTGTAAAGCCTCGTACAGACCCGAACATTTCGACGAATATTGCGCCGAATAGCGAACGGAACGCAAAATCGACATTAATTTCGGGCAGATAGCACACGACCTAAATTCGAACAATGCGTTTTGTAAGTTTCTGTAATGCATGCTGAAAATTTCATCGAAATCAGAATTCACCTTGGTTCGAGTTATAAACAATTAAAAATCGCGAAAAACGCAGCTTTTCCACGATTTTTGACACTTTTGACCGATAATTGCAGTTTGTTTTCAAAAAATATAATTAGTTGGAGAAGGAATAAATGTCACTATACTAAATAAGTAACAAGTAAATCATTCTAAATATTATTTTAAGACAATAAAATTCTTAAAATTAATTAAAAAATTATTACAATGAATGGATGAAAAAATCGGCAACTGGTGGATCGACCGCGAGCACGAATGCGCGCACTGTCGTGCCATGGGCTCGAAATTTGTTGAAAAGTTTTGGTTAGCGAAGTCATAGAAAGTAGGGAGCAAATTTTGCTTCAAGCATGGTCTTGGTACGTACCAAAACGACCGCCTTGTGCTTTGCAAAAAGTATGGTTACAAAGATTGATCAGAATTCGTTCGAAGCAGGTTTGGCTGACCAAGTTACAATGGATTTCTCCTATATCGAACAGTAGTTGTTTGCAATGTAGTAGAGATTTAAAATTGAATAACGTACCTGAAACCGATAATAGGTTGGTTCCGAATCAAAGTCTAAGGACTGGGTTTGCGACGAGTTTCTACGATTTTTAGATAAATGCTCTATAGCTGATTCGATGCGCGGTGGTCTTCTACGTTGTAGTTGAGATTGCATCTGTGCTTGTTTGCAATCTAGACTTGTCGTCGACCCGGTCATATGAAATCCTTGCTGTTTCTGCCTGTTCCTCGATTTATTATGGTTGTTTATAGCATTGTCTGGCGACATGTCAACTTCTTTTAAACTCTTTGGATCCATGACACGCTTCGGTTGCTCGCTGTGCCTGTGTCTTATCGTGGGTAAACTTTGCCGTAACTCCATCGAATTTCTTACATTCAGATCGGGAAGATTCGCTACCAATGCAGTCACTTGGGGTCCCTTTTGGAAAACCTACGTAACAAAACGAAATTCGCCTTGAGAGAAGCTGGTTATTTCGTAGGAACGTTATTTATTTTATCTGTATTACAACGTGCAACGTTCTATAGCTTAACCATCCTTGTTACTTTTTTATATTCTCAATTCATGTTCTTTCTTACGTATACGTTATAAATATTTTTAATGTTGTCTTGAAAAAATAATGTCTTTTTCAAATTCATACAGAATGCAATGCTCAACATGATTTTCGGTTATACTCTTTCTTTGGTTTTTCAAAAATAGAAAATTACATTGATTTCAGACAATTCAATGGCCTAGTGGCCTAGTGTGTGAAATCATACATTTATTTCAAGAGTCCTAACAATTTAACATACATCGCATTTACAGGGTGAGTCCGAACAAACAGAACACTTAAATATCTCCGTTACTTTTCGTTGTACAAAAGACTTCTTAGGACAAAGTTACACTGATTGAAGGGCCACATGTAACGGTGTAAGGGAAAAAATTTTCGAGGTCATTTTTTTATGAGATTTCAAGGTCATCGATATTTTTTTAAATGGAATGAGGTATTTTTTAATACATCAATCGATGCAACTGGACATTCGTTATAAAAAAGTACTAACCTATGTATGTCGAAAAGTTAGTAGTTCATAAGATATTTCAATTTATATAACTCTAAAACACCATTACTGTCGTACTAAGACGTTACATAAGTAAGTAAACGCTAACATCAATTTCAATTTCAACGTCAATTTTTCAATTTCTACTTCAATTTCAATATTAACCCTGCAACTTCAATTTATCAATTTCAACTCTTCAATTTCAATTTTTCAATTTCAACGTCAATTTCAATATCAACCCTTCAACTTCAAATCTTCAATTTCAACGTCAATTTTTCAATTTCAACTTCAGTTTTTCAATATCAATTCGTTAATTTCAAATCTTGAACTTCATTTTCAACTTCAATTTTTCAATTTCAACGTCAATTTTAGCTCTCCCATTTCAACTTCAATTTCTACTTTTCCATTTCAACTTCAATTTTTTAATTTCAATTCGTCAATTTCAACTCTTCAATTTCATTTGCAATATCAATTTTTCAATTTCAATTTAAACTCTTCAATTTACACTAGAAAAGTAAACGCTAACGTCTTACAACGACAGTAATGGTGTTTTAGAGTTATTTAAATCGAAATATCTCCTGAACTACTAACTTTTTGACATACATAGGTTTGTACTTTTTTATAACGAATGCCCAGCTGCATCGATTGATGTATTAAAAAATACCTCATTCCATTTAAAAAAACATCGATAACCTTGAAATCTCATAAAAATGACCTTGAAATTTTTTTTCCCTTACACCGTTATATGTGGTCCTTCAAACAGTGTAACTTTGTTCTACGAAGTTTTTTTGTACAAGTAAAAGTAACGGAGATGTTAGGTGTCCTGCTTTATCGAATTCACCCTGTATACAGTCGGGGCGGGGGGAATTAGGTGAGCACCCTTTAAGTTTTTTTGACATGTCAGAAGGAATAGTTTACTAGGTTATTTATAAAAGAAACTGATAAAAAATTACTATGGGTTGAAATTGCGGAGGAAAAACGCGAAGGTCACAATTTTTAACTTTTTTATCCGAGCCTATAAGGAAAATTAAAAATATGCCTTTGGTAGATCTGATACGTGTATACAGGATCGTGAACATCGATTAAGGTTGCTACAAGCTATAAATAAATTAGAAATGACACAAATTGTGTACGCACAAACTTCCAAAATTCTTGCATCTTTCAATGCCTATAGCTTTTTTATGCGTCAACTGATTTCGATGAAACTTCGTGCTATTGTATAGCTTACTCAGACTCACAAAAGGCATATTGAAAATTTTCTTCATAAGCACAGATAAAAAAGTGGAAAACCGTGGCCTTCACTTTTTTTCTTCGTAATTCCGAGCAATAGCAATTATATGAAACTATATGAACTAATCCGCCTAACATCTAAAAACAAGCTCGAGTCGTTTGGTCTAATTCGAAAAAAGTTGTCAGTTTTTAAAGGGTGTCCACTTAATCTTTTCCCCGACTTACATATCCGACATATTTATTTGTATGCTTTAAGATTGTTTATTTTGTTGTCTATATGTAATAATTTCTGATTAGTCCAGCACCTGAACTTGCTCTTGGCGACTCGGCGGAGGGTCGGCTGGGATCTCGGCTCTGCTTGGTGCCAGAAGATCCCTAACCTGTTCTTCGAGATATCCGATTCTGTGAGTCAGCCTAAGGTTATCTGATCGAAGCGTGCGGAGTGCGGCAAGGGATTCGCCTTTTCGAAGGACCACGATTTGTGCCGCATCGGGTGCGACAGCCAGGAGTCTCGCCAAGTCGCTCCTTCCTGCTCCCACCACAAGCTTCCCGTTCACTTCCAAGATCCTGCAAACAACAGTAATCAAAGTGTCGTTATTGCAATTACAACTGCTTTTAATTCGGTGTAATTAAGGAAAAAAAATTCAAGTTTCCCGCCCCTCCCTGTTGACTCGCAACGTGATATATGTCTTTGTGTCGATCAAATACAGAATAAAATGTCGAACAAAATTAATTAGTTTTTAGTCGGTTTACTACAATACTATTACTACAATATGCGATAGAAAACATTCAAAAAGAAATATGTTCATGAGAAATGAAGGTCACCATCGATTCTTTAAATGGCACTACATATTTTTTAGTACATAATACTATTGCTTATGTCGAGATTAGTTCAATGGGCTAGTATACTATGACCTTGATATGACCTTACTTGAGTATATATTACTCTTAAATAATATGGGTATATTAAAGTAATAATAACAAATATAAAAATATTTATAATAGTTAGTATATCCAAAGGTATCTTTATTTAAAAATAAGGGGTTAAATGAATTGGATAATATTTATTTTTTTAATCAATTGGGTTATTAGATACTGAATTATAAAATAAAATGAAACGAATAGTAACGATTTAGAGTTACATTATTGATAGAAAATCCCCCTCAAATTCGTACAACTAGAATACTCGTAAAGTAGAATACAGGGTGAGTCACCTAATGTTGTCACCTCAAATATCTTTGTTGTTTTCAAAGATACATTCAATTGAATGAGCTTGAGTAATTATAGCCTGAATTCGTAACGAAAGGGATTAACTTTGTAGATGTTTGAAAAAGGGTGGTTCCATTTAAAAAAATGAAGTTGACCTTATCTCTAATAAAAGTGATACATAAGAACAAACATTTTTTTGCCATCGTATGAGCTCCATTTTCCCATTCAACTTTGTCCTCAAGACATTTAATGTGTCTTTGAAAACAACAAAGATGTTTGAGGTGATAACGTTAGGTGACTCACTCCGCATAAAATGAACAGTATATTTGTCAATTTCGTAACGCAACGCCGCGCCGCCGACTCGAAACGCAGGTGCGTTCGGTTTTAACGCACTTTTGACGGGAATACGTGGATACGTGGAAATGGTTAGGAGAATATAGGATGGGATCATGTGAAGTCGCAGGTGCAATTAGCGGGGGCATACGGCGAACTTCCGGTGCTGCTTCACGGTACGGTGACCTGTTGAGAACCAAATACCAAGATTGCTGTATTGTTCTTCACCGATAGCTGAGTTACTTAGCGTAACCACTAACCACACAGTGCTACACATTCTACGTATGTTTACGTTGCTCTTCTTCGATACTTTTTTCTTTCTCCTTCATTTCTACATTGTTAGCGTTTTCTACGCCAATGTCTATTTAAAATTGCTTCTTTCCTCTAAGCGAGAGTTGCAATTGACGTCACGATAGATTTTATGTGACGGCAAGATAGATTTTAAATGACTTTGAATTAAGAAATTTCTTATCAATGATTATACGTATATTTATACACTCCTCAAAAGAATTAAGGGATCACTTGTACGAACCCGAAAAATTCATCTCACTTTACGTGATCATAACTCCGTCCTCAAAATCGATTACTTGTAAAATCCGGAGGTCGTAGACAAATTTCGAGACCAGATTTGAAATCAGCGTGAAAAAATCTAGGGGAAATGATATATAGCATGTTAAAAAAAAATTTTTCCGTGCGTGGTACTGGAGAAACCACATTTTCTTGAAATTCTACATGTTTAACAAATTTTCTCAACGTTAAAAAACGTTCGTATCATAATCTCCCTATTTTTCCCATATTCTGCAAAGTTTCAGCTTTAATTTTAAATAATTTCATCGCTCTACCTCATTTCTATCGAAAGTTCTTTGATTTTGAATCGAGTTTGGTTCAAATTTTCCACTGTGGGCCGACGCGCTAATTTCTGCGAAGCAATAACTTCAAACACAGCTGCCATATGTAAAAAATGTCGCAGCGAGTTCTTGGGGTACTCAATCGAATCGGCAGAATCTCTGCTTCAATCTGACGTTCGGATCATGGTATTACGATCATTTCTCGCCGAGATATAGCGAGTTACAGGAAAAATGGAAATTGTGCATTTTTTAAGCATATTTTCGGAAACACCTGGTATATCGAAATGTTAATGAAATTGAAAAAACAATACGAGTGCCTTGAAGAGAAAGAAACGCTCTTTCTATTGCTTTTTTGCACAAGATTCTACGATAGTTTTTTCGCTTTCTGGAGCCAGTTAAAGTTAAAAAGCCCATATTTACTTCAATGTTGAATAACTCGAATAAAAAAAATCGCACAATATTCAACAACCACACAATTTACACTGGAAAGATAGCCTTTCCAAATGATATTAACGCGATTTATCATAAAAATTGGTTGCTCCCCGTGTGATGTTCCAAAGTTGCACAAAATTTTTGTTAACCGTCCATGTTGTCTTCATCTCGCTATAACTTTGTAAAAAACCAACATAGCAACAATTTGAAACAGAGCATCTGAAACTTGAGGTTTTAGGCTTTCAAACCATTGTTTAATGATATCGATACGGCAATTTTTGATGGAGTTATGATCACGTAAAGTGGGACCAATTTTTCGGGTTCGCACAAATGATCACTTAATTCTTCTGAGGACATATGAGTGTATATGGGGGGGGGGGCGGCGGCAAGGGCCGGTGGTTCTGCACGGTAAGCGGCTCGCGGTAGTCACTACAAACCAATATGGCGGTGCCTACCTGTCAAAAACACTGCAAATTGCTCAACTTTAAGCAAGCGTAACTACTGAACCATTGACCCTACAGGATCGAGACTTTGATCTGCAACCGCCCCGGGTACAAATCTATTGGATTACATACCAAAGGCATAATAATTTATAGGAGAAAGGCACAAATTTTGAGTCCGGTAAAGTAAAATTTACTTCAGAAAAATATCACAAATAAGTTGGCGAAGGTTCCATAACAAAAATAATGAAAAATAAAGAAGTTTTGTAATTGGATTAGTAGTGGTTTACAGTTTACACCGATATGTCCAACCCCGTATCCGTATCCGTACACTGCTCGTCGACCGATGCAGCTCGAAAGCTTCTGGGCCCCTCACGGGGTATACCCGCAGTGGAGGGGAGATATTCTGTTTTCTTAGATCAAGGATTTACTGTATGCGTCCAGAAAATTACATTCCCAAAGTTACAAGATTTCTAAAAGTTTGGGAACTTCTGGGCCTCTCGCGGGGTATGCCTCGCAGTGGAGGGGATATTCTGTTTTCTTAGATCAAGGATTTACTGTATGCGTCCAGAAAATTACATTCCGAAAGTTACAAGTTTTCTAAAAGTTTGGGAAGCTTGAATCGATACACTCTGGCTCTGGGGTCGAAATAAAGAATACGTTCGAACCTATCTCCCTTGCATAGTCCGGAATCTTCGACTGCCCAATCGACGTAGAGGCCAGGCGCGTCTTCCCTCGGACCTGCCCCGAAACGGGGGCTCTTCGGGTCTGCGCTGACTTCCACTGCATGGATCGTCACTTGCGTAGAACCGGAAATACAACTAAGCAGATCAAAAACAAATTATCAAGTAGAACCGTCGCGTCGCTCGTCGGTATAAACTTCGCGCTGAATGATCTGTGTTTTTGATAAACCATTTCTATCATTAGCGTATATAGGGTGTCCCAAAATTCGTGAACTTCCCGAGAGGGGGTGATTCCTAAAACCATTTCAAGCGACATTTTCCTTTGCAAAAATGTTATCAAAAATACGTTAATAAAAAACACGTTAATGGCCGACTATGGCAACTCGCGTCTAGGTCGCGGTCTGATTGGTCCGTGTTTTTCGTTAATAACTCCTAAACAAAGCCGCGGATAACATTTTTGCAAAGGAAAATGTGGCTTGAAATGGTCTCAGGAACCACCCCCTTTCGGGAAGTTCACGAATTTTGGGACACCCTGTACATAGATATGTATATGAATACAGGGTGTCTGTTTTATCCGAATAGAGTGAAATATATTTTAAAGGGATGATGCTATGAAAAACATGTTCGAACAAAGGTTGCTTCGTATAGAGGGGAACGTCACGTGGTATAAATACATTTTTAATTTCTCCAATATAATTGAACTATATCAGTTTGTTGTCAGCTCTGAAGTAAAAATTGATTATTTCAATGTAAAAGAGTTTAGTTGTAAAAAAATAGCATTTTTACATTAATTTTATTACTTAGACTTAGACGATTCTTGGACACACGAGTGTACATGCGAGGAAAAGTGTTACTATTATCTGCGGAGAGGTACCTGAATATCGTGTCATTCTTTTGTTTTTCTTGGGACTCCGCCAGCTCCAACGCAGCTTGAAGAGCTCGACTTTCTTCTCGAAGGGTCAAAAGTTCGAGTTCTTCTCGGCCAAGTCTATACTCCAGCTCTGCTTGCTGAATTCGCACGTCGATATTACTGAAACAAACAATTCAATTTTATACATCGCACAGTTGCCCAGAATTCCAAGAAGCTAGATAAAATTCGTGTCTCGAGACGACGACCGGCGAGTTCGGATAATAGAAATTCACAGTTATCTCCACCGGTTGCTCTTATCAGTTCAAATTGCGGAGTTGAAGTTCAGATGACCATCGTTGGCAGAAAAATTTCGACCGAAACATTCGGTTGCTCGTGAAAAATCAATTTATCGGTTTATCGATATCTACGTTCGTACACTGGAACGTGGTTCGGATAATAGAGTATCCGTTATAAGTTCGTATAACGGATAAAATTAACTGACGGTAAACAAAAACTTGTTCGCATAAGCAAGGTGGGGATAAACGAAGTTCTACTGTATGTACGTATAGTTAGTCGCACGAGTATTCGCATCGGACCTCCACTACACTCAAAAAAACTTGTTCCAATTAAGTGACGTGTCCGCGGATTATCAGTGAATTTTTTGCTATACGTGTACGCGCGTATGAAGTTTAACGAAGATATCGAGACTCTGCCTACCAATTTTGTTATAAAAATCTTATTCGTTTAACTTCACTTTTGAAAACAACATGGAAGACACGAATTTTTCGATATTTTGCTATACCAAAAACTGTAAATAATATGTACAACAACCAGCCGATGCGATGGAACAGCGTTGCTAACGACCTCTGCCGTTGAAGCAACGTTAATCTCTACATAAAGAAACAATTACCTTATATGTAACTAATTTCCCTGATTAATGGCGTCTTATACATGGGTTGTGCGTTGCCTATCATTGCGCGTAAGCGTGTGCCCCTGTTCGTGTTAAGCGTGTTCTTAGATCCTAAAGATTCCGTTTTCTTAGATCAAGACCTTACTGTACTCTGGTTATGAATTTACAGTGGCTGTACAAAGTATTCGTACACTTTTTAAAAACTAATAACTTTTTTATAATTGTACCAAACGATCTGACTTTTTATAATCAATTAGAAGCATTGTTGTACGAAATGATATGCAAGAAAGATTTTCCTAAAATTATGATTTACAAGGTTAAATGCAAAAATAAAAAAGGCATTTTTTAAAACTTTTTTATTTGGGTCCTTAATGAAAATTTAACATACAGTAGCGGACAAAAGTTTAAGACCGCACCAAAGAAGACGATAACTTTTTTAATATTATTAAAAATTATTAGTTTACTAAAGGATGTGAAAAGAAATTTTTGCAGAAATTTCAATTGATCGGAATTGTTGAAAAAATACTAAAAGTTGAATTTTTAACTTTTTTATGTGGGCCTATATTGAAAATTTAAAAAATACGTTTTGTAGATCTGTATCAATTAAACATATTCTGAAAATTTCATTAAAATCGGTCGACGTTGCAATGAGCTACAAACGTTTAAAGATGGTAAAAATTGCAGATTTTCAAGATTTTCGGCAATAAATAATGAAAATCTGCAATTTTTACCATCTTTAAACGTTTGCAGCTCATTGCAACGTCGACCGATTTTGACGAAATTTTCAGAATTTGTTTAATTGACACAGATCTACAAAATGTATTTTTTAAATTTTCAATATAGGCCCACATAGAAAAGTTAAAAATTCAACTTTTAGTATTCTTTCAGCAATTCCGATCAATTGCAATTTTTGAACATATTTCTTTTCACACCCTTTAGTAAACTAATTGTTCTAGCTTCCCAAAAAAGTTCAAATCGTATAGCACAATATTAAAAAAGTTATCGTCTTCTTTAGAGCGGTCTTAAACTTTTGTCCGCTACTGTATATGTTTAGTAGATTTATGTTAGTTATACACATACTGAAAATTTAATCGAAATCGGTTGACGCAGGAAAAAACGACACGCATCGAAAGATGTACGATTCTGTGGATTTTAAGCAGAAACTGATCAAAAGTCGTGTAAAACTACGATTTTAACAATTTTTAACCGCTAGTAGCTCGTGTGTATGTTAATCGATTTCAATGAAATGTTCAGCATGTGTATAACTAACATAGATCTATTAAACATATATTTTAAATTTTCACGAAGGACCCAAATAAAAAAGCTAAAAAAAATGCCTTTTTTATTTTTGAATATAACCTTGTGAATTATAATTTTTGGAAAATCTTTTTTGCATATCATTTCGTAAACCAATACTTCTAATTGATTACAAAAAATCATGTTGTTTGGTACAATTATAAAAAAGTTATTAGTTTTTAGAAAGTGTACGAATGCTTTGTACACTCACTGTATATACATATTGTATAAAATATATAATTCATGTAATTTTGATTGTTTTCACTTGAAAAAACTTCAAACACTCGTAAATGTGTTGTGAAAATACTCCTGCGAAAAGTTTAATAGTTCCAAAAAGATTCCAAAAAATTCGTAAGAAAATGGCATTGAAAACTGGAACACCTCGTTCCTGCTTTTTTCTATTAAAGTGACAAAAGGCAGATAGTAAAATGTGCGAATGGTGGCTAATCTGCTTCATCCTAATCATCCTAATTTTCATTCATCCTAATTTCATCCATCATCCTTCATTCTAATTTTCAGGATAACGACGCGTGACTGTGCGATACGCGATGGACGTCGAAGTTCTTTCTATGTACTTACTCGGTAATGTCGAGCCGCTCAAGTGCAAGTTTCAAGTTTTTAATCGCCAGTCGTTTATTGTCTGCATCGCGTCGTAACCTCTGAAGGCGTTCCTCGGTGGCTTTTCTGTCTGCCTCGGTCAAAGGTGGTGCACCGTTACGCAGTGCTAGTCGATTCGTTAGACTGTTGCATAGCTGTCCTTTTAATCTGAAATCCAGTAAATTGCTTTTAACGACTAGGCCGATTACAGTAAATCCTCTATAGCCGCAAAAAGGTGGTACACGATAAATGCAAAAAAAATACCCCTCCATTGTAGTAATCTGATCTCGGCTCGGGTGGATCGGTGTGAACCACTACTAATGCGACGCGGAGACTTGTAGTCGCCGGCGCAGTTCAAAGGCCCACGCATCCTCACAATGTAATACCAATATAAAATTTTTTTATTATTACAATACTTATTTTTTTATGAAACTTTCACCAATATATTTGTGGCATTTTTCTGATTAAAATGAGACCAAACACGATATAATTTCAACTGTATTCAGTGTTTAATTGACGGTGAAAGTTTCGGGCGCAATGAAGAACCGCTGTTCTCGTTGTCGCTACAACGCGAGCCTTTGGACTGTGCCGGCGACGGCGACTGTCCGCGTCTCGTTCTTTCCAATACGCTCCTCTTCGTTGCGTTCGAATCTTTCATCGTCGATTAGACCACTAAATACAGTTGAAATTATATCGCGATTGGTGTTATTTTAATCCGAAAAATGTCAGAAATAAGTTAGTGAAAGTCCCATAAAAAATATGTAATGAAAAATAAAGTATTTTTAACTGGCATTACATTGTGAGAATACGCGGGCCTTTAAGGATGTACTGGAGGTACAATGGGAGACAAAAATACAAGAAATTCGAAATCCATCAATACATGGCAATGGAAGCCATTCATGAGTATATTTTGCATTAAACTTTTGCGAATACTGTACCCTCTGTAGCTATATTCAGTGGTCTACACTTGTCACGTTTCCATGCTAGTGAGAGACAACAAGATAAATTTGACGTTTTGTAACAGTTTATAATTTTTTTGCTCTGTAACTGTTTAGTGAATCCTAATAAATTTTGAACATAATTAATTACATAATTTTTACTACATATAAAAAAAACTGGAGTTTCTAGTTGCGTTTTTTCAAGGTTTAAATAGGGTTTCAAGTGGAATTTTATGAATTTTCCATAAGAAGACGTGTTAAAATGTGCAAACTTTAAGTTGATATAATTCTTAAACGGTACAGTGAATCGAACCCAAACTTTGGTAATTGCATCAATTTAGTAAGAATTATATCTTGTCAAATTTCCAAAAATTTCGTTACATTTTGATATACCTCCAGAACATCCTTAAACTGTGCCGGCTCTCGATTGAAGTCTCGGCGCGGTAGACGCAGTCATAAAAAATAGTGACGCTATACCATCGCCGTCCGTGCAGAACACGGCTGTTGGACACCGATGGAGGATTTACTGTATACAAATTGTCAATTACAAGCAAGTCTAACGAACTTATACAGTGGGTGTACAAAGTATTCGTATACTTTTTAAAAACTAATAACATTTTTATAATTGTACCAAACAACCTGATTTTTTATAATCAATTAGAAGCATTGGTTTACGAAATGATATATATAAAAGATTTTCCAAAAATTATAATTTACAAGGTTAAATGCAAAAATAAAAAAGGCATTTTTTAAAACTTTTTTATTTCGGTCCTTAATGAAAATTTAAAATGTATGTTTTGTAGATCTATGTTTGTCATACACATGTTGAAAATTTCATTGAAATCGATTAACATACACACGAGCTACAAGTTGTTGAAAATGGTGAAAATCGTAGTTTTCCACGACTTTTGATCAGTTTCTGCTTAAAATCCACAGAATCGTACATCTTTCGACGCCTGTTGTTTTTTCCTGCGTCAATCGATTTCGATGAAATTTCCAACATGTGTATAAAGAACATGGATCTAGAAAACATATGTTTTAAATTTTCATTGAGGGCCCAAATAAAAAAGTTTTAAAAAATGCCTTTTTTATTTTTACCCGCAAACTTGTAAATTGTAATTTTTGGAAAATCTTTTTTGCATATCAGCTTGTAAACTAATGCTTCTAATTGATTATAGAAAGTCAGGTCGTTTGGTACAATTATAAAAAAGTTATTAGTTTTCAAAAAATGTACGAATACTTTGTACACCCACTGTAGGTTAAACTTCGCTTCAGGAAACCATCATTTTTTAACATTTTCATATAAACCTGTAGAATTGTAGATTGTGATGAGAAAAAGGAAAAAATCCAAGTTTCAAGATTTTTCTAAAAATGTTCGATCCATAGATACACTGCCGCTCAAAAGTATGTGCACACTTCCTTAATTCTTATAACTACCTGAAAAAAAGTTATGATATCTTTGGTAAATTTGATTATCTTGTATGTATTTCAGTTCGTACAGTATTGGAGAATATATTTTAATAATAATTTATTAAATATCTCACCGATAATGATAAAAAATAATTATATTTTCTTTTCGTCTACATATCCACCGCGTGCTTTTATGACCGCGTTTACTAGTCGTGGCATTCTGGCTATTAACTTTTTCATTACTTCACTTTCAATAAGGTTCCACTCAGATTCTAATATTTCCCACAAATGTTTTTCAGACTTGGGACATCGTTTTCGGACTTATCTATCTATGTGATGCCATAGTTTTTCTTTTATTTATTTAAGAAAATTCAATAACTAAATTGTTTATTTTGGTACTATTAGAATACATTACATACATATTCATAATAGACTTTAGCAACAAATATTGTTTGATAATAAGAATATACATTATATATCACAAATTTCATGAACATGGTAAGTGTCCACATACTTTTGAGCGGCAGTGTATATCGTGTACATTAAAATTGGTCGACTCTAATGTAACAGCTAAAGATACTTTCAATCATAGCAAAATAACACTGAGAATGTTACTTACGTTTGAATAATATTTTCTTTGTCACGCAATGCAATCCGGAGAGCATCCAATTCTTTGTAATGATCTCTGTTTCGATGTCCAGCTGGTGACGCGATTCCACCGGAAACGCTGCCACCCTTCTTGCGTCTCGGTGTTGTCGACAAAGAAACCTCGATACTGGCCATCTACAAAAAGAATATATCGTACGAGTCACAAAAAGCTTGCGGGTATAAAATTTAATCTTAAAAATAAATTTAGCACAAGTCATTTTTACGATCTCCATAAAGATGCACGCTGTAATGTTTATAGAGTTGTTATAGTATTCTTTTCAGAATTGAATAGAACTTAATTCTGGCGGACTAATGATTTCAAAATACATATATTAGTATTCAATCTCGCCGAAGGAGTCGCGTTTCAGCGGGTGGTTACGATATTAAAAAAGTTGGAGCCTACGGGCGTAATTTAAAAGCACTCGAAAGCGAAACCGAGGGTGGCAAAACTGAACGAGGCATGAATATCAATTTATTGTTCCATTAAACCTATGATTTGTGATGATGGTTAGAACAGAATGTCCTGACCTTAATGGACTTCCATGTCGGTACCGTGCACGACGCTCGATGATCCTCGAGAAAGCAGCACTCCGTCCCCCTTGCTGGTATACGTATAGCGTAGAGAAGGTCAAATCTGGCCTTGACTGTGCAGCAACCAGAGAGGAGGACTCGATACCAGACCTTGCGCGTCCCACACGAGACAGTATCTGCTATACTGCTATACTGTATATGTATACATGCAGCACGCTTGCTGCACTTGAAAATCTATAGCTAACCGGACATCCTGCTTAGTCAATATCATCACCGAGTATTTGAATGCGTGTTCTATTTTCGGGAACTATATATCTGTGGTTGTCAGGAAAAACGACGCTTGTCACAATTTCAAAAAATTCCAGTTTATGCGTTAATTGAGCTTTATAGGCGTATTTACTATTTACCAGAAAAAAGTCATGAAAACAAATTCGCGAAAGACTGAATTTATCTGATGTCCTACGTTCAATTCATACGCATAAGGCAAAACAACATAAGTCCTCAATATTTTCAGATTACGACAATTGCTCGTATCTTTCCGTTGTGTTCGCTGTTCCTTTTCTATTTCTATTAATCTGCTTATACTAAATTTATTTTGTATGAAATAGAACGACAAAAATTAAGTACAGTGGGTGTACAAAGTATTCGTACACCTTTTAAAAACTAATAACTTTTTTATAGTTGTACCAAACGACCTGATTTTTTATAATCAATTAGAAGCATTAGTTTACAAACTGATATGCAAAAAAGATTTTCCAAAAATTACAATTTACAATTTAGAAAAATACTAAGATGATCTTGCCCCGTAAATATTACTACACGGGGCAAGTCCGTACTATCACGGTGGGGTAAGTGCGTACTGTATGGGTAATTATAAAACTAAACAATATATTTAATGCAATACAAAGCTTTTTGTAGCAGGCTTGATAATAATTCTTTTCTTTCCCCGTAGCACTTAAAACAACGTTCGAAAGCATTTTTAAACTTTGTTTCAATATCACTGTATTCCCTTTCGTATTTCAGCACAAAAGTACTTGTTTGCTTAAAAATGAATAACTATAACACTAAACAATATAATTTAATGCAATAAGAAGTATTTTATGGCAGGCTTGATAATAATTCTTTTTTTTCCCCGTAGCACTTGAAACAAGGTTCGAAAGCATTTGTAAACTTTGTTTTAATATCACTGTATCCCCTTTAATACTTCAGCATAAAAGTATATGTTTGTCTAAAAATGGATAACTATAAAACTAAACAATATAATTTAATGTAATATGAAGCATTTTATAGCGGGCTTATTAATCATGCTTTTCTGGTCCCGTAGCACTTGAAACAAGATACGAAAGCATTTTTTACTCTCAGAGACGCTCTTGCCCCATTTTCGGGGCAAGTGCGTCCTAATAGACACTTCGTACAATATCCTATCAAAATGGTAATTTTCAAGCAAAATTAGAATCCTCCATAATACTAATTCATCAGTAGACTGCGGATTTTATGCATTTATGATAAAAATAGGTACGTACAATTTAAAGCAGTGGACATATTAAAAAGATTTAAGGACATCAGTGCATTATTTTCAGCTTAATAAGAAAATTAAGCTAAATAAATCAATGCAAACATTTTCTATCTTGCATAAAGATCCGCAGTCTATTCATCAGTAATAACTGTAGCAAGAGTTTGATACCAAGAGCGTTAAGTTTTTACATACCAGACTGAAAATACATCAGTTTGAAGTTCAACTTTGCAAAAACTAGGGCGCGCTTACCCCACTCAGCCTTATAACTATTTTTCTCATTTCATCCGCTGATCGAAATCAATTGTTTTATTTCAATTGAATATCAACCCATTTTAGAAATAAGATGAAAAAAACAAGTTATGCTGGAAGCAATGAAGAACAAAGCTTCCCAGCCAAGGGATCCTACCTACAAGTTTAAAATGCAGTAACGAAATTATTGAAAAATCCAGAAACTATCTGAACACTCAAAATAAAAATTAGGAGCAATATTTTTCATTTATTGTTTAATGTAATCTAGATTTTTTGAGAATAAATGTTGCGTTCTATACTTATTTTCTTTTGAGACTATTATTATGGGACAAATGAAATTCATCAACTGCTACTATTATTATGGGACAGAGGGAGTACCTATGTATATTGAAAATCGAGTCGTTCTAGCTGTTTAAGGGCATGTAACACCTTAAGGTTTTCTATGCAAGCGATAATATCAGATTTTCGAGACATCCGGTTCACGATTCTCTCGTACCCAGTTGGTGGTCCGCTGCTTCATTCAGGATACACTGTGCCCACAATAGTCTCGCATCGCGTCCTCCTTCATCTTGGCATAGGATCAGAGGAAGGAAACATTCAGCAGAGTTTCGCATTGTCGGAAGGGATAGTAACCCGTCTCAAGGACCGGAATATTGTGACATTGTTCCGCACGAGGGTCGAAGGTCGACGATTTTTATTCGCGTACCGTGGGACTTTCCCCGTGGTTTACCGTATCGATTACCATATCTATAACGTTCAATGGCATTGCAAACAAGAAGAAAAATAATAAATAGACGAGTATAAATAGTTTAAAGTTAAACCAATCCCAACAAAAACATCCTGCAAACAGGAGCCAAGTTCCTATGGCCGTAAAAAGTTGTGAGATCAAACAAAATACGGCCAAGTTCGTTAGCTTAGAAATACCTCTTGCAATACTGAAGAAAGCGTTTGTAAAAATTAGTTTAAAAGAACGCTATTTAATTTTTAAAGAGTTACATGGAGGGCTAAATTATTCAAACTCGGCCGCTACCTAAAACCTTTTATGGCCATTGGTTTAAAAAGTAATGGCCAAGCTTGAATAATTTAGCCCTCCATGTAACTCTTTAAAAATTAAATAGCGTTCTTTTAAACTAATTTTTACAAACGCTTTTTTCAGTATTGCAAGAGGTATTTCTAAGCTAACGAACTTGGCCGCATTTTGTTTGATTTCACAACTTGGCTTCTGTTTACAGGATGTTTTTGTTGGGATTTCATCAATTTTTGTTGAAATTTCATCAATTATCAAGTAGGTATCAAAGAAAAACAATCCTTTTCTAATCTGCAAGACAAAATCCAAATTCAATGTATCGAAGATTAACACTGCCAGCGACGCTCGGATCCGTTTGCCCCCCGCCGTTATAGACGGTGCTCGGTGCAGTTTCTTTTGTTTACGTTAGAGCGATTGTTTCTTTCATCAGTATTTGTTGCGACTTCGATGCTAATAAAACGTATACTTATGTATGTTCTTTTTGCAATACAACCCCTTTAAGGTGTAAGATTTCAAACTTTGATCATTATTCCTTGGAGTGTTTGTTATGGTGGACCTATGTACCAAATTTCAAGCTTGTAGGGCAATGGGAAGTACCCAAAAGGTTTTGATGTTCTGTCAGTCAGTCAGTGACAAATTTAGCGATTTTTGAGGTCCTATATCTCGGAACCTACTAATGTTGGAAGATTAAGGTTTTGTCAATATTGAGACATGATAGCATTTAACAAGTGTACGAAATTACATCTCTCCATCTGCCTCCAGTGGCGAGTTATAAGCCTCTAAAAAACGGCCAAGTTGTTTCGTGTAAAAGGAGGTAGTGCGAGAACTTGGCTGGTGCACTACCGTGCACCTAGATAAATAGCTTTATTAGAAGAACGCATGTGGAATTGACATAAAAAGTGTAATAAAAATAACAATTGCAATTAAAATCACAATAAATATAATCAAAATTACAATTACAATTAAAATCACAATAAAAATTGAAATTGAAATTGGAGCAAAAACATTAACTCGAACAAATAATACCAATGCTCATACTGCTAAATAGATTATGGGTATATAAAAACCACACTGTTTATGGTCTTAAAGACATCTTTTTAGGACATAAGACTTTTAGACATAAAATGGACGTTTTTATGACGTCGTGTGCTATCTAGGAACTATTTTCAATACATCTACTTATTTCTGTAAAGACAAATAAATCTTGAAATATCATTTCATGCAAACAAGAGTATTTCAATAACTATTATAACAATATAACTATTATAACAATATACCTATTATAACTAATATAACTATTATAACAATATAACTATTATTACTAATATAACTATTATAACAATATAACTATTATTACTAATATAACTATTATAACTATTATAACAATAATTCTTCAAATATTTTTAGCCAGGTCTGACTATTATCCACATGTTACATCGTGGACTGTGATTCTTTAAGCCTTAAGGTGTGCCATTTCAAAGCGCATTTCCAGACATGAGATTTTCGAAGGGAATGTTTTCGACACGTACAGGGGACGAAACTTTGCCTTAGGTAGTGCAGTTCAGACAGTAAAGGGCACTGACTCCTGGATCTGCAATCTTGCCGACCTGATCTGTCTGAGCCTTTGGACCCAAGGGCGTACCGCACCCTTTATTTTCTCGACAAATCAAAATTGATTTCAATCAAAATCTTGATCTATATGGAAACTTTACGTTCGCCTATGTTTAAATTTACCATTTTATAGATTCAGAACTGGGATCGTGAAAATGATATCTCGTAAAATACGAATATAACTTTAAAAAAATGTATATAACTGAATTAGAGATATCGCACAATTTTTCATCTACTACCGCTATTGCACTGCGTTTCAAATGATATTTCAACTTTTGGTCTGAGTTGTTTATAACATAAAAAATTGATTTGGGTTGTTATAAACTTTGAAGGATGAATTGGTGAAATCGATTAAATTTTTACTAATCCGCAAATAAAATGTGAAATATGTCATTGTTAACATTCTTCTAAATAATAATTTCCTTCATTTAAACGCGTCGAAGTCGTGCTATACATAACGTTCTAAGAGAGAATGTTTACATGATCATTTATAAACATTTTAGATGTATAATACAAGGAAATGTTCAACATCACATTTATTCCTGAACTTTGATTGTACTTGAAATGTTTGACACCTTAAAAATTTATAAAAATGCCAACAATTAGAAACATGCATATATTTGTCAATACTTTTTATGTAAAATGTAAGTATTATCGTAAATGCAGCTTTCAAAAGTGAATTGAAGATACAAGCTGAAATAATTAGATTGAAAAATCTTGTTCATTATATGTATTATATTATTTACTAATACGAAACTATTTATATTCTTTATTGTTCATGATTTTTTAACAAATGTAACATACCAAAATTCATTATTGATATTTGAACGTACTATTGGCTTATTATTGTTTTGATATTAATTTAACCAGTAATAGCAATAATAGTATAAAATTGATATAATTGAACTATGAAGCCGTTAGCGCGATTTCGTTGTTCTTGCACTATCTCCTTGACCTCACCCGTACAATGAATTTTGGGCCCATTCTGTATAAAAATATATGTGAGTAATTTCTACAGGGTGTTCCAAAATTAGTGAACTTCCCGAAAGGGGGTTGTACCTGAGATCATTTCAAGCGACATTTTCCTTTACAAAAATGTTATCCGCGGCTTTGTTTAGAAGTTATTAACGAAAAACACGGACCAATCAGAGCGCGACCTAGACGCGAGTTGCCACAGTCGGCCAATAGACAGTAGGCGCGCCGGGCCGACTATGGCAACTCGCGTCTAGGTCGCGCTCTGATTGGTCCGTGTTTTTCGTTAATAACTCCTAAACAAAGCCGCGGATAACATTTTTGCGAACGAAAATGTCGCTTGAAATGGTCTCAGGAACCACTTTTCGGGAAGTTCACGAATTTTGGGACACCCTGTATATTACATTCGTTGAATTCTATAATGAAAATTCCGAAAAATATGTTTAGTTATTCATATCGTTCCTCGACAAGAGCAGTGACACACGCCAAAAAATAACGATTTTGAAGTTAGAACAGTGATCAATGCGTTAGGCGACCTCTACATTGTTCGAGAAACGTCATATCTCTAACTCCTAATTTGAGCCGTCAGTTTTCTTTTTGAGCTAGCTGATATTTGTCGTGACAAGAACAGTGTCACTTTAGGAATCGACGGAGGCATCCATAATATCATTTTATTTTCAAAACTATTTTTCGGAAAGATCAAAAATGTCTGTACTATTTCGATAGAAATTTGATTTCCATCAATCGTCATTGTGAGAACACTGAAATTTTTCGTTATGTCTCTATTGTTGCCAGGGAGCGATACATTTACGCTTCCATCGCTTTCGAGTGAGATATTCCGAGATCTGCAAAATAATCTCTTCCTCGAGACTAAATTTGTATTAACAATAAAAAAGAACAAGTCACTCCTGAGGCAAATCAATTTCTACGTACCTGAACGTGTTTTGAGAACGAGAGCAGGATTTCAAACAATGAAATCCAAATATAAATCCTTTAAATCGCATTATTGCAAACTCAAACATACTGTATAATAATATTGATTTTTTTAATGGCACGTTACAGGCATTCCAAAGAAAATTACGCAAGATTATTTGTTAATATCGTACCTGTATTTGTTTAGTTTCGCGCTTGTCCCTTCTTATGTAAATTTCAGGTTGACTTTTTTTTTATGTTCCTTTTTGTTTTTATCGGTTCGACTGTAAACAACTGTAAACGTATTATAAAAAGATCCTGGTCCGTATATAATAATAATAATAAAAGCATATTGTCCCTCTCTCCTTATGCAAATCAATTTTTACGCACCTGAACGTGCTTTGAGATCTCGAGCAGCTTTTCGAAGCCCTTAAAGCCAGATCTACCTATGGATTAATTAATCCAATAAATCGCATTATTGCAAATTCTAGCACTCTGTATAATCGTATTGATTTTTTCATTGAGTCTTTGCAGATGTTTAAAAAACAATTACGCAGAATTATAGGATAATACCATATAGTTAGTACCATTAGTTTTTGTGCATGTCCCTTATATGTTATTATACGAGTAGTCCTTTATTGTTTTCTATTGTAAACATTTATGTAAGAGGACTTCGGTCCGTTTATAATAAATAATAATAAAAATAATAATAATAATACTGTGCGCATAAGATCGCGCGATCGAATTGAAATCTTTTATGGCGATTGCACACCTGTCTGTTTCTCGCCCGAATAGCGTTTCACCTCGGAGTGTGACGGATGAGACTGATTCACTGCCCAGCAATTGTGTACGCGGTGCGCCTGATGAAGTTTTCGCTTCGAGAAAGATATTCTGAGCCTTCGGTAAGAAATTTGATCGTGACGGTATACGGCATACGGTATACACTCGAGTCGAGTAAGAGAATCGTAAAGGAAAAATTTTTTCCCGTCACGGAAAAGCATCCACCTGAGAAACGTTCTTCGCTCCTGGCAAAGAGGATAACCTATCGACGTTGATGTAACCTCTCTGTACCTACGTTCTCCTTCATTATTCATATCAAGGCCTCTGAGTGTGTATAGCACGTTCCTTCTTCTGTCTTCGACTCGTTTTGCTTTTATTTCTCCATCCGTGATGGCAAAACACGGCTTCGCAAGCCGAGCCCGATCGACTGCAAACATCCGGATGAATTTTTACTGCTGTGCTCACAGAAGTCAAAACCGCTTCAACGAGTCTGACAACGCGCATTAATCGCGCTTGGAAAAAGTCTCGGCGGACACAACCCATCGGCACTGAACAGTAAAACAAAAATCTCGGAATTACCGTATGCTTTCCTAGGCGAAACTGTACGTCTGCGATAAGTTCATTATATGCGGACTTGCCAGCGGCGGACCGTTTATTTTTGGGGCCCTGGGCTATCGCTGGAAGCCTAACCAATCAACCCGAATTAACTCAAATTTGGGTTAGTCGTGGCGACTCGTTCGCCATTTTGTCTAAAAACTGTTTTTTCGCCGCGAAGGGGGCCCGGGGCTGCAGCCCATAAACCCATCCCTAGATCCGCCGCAGCGACTTGCACGTGTTTCTAATTACAGATATATTACCACGCTTATATTAGCTTGCCGTGTTGTTGTATGCGTCAAATCTTGTAATCGAATTTTAAACCTCCTCCCATAGTCCAATCTAGCTGAAATTTTGTATACACATTTCAGAGTTGAGCAAAAAATGTAATCAACGATTAATGACTAAATTTCTACTTCAATCGTTAATCGCAATTAACAATTAATGTCCTCGTTTAGTCGTTAATTGTGGTTAACGATTAAATACTTGTTAATCGTTAATTGCGGTTAACGATTAAATACTTATTAGTCGCGACTTATTAATTGCGATTAACGATTAAATTTCGACTTTACTCGTTAATTGCGATTAAACGATTATTAATCGTCAATCGGATAATTGATTAATGATTGACTGCTGAAATTTCGAAATGAAATACGTAATCGGAACTGTATGAATACTGAAAGAAATGTAAACTGAGTTTAGGTGTATTGTCATTTGGTCAATAATACAAACTCTGTTAACGTGCTTTTATGTTTGATGTTATTATTCCTGAAAAGCTACGACCATGTTTTTGTTGAAATATATTATTATTTCTGTCAATTTTCCATCCGCTCTCTGCTCCCTCTCTCTGTCTCTCTCTCCCTCCTGATTACAATTTACGACTATATAGTAGAGAGTAGAGTAAATCATCCATTTTTCGATGGTTCCTTTTTTTTAAATCAACGATTGACGATTAAATCAATCGATCGAATCAATCGTCGATTTTTCGACGATTTCTTTTTTAAATCGTACACATTAATCAATCAATCATGATTAAAATTTTAATCGATTAATGCCCAATTCTGACACATTTGCTTCCGATGATAATATTTGCCGCCATACTCGTGGGATCAAAAATAACTAATCTAACCTAACCTCTTCCCATAGGAATATCCAAAAATAGGATATTTATTTATTGGCTACAAAAACGGGATAATAAATTATCGAATCATGACACAATATTTTCCCTTTTACAAAATATCTTAGTTGACGTGGCAATTAAAATCGGTTACAAGATATGTAAAGATTAAAAAGTAGAAAATAAAAAATATATAAAAAAAACTTTGTAAACACCACGCTTATATTAAAATCCACTGAAAAGGAGAAAATAACTTTTCTCCTGGTTTTCCATAAAATACCGAATCCAGTTAAGTGATTAATAATATTTTTTCCCAAAATTTCAAGCAATGAGTTCAAAATTTCTTCCGTTATAAAATCAGTGTCGGAATAGATAGAAAAATTTAATGTAAATTTAAATAAAATCGCAATTGAAATTGAAGCAAAAACGCTAACTCGAACAAATATTACCAACGCTAATACTTACTGCTACATTATGGCTATATATAAAAACCACGCTGTTTATGGTCTTGAAGACGTCAGATAAAATAGTTGATTTTCAATTTACCAGATCAAATTACAGCGTAAATATTTATTATGAGCAGCTGCTACCTGAAATATTTTAACGGGACAATACGATTTCTGGTTGTTTAGATAAACTTGCATGCAAAATGAATAAAAATAAGTTGGTAGTTTTCGTGTTGATAAAATTTTAGGTTGCAAATCGTTTCCCGGTAAAAAATAGCTTCCGAGGATGCTGCGCCATTGCGCCTCCATGTGTGGACGTGGGGCAGTTTTAATAGCACCCGCACGGGTATGGTCTCGGGACCCAAACTCGAGTGAGGGGCCCGAAACGAAACACAGTTCGGCTCGTACATCTGCATATAAATCACTGGTTGGACAGCCTCAAGAAGCCAGGGGCTATTGCGTACCCACCAATAACCGTGAAACATTGCATTCTGTTTCTTCCGATGCGATGGCGCGGCTAAAAACCGCTTCCTTATACTTGCTTTTATTTTGCGAATACTTGTGAAGGTGTAACTCAACTATAATTTTTTGTAGACTCGACAAAAAATTATACTTTGTTACAGACAATGTTTTCTATAGAACAATAACGAAACAGTTTAAGGGGGCAGTCTCGTGTGAACGCTGCGAAAAACAATGTTCGAAAATTTTTGTCAAACCGCTGCGTGCTGATATGTCTCACGTTACAACTTTTTATTTTGTATTGATTTAGCTACCCTTTTGCCATACAGAATATTCTTTTGTACAGTTTTAATTACTTCGTTTTAATGACAAGGTTAAGAATTGTATCTGGTTGACGTAGATGATTAGAAACCTCGAGTTGGACTAATTGTAAAACATAAAATTAATATGATCCTTAATAAAGTAGGTTTATCGTTATCTTCCATATCAAAATATATCATTTATCCTAAAAATTGGCAAAATGGCTTAAATTGTATATTCCGATATTTCATTCTCCTTTGGTAATTTTTAATGAAAAATGTAGTTAAGCAACTAAAAACTTACGCAGCACTTGCAAATCTATAGAATAAATCAAAGGTCAAGAAATAGAAGGGAATTTATAAACAATAAGACATAAATTATTACAAAATATATATATATATATATATATATATATATATATATATATACAATATTTATAACGCTAATTATCAGTGAACAGGAATACTTGTTAACGAATGGATGAAAAAATCGGAAACTAACTGGTGTTCTGTTCGACGTTCTGCGCAATGTTCGTCGAAATGTTCAGGTCTGTACGAAGCATAACAGTATACATCTTATAGCAGTCAAATTAATCAACACATCGTAGACCTTGTAAAAATTAGTGAAGTATTATCCCAGAATTTTAATTTTTAGTACGAATTTTTGTCATAAAATCCATAGATTCATGATGTTCCTTCATAAACTGCGAAGAAAGTCCGAAGAAGTTATTCGAAAATGTGGTTTCCAAACGTTCTCCTAAGACCTAAGACTACGCGTGTACCCAGATAGCACAAAAACGTCTGCAGTTGGACATTCAGACATCTTGAAGATGTCGCGAATGTCCTACGAACGTTTTCCGAACGTCTCCTGAACGTCTTGTGTTAGAAAACGGTACGTCTTCTAACGTCGGTTCGTAGGACATTCGGGAGGTCTTTAAGACGACCCTAAGAAATCTTAAAGGTCCATAAATGTTAATTAAATGAAAAGAAGGAAAGAGTAAAAGTAGATTTCGACAAAAACGAGTTCAAAGTTAAACCAATAAATAGCTTTATCAGAAGAACGCATGTGGAATTGACATAAAAAGTGTAATAAAAATAACAATTGCAATTAAAATCGCAATAAAAATAATAAAAATTACAATTACAATTAAAGTCACAATAAAAATCGAAATTGAAATTGAAGGAAAAACACTAACTCGAACAAATTATACCAATGCTAATATAGTATGTATGTGTTCCTGGTATACGTACACATTTAAGCATAAAAAGTACGGTTTCAAGGCAAAACATACCCATTTCTAGAGCGATGAATTTTAAGTGTGGGAAAGTTTTGTTTCCGTTATGCGTTAAGTACGTTATGAATACTTTTTTCTTACCTTCGCTTCCAAGGTTTCCAGTTGCGCCATTCTGGGTTCTAAGAGTTGCTGCGGTGAGCCAGCACCAGTATGTAGAGCAGTCTAAAACAAACGAGTAATAAAAATTCAAAATATTATAGAATTTTAAGACGTAATTCGTTGACGTTTAAACAAAAGTTATCGAAAATGGTTATCCTAAGCGGTCAAGCGTTATGTACAGGTACAGGTCACAGGGTGTATAAAAATCATATTTTTCTTTCTGTACCTCTGGATCGGTAGTGGTCTGTAAAAAATGGACCGCAAAATTGACCTTGATCCATTTTTTTCAAAGTCAAACCAGCAAGCTCAATTTTGCTGTTGATTTTTTAAAAAGATCTCCACTGATCGAGAAGTATAGGATCCATCTATGGTGTTCGTGACATATTATTTTCATACACTCTGTACAGTGGATCCAAGAAGTATTTCAATAGTAAATACCCGATTCTCGAAAAATTGCTAATATTTAAACTGTGTTAATTTCATACTAAATGATTATACGTACAGTGACTCCCATTAATATTCGGACGCTCTAAAAAAGACGATAACTTTTTCAATATTGTACTATACGATTTGAACTTTTCTGGGAAGCTAGAGTAATTAGTTTACTACAGGATCTGAAAAGAAATTTTTTCACAAATTGCATTTGGTCGGAATTGTAGAGAAATTACTAAAAGTTGCATTTTACAACTTTTTTATGCGGGCCTATATTGAAATTTTAAAAAATACGTTTTGTAGATCTGTGTCAATTATATGCACTGTGAAAGACAGGTATTGAAAGATGTTAGAATCCTTAGAATTACTGCAGTTGGAGGCCGAAAATCGTGAAAACCTGCAATTTTTACCATCTTTAAACGTTTGTCAATCATTACAACGTCGACCGATTTTCATGAAATTTTCAGAATATGTTTAATTGATACAGATCTACGAAACGTGTTTTCTAAATTTTCCATACAAGCCCACATAAAAAAGTTAGAAAACACAACTTTTAGTATTTTCTCTGCAATTCCGACAACTTGCAGTTTTTTTCAAAAATTTTTGTCACGTTGTGTAGCAAACCAATTATTCTAACACCTCCAAAAATTTCAAATCGTATATTCTAATATTTAAAAAGCTAGGATCTTTTTAAGAGTGTCCGAATATTAGCGGGAGTCACTGTGTATATATATATATATATGTATGTATATGTGTTTACGTGAATTGTGTATTTACCTTTGAACAAACTATATTAGTATAGTTAATGAAGTGTAGGCGCAACTAGAAAAATAGTATGCCTTTGATAGAAAAATCTTTCGCTTTCTTCCATTGTACTGTTTTAAACTTTAAACTCATTTGTACAGTGAAAACGACCGGTTTTCTCAGAGTTGAAGGTGGAAAGCAAGACAAAAGTCGTATTGTTTGACGTATTTTTTTAATGCTTCTGACTCTGAGCACGCTATGAAATATGAAAGTAGCACGTTTCTCATGTAAATATAACTAGATGGCTATCGTACGCTAACAATGTTGTCTAATATCTAAGAAACACAGTGTTTACAAACATGTCCTACTTTGACCTTTGCTTTATGGACAAGCAAACACATGGAAAGGATATTTCATGAAATCAAAATAATATAAAACTCATTTTGATGATACGGTAGGGCGTCAATCATATCCGAACTACATAATTGGGAGCGGGGTGGTTTAAAATTACTTATTAAATACAAGAATACCACTGCTGTAATTAAACTGATTTGTTAAAATAATCTTTAATTCTTTTTTCAACCATCGAGGACTATTTACTCGAGATCTCTCGTTCACTGGTTCGGATAATCGAGATTTGGATAATTGCGCTCTAGCGCATTTAAAACGTGTTATCTCCTTTGCCTTTGAAAATAATACTTTTAATAAGATTGAAAGTTATAGAAAGTTGAAAAATTACTTATACTTTCCGTTGTATAATATACATATTATAAAACAACATTAAATATACGTTATTGCGTGCACTCGACATGCTCGTTTCAAGTAAGACTAACCAAATTAGCCACGTAGTCCACTTGTCGTATCCGGTTTGGCAACCGCAACGGAAGTACTTACACATTCTTGTATATAATTTATAACAGTTTCATAACAGCGCTTATTCACTTTTCCTGAATATCTAAAGTAATACTTCTCCGCTACCTATATAATGTAGAAATACTTAAGAAATTTTAATTATATGGATATATATTTCATTTTCATAATTAATTCCGCCTTTATTACATTTATTGTGGAGATAGTGTTATTCTTATAAATTCTCATCAATTATTCTTTCAATAATAGACAATAATCGTTTTTTCATACATCAATATTTACATATGCACCTTGTACTGCAGTATAATATTTTAAAAATTGATCAAACATTTATTTATTTATTCCCATACTTTATTTTTCAATATCAATTGTAATGATGCTGAATGACATCAATGTAGTCAATGCATTGCTGTATACCGTATACTGTATAGAATATTTAAATAAAAAAAAAATGATCAATGTACCACGTTTTTAAGACCGACTAAAAAGTATAAAATAATTTTTCCTAGCCCCCTACAGATTCCTAACCCCATACAGATAGTCCTGAAAATTTGTGATCGTGAATTTTTAATAGCTGTGGAAATACTTGTAATATTTAAAACGGAAAACGTGGGGCGTAAGATAATAGTAAGGAGTGTAGAGAGTAGCTGACGTTGAGAAAACTCACGCAACAGTTCATATCATTTACAGTGCAATAAAATTGTTAGTGACTTAGGTGAACTATTCGTGCATCAATTATCTATTGCACGCACCCCACGTTTTTCGTTTTAAATCTTACAAGTATTTTCATAGCTATTCAAAATTCACAATCACAAATTTTTAGGGCGATCTGTATGGGGTTAGGAATTTGTATAGGGCTAGGAAAAATTATTTTATACATTTAGTCCATCTTAAAAACGTGGTATATTAAAAATGGTTTTATATTTAAATTTAATATTAATTATTTAATATTATAACATTAATATTAATTATTTAATATTTAAATTATTTTCTGCTTTTTAGTCTTGTGCGTGTGAAATTTTTCAATCGATTTTAAACATTTTGATGAGATTATAAGAGAGACATGTGGCAAATTTCAGGTTTATTTCAGTTTCTCTTCACCTGACTATATCTGAAATAGAAAATTGTTATACCTACCTACCAATAATATCTTATTGTGTTTAAGTTTTATTCTCCTGAAGAATAAAATAAAGAAGCAACCAAAACTAATTTTATAAGTTTTTTATTTCAATATTGGAACAAATTAATTCCAGATCCTTCTTAGTTATCAATTTGAAATATATAACTCACTTACAAGAAAGCGAATTAATATTGCATTGTCATCCAGTTCTAAGCTATGTATAAAGTTTCAAAAGTCTCATCGGGAAGTTAGTCTAAAATCAATTGCAAAATTTGTACCGAACAGACAGACAGACAGACAAGAGTTAATAAAAACGTGGTAAAATCAATGACAATTCATAAAAGAAATCCTAGATGGAATGCGTACTGTGGTTCTCGAGATACGAAAGCGATGTGGCATACGTGAAAGTGGTAAAACGAAAACTGCAAGTATCAAGAGATCATCCTTTCCACATCGGACGTTTCATGTCACGTGGTTAGTCGCGGATTTCCTGTTCCGACCTAGCCAGCTTTCTGCTTCAGCCTTTGTGGTTCCACGCGGTAACATGTGTTTCTTCAAACAACAATGGTTATGTACGTGAATGCTGTATCCACTAACAATAATTAAGGGGCAATCTTCTATGCTCTATTTTCACTTTTCTCCTTCCATAGAATCATCTGTTACATTAAATATGGAATAAACAATGGTTATGTAAATACTGTGTCCACTAACAATAATCGAGAGGCTATTTTATTTGCTATATTTTTACTTTTTTCCTTCCACAGTTTTATTTCTTACATTGAATATTGGTCAAACAATGGTTATGTACTATGTAACCTGTCCACTAACTATTTTTACTTGGTTCCTTCCGTAGAATAGTTTGTCACATTAAATATTGAGTTGGTGCAAAATTAATAGCTGAATCCTTTCGCTTTACGTTTTCCAAATAATACTTCTAGTAAATTCTACTCCCTATTAAACTGTAGAAAAATTATTCCAAAGCAATAAATAATCTTTATAAAATAATTTAAAACGCCATGCATTATTATTTGATTGTGTACATAACAATAAGTAGAAGTAAAAAAGAGACTAAAGCTTTTGCATAGGCCTAATAATGTTGTACAGTAAGGATGTATACAAATCAGCTTTATGCAATAAATAAATAGATGTTAGCACTTATTATGGATTATATTTTAACAAATTATAAAATAAATCGACGATTCTGGTATTTGGTAGTGAGATTGCCAATCGAATCGACAAAGGGGTTAGCCACGGTTGGATGAGCACGAGCTTAATGTGCACATGGATTGCTCAGGATGTCGAAGGACCCAGTTAGCACAAAGACGTCTTAAAAACGTCTTTAAGACTTATCGATCTAGAATCTAGAAGGTGTCGCGCATGAGAAACAATGATGTTTCCGGTTACAGTATTCCGTAATTATCGTATTATTATATCGTTGTAATGTTTAACCATTTGCACTCCGAGCTATTTTAACTGGAAAATTAAACATTTCTTCCGATCTAGAATACTTCCATTCCCTATGATTTTTGAAATTGTATGGATATGAAATTGGTAGAATACCTCATACAATACCTAAATGTTTAGTAATTGATTAGATACCGATATATTTAATAATGTAAACAATATTTTGAATAATGATACAACAATTTCTAGTGGTACCTCAGAGGGGACAGCGAAGTGCAAAGGGTTAAACTAAATATACAATATGTAGTGTTAACCCATGAACGCTTTTCACTAGACTACGGATTTTTATGCATTTATATAAAAATTGACATCCAAAATTGTAGGAAAATTTTGAAAATTGATGTCAATATATGATATCTCCTCTATTCTATTTGGTTTCATTTTCTTGCATCGACGCAAATCATTTTTATTTTGCATAAATATCCGCAGTCTACTTATTATCTTCTACGGATCCACATCGATTAAATTTTGAGTGTAAAATTTTTGTTGTATCGAAAGTATCGTAAATGTTACAGTACACCGAGAAAGGTCAAAGAGCAGTATATGACTGCTTTCGTAGTCTAAAATTGTATCGGAGTTGAAATCTCCGATTGGAAATTCGCAGTGCGGTTATGGGTGTGCTGTGTTACCATGAAACAACGTATACGAATGAATCGACAGTATTCTATATGAACGCGCTAGTGAAAGTCCGAAGATTTTCCATCGATGAGCAATCAATGAAGAAAGGTGCGCGTTTGGTTTATCGTTTTTACAAAACCATTTTTTAAATCAGCGGTACAGTACGAAACAAATGTTAGTACAATAAGAAATTATTTCATAAAAATGTGAAGGCGTTAGTTTACTAACCATGCAGCGTCCATGTAACATTATCTCAAAAAGTTATTAATTTTGAATTTAATGTGGATATCGTGTATTATTACATATTCATTTACAACCATGAAACGAATACTTATACTAATAATCACGATGAGGTACAAGGCACAACTAACATAATAATATAAACGTTGCACTCTGAAAACTGCAATATAAAATCGGCAATTTTATGCTTCCGGATTTTCTTAAAAATCAATTTTACAACAAAAGATTCTGAAATAATTCACTGTCATTTGTGATATTAGGTGGAATGTTCATGAATTTTTGAACTGAGTATAATTGGTTAAACCATGCCCACCCTGTAACTACCCTTGTTGTAGGGGTACCGACTTGAAGCGTGTCACAGAGGGTTTTCTTTGGAGCCCTATCGAATGTTCTGAGCAAAAATGAATTTGGTTTGGGGGCACTTTTCATAACATTGATTTTTCAATGATCTTGAAAAAAAGAGTCACTTCCTGCAGTATGTTCTTGTTAGCGTGCTGTATCATGCTCTGTCGACTGCCAAAGACATTTCTGCTGAAAGCACTTTCTAAGTTTCCTCTATTTCTAATTACTTGTGTCTTGTTGCTCTTGTCAATTCCGCCCTGCAGCCTATTGTTCTACTACCTCCACTGCCTGATCAAATTCATGTCTCGTGCATTGTCATTGTATTTTTTCTCTTTAGTAGAACTCGTACTGCCGCGCGCGGCTTCATTTATTGAAATCTTGTAACTTGGTATCAATTCTTACACGTATAAACGGAGCTAAAAAATTATTATCACTGCGGAATAACTATGTATATTGACGTAATCTTCGTGGACGCTCCAACTTTTATTTATAGTCACTAATGTCATGATTTTATTTAAATCTATATTAAATTTGTCTGTCTATTCCGACACTAACTTTATAACAGAAGAAATTTTGAACTGATTGCTTAAAATTTTGAGGAAAAATATTATCAATCATTTAACTGGATTCGGTATTTTATGGAGAACCAGGAAAAAAATTATTTACTGCTTTTTAGTGTATTTTAATATAAGCGTGGTTTTCAAAAAGTTTCCTTTATACATTTCATCTCGTGGTAGATTTCTAATTTCTCGCCACCGAAACATTTCTTCTCTACAGGGTGTCCCAAAATTCCTTCAATAGCCGGAAATGGGAGGTTCCTGACGTCATTTGAAGCAACATTTTCCTTTGCAAAAATGTTATCTGCGGCTTTGTTTAAAAGTTATTAATGAAAAACATGGACCAATCAGAGTGCGACTTAGACGCGAGTTGGCACAGTCGGCCCGGCGCGCCAACTGTCTATTGGCGCTATTAGTCTAGGTCGCGCTCTGATTGGTCCGTGTTTTTCGTTAATAACTCATAAAAAAAGCCGCGGATAACATTTTTGCAAAGAAAAATGTTGCTTCAAATGATCTCAGGAACCTCCCATTTCCGGCTGTTAAAGGAATTTTGGGACAACCTGTAGAGTCTAGAGTCTAGATCAGCGATGGATGGTTTGCCTGCCGTAGGCAAAAACCTTCTCCCACCAATGTCTCTTTGTGCGTTCAGTGTCGCCAGAATCGACCAAAACTGGGCGATTTTTCCTCTCCTACGTTTCCCCTTCCACTATCCCATTCCAGGACCATGAGCATACTCCAACATCCCCTAAATCCGTAGTCTGGTCATGTACCAGGTCTGGTACATATTAATCTGGTCATCAGAGAGGGGGTAAACTGTATTCCCCTCGATTTCCGCGATCTGGCTAGGTGCGCTGTACGAAAAAGACGTTGGTGAGGGAAGCAAGCAGCTCAGGGGCCCCTACCGTGCCCAGCACTAAACGAATCTTCCAGGAATTGGTGAAGTATCTACTGTTTGCTTCAGAAATGTATTGAAGAAAATATGTAGGTATATTAAACCATTGGAGAAATCTTGATACGTTTCTAGTAGTATAGGGTGTTCCATTTAAATCGACCCAGACAAATATCTCGGAAACTGTTCGCGATACTAAAAAATGTTTCAGACAAAAGTTAAACGGTATCAGCGGGCACACTTTCCGATGTAGATATCGTTCTACTATGTGGACGCGTAGAGATGTTGTATGGAGGTCAATTTTGTTTTTTTTAATGGAATGGTAAATTTTTATGCACTAATCGTACAGCTTTGTATTCTCTATAGAAAAACATTAACCCACGCATGTCGAAAAATGATTAGTTCAATTGCTAATATGACATTGCAATGTTTCAATTAGCTCGTTGCACAGTGCATATATGTATACTCGAAAGCAATAACAAAGTCCTGTAACACATTTCAATAGTTAGAGCTAATATAGGGAAGTACGTACGACATACGAATCGATTTTTAAATGAATTGTGTAAAACTAAAAATTTATTTATTTACTTATCATTAGACAATGGATTTTATGCATTTACGACAAAGATGAGTTGCTGAACTATGAAACAGTATTAAAAGAATTTAACATTGCCGATACATTGCTGGTAATTTATTAGAAAAAAAGCAACAAACTTGGTTCCAGTATCTTCCAATGAACACGGAAAATTATTATTTTGCGTATAGGTCTGCAGTCTGATCGCAATACATAATGAATTTATGTTGGTTGTACTATACTACTTTACCGTGCGGACATTTCTACGCGCTAATTATGTCTGTTGGCAATGGCGCCGCGAACTCCGACGCGCGACGACATAACCTGTCCCCCAAGGAAACGACGCTAGAGAAGATGGAGAAGAAAAACCGGGCGCAACAATTTATTCGAATCTACAGAGGAAGACGAAGAACACGAAGAAGTTGTGGATATCAGGAAGACGAATATCTGCTATTCGAGACGCATAAGACGAATGGCGTGCGACTGCGAGAAATTGCATGAAAGGTGCGATTGTAGAGTTCGTGAGAATTACGATTTCTCGGCGTGCTCGGAAATTCTCACGACTGTACGTGCATTATCCGTGTGAGACACTTCCTGTGTATGCACGGCGATATTCGAGTGTGCGGATACGTCGACCCTTTCACGACGACGCGACGCGGCTTCAACATTGAAATTTCATTACGAAATCGGTTGAACTCGGTGACCGATGTCAACCGGTCACTAGTATCGACACGAGAACCATTAGATTAATCAGTTGCAATAGAAATCGAGCAGAATATACAGTCGCCGCGGAAAGAGTATGTTGACACGTCCCAAAAATGCATATTTTAGATTTAGTTCCCCAAAGCAAGTGAGTGTGTCTTTATGAACAATATTTTTTGCATTCAATCATTCAATAATTCTGTTTTTCAACATTACTATAACATATTTAATTCACAGACGTAATTCAAATAAATCTTCAAAAAGATCCAAACTAGGATCGGAACGTTGATTTTGTTTGACTAAATTATAATAATTCATAACAAAAGATCGAACCGTTGCGCCGAAAACAATAAAAAATTTATTATGCATATTTTCTATTTTAAATCAATAATTTAGGAATTAATCGAAAATATATATTATGTATGTTATTTAATATAGTACAAACTAGTATGTGTAGCACCAAAGATGACATAAAGTTCATAATAATGACAGAAAAGATTAAATAACTGTTTTATCGATTGCGGAAAGCATGTTGTCAGCATTGAAAATTCGTAATTGAGTGTATTCTTAACAATAAAACGACATAATTAATATGAAGTTTTATACCCTTTGTTTCTTGTGACCTCTTCAAGCCTTTTAGGCATACTTTCAAACAATTTATTTATAACATTTTCGTCAATGCTATTCGAAGCACTGAGTTGTGCTTGTTTAAAAACTGATTTATTATTCCGAAATTTCTCACTTACATTTCGATCTAAGTCAGCGATTTCCAACCTGGGAGGCGCCAAAATTTTTAATAAAAAATTAATGTTCATACCATAATATCTACAAATAAATAAACTTCATATCGTAACGTGACAGTACAAATTCGGGTATAAATAGGGAGGCGCGGAAAAAAATGTTTTTAGGAAGGCCTAGTAGCATAAAGGTTGAAAAGCCAAGAACAGGAGTGGTTAACTCTGTGATAGGTGGGGCGTTGTGATACGAAGAGCTGGTCGCGCACCCTCCTTTAGCCGCAAACGATTTTGAGGCGACGCGACGGGCTCAAGAGGCCTTGGGCGGTGGGGTTTTAGTGGGTATGGGTAGATGTGTATAGTCCCTATAGTCCCGTTTCCCCCAAATTCCATCTAGGGGGTGCCGAGTCCCACACTACTCCCTCCAGACGTCATCTGAGGAGGAGGTGTGCGTAAGGGGTCTCATGGAAATCATCGACACAGATTTCTCCGACACGGTTTTCACCGACATTTCATTAATTTTTTATTAATTAATTAATTAATGTGGATTGAATGAAAATCAGTGGAAAAACGAAATATGAAACCGAGTATTCTTAAATTAATTAATTAATAAATAAAAAATTAATGAAATGTCGGTGAAAACCGTGTCGGAGAAATCTGTGTCGATGGTTTCCATGGGACCCGTGCGTAAGTGACATTCCACCACCGCCTTAAAAAAAAAGTAGCATAAAGGTTGGAAACCGCTGATCTAAGTGATCCCACAAGTGATCAATTAAATTCAAATCGGAACTTTTGGGGGGGGGGGGCACGGTAACAATTTCATTTTCACTGAAATATTTCGTCGCTAGCTTGCATTTATGTTTGGGTCGGTATCTTGCTGAAAGATATAATCACCGTGGATGTTCATTTTTATTATTGAATCATGTAAATTCTATTGCAAAATATTTACATACCCTGCTACTGTTAATATCCCGTCTACAGGGTGGGGCGCCACATTTTGCCACCTCAAATATCTTTGTTGTTGTTAAAGATACGTCAAATGTCTGAAGGACAAACTGGAATGGTAAAATGGGGCTTATACGATACCAAAAAAATTTTTTATTTATGTAATTTTTTTTAGAGATATGAAGGAGACCTTCATTTTTTTAAATGGAATGAGGTATTTTTTAATACATCAATCGATGCAGCTGGACATTGGTTATAAAAAAGTACTAACCTATGTATGTCGAAAAGTTAGTAGTTCAGGAGATATTTCAATTTAAATAACTCTAAAATACCATTACTGTCGTGCTAAGATGTTACACAAATAAGTAAACACTAACGTCTTAGTAGGACAGTAATGGTATTTTAGAGTTATTTAAATTGAAATATCTCCTGAACTACTAACTTTTCGACATACATAGATTAGTACTTTTTTATAAAGAACGTCCAGCTGCATCGATTGATGTATTAAAAAATACCTCATTCCATTTAAAAAAATGAAGGTCACCTTCATATCTCTAAAAAAAATTACATAAATAAAAAATTTTGTTGGTGTCGTATAAGCCCCATTTTACCATTCAACTTTGTCCTTCAGACATTTGACGTATCTTTAACAACAACAAAGATATTTGAGGTGGCAAAATGTGGCGCCTCACCCTGTATAAAATGTAAATTGCCGACACCATTTGCAGAAAAACTGCCCCAAACCCATACTGATCCTCCACCATGCTTTGCTGCAGGCGTTATCGACTTCGACTCACTTCTGTAATCGAATAGCAGTTATTTTGAGGTGTAGCGCTACGATCTCGCCAGAAATCTGATCGATAAGCCTGCGGTTCACGCGGAATCCGTTTAATCCTGCTAAATTACACGGGTACGAAATCAATGTTACGCTTCCACGAAGCGTTTTCTGCTCGAGCAAGTATATCACCGATTCATCTCGGCCTTTCATTTAAGCGGAACCTCTTGCTTTCTCGCAGCTAATCCGGCTATATCCCGGCATAATTACAGCCGTCTTTCACGAAGCATAATTGACTCGTCATTCGATGTAATGCAAAGGTGATACGCCAGATTTGACCTCTATGTATTATGTATTATGCGTGTAACACATAGGACATAGGGTATGGAACGGTATTGGCTTTCACGCTGTTCGACCGCTGTCATCAAACAAAGAATCTCAAGCTATTATCGAGAAATGTTACTGCTTTGTCATTGGAGCACGATGAATGTTCCCGCTGCCTCGCGTGCTGGTTCGACGCACTTAATCGAAACGATTAAAGGGGCCTATTCACGATCAAGCATGTTGCGCAACAACGCCTATTGCGCAACATTATTGATCGTGAACGATAGTGATTGACTAATTGCGCAACCTGTTGTGTAAAAGCAGAATTTCCTGATATTTTGTGCACAACAAACGGGTTGCGCAACGACGTGTACCGTGAACGGCAGTGTTGCACAAATATTGTCAGACGAGTCTCATCGCTGCTGCCGAGTGTGTGCCTGACTGTCTGTCTAGGCGAAACATAATTAACATGGCGTCGTTTACTGAAAACAAGCGGTTTTGGCTGGAATTTATCGAAGCGTATCGCGAATTACCAGCACTGTGGAAAGTAAAAAGTGACTCCTACAAAAACCGTAATTTGAAAACAGAGAGCTACAACGTTCTGGTAGAAAAACTTAAAAGTATTCTACCGGAAGCAAATAGGGAAGTTGTAAAAAAGAAAATAAATGCATTACGAACTAACTACCGAAGAGAGCTGAAAAAAATTAAAGACTCCAGTCGGTCTGGTACCGGAACTGATGAGATCTACGTGCCCACACTGTGGTACTTCAACGACATTGATTTTTTAAGAGACCAAGTGACAGTTGTTGCAGGAAATTGCACTTTAAACTACAATAATTCTGAAGATGACGATAGTGAAAATAATGAAACAACATCCCCACGAGTGAGTACATTTTTATTATTTTTGTATTATTAGAACATACAATAGGTCTAGTAGGTTACAAAATTCAAAATACGTTAATTTAATAAGAGATCACGCACATGTATAAACAAACAAATGATACACGTACACGCTTTAACTACGGTTATCTACAACTTTATTTTGCCAGGGAACACTACCGCTTGTATTGAAGTATTCCGATTTGGATCATGTCGCGAATCTCCACTTTCTACTGTTCCGTTACTCATATCTTCATTTTGTTTCTTCGATCGTAGGTAATTGTGTAAGTGGCAACATGCTAATGTATTTTAGCAGCTTTTTTCGGGAGGAAGATTGATTGCACAGTAAAGTCGCGATAGTTGTCAACCAGCCTGTGTTCTGCACGGACAACTATCGCATACCGACATTATTTCTTTATGACTGCGTCCACCGCGCTGGCTGTTCGAGAGTTCAATCGAAAGCCGAACGTAGAGAAGGACACGCGGGCCCTTGAACTGTGCCTGCGACGGCGACTGTCCGCGTCTCTTTTTTACCACGTTTTTATCAGCTCGCTTTCTTGTTTGTTTGTCTGTTTGTTCGGTACAAAGTTTGCAATTGATTTTAAACTAACTTCCCGATGAGCTAGAGACTTGAAATTTTAAACATAGCTCAGAACTGGATGACAATGCAATATTTAAAAAAATTTTTTTAAAAGAGCCTATGCGTTCAGGAGATATAAATTATTAATAATTTGAACCTTTGCACCCCCCGCCGCGTGACGTAGTACATCTTCGCGTTCAGCGTCCCCACTCTACTACGTGTTCCCACTATGACTCATCCCCACTCCACTGACCCGCTTCGCACCGAAGGAGCTCAGTGTGCGTTAGTGTGCGTTCGAGCTCCGTGCGGTTTTTACAAAGTTACTACGTATTATTATACTATAATGTTTGTTTACCAAGCGAAAGAACAGTTACACCGAAATTCTCCGTCGAACCTTTATCTTTGACATTTTACCACGGCGTTCGTTTTCGATATGACGCGTCGCAATACCGTCTGAAATTTACTACATGTCTCTGTTATAATCTCATCAAAATGTTCAAAATCGATTGTAAAATTTCACACATATAAGGCTAAAAAGCAGAAAATAATTATTTAAATAAAAATAAATTTTTAAAAAATACCAAGTTTTTAAAACGGACTAAAAAGTATAAAATAAAATTTTAAAAAACGCCACGTTTAAAAATGGACTAAAAAGTATAAAATAATTTTTTCTGGCCCCATACAGATTCCTAACCCCGTACAGATAGTCCTGAAAATTTGTGATTGTGAATTTTGAATAGCTATGGAAATACTTGGAAGATTTAAAACGGAAAACGTGGGGCGCATGCAATAGATAATTGATGCATGAACACCTAAATCACTAACAATTTTATTGCACTGCAAATGATATGAACTGTTTTGCGAGTTTCCTCAGCGGCAGCTACTCTCTACACTCCTTACTATGTATTGTCTTGCGCCCCACGTTTTTCGTTTTAAATCTTACAAGTGTTTTCATAGCTATTCAAAATTTACAATCACAAATTTTCAGAACTATCTGTACGGGGTTAGGAATTTGTATGGGGCTAGAAAAATTATTTCCTACTTTTTAGTCCGTTTTTAAACGTGACGTTCTTTAAAATTTTATTTTATACTTTTTAGTCCGTTTTAAAAACGTGGTATTTTTAAAAAATGTATTTTTATTTAAATAATTTCCCATGCGCTATCCTTCCTTGGCCGGCAGTGGAGTGGGTAGGCACCTGAAAACTATCGCATACCCGGTTGTTGACAACTATCGCGACTTTACTGTACTTAGAAGTATTCGAAACCGAGAAGCCATGATCTCAAATGTATTTTTTCCAGCCATGACAAAAATGTTTTGTTTGTTCAGTTATTTTTAATATATTGTAAATGTAATATATAGTATTCATTTTCTAGGAAGACACTCCATCTCGTAAAAGGCGAACTGTATCAGATGATACTCCGCAACGAAAAATCGTCAGGAAAACGGAAGTAGTGCAAGATGAACGAAATGAACTTCTTTCTCGCGGCCGCGACAGATTGCGATCAAGCAATGATGATGCAGATATTCTGGGCGAAGCTTGGGCATTGGATTATAAGCAACTGAAACCTGATCAGCAACTTTTTGCTAAGAAGGCCATTAATGACATACTATTTGAAGGCCGTTTGGGCACGTTGCATCGATATTCCGTAGTCATTAATGACCCCCAGACTTCAAGATCAAGTTCTACCTTCAGTCACATTTCATCACGTCATAATCAGCACTCTTCGTCTACATAGGTATACACCCTTACTTTCTCCTGATGACCTAACTTCAAAACCAAGTTCCACCTTCAGCATCATTTCTGTCATCACCCTTCGTCTAGATACACACCCTTACTTTCACCTGCAAACCCAGTGGAAAGTTCATCTTCCTTTGTATTCGAAATGGGGTCAATGGGAAGTGAAAACCAAATGGAGAATGTACGTAAACGTTATTACGAAAACGTCGCACAGTGATCTATTTGAAAAAAATGTCGATTTCTGAATTTTTGCGTATGTCATAAAATTTTTGTTGTCCGTCGTAGTTTAAGGTCTGAAGAATAAGACTTCAATGTTGTTTTTTTCTATTTGTACACCCGTCAAGTAGTAAATTTCATCGAAAGTCAAGAGATTTTAAGGCGCACTTTGCTAAACAGCGTCCGTTCATTGGTAATTTTCAAGCGTTTTAAGGAAAATTGTGTAAATTCTTGTAGGACAAAAGTTTTTCAGGTTATTGTACAGAGCACTTCGCACAGATTTCATTTTGTTATCATCTAAATTAGTATAGTTATTAATATTTGAATATTACCAATCATTCTCTAAGTTCTTTTTACGATTACAAAACTTTATTGACAATTTTGTTATAGTTCTGCGCGAGGCTGCGTGCTCTTTTTGGTGTCATTACATTCGGTAAAGATTCGTGATTATAAGACAAGAAAGTTTGAATCTGCATAGGTCTGCATTCAAATTTTATAGCTAATTTAGTATTAAGCGTTTAGTAGCGTTTCGCGTACGCCTGTACGTTCGGCTACGCTTGGCCTCAAATGAAGAAGAAACATTATCCGAGGAAGAAATTTCTAATGTATTTTCGGATGAAAATTAATGGTAATAATTTTAAAATGTTCTTATAATATACCGGACGTATATCCAGGAAATTAAGCATTTTGGAGAAAAATGTTTCAGACAAAAGTTGTATGGTTTCAAGGGGGACATAAAATGGTATCATTGATTTGACCTTGGATAGTTGTTTGAGAATCACGCGATGGTCATCTTTAATTTCTTAAATAGAACTCCCTATTTTTTATTGCATATTCTTGTAGCTTGTTCTGAGAGATTTCCAAAACACTATAATAAAATATTTTTCAAGTTATAAGGCTTGAAAGTGATAGTTAAAATATTCCACTATCGCCACGCTTTTTCATAGGTTCTCGATAATCCGAGGAAAAAATATTTTGAACAAAAGAGTAACAGTATTCAGACGTCTACTTTCAATACATATATGAAAGTTGGAAAAAATTTTTTTTACACAAAATTGAGGTGGATTTGATTTTTTAAATGCTAAAATGTATTTTGCATTTCATAATGTTGTGGCTGATCTTAAGACGAATCCAACGATATATAATATTATATATAAATAACGCTAAAATAGTTTTTTTCCACTTTTACTGGCCAAATAGACCACTGTGAATATACTTAATTATTGTATGTATATCATTTTATTATTGTAGTTTCTCATGCGAATAAAGAAACGAAAAGTATAGCACTTACCTTAATATTTTTCCTCAAAACTTTAATTATAGCTTCACATGTTTCCAGCACTATGTTTCCTAATGTCTGAGGTGCTATTGCTGTTACTAATTTCAGATCATGAAAACTTTGGCCTGTTGCGAGAAATCGCAAGGTCGCTGAGATCCTTCGATGCACAGAGATTGCATCTCTCATTACTGTATTTTCCTTTTGAATTGAAGGTGTGATCATTTCCAGCAATTCGAGAAACGTTGAATGCCTCATGCGGATAAAATTATTGTAGTCAGATGGAGAGCTCACTACTAATTCATCCAGTAAGTTCTCACGAGTGAAGGTAGCTCGGTTTTGAAACCGTTTCTTCATCTAATATATTTTGCGCTTTCGTTTACACCCTACCATTACGTACACACAATGCAAGTACCTACAATAGCGGCACATGTTTCCGTACTCATCTTCGTATCAAAATGTCACTTGGCGAAGTGGAGTGAAAAACTGAACGATTGCTCAAATTATGTGTCTACGTGAATACAATTTGGATTTGCGCAACATCATGCTGCACAATAATTGTTGCGCAATATGTTTGATCGTGAATAGGCCCCTTTAACGCGTCCTCGGTTCACCATGGATTCGTTATTCGTTCGTTAATCATTGGAGGAAGTCGTGGGTGTGCTCGCAACGAACTAACGTATAATCGTGGCTGGGGATGGGAGCTTCCATCGACTCTGGCGACCCGGAAGACGATCGGAAGAGATAGTGGATGCGTTGATTTCTAATCTCTCGGATTAGCAAGCAATGCTCGCGTGAAACGACTTTATTCCAGGGGTCTTCGTCGGAAAGCAATGCGGTTCTCTCTTTCAATAGTTTCAACGCGCTTTCATCGATTATACAAGGTGAACATTATAAAGCGTTACAGACGAATATCTCCAAAAATATTGATTATACTCAAAAATATTTCAGATGAAAGTTGTTTAGTACCGAGGGGGACATCATGTGGTGGGATTTTTATTTTTCTAGTGGACACTCCAAGGTGAGGTGAAGGTCATCTTGATCTTTTAAAATAGAAACACCTACTTTCTGTATCATAGATCGATTGACTATCTTCAAATTCTGAGTATAAAAGTGTGGACCTTCGTATGTCCTAAACCTAATACATAGTTAACGAGATATTATCGAAACAATTTTCTTTCTTTTTTGGATAATATCTCGTTAAGTATTAATTTTAGGACATACGAAGATCCACACTATTATACTCAGAATTTGATACTCTATCGATATGTGGCATAAAAAATAGGACATTCCATTTAAAAAAAGAAAGTTGACCTTCACCTCACCTTGAAGTGTCCACCGGGAAAAATAAAAGCCTCATCGCATGATGTTCCTCTCGCAAAAATGTAAAAGAATCATTTTCGAGGATTCTTTGACGGTAAAATAATTTATTGCGACTGTTTGTTAGTGTTCATAAATAAAAACGCGTAAGATAATGAATACCGATAGATAGGTGTCACCGTTTCATGGTGATATGAGCCGTTTATTTTGAAAGTGGCCTAAGTCCATTTAAGTTTAATATGAGATATTTAAGAGTTTGCGTTTCAATGAAGTTCAAACTTTATAAAAGAAGAGGGCATAGAGATTTTCTTATTGCGAAATAAACATCGTCGCCTTATATCGAAATAAAACTTATAACCCATAATAAAATGGTATTGTCGTACACGGAATGACTTTGATCGCTACTCGAAATCTAAACTCCATTTTTTGAAAGCTTGTGTTCTCCTTGTAAATGTACGAACTAGGTAAATAAAACTTTCAAATAATACTCGTGTAAATGAAAAAATTCATATGAATGAAACAATCTGTATGCCGAAAATTTCGACCGGAATATTTTTATAAAATTTTATACATATAATACAATTTTTTTATATACTATACCGACGTTTTTTGAAACGATCCTTTTCCACTCACGTACTAAAAATATTTATACAAGTACAATATGTAGGAAAAGTAAACCAAGAGCTAGGTTTCTTTATTTCGACTTTTCAAAAAATATTTGCAGCCGAACCGTGCGTTATGCTTATGAAATATGTATTATGGTATGTATTGGTTCCTGTCTTTTGCAGTATATACATATACAGGGTGGTCCACGCAACTTGCACACCCATAATAACTTCCAAAGTATGCGTTGTACGAAAAAGTTTTGTATACAGAAGTTGCATGGTCTGAAGGGGTACATTACGTAGTGTATTTATTTTCTTTACAGGTGGAATCGTTTCGGAGATTTGGAGGTCGACTTTGTTTTTTTAAATGGAACACTATATATTTTATACCAGAATATGGAAGAATATCGAATTTTGAGTGAAAAAGTATTGACCTTCATTAGCCCTAAACCTAATAATTAACGAGTAAAATTTTCAGGAAATAAAGTGAAAAAACTCGTTAATTATTAGGTTTAGGGTTAATGAAGGTCAATACTTTCATACTCTGAATACGACATTCTTCCATATTTTGGTATATAAAATATAGTAATCCATTTAAAAAAACAAAGTCGACCTCCGAAACGCTTCCACCTGTAAAAAAAATAAATACACTACATAATGTACCCCCTCAGACCATGCAACTTCTGTATACAAAACTTTTTCGTGCGACGCATATTTTGGAAGTTATTATAGGTGTACAAGTTGCGTGGACCACCCTGTATATAATCAGCAATAATTTCCGCATCGGTATAAATCAAAATTTAAATTGAGCTTGAGCTTGAATGTGCTCGAAATGTTTTAATGCAAATATTAAACTTATATTAACAATAACCAATGTCTATATATTATATAATATAAATAATATTATATTCTTAATTTAAAGTTCAAAATGTATACTTATGATTTTTTCTGTTCTGACATAGAAGGTAGGCTTCCTAATGTGTGGAAATATTATTGCTACATATACTTTAAAAATGTAATAATTCGATTAATATATTTAATATTCATCTCCGTCGAATTGGTCAATAGAAACGTAGCGAGATAGTAAAATTTCATCTAAATCAGCAACCAATTCTATTTAATGGTGTTCTAAATAATTGTGAATTTTCAAACATAAAAATCGAATATATAGAAAATGATAAACAGGAGTTCCCAAATCGGATAAAACAGATTTCAGATATTAAAATAATTGTATCGCTTACCAATGACACCGATCGTTGCTGAAGTTTGAAGCCCAAATCTTCCTTGTCGTCGCCGCAGTCGGTCGTATAGAATAGCACGCTTTTCTTCGATCCCCTAAAACGAGCCCTCCTTAATATGTTTTTGTGAAAGAGAAATCGGGACAGCTGCATTTTCCTGGTTTTACAGTAGCGCGCGCATCGCGATTGTGTACCGGCCCGGGGAATCGCAATCTGTTCCGTCGAACAGTCACAATCTGCTTAGTCATACAATTGGGATTTCGTTACACTTGGGCAAATAATCTTCCTAGTATTCTCTGTATACGAGTACATATGTAACACCGAATAAGCTCAAATGCCCTAAGCGTAGACAGCATTTATTGCTACCTTTAATTTTATCAGTTTAGATAAACAAAAATAATTTTTTAAGAGTTTTAACATAAAATTCAGATTTAGTTAAGTAATTTAGAATTCCTAAATCATTGTTTAGATTAATATCTTAATTGTATTAACAAGAATATTTCTAACCTATATTAGTTTCTATTTCTCGTCCTCCTTCAGAATACGTAACGCTATTTTATAATTGTACTCCAATTGCAATCACGAATTACATCGTAATTTAATTGAATGAAGATCTGAATTATAAATTACAATATGACTGAATTACAATGTAATTATAATTCCTGGAGTAATTCAACTGTAATTCTGCACAACTGTGTCGTGCGGCCAGTAAGATGTATTGCGTAGGTTCTTCCTGTTCCATTTTCTTTTTTTTTTTGACGTACACACCGTTTACGGGAAAAACGCTGATCCAATTTACCGCGAACACCCTGTATGTCGAACACTTATCGAGGTGGATAGATTATTTGCATTCGTATCGAGTATGATTACGCTAACAAAACGTACATATAACGTGAGATATAAAAAGAAGTCTATTAAGAACGTGTAGATTGTAGTAAAAAGTTGACGAACAAGGAACAAGAAATTAATTGCTGGTAATGTCCGTGATTGGAAGTTTTTTTTAGATTTCCTCTCTTCAATTACGGCCGATAAATCAGTGGACAGCGTGCAGACTTCTCTCCACGCCCTCCTGCTCGCGAGCAATTAAACCAGTGCTGTCCCTAGAAGGATCCCCCTACGTGGCTTTCATCTGCCTCTAACTTGGCGTATTGTGTTCGTACCTACATACATGTATAAACCGGGTACGTGCACAGTATTTTAGCCCGCATTCCTCTGCAGTCTACACTCTACTATACCAACAGAGACGGCATAATAGGGGATGCGCCCCGAGGTCCGCTAGTTATGCCGGACAGCACCGAATTAAATGCAAACTTGTAATATCGTACAGTAGCGCGAGTTATGTTGATGATAATCGCACCTAAGTGCCTTCCCATTCCGGTTGAATGACTGATGTACAGCGAACGCAGGCGAATCGGTGTAGCAACGGCTCTCGTTCATAGCGAAGACAGCAACATTGCAGCCTACGTTCATTCACTCGCTAACATCTGAAACAAAAAACAGTAATGGCCTGTTAGTTGAATTTGTTCGCAAATTCGTCACATAATTACAGACGAAAATGATTTTGATTTGTTGATTCTGTTTCCTCTCGGCTATCTACGTTCGTAAAATAAAAAAGAGTAAATATTACAGTTTCTATTTACATACATATACAGGGTGGCCCACATAACTCTGAACAGCTCAATATCTCCGTTACTTTTCGTTGTACAAAAAAACTTCGTAGGACAAAGTTACACTGTTTGAAGGGCCACATATAACGGTGTAAGGGAAAAAAATTTTAAGGTCATTTTTATGAGATTTCAAGGTTATCGATGTTTTTTTAAATGGAATGAGGTATTTTTTAATACATCAATCGATGCAGCTGGACATTCTTTATAAAAAAGTACTAACCTATGTATGTCGAAAAGTTAGTAGTTCAGGAGATATTTGAATTTAAATAACTCCAAAATACCATTACTGTCGTACTAAGACGTTACATAAGTAAGTAAACGCTAACATCAATTTCAATTTCAACGTCAATTTTTCAATTTATACTTCAATTTCAATATTAACCCTGCAACTTCAATTTATCAATTTCAACTCTTCAATTTCAATTTTTCAATTTCAACGTCAATTTCAATATCAACCCTTCAACTTCAAATCTTCAATTTCAATTTTTCAATTTCAAAGTCAATTTTTCAATTTCAACTTCAGTTTTTCAATTTCAATTTGTTAATTTCAAATCTTGAACTTCATTTTCAACGTCAATTTTAGCTCTCCCATTTCAACTTCAATTTTTTAATTTCAATTCGTCAATTTCAACTCCTCAATTTCATTTGCAACATCAATTTTTCAATTTCAATTTAAACTCTTCAATTTACACTAGAAAAGTAAACGCTAACGTCTTACAACGACAGTAATGGCATTTTGGAGTTATTTAAATTGAAATATCTCCTGAACTACTAACTTTTCGACATACATAGGTTGTACTTTTTTATAAAGAATGTCCAGCTGCATCGATTGATGTATTAAAAAATACCTCATTCCATTTAAAAAAACATCGATAACCTTGAAATCTCATAAAAATGACCTTGAAATTTTTTTTCCCGTACACCGTTATATGTGGCCCTTCAAACAGTGTAACTTTGTCTTACGAAGTTTTTTGGTACAACGAAAAGTAACGGAGATATTGAGCTGTTCAGGGTTATGTGGGCCACCCTGTATATTGTTACTGGCGGACCTGGCCACTTCTGAAATAACATTCATGTCATTCTATTTTATAATTACTTGCATGCCTGCGATCACTTTTCAAATAATATTACGTGATATATTATTTCAAATAACATGTTATTTTATTTTACGGTCAACTTGTTGATGTGCTACCTCCTCTTCGTTGTCAGTGACCTTGAAATATGTTGTCAAGGTCGCCATTCTGGACTACAGTTCCCCTTAAAGTTTTTGGCGATCGGTTTCAGTTTACGAGATATTCGCAAAAAACTTCACTTGTAAAGGCATGGATTACGTTTGGATTAGTTATTTCAGATAATTGTGGAATTGACCTTCAAAATTGATCAATCGTCGATTTTTCGATGATTTCTTTTTTTAATCGTACACATTAATCAATCATGATTAAAATTTTAATCGATTAATGCCCAACTCTGTTCAGCAGCCACGATATTGACGTTGTGGCGCCGAGCTCGACATCTGATTTCGATGATGAGACAGAAAAATATGCTTATAGGGCACGGTGTTGTGCCTTCGACGCGGCCTGATATGCAAAAATGCGGCCACCGGCATGCGAATTGATTACATATTATGAAATTTAAATAGGATCAGATTAAATCTGTCGGGTTGCAGAAATAATGTACGAGAATGTTAACACATTGTAATTAATAACTTGGAAAGAAATAAGGTGTCTTCCGCATATTTCTTTATTGCATAATTTCATTGTTGCAACCGGTAATATTTAGATAATATATTGTATATTATATATTATTAAAGAATACTAATTTAAATATATATGTATGAGCTTTTTCCTACAGTTTATTGAGAGTTTATTTGTTGCGTATAACAAATTCCGAAACGAAAAAAAATTATGGTTCCGGCCGGGATCGAACTGGCGACCTTCTGCGTGTAAAGCAGACGTGATAACCGCTACACCACGGAACCTCGACAGAGATTGTCCTTTTAATTTGAAAATTCTCAAGTTTAGATAAGAATTTATACATATAAAATTATTAAAAATGTGGATCTAACTATATTTTAAGGAATATTCTATTATGTTTTATGTCAGTTTTATTTTTGCATTATTATGTAATACTGAATCAAACCACAAAGTGAACCTGTATCAGTATACAATAATAGAAAAGATCATTTTATACTTTATATACGTGTTTATTTGACATTAGTTTTCAGTTATTAGTTTATTTTTGTTATTATTATTATTATTATTATTGTTATAAGTGTTGTTGTCATTATTATTGTTATTATTATTATTATTGATATTATACTATTAATATAATAGTATTATATTCTAATGGTCATTTAGTATTTATAATGAGAACAAGTGTGTTATTTATTGAAATAAAGTTTCATTCGTAAGATTAAATATTTTTTATATTCTGTTCTAATGTAATTCATATATAATATTGTATTTGAAACGTCAAAGCCTAACAATATTTATCGTTAAGTGCGTTTACTTATTGTTAATTTGAAAGCTGATAAACAGTGAAATGAATTAATATTCGGATACTCTAAGGAAGACGATAACTTTTACGATTTGAACTTTTGTGGGAAGCTGTAGCAATTAGTTTACTACAGGGTGTGAAAATAAATTTTTTCGAAAAAAATACTAAAAGTTGCATTTTACAACTTTTTGATGTGGGTCTATATTGAAAATTTAAAAAATACGTTTTGTAGAATATTAATTCGTTTCGTTGTATGTGTGTTAGCTGATACGACGAAAATGTCACTCTACGTTTTTTGTGTCAGCACGATGAGGGAATCGATAATATTATCATATTATTATATCGTTGTACTTTTGAGTAAAATAAAAATTTAATGTTGATTATTTTTTATGGACCCACGTGTTTAATTAGTATATGGTGAATTGGCACGAGAAAATTGATTATCACTCAAAATCATTTAACATTGCTCGTGAAGGTTCAGGTTGCAGAAATGTTCGTTTGATATCAGTTTGAAATATGTAAAGATATATAGAAGTGTCAACTACTACAATTATTTATCAAAGACATGAATGAATTAACTGGTTGATTAGCATAGCGGGTTAAGAGAGTCATGCGAAGAATTCAGGTTTAAATACTAGTTCAGGTGTATGTTCTCACGATCGTTCTTCTAGGAGCTCTAGAAAAGAGATCATGTTCTGGTTTTGTGTTTTGTTCTCACGTAGCAGGACTTCGAGGTTTCATGCGTAGATGACAATGATAATGTTCAATAGTGGTTCCTCATATAAAACCGGTTGTTTCGAAATTATTGACAACAGATTAATAAAACTCTCCAAAACCAATGGTGGAAATCTTAACATTCACAGGACACTAAAATAATAATACAATTTTTGTAAGAAATTAATTATTTTAGTTTTAAGTTAATAACTTTATAATAATTAATATTGCTAGAAATTATAATATGTTCATATCTATGTATAATGCGCACCACTATTGTTTCGTATAAAATCTCTCATTCTTATCTTATAGAAACAATTCTTGAAAACAACAATTCAAAACAATTAAAAGAAAGTTCTTATAAAATGACATACATACATACTGTCAATATGTAAAAATTATATTGGGTTGGCAAATAAGATCGTTCGGTTTTTTACAGTGGAATAAATCACAAATACCGAACGAACTTATTTGCCAACCCAATAGAAAGATCTGAGTAGTATGGTAAAGCATTAGAACGCTTTTTAATATTTCGAACATTTTAGTTAACTACAGTAAATTCTCTATAGTCGCAAACGCCTCGGGGAGGTTCGTTTGCAAAGTTCGTAGGCGGACACTATGTTTTTGAGCTTCAAAGATTGAGTCGAACGTAGAGAAGGACAGACGCCGCGGCTAAAGCGACTGCGACTCTCCGCGTCTCTTTCTTTCCCATACGCTGTCCTTCCTTGCGCCCGAAACTTTCATCGTCAATTAAACCACTAAATACAGTTGAAATTATATCGTGTTTGGTCTTATTTTAATCAGAAAAATGCCACAAATACATAGATGAAAGTTTCATAAAAAAATAAGTATTGTAACAATAAAAAAATTGTTATATTGGTGTTACATTGTGAGGCGCACGGGCCTTTGAACTGTGCCGGCGACTGCGACTCTCCGCGCCGCATTAGTAGTGGTTCATACCGATATACCCGAGCCGAGATCAGATTACTACAGTGGAGGGGATATTTTTTTATCGTTATGCGAGACAAGAATGTACACTGTTGTCTCTTTATTTACTCGGTCCTGATAATTTTTCCTAAAATTTATATTGCCAGGTGCTTTGTCTAAGTGTGCGGGTACCTGAAATTTCGGGATTGGGTCGGGTCGGGAACCTGAAAGTTTATAAAGTTTGGGTAATCGAAATTGTGATCGGGTCGGATCGAGTCCGGCGGGGAACTCGAAAATTTGCATGTTCGCGTAACCGGAGCTGCAATCGAGTGGAGTGAATTTTGAGGATCCGAAAAATTTTTGATATGACGTTTTTTCGCGAGCTTCGAATCTAATTTTACATTTTAATTTTTCGGATACCCCAATATTACAAACTTATGGGATCCCGACCCGACCCGAACCGACTACAATGTCAAGTACCCGAAATCGCGGGTATCCGAATTTTTTAAACCGCATTCACAGTGATCAAACTGAAAAGAAAAGTCCTGAAGTAAATGAACGAACGCGTACATTAATATCGGTAATGCATTCCAACACTGATGTTTTCCAGCTCGCACAATAACCGGACGCACCGATCAACGATTTATCATGGAAGCATATGTTGAATCCTACCAAAATGTCGTATGCGCAGCATTCAGATGAAATTAAAGCTAGACGTCGATGTCGTAGAGGAAATCGTTAAAAATGATTGCCGTGTGATGACGCACATTTCAATTTATCTATCATCCAACTTACAGTGCGACAGGTTTTATGGCAAACCTTACTACCATCATTCACGAACGCCTTCTATGATGAATCGTCCGACAGTTTCACGTACGTTACGGTCAGGGCGTTCAAGTAGTCGCGACAGACAAAGTTGTGTAATCCGACGCATGATAAATCATGTAAACTACGAACACTTCGAGCTGTCTTTAATTACTTTCGTATTCATAGACAAGAACGAAAACATAGAAAGTACCTTAAGAAAGTTTTTGGGAATGAAGTTCCATTCTTCATGTATGCCATTAACCCATCTAACCTGACATAAAACGGTTCTGCATCCAGTGTAGAGTACGAAACTTTAGAATACTTGTTGTTAAGAGTTTTTTCCTACGCATTTTTTGTGTTTAAATAATTAATTAATCAACTAAAAATACACACCACCGCCTTTGTGCATGCCCTGGCCATGTCGATGCAGAGCGATTTTTTAAATTCGAGCGATAAATCCCAATATTTACGAAAATCTGTCGGTGGCGGTCATTTTGTGACGTCATACTTCCTTCGGATGCCTCGTGACAGGCAGTATCTGTCGAATATTGCAAATTACTCCAAGGTAACGGAAATATGCATTTTGGGCTCTGGATAGACATAGATTGGTTTTTTAGGAATCACAATTGACTGCTTCTGAACTCCTCATTGCTATGTTGCAGCGTCAGTTCGCGTAGAAAGAAATCCTTGTAACAACCGACGATGGACCATACTTTATTTCGAAAAGTGGCCACAAATGGTATGCGGACCCACCAGTAGGTAGTCGGGAATAGAAATGGCGTGATAAGGAAAATCAGGGTTTCCCGTAATTTCTCTTATCCGGTTTAATTGAAATTTATTTAAAAAATCAGTTACATTTTAGTTATTCGAATGCACATCTACAAACTTTTCAGAATTTAAAAAAGAAAAATTTTTGAAATACCAATTTCTTGTAGAAGTTATGAAATATCAATTTTTTGTAGAAGTTATGAAATACCAATTCTATATTTTTACAGTTTTAGCATCTCGTAACGGTGGTTAGCATATAATATTTTCCTATGTTTCAAAGGGGTCCCATGGAAATCATCGACACAGATTTCTCCGACAAGGTTTTCACCGACAACATTTCATTAATTTTTTATTAATTAATTAATTAATGTGGAATGAATGAAAATCAGTGGAAAAACGAAATATGACACCGAGTGTTCTTGAATTAATTAATTGATAAATAAAAAATTAATGAAATGTTGTCGGTGAAAACCGTGTCGGAGAAATCTGTGTCGATGATTTCCATGGGACCCGTTTCAAAGTAGTGGTGCATAATTTAAAAAATCGCTAATTTTCAAGCGCCCTCGCAGAGCTTCAGTTTCAAACATATAATACATCTAGATCTTGCAGTGATCGCATGTTATTGTCCTGCTATTAATTTCGTTTGTCCATTGTATGAAAAATACAAGAAGAAATGACTAAGCATGAACAATATGCATTTACTGTTTGCTGGTTACGCTCAATCATTTTCCATAAAGGAACAAGTTTCTGCTACATTTCGCCATGCACGACTCTGCAAGTGTGTAGTCAGCTAGTCAGGGATTGTAGTTGCAAATTAAGTTATAAAACATTCAGTCACACACAACTAAAGACTTGGTTGAAACTTCGAGACAATCGCGAGTTGTTTGCAGAGGTGTTCAAGAGGCGCCAGGGCGGTCTTGGTTTCTGAATCAGCAAGTCGCTATCGACTGTACACCGATTCGAGTAATAGTCGCGAATGTGTTAAGTAACCGTCGACATTGGCGGTTGATCTGCATAAGTTATGTGCGAGAAAGTTCATTCCTCCGCCCATAGCGACGCATATGCGCTGCCAGGCTCTGACGAGAATGGACCCGAGGGGTCGCACGAGGTAAGATGTAAGAGAAACGTTTTCCCGACAGACTACTATAAATTATACACCGACATAATGCTAAACTATAGCGAAGACATGGAAATCTCCGAGCCAGTAGATGGTAGAGGCGCTTGATCGCGTGACCGATTAAAATCGAGTCTGAAATTACACCGCCAATTATGTGTTTTACCGTCGAAATTAAGTTATTTAAGCAAATGGGTCTATCTTCTTATTAGTAATCCTTTGCGCTTAGTAATCCTCTGTATCGGCGCTAAAAAGTATCGCCAATTACAGAATCCGTCCGCTGTAACCGCGCTCTGATTGATCTGCGTTTTTCCTTAACACTAAACATATCAGCACCGGTCAAAATGACCGGTTCCAGATCTTTTATTTCACACTTATTTTCAATAAAACAATAACAATTATTAAAATTAATTATTCAAAAAAGTAACAATTACTGGATAAGGAATTATTGTATAGATGTCTTTAATAGAGCACGTATTACAATAGGAGCCGCACAAAGTCTAAACCAAATTAATTTTGTTATTTTTATAAGGGAGCATGTTCCAGTTACTTTTGAGGCTCGGTAGGTTTAGCGTTAATAACTCCGTAAAAAAGCTACGCCCCCTTAATCGGTAAATCAATTTTGACCCCCCATAAAATAAGATTACCGAATTAAATATTTACGAGGACATATGCGACTTAGCATACGATACAGTGTCCTCGTGGGGTGGGGTGTCTCAGGTATCCATGCCCAACAACCGTAACGAAGCTGCGACGAGCACACAGCTGTCTGTCAGGTGTTCGGAAGTATCCCGCCATATTGGGACGTAGTCACAAACATACTAATCTAACGTTGTTACGATTCCCATAGTCCGCACCTTAGAAAAGATCGTTGAAGCGCAGTAGCGCGTTATAACTAGTAAACTCTTTTCGATTGACTCAATATATTGCGCGATCTTTCAATTTGATTTACAGACGATCAATGTTATTGTACAATATCAATTATTGCTTAACGGACCGCTTAACGTGCAAGTATTGGTTGTACAATATAATTAATATTCATTATGCGAGGGTCAATATGCGTAGATGAATGACAGCAAACATATTTTGTATACGTAGTTTCCTACAACGTCGATAAGCAACAGATTCATCAAGCCTTGTTATAAAGTCTCTGCTCCCTCACTAGATCACCCACTACGTCATAAATATTCATATACCAGATAACAAAAAATTTGTAATTGTATCGTCTTAACCCCTCAAACCGGTTTGACGTTTGTACGGCAACGTAACCGCCTCATTACCTGTGGCGGTTCGACGTATGTAAATACCTACTCTTGTACCTTTCTGCTTTCTTTTATAATGGAACTATATTGTACAATATAAACAATATTAATCTCCCAATATTTCTCTAAATAGTACGAACACGCGGTATTGTCTCAATGGTCGCGTGGTCGGTGGAATATGAGCAGGGGATTAGCCAATGAACGAGTTCCGTTAGAACAGCGGTTTCCAACCTTTATGCTACTACGCCTCCCTAAAAAAGATATTTTTTCCGCGCCTCCCTATCTTTTAATAGATATAATAATATAGACACGAATGAACAGCACTGAAAGAAGGATGGAAGAAGGATAGGGCAAAGTAAAATTGTATGAATGGATCGTGAAAGGTATGGAAGGATGAGAGAGTTAAGACTGAATTGTAAACCGAGTTCCTTTTTATGGCCGGAAGGCTAAAAATAAAGCATTTCTAATAATATAGACACGTTTTAAATAATAACTTTAGTACAAAAAAATACTGGCGTAAAAAAAATTTAGCGCCTCCCCTGGGGGTCACGACTTCCAGGTTGGAAACCGTTGTGTTAGAATCATATGCACAGTACAGTCTTGAATTCGTCTTTTGTCACTTATCTTCTTAAATGATGCCAAGTACAGTAACTCCTCTATAGTCGCAAAAACCTGGGGGAGGTTCGTTTGCAAAGTTCGTAGACGGACATCAGTTCTTTGAGCTTCAAAGACTGAGCTGACCGTAGAGAAGGACAGCGCGCGTAATGTCGAAGCGACTGCGACTCTCCGTGTCTCCTTCTTTCCCATACGCTGCCGTTCCTTGCGCCCGAAACTTTCATCGTCAATTAAACTACTACTACATAGTAGTAGTAGTATACTTTATTGGTTCCCCTTGGGGTTACAATAACTTTAACATTTCCCTCCGCATTTTTCAACGCCATTCGCTTTAACAACTTAACCTAAACTTATTCTAACTTACAAACTAACTTATGACTATGTTTACTCCTAATTTTTGTAGAGAGAGAGGGAGAAACCTATTTACATATAAAGTTTCTATTTACATATTTACATATATTTACATATTTACACAATTATATAATTATATAATTGGGACCCCCTCTTCCGGCTGCTCCCCATTCATTCCAGTCAATTAAACTACTAAATACAGTTGAAATTATATCATGTTTGGTCTTATTTTAATCAGAAAAATGCCACAAATATATTGGTGAAAGTTTCGTAAAAAGATAAGTAATAATAAAAAGATTGTTTTTTGGTGTTACATTGTGAGAACGGACGGGCCGTTGAACTGTGCCGGTGACTGCGACTCTCTGCGTCGCACAGTGGGGTATTTGGCCCGTAAAAGTGAAAAAAATTCAATTTCTAAATTTTTGCGTATGGCATAAAATTTTTGTTGTTCGTTGTAGTTAAAGGTCTGAAGAATAAGGCTGCAATATTATTTTTTCTATTTGTACACCCGTGAAGTAGTAAACTTCATCGAAAGTCGAGAGATTTTAAGGCGCGCTTGGCGTTTCTTAAACAGTCTCTAAGACAGCGTTTGTTCATTGGCGATTTTCATGTGTTTGAAGGGAAATTCTGTAAATTCTTGTATTACAAAAGTTGTTCAGGTAGGTATACAGAGCACTTTCGCATAGATTTTATTTTGTTATCATCTAAATTAGTATAGTTATTAATATTTGAATATTACCAATCATTCTGTAAGCTTTTTAAAAATTACAAAACTTTATTGACAATTTTGATATAGTATAAAGCCGTATTGAGTGCTCTTTTTGGTGTCATTACATTCGGTAAAGATTCGTGATTATAAGCCAACAAAGTTTGATTCCGGATATGTCCGGATTCAAATTTTATAGCGAATTTAGAATTAAGTGTTCAGCAGCGTTTCGCGTACGCGTACGTTCGGCTACGCTTGGCCTCAAATGGAGAAGAAACATTATCCGAGGAAGAAATTTCTTATGTATTTTCCGATGAAAATTAATGGAAATCATTTTAAAATATTCTTATAATATACCGGGTGAGTCATTTAACGTGAAACAGACGTATATCTGGGAAATGAAGCTATTTTGGAGAAAAATGTTTCAGACAAAAGTTGTATGGTTTAGAGGGGGGCATAAAATGGTGTCAGTGATTTGACCTTGGATAGTCGTTTGAAAATCACGTGTAGGTCATCTTCCATTTCTTAAATAGAACTCTCTATTTTTTGTTGCATATTCTTGTAGCTTGTTTTGACAGCTTTCCAAAACACTATATTAAAATATTTTTTTCTTAAATATTTTTCAAGTTATAATAGTGCAAATGTTTCATTATCGCCTTGCTTTTTCATGGGTTCTCGATAATCTGAGGAAAAAATGTTTCGAACAAAAGAGGAACAGTATACAGACGTCTACAAATTTCAATATATAAAAGTTAAAAAAAAATTTTTTTTTCAAAAAATTGAGGTAAATTTGATTTTTCAAATACTAAAATGTATTTTGGATTTCATAATGTTGTAGCTGATCTTAAGGCGAATCCAACGATATATAATATTATAACCTTGAGCCTATAAATAACGCTACAATAGTTTTTTTCCACTTTTTCAGGCCAAATACCCCACTGTGCGTCGCATTAGTAGGTTCACAGCGATATACCCGAGCCGAGATCAGATTACTACATTGGAGGGGATATCTTTTTGCATTCATCGTGTACGACCTTTTTCCAACTATAGAGGATTGACTGTATAATCTTTGTCTCTCTTTTACACGTTCACTTGTAAAAAAGCTGCTACCGCTGTACTTTATTAATTACTTTAAATCGTCCAAATTCTATTTGAAACATTATCGCGTATTGTTTAAGACGATAAAGCTAGTTCAGGTGGACAGAGTTCGTGGGACACACTGTATGTTCGAATTCTATGCGTACAAGTTGCAATTGCAAATATATACCCGACATGTAGGCACGTGATGTTTACCGTTGAGAAAAGTGAATTACAGGCTAGAACCATGAAGAGTAGAAAAGTGCGCATATGACTGCGCTACGGTGATCTATTGTAAAGGAGTATAAACGATAAAATAACTGTACAGCGTACAGTAGCGGCGCTCGGTATTCTAAAGCGCGCTCGTACAAGAGAACACAATGGAACTATAACGTTACAATGGATGATCACTGTCGCCATATTATTTGTCACAAGACGATTGGATAGATAACAAGATGTACAGCAAGTCCCAACGAGGCGTAAATGAACTGGTCGTGACTCATCGTGAGTCATTGTCCTGTGTAAAAAGAAAAGTAATGTTCGTTTCTCTTTTGTATTGTAGACATTGTATGTAGTATGAATACAATAACACTCCCATTAACAAAATGCATCGCTACTCAAACACTCTTATTATTCCTATGTCATATTAATTCCATTCATTGAATTGTACAGAGCCGAGATAAGGAAAAGTTGCGCTCTCTACCAAAACAAAATACTTTTTTATCAAAAAACACAAGCAAGGTTAACTGTCGCCAACAATAAAAATTGAAAAGAATGAAAACATGCAGGTATGTACCTACCTATCAAAATTCGTAAAGTTTGCATTTCGTAGCTTTCAACTGAGCAACTTTGTTAATTAATTCTTTGTAATTTTCCTTTGAATCTTTTGCCTTTTGTTATTAATATTTCTATGAAAATTAGTACCTTCTCTGTCTTCTCCATGAAATACCGAATCCAGTTAAATGATTAATAATATTTTTCCCCATAATTTTAAGCAATTACTTCAAAATTTCTTCTGTTATAGAATTAGTGTCGAAATAGATGGAAAATTTAATATAAATTTAAATAAAATCATGACATTAGTGACTATAAAAATAAAAACAAATATATTGACATAATCTTCGTGAGTGCTCCACGCTTTTATGTTTATAATCACTAATGTCATGAATTTATTTAAATTTCCATTAAATTTTTCTATCTACATATTCCGACACCACATAAAAGTAGTAACAGAAGAAACTTTGAACTAAATGCTTAAAATTTTGGGGAAAAATATTATTAATCATTTAACCGGATTCGGTATTTTATGGAGAACCAGGTAAAAAATTATTTTCTCCTTTTTAGTGCATTTTAATATAAGCGTGGTTTTTAAAAAGTTTTTTTATATATTTTTTAATCGTACACATTAATCAATCAATCTTGGTTAAAATTTTAATTGATTAAAGCCCAACTCTGACTTTTGTCTACTCGTGTACAGGCGAAACAGAAAATGTTGACCGGTCACGGTCACGGTCACGGTCACGGTCACGGTCACGGTCACGATCACATCCCTCACCGTGAATCGTGGGAGACACGACCCCACTTTTATGCCATACCAGTTTGCCTCTGTTCTCAACAGAGAGCGCAAACGATTGGACGAGTCTCTCTGTCTATCAAATACACCGGGTGGTGCGAAGATACAACAGATAGAAAACAGCGGGGTTGCTATATGCTTCAGCGATGAATTTTTTATACCGTTTGTTACGGATGGTAACTCCGCAGAATAATATTCTTTATTGCACGCGCAGCATACTGCGTTATTGTCACAATGGGGGGAATATCAATCGTGCATAAAGACACAAGTACCCTTTTATCTTCCACAGCTGTATAATTATTGATTCATGAAACAACTCGTAAAAGAACAAGTTCGTTTATTATTGCTGATTCCTTTTTTCGGTATTTTCTGTATAAAACATTTCTCACTTCAAATTTTTTGCCACAAAATCACGTACACACGGACCGAGTCGCCTAAAGGGGCTCCTAGACGATCAATAATATTGTCAATACGCCTATCAATAATATTGTCGAGGCGCATTGAAAGGGCATCTCGACCGTTTAGCAGGAGTTCAAACGCATTGTCAATTAATTCATTCATTGTTAATTCGGGAGTTTCAATATTATTGTCAACCAACATTAACAATATTATTGATTGTTTAGGGGCCCCTTTACGATCGCGCATCAAATATCTTTGTTATTTTTAACAATATGTCAAATTTAGGGATGCCGATTATTTTTAAAAAGATCGATTTCTCTGAATCGATTATAATCGAAGCTTCAAGGATCCACTAAAAAATCGTTTCCAAAATAATCGATATTTTGAATAATCGATTTTTTTTAGAAATGTCTAAAAATGATAAAAAAACGAAGATCAAAATTTTGTTGGACTCTTTTATTAAAGAAGTAAAGTAATAATAATTATTAGACTGCGGATCTTTATTTGCGTTTATAGCAAAATTGAGTATATGAAAATCGAAGCAGTTGAAAAATTTATTACGTACTTGTTTCGCGCATGTCGTTGCGCGTCAGCCAATGGTCACGTGGTCGGCCGAGTACGAGTAGGGAATTAGCCAATGAACGAGTTCCGTTAGAATCATTATGCGCAGTAGAATCGTCACGTTTTAGGAACATTTATATGTATAGTTACTTTTGATGCTAGTTGTCTCCACGGTCTCCACGTACAGTCATACAATTTTCCACAAAAATCGATTATTTTTACAATTTTAGAATCGATTATTTGTAAAAATAGGGTATTGAAGAATCGATTTATTCTATGAAAATAATCGATTTCTTAAATAATCGATTAAAAATCGACATCCCTATGTCTAATGTCTTAAAGACCAGGCGAATGGTTCCACGAGGCTCGCACGATGCCATACAAGTATTTGTTTTTAGTTTTCAAGCTTAGAAATGTCAAGGTCACGTTCTTTTCTTAAACGGGACCACTCGTTTTACAATACCTGCGACGATAGTCCCTTCCATTAGAAATTCAGTGAATATAATTACTCGAGACCATTCAAGGTCGCATACAAAAAGAAATAAATGGTCTGTCCATTTTTCATAATCGCACGGTTTCTGTTGTATTAGGTTGATATATCTTCAGTGATATGATTTTTGTGTTTATATTGCAATTGTTAGCAATTCACTGGATGATAAAATAATTGGTTGATAAAACTGGTATTTCAAAATGTAACTACCTGTGTTTTCAGTAGCTTCGTACTATCCCCCTGTAAACCATTTAGAAAATAGCATATTATGTAATAATAAGGATAATGCTCAAGATGGCCGACTACTGGCCTTAAACGGCCAACTACTGAAACAATTACTCTACTAATTGTAAGAGCAAAACGTAATAGTAAGTGGAAAAGGGAGTATTTAGGAGGCGGTATCCGGTTTTTTGATACGTAATCCGGGATATTCCCATAAGCCACAAACGGTGCTGAGAAACCATAAAAGTGTAACGGTGGTCGGCCACTTGTCTGGTCGGGTGAAGATGATTTCACCGGTGAACAATTTCTTTAAAAAACTAGAGTTGAACGTATAAGGGGCGAGGATGGTTAACTGCATTATCCGAGATCTCTGTTAAAGGAACACCCGGCGTAGCGTTACGGCCGACCTCTATGACCTGGGGCTACCTAGCCGAGCATAGAGGACACGGCCAGGTCATACCGCGCCCAGGACTTCGCACACCGCGCACCGGCCAGGTATACCTACAACTTCTCCTACGCCTCCCTCTCGCTTTCATCCTACAAGCCTGCCACGCTATACGTATGTCGCTGGAAGTAATATTTGTGAAATAGATAGGGCCGTCGAAATAAATCTGGAATTTTTTCGGATGGTCCTACAAGTGAGATGTAGGAAAGACAAATGTAAACGAAATATAAAAATCTCGAAATTTTCTTCAAATTGAACCAAGCGAGTTGAGATTTTTTAACGTGCTAGAAGAACTAGTTTAATTAATAAGAGAGAAACACGTTTTGAAAAAATTGCCATTGAACGTATTTACGAAAAAAAATGTTCTTATGCTTTCATCTTTAAATGTTTGTTGCTCGTAACAACGTTAACAACTTTCGATGAAATTTTCATTATCGCCTAGCATGTTCCTACGTCCTACATAGATCTACGGAACGCGTTAATCAAGGTTTCATTACATATAAAAAAGTTGAGAGAATTGGCTTTTACGTTTTTCTTCGCAATTCCGATCAATAGCAACCTTTTCAAATTTTTATTTACCCATCATTTAATAAACTAATTCTTCTAATACGTTGAAAAATTTCAACTCGTTTGATTCAATTTTAAGAAAATTAAGCGATTTTTAAACGCGATCGAATCGAATCCTTTTTTCACGGGATGTAGTTAGGGGTGTGCGAGAACCCGAAATAACGGGTCGGGTCGGGAACACGAAATTTTTTCGGGATCGGGACGGGTACCAGAAAATTTCGAGATTCTCGAATTTATCGGGATTCCCGAAAATTTCGAGAACCCAGTACTCATTTATATTCGTTTTAATGAATACATTCATAGTTTCGGATTTTTTATTCTAGATGTTTTCGAGATTGAAAGAATGTTGTCCATCACGAATTCTTTTCAAGAGCGTCTTATGTCATATTCTCGAAATTTTCGGGAATCTCGAAATTTTCGGGAACCCGACCTGACCCGGCTCGACCTCTTCTCGACTCGTCCCGACGGTCGGGTTCCAGATATTTCGGGTTCTCGCACACCCCTAGTTGTAGTTCATAAAATGGGCCATGCAAGCCAGAGTGGGGGGCAATAATCAACTAATATTTAAAAATGACTAATAGTCTTTTTGAATGTTAGTCATAGCAAAATAGTCATTAGTCAAAACTTTTTGATTAGTTAGTGATAACTAAATGGCAAATAGTTAGTCACAGCTCTAAGTAATCGTTAGCAGTTGATGATCAGTCATCAATCTTTAGCCATCAGTCACTATTGTGCGATTAACATACATTAATATTATTAATTAGTTATCACTAACTAATCAAAAAGTTTTGATTGACGACTATTTTGCTATAACTAACATTCAAAAAGACTATTTGTCATTTTTAGATAGTAGTTGATTAGTTGATTATTGTCCCACTCTGGTGCAAACAATGATCGAGAAATATGCCATTAAAAAAAACTTTGAAGAGCTTGAAATCTCGAAAAAAGTGACCTTGACAAAATGTTTTGGCCTATCGTCGCGCTTGCCCCTTCGAACCGAATATGTACTCTTTTCCTCTGAGCACTTTCCTATCATAAACGTCAAGTTATGTGAGCGGCAACGATAAGTACAGAAGGAAATTCGAAATTGGGTGCGAGATAAATTGCACCCAGTATTGATATAGACGCTAATGCGGCGAACATGACACTCGTTTTAAGAAAGCGCAACTGCTTAATGAGAAGAGAATTACTGTAGAGTCCTTGATTTGATTGAAAGAGCAACATAAAATCAATTGCTTGCAATCTGCGTAAAAGCATATATGTAGGTACTTGAAGAGCCATATTTACGGATAGGAAGAGGTTCAATTTACAACTTGTTAGATGAACCGGATGGTCTTAATTATAATTATCATGATTTAAAACAGGAGCACAAAGTGGTGTAACGATGTGGTCCGATATTGGCTATTATGAGAACACGAACATAAGATTTACTTGCTGAAAAAACGAATAGCAAAAAGTATTTCGTAATTATGTGTCGATGAACGAATAGATACGCGCATATGCCAGGAGTGTTGCTAGAGATGAATTAATTTTCCAACATGAAAATGTCTTGCATACCGCAAAGGAGTGGGAGATTAGTTTTTCTCGAAAAAAATTCGAATTTTAGATTGGTCAACAAGAGAAAATTGTTTGGGGAGTCTTGCGAGGGTAGTATACGAAAACAGCAGACTATTTTTGACTGTTGAATGATTTAAAATAATTAAAACAACGTACTTGATAGAAGTTGGATCGATACAAAAATTATTAAAAAATTTCGTAAATCTTCGCAAAGCCAAACGACTGTTGCTATTCGATGTAAAGGAGATCCACCAAAATATTAAATACAAAATATCATTAACAAATTTGTTAATAGTTTCTATACATGCGTGCTATCGCTTTGTCTCGCCAGATTTTCTTATAAATATCGTTTTTGTTCAAGGTGGACAAAATTATTGCTCCACCCTGCAGTAATAATATTTTAAATAGTTTTAAGTAACATCTTAATCCGATTAAAAAGCTAGTAAAATGCTGTAAGCTGTTCTAAACAAGTTTTATTCTTTTCGTGATTGAATACATACAGCGAAAAACTGCTAAAGCAATACATAGTACAATGAGCAATCTAAAGTCTAAAGTAGCAGACACAGTTTGGAACAGTATGTCGCACGAAAAATCTATTCGATACGGACCCCTGCATTACGAACGAAACATCACTCCCCTTCGTTTTTGTCGGCAGTGATATATCATATTGTAATGTCGCTCCTCGTCCGTAACGATTAAAGCACCACACCGGTTTAACTGTATATCGCATAACCGTCTCGTGTTAATGACCAAAACAGCGGGCGCGTCAGCATCAACAGCGAACGTAACGGTTTCTGTCATTTCTATCAAATATTATTTTCGATACTAACCGTACAAGGACACCAATGTCCTGGTATACACATTGTTACATAACAATGTTATAAATATTATAAAAATATGTTGCAAAAATTACTGAATATACTTACATTTCTTGCAATTTGTATAACAATGTGTGCTCAACAGAATTAATTTATTTAATAAATTCTAAGGGAAGCTATTTTGTAATTTCGTGGTACGGCAACAAAATACATACAGTGTCCCACAAAAGTGTTCGTACGCCCTTTAAAACAGAATAACTTTTTGTTATTGTAATCCTGTTTTGGTATTGTAGTCCTGATGTTTTGTAAGCAACTAGAATAATCTAATAACCCGATCATATCCCACAGAGTACTTTAAAGTGGCTCTCAAAACAGATACATGAAATAATGGCTCCTAAAGTTACAAATATGTGATAATAAAAAATAACAACGTATCTGCCAAAACTATCATAAAATAACTACCACCGCATAACTAAATCATTAATACAATGTAAAAGCTAATGTTACTTCCTATATTTTATTTCTTCAATTATAGCTACGTACAATGTTACTTTCTGTTTTTATTTACATTATATCCATACTAATTAGTCGTCGCGTGATTTGCCAGTTTGTTATTGTTAACTTCAAACCATTATCTTCAAAGCATTGCAAGCCGAACTTCTTTAAATTCCAAATCAGATCTTTATGCACGACATCGCGAGCTACGTTCAGTATCTCGAACGGTATAATTAATTAAGGCTCTTTGGTAGTTATCCGACTGTGTAGTCTTGATGATCTCCTGATCGTTTGTTATTCAGATTGAAGAAGCAACTTGACTTGCAATGCATCGAAAACGTTGAATATTCGAAATTAAGAGTAAAAAGCTGGTTCACTATGAAGATTGAACGACGAATATCGGATATGTTGAAGAATAGTGTGCTCCTACACAGGGTGCCCTAAAAATGTTGTACTTCCTTGTAAGGGGTTGTTCCGGGTAAACTGTACTTTACCGGACTCAAAATTTGTGCCAGGGAAAGGAAATGTATAATATCCAAGCACATCTTTTGCTTTTTTGCGATGAGAATAAATACATTCTTCTAACGCTATTTCTACACGAAACTCAGATTTTATTATTATAAAAGGCAATTATCAAATATGTTCGAGATCAAACATATATCAAAACTGTTCGTTAATTTATTTGAAATCTTTCCAACCATCATTTTAGTAAAAAGGTTCCCTATATGCCTTAAATTTAACTGTGTATAACTATAAATTTGTAACAACTTATTATTATTTTCCTGTTTCTGTAAAAGTAATACTTGTATTTTTAAGATGGAATAACTTTTCTGTAAAATTTCATACACAAACGCTTTTGTATACAAACACAATTTTAAATCTGTTGATTAAACTTACTGTTTTAGATAAAGTGTTTTGTAGAGTGATATGATATAATAACATGTTTGATTATACATAGATATTTTCGAATACCAAGTTTAGAGCTAAGACCTGTACAGTACTAATTCCAGTACTCAATATTAAAATCAAAATATCTTTTAAAATAATGATTTTTCGCTATATGTGACTATATAGGTTTCACTTTTGTCTGAAATATTTTTTATATACTACATATAAAATACTACATATATACTACATATAATACATATGTATATGTATTATTGTAATTATTGTAATGTATTCAGAATAAATTGATATTTATTACATATTTGGAGATTCTTTAAAGAACAATTACATTTTACAAGAGTCCTTTAGGATGAATATTTCGTTGATGATTCTCTTTTGGAAAAAATCAATTTTGAAAGCAGTCTACAGCATTTAATGGTTGAGTAAATTAGTAGTTGCTGATCAGGAATTACAAGCGCAGTTTATAAAACCGATTTTTTTCACCTCGTTTTATGTACTTTTGAACTGCGTTCAGCATGTCTGATCTAACGCGACCAGAAAAACAGGTTGTTATAAAATGAAATACTGCCCCGTTAAAGTCACCGGGTTATGTCGGTCAACTTCTGCAAGTGTTTATATGTATTCTCAAGATAAACGTAGAATTAAGGTAGACATTAATCTTGAGCTACCCGACAAGACAAGCTTTGACTCATAAAATCTGCAAGTTATGAATATTTATTACGTTTATACGCGACACAATTATCAAATTTCTATAAATACAGAGCTCTACAAATGTACAAATTCTATTTAATTTTATTGGTTTTTGATAACATTTTTATGCAATATCGTTGCGCATGATTAAACTAGTGTTATTTCTTCGGTCGAGGTCATCTGGAGGTCACAGTGTTATACATCGTTAAATTCCTTAAAATGTATGCTATACTGCCAAACTCATGACAAAAAAAAGTGAATGTTAATAATATAAGGAGAAATTTTCTTGAAAAGCTAAAACTTTGTACTCAATGCTATCTATTTCATTTTTATTCTATTTTATATGCAAACATTAAATAAAAATTCGTTTTCGTAAAGATATCGTATGTGTGTTCACTTTTTCTCCTAACTGTACATATGACGTTGACCACTGCGTGGTGCTTCTTCTCATTTACGGACACACAAATCGCATTAAAGAAAATTTATGTTTAATTGTGCTTAAATAACTATCTACGTCCACACACGTACGTGGTTAACGAATTCAAAAGCTTTAACTCTTGCGCACTCATCAGAGAGTGCGCAGCATTGAGAGTTAAAGTGGGCCATAATTAATATTTAATTCTGAACGAGATCTAGTTTTTAACCAGCATCTAATGTATAGAAACAGTTATATATTCAATATATTCATATATCTCAGCAAGAAAAATTACAATTGAGAGCAACATTCCGCTCTTGAGTGAAATTAACCTGAACGGTGCACATGCGTTCCATAATTAATAATAATTAGCGCAGTAGAACGAAGTCGGAAATAATGATTATTTATAACTTATTTACTTATACATATAAAAGGAAAGTGTGCTAAAATTCTATTTTCTAAAAATATGGGACTATTTGGAATATATGCAACTATAAAGAAACGTAATTGAAACAGAACATTTTTTGTATTAACAATTATAAAACTATCGAAACAGTGTTCACAATGTTCTTCGTTTCATTAAACGTTACATTTTGAATGCATTATAAACATTATACCTATACTTTAATTTTAAACACGCTCTTCGTTCTACTAACATAAATCAATGAAAATATATATGTAGATCAGGTTTGGCATAATGTAATTTAAAATGTTTATTTCAATCACAAATTCCATTAATTTTTAATTAGTTCTATGAAATTTCTTCGTTCTAAAGTTAATTCACATATTCGAAATATACATATCAACGTTTCAAGGTCTAGGCTTTGGTCAAATGATCAATAAATTTTTTGACAAAGATCATTGTACTTACGTTGTGAACTAAATTGTCATACGCCAATGTCGCACAGCTCGTATACAGGTTGACCGAAAAAAGTTGTACTTCCTTAAAACAGATGATTCCTGAGGTGATTTTAAGTAACTTTTTCCTTTGCGAAAATGTTCTTCGCGACTTTGTTAAGGAGTTATTAACGAAAAAGCACGGATCAATCAGAGCGCGGCTACTGTGCGCAGATTCTGAATCAGGCCAACGTCAACGTCACACTCGAATGTAGCGCTCTGATATCGGCCCATCTGTGTTCCGTTAATAATTCCTTAACAAAGCCGCGGAGAACATTTTCGTAAAGGAAAAAGTTACTTCGAATGGCCTTAGAAATCACCTGTTTTGAGGAAGTACAGTAAATCCTCAATAATCGCAAAAGCCTCGGGGAGGTTCATTTGCAAATTTCGTAGATGTACAGTATTTTTTGAGCTTCAAAGACCGAGCCGAACGTAGAGAACAGCTCGTGTAAAGAGAGACCACGCGCGGCCGACTCTCTGCGTCTCTTTCTTTCCTATACGCTGTCCTTCCTTGCGCCCGAAACTTTCATCGTCAATTAAACCACTGAATACAGTTGAAATTATATTGTGTTTGGTATCATTTTGCATTAGAAAAATGCCACGAATATGTTGGTGAAAGTTCTATAAAAAAATAATTAAAAATAAAGAAGATTAAATATTGGCGTTACATTGTGAGGAATGGCGGACTTTTGAACTGTGCCGGCGACTGCGACTCTCCACGTCGCATTAGTAGTCGTTCACACCGATATATCCGAGCCGAGATCAGATTACTACAGTGGAGGGGATATATTTATATATTTATATATTATAGAGGATTTACTGTGCAACATTTTTCGGACACCCTGTATACATACCTGATGTACAATGTATGCATACATATACATCATCGTAAGCATAAATCAATCATATTCACGATTATATGGATACAGCTAATCTAGATCAGCTGTCCAAATCGTTCACTTATGTAATTACAGATACCAACGTTTAATATTTATGGCCCGATGTAATTGGATAATTGGATAACCTGCGATGGTCCTCGTATCATGCATTATTGATATCACGGAAATCGCTGCTGCTATTCCACTAAATAAAGAGATCGGACGTTTCATTAACTGAAATGAATTTCGGATTAACATTTATGTCACGTTTTTAGGTGTTTAAAATTAATATATAGTAGAGCTTCGTTCACGTAAACAAGACAAAAGACAAGCTGATAATATTTTCCTGAAATATATTATTTCAGGATTATCATCATTTTAGTTATTAATAACTTGTTCGTTAAAGTCATCGAAAGAATAGTTCAAGGAAGTTATTCCTTTCCTCAAAGGAGATATTTATTCTTAGATATTTATTCCTTTGCTTAAAAATTTGAATAGATTGGAAATCAGACATCACTATTTTTAAGCTCCTGCAATTTTTAAAAATGTCCAAGAAAACTGATGCGTTATAGACCACTTCATACTCCCATTTTCTTTGAGCAGGAACGACCTACTTACTGGCTATCGAAACATATGATTGGTGTTGGTCAGTATTGTTTAATTTCTCACAGGTATAAAATATCATGGAAAGAAAATGTGGATTCCTTCCTTTTATGAATTCTATTGTTGCCAACAATCGGCAACGATGCAGCAATTTCAAGGGATGTGATCGTTTAGTAAACCTGACCTCCTGCTGCCAATTATGTGCCATTATTTTCCAGTCTACCGCATTTATTCTGTAAGTGAGGATACCGCGAAAAATGGACATTTTTATTCAATGAATTTCTCGGTTGCGAGGTGTTTCGTATTAAATAAGTTGGAGGACAATCATGATGAACTACACTCGGCATAACTATACATTGTACATATAAGTACATTCACAGTACACATAAGTACATTCATCGCGTTCAAGCTACTCCATGGTAAACACAGTATCAATAACGTAAGCGGAATATTAAAAGATAATAAATCCAATTTTCGATATCTTTTTCATTCTATACAGTATATCTATTCTCTCTGTTGCAACAGAATCTTGTAAGAATACTACAATAAATAAGGTTGCCGATTTTCTAAATGATACGATTTACAGTAAAATATTTGTTAGTTTAAATACGTTAAGTTAAATATTTATTACATTATTTGAAATAATATTTGAAATGTCATATTACCAAGGATTGAGGCCCCGTATTAAATTGTTCGGCGAGCTGCAAGTCATCGGTTGATTGCTACTTGATAAGTATGCACAGCGTACTTTTTTACTACTCGACAACTGGCCATAGAAAATCGCAAGTGGTGTTCAATTTCATGAAAGCAGTTTCGACAGGAAATCGAAGGGGCATTAAGCCTAATGTAGTGCCAATCAAAAGTGACGGCTTATTTATAAACGATTCAAAGATGACGATTTATATTGAATCAGAAGTAATAGTATTGTTACAAAAAATTCTTCGCATGCAGGTTAATGCAACATGCAGAATTTCTCTGACCTATAACTTGTTATTATTAGACTGCGGATTTTATGCGATTATGAGAAAAATGAGTGGGTGTAATTTAAAATAGCAAAAATATTAGAAAAATGTAAACGTACTATCATATTATTCTCAACCTACTAAACATAATTGGGATGAAAATAAATGTCTAATGCACTCCAGTTTGTTGTAATTCAAGTAAGAAATTTTTATTTTGCATAAACATCAGCATTCTAGTTATTATTGTATCCAACTTTTTGTATCATTAATTCTGTACTTTATCACTTATTCACTATGTTTACAAGATTTAATGATACGTATTTTTTAAGAAAATTGATGTAAAATAATATATAAAAATGTCAAATAAATTGATGTATAATAATATGATATACTCTTTTGTATACATATATGGAGAAGGGGGAAGGTGGAAGGTTGTACTGAAATAAATATACAAAACTTGAATGTACTGAATGTGTTAAAACAAATGAGATAAGATTTATTTGAAAGGCTTAAGTTGATACTTCGGTACGGTATATTTACTTGTTGTGGTTATATTTATTCAACATTTTTCAAACTGATTGTAGAAATCGCAGATGCGGGAGCTATACCTGTTTTAACTGCTTCGAAGGAAACCTCTAACAGGAAATTGGACGTTTAAATGATTGGTAACACCTGCCGACAGCTGCTACAGGCTTAACTTTGTTCTATCATCTACGGAGCATAGCAGTTTTTGAGTTATTACGACGTTGTAAATATGCTTAACTTCCTGTTATTTAAGAGTTTAATCGATCTATCGCGAGAGTAGTACAAAGTTAATATCACGTTACGTATATTGTATTGGGATGTACAAAAAATTGAATAATTAAATTGGTTTTGGATCTATGTTTGCTCGATATTGTATGTGCGTCAATGTGCGAACATAATTTAGACATCCGCAGTAATTTACATGATATTGTATAGTTAATATTGCTATAAACAGTCTATCGATTAGATAATAAAATAATTTTTACCATACTTATAATGTATATAACATTTACTACTGTTACGTTCAGATATTTTCATTTAGTATAATATAATGTATTAATTTCTAAACGAAAATAGCAGACGCTATAAAAACAGCGACAAAACGATATTTTTCAGTTTGACAATTTTAGAAGTACTAAGCTACAAAAGGATTTTTCAAAACAACTGAAGCAGCAGAACGTGAGTGGATAATTTGGAATCGATGAATACACACAGTTTTGGATATCTTCCTAATTGTAAGATTCACTTCTTAAGCGTACAAAAATTATTGAAATCTTTATAAAAAGATTTCTATTATTTTTAATATGTCTTGATATTATAAAGTGACTTTTCCGAATAATTCAGATTTTGAACGATACGCCTTATAAACTCAGCTCTAATTACAGAGTGTGCTGCTCACATGTTATACACAACGATATACACATACATATATATATAGTTATAACATTTCCTCGATACCATAATTTTTAGTACACGAAGTTACCCAACCGCGTAATAATTTCCCGATAATTCCCAGCTCGGCATCTGACACGTTGATTAATAGCACCATCGAAGAATATTAAAAATATTGCAGTCAAAGTATCTACGTACATGTATACGATTAACGTTTTAAACTATACAGGGTGTCTCGCTTAAGTGTGACCCCTGAAATATTATATCTTCTTTAATTTTGACAAAGTAAAAAATTTTTTATGTGTAATGTGAATGGTATCAAGCGATCGGTATCCATCTCGATATTATTTGTGCTAAAAACGACACTTTTTACAGACATACAGCATTTCTGTTAGCATTTCTCGCAAAGCCTGCATTCTCCTCACAAACGAAAAAGTTTCGCTTTAATATCCAGAGTTCAAGGTCGTGTGAAGGTCACGTCACAGTATACATATATTTGAATGTATTTTTTATAAGCTACGGGATACTGATCACTCTTTCTCTCTCTCGATAACATTCAAATTACACGTCAAAAATTGTTTAGTTTGTCAAAATTAAAGAAGATATTTCGGGGGTCACACTTATAGCGTACTTCGTACATGATTTTTGATTTTATAAATGATTTAATTCCTGCTTTAACACTTCATGTTGTAACATGTAAACATTTCATTAGTATTATGAGTGATGCAAAATATAAAATAGAAATGTTATTAATAGAATCGTTAAAGATCGTAGACTATTTACAGTCTAAAGTTAAATGAAAAAATTGAATATGTTCGTCTATATATTTTTTCGTTCGTACATTATTGTGCCGATTTCTCCTCGAATGCGTTTGCCATGATATCCTTTTCTTCGTGGGAGAGGGTATGCTCATCTAAAAACCCAACCACGTTTAACGCATGTTTCTCTAATAATCGTTTCTTCTCTCGCCTGACACGACGGAGATCGATCATCTTCAACGTATTTTCTTTTCTAACTTCCTCCTCGACTTTAGCAATTTCGACCTCTCGAATCTTCCGACGTTCCTCGATCATTCCAGTCAAATCTTCCCGATACTGCAACTGCATTCTTCGTTTAGCCTGCGCGGTCAGATTAGCAGTTTTCTCGTCCTCCATAATCTTCCTCATGATTTCTTCCGCGAATGCCCTATCTTGCTCAACAAAGCGCAGTTTACACTGTTCCGTGAAAACGATCTGTTCCTCCAAATTGGCTACCAAATCGTCCCTCATCTTCTCCCTCCGAACGATCTCTTCCTTTTCTTTGATCAACAGCTCACGTTTCACGTCTTCCGCCATTATTTCACCGACCAACGCCATTCTCTTTTCCCTCTCGGTGGTCGCACTCGTCAATATTTTCGATATTTCGTTAATCGCTCGCTCCCGACTCTGTATCTGTTCCACGCGAAGCTGTTTCCCCTCCTCTGCTCGTCGATCAAGCTCTTGCAAATATTCCCTGTCTTCCGCGAGTTTCTTCGCTTCGACTTCTACCTCCTCCTCATTGCGAATCTGTTTCAGTCTCTCCAGAATGGAACGTTCTCGGTTTATGGCCTCGGCCAGTTCCCTCTTTATTCTCTCCTCGGTGTATTTTTCAGACTGCTCGCGTATTCGGTCAACTTCCGTTAAGACTTCCCTTTCCCTGCGGTCCTCCTCCATCATCGCGCATCTCTCTTCCTGTTTTCTCGTTATCTGCTCTGTCAGCTGCCGTCTGTAATCCTCGGATTTACGAAGAATCTCGGCCCTTCGACAAATATCCATCTCTAAAGCCTCCTGATTCTCCTTCCGCATCATTCTCACGACGTGCTGTTGCCGCATTTTCTCGACGTATCGCTCCGTCTCCTTTTCCCCGAGCTGCGCCTGCAACTCCTTCGCGATGTACGCACTTCGCAGTTTAGCTTCGAGTTCGGCGATCTCGTCGTAAGACTCTCGATTTCGGCTTCCTCGCATCAAGTTCGCGATGCAATCTCCCATCTCGGAAGACCCTGCCGCTTCTTCTTCGATTCTCGGCCGGTCGTCCATTGTCTTTCCTACCGGGAATCCTTTTCAAGTGTCAGAGTCAGAACCCGTCAGAACACGTCCGTCCTGCAGAAATTATGATCGTCGAGTACGGTATTGCTTGTGTTCTTGTGTATACGATTGAAAAATTATACAAAATTTCAGGAACTACTCTGCCCGTATTGAGATGCTGAACATAAAAATCTGCAACCTCTGGTTTACTGCAGTTGCTGTATTAGCGTCTGTGTTAGGTGTTCGAGCTGCCTTATGCGTATGTTTCATTCGTTTATCAATGTGTTAATATACCGAATTAGACATGTACGACTTCTGGTCTAGTTGATATATTAGCGTTCGCATTGGTCTTCGACATTCTTCGCTCCCAGTTATGATACGCACGGTGACACCGATTAAAGCGCAGATCGATCTAATATTGCGCAATTTTCTGGGTAACCTGGAGTGGAGTACGTGAGAGGTAGCCGACTCTGCAACAAAAAATTTGTTCACGCTACGCAATGCGAACGGTCGAATAATGCATTTGCGTTTCGCACGTTACACGAGCAACCTGGGTACTCCGCGTAAAATTAATGTTGGATTAACGGTACGCCCAATTCGGTTTTCCTTGCGGAACTTTTTATTATGCTTTGAGAATGTTCGCACGGTAAATCGGACCGCGGTGAGTTTCTGCATGCAAACATGCACACGTCCAATCCTATGAAATTATGGTGATTAAGAATGCGACAGTTGCTACTAGACCGTGTACCGTTTTATTGTTCGCCGCGTTGACGCTCGAGTCGGCCACGGCAAGAACTCTGCATACATAATTAAATTTCATCGAAATCGTAGAAGAGCACCGCTTTGTAAATAACTACCGAATCATTGCATTTTTTAAGTACACTTTGGAGGTTCGCTTAAAATTTAATACATACAGTAGGTAACGAAAGTATTCGAACGCCATTTAAAACAGAATAACTTTTTTATAATTGTACCAAACGACCTGATTTTTTATAATCAATTAGAAGCATTGGTTTATGAAATGATATGCAAAAAAGATTTTCCAAAAAATTATCATTTACAAGGTTACATGCAAAAATAAAAAAGGCATTCTTTTTACTTTTTTATTAGGGCCCTTAATGAAAATTTAAATTATATGTTTTGTAGGTATCTATGTTAGTTATACACATGCTGCAAATTTGATCAAAATCTATTAACATACACACGAGCTACAAGCGAGCGATTAAAAATCTTGAAAATCGTAGTTTTACACGACTTTTGATCAGTTTGTGCTTAAAATCCACAAAATCGTGCATCTTTCGATGCATGTCGTTTTTTTCTACGTCAACCGATTTAGATGAAATTTTCAGCATGTGTATAACTAACATAGATCTACAAAACATATATTTTAAATTTTCATTCATTAATAAAAAAGTAAAAAGAATGCCTTTTTTATTTTTGCATGTAACCTTGTAAATAATAATTTTTTGGAAAATCTTTTTTGCATATCATTTCATAAACCAATGCTTCTAATTGATTACACAAAATCAGGTCGTTTGGTACAATTATAAAAAAGATATTTTGTTTTAAAGGGCGTTCGAATACTTTCGTTACCCACTGTAGTTCGTTATTTTCATGGAAATGGATCCTATATTTGAGAGTGCAATTAGTATTTCGATAATATGTGCTGAAACAATTTGACCGTACAAACAAAATCTACATTAACATCGTATTTGTTAAATTGATAGAACAACCAACAATATGTGCATTTCCAAAACGTTTACGAACTTGTGTAATACAGGGCTGACGTTAACATTGTTTTTCTAATTGTAAGATAAATTTTATAGAGGAAGACGTTTTAAATTCAATGGTATAGTATCAACGAGAAAATTTCTAGTTTTAAGAAATAATTGCACGCAATCTGTATTCCGTACTTTCTGTAAAGGTGTGAGATTTAACTCACGCGTGTCTCGAGACTGACTTTGATATATACGTTCTACAATTACGGCTTTCTTGTGCTCAGGAAGCAGATGCTCTCTCGGTCGCTGTAAACAGCAATTTATCCCGGGGGATCGTGCTAGATATCTGCTGACAAATTATGGCTAGTACAGGACAATATCCAAATATTAAAAAGTCCTCGAAGATTTGGATTCTCATTAATACATATAACGTACGTCATACTCTTACAGAGAATGTGATATGACGTATTAATTTGATCATCTTAAAATTTAATTTGCTTGAAAGATTGCGAAATTATATCTTCTTTAATTTTAAATGGAAATGAATATGATATAAAGAGACTGCGGATGTCATGCATTTATGACAAAAATAGTTGGACGTCGTTTTAAACAGTAAAAACATTAAGCTAATTCAGGAACGTCCTCATGATATTTTTAGTATATTAAAAAATCACACATTTTACGAAATTTATTTATTACAATAGTAACGCAGTATTTAATTTAATTTAATTCTATTAATTCTTCATATATTTTATATTTTCTTTTCATTTCGGAAACCTCTGTGGAGGTTTATTTCTGCTTGCATAGATATATTTACGTGTGTATTAGTGTGTATTGTATTTGAGTGTGTAAATTATACATTATTAACCTTGTCATAGTTTCTGTATTAAATATATTTGTGTGTTAATATCAGTAAATATATTTTATATAATTTTTATTAATCGGTTACTAAATAATTTTTATAAATCGGTTAATGAAAGCATAACATCCATATTTAGTGGAATTTGTTCGAAATCTTCGTCACAAATCTACCTCGTTATTGTACACAGAACGGTTAATATCGACTTGATACTTTTTCTATCGCAAGGTAATAACACGCAATTTTTAAAAACTATTTATTCCTATGTATGTTATCTGAACAAAAAAAAATTCAAAAGATGATTATAGAGTATAATATCTTTTAATAGTTTTTAAGTATTTTGTTTACCTAGAAATGTAGAATCTATACGGATTCTTATAACTGTTCCGAGACGACAATTATTAGATAATATTATTTCAATTTACATTTAAAAATGATGCGCATTACGAACGAAGAAATCGTTGTGTGTCGGATACAGTTACATTTTCCGTGTGCTCAATTAAAAACTGTTATTCCATACATTAAAATCGCTTTCGCTGATGTTCAGACGTGTAATTTTTAGAGCATTAAGCATAGCATTTTAATCTTTACTACCTTCTCAAGGTTTATACAGGGTATCTCAAAGCTTTCAGATTAAAAAACCATGAGATTCGTAAACAGCGCACATCGAATAACAATTAACGATTATAATTAATGCGGACTTTTACGGTAGATTATTACGCACTAATGCGGAAGATTATTGGGACACCCTGTACAGTAGGGAGAACTCGATACAACCTACTGACTTACAATATTCTAGTTCAGATTAAAAAACCATGAGAGTCGTAAACAGCACACATCGAATAACAATTAACGATTATGATTAATGAGGGATTTACGGTAGATTAAAACTAATGCGGAAGATTATTGGGACACCCAGTACAGTATATATATATACAGTGGGTGTAAAAAATATTCGTATGCCCTTTAAAATAGGGTAACTTTTTTATAATTGTACCAGACGACCTGATTTTTATAATCAATTGGAAGTTTACGAAATGATATGCACAGAAGATTTTCTGAAAATTACAAAAAATAGAAAATGATTAAAAAAAAGGCATTTTTAAAACTTTTTTGTTTGGGCCCTTAACGAATATTTAAAATATATTTTGTATGTTAGTTATACACATGCTGAAAATTTCATCGAAATAAAAATGGTGAAAATCGTTGTTTTACACGACTTTTGATCACTCTCTGCTTAAAATCCACAGAATCGTACATCTTTCGATGCGCGTTTTTCCTGCGTCAACCGTTTCGATGAAATCTTCAGTATGTGTACAACTAATATAGATCTACAAAACATATATTTTAAATTTTCATTAAGGGCCCAAATAAAATAGTTTTAAAAAATGCCTTTTTTACTTTTTCATGTATCCTTGTAAATTATAATTTTTGGGAAATCTTTATTGCATATCATTTCATAAACCAATGCTTCTGATTGATTATAAAAAATCAAGCCGTTTGGTACAATTATAAAAAAGTTATTCTGTTTTAAAGGGCGTACGAATAGTTTTTGCACACACTGTATAACAAACAGAGTGGTCCACGCAACTTGCACACCTATATGACTTCCAAAGTATGCGTTGTACGAAAAAGTTTAGTATACAGAAGTTGCTTGGTCTGAAGGGGTACATTATGTGGTGTATTTATTTTTTTTACAGGAGGAAGTATTTTGGAGATTTGAAGGTCGACGTTGTTTTTTAAAATGGAATACTATATTTTTTATACCAAAATATGGAAGAATGTCGAATTCTGAGTAAAAAAGTATTGACCTTCATTAGCCCTAAACCTAATAATTAACGAGTAATTTCACTTTATTTCCTGAAAATTTTTAAAAATACACTACATAATGTACCCCTTTAGACCATGCAACTTCTGTATACAAAACTTTTCCGTGCAACGTATACTTTGGAAGTTATACATATATATAGGTGTGCAAGTTGCGTGAAACACTCTGTATACATATAGGGAGAACTTGATACATCCTCCTGACTTACAACATTCTAGTTCAGATTAAAAAACCATGAGATTCGTAAACAGCACACATCGAATAACAATTAACGATTATGATTAATGCATGCCCGTCATATACATTTCTGAAAGCGCGAACGATAACACGAGCCAGGGTTACGTTACACTTGCTTCGAATCGGTCTCGAATGTTTATTTCAAGTACGTATCCGCTTGAACGAAAACCTTCATCCGTTCGTTTCACCAGTCGGTAATTGCTTTACCTTCGCAAGTAATCTCTCCACGCGAATTCCATTAATGTGGTGGATATATAACTTACACCGGTATAACGGGCGTGGAAACCGCCGCGCCGTTTGTAATAGGTATCAGATAAAACGTTGATTGTACTTGCAAAATTTTTTTATCACGCCAATCGAAGGGTTACACACACTGGAAAGAATGGGAATGTTATTTCTTCCGGAAAGAAATCATGCACAACAGATACGAATAAAATCCTACGTCGTCTACTGAACAATTATTTTGGAAACAATTATACAATTATTAATCTCTGAAATATTTTTAGTATCGGTTTTCAAGACACTGTTTTTAGAGAATGCGTTTAAAGTTTTTAATCCGTTTAGTGCTTATTGTTAAATATTCGTTTAAATCGCACGCTTTCTCGTATTTACACGATACCGTCACTTTCTGTTAATTTTTATGGAAATTCCCATTTTCATTTTTAATCCGACGAAGGCAGGCAAATTTCGTTTCTAAAAATGTCTGAAAGATTCCTTGAAACATCCACGTGTCCTTGTCTTTTATAAATTCGCATATACTATAAATTCACCAAAATCCACAATTTATTTCTAATAAAACATTCAGCTTTGACCACTCGTAGTTCACTAATACATCTGGAATACCAGTGACCTCGAAGATCTCATCCTTGGAACCGAACTAATAATATTCACTCGCAACATGACTTTTTGTGTCTGGAAAGTTATACGCCATAGAGGACAGTGTATTCACATAAACATACTTTTGAAGAGTTTATTTGATTTGCACCTCTGTAGACATCGTGACCCCTGAAGAAGTCCAAACAGAATATTCCAATAGCTCTACTTTTCTACTCTACGTATAATAATTAACACTTCGACTGCTAACATAGCAATTTTAAAGATTCCATAAAATTAAAATTCAACCCTCCAGCCGCAGGCAACGTACATATCACGTTTTATGATACATATTCTATACAATTCCGCGAGGTACACTATTTCTTCGTCGAATCTATTTTCTTTTATTTTAAAACATCGGGAGACGTTTCTTTCCCGATCTCAAATCTTACATATAGACAATTTGCGGGTTGCTGAAGGGCTAATAAAAATGGTTAAATTAATTATTTGTTTGAATCTTCAGAGATTGCATATACGAACATGTAGTTAATTTATCGATATCCGCCTTCGAAAGATTAATACTCCGAATTGTAGGAAAAATTGATTTTTAAATCTGAGCAAATAAATTCTGTCTCCCATTCCTGAGAGACGCGACACTCAAAGTGTTCGCTCAAAATCATGTTTATGCGAGCGAGAAATGTGCCGGCTTAATCGTACGCGTGCGCGATTGTGCAACCAACAACCAGAGTGAAAACAAAGTGAACATACCCTCAAGAGCTCAAGGGCTCAACTTCGGTGATTTCTATAAATCCTGGCCACGTGCACATCAAATAATTGTACATAGAGAGACATACACTATTCGAACAGGGAACAATTTAGTTCGCATCGCATATCCCGACGGCACTTGTTTAGTTTATACCGCGAACACACCGAAAATCGATCATCGAACGGCGATTTAGCCGCTGTCCGTGACGCGAAGGACGCCTTTAGGACGACTCTGAAAACGCGCCGGTATTCACACTCCCGAGACACGGATTCGACGCGAATGCGAACACAACAGAACAGAACGGAGCGTTCCAGTAAATGTAGCCGGCACGAAGGATTCAGACCGACTAACCGGCTTTCCACGTCAGGGCACACGCGAACCGAAGCTATACGGCGCGGCCCGGCGCGGCCTCTTTAAACTCATCCCTCTGATAGGCTCGTGCGGAACCCACCAGGTAAGTTCCCCGCGGCTGAACACGAACGCGAAGGTGTGCGATCCCAACCGCGACACCTACACCACTCGACGAAATTGTAAAACACCCAGAAAATTACTGGAATAAGGGCCCGCGTTCGTTGTATGTCCATCCGGCTACGTTCCTCGATTTGATTGTACAGCGAGGAGCAAAATTGAACCGGTGCAAGTGTTTTTTGTGGAAAATAGTATTTCACTTATACGAGTACCTAGGTCATTCAGAAAGTTCGTAGCCTAACAATGAAATGATATGAAATAATGAGTCAAAATACATTTATTCTTCAGTATATTCTCCCTTAAGCTCAATACATTTTTTCCAGCGATTTTCTAATTCGTTTACCCCATCTCTGAAATGATTTTCCTCGAGACCTCTAAAATACTCATCTACGGCTGCTATAACTTCTTCATGTGATGAAAAACGCCTGCCACGTAGGAATTTTTTGAGGTTCGGGAATAAATGGAAGTTTAAAGGTGCCAGGTATGGTGAATGTGGTTAACGGAATTGAGTATATCCTACGCGAACGTTATGACCCGACACGATGCGTCAAAATGGTCGCAGGAGGTGATGCGTAAAGCAGGACCCTGCGTCTATTCCGTCGGGTAGTAGGTGCTGACAGGGTTGGAAGTCCCTTGTGCGATAGAGTTTTTTAGTGGGTAGTGTCTCGATGATGAGCCCCACACTTCCTCCTTGAATTCCATCTTGGAGAGGAGTCAGTGCGTAAATGTATTTTTCTCTAGCGCCTTATAAATTAAAAAAAAAGGTATGGTGAATGTGGTGGATGCTCCAACAATTCATAGCGTAGCTCCTTCAATTTAGCCACTGCAAGAACACCTTTGAAGGTGCGGTCCTGCGACTGGAATTAGTCGTGTTGCGTGGAGCACCAATAGGGAAATTCGGTAATGCGAAAGAGCGGCGGAACTAGAATCGATGCGTTTCGTCGATACGGATCAAGGGATCACTATCGTGCTAGTCTTTCGAGCGAATGGTTGCGAATCTCGCCTTTATACGATTTAGTAGATCCGAGTCCCGTTTGACTAAGTAATTTCATGTCATGGGTAGTTTTCGCGTTCAAGTGAGAACGATAGTTTCGAAGCCGAATCTCGGGGCTGAAGTACCAACCCGGTCAACGAATCCCGTGCGCAGGATATCGAGACCGTAACGGTGAGTCGGTCAAGTGATTCCTTGTTCTTATTTTCGTGGTGGCTCGCAGATTTGGTGTGAGGACGACACGTTATCGTCTCGTCCTCGAAATTTTTGAGTGTGCCGAGGCGCTTTGCGCCTCGTGCTTCGAACTCGCGTCCGTTTCGTGGGCGCTGTGAGTTTTTGGTGAAGCAGTTCCTCTCAGTTCTTATTTCGGAAGTCCTCCTCAGAAGCCGCGGCGGAATTGAATAGTTTTTCGTACGGAAATTCGGTAACGCGAGACGAGCCTCGCTCGACAATCACGCGACAGACCGTGAAACTCGCGCCGTCCGTCTGGGCTTCGCGAATTCACGTTTCGAACGAGACCTGCGTTGTACCGTCGTGTACCGTACCTTCGTGGTAATCAAATATCGACTAAGGGTCAGCGCATACCAGAGCGTTGCGGGAAAGCCGCAGATGATCGTGGACGTCGTGGACGTCCGTGCGGCAACAAATCTCGAACGGGTTGACGGCTCCACAGGGCACCCTGCTGTGCGTGGCAAAAAAAAGATCTACGTGGCAATAGGCCCCTTTGCCTAAGGATCGTCTGCGCATACTAGACGGTCGAGCCACGGCCAAGTTGCCACAAATTTCGAGCAGGTTGACGACTCCACAGCAGATTTGTGGTAGTAGCTCGCACTCCGCGATTGAACAACTATCGCTAAAGAGTACTAGGAGCGCGGGCTCCCGGGTCACGGCCACGAGGCCGCCCGCCTGTAATGTTTTACGTTTGACAACGAATAAACGAATTCGAGCCCAATTTGTCACATTTATTTCCGACCTGGAAGATCCGTCCTGCCGTGAGGGCTGTCCCCGTTATCCTCTGGGTCCGAATTCCTGCCGCTCGCGTCGTCGCGTTTCGAGGGACTCACCGCACGGCCGCGCACGGCCCGGTCTCAGCGCCTATAAAATCCCAGAGGTGACCGTCAGCGATACCAGAATGAGCGCTGAACGGCGCTCATGTGCTCTCCTTCTTACCCCTTCCACTATTCCATTCCAGCACCGTGCGCAGGCGCACACTCCACGGTCCCTATCGCGCACGTGCAACGTGTCTCCCATTCGCCCCACTCATTCCCCGTCATCAGAGAGGGGGTACATCATTTCACCGCGACTCCCCGCATCTGGCATCACTGGTGACCGTTTTCGTCGGCCAGATAACCGTGCAAAAAAGGGACGACGTCACAACTCAGAATACACAACTTTACCATTTAAACGACTTTACCATTTTACCACGTTTTTATTAGCTCGCTTTCTTGTTTGTTTGTTTGTTTGTCTGTTTGTTCGGTGGCAAATTTTGCAATTGATTTTAAACTAACTTCCTGATGAGCTAGAGACTTGAAATCGGTTACATGGCTCAGAACTGGATGACAATGCATTATTCAAAAAAAAAATTGTTAAAAAGTCTATCCGTTTCGGAGATATAACAATTAAATATTTACCTTCTCACCCCCCCGCGAAACCTACGTCACCGCGTTCAACGGTCGCCACGCCGCGCGACAGCGCTCCCTACTCCACTACCCGTTCCCTCTCTCACTTATCCCCACTCCACTGACCCGATTCGCACCGAAGGAGCTCAGTGTGCGTCAGTGTGCGTTTGAGCTCCGTGCGGTGTTTATAAAGTTACTACGTATTATTATATTATAATGTTTGTTTACCAATCGAAGGGACAGTTACACCGAGATTTTCGGTCGAACCTTTATCTTTGACATTTTACCACGGCGTTTCGATATGATGCGGTCCCAATACCGTCTGAAATTTACTACATGTCTCTGTTATAATCTCGAAATAATGTCTACAAAAGAAGGAGCAGTTCGTTAATGATGATTTTAACAGAGAAGTCGCCAAATCACCAGGTATGCCATTAAATATTTTACCACGTTTTTATTAGGTCGCTTTCTTGTATGTCTGTTTGTCTGTTCGGTACAAATTTTTGCAACTGATTTTAAACTAACTTCTCGATGAGCTAGAGACTTGAAATTTTAAACATAGCTCAGTACTATATGACAATGCAGTATTTAAAAAAAAATTTTTAAATTTACAACAGCCTACGCGTTTAGGAGATATAAACTATTAAAAATTTAACCGTTACACGTCCCCGCGCGACGACCGGTAGTGCCCACTCGGTTCCCACTCCACTGACCTGCTTCGCACCGAAGCAGCTCAGTGTGCGTTCGAGCTCCGTGCGGTGTTTACAAAGTTACTACGTATTAGTATACTATAATGTTTGTTTACCAAGCGAAAGAACAGTTACACCGAAATTCTCCTTCGAACCTTTATCTTTGACATTTTACCACGGCGTTCGTTTTCGATATGACGCGTCGCAATACAGTCTGAAATTTACTACATGTCTCTGTTATAATCTCATCAAAATGTTCAAAATCGATTATAAAATTTCACACATGCAAGACTAAAAAGCAGAAAATAATTATTTAAATAAAAATAAATTTTTTGAAAATACCACGTTTTTAAAACGGACTAAAAAGTATAAAATAAAATTTTTAAAAACGCCACGTTTACAAAACGGACTAAAAAGTATAAAATAATTTTTTCTAGCCCCATACAGATTCCTAACCCCTGAAAATTTGTGATTGTGAATTTTTAATAGCTAAGAAAATACTTGTAAGATTTAAAACGAAAAACGTGGGGCGCAAGATAATACATAGTAAGGAGTGTAGAGAGTAGCTGCCGCTGAGAAATCTCATACAACACTTCATATAATTTGCAGTGCAATAAAGTTGTTAGTGATTTAGTGTTCATTCATCAATTATCTATTGCATGCGCTCCACGTTTTTCGTTTTAAATCTTACAAATATTTTCTTAGCTATTAAAAATTCACAATCACAAATTTTCAGGGGTTAGGAATCTGTATGGGGCTAGAAAAAATTATTTTATACTTTTTAGTCCGTTTTGTAAACGTGGCGTTTTTAAAAATTTTATTTTATACTTTTTAGTCCGTTTTTATTTACGATTTTACCATTCTTCTAGCTCTAATAAGTTTCAATATATTCAATAAAACATATTTCTGACTCTTAAATCTGAAGACTGTTATCACCCCTTGAATGTGGACGATCACCGATAAAAAAAGACAATTATCGAATGTTTTTCTAAAAAGTACCTTTCACAAAAGTTTCATTGCAATTGTCTTGTGCAACTTAAATATGTTCTCTTATCTAGGGTTAACATTGTTTTAAACTTACAACCCAATTGAGGAGCACAGTAGGATTAACTTGACATATTTTACCTTTTAATTGATTAATGGTCTACAATTTTTTTGTATAAAAGAAATTAGATTATATAGTAATATAAATCACACTATTTAATAATAAATGAGCTGAATTAATGCATACAGAAACTTTGTTGACCCACTGTATACGCATGTATATAATGTAAAGTACAGTTTACGTTCTGTGTACTGAAAGATATATGATATTTAATTGTTAAATAAATTATTCCAAATTGTTTAGTATGACAATATATTCTACGTCTTTAAGAACAGTTCAAAAGTCCAGACGGATCTATAATACACTGCCTGATGCTTCGATCGACATCCAACAGTTCAACTTTCTTTTCGTCACATCCTTCATCTACATCTCCCCTTTCTTTTAACGTTTCCGTAACTTCAGTGCATTTATCATCTCGAATGGGTTGAACGGCATTGAGTTTACCCCCAGTCTCTGATCCTCTACTAAACGCAACTGTCTGTTGAAATACGGAATTACCAATGCACATCATCGAAAATGTCGAATATCTAAATCTAGGGACTGTTATACTGTACGAATCATCTATGGAGAACGAGTTCCATTTCTCAAGGAAAGGTTCATATACGCCAGACATTTTTCTGACGGCTTGAACAGTTTCAAGTTTCTTTGCCTGAGATGTCTCATGAGTTTCTTGCCCACAGATTCGAAATATCCACGTGACCACAGTGAATGTTATGGCGTTCGTGGGAAATGCTCGGAGAATCGTAGAACTCACACCTCTGTACAGACAAGAGTAACCTTCGGTTTTGATCGATTGTTTAAAGCAATTGACCACTCCCGTATAACGATTGTTATCGGCTTGGATTCTGGACTTGATCACGTCTAGAGGATAAGTTAGCACCCAAGAAGCGGTTCCAGCAATTCCTCCAGCTAGTAACATACACGGTGTTGAAACTGGTTCGTTACCGGAGGATCTTGTTATTGCTTCGTACGTTAGGAAGTAGACGCCAAAACTTGGAGCTTCTCTGAGAACCGTGACATTGAATCCTTTGAATACTCCTCGGTAACCGTCATATTTATAAGTATGTTTAAGATACTGTAGAGGTCCAGAAAATTTACCGCTCGACGTCTGTAATTGGATACGAGTTTTAGCCAACTCTATCGGGCTACAGATAGGACTTTGGGCAATTCCAGCTATGGTACCGGCGATGAAGTGCGATGCGAGGGAGTCACTGTTGGTCATGTGTTTTTGTGTCAGACCGTACACACCAAAGGTGATTGCATTCACCATTGCTACGCCTGTCATTGGCGACGTCATACCTCGATAAAGGCCTGCTACCTAAAACGACAAGAATTAGTTCGCATTCAGAAGAACGAAATAAGATAATTACTTATTCTCAGTCTTGCGCGGGTTCCCGAGGTTTCGGGTTCGGGTCGGGATTTCTCGGACGAGACTGACTGAGCTCCCGAAAGTATGTTTCGGGATCCCGAAGCTATCCGACTACATATGAAACGCCGAAATGATCTGACTATAATTTACATATACAGGGTGTCTCAAAATTCCTTGAACATCCGGAAATGGGAGATTCCTGAGATCATTTGAAGCAACATTTTCCTATGCAAAAATGGCGTCCGCTGCTTCGCTAAGGAGTTATTAACGAAAAACACGGACCAATCAGAACGCGACCTACATAACACGTGTTCAACTCAACTGGCCGTCTGTGCTAACACGCGTATAGGTCGCGTTCTGATTGATCGTCCGTGCCATTTTTGCAAAGGAAAATGTTGCTTCACATGATCTCAGGAACCTCCCATTTCCAGATGTTAAAGGAATTTTGAGACATCCTGTAGAGCTGGCATGCACAGATGTACGGTTTGGGAGCCGGAGCCCTCGTCCCGGCTCATGAGCCCGGTCGGAGCCGTGACCTAACTTGGACGTATGGATGGGGAACCCACTAATTGTAAGCATGACTTGTAAGCACAGCGCGAGAGAAGACGCTTAGTGGGTTCCCCTTCCATACGTCCGAGCTAGGTCACGGCTCTGAGAGCGCACGGAAGCCGTTTGGGAGCACAAGAGCCGCTCTGAGAGCTAAGATCTGTGCATGCCTGCTGTAGAGTATAGAGTATAGTTATACGCAGATAATCAGATTGTTTCGGCAAGGTGCGGCGTCTCTATTTCTCGATACGCCCCACAGTGGAACTTTTCGTCCAAATCGGAGACAAAATCAAAGAACTTTCGATAGAAATGAGGTAGAGCGATGTCATAGGTCATAGACAAATTTTGAGACCAGATTTAAAATTAGCGTGAAAAAATCTACAGGAAATGATGTGCAGTATGTTAAAAAAAAATTTTTTCCGCCCGTGTTATTGAAAAAACCGCAATTTTCTTGAAATTGTGAGAGTTTAACGAATTTTCTCAAGTTTATAAAACGTTCGTACCATAATCTCCCTATTTTTCCCATATTCTGCCAAGTTTCAGCTATAATTTTAAAAAAATTTCATCGCTCTACCTCATTTCTATCGAAAGTTCTTTGATTTTGTCTCCGATTTGGACGAAAGGTTCCACTGTGCGCCCTTTCGGGATCTCAACATGTTGCTATGTTGTAGTCGGATAGTTTCAGGATTCCGAGGAGAACCTCCGGGATCCCGAAACGTATCATACCTTCGGGGGCCCGGTCGTTCTCATCCGAGCATTCCCGTCTCGACTTGAGTGTCAGAAATCCCGAGATTTTAGGTTCCAGCACAAATCAGCTTATTCTAGCTAGATACAGTAAAGTCCCGATATTTGTCAGGTGCCTACCCATTCCACTACCTATTATTTTTTTACGAGATATTCACCAACTTATTTCTGGCATTTTTCTGATTAAAATAACAGCAAACACGATATACAGTGATTCTTCAATAGGTGTCCAACAGCCGTATTCTACACGGACGGCGATGACGTAGTAGACACTATTTTTTTTACTGCGTCTACTGCGCCGATCGCGCCAAAATTTCCATCGAATAGCCGAACATAGAGAAGGACAGAATGAAATACGGATCGCGTGGCCGAAGCTTGTCGCCGTCACCGACACAGTTTAAAGGCCCGCGTGTTCTCACAATGAAATTACAATGGTAGAATTGTTTATTTTTAATTATTTTTTTATGGGACTTTCACTAACTTATTTCTGGCATTTTCCTGATTAAAATGACACCACGATATAATTTCAACTGTATTTTGTGGTTTAATCGACGATGAAAGTTTCGAGCGCAACGAAGAAGAGCGTATTGGAAAGAACTGTCCTTCCTTGCGCCCGAAACTTTCACCGGCGATTAAACCACTAAATACAGTTGAAGTTATATTGTGTTTGGTGTCATTTTAATCAGAAAAATGCCAGAAATAAGTTGGTGAAAGTCCCATAAAAAATAATGACAAATAAAGAAGTTTTCTACATTCCATTACGTCGATTAGTAGTGGTTCACACCGATACGCTTCGGCCGCGCGATCCGTATTTCATGCTGTCCTTCTCTACGTTCGGCTTTCTTTTGAACTCTCGGCACGGTCGGCGCGGTAGACGCAGTCATAAAAAAATAATGTCGGTATGCGATCACTGCCCGTGCAGAACACAGGCTGTTTGACAAGTATCGCGACTCTACTGTAATTCTATTTCCAGTTTCTATTCAAGTTACAATCTTATGTATTTAATTATCATTATCTCTTGTATTTTGTAATATACAGATATATAGGTGCATTTACAAAATATTTGATAATATGAATAACCTTTAATGATAGAATTCAAATTTAAAAAGGTTATACGCGAAATTGAATAATTTTAGAGAATAATTTTGACGGGTTACCCTGGAATCATCGACAACTCATTTCACCGACACTGTTTTCATCGACACAATTTGACCGACATTAACTTTCGTCGACACTACCTTTTCATCGACATGGTCAAATCGTCGACAAATGTCTTCATCGACATGATTTTACCGACACTATGTTTTCATCGACACGGTCAAATCATCGACATATATTTTATGGACAGTCTGTGTTTAGCGACAGGTTTGAGTTTATTCGTTTCCACTGAACCAAAATTCGTATTTGCTAATGTATATCAATCGTTATTATCATTGTTATGTTCTCGATGCATTTAGTTGCTTGTATAATAAATAATAAAGAGAATTGCGGAGCACTATTATTTAGATCAAAGTTTTTATTGCTACTTTATTAATCAGAATTTCTTCAAATAATCAAACTTTATTAATAGGTACACACAAATGAACAAAAATCATAATATTTCATTTAATTTCAAACATAATTGTGTAAATACATATAAAAAATTTGAATAAACAGAACGTATGCTACGAATATACATATAGTTACTCGAATTAATATTCGGACGCTCTAAAAAAGACGATAACTTTTTAAATACTATACTATACGATTTAAACTTTTTTTGGGAAGCTAGAGCAATTAGTTTACTACATGATCTGTACATAGACTAAAATTGCTTCAACAGCCGGAAATGGGAGGTTCCTGACGTCATTTGAAGCAACATTTTCCTTTGCAAAAATGTTATCCGCGGCTTTGTTTAAAAGTTATTAACGAAAAACATGGACCAATCAGAATGCGACCTAGACGCGAGTTGGCACAGTCGGACAATAGACAGTTGGCGCGCCGAGCCGACTGTGCCAACTCGCGTCTAGGTCGCGCTCTGATTGGCCCGTGTTTTCCGTTAATAACTTTTAAACAAAGCCGCGGATAACATTTTTGCAAAGGAAAATGTTGCTTCAAATGACGTCAGGAACCTCCCATTTCCGGCTGTTGAAGGAATTTTGGGACACCCTGTATAGACTATCTGTACCTGTATATAGACTATAAAACATAACAAAATTGTATAATAATTACACGAATACCAAGTAATTAAATTAAAGCAAACCTGTCGTTAAACGCGGACTGTCGATCAAAACATATGTCGACGATTTCTCCGAGTCGATGAGAACGTGGTGTCGGTCAAATCATGTCGATGAAGACATTTGTCGACGATTTGACCATATCGATGAAAACATAGCGTCGACGAAAATTAATGTCCGTCAAATTGTGTTGGTAAAATGAGTTGTCGACGATCCCAGGGTAACCCAATTTTGACACCATCTAACTAGCTATTACGTGACAAAAATATGTAACTTTTTCAATAATATTGGTAATAATATGATTCAGTATGTTTATTTTATCAATGATTTCTGTTTGTATAATTATATAATTACCGATTCCTTCGCAATGATTGTACGGAAACAATGCCAACTCCCTTTGTATTTTGGATTCCGATAGTCTTGTGTTTGCATGTGTACCTTGACCGTGTCCAAAGGATACCCGACCAAAATACCGGCAGATCCTACAATTCATTATTCATAAATATGGAAATGCAAAAATCCTGCTTTAATTTTCACATTTTAAAATTGTAACAGTTAATTTTTCACATCATTTTGGTGTTTGTATATAATATATAATACATAATATTCTCTACTGTTGTTCATAAATTACCTCCCAGACAACCAGCGATGAAGTCGAGAGCCATTTTCTTGTTGATGTAATACCCACGCGTTTCTTCCACCCGTACAGCGACTGCGTATTTTCAAAATGACTACTTCTGTAAATGTGTTCTCCGTCGTTTACGGGTGCGCTAACGTACAAACAAGTTAAGGATCGATTCGTTTTCACAGGTAGAGAAGGTCGATCCATGAAAGATTGATCCTCTCTCTGTCTTCGTACTCCTGTCTACGATACAAGTACAAAAATGAAAAATATGTTTTTCATAATGCTTCTTCATGGTTCTGATGGAATTAAGCATTTCTAAAGAATGGATATTTATTTTGTGTAATGGAACTAACAAGCAATCAATACTTACCAAATAGTGAGTCATCGCTACATCTCCAAAGGTATACTAGCGAACGTTTTCATCTCCTTTCATCATGGAACTTTTGATGTTTATTGTTTTTCGCATTTAATTCAGCCGAAAGAAACCTTCCAGTACACACCACTTGTCGGATAAAATTGATTACTGAGTGAACTGTTTCGTTCTCAAAGGAAAAATCGTTCTTGTATTATCATCATATTATTGGTACACGAGTGCAGACATCATCAAGTTATTACGACAGTAACGTTAATAACATTCGCTGGACCTATCGCGACGAAGAAGCGATGTGAGGGTCAACTGTTGATAAGAGGTCGATTTTACGTCGTCCAATCAACTTATTTGGCTGTACATTTGCTTTGATACACGATACACAGCTGTTCGTCAGCAGTTGCTTTGGTACAATTTTCTTGGAAAACAACGAGAGTAGAATGAATGCTAACAAAAATGGCTGTAACGAATAGTCTCCATCAAATAGGGAAACTTTCGCAATCCAAAACGGCAAAGACGAATTTTTTCAACAACTTGCTCTATACAAAAATACATATATTATTATGTATATCAATTATATTATAACAAAGAGTGTAATATTTATTCCACTTTAAACGTCACCATTTTGATTTTGTTATGAGCGATGAATTTATCAAATTTTGAGTACTTTCTAAGTATAAATAACAATAACTATTCGTATAATATAATCTACAATTACTTACTAAATATAAATTTATTTGAAAAATCAATATCCTACATTGTCATTGTTTTACATAAATACTTGTTGACAGTTGGGATTGGTTGAAATGGCAAGTTTAAAGTAAATATTGTTTGAAAATAATGTCCGTATTTTCAAAAGAACCGATAGTTTCAAAAGAACATAATTTATTAATAAACTGCTACACCTTTGTGCAGAACAGAAAGTTTCTAAGTCAACTGTAAGAAATTATGACGTCAGGTATCTTCTTTCGAAAAACATACCATAGACTTAAGAATTAAAATTTCGATATCTCTTTTTAGATACAACAAAAATTTTAATCTTTCCATCCTACCCATTAATCTAGAAATGAATAATAATTTGCGTTGCTAAATATACTGAACAAAATTAAATTGCATTTAAAATTCGATAGTTGATAGATATGCATATCTATATTATCTACAAAAACAACAGCTACCTTTTTATTGTGTAATCGATAATAAATGTTTATTTCGTTGCAGTAAAGGCCGTAGCGTTTTTTTCAAAGGCTACGACAGTATCTCATTAAAACTAACTAACGCGACGCTGCAGAAATCAGTCATATCAAGACACTCGGCTTGTGAAAATCATAACAGTTGTTCCTATCACGTTCCAACGCTTTGTATACTACATCATCAGGATTGTGAAATGTACGCCAAACCAATTCCACAAATGGAAACCATAGAAGGAAAGAACAATCTCGACGATTCCCTCCTTGACAAGGTAAGGAAGAATGTGCGCATAAATTTTGCACAACAGAATTACTTGCAATAGCGTTACTAACAATTAATCGTGTATTAAAGAAGAAGAACATTTTTACGAACTAATGTGTGAAAAAGTAACTTACATAGAAATTAATTTTTGGAATAAACTAATCTACATTCAACTGTTTATTACAGTGTATGTTTCCTTACACGTGTCAATAGAAATGTATGTATTTATGACCAGATAATTTGCATAGTTTTTACAATCTTGTTATTTGAGTGAAGTAATTATGTACACTTTTGTAGACGATATTTTTGCAAAAATATATTGGTTTGGCAAATAAGTTCGGTTTTTGTGATTTATTCCAATGTAAAAAACCGAACGAACTTATTTGCAACCCCATATATGTAGACCGGACTGCAATCACTTCATGCATGCTCAGAGCGTTACCAAATATTTGCTGTATTTTCGATTTAATTTGCCGTTGTTGTAAAACTAAATAAAGAAGCTATCCAAATACATTTTTAAATTATCTGAACGTTTATTACAAAGTTAGAAATATTTGACAAACTACTTATTTAGTAAGGTGGAGCCAAAAAGCTTTTTTTGATTCTAATAGTGCGAAAAAGTTGCCTGCTTGGCCCAACAAAATGTATAAAAATTTCAGCTCGATCGGATAATTTCTTCTGTGTGCACCAAAGGCCTCAATTTGCAATTTTTTAGTAAAAATACCAAGAAAATTGATGGATTCTATCTTTTTTTATCCAGGAGTATATTTATTGCGTAAATGAAGCACAGAAACACCCGTGGCTGTTTTTGGAACGACAGGAATGGCCTATTGGCACATTAAAATGTCAAAGCTGTATTTTCAGTTCGTAACTAAAACGCAAGTAGTGTCATCGATAATGGTTAACGGTGACCAAAAAAGAAATCGTTATTCGTAACCGAAAATAATTCTCGTTGTCAATAATAGCAGGGCCCGCTGTAGAGGGGAGGGGGGGTAGCAACCTGGACCTTTGTCCGGGGCGCGAAAATTTAGGGGCGCCATTTTGGATGGTTCTGTGAGAAAAATAGTGATGTGTTAAATACCCAATTAATAAAAAATTTGCTTTTATTAAAATTTAAATAAAATGATTTGATTTTTATTGAAGATAAAAAATATGTACCTTTATTTTTAAAATATATATATATATATTCTTAAGGGACGGCAATTCGTTTTTTTGTCCGGGGCGACGTAACCGCTAGAGCAGGCGCTAATAATAGTTATTCGTAATCAAAACTAAATTCCTTCATCGACAATAGTTACCAATGATCAGAGAAATTGTAGTAATTCATAGTAATTATTTGTAACCAAAATCATTTAAAGAATAATTTTAACTCGTATGCCGCAACTTTTAGAATTTTTATTTTAATAAGTATGGTTTCTGGTATTTACGTGCTACTATCGCTTTCACCTTAATCTTCACCGATAAGTTTTTATTATTAGTCCAGTAGATTGTGGTGATGAAGAATGGAAGTAACGTGCAACTCGCAAAAAGTGATAATTTTGAACTACTGCATGATTGTACGTATGTACCACCAACAACTGTAGCCTTGATTATCGCGATTTTTGAACACGGTTTAGACAGCATCTAACACTTCAAGTAAATTGCAACTTTAACATATAAATTACAACGTACTTAATTAATTCTCATGTGTACTATAGACATATTAATTCTCATATTACGAAATATCAGGTCATTCAGAAAGTTCGTAGCCTGACACATAGATGATATTGTAGCAGTGAAAACATATCATTGTTGAAAACATCCGTCCTTGATGTGAACATACTATACATTCCAAATCGATCTGTCAAATATGTACAGTCAGCGGCAATATTAAGTGGACATTTTAAAAATCGCATAACTTTCAAAAAGTTGGTGCAGAAGACTTGAATTTTTTAAAGATGTCAGACCGACTGGTTCGCTAGAGAATAAGCAAACAAAAATTTATTAAGATTGCAATTGGTAGAAATCATACAAAATTTAAAAAATGATGTTTTGACAACTTTTTTATCTGAGCCAGTAACGATAATTTAAAAAATGTGTTTTATAGATTTCGGTAACTTATATGCATACTGAAAATTTCATCGAAATCGGTCAACATTGCGATGAGCTACATACGTTTAAAGATGATCACTGAAAATCTGCGACTTTCACCCTTAAGCTCTCATCTTTAAACGTATGTAGCTGATTGGAATGTTGACCGATTTCTATAAAACGCATTTTTTAAATTATCGTTACAGGCTCAGTTAAAAAAATTTACAAAACATCATTTTTAAAATTTTGTATGATTCCTACCAATTGCAATCTTAATAAATTTTGGTTTACTTATTCTCTAGCGAACTAGCCAGTCTAACATCTTAAAAAAGTTCAAGTCCTCTGGACCAATTTTTAAAAAGTTATGCGATTTTTAAGGGTGTTCACTTAATATTGCCGGTGACTGTAGTTTGCTTCAGGCAGCTGATTGAAGTGGACGTGTTTGCTTTGGTTAGAAAAATAGAAAACTTGAAAAATCGTGCAGTCATTGAATATTTATATAAAAAAGGATTAAGCGGAAAGGAAATTCTGTGTTCCTTCATATGCAATGGTAAAAAATTCGGTTGCTCTATTTAAACATGGTCGTACAGACATTAATGATGATCCACGTTTAGGACGTCCAAAAACTGCAACCACTTCAGAAATGATTGATCATGTCCATGATTAGGTTTTGCAAGATCGCCGATTAACTGTGGTTGATTTAGCTGAGGCCACAGGCATCTCAACTGGATCAATTCATGAGATATTAGCTAATGAATTAGGTATGAGAAAACTATTCACAAGATGGGTGCCGCATTCGTTAAATTCGGATAAAAAATGCATTCGCGTGAAATGTTCTCAACAACATTTGGATCGTTCGCAAAAATATAAAACCGACTTTGTGCGTCGATTTCTAATCATGGATCAGACTTGGGTTTACCACTATGATCCTGCATTGCGACAACAAACCGCAGAGTTGACTGAGCCCGGTTCTTCAGCTCCAAACCAGCCAAAGTGGTCAAAATCGACATAGAATGTCATGGCATCCGTTTTTTGGGATGCAAAAGAAATTTTGTTAATTGATTACCTTCAAACCAGGAAAACAATAACAGAAGAGTATTAGTGAAACCTTTTGGATCAACTGGATGCACAAATTCGGGAGGAAAGATTTGGCTTAGCGAAGAAAAAAGTCATTTTTCACCAGGACAATGCATCGGCTCACAAAGGTGTTCTTGCAATGGCCAAATTGAAGGAGCTACGCTATGCATTGTTGGAGCATCCACCACATTCACCATATCTGGCACCTTTAGACTTCCACTTGTTCCCAAACCTGAAAAAATTCCTATGTGGCAGGCATTTTTCATCAAATGAAGAAGTTATAGCAGCCATAGATGAGTATTTCAGAGGTCTCGAGGAAAATCATTTCAGAGATGGGGTAAACAAATACTGAAGAATAAATGTATTTATGTTTGTGACTTTAAAAATTTTAATGCAAGACTGCAGATTTAAATGAACGTTGATCAGCCGAACAACGCAACGCGCGACGTCAGACCGGCTGAGCCGCCCCCGCCGACCAAGGCGTTATCACATTGCTTGCTTCGCACCAGCCAATTCAGAGACATGTCCCACGGATTTGCTCATATTCATTTGACGATCCAATTTAGAGGATTTTTCTAAAAGTAATTCTCTTTATAAAATCTTGACCCTTGAGAAAGTGGAACCCAAAAATTTTTAAGACTTCCGCAAGTTTAAAAGAAAAAACACATTTTCGCTAATATTTATTTATAAAAGATAATGGAACCACACTTTAATTTTCAAACTTCAGAAAAATTTTTGGATTTTGATCCGACGTTTTTCTCAATTTTGTTCGGAAACCGTTTGTTTTACGCAAAAAGGTGAGAGGACATAAAAGATGTGGCCTGTCCAGATCTACAGGTTTTGTTGATCAGATTTTTCGACGTGGTAAATAATTTAGAAGATATTCCAGAAAAACGATTTTTAGAGCATTAAATTAGTTCTTTTAAAGTTTAAACGTCTCGGGGCCAGTTGGGGCACGTTTTCCCGTTATTTGATCGAGCTCAAGCTTCGCACAGATTTTTTTGAAGTATCTGGAAGAACTCTGGGGCTGCCGTAAAAGCAATTTTGACAAGTAACTTATGCCTAATACCACCATATTTTTCGTACTACTTCGCGCATTTAAGGTGGAAGGGTAGTCACGTGACAAAACTAGCAAAGGACTAGAATCTAACTATATTTTGGGTCGAAACATGGGTTCGGGGGGCGCGGTTTTTTATCCTTATACGAGCATATTTTGAGCTGCACAAAGTTCATTTGATAGAGGAAGGTTCAACGCAGCGCGTGGACCCCATCATACCAGTCAAAAAATCATATTATTAGATACAAACATAATCTCGTTAAATCATGAGTTGAGCGCGCTGCATTTAATCTTCCTCTTTAGAATGAGCCCTCACTCAGCCCAAAATCTGCTCAAATAAGGACAGAAAGCCCCGCCCCGAAAACCCATGTTTCGACCCAAAATATAGTTAGATTCTAGTTCTTTGCTAGCTTTGTCACGTGACTACCCTTCCACCTTATACGGTGAAATCAGCCTTTAGAAAAATTTCAACATTTTCTTTTTCGTGAAATATCTTAAGAACGACAAATGCTATTTAAAATAGTTGCAACGAAAGTTGTATGGTATTATTGTGTCTACCAAACTGTGCAAAAAATTTTTTTTAATGCATTTTGTTTTAGAAACGCTTCCCAGCTTCTCTATCCTTTTAAAAAAAATAGTGAATCTATACGTGCTGAATACCTCCAGGCACCCTCTTTCCATACTTGTTAACGATTTTTCTAATACAACTTTCCTTAATGTATATAACAATAATTATCGACTTAAAAGTTCATTTCGACAGCAGTACTTAAGAAATTTACATTTATTTTTAATTTCTGCACATGGAAATGCTAATATTAAATTTATTTATAACATTGAACAATATTTATATTTAAACATTCGCATCTTTTTTGTATATACGAACATATCAATTATTATATTCAGTAATCCCTTATACATAGTGGACACGCATAGTGCAAATCATGTTACGTTACGAAACCAATCACATTAGGATGGTGTAACATACAAGAATGATGTGCGAAGAAACGCTATGTGCGAAGTATCTGAAAGATAAGACGTTTAACGTTTAAAGACCAGCACGCTTTTGTAATTGTTACACAAATGATATTTCTTGTAAATCTGTTTGAAGCTAACGTATTTGCCACACTAAGCACGTCGCATAAAGGTTGGCATTACATTGTGAAAACTTCGGTCACATAGAGCTTTATTAAAAAGTTATAACAAAAATACTGAATGTAAATATAGGAATAGTAACCGACTTGCTGTTACTGCGAGCATTGGCTCGAATGCATCAGCAATGTTTACATTCAGTATACACAGCTTACATAAGTACACTGAATGTAAACATTGCTGACCTATTCGAGCCAATACTCGAAGTCGGTTACTATTTCTATGTATATTATTTGCATTCCGTATTTTTGTTATAACTTTTTAATAAAGCTCTGTGTGACCTATGTTTACATAACATTTTTTTCTTATTTAGTGCCATAGAATATACTGACAAAGTTTGGACCTTAAAACCTGGGACATCCTGTATATCCGCTTTTGAACCAAGCATATTGAAAAAGATTTTGAAAACGAGTTATTAGTAAGAATTACAAATTATTATTAATATTTAGAAGACTAAAACATTTTTTCCTAAAGTCAAAATTGATTCCAGAAATTTAACTGTTTCGCTTGATTTGTTAACACCGTTTTCTACTATAATAGCGGTAATTTATTTTACAAATGTTATATGCTTGATAAATCTTATGACATTAAGAGAACAGCCTGCCTCGGTTCGTTTATTCTGAATAAGCAAAGTACAATTGACATTGTCAAAACCAGCTTGAACATCTAGAAAGGCTACTAGGATGTCTTTACCTTGACTTATCGCAATGTCGATACTGGTTAATAAAGAAACTAAATTATTTGAGAATGATCTAGCCTTACGAAATCCTGATTGAAACGAGGGTAGAATATTTTGATTTTCGAGCCACCCTTCTAGCCTATTCTTCATCATGGTTCCAGAAAGTTTACGCATACATGAAAACAAGGACATAGATCTAACATAGGCCCGATTGATTAGGTTTGTCAATGAAGAACATTTGAACTATCAATCTTGAGGAAACAATTTTTCAAGATACATTTCGTTGAATCTATCTAATAGAACGAGTTAATGTTGCAGGACAAAGTTTTAATGACAGATAGTCTAGGCCATCTTTTCCGGGTGCAAATTTGTCATCTTTAAAATCCAATGCAAAGTTCAATTCGGTATATAGTCAACGGTTTGTTAAAGAATTGATTAGGATAACCCTGTGGAAAACCATCTGGGTTGCAGGACAGCTGAAGAGGGAGCAATTCTCTCTAAGCATTCGTATATCTTTGCTTGACGTTGATCAGCAGACATTGTTTTACTTCCAGTATATGTCAATTTATTTTTCAACTTTTTACAGATACAGTAATCGCGCGTTTACTGCCCGGGGTCGCCTGTGGAATCACTGTCAAGTGCCTACCAATTCCACTGCCGGCCGCGTCGAGCCACAGGGCGGCGATGTTGATCTCGGCTCGGGTATATCGGTGCGAACACCACGCATTGACTCGAATGAATCGAATTTGCATTATTTTTTTATGGGACTTTCACTAACTTATTTCTGGCATTTCCCTGATTAAAATGACAACAAACACAATAGAATTTCAACTGTATTTAGTGGTTTAATCGACGATGAAAGTTTCGAACGCAACGAAGAACAGGGACAACGCGGGCCTTCGAACTGCGCCGTTTACCGTTGTTACATAAATGGACATGTAACAACATGTTTGTTAACTGGATTTTGACAAAATACGAATGTTCACTCCAAAGGTACTGACAAGTACCAACCGTCATTACAGGGGTATATAAACCCTTGCATTTCTGCTCTCGCGGGCTAGTATTATCGTAGTTACGAATCGTGTCGCGTCGTGCTGCATCTCGTAGAGTCAACTACTAGTGACATCGGGCTAAAGTTCCCCTTCGTATCAAGGTTAACCGTATAGATTCCGCGAGTCCGGTATAAAATCTATTAGGCAGTGATAAAGTTGCTCCGAGACCCCCGCATTGACAGTGCATCCTACATAGGTAATATCTTCTTTAAATTCTCTATATTCTACATTCTAAATTCAATCCGTTCGCAACAATTCCACAATTGTAATACAAATTCTCATAAACAGAATATTTTTTACATTAAACCCATAATTATTGTCCATATCCTAATCGAGTAATTGGACGTCCCCACACGATACAATCTTACCGCTCGGATTGTATCAATTTAATTATACTAGTTATGCGTACCAACAATAATCCTAGCGTCTCCCTGATTTCGCATCAAGTTCGTTCGCGACATACCAATTGTCCAAACAGAGATTTGTCCAACTTTGTGACTCCCCAATTTCGCATTGGGCTCATCAACCCAACTGTTGTTCTACAACCTCCTAGTAACTCCCCGGTTTCGCATCGGGTTCGTCGGCGCGTCGCTCCTAGTGACTCCCCAATTTCGCATTGGGCTCGTCCACGAAAACTATACTATCCTAGCGGCTCCCCAAGTTCGCATTGGGTTTGACCGCATCCTAACAGCTCCCTGATTTCGCATCAGGTTCGTCTGTGCTCTCATCCAACCTCCCAGCGGCTCCCCAATTTCGCATTGGGTTCGTCCGCGCTGTTCTACAACCTCTTAGCAACTCCCCGGTTTCGCATCGGGTTCGTCGGCGCGTCGCTCCTAGTGACTCCCAATTTCGCATTGGGTTCGTCCACGAAAACTATACTATCCCAGCGGCTCCCCAATTTCGCATTGGGTTCGTCCGCGTTGTTCTACAACCTCCCAGCGGCTCCCCAATTTCGCATTGGGTTCGTCCGCGTTGTTCTACAACCTCCTAGCAACACCCCGGTTTGGCATCGGGTTCGTCGGCGCGTCGCTCCTAGTGACTCCCAATTTCGCATTGGGTTCGTCCACAAAAACTATACTATCCTAGCGGCTCCCCAATTTGACATTGGATTCGTCCGCGTTGTTCTACAACCTCCTAGCAGCTCCCCGGTATCGCATCGGGTTCGTCTGCGCTTGACTCCATCCCTAGAGGCTCCCTGACTTCACGTCAGGTTCGTCCTCGCTGTCTATAATCCTAGCGGCTCCCCAATTTTGCATTCGGTTCGTCCGCGTACCTTAACTAACAAATTGAGACCATATTCCTACGGTAACAACCCTTCGCTGGCCACTCGAGCTGCTCGCGGCCCTGGCCCGTAACAGATCTTTTGATAATGATAGCGATACCTCCTCCTTTACTATCAATTTTGTCTTTACGAATCGCGTTAAAGCCTCTGAAAGCTGTTCTCATCTGCGGTTTAAGCCAAGTTTCAACACAAATAAAAATGTCAGTTTCTTGAAGTATATGTTCCAACTCCTCTTTACGTTGTGTGATGCTCCTGGCATTCCAGTACATAGCACGTAATGCGTAGCGCTGAGAATTTACTATTACCGAAGATGTGTTGTTCCATATTTGAGGATATTGTTAAGTTGAGCTCAGAGTGATGTCCTGGTCCGTGTTACGTTCTTAATTTCTTGATAATTCTGGTCAGCCGATTTTTAACACTTCGGTGTGCTAAGCTTGGGTAAATGTCGTGTCATATGTTGTTTAAAGCTTAGTGTCATCTGTATACTTTTTGGCTATCTCAAGATGATTAGGGTTGTCAATAGTTTCTCGCAGAAAGCTGTTGAGTTTGATGTAATCTAAGACATAGGTGTTTGAATGTTGAGCGAGAATTTCCTTAATTGGTAGAGGCATTATCTCAATGTCAGTTTCGTGATCGCTGCCGCACGATTCTGTTCGTATATTCTTTATTGTCTTATTTCCTTTTGTACGTTTATTTTTGTGATTTGGTTCCCGGTTAATCTTGTTATCAATGTCATCTGATGAAAAATCATCATTGTTTCTGACTTCCCTGGTGGTAGAACTAGACTCGGTAGTAGATAAAGGTCTTTTGTCGTACCTCTGGTGATTATTATTGACCTCAAGGTTCAGAGGTTGTAGAATTGTCATTTGCAGCCTTAGCTTCTTCAAAAGTATTATCTCTTGCCTGGTTATTAGATGGTTTATCTAATCATGTGTTTTGCAGTTGAAACATCTTGGGCTACCTGATGAGATTAACACACACACGAGCTACAAGCGGTTAATAATGGTAAAAATTGTAGTTTTACACGACTTTTGATCAGTTTCTGCTTAAAATCCACAGAATCGTATATCTTTCCATGAGTGTCGTTTTTTCCTGCATCAACCAATTTCGATGAAATTTTCAGCACCCGTATAACTAACATATACTTTGAATTTTCATTAAGGGCCGAAATAAAAAAGTTTTGAAAAATGTCTTTTTTATTTTTGCATATAACATTGTAAATTATAATTTTCGGAAAATCTTTTTTGCATATCATTTCATAAACCAATTCTTCTAATTGATTATGAAAAATCAGGTCGTTTGGTACAATTACAAAAAAGTTATTCTGTTTTAAAGGGCGTTCGAATACTTTCGTGGCTCACTGTACTTACATACATAGTCGAGTCGAAAAGTGAGTTAACGATTAGTGTATGGAGACCAATGAATATGACACATCTTTAATCTTTAATAATGCTAACATATATTTTACAAACATATTAGTTTATTTATTTGCACCTTCAATTTTCTTTTCAGTGCGAGCACTGTGTTTACTTACTTTTGTTATCCACTCTTATTTCTGACCTTGTATGATCTTGGAAGTCATTCCATTATACAATATGAGTGATTGCGTCTTGAAAAAAACTAGAGGTCACCTTCGTTTCTTGAAAAGGAATATAAACATAGAACATTGACATAAATTATCGTGTTGCTAGTAATATATACTGTCAATTCTTCCCCTTCTACTTTTTGTAAATACTCACTGTTTACGAGAAAAACGCTGCTCCAATTTACCGCGAACACCCTGTGTAGAATTCCATCAGGGCTGATAAAAGTTTCATTTATCATAACCTGAGGGCGATGAAGAGAAACAATTTTTAGATTCGTGGTTTAGCACATTAAAATCTAAAAGAATCGAATTTCAGTTAGGATTAACAACGTACGAAAGAGTTATAATTTTTTTTTGATAATACATGCATTTTCTCATTTCTTTTTACTGAGAAACATACAAGATTCTTATCTTATTATACAAAAATCTTAACTTCTTTCAAAATGCAGTATGATTAACGCAGCAAATTTTGAACAGGTTTAATCATATACGATTTCGTTTTTTCCCAAAAGAAGATTTCCATTTTTGTACATAGTTGGAAATACGAATGTAACAAATTTTACTAATCTTAAATTTAAGTTTCCATCTACAACACAATTTTGTTGAAATTGCCTGTCCTCCTATAGATACTAAATTCATTTATATGTTATATGCTCTGAAGAAATACTACCTAAATATTATTGTTTGAGGAAAAAATTTTTTCGAAAACAAAATTAAATCTATTATGTTTATCTAAAATGCTGTTCCAATGTCTAATTATAAATTACTATGTCTAATTATAATTCTTACTACATATCTGCATAATAATAAAAATAAAAGATGAATGTTCATTATCTCTCGTAATTAAATGACAGGAATGATTACATCTAACTACAACTTTCATCATCAGCAATATGGTAATTTGATAATGCTATTACAAAAGTACCTTATTACTCTTATAGACGATGCGTAGACACGTCTGTGAATAAGTTGACCCAAACCCACTGTTATACGTACATACATTCACTGTGAGTCGAACCAAAATCGCTTTTGTTCAGTGAAATCGACCTTGACATCCAAACAGTCGGCTTTCATTAGCATGATGCAAACCCTTCGAAAATTACGTTCGATATTTGTAAGACGCTTTTTGTTTATCGTGTCCATTAGCAATTTTGTGGGAAAACAGATGAATAATACACGGCACAACGGTTCTTCCTACGCCGAACATTCGTGGGAAATTCTAGAATTGATTAATAAGGAAAATTTCCGTGAACAGTCCTGTTTTCTTCGATCTGTTTAAGAAAAATGTAACAAACTGAGGACGAAAGGGGGGATTGCTTCGGTCTGTATAAAACGGATGCGGTACGTGTCAATGGAGAGTAGTTTCTATAAACCTCTCTCGCTAGTAATAAGACGTTTGAGTTCGTTTTTATCAATTTCTGTGTAATTATCGTATTCTCGTTAGGAATGTTGGACGTAAGAATTTTCAATCAAATTCATTTTGTTTTATTAACACGTTCACTGCCATGTCGCTTCGGTTATACAATATGGATGACTCAGTTTTACTGCAATATATGGGGGAAAATAAAATTTTATTAGGATTGAGGTATACAGAAGGGTTAAAGGTTAAGTGTTAATCACTATAACAAAATTTACCAAGTTTCGGTTTCCGGTTTCATTAACTAAATCAGCTACTATGATTATTTGTTTTCTGTGTTAAATTAAAAACAGTATTATGTTAGTATACTTTAAATTCATATTCGTTAGTTCATTCATTAAAACATATCGATTGCGAATTTACTTTTATATTTAAATTTAAATTTAATTTAATCCAATAATCGATCAACTATCTGGAGGAATATTTAAAAAAATACACAATAAGGTCGAAATATTTTCCGCTTTTATGATTCAAAGAGTATAACCCGCTGTGAGGATAAAAAATATCCTTGGGAAACTTAAAAAACCGATGCACCATTCGATAGTTTATCAGAGGAACATTTTGCGCGAAGTTTTAATCTTCTATTTTGATCGATATTTTGATCGTACTTATAGGAAAAAATCAGATTATCAGGGTTTTCGTCAATTTTCTTCGTTTTATTCAATTACAATATTCATATTTGTAGTCGAAAATCCCCGTCGTAAAATATTTGAAAAAATGAAAATTTCTTAAAGAAAAACACAAGCTGTTACATAAACACTTTTCAGTATCCGCAATACTGTTTAAAAAGTACATTAAATGAAGGCGTGGTATATGTAGATACACGGACTCAGCAAGCAAGTCACACAATAAAATAATAACGAAAATATTACAAAGAAAACAGAATTACACTGGCTATAAAATGAAAAATCTCATACTACACTGTAATTGCTTTTTTTAAGAATTGTATAGGATGCGATCATATTAATCACTGTGAAAAATTTAACTAACAGCAAAGAAGCAATAGTAAATTAAGAAATAATTAATCAAATAACCGATGTTTTGTTAATTTTTTAAGCCAACGCTAATACGTGGAGGCAATTACATTAAAGAAGGCAGAGATTCTGCAAAAAGTACCTGTCTGATTTTCTCTCCGAAAGAAGACGATTCCGTTGGAGCACTAAGGAGATATCTGGATTTGTTCGCTGTAAGTATATAAGTTGGCCAAACGCTGTGAAAGTAAAGTATTTTACTTACAGTTTATTTTTAACGTTTGCGATGGTTATCAACTATCAGAATCTTTATAGAAGTTCACTATGTCTCAACATTTTTCGCTTACTGTTAAGATGTTTGTTATCAGGATTTCCAAATAGTCATGCACGTAATGTTTGAATCTTAAAATGTTAGGTCGAAAATTAACGGAAACAAAATAACTTGAAAAGAAATTGAAATTGAGATCTCCCCAGCTCTCGGTAGCTAGTAGCGTTCATGTTGGAGAACCATTATTTTATCCAACAAAATTTATTTTAAAGATGCAGATAGTTAAAATGTTCCTTGCAAAATGTCACTTTTGCGTAGACAGAATATTTATGAGAATTGACGAAATTTCCTCGTTCTTAAGACCCCAGTAAGCAAAGATCAACAACAAATAATTGTTTATATTTTTTTTACGAACAGAAGATGTTACAATGATTTTTATGTTTACACATAGAAGGCTGTTTGTAATTGTTGGTAGAATTTTCATGTATCTTATTTTGTCATCTACTTGTACATTCTTCGTATTCTTTTATTATACATATACGGTGTTTATATTTTCATAGTATTTGTGGTCCATACTATACATATACATATGTATATATCACACAATATCACATGACTTCATATAAAACTTGAAAAGAAATATTCTTATTTTATATGCTCTGTAATTATTGCACTTAACAAATTTTATTTAATTGCTTTCGTTTTCAGAAAAATGAAGTTAATTTGTTACATATTGAATCCAGAAGCTCTCTTCGCTGTGCAGACGTCTACGAATTTATGGTGCAGTGTGCACCGGGTGGAAACCTTGACGCAGTAGTGGATACTTTACGTAAACAGAGCAGTTACTTTTCGATTATTACTAGGTCATTATATCTTACTTATTCCATGGGGAAATTAATTCGGTGTCTTTTTATGAAGTAAAGTGCAAAACCTTTATGAAGTTATATTTTTTTCACGGCTTTTCGAGATCTTGATATAATGACTTTCTATTATACATATGTAGGGTGTCCTGTAAAATACGGCCCTGTATAAATAAATCTCCTGAACGACACGTGATAGGTCAAAGACGTAGAGGAAGTTTTATCATCATTTTCTATGTAGAATGTCACTGTGACAAACAAATGTTTATCTTTATTTTTGCAAGATCATTTCAAGGTCACTTGAAATAGCCTTGTTTGTTTTCATATTATGAAAGTACAGAAAAACAAGTTCTACAATCATCTTTGAAATGACCTTGAGGTAATCCAAGATTGCAAGAATAAACAACTTTCAAAATAGACACGAATCAATATCTCTATTACTTTGTATTACTGTCGCTTGGTTGCGATCACAAGAATACCTCTCAGTCTGTAAGCATTTGGAGTCACCTTACATAAGAAATATCAATAAACACAAGCATTTCAGTGTTCAATCTGTTTACTTATTACCGGTCTGTCAATTATCGTCAACTGCCGACGTTATCGTGAATTATTAAGTGTGATGATTCAGCGGTGATTATTCAGAGAAACATGATGTACTTATTGATATTTCTTCTCCCTCCTCCTCCCTCCCCACCCACCTGGCCATATCGACGATAGAAGGGAATTAATTTAACGTTGACTGACACACATAGGACATGCAAAAAATTCTACCACTGATTTTTTATTCGCAATCATGCTCATTTTGGCTGAGCTCAGGATCAAGCAAACAAACAAGGCAATGAACTCTAGTACTGAGTAATGAAATTGAGAGAAAAACGGCATTTATTGGTTACAAAATGGGACAAACGATTTTATAACACGACAATTTGAATAGCGAAATTTTCGTTTATGTGACTCATTCACCGCATAAGACATTTACCCATCCTATTATCATCTCTTCTGGTGGCTCCTATATTATTTGGGTATACATTTTCAATTGATCATTAAACGAGTTGCAAGGGAACGTTACTTATTATTATTTGTAATATATAAAAGCAGTCATCTACTTAAAATTGTTCAAACATTGAAAATTGTTGGAAATGGATAAATAATTCGAACATTGGAAGACTTTTAATTTTTTGGTAAATAAATGGGCTGTGTTTCCGTTTACGTCTGAGCTCAGAATTGGATGAAATTATGGAGACGCATACGAAAATACAGGAGTGGTGTTGGTAAGGTGGGGAGTGACATTAAAATGGTAAAAAATTTTGTTTCGAGTCGCCAAAAATCCTTCTGATAATCATCATTTTAGTCAAAAAAGAACCTATTCCCAAAATTTCATCCAATTCTGAGCACGGACGTAAACGGAAACTTCGCCAATAAATGATAAATTATATTCGCAAATTGCACCAAATTCATTTCTGGAACAAATATTTGATTAGCTTCCAAAATTTTCTTCGTTGTTTGTGTGATAAACGTCTTTGCTTTATTTTACAGAAATCACAAGGATAATGAGGGAACTGTGCCATGGTTCCCACAGAGAATCAGAGATCTCGATAAGTTTGCCAATCAAATTCTGTCATACGGCGCAGAATTGGATAGCGATCATCCTGGTTTCACGGATCCGGTTTACCGACAGAGACGCAAATATTTCGCTGACATAGCTTACAACTACAAACAGTAAGTTTCATATTGCTTTAACTGTATAAGTACTTACAAAAGCCGTATTAATATTGAAACTGTTGACTAAATCATCTTTTAAAGTACATAATACTATTGCATTCTGTAGTCAGTGTATGCATCTTTCGATTTTAGTTAGAAAGTGTTATTAATTGTGTATATATGGTCATTCCACGCGAAACGGACACTTTTTAGAGTACCGTTTCTGGTTTTCTCCAAAATGTAAAGTGGAGTAGGATAAGTGCGCCATAGCTTTTGCAAAGTTGGTCTTTCAACTGATGTATTTTCAGTCTGGTATGTAAAAAGTTAACACTCTTGGTATCAAACTCTTGTCACAGTTATTACTGATGAATTACGATTATATAGGATTCTAATTTTGCTTGAAAATTATCATTTTGATAAGATATTGTACAAAGTGTCAACTAGGACGCACTTGCCCCGAAAATGGGGCAAGAGCGTCTCGGAGAGTTCAAAATGCTTTCAAACCTTGTTTCAAGTACTACGGGGCAAGAAAAGAATGATTAACAAGCCTGCATAAAATGCTTCTTATTGCATTAAATTATATTGTTTAGTGTTATAGTTATTCATTTTTAAGCAAACAAGTACTTTTGTGCCGAAATACGAAAGGGAATACAGTGATATTGAACCAAAGTTTAAAAATGCTTCCGAACCTTGTTTCAAGTGCTACGGGGCAAGAAAAGAATTATTATCAAGCCTGCTACAAAATGCTTTTTATTGCATTAAATATATTGTTTAGTTTTATAGTTACTCATACAGTACGGACTTACCCCACCGTGATAGTACGGACTTGCCCCGTGTAGTAATATTTACGGGGCAAGATCATCTTAGTGTTTTTCTCAATAAATTTTAAAAAATACAATAGAAACGGTTTATTTAATGTAAACCTACATCAGTATTTGCTGTACTTACCTAAAATAACAACACAGAATATGTTAATAACTTGTAAACTATTGCACGTTCAGGATAACCTCAAAATTGTACGTGTACCTTGCACGTGACTGTTTGGCATTGGTTGATTTAAGCGTGGAAAACACCTTTATTCTTAGGCGACATCTATGTCGAATAGTTCATACTAACTTATACTACATTAATAAATACAAGCTAGAGAAATTTCGTTCAAATTATAATAAAAATAACCAATTAACGCACTTGCCCCGTTGACGCACTTACCCCACTCCACCTTAATAGTTTATTTATGATTATTATATTAATTTAACTACTGTTTTAGTGGACAGCCCATCCCTAGAGTGGAGTACACGAAAGAAGAAATTGAGACGTGGGGTGTAGTTTTTCGAAATTTGACAAAACTGTATCCAAAATATGCCTGCAAAGAGCACAACCACAACTTTCCTTTGCTTATCGAAAATTGTAATTACAGAGAAGACAATATTCCTCAGTTGCAAGATATATCAAACTATCTTAAAGGTATTACATATTTTAAGTGACTTATGAAAAAATTTCAAGGTTTAAATTCATTGTCCACAGGATGTTCAGCGACAGGTGGGAGAAACTTTAACACAATGAATATTAGAAACAGAAAATTGCAATTTGTATATTTCCAAGTTATTTACGATTGAGATGTATGAATAGCATGGGGCAGCAACCCCCTATATTTGCTTTATATTATCGTGAGATATTACATGTTAAATTTTCACCTATTTATGGTTGCTCTAAAAGTAATTATATTTCCATTCTCGATTATTGATTGAAAGCGACAATCACAATTATTTCAATTATTTTACCAATTTTGAACGGATAATTGTGTTATTATATACAACATAAGTTTGAAGGAATTCTAAATGAAATAGTTTTTCAAAGTTATTAGATATTATTAAATGGTAAGTAATAATTGGATATTATTTTAATGTATTTTTTAAACTCTCTCTTTACAGATTGTACTGGTTTTACTCTGCGCCCTGTAGCCGGTTTACTATCTTCCCGAGATTTTCTGAATGGTTTAGCTTTCAGAGTATTTCATTCAACACAATACATAAGACATCATAGTAAACCATTATACACACCCGAACCAGACATATGCCATGAAGTGTTGGGTCACGTACCACTATTCGCTGATCCCTCATTCGCTCAATTTTGTCAAGTTCTCGGTATGGCATCTCTAGGAGTTCCTGACGAATACATTGAAAAACTTGCCACGGTAATTCACATTTTTCAACATATCGTTTCTCAATTTTTATGAACAAAACAACAATTAATTGTGGATATATTAGTGTTTCTGGTTCACTGTGGAATACGGCCTCTGTCGACAAAATGGCGAATTAAAAGCGTACGGCGCCGGTTTACTTTCTTCTTTTGGCGAGCTGAAGTATTGCTTGAGTGGCAAACCAGAACTGAGACCTTTTAACCCGGCGGAAACAGCGTTGCAAAAGTATCCGATAACAGAATATCAACCTGTCTATTTCGTTGCCGAGGACTTTGAAGATGCGAAACACAAAATGATGTAATGTATCTGAATCTTTATTTTTATTTCTTATGAAAAACAGTATGCGCATTTTCAAGTTATGCCAATAAGACAAAAACTGATAACATGAAATTCTTGATTTGAAAAGTTTGCTAAAAGTATTTCTGAATTTGCCTTTCAACGAAGGAATTAATACATCCTTGTACCCAGTAAGCAAAATGCTCGATTTTGGACGGACATCTACGCGCGCATAAGTAACGCTTTCTGCTGGCAGAAAGACCGGGAATCTGCCCGACAGAAGCTGCTCGGGCACAATGTTGGGCGCTCGGTCCTAGATTATGCCCGGCAGAAGCTGCTCGGGCACAATGCTGGCCGCTCGGTCCTAGATTCTGCCCGGCAGAAGCTGCTCGGGCACAATGCTGACCACTCGGTCCTAGATTCTGTCCGACAGGAGCTGCTCGGGCACAATGCTGACCGCTCGGACCTGGATTCTGTCCGACAGGACAGATGGGCTCGATTTCTGCTCGAGCGGGACTGGCTGACTGGGCCAGGGTTGCCATCTGCGAGTTCCGCCAGGCCCGTTACCCCTCCGCTCTTCGCCTAGCTATGCTGCGAAGCCCGCCTTTGCTTCCCCCACTCGTCCCACTCGTCCCACTAACGCTGACGCGAACACCCGTTACTTTCCCTACCTGCTCCCATAGGCGGCAGAGTGGGGGGAGCAAAGGTGGGCTCCGCAGCACATCTGGGCGAGGAGCGGAAGGATAAGAAGCCTGGCGGAACTCGCAGATGGCAACCCTTGACTAGGTACATATTGTGTTTATAAGGCCCCACACTAGGTACACGGGAGCATAGGGAAAGGGGGCGGACACCAAAGGTGCGACGACCGGAAAAGTGAGAGTAAAAATAATGCTCAGAGTCCATCAGATAATCAAGGTGTAGTGCCAGAACTATTGTAGTATTCAGAGAGTAGACAGAATCATAGCTAATAGACGTAACGTTCAGGTTGGGCGTCTACAATAAATCCGTGTTCAATTCAGAAGTGGTAGTGAATCAATTCAATCAGTCCCACATCAGTGGGGGTGGTCCTCCAAACCTTACTCGGCACCATGTGCAATAATCAAGGATCTCCATCACCACAAATCGAGTTCTTAACACTGTTATTAGGAGCGAATTCATCTATTTGCATGAATTTGTTTATTATGGTAGAAAATGCGAATGGCAAATTGAACGGCTAATACGATTTGAAATGTATCTTTATATCAGGGTGTTTCGCCTAAAACAGGACACCTAAATATCTCTTCAGGTTATTGTGATGCAAAAAATATTTGTTACGTAATGTGCATGGTGTCAATGGACCAAATATCTGGCACGAATATTTTTTTCCAAAGGTCATTTTTTCGGAGTTATCAAGGTCATCGATGTTTTTTGATACATAACTACATTTTTATTTTATTGCACCGTGTAACTGATCCAAAAATACATTCAGATATATATATAATAACATGAACTTGAAATGACCTTGATCTTCGAAAATTAAAGTTTCACCTTCAAATCAAGCTCGAGGTTATTATACATATTTGACTGTATTTTTCGATCAGTTACCCGATGCAATAAAATAAAAATGTAATTATGTATCAAAAAACATCGATGACCTTGATAACTCCGAAAAAAATGACCTTTAGAAAAAAATATTCTTGCCAGATATTTGGTCCATGGATGATATGCACATTACGTGACAAATATTTTTTGCATCACAATAACCTGAAGAGATATTTAGGTGTCCTATTTTAGACGAAACACCCTGTATATGCACGAGCCGCTTCTTTCAAACATTGTTGGGTTTCACCGTAAATGAAAATCATATTCATTTTCTCTTGTATGTTAGATATTACATTCATTGCCATCATTTTGAGAATTTGCCTAACTGTAAGAATGCTGAAAACGGAAGACGAACTATTATTCGAACCGATCACGTTCAATCGATACTCCTATTATATCTAGATCCAGAGCATCAATATGTTTTAGGACGAATTAACGAAGCAATTACAGTTCGATAATGTTAGCAAATGTTGATGCAAATCTCTCGAGATACAATGATCGAAACTGTATCATTCTACAGAGTGTCAGAAACTTAAATGGCCAAACTTGCCAGGATTTAATCTACACCGAAAAGAAAGAAATGTTAAAAAATGTTACATGTATATTTATTTTTAATGTGTACTAATTAGTTATTGTTTCCGCAATTGCAGTAAATTCGCCGAGAGTATTCCGAGAAAATTTGGAGCCAGATACGATCCGTACACTCAGACTATCAATATAATTGACAGCAAGCACCAAATCGAAGATCTTATTTACAACGTAAATCACGAAGTACAATTTTTAATGGACGCTTTGAAGAAACTTAAGCAATAAAACTATGTGATAACAATAATATTATTAACAACAATGAAGATATATTGAATAATATAAATTTTCGAAACACCTACTTGTAAGGTTCATTTACTTTATCCTTTCATAATATTTTGAACATAGACATTTAAAAACTGAGCTCTCGAAAACAAAGATGGTAATATTAGTTTGACATTATATTTGAATCAATAAAAATTTTGTACATTACAACTTCACCATTTTTTAATATACAGTTCGATCTAAGAAAACGGGAACTGTACGATCTTAGCAAATCGAATCCATTTCCCGCGCCGAATATTCTCCTCGCCGTTTTCGAACCCTGGTTCGGCGCGCTAATCGGCACCGAGGAGCACCGCCGCGGGGAAACGGTACACCAACAAACCGGACCCGTTACAGAGCAATAAAAAATTGTTTATTCACTTACTACTTGTTGGGAGGACACGAGAAGCTGCATTAGAATCCTGAAATCAATAAATAAAACAAAAACATATTAAAATCGATTCGTACAATTTCATTGGTATATAAAAACATTTTAATTTAAATGTTATTTAAATGATTTTCGAAATAGAAAGTGTAGGATGTACAATTCTTCATGAATACTTTGAAAGGAAATGTTCTATAATAAAGATTAATTGTAAAAATGTCTTGGTACTCACATTCTCTCCCCCTTGAAGACAACACGACACGTTGCTCTCGATCTCAGTATCGATGTCGTTTTTGGTCGTCAAGGTACGCAGCATTAGTCATCCACGTAGGCAGCCTTAAAATATTTTATATCCTTAGGACTTTGTAACAGAAAGAATTAATTCATTTAATCTCAATAGGAATTAGATAATTAAAGTTTAATATTTATCAATTATTCATTAGTGGTATGAATAAAGATGTTCAAATGCTTCAAGAAAGTCCGCCATGCATGATGCTACGTCACGTTTTCGATTGATTTCAATCGATTGATCCTGTTCCCTCGGAATCTGTAACAAAAAGAACAAATTTATTTATTTCAATTGGTAAACAGTCAGAAACTAAATCACAATTAATAATAAATAAATAATTCAAGTTGCCTATAAAATCGAAATAAATTTTAACGGAAATTAAATGAATTCGATTTCTATTGCACGACACGATTTCGACACAAGAGTAAATTGGAATTAATAGGGAATAAATAATTCAACTTGAATATTTATTAATTATTCATTAATGGTTTAAAATAAAATGTTGAATAACACATTTTGATTTGAAAAATAATGTGTACTCACGCTCGCGTCCTCTCCTACTTCAAGAAAGTCCGCCATAATGCTACGTCACGATTCGATTCTCGAAAGCATCGATCTCGCTACCAAGATACTCTTTCAAACGATTGATTCTTTTCCCGCGGAATCTGTAACAGAAAGAACAAATTCATTAATTGCAATTGACGAACAGTCAGAAACTAAATCAGAATTAATAGTAAATAAACAATTCAATTTGAATAGAGGATCAAAATTAATGTGAATCAAAATTAAATAAACGTGTCTTCTATACAACAGGTCGTCACGACACAAGAGTAAATTATTGCGAGAAGTCAATGCGATTCGAGAATAAATTTAAATCAATGAAAATTAAATAAGGTTAAACTTCACCTCCGGAAACCAGAAATTGTTGCCTCTTTCTTCTGTAATCCTGTAGATTTTGGCAAGAAAATGCCAAAAATCTATGTTTCACAATCCTAAGCGATCGCGGTCAGTGGTTCAAAATGTGTGTTTCATACGTAGAAATGCCCTTGCCCCTGTGGTGCTACCTAGCGGCACCGCTCGGTAAGCGACGTGCGACCTTAGACCACATAAACCTATAGACTATAGACACGGCACAGACAGGCACAGATCAGATAATTTTTCCCAAGGTAAAGATGAAGTAACACCAATAAGACGTTCCAACACTTGGCTTATGTGGGGGTGAGGGGGTCAGCGGGTGCGCCATGTACTTACACAGTACACGGAAAGAATGGACAGGATGATTTCAAAGAATTGGACATTATCATGAAATAATCAATATATACAGTATATTTGAGATACACGGGGTAAAGTGTACGTCACCATGTCACGGCAAACCGACGCCGACACCACGACACCGTGGCCGACACTATACGCCACCACGCCATTAAAATGTTGTACATAAATGTGATCGATTTATATGTAAAAAATTCTGTAACCTACATAGTATGCGAAAATTACTAATCTTCAGAATCAGATATCGATTCCTAAAATAGTTAATATATAATACTATTATTACATCATACTTCTTTGTAATAATAAAACAGTTCACATTTGTATCTCAAATATACATTATATATTGATTATTTCATGACAAAATGTCAAATTCTTTGAAATTATCCTGTCCATTCTTTCCGTTACACTTTGACACAAACTATTTATTGGTGATTATGTTCAGTGCGTGTGCGTGACGCAATGACTTTTCCATTGCATCGCGCAGGCTCTAATCGCGCGGGAAAGAAAATATTTCCATTTTACACTTTTTAGGCCTGAATTCAATTGCATAACAATGTAAATTATTCTAGAAGACTGTTGAATCAGTTATGCGTGCGAATATTAGTTTGTTTCGGCGTTACGAAGTTTTGGCGCGAAAAGATCACTCAGCTGGTTGGTCAACGTCAATTTGGCGCGAACAGGAGCAAAATGATGACGGGAGGAGGTACCTCCGGTATCGCTTTTTGGACATTCAAGAAACTGACTTGGAAGAGATCATTCTTTCATAAAGAAGACTCTTTACTACATAGTATCAAAGTATCATAATTTCAAGCAATCGGAAGATTGATCATGCCGCTTCAAGTCTCAACGAAGGAAAATATCCTTAAACACTTCGAGGATGTTTCACTCAGAGATAAGGTAAGTTCAGCTTTATATTATTTTATGTTATTTACATATTGTTTACCAGTTTATCGGGAAAATGCCCCACCCTGATAGCTAAACACCTAGAGAGACAAATCATTAATTACATTTAAAGAGGCCATGCGTTCTAGAAAATGAAAAATTTTCTTTGCTATTTTCGTAATTACTTTGAGTAAAAAATATTTCATTCTAATCACGGAAGACGAATCAACTTGTTGTTAATTGAATTTTCAGTAGCTTTAATTTTTTCTTACGTAGACAAATTTAGAATCCTTGATTTTTTCAATAAAATGGAAATGTGATAGTATCTTCATTATTATACAAAGTAATTGTCGTATTTTATATTGTTCATAATTGTTTGCTGTGCTCATGACTGTAAGAATAAATATATATGTATACTGAAATACGTGCTTATTGTATCACACGTGCTTGCTGTATCACACGTGATCGAAATTATGATCTTCATAATTATTAATCAAATTATTGTATACCGTTATGGTGACAAGTAATTATATTTACAATTTAGGTGAACATAAAAACGTTTTTGGCTGAATAAAGTATATGTGATATGGTATGTACTGTACGAGGTTAAGTTCAACAAAAATAAATAGATGTGCATAAAACTGATATTTCATTTCTATGAATCTGTGAAATAAAAGGAGAATGAATATTTTTTTAAATGCAACATGCTGTTAATTCACATGCTCGAAGATTACATATTTAGACTTAATCACTTATGATATCATCATGTACAGGATCTTTATAATGGTTTGATGACATTACATGCAATTGTGCAAGTAGCAAGCAATTTTGTTTTTATCATTTCTTTTCTCGTTGCCTCTGTAAGAAGCGGGTTGAATTAGAGCTTGATAAAATATTATTTTCCTGCTCTTACGAACCTATATAAACATGTCGAGTGCTGTAAGTGAAACAGGAAAAGTGTTAGCATTTTGAACTAGCAATTTTAATTCACTTTTGTTTTCAACTGTGTGCAATTTTAACCATTTGCACTCGGAGCTACTTTAACTCGAAAAATTAAACGCTTCTTCCTAGCTAGAATATTTCCTTAAATTTTATGGATATGAAACTGATATAATACCGCGTACAATACCTAAATGTTTAGTAATTGATTAGATACAGACATATTTAATAATGTAAACAATATTTTGAATAATAGTACAGCAACTTCTAGTGGCGCCTCAGTGAATTTATTTTCTTTTTCTAGACATCCCCTAAGAAGTTATGTATTTCGCCCACAATCTCTCAGGAAAATGGAGCAAAAAATGGGGTAAATAATACACTATATTACTGGCAAATCAGCTATATCTGCTATCAATAATATTCGTTTATTTTTATCAGGTGATTAAGACAAAAGCAGTCAGGAAAATCCAACTTAACAATAGTGAGTTCAACAAAGAACTGGAACCGCTGCTTAAAGAAAATCCTCATAGATTCGTTGTCTTCCCCATCCAGTGGCCCGACATTTGGGATAAGTACAAGCAAGCGGAAGCTTCTTTCTGGACTGTGGAGGAAGTGGATCTCTCTAACGTATAGAATGAATATATTTTGAAAGTTCTAAACAAATGTTTCAAGTACCTTCACTGAATGGATTCGCACTCTTTGTAGGATATGGCCCACTGGAATTGTTTAAATCCTAGCGAGAAGCATTTCATATCTCACGTGTTAGCATTCTTCGCTGCCTCTGATGGAATTGTCAACGAGAATCTTGTAGAAAGGTTCAGCCAAGAGGTGCAAGTTACGGAAGCACGTTGCTTTTATGGTTTCCAGGTTGCTATGGAAAATGTACACTCAGAAATGTATTCTTTGTTGATCGATACATATATCGCGGACGCTAAAGAAAGGTAAATTTCGTGTAATTATGTTCGTTCAGAAATCCTTTACGATTCACGTGATTTCTTTTGTAGAGACTTTTTATTTAACGCAATCGAAAATCTGCCATGCGTTGCTAAAAAAGCTAACTGGGCATTGAATTGGATAAACCACGAATCTGCCACTTTTCCCGAACGAGTAGTCGCATTTGCTGCGGTGGAAGGCATATTTTTCAGCGGTAGTTTCGCCGCTATCTTTTGGTTGAAGAAAAGGGGTCTCATGCCTGGCCTTACATTTAGCAACGAACTCATTTCTAGAGATGAGGTTGGTTTAATAAAGAAATTTCTTGCACGCACAGAATATTCCGCTCAAAAACACCCGTACAAAGTTATTCTATTTTTCAGGGCTTGCATTGCGACTTCGCATGCCTAATGTTTAAACACGTGGTACAGAAACCATCGAAGGAACGGGTCACATCCATTATCAAAGATGCTGTCACGATAGAACAAGAATTCTTAACAGACGCGTTGCCCGTTGAAATGATAGGCATGAACTGCGAGCTCATGTGTCAATACATCGAGTTTGTTGCGGACAGACTGCTTGTTGAGCTGGGTTGTCAAAAGGTGCGTAAACATGTTGGTAATTATTAGTAATATTAAAAGTCCAGCTGGGCTCGTTCAAAAGGTACATTGGTATTTGATAGTACACTGTACACCATGATTATCAATGTATCATTGTTTTATTATTTAATATGCAGGTTTATATGTCCAAAAATCCATTTGACTTTATGGAACATATTTCCTTGGAGGGTAAAACGAATTTCTTCGAGAAGAAGGTTGGAGAATATCAGAAATTCGGAGTGACGCAGAACAAACTCGAAACCAATTTCACAGTGAACGCTGATTTTTAGTTTAGTAGAGAAAAAAATATAATAGAGAAGACATTTTTTGTTATAAGACAAACACGGCAGGGTATATACCCAATATCGAATTTATATATTTAGTAGAGACACTTCATTTATGCGTGTATATTTGTGTGGACTAAGGCACCAGCTTTTCTATCTTAAAAATTATTAGCGAAAAATTATGATACTATTTATTTTATTTTTGATTTGATATTTTTTACATCTTGACGATGAAATTTATAATTGATTAACGTTTGGATGTATTTTTCACGTGTGCTTCTTTTAAAGTCACGCCTAGCTATATGTACATATATATATATATATTAATTTTGACACCACCTCGCGTAATATTACTCGTTAGATAAAGAAACATCGAATGTAATTAGTATACGAGTAATTGACTGATGTGGACTTGGAATGAATGGCAATTCAAAACTTCGTAACACGAATATAGGTGTAAATTGAATCTTGTATAAAAAGTCACGAGAAAATCTGAATTAAAAATTAATGATCTACAATCGGAACTTTGTATACAAAATACTCAGTATTCGCATAGTTAAGGCTATTATATGTACATAATTTAATAAAAATTAACAATAGACGATAATCTGATGGATCAAAAGTGAATACAAGTTTTTCTGATACTGTAGCAATTTTTATACTAAAACTGTACATATAACAAATTCGAATTACAAAAATATATATAATATTCATTTACGTTAAATTTAGGACGAAACACCACCTTCAGTTTCTCCAATAGAAACACACAAGAGAACTATGCCGTAATCCAAATAAGTATTACAAATATTGGTTATATAGTGTTTAATAATTGATCGAATCTGTGCGCCAAGAACAATTTTCTTAATATTCATTTACGTACACTATGGAAGCTGGACATAGACATTATGTAGTTGTTTTTATTATATAATATATTAAAAATATTCCTTCCAAGCTAGAATAAATCCATTCTACCTATATGATTTTTTTCATTTTATGGAAAATTATGCACGGCCGCGCCGGCCCCCTTAAATGTTTAATATGTAAACAATAATATTTTAATAATGGTATAATTTTTAGTGGTGCCTCTCTCTCTCAGAGTCGCCTATTTTGTTGAATTCAATATACATTTGTTTTACAATAGTCCCAATACAGTTTTTTTAAAAACAAATGTTAAGCAGTTTGAGCTTTGAAACCTTCGTTCAAACGATTGATATAATTTTTGCGGCACTCCATATTATCAGCTGGTCTATTGTATGGTAACCAGATGGGTTCTCCCAGAAAGTAGCGCTTTGCTTTTATGTAATTCTGTAAAACGAAACAATTACACGGAGAAAATTGTTTGACTCACTACAGAAATAAAATACTTACGTTAACGTCCAAAGTGAATCTATGATATATACCACTGGGAATAATAATTAAATCTCCAGCTACAACTTCGATACGTATCCATTCATCATCTTTGTCTCTTACATCAAAATATCCCGATCCATCTAAAACTAATCTTATTTCTTCATCGGTATGAAGATGTTCAATAAAGAAGTTCTTCAACTAAAAATTTAAACGGTACATTAATAATTGTATTATACTATTATACCGCGTGGTTTACACGAATCTCTTACTTTTTCCTCATAATTTGGTAAACACTCTTTCGAACACGTAATCTCATCTTCGTACGTGTAACCACGTTTCTCTCTCAACTCTGTCAGTGTGTTATCATTTTGGTAGTTCTCGTGATTCACCTACGATAATATTTTCTATTTAAATTTTGCTACATATGTAGATCATTTTTCTAGTACTGGAATCAGACGCGTATAAATGGATAGAACACATCGGGAATCATTTCTAAATAATTCGTTTTGAAACCTGTTTGCTATAGCTAAATAGCTACATATAGCTACTGTAGAGATATAATATGATCAAGTATGAGAAGTATCAGTTTAAAATTATTTATAATTTAAATTTTCCCAGATAGCCAAGCGATCCTCGCGCACAGATCGAGCCCGGCGTGTCGGGGTCAGGTAGACGGGCCGAACGTCGCTTGAATGGGCAAAAGGCACACAATGGCTATAATCTGAGGAGGGCATTTATGACCGTGAGGGCTCGTAACGTTCCCTCGGCGCAAACCCGGCACAAGCTTCCCCTCGGCACGTCGGTCCTGATTTCTGCCAAATTTTAAGTAGGTCCGAGTGGCGAATGTCGTAAAATTTGGCAGAAATCAGGACCGACGGGCCGAGAGCAGCTTGTGCCGAGGGAACGTTACGAGCCCACACGGTCATAACTGCCCTGGCCAGAATCGAGCATTTTGGCTATCTGGGTTGCTAGATCATTTTATTAATACTGGAAACAGACACATCGTTCAACTGCGCATTTTGCATTTGAAACGCGTATAATGCGGATAGAACACATCGGAAAGCATTTCTAAATAATTCGTTTTAAAACTTGTTTGCGATAGCTACTGTAGAAGTGTAATGATCAAGCATGAAACTTATCAGTTATCTATGAAATGATCAACAACTGTTACATGAAAATAGTTACGAAATATTTATTTGTCAGATATTGAACTTTAACCTAACCTTGAAATATTCAACACCTGTTTTTTCGAACAGATGATCAAGGGAGACGAATTCTGGTGGTACTTTATGGTGTTCTAGCCGTTGATCAGCGTCCCTCTTGTCCATGTACCACGCACGAACCATTTTCACTTTATGAAGAGATTTAATCGGATCACATGCGTTATTTTTCTGACTGTTATTGACCAGTGACGTAACCTCTATGATAAAGTTATGACGCAGTACCGGCATCGGTATATATTTGCCCGCGGACCGTAAATAGAGGCACATGATAAATCAAAATTGCCGACATCTATGGTAACGATATTTTTTTCTAATTCATTTTTAAGGAGAGGGACTCGTTTCCAGGATTGCAAAGATGTGGTTTTTCAGTATTCAAAAGCGCTAGATAAAAAAAACAATATAGGCCGCAATCGCCCTCAAAAGTCCTACTTTTACATTTACTTAATTTGCATTATTTCGAAGAATAAAGCTGCGCAAGTAGCCCTTCTCATAAAGCTGCGACAGCTACCTGCTGTCCAATAATGCAAATTACGCCTCGTAAAAGTAGCACTTTTGAGACTATCCCGAAAATCTATGTTTTTAGGGCTACTGAAAAGCCCATCTTTGCATTATCGAGAAATGAGAAGATGCATCTCGCACCCTTGCAATCCTGGAAACGGGTCTACCCCCTTAACTACCATATTTTATTTAATGTACTCACTCATTTCAGAACACTGACACATGCTATGCACTAATTCAAAGAATCGTACAAATTTGATCGTAGTTGAATAATTGTAGCGACAATGGAAGAACTGAATGTATTTTATAAGAAGGTTCAAACATACCTGATGAAGAAGAATCAAGAATGCGATGGTCTACAGTTCCTGACTGTACGGGCAACATACGAAAGTATCGGTCACATCGACGAAGTATGCGAAACAATGTTGAACTTATTCGAGTCTTACAGCATACCCACAAAAGAAAAGAGTCTGGCCAGCAATGAGAAATGTGCTCTATCTTACTTGTATTTATTACTAAATGCTAAGTTCAAGAACCAAGAGCGTTTGGGAGAAGACATTGTCAGAGGCCATCTAGTTGATATGTGCCCGCCGATATCTCCGTATTTATTTATACAAATATTATGGAAGCTAGAATACGAGGAAGTTTTAATACAGTCCTTTTATTATATGCCCTTCGATCTGTTCACAGAAGTACTGGCCGTAGTGACAAAGTGTATAGAAAAATTACCTTTTCCGAAATCGATGAACTTCATATATGATACAGTATCGATTGCGTACACCAAACTTGTTAGACTCAACGAAGTCGGTGTACAGTCTCAGAATCTCGAAGAAAGTATAGAAAATTATGAAAATAATCTTCAAGAGTTCCTACTACTGTTAACAAATCCAGAGATTGTATCTCCGACAACATCATCGAGTTTAAAAAAAAGCGAGCGTTGCGGTGTTATACTGAAAAAATTGATTTCTATGGTACACAATTGTTTAGAGCATAAGATTCAAACAATTTCTACGTCTGGAGATTTAAGAAAATTATACAGCATAACGTTTGGAAATGATACGTACGAAAAATGCGAAGAGAGTCGCTTGAAAATCGCAATAGCAACGTTAAACGGAAATTTGATAGAATTGTTGTTCAATAAAATTAAAGAAATCGATTGTTATGTCTATTTGGACTGGGCGGAGATAGACGACGAAGATAATAGTATGATCTCGTTGCAACGTTCTATTGGAATTGAATGTTACTATTTTCTAGAATTTATAAAGAACAACGAGGAGCTGTCGCAGAATAGTCATCTTATAGAATGTTTGCAGGTTTTCGCCTCGAAACCAGATCTCAATAAGTCGAGTTTCGTTTTAAGTTTGCAAGAACTTTGCTGTGCCATATCCGAAGGTAAAAAGGAGCTTATGGAGGAATTGTTATGTCGATACAAAGAATGGGACAGATCGATACTTGATTTCGTTTTTACGAACAGATCTTTACTAGGAAAGAAAGAATGCTTTAATCTGTTACAGTATCTAACTTTCGTTCTCGAACAGTCGACAGACGAAGAATTCAAGAATCTCAGTTATACTTTAGTCATGAAAATATTGTCGCTTCAGGTGATACCAGATATTTACGAAATCGTAATGATGTATCTAACAAAGCACGATGGCAAAAACTACTTAGAATCTCCGCACACGGAGGAAGCATTTAACGATTTCATCGCACAAAATCCCAATATGCAGACATCGACGAATTTGAGAATTGTTTTGATATTCCTATTAAAGAATCTTAGATTAATATTGACTATAATTTTGAAGATAACTATTGGCCACAAAGACTATGGTGGCACAATGATTCCTGCCAACGACACGCTTCTTCTATCTCCATTTATGAGGATTAGAGGGGACAATAATGAAATACTTTTAACTAGTATCCTAAGAACTATTTGCGTAGAGGATGCACAATGGGATGGAAGAAAATTCATGAAGTTTATAGTGGTTCTATTGGAGCAATCTGTAATCGACGAGGATAATTTGATGAACAATGTCTTCATACCATACTTGGAGGAAGACACTATCAATCTAACAAACTTAAATTATGTTCTCTACAGTATTCGTAAATTGCGAGCTCAATGTACCAAAAACACAAACTTCAAGAATCTAATCATGGCTCTTACTAAGAAAATGTCTTTTCTAAGAAATGATAAGCGTAACTCGAAATACGTGAGCAACGAAACTTTTAATCAAATAACTAAAATATTGACGTATTTCTTGGAGACTGAGAGCGACGTGATTCCTGATTCTACGAGGAGGGAGATATTCGAAGAGGTTCAAGCTGTGATCGAACCAATAGACAAGTTACATTTCACGCCTCTTTGGTTCCTAATGCGAAGAGACCCGAGCCCAATTGCTATAATAGAAGATTACGAAAGACGTTGTTTCAATGTGATAAACAGATTGAAAGAAGATCCTACGACTCCGGAGAAGCTGCGGGACTATTTGTCGAATTTGAGTTTGTTAAGGGAAGACTTTTTGCGGTACTTGATTACTCGGTCGACCGAAGAAGAATGTCGCAGGCTAAGCACAGAAGTTATCAAAATATACGGTTACGGTTTTGGATGGAACACCGACTTGGAAGGATACGATCACTTCTCTCGCTTGATGATAGAAGCTTGCTGTTTGGCTCTAGAGTATCCGATCATTGGTGGAGTCGATCTATTTCCATCTTTATTCAAGTCCTTTACAGATTTCGCGAAAAAGCTTCTGAGCGAAAGTCCGGAAAATCGAAGAAAACTGTACGAATCGTTGACGAAAAAGCTTTGTCAACTCGAAAGAATCATATGCAAGACTGATTACGCGGAGTTGTATAACAGTTGCTTTACAAACTCGAACAGAAACACGCAGGATGATTATAATAATTTCAAGGGGCTGGTGAACAATTGTAGCCGGTTTTGTGATCAGTATCTCAACTTTGAGCAGAATTATAATGATATATGTAATGAACTTTCTATGAAATGTCATAATCCAAAAATGTCTAGTCTCTATGTAACTCATGAAATCATTTCTGCCTGTATGAAAGTACCTGCAACAGAAGCGTACGAGTGCATCAAACGAATGAATGAATTATTTGTTTCTAGTTAAACTGTCTATACGTTTTAAGAAACACTTATGTTACTATAATAAATTATAATTTTTTTAAATATAAGTCTTTTTCTATGGACTATTGCAACTATGTTTATTCGTAAACATATATATATACGTGTCCGTTTTTGTAATGATTTCTTATGTTGGTGGATCAACATTAAATCGAATTCTGGTTTTCATGTTCTTTTTTGTTTATGAGGATTAATTGATACCACATATGTTGTTCAGTTTTATTCTATATTATATTTGTGCGATATTGCCAAAATGCCAGTACAATGGTTAGTAATAAAAAAAAGTGAAAAAATTGCGTACAAAGAAAAAATGTGCACCAGTTTTCCAGACAAGGTAAAATCATTTGGGTAGCTATCGCTGAACAAGCTCAATGTTTCCATGGAAAAATTGATATCGCAGATACAAAGCGGAAAAGTTTGGTTGCGTATCCACCTATCATTTCTGAAATCCAATCGTATAGTCTCTCAATGTCGGTAACAAAATAAGAACGATGTACCGTACAAACGTTTGATTTCATTCATTAAATTAAAAATAAAAAGAACCACTTGTCAAGGTATTATAATCATTTAGAACAGAATTTATTATTGGACGATAGGGTAATACAATTGTGAAAACGTTCCTTTTTTGAAGCTTTTTGGCTGGCACTTTTCTTTTTCCATGTCATTGAGTTACAAGAATTCTGTAGTGACTAGATTCTTATGCTGGTAATCGTAGCTAAATGCGCCAATACAATTATGCGACGTAAAAACAAATGCACTATAAAGAAAAAGAAGAAACAATGCCACGCGTTGTTGTTGTTGAGTGTTCTATCTTCCGCGCAAAGAAAATGCGTTTTGTGATTGCTTATTCGTTTATTTTCACTCGCATTAAATAGAGAAATATACAAATAATACATTCTGGTATACCTTTTTCTACTTCTTCTCCATTCTTTTCTTTTTTATTCTGTCTCGTTACTACATGTAAAAAATAACGCGCGTTGCCTTCGTGTATTTCCCTTTTCGACGCAAGTCAGAATAAACGAACACACGAGAGAGAGATTAAAATTACCAGCGAATAAAAATTTCTCTTATTTTCGCAGATGGTGTGGTTTGTAAGTGTCTCGAGTATCCGTTCTCTGTCTACCCAAGTGATCATGCGAACGATAAGTCAACGAAAAAAAAACAGAAAAAAAATATTTAAAGAAAACGCTTAAAAACTCAGAAAACGTACCGCGTCTCGCGAATATTTAAACACAAACCATGGTTTTTTTTCTTTCTTAACGGAAATGCACATTTTTTTTTACTGTTAGCCATTCTCATTGTTGTCTTTTCTCGGATGTCAGATAATCATTTATCGGTATATTCCTTCTCGTTATTATTATTATTAATATTATATATATATATAATTCGACGCTATAATATTTACAGATTCTTCACATTGTAAAAAATATAACGTATTTCGTACTCAATATCGATACGCAGGTAGTACTGAAAGGCCGATATACATCTAAATCGTGGTGTTTTTTCGAATTAATGTGACCCAGTTGCGTAACAAATCTGTATGTATACATATATATATATATTGTATATATATATATTTTATTTATTTATTCATTTATTTATATCTAATTATAAAATCGTATGCGAATCGTTCTTTTTTCTAGGTGGTGAATTCTTGTGCTTTCTTTTCCTAAAATTATCGTTTTCCAAAATTTATTCTCTTTCTACCCTTCGCTTTCTCTCATCTCTCTCTCTCCCCCCCCCCCCTCTCTTTTTCTCTGCCTTTTGAAAAATCGGAAGGATTTGCTGGCCAAAAACGAGTAAGTAAAAAAAAAAGAAAACGAACCTGGTCCTTGACACTGATATGCTGACTCTGACATAGCTCGACTTTTCACGTGTCGGATAGCCTTCCGAGTAATTGGACAAATTTTATTTCGTCTCGTACAAAAGTCTCAGAAAAACGCGTACCCTTTAGAAAAATATTCTTAAACACGATCTCGTGTCCGGTTTAAACACGCTTGTGTCTTCTCTGTGTGTATGTATGATTCACGTATCGATACGCGGACGCGCGCGCATGTGTGTATTGCGTGTACAGAAGCGATACAAATATAGAAACCTCTTTTTTTTATTATTCATTTCCGTGGAGGGCTAGCTACTCGGAAGGCTATCCCCAGTCAGTTAATAAGCCCTTTTTCCTCTTCTCTCTTTCTCTCTCTCTTTCATTTTTTAAGTCTTTTTGCCAATCCATGGTTTTCGCGAAGCACAAAAAACCCAGGAGGGCGGAAAAAACGTAACGATAATAGAGCGAGAGGCGATTACACGTTTCACAAAGAGGCCCTTTGATTCGCCGTTGAATGGCTTTTGCACGCGACGGTTTATTATCGTCGGTCGTTTTTAATAGAAAAACTGCGGTTACATCTACGGGATCACAGCGAGACTATGAATTTTTTCCGAGTGATAAAATAGAGGATACGAATAATTATCTGTTGTCCCCCTACACCCTTCCCCCTCTCCCCATTCCCACCCCACCCCCTCCCTCTACCTATCCACTTATCCTCCTGGCCTGTTTTCCATTTTTCTTTTTTTTTTGCTTCAGTTGAGTACAGAGTAACGAAATTAGATGGCCGATTCGTTACGTGTCGGTATACATACGCATCGCCAATCTTAAACTGACGAGTGGCATATTAGCACCCTTTGTCGGTCGAATACGCGTGGCTGTCTCCTATTTTCTGGTTTCTATCGTTCCACGAACGATAATAATTAATAGATTGCGGATTTTTCGATTTTCCGAAGCGATTACAAGAAATAGACATGTCGAATAGAAATTCTCGAATTCTCCTGAAGTTTCTACTTGTTTTAGGTATAAGTACATGAAGTCCGCAATCTAGTAATTAACGTCCGGACGGTGTTACAATCAAATCTGTTTCAAGTCGATTCTCACCTGGCTTTGGATACTTTTTGTTCTCGTAATAAATTAGTAGTTTTGTGCGCTGCGTGGAATTATCTTTTGAAGTCCTCTCTCTCTCTCTTTCTCTCTCACGGTGTGTGTGTGTGGGGTTGCAGAGCCGCGCGTACTCGACACGAGACGACCGTTACGAAAAGTGCACCGACAATTGGAAAAGAAACGAATTAACGTATATCCGATAGCTCTTCCCGCGCGGAACGTGTATCGTCGGACTCTCCTCTAACTACCCATGATAGAAATACTGTACATCAGTTCGTTTGAAGCTTTTTCAGTTCGACTTCGGGGTCCTCCGATACTGCGGTTTGCCGGGAAGCGGTATCGTTTGAATTCAACATCGCAACGCGATCCGAAAGACGGGTAAAATCTATAGACGAACGAGTAGATATTATACAAACTATAAATACACATTTTTTTTGTTTTTGTATCATCTCTCTTCAGAAGTCTGTATCAACCCTTGCTGAACGCCACACGGATCTGTACATGTGTGCGCGCGCGTGTGTATATATATGTATATGTACGTGTATTATGTGTATATGTATGTAAAGCCATCTACACACAGAAGGCGGCTAGCATTTATCAATTTATCATTCGACGACCATAGGAATTGCCGCTTTTGACGGGACTACCGTTCGAGACAAGAGAAATTTATTAAAAATTCATTGTTTCGACGGTTAAAAATGTTTATGCAAGTGAAAAAAATGCTACGGGCCAAGGTGGACCCAGGCACAGTCGTCCGTATGTATTAATTGGCGAGGGTTAACGTGCTTCGGTCAGACTCGATTTAAAAAGAAAAAAAAGATAGTCGAGTGAACAACCCTTATTTTGCTTAACGGTACGTCGTGCGACGATCACACACACACATACACACGGAGAAATTAATGAGTTCTTGATGGTGGCGTGTTAAATAATAACGTATCAGGCTAATGTAATGACTGTTATGGTATTATAAATATGATTTTTCGGCTGTTTTTTCTTTTTTCGCTTTTTTTTCTTTTTTGATCACACGAGAAAAATTACACACGACCTACTGCTACTTATAAGGGAGTCCATTGCTTCTTTTTCTTTTTTTCACATCCATTGGTTTATGTTCGCGCTAAACTCAACGGTGATCGGCGTCGCTAAGAAGATTCGAGGAGATTCAACTGAAATTCTTTGTGTTCAGAGTAAAGCAATGGATATATCGGATATTCTTACGAGAACCACATAACGTGTCTTGCAGTTGAAGGGATCAATGTACCAGCAAGCCTTTGCGTAAAAACAGGTGTTTGCAGCCTTGCTTTCTCTTGCTGGCTTGAAAAATTCACTAAAAAACTTATCGGAATTGTACAAAGTCTTTGTATTATTTTTTTTGTTACTATCATACAGACTTTACCATATAAATCCTATAATTACGTTTACGATTGACATTATGTACTAATATTTTTTACTGTTAGATTACCACGATTCTCCTTTCTGTCGGTGTTCGCTCCTCTTTAGTTTACATCCAATACATTTGCCCTCGAATAAAGCACCAGATACCACGCTTCCAATTCCCATTTCAATTGATGCGGTCGAAAATAATATATCCGGAGTATAAAGGAATCGTATTAAAATCAGAACACAATCATCCGGGTATAAAATTCGAGTCGTGGAGACAATTTTTAGAGACTCTATGCTTTTTTCTCTTAATAAAAACATGTATTTTCTTTTGTTACTAATAAGAACTGTACACACTCGTTACCGGAAACATTAACAACACACCGTTTCAAAACTCTTTTATATGAAATATTCTTTACCGCAGCCTCTGACGTTTGAGCATAGATAATATATCTTTAATGAATATCATTGCACGACGCGTACACAAGACCATTTGCCTTCTCTAATAGAGCTTCCGACTATACATTATAATAAGAACGTTTACTCGGTCGTTAGAATTGTTTCCGCTACGTCGAACGGCTAACCACCACAGTGATTCCTTCAAATATCTGCAAAGTAGTATGCTGGATGCTGCGTTAATTGGCATCTAGCTTGCGAGAGAGCCGGCGCAGGTCCTTTTCGTATGGATCAGAAGAAACACACGATGTACGCTTTTGTTGAAATTGAGCAGAAAGCTAGAATTGTATCGAGTTTGGTTTCGCTGTTGACAAGCCTAACAACTGTCGCAGGGCAGTCCTCGATGCCCATTCGAGAGTCCATTCCTAATCCCTTCCTGTCGAGTATTGGTCCTTTGCTGACGGAGTTACCTCGTTCGTTGCCCACTTATCGTCTATCATAATATATTACAATAATATTACATATAATACTATCCATGTATATTAAAATATTTAACAGCGAGCCCTGTGGCAGACTGCGTGATCTTCCGATAGAAAAAGAACCAAGAGACGGCGTTAGTCTTTGACGTAGTCGAATTCACAAGGATCCAAGGTAACACGTTAGTCTTACAGATTGGCGAATTCACAGCACATGCCCAAAAAACTGTTGAGCCGAAATAGAAACAGCGAAATCGACTCCGGCGGACTGCGAGCGTATCCGTCGGCCGGCTACGAAGATTCTATTATATCCTTTACCTAACGTGGCTCGGCTAGCCCGGTGTCAGCCAGGATTTTGATTAATCATTAGAGGACACTGCAACAGCAGTAGCTCTTCTTCTCTTTCTCGGGGCTGAAGTTCATCTCGCGTACGATCTCGGCGAACACGTCGTTGACGTTCGTGCGGTTCTTCGCGGACGCTTCGACGAACGGGCAACCCCAGACTTGTGCCAGTGCAGTGCCCTCAGCCGTGTCCACCTCGCGCTGGTGTTCCAGGTCGAGTTTGTTCGCGACGAGTAACACCGGCACGCGTTCGGTACCTTTCACACGGGTGATCAATTCCTTCATGGCTTTGATGTCCTGGAAGGTTTGGTGATTCGTCAGACTGTACACGACCACGAAACCCTGACCGTTCTTTATGTAGAGGTCCCGCATGCTGGCGAACTGCTCGGTGCCGGCGGTGTCGAGGATCTCGAGCACGCACGGCGAGTTGTCCACTTCGATCTCCTTCCGGTAGAAATCCTCGATCGTTGGGTCGTACTTCTCCATGAAGCATCCCGAGACGAATTGCACGGTGAGCGCGCTCTTGCCTACCCCGCCCGAACCGAGGACGACTACCTTGAACTCGCGCATCTCTTTGCCAGTTCGCCTCCGTCTCTTCCTCCTCCTCCTTCTCCTCCTCAACGTGTCCAGGACCGAGAGGAAGGCTGGCTGCTGCTCTCAGTGTTCTCTGCTCTCTGTTCTCTCCACCGTGTACTGATCGGACCGATTGCACACTGCCACACCGCCGATGCCGATTCTTCTTTCTCGAACCGTATAGCCGTGCGGTCGTAGAGCCAACCGTGGCTGCCCGCTACTAACTGCGTCCTCGTATGCTCGAAGCTAACGCGCTCCAACGAGAACAGCTCTTATTGCCGAACAAAGGCATCGATACGACCGTCTACGTACTAAAGCACACGACACGATACAATGTGTATATCATCCACACGTTACGTTTTCACTGCGGCGACGACCACGACGATGATATTAATCGAGACGCAACCGTTCCTCAAGCCCGAACAGGACATGACAGCACCGTAATTCGCACTCTCTGTCACACACCGCAGTCCCCTGGCGACGTTCGCGTTCGCAGTCGCAGTCGCCTGGCCTGCCTGCCTCTTTCTTCCTGTTCTGTCTTTCCTCTACCCCTCACTTCTTCCCTGGCTCTGACGTGCGCGACGCCATCTTATCGCGCTTTGGATTTTCTTCGAACCTCTCCGACTGGCACTCGAACATCGAGCACTAGGCCTCTTCTATCTCCTCCGCTTCCTCCTCGCTACTACCTACTGCTTCGTACGAGTACAGCCTGGTCAATTGTGTACGATATATCGGGCCCACGACACTTATCTCGACCGAGCCGAAATCGTGAACCTTAAGTCGCGTTTTCAACCTCGTCGCTTGGACCTCGAGTTTCCTTTCGATACGGAAACGCGATTGGCCGGTTACCGACCGAGACAGAGAACACGGACGAATAGCAGCGCTGCGACGAACACAGTCCGTTCTATCTCTATCTTTTTCTCTTTCTCTTTCTCTAGTTCTGCGTGCATATAAAACAGTGCCCGAGGAAAATAGTAAGAGAGGAATCACGGAAACTCCCTTTACCGGATGCAAGTGTCATTCTCTTATCTTCCAGACAGCATTATCCACGACCTCGACGCTCCCGAGCGTTCAGTGAGTTTTATTAATATTACCAAACGTTCCTTTCAGATGTACGAATCAATTTTACAGCTATTCTTCGCATTCGTGCGGCCGTGCTTGGACACATTACCCGGTTATTCGCAACCGATGCTTTTATTAATAACGATGAGTCAATCGTTGCGGTCTTCTTCTTCTTCTTGTTATTATTTTTATTAATAATTATTAATAGCTATCCGTGCTACTGTTACGTTGCCAGAGTAAATAGACATTTTTAGAGATCTGTATGAAATATTTGTAAACAGTTCACCACGTACTGAATAATGTTAGGAACACAGACGTTCTCGCGAGAGAGTTAATTGAGTCATCGAGCATTGCACAAAACTAACGCGGCTCGTCCGTGTGCGTGTTCGTGTCGATGATGTACAGAAGCAGAAGATTGCTCATCACATGAGAACACAGCATAAATCGTCCCAAAAGAAATACATATTGAGATGGGTAGAGACTTAGAGACATGCGTGCAATTGCGTGCAATAGGAAATTCGATTTTCAATCATATATACATACTACTCGTTTTTTCCTCTGAGTGTTCCTTCTTTCTTTTCCGGTATAACGTTCGAAAACGGAGAAAAGGAAAGAAGAAAGGATAAGACGATAAAGGTGACTGAGAGAGGATCGTATGTATAATATATAAGTAACATATTCGATAGTTTTCTTTCGATGGGCGTAACCCCGGTTTTCCGTAAAACAGGAAGCGTACATCGTCACCGTATCTTGCGGTCTCTAACATTCCGATAATCCGCGTCGTGTCCCTTCGGTGTCGATATGTCGCATAGAAATATGTGATTCCAGCTCTCGCTGACGACCTTGTGGTATGCGAACGCAGACACATGTGAGACACGATGACATCATCCGATGAAAGTGTACATAACTGAACAATGCATCACTTCGGCGTTATGTTCGGTGACGAATTGACGATAATTAGTCAGCGAGAGAGACAATTCTGAATGGACCATTGAACGAGCACGAAAATTCGTTGAAACATATACAGCTTCTTTAAACGAAAGCAAAATCTAAAAGATTAATGGAATTCATTATCATCACGCGCGAAAAGCTTGATTTTATTTAGCAGTTTTAGCTTAATAATACGTGCGTACATTGTTTGTTTTAGCGTAGTAGATGCGGTTGCAATTGTGTAGAGTTGCAGAGGGCAAACGAATCGATTTACACATTGCACTGTACTGAATCAGCTGTCACCGAGCACAATGCATCTGGCACTCGAGATGCACGTGCAATTATCGCTCCGCTTATCAATGATTTTCTATGTCGCTAATTAGGACGTCTTATTGATTAACGACTAATTCAGACTGATTATCCCGATTGCTTGACGGTTCGTTCACCGTGCAGAGAGTAATCAGTGCGTGATCGACAGTACGAAGAAAAAAGAATAGCACGAACGAAAAGTTATCGAGGTTGTACACAATAAACGAGGAAACTGTCGATTAGGGTCCATGAAACCTAATTCAAGGCTGTTAAAAAGTAGTGCAACAGCCGTGGCGGAATCTAGTTTAAGGTGTCATTCTAGTCTTTTTCTTCTCCAACACCTGCGATTCTTGATTTCAATCGATCCATACATAATCCTGTTCGCGTAGACGTATCGATTTGTTTATATTCTGTCTTAACATTTACCCACTAATTGGTTACCGATTGTTAGAATAGAATTTTTAAAAATAAAAACATGACATCACCGGAGGAATAATTCGTTGTATAATAATAGAAATAAACGATAAAAGAGCAGGCTTTAATTACGGCGTCGACGAGAATACTGAGAAATCTAAAAGCGTGTGTTCCTTTAATATGTTTCGTAGACCAATTATCGATTTTTAATTATAATATGTTATATAGTTTCCATGATGCTCAAATTAGGTGGTTAATTTAGCGAAAAAATTTATCGATCATGGACGTGCTCGGGAGACAAAGGATTGTTATCAATAAAAAAATGCAGAGTTATCGGCTATAGCTCTCGTGTCCTCACGTAAAGTTACAACGACCTTTACGAGGGGACAATGACCTGACTATACAATAACATTACACTGTCACGATTAGGAATTTCGTGTCATCGTGTGATCCTTCTCGTAACTAATTACCACAGTGACTACTCCGTTCGTAACGATGGTGTCTGTACGCAGAACATTACCGACCGTGCGGTTATGTAAACATAACCTAAATATCAAAACAACGCACAGACAAGTAACAACAAGAGTAACAGTTTCGAATAATCAACTGTCAAGTGTCAACAAGATACTTAACAATTCCTACCGCAAGTTCAATTTTTGTTTTCGACTGTCATGTTTGATCGTAATGTAATACGCGCATCTCAAATAATCATGCATGGCAATTGCATCGTACAATGTTAAATATGTCCTTAGTCCTTGTTAGTAACATTAGGAATGTGCCAATGGAGCCCAATCAGTCATTTCGATTCTACGTAGTTTGAAGAATGAAAAAATAATTGTGGTATAGGTTTTGCACTCCAAATTCACCCTTGCGCAAATCAAATTCAACCCATTATCAATTTCATTTCAAATTAATTATTTATTTATTTAGATTCAATTATATATTTATGTAGACACTCGCAAACACAGTCATTACATATGTACTTTCATTTTTAAAATTTATTAATCAGAAAATGGCTACAATGAATACATATACATATATTATCTACACACCGTTTTCATACATTACAAAGTTTTAATGAATTGGTAATTACTTTGAAATAAATATTTGATGTAAATAAAATGTTGAATTTCTTAACGATTAGTTTACATTTGATTCGATTTCTTTTACAAAAACTTAAAAATACTTTATTTGTAGAAGGTTAAAATTGATTTTCAAAAGGGTGAATTATTGGTGTGCAAACCTGTAACAATCCCTACCGTAAGTTCAATTTTTCTTTTCGACTGTCATTGTTTGCAAACAATCATGGCAATTGCATCGTACAATGTCAAATATATCCTCGGCCATTGTCAATAACATTGGGAATATGCCAATGGAGGTCAATTAGCAACTTCGATTCTGTGCAGTTTGAATAATGAAAAATAATTGTGGTATAATAAAGACGATACAGAGATAATATAAAATTAATGCTCTGTATTGGTATATTTGAATGGGGTTCTTTCAAGTGAAATTTCTTTGTTAATTCAAGTGAAATATGGCTTCCCCCTATGCGTCGCAACCACCCCCGCCGCCATATTCGCCGATGCAACCGATTGCAACTGCACCGGCGCCTGGCGGGTTCGCGATGCCTCAACCCGGTATGCCGATGCCCCAATCCGGTATGCCGATGCAGCCACCCGGTATGCCGATGCAGCCACCTGGAATGCCGATGCAACCACCCGGTACGTTGAAGCAACAGCCTGATATGCCGATTTTATCACAAGGTAAAACATTGATGGAAAAGATTTCATTAACCTTCCAGTGTACGGGATTGGGTCTGTAAGATCCACGAATTCAAATTGTACTGTTCTCATTTTCTTTAAATTATCTTGAATGTCATTCCTCGATGAATTCTTGCTTTACCGATAGTTTTATGTAATGTACGTTCGCTATGAGAATGTTATCTGAAGGACTATATTTATCGTTTCGAATCGCTGTCTCGTAGTTACAGAGCACGCAATAAAAATCATGTTTACGTCGCGCTTATCGCCTCGTATCAGATTTCGTTTGGATCGTATTTTTAAACAATCGCATCCTTGCTGACTAGACACTGTTTGCGTCTTTAAAACGAAAAAATAAAAGGTAACCGCCTTGCGAGAGATATAAGGCTGACCTTGAATAATTTGACCTTGAAAATAGTATATCGTTATTCTTCAATGATTTTAGTTCTTCTCCTGTTCGAAGTATGTACCCATTTTTATTATAAATGCATAAAATCCACAATCTACCGATAATAATCTTCCGTGTTTGAAATGTCCACATGGTTACTTCCTCCTCTTATCACCAGGAAAATTGGTTATCTTTCGATTAATTTGCATTAGGCGTATAAATTCATTTGTAGCCCTCGAAATGAATCATTGTATTAGAATGAAATTCGTTACTGACTTTATCGGTTGTAAAATGAAGGTAATGGGAATTATTCTCAAGGTTCCAACATATGTGGCTTGTTTGCGAGTGAAGTGATTTGTACACCTATTAATCGCAATTTAATTGAAAGATCAGAATTAGAAACGAACAGCCCGTAATCGGATTACTTTAGAATTATAATTCCTGTAGAAACGGCTACCAGTAAGTGCTCGATTCGGCTGAAATGAGGGTTAGTAGGTTAAACGTTCCCGAATATTGGTGGATGTTCGGGGCAGTTACCTCGAGTCCGAGTTTATCAGTTGACTAGCATTATCGGGGTCCGCAGTGCAAGAGAAAAGAGGTCGTAAACGAGCCACGATACAGCCTCGGTGTTTGCCAAGTGACGATCAGTAAGTAGATAATAGTCGTCTTCGTTGATGGAAGCGTCACGTATGCGGGATAAGTGACATCCAGTTTCGTGTTCCCGTTGGCTCAGCTCGCCCTCTTATCGGCAGTAAATACACCCGCGCCATTCCGTGCGAACGGTGGGCCCCTTCAACCGAGGGCCCGCAGTCTTCTTTCTTTGGGGATTTTAGTGTAGAGAACAATTAACATTAACCGATCGATTGATGCCTGGAATTTATCTTTCTCTGTGATCTTGATCCCACCGTGACCGTGCCATCGTGAACTCCTCGATCCATGGACCAACGAAAGCGATCGAATTTTTCTTCAACGCTGCACGATCGTCAATATTCTTTGGAACGTGGAAATCCCACCGGAAGAGCAGACAGACGAACTGGAGGGATGAGTTAACTCTCCGGATGATAAACAGAACCGAATTGAACGAATCGACCCATTGCACAAGGAGAGCAACGATTAGAGTGACCATTCATATGTTCGAGGAGAAACAATTGAATGCTTTTCATAACCGAGTGTACACCTCTCGCGTTGTAGCCTATCGGAGCTCCATGAGTTACGTCTCCAGATATACGAGTCTGCCTATACGTATAACGGGCGAATAAGAAGACTCGTGGACAGGGTCAGAGTTGCTGGACGATTGTCCGGTAATGTTACGTTATTGTCCTGATAAATGAACCCTCCTATACGGAGGTAGAGTCTCTTCAGGCTTTCTTCTATCGTTCAATTCTCTTTTGGATCGCTAGAAATCCTATTTCACCGGGGAGAGACGTGTTGCGTGGACTATAAACGATGGAACTCTAGCTGAACATAAGCAGAAATTCTCCGATAGAACCGCGAATGCGATTAGTATAGCTCACTTTTAACCGTTTGCACTCTAGAGGCCAACTGAATCGCCCACGTTAGCGTCGTCCAGCAACGTGTGGCCTAATTGCTCACGGTGCAAAAGGTTAAATTTGCATATTGCATTTATACCTCGTTATCACATAATTTTTTACGTAATATTCTTCTGTTGTTTCGAGGCAGCCTGTGTCGGGGAAGGGGCCTGTGTCGTTTTAGAAATCGCGTTAATTTCGAGAAAACGTTGGCGGACAGAGATCGAGGGGACGAGGCCGGTTGCACGTTGAGGTGATTCATGGTTAATCAACGGTGTACGAAGATTAAATAATATCCCGGCCAATCTGCGAAACGACGCGACGCTGCCAGCCGGACGTGCGTCGGCGGATTCGCAATTCGCTGCTGTCGAAGGGCTGCAATCATGTTGCAAAATACGGCAGACCTTCGTTTTTGCAAACGTACTGGCCACCGTGTACCGTATGCTTGCCATCGTGCTCGCCGCAATTAAAAATTACACTTCGATTGGGTCAACGATACTCGATCGAAGTGGTAATTTCGCAAGGCACACATCTAAATTCGTCCGAATAGATAAGATAATGTTTTTAATCGTTTGTCTCGAATGTCGTCGGAGTTTATCTCGTGTACGAATAATTGTAATTGAACAAACAGCGAATTACTAATCGGAGGAAAGGTATTTATGTTCCGAAGATACCGTCTCTTTTATCGATATCAGGATTACGATCGTTTTGATCGGCTAGTTGAACAGGTAATCGAGTTCTCGTAGAAGAAAATAAATGATTTTCCATCAATTGTCGCGGCGTATGTGCTATACAAGCGTAACGCAAGAGAAAACACGAGGACAGTGTGGGTTGCTCTAAATATGTGCTCCCTACTGAACAGTTGGAAAATCTTCATCGCGCGGAGAAGTATTTATTGTTTTCTTTATCTACGAAGATAACGACGTGAAGCGGAGCAGCCCGAGGAAGTAAATGTGTCCCAGGAAAAGTACATAAGTTTTATCGTTTCGCCGAGTCGGGGGATCGCACGACGAAACAATTGTTTCTTAATTTAGTGCATTGAACGCTGTCGATACCAAAGGACACAATCCCGGCGATTGTCATCAATTTCATACAATATCACCGATTAATTACAGACGGTCCCGTTAACGAATAGAATTTTTCGCTCGGCGTTGAGAACGCGCCCCGGTAATCTTGACCAATTAATAGTTAAATATATTATGAGAAATTTTGTGTGTGCAATCAGTTTGAAACCTCGTTGTCGAGTATCACAGAGAGAGATCGCGTCGAAAATAATGAGAAGCCAAGAGTGAAATGTTTTTTGCGCGATGGAGTCCGAATATTACGAGACTTCCTGGAAGGTAAAGGTGCAACAAGTACGGAGGCGACTCCGCACTCTGTTTCGGGACACGCTGGAGAGGTACCGCTCGAAACGGAAGAAGGGATACACGAGGTTCCTCACGGATGAGGAAAAGAGGTGCCACAATACGCTCCTTATACACGAAATTTCGTCGAGCGCGTTCGCCCGATCTTCTCAGATTGCAACAAAACTTTGATCATCTTTTATTGTTTTAAATAATAGTATGGCAATTTATATATAGAGTCGCCATTCAAGTGCTAGGGGTTTAACATTTTGATTGTCTTTTTGATGAAAACTGCTCGACTAAAGTACGGGAATATAGTGGAGCGGCGAGCGGTACGGTGATTTTTGTTTGTGTGTGCACTGCTACTCTCTCCCCACCGCTCCACTATAAACAGTCACATTTAATTACATTAGTTTGATTTTGCTCGTTGCTTGTTGCTTGTTTGATATGTATGTACCCTTAGAAGATAATTTGTTTTCAGGAACGACTGTAAATTTGATTTCAGGTGGTTGGTTGCCACCGAGTACGAATTGTCCACCCGGCTTGGAGTACCTTATGGCCCTTGACCATCTTTTCGTCCACCAAAAAGTCGAGCTGATCGAAGGTTAGTTGCTCGTGCGTGTCGCTAACGTTATCGTCAATTTTCGTCTCCGTATCGTTCATTCGAATTGAGTGTAACGGGGTCGCAAATGGGTCGTTAGAGCACAGTAGCCGGCCGGCCATTAAACCTAGAGTGCACAATTTGAACAAGCTTAGCGAGTTCAAGAGCTTACCTATCGATCCAAAGATCTAGGGTCTGAAACGCTAGTTGCTTCTGCAAACGTAGACCATTTCGATCGTCAACATAGCCGCTCTACATTCCGTAGGTCATCTCCATTTGGTTGAATCATTTCTCGAGAATAGTGCACTGTTTAAAAATAATATTGTGCAAGAAATTGTTACTTCATTTCGCTTCAGACCCTTAATTCTTCAAATAGAAAAATAACGGTGCGATAAAGGTATCTCGCTCTGTTTGAAACGCACTGTTGTGTTTGAAAAGGTCTACATAATCATTCGGCACAAGTATCACACAGTGCAAGCAGGAAAAATTTTCGAAGCCGAGAAACTTAAAATTGACGTTGAACAGTATAGCTTTCAGAATGAAAATTGATCGAGCTTCTGCTTATGCGAAAAACAGCTTTCGTCGGGTTCGAGACGAAAAACAAGTACAGCGTGATGAACGTCAGGGGCGAGCCGGTGTACTACGTTGCCGAGCAATCCGGGATATGTGCACGATTATGTCTGGGCGCGTATCGGAGCTGCGAATTTCAAGTGATCGACGGTGCCAGAAGAGAAGTCCTTCGAATGGTTCGACCCTTCAGGTGCAGCAGCTGTTGCTGTCCTTGCTGTTTGCAGGTATGTATATCATCTTTTTGCACCGTCTGAAGAAACGAAGCCGGTCCTTGACGGGAACCGATCGTGCCGGAAATGCTAACTACCGACCAATAAATTCGTACGTCGATGTTAACGCCTTAATCCCCTGCAATTTCTCACCGGCTTTCATCACGGTAGCAAAAACTCTTGTGTCTGCAACAAAAAAGTGTTGCCCGTTGTATCTAGCATGCAGACATTTCCGATTTCAAGCTCTGATTCACTCGTATAAAACGACAGTTTACTGTTGTTTCTAATCGCAGAAGATAAAGACCCTAATTTATTTCAGATTTCTCCGATGCTCGTTTTGAAACTGCGAATTTCTACCTACGTCATTTCGAGAAACGTGTGCGTCAGCTTTTCGTGAATCACTGCATCCTGCTCGATGCACGAATTTATCGCTTTTCCGGAATACAGTTGCATGAAAGTCCATCAGCCACACCGAATTCTTATTATCTTTCTAGGAAGCATTGAAAGTTGAAGATTATGTATACGTTTAAATGTTACAAAAATAGATACAGTTGCTCTGTATCGGTGCATCCACATAAAAAATAAGGTCATAGGAAGTTGGACGTATTATGACATATGATTTTCTCCTATTTTCACTTCAAAAAGAGCAGTCGCTTGTCCCAGTTCTCAGAATCACCCTGTATATCAAAATTTGTTCAAGATATAACACTTGAAAAATCCAATTTTGGCCACGAGAAATGGGTTTCCAGTCCGCTGTGCATAGGTACGGTTGATCGGTTTACGAAGGACGCATGGGTCGCGTAATTGCCCTCCTTATTTATGGCGACCGACGAGTATTGCTCTTGCAAAACGCCTCCCGTTAGCGGCTTTGTCGAACATGCGGCGCGCATATGACGCGCGCGAACTTGGTTGCACACGTGCGCACCATCTGCGACGATCACCTTCGACGAAAATGTTTAGTCGTCCCATCGGGAAGCCCAGTCACGATCGCTTATTCTTTGAACAGCACCGACTGGTCGCCGGCCACGATTCCTTGCGGCGGTATTGTTCGAAACACGTCCAGCCTAGAGAGTCGTCTGTTTGGACAGTCTGTGTTTTCGATTGTTTTCGTGATATTAACCAGTGATTTGTTTGTTTAGGAGCTGGAGGTCTATTCCGGTGACACATTGTTGGGCTCGGTGTCGCAAGATTGGAGTTTATGGCGGCCATCGTTTTCGGTTCGCAACGCGTCCGGGGATACCGTATTGACCATCAAAGGGCCATGGCTTCGATGTTGCGTAGAAGTAGCGTTCAAGGTAATTTACATGCAATTTGGAAAACTCGGTTTCCATGGAAGGGATACGGAATGGTTGTACACCGCGAGGGTCATCGGCGACCGGCCCTATGGAATTACTTAATGCGTGGGCACACTGGGTCGTTCATGTCTAGGCGAACATTTCACTTTTGTATCCTTCCAAAGGGAAAGAACAGGAGACCCTTATTATTATGGGGGTAGACTCGCGTTTCCAGGATTGCAAGGGTGCGGGATGCGCCTTTTCATTTTTCGTTAATGCAAATATGGGGTTTTTCCGAAGTCAAAATCGCTGGATAAAAGATCAATCTAGGCCAGGGGTGGCAAACCTTTTACATACCGTGCGCCAATTCGTTTCGCATACGAGTTCAGATGCGCCGTACAACTCAAGCACTTTTTCTACCTACTTATGTTCATTGTTGGGGTTGAAAAATAGGGATAGGGGTAGGATCTGCTTCGCTTGGGTGAGGAAAAGGATAACTCAATCACGCAACTAAATTAATTTACGTCAGTTCAAAAGACACACGTTTACTGGAGCACCCATCCACAATAGTGAGAAATGGTCTCTTGGATGAGAGGGCGATCGCTGTCGTCAATCCCGCAATTCACATCCTACAATTGTAAACTGCATGAAATGAACTGATAGCACTCACAAGGGAAGGACTCCAGGTCGTCCGACTTCGATTTTGATAATTTTCGGGATAATTAATTAATTATATAATAGTTTTGATAATTAATTCGGGGAAAAATATCGCAGTAAAACGTACACCCGCAGTTATAGGTACATTTACCCTAAGTATCCCAGAATTTTTTCAAATTTTTCAAAAGCCGAAAACAAAATTCGCGTAGCGGAAGCGTTGAACAACGAGGTTTTTGTGCAGGTGAAGTCTGCCGACGGCCATCACACGGTTGGAGTCATTCAAAAACAATGGAGCGGATTTGGTAGGGAATTCTTCACGGATGCCGACAATTTCGGCATCTCTTTCCCCCTAGATTTGGATGTGAAGATGAAAGCCGTTTTACTTGGTGCTTGCCTGCTAATTGTGAGTTTCCTTTCATCGTTTCGTCTTCGGTATAACAATTTGTTGATTGGATACTAATGCAGCTGTGTTTCAGGACTTCATGTACTTCGAAGGACAGAATAATAACAATCTGTAGAACTTTATACACTGGACAATGCGGGATTATTGCGTTCTCCAATGCTGGACAGTTCAAGAAACTCTATTATATTAATGATTAATGATCCCTGCAAAACTTCTAACTACAGGGAATCACGCTCGAACGTGTAATATACTTGAATCTGATGAGTTATTTTTATAAATGTGTAAAAAGAATCGTTCGTCGAACGATTTCTTAAAGATCTGACATGTAATCGTTGTCGATTATTATTCGGTATGTTTGCATTTAACTGTCAGAATATGATTTCAGTAGAGGATACGATATACACATGTACATTGCGCTGCGCGCCAACGTTTCAATTGCATACGCAACAATTGCCATTTATTTAGAAATGTGTTATTTTATAGTGCTACGTTCAGAGACTGACAGGTTTCCGATGTCAAAAACAAATCCGATTTATACAACAAATTTTACTACGCGTTGATACCAATGCAACTAATTACTTTACACGCGAACTCTACAGCGATCGTATACATATTAGTTATTTTATATTGTATTTACAAATTGTAGAAACACTGTATGATATTTTTGTGATGTCTTATAAAGAATCTTCAGAATTGAAGTGACAGCTGGTTTCATTACCGTAAGTAAGTCGCAACGCATAATAGTGAGGGCTAATTAATATAGACCGTGTTTGCGACAGAACATTAACTTTATTTTCTCTTGTATATGCTGTTACATGAAATAAGTGCATCACAATTTATCTTAAATCCGGCCGGAGAAACTTAACGTGAGACACCCTTCAACACTTCCGTGGACAAAAGTAACAACCCTACCGTAAAACGTTTATTCTTACAACACCGACACTATACATATACATATAATCTCATTTTGTCAACAGATCCTGGTCGTGTAAGGTACAGCCTGTACAAAATATAAGTACATCCATATTTATAAAAGTACAACGTTCAGCCGCCATCGGAAGACGGTAGAAATAATGTTTCATTTAAAACGTCGGAGCAAGCAAGGCTTTCGATAGCAGTATTCCAATTTCGGTGAAATTAAACATGGAAATTCAGTTATCCGATCGATTTCGATCATGTATCCGGCTCGGATAGCGCCATGGAGAAACCGGGCGGAGACATCGAGCGGGCGAGGCCTCGTCGCTCCTGGTCTCGACAGGACCAGGGCAATCCTGGTCAAGCAAGCATCAAATTTCCACCTTGTTCGAACTGATTCGTGAATCGATACGAGGCGGGACCATCGAAACCTATAGATCGAAATTTTGCAACACCTAACGACCATCCCGCCGAGAAAGAAGTTCCTCGAAAAACTTGCCCGCGCGGAAGATATTGGAAACCAGTCTGTTGGGAGCATTAGATCCTTAATCCTACGAATATATCAATACCGCACATCGAGTTCAATTATTAGGTCACAGATAAAGCGTATAGCTCGGGTTCTATCGCGATCTCTGCGGCGCGGCACCACGCGAAACAATTCACGATTCTCATTCGTTAACGTCTCTCGTTTCTATCGCTAGGAATTGGCGAACGTTCTCGCGCGACGGTAACGAGGGAGAATCGCGAAACGGTGGCTTATACTATACGAAACGTCTAGAACAAGTTCTGCAAAATAAAATCGATTGTGGCATAGCTCGGTGCTCTTCTCGAACTAATCAGGTACTCCGTCCAAACGTACTTCTAATCGTCGAAGTATACGCTTTAACTCTAACAAATGCTACGTCTACCTTTCAAGGAATGACTCACGATTATCGTCGACACACACGTCGATTGGCAAAGGACATATATTATAGTATATCTCTCAAGATAGAAACGGAGCGCGGGACGAGTCGCGTGTATGTCGCGAAATGAGCGGCAAGGCTTTCACTTAATTTAGCACTTCGAGAATCAGCGAAGACGTCTTTCTTAGAATTCTCGAACACGAACTTTCAAAAATTTGTGACGGGCAGTCGCGTTCGCTTCCGTCCCTATGGAACGGATCTCATAACAGTCGTAGGCAAACTTTGCTGAGTTTACCGAATTCATACGAGTAAACGTTCTTAGAAGATATAACGTCGTTCGTCGCACCGAAGACACTGCTCGGTCGAGTCGTAAACAAATTCCGGCATTGGACATCGAGAAATCGGTAAATCGTTTCGAAGGAGACGTGGACGGGATTCGTTTCTGACTCGACTGAGAACAGTTGGAAGCATTAATTGCGAGCAAAGAATGGTCCGGCGAGTCTTATCCAAATAAGATTACAGAAGCCCTTAAGTAAAGCAGACGTCCGCGAAGAACTTAACGAACATTCATTTTGGGACGTTCAGAAGAAATACAGATATGTCGTGTGCAAATATCAATGCACTCTCTACGCAAAATGCAGGTCAGGCACGAGCACCAAGCGCTCTTCGCTCCCGGGAGCAAAGTCTCGGGGCCAAGTGGGCGTGGTCTTGTTGCTCACGACGCGACGCAGCGCCAGACTGCTCATGCCTAACCAAACTCTGATCTAGGTTCTAGAGCAGTCCCGTTTAGCTGTCGCCCGTGCGAGAAGAGAATTTGGTTTCAGTGACGGCGATCGACAGCGGACGCAGATGCTCGCATTCGAATGCGCATGAAACAAGAAAATGCGCGTCTGTCCATTCACGAACGACAATGAAATTTTCCCGCTGACGTCACATTGCCCTCAGATATGCCCGCGGGCATACCGAACAGGACTGTTCTAGAGTGTCTGTTTAGTTGCTATAATTATATTGTAGTTTGTTTGATCGGTCTCGAGTTCACCCACCAGTCACTAATGGAATGTACCAGCGAATTTCGAGTCCACTTGGATCGGATTAAGATACTATCGTGGATCGAGCGCTTCGGAGTAAATAGCGTTCAGGACTGCCAACCGTCTCGTCTTTATTTGATTATGTTTCGAACGAGAAATACGGTGAATTTTTTCGTGCAAGCGGAAATGTTTCGTGAAATATTCGTAAACGTCGAGTCGTCGTTGCAAAAAAGTTGCATGGAACGGTTCCGGCAGCACGCCTAGCGCAATACTCTTCTCACAGTTTCAACATCAAAGACCGACAAAGTGAGGTGTGCCACGGTAAATCACATCGAACGATCTTTAATGGAAACATCGTCTATCGTAAAATCCTCTGTTGCCGTCTTGGGCATGAAAAAATCTCTTCGAAAGAAATACAGCGCGTAGGAACACCGAACACTTAAAAAATAAGATCGTAGCGATCGCTCGCGGCGATTGTACCGACACGGGGTACAGTAAATACAATAATCCCTTTTTCCGTTTCTTCTCGTCGTTAATAATCGCATCTCGACATAACATACATCAAACGTTCTATGAAAAACATTTACAACCTTTCTACTGTAACATTTAAGAGTAACGTGACCAGAGTTGTCGATCATCTCGTTAGATCGCAATTGCCATCCGTTAATCTTGATTCAGAGACCAGATGTATGGGGATTAGATCAATCGCCACATGAGAATTTAACGATCCGACATACTGATTATTGTTAACCGGGTTTCGAAGAATTTAACGACTTCATCGAAAATTGAGTCGGACTGTTAACGTGGAAAATAAATAGTTAACGAGGTGTAATGCCGGCGACGTTATTAAATAAGCCGCCGAACAGCAGTCTCAATCGGTGCAGAAATCGCCGTAAAAAAATACATCGCGTGACATGTAATATTCTCGCATAACATTTGAAGGTAAACATTAACAGAAAGGGACCCAGCTCCGATGACCTTCATCTTCGTATATGTTGTTAAGGTCAACATTCCGAACAACTTTTCCATATACATGTACCCGTCGATCGGTCTTTTAGTTTCGGAGATAATTGTAAAAAATAGTGCTCAACTGCATACAGTAACCACAACCAGTCGGCACCATCCCGGCACAAGCTGCCCTCGGCACAATCCTGACTGCTCGGTCCGGAGGGCAGCAGTTCCCTAGTTTTAGAAAATTTTTTTCCCATAAATTTGCATAAATGCTTGATTGCGTTGTAATCAATACAACAGTGAAGAAAATGGTACGGCAAGGGGTTAAGAGAGAAGAAGTAACATTCAATTCAGTTTCTATCTTTTGCAATCGATGCAAAACGTAAAACGGTCCCTAACACTAGGGATCGTGCTGCCCCCTTAAAATGGACCGAGCGGCCAGGATTGTGCCGGGCTATACTTGGGCCCAAATAAGAAGGTACTTCTTCTGCGCATGTTGTTGCGCGTCAACCATGAAATTGATGGCGTCAGCCAATGATCGCGTGGTCGACGAAGTACGAGTAGGAGGATTAGCCAATGAACGAGTTCCGTTAGAATCATATGCGCAGTAGAGTCTTAAATTCGTCGGCTAGTAAGAACCTTCTTATTTGGGCTCAAGCATAGTGCCAGTGTCGCCAGATGAGGGGAATCACGGTGAGATGACGCATCCCCTCTCTGATGACCAGACCAGTCCACGGCACAGGCACCGTGGTCTACGGTCTTAGTGGGGGACGTTGGAGTGTGCGCGTGGTGCTGTAATGGGATAGTGGAAGGGGAAAAGGAGGAGAGGAAATTAAGCCAGTTTCTACCTCATCTGGTGACACTGGCTGGCAGTGTTCCCAGACAGGGGTAATCGAAAAGGAATCGAGGGGCATACAAGTACCCCCTCTCTGAAGATCAGAGTAATATGTGACACGTTGCGTTACTAGAATAGAGTGAGGCGAAATGGCGAATGGGAGACACGTTGCGCGTGTGCGATAGGGACTGAACGGTGGAATAGGATAGTGGAAGGGGATAAAGATGAAGAGCCTGGAGAGGGAATGAGGTTCGTTTCAACCTCAATCTGGCATCATTGCTGGCTGGTGCTGAGGGCAAAATACGAGCCCACGCGAGCCATCGTGTGATTTGAGCAGCTTCGAGCGACGTTCAGCCAGTATGATGCTCGTTAGGTGGCTTCCGCAGCTGGACTCGATTTTTGCTACGACAGGCTTGGTTGACTGGCCTACTTGACTGGCTGAAACGAAGACCGAGCGACGGGTATATGTGTAGGAAAAAGTTGTTTAGAATGTTGACCTTGACAACATCTTTCAAGAGCTGAGTCCTCCTTTGTCAATATTTACCCATTTGGATCGATTAATTGTTGGTTAATTTCCAATTGCGTTGTCGATAGGTACCAGGGGTAAAGTAACCCGGTTAATTAGTTCATACGATTGAACATAGGGAGCAGCAACCGCGGGTTCCACATTTGGATGCGACTGACAGGTGGGGTACCGTTGGTGAATTGTTTTTTTCTGGTCGGAGGGGGACGACAAGCAGGTACATTTTAATGGCAGCAGGTACGAAGTTCCGTCAATCTGGTCACATTAATCAAAATCATCCAGTCAACGATCCACCAACGGTGTATACCAGTATATACGCGATTCGAATCCAACCGGGACTGGTCTCGGCAGTATCAGACCGTCGTCTCCCGAAATATCTTCACCGACGAGTCCGCGTGCTTGATGTGAATGTATCTGGTGATCGTAGACGCGGCGTTGTTGTTGTTGTTGCTGCCTCCGACGCCGCCGCCGCCGCTGTGATTGTTGTTGTTATTGTTGAGCACCTCGCGACTGGTCAAGCCGGACATCACACCCGATTTGGACCCATCGTTCATCGTGTCTGCGGTCAGGAATCAATCATTCGGTGGATCGTCTTTCGACTACAGTAGAGCAGATCAAGGTAGGACCGTGTTTCCTATACGATTTCGACCTAGACTGCGGATCTTTATCCAATTATCGCTTTCGAAAATTTGCAAATAATGCCAGGATATAAAATCTGACTAGTACGATTTTAATTCATTTCTGCTCTGAAAAGGCTACTACCGCAGAAAATAAGATTTTATTTGATTCCAGATTCATAAAATTCGTGTACAAAAATTGCAAATTGCATAAACATCCGCAGTCTAATCATAATACATTCGATATTGCTCGAATTCGTAAATGAAAATCAATTCTATCCACTTTCATGGAGTGTGGATATTTATGCAAATTCCTATTTCTAGAGAGTCCTCTCTCGAAACTTCGTGACAGCGTTATCTAGCGTGATCACCTTTTGGTAACAATAATTCTGTTGTTATTTTGAAACGTCGTGACTTTATACATGCATAAAGATTCGCAGTGCATCGATTATATATCAGGAAATGATCTAGCTTTGATTTTTTGTGGATAACATCGCTGTAAATGTTGATTCGGTAGCGTTACTTCTATTCCCGCCAATCTCGATACGTTCGTAACATGGAATTTTAAATTTGTTTTGCGCCGTGAAGGTAACCGCGCATGCGTGCTGGAACGCGAAGCGCGCGCACAGGCTACGCGGCGAATTGTCGCGCGTTTGAACTTGATATTACAGTTGGACCGCGAACTTTCAACTTTACTTGAATCTGCTCCACCGTATGGTTTCGTGTTGACGGGTAAACACGCGGAACACCGAAAGTACACTGCGATGCAACGTGCAGAAAACAGCAACACGTAACATCGAACGACATACACATCGAGGTTATAAATAAGAGGAAGTTGTATTAAAAATAAACGTGTGTTTACAAACGGGGGAGAAAACGTAATCGATAGCGTATGGGATAGGAGAGAGGCAACGTAATTGCAGCAGGACGTCAGGGATCAAACGTAATAACTGAACAGCTCGAATCTGCGATCGTTTATTGGGTTCCGGTTCGGAGATCTTTTGAGTCGGCTCGATCAAACGAAACTTACAAAATTAAGATTCGACTAAGTACCTATGGAAACGTGACGTTCTCGATCCCTTGGCCGATTGTACCTCGAGTGACTCTTTTTGGCAAGACTCTGAAGAATAGGCTCGTCTATGCGCTAACATTACTTTAAACGGCAATGACTATACCGCGTAGACTCGAATGGACACGAAGCCCATTGTTCATTAAGGCACTATCGTTAATGTCGTCCTCTCGTTTGGTCGACGGTGTCTCGAGTTAATTAATTTAAAAAGAAAAGAGAGGAAATGCAAATAAGCTACGGAACAAGCATCGAGAACTGAACGCAACGTAAAAGAAACTATCTCGTAAATAAAATTAATGTTTCTCTCTCAGACACACATATACGCATACATTCTCTCTTACCGCTAGAACGAAACTAACTTTGGCAGTCGAGTTCAAGTACCGGGCTACATGTGCAACACGCTAACATGCTACGGTAGACACAGTGAACTTGGCAAGGATACGATGCACACGGGAGTGCATCTCGTTTTCGTGCGACTTCGCACGTGCCGGAATCGTGTCGTTGCCAGAATCGCCGATCGATTTTTGAATTTTCGCGCGGTCAGCGACTCCGATTACGTCACGACTGATCGAGCGGCATCGTGTACGCGGGTTATTTGAAAGTGCAAAGTGAACGAAAAGATAGTTTCTAGGAGAATGAAAACGAAAGGGTGCGGAATATACGAGGTATGGTGCGATCGAGACTGAGGAAAGACGCGACGTGAAGTCTTAGAAACAGATAATTGCACAATGTGGGGTCCGGTGAATCAGGAAATTAGGAAAAGTTCCTTACAAATCCGTCAGATATACTGGTAACGCTGATACATCGTACGCAGTGGTCTGTACCAGGCATGCGCACGGATTGCCCCTAGCCACGCCTACTCGGAACTCTACTATCTCTTTTTCTGACGCCACTGGCCCTCCGGGGCAATCTAACGTCGTTCCCAGGGCAAAGAGCGCTCGTTGCCCATGCCTGGTCTGTAATGGACACAGTCGTATTCGAGTACCCTGTTTTGTAAACTCTACACAACACAACACGGAAACACTATGTAACAACGATATACATAATTATTCAACTGGTATCCATGGGACAAGTACATCTCTCACAAATGTTAATTTACATTTCATTTAAAAGTCGTTTGCAATCGAATCGAGTAAAATTCTATCAAATCCGAGAGAATATATGTGATTCTTCAAAAGATACTGAACTCGAGAGTCTGTATTTGCTCCGTGGACGATGCTTGTGTGTGTGGAGAGTCGGGCGATTAATTTTTCGGCCACGGTGCTTTGGTTCATTTTAACAAAATGGACCCAAGTTCCGAGGTTCGGTGCCCAACTCTGTCCAGCAAGAGTATCATGCGCATGCAGGGACGACACTGCGAAGGTGAAAACGTCTCGCGACATGCACTTATAACGGAACAAAGCGAGAAAGGGTGTGTCCGAACATGTTTACGGAGGCGTGGCTCCGTAAAACCATCGTGGAAGTGACTTCTCCGCCAATAAATTACGCGTCCCCGTTCGAACGTCGAGGATGTTCGAAGAAGGTTCGGATGACTACGGTGTGTTAAATAAATAAGGAACATAAAACGTGGTGGAAAAGCGTCGTTCAGGATGTGGATGTGTCCTTTTTCACGACACTATGCAGCAGCATTTCCGGCATCTGCTCTTCTTCCCGACGATGTTGTGCTTACACCGCTCCGTCACTTTGTTCGCCTTCGTCCTCAACTTCGCGTTTCCCGCGTTATCGTCCTGACTCTGCGGGCGATTGCTCCTCGCGGGAGCGTTCGAGTCCATGATGCTGTGTTTGCTCTCGCACCCGAGAATCTCCGTTTTGTTAAATACCTCTATCTCGCTGCGCCTCGCCTCCTCGGCCTCCTCTTTTCCCTTGTCCTTAGCTAATACTAGAGTTCCACTTTTAATACTGGACGCGCGGTCCTCGAACAACGTATGCTCGCCTCTTTTCTCATCAAAAGTCCTCGCCTCGCGATCGGGTGGTTCCTTCTCCTCGTCGCAAGCCGCTCGACTCGTTATCAGCTCGTCGAGGTTCTGCAAGAACAGATCCTCCTCGCTTCTCTTCCTCAGTCTGTTGCTCTCATCGTCCAGCTTCTCGCACAGCTCGTCGGACTTGTCCGAGCTGATCGCTTCTCCGCTCAGACTCTTCGTTCGCCCGTCCGAGTAGGTGCTCAGTTTGTTGTCCGCGTAGCCAACGTATTTGTCGTCGTGCAGGTACACGGAGCTCTCGTTCGACTCGAAGTTGCTCGCGTTTATGATGGATATTCTGGGTATGATCAAGTCAGGCGGTAATCCTTCGACACCGTCGGGAGGAGTGGAGGTCAGGGAAGCTCTGTCGACGAATCCGTCACCGAACGAGTGGTACGCCTGCTCTCCTTTGCCCTGGATCCATGCATGAGTCAGCAAATGAGACCTCTGCCAGGACACGTCGCTATTTGACCTGTTAGTCCTGGCTGTCCACTGGCGGTCCTCGTTGTTAGGCCAGGAGCGAAGGCAACAATCGCTGGGACTCCTCTTGATATCGTTTCCCGGGTCCTGATCCGTATCCCCGGTCTCCTGCTTCTTGTTTCGCACGATCAGCTCCAACTTCGACTTGAGCAGAGCCGGCGACACTGCTCTGTCGATACGTCTCGACGTATTCGGTGCCTGAACGGCGTGCAATGAAGATTCCCGCTCGTTCTCCGCGTCTACGTCCAGGGTTTCGATCGTGGCGATGATAATCGCGTTCGGACTCGGACTGTCCATGCTATCCGGGGTGTAGGGATCATGCTTCAAAGGTGCCGCGTGCAACAAATTGGCCGACCGGTCCGTGTAACCGATCCGACTACTACTACTATTGTAATCAGGCAACATGGACAACAACTCCACGTAATCGTTTGGCACTCGAAAGCAAAGCTCGGGTGCGCGCGGCAAGCTGCAGCAGTTTATCATACCTTCGTCCAAGGCGAGATCAGCCCTCAAGTAGACTGGCTGCAAAAGGGGAAGAAAACACATGGACGATCCTTATGTATTATCGTGCATCGGTTTTGGTGAACAAGTGAAGAAGGGCGGCGGGGGCATGGGCAGGGGTGGAAGAGGGACGTTCCTCGTGTGATAGTTCGGGCTCCAAGTCTCTAGCTAACGGTTTACGTGATTTCAAGGGAACTATGAGTAATGCCAACGGATATATGCTAGCTGAACAAAGTGAAAAGTATGGTCACGCACGGTACCCGAACGTTAAATCGTTCTTTTTTGGCCCTTTTTCTTTTCGGATGGCCTTCTTTTTTTCTGTTGATCGAAGGGATCAGCGAATGCTTTCGGGAGCTCATGATCGTATGGAACACACATTATAGTCCGTGATTCCACATAGAATTCGTGAGATCGAGACTCGGCGAGGTCCGAGATGAATCGAAAAGTGGTACTACACTGAACCAACTACACCGAGCAAGCCCCTATGTATAATGTAGTTATATATATGTAGAATAGAAACAAGAGATAGTGGAACGCTAGCAGAAATATAGGATATACGGGAAACCAAGATAAGAACAGGCAGACAGTTCATAGATAGGTACCTTAGTGCTTAAAGATTCATTCGAAACTCCAGAAAAACAGGCTGCACCATAATAATTAAAAGAATGAATCATCAGAATAAGAACTAGGAAGTGTGTAAGTATATGTACCCAGTATAATAAATAGAAAGGAAAGAGTTTCTATTTCGCTTTTTAAAATAGTAAAAAAATATTCTCGCACCTTATGGTCACCCATGCACGTAATCGGACCTACTATCCCGTATTCCACTGCGTCCGGCGACGATATCTACGCAGACAGAAACAACAGGGAACACATAAGATCGTCTGCACGAAACATGTTCTACGAATTAGAATGTTAAACGATGGTATTTCATACATCTTGGAGCAGCATTTTCGCTGTCGTGCTCAGTAAAACTCGATCGCACCAGGCCGGAACCCGTGTTTGCATGTAATGCGAGCCCTCATTGATATCTTCCTCAAACGGGTAACTGGGCACAAATTTAATTGGAAATTCAAATAATCTTCCGTCAAAGTCTTCCAGCTCTCTGTCATATTCACGTAGCTACATAAATATATCGGTAATTTCATTATGGTCTTCCTAATTGTCAGATACACCACCATAAGCAACATTACAGAACAGATATATAAGAACCGACGACGAATCGCTTACCCATTCTCCACTGTTCTGCATGAACACGTTCTGATGCTTGCAATGAGAAAACTCCTTCTTTCCTAACGTTAAAATGAGATCATCGTCTTTATTGTGGAACTGCAACTTCGAAATGTTTCCCTTATTCGACAGCCTTCTTTCTTGAGTATCTTCTGTGAGTTTCTGCGAAAGTGAAACGAAATCTTAGCTTGTTTGAACAAGGTTCACACAGTAGATAAGAGCTGTTTAATGTTTTTCAGCTTACTTTTATCACACCGGCTGTGTCTGTTCTAAAATTAAAGTCCCCGAATAAAAAGTATGGTACATTTGGATACTTGTCGTTATGAAACCTATCTAACGTATGCTCCAGCGCTCTTCTGCGCGTTTTACTGTATACGGATGGAAACTGTAAACGAATTATATCGGACGATCAATGAGTCTGTCGTGAATTTCGCTTTTTACATGATGGAACAGCGCTCTTACCGTTTCCATAGCGATAAAGTTACTGGCATCGTGAAACAAGTGTATATTTATGAGATCAAAAACTGTTCCGCTGATGTTCCATCGTGTTCTCAGAAATCCTTTTCTGGACCATTTGCATTCCGGGAAGAACTCCTGTGGGAACTTTGCCTTCTCTTTGGTCGTGACTGCCTCTATGTTACCCGAGTGAACTTCCTTCCCACTTACCGGTACAAAAGTGCATTCTGTAAATGCAGTTCTAATTGGATGCATTTATAGATAGCGTGCAGGGTGTCCCGCTTAACTTGAGCACTTTTAATACCTCACTAATTAACGGTAAGAGAAAAACATGATCAATTTGTAAGAGGCACAATCAACAAGCAAATGCTCAACTTAGGTGGGACAATCCAGAATACTTTGAAGAATGAGGGTGTACAGTACCTTGGAAGTCCCATAGTAAAACATCCTTTAAGGATTCGTGCACAAAGTAGAAGTTCCCAAGTGCCTGCGAAGATAATTAACGGTTAAAGAATTTACGAATACTTCTTGACAAGTGCAATCATTCATTTACTCTCCATTTACATACCGTAAAATGTTCAGCGGAGGAGTAATCCTCATCTAAGAATACTCTGATTTTGTCGAACAGTCTTAATTCTTCTGATGACATAAGCAACCTGTAAAGTCATGGAATTAAACGGTGCTCCACAGAGATCTTGAACTTTTCCTACTAGCTAGAAGACAAGCTATATTCTCATTCTTTTTTTACATTGCTCCCCCATGAATATCACTCAATAAACTCTTCTTTTGAAGCGGCTCGCTCAACTGTAGAGTCATGCGTGACCATGCTATTTTTATCCCTTTCTGCCAGTTGTGCGTTAAACCACATTCAATATTGTGACCAAGGAAACCTGTTTGTCTTGGTGTGCAGTTTATAAAAACTTGTACAAAGCCCTCTAATGCATAAATTCTTTAAAATAAGATGTATCTTTTGTAACGCAAAGCATTAGCTTCCACCCCATTAATTCGGTTAGGCTCTCAAATAGGTCCGTCAATGGAAACCCTTCGACTGAGTCTCTCTAATAGGATTTTCTACAGAATCTTTTCCACGGTTCCCAAAGAATATGTGTTATTAGAGGTTTAATTACCTAACAAAGTCCTCAACATGCCTCATGCTTTTCTCATAATTTTTCCCACCCACTTCTTGGCAGTGCAGTGCAATAAACTTTGGATCCAGCCTCAGTATAGTCTGTGAAAAGCGATCACATAGTCAATGTAAATATACGTTGTATTTTTACCCGATGACAATGCATCTTATCTGCAATACTTACAGATAAAAACTCCTCGGTCCAAATTTTCAACATCACGCTAGGCTGCGAAAATAAAAAATAAAACTTTGCTCGTATCAGTCTGATTGCTAGTTACCGACGTATCGACGGCCGGTAAGGAAGTTTCGCGATTTCTATACCGATCGTGGAAAATCGGGGTTGATAAAGATAGCCGTTAAATATCGGACAATCAAAAATGTTCTTGCCGCTTCTAGTATCAATTAACAAGTTTCTAAAAACTAAAACAAAGTTTCGCGTAGCTAATATTAACCTATTAATTTATTCAACTAGATAATCACTTACAAAATCGGCGAAATCGAACAAATTACGAAATGAATCACTTGTTGGACACCGGAAGGAAATCGTTTTATAAGAAATCATTGTTGGATCAAATAGAAGTCAAAGGTGATACTATTATTTATCTATAGCGAGAGCTTTCTTGTCTCAGCTAGTAATTTTCGTGTCTCGTGCAGATTTACGCGGGCCGGGGATCCGGATGAACTCGGCGTTGCTTTCGCACGCGTAGCATCGCGACAATGAGGAAAACAAAAAGGCAAAAGTTGACTGAAGAAGGAAGGAAGGAAGGAAAGAGGAGACTCGAGGTGTAAGTATAGTTCTCGGGAATAGCATTACAATGTAACTCTCCTAATTTTTCATCATGCTTGACAGATTCCTTCGGACGCGTTCGTTAGCGAAGACGACCACCCCGTTAGATAAGATGAAAGTTTCGCGGAATAACTTCCCCAATGGATCACGGTAAAATAAAGTAACATTGCAGAAGTATCAAGCATCGTGTAAATTCCCAGTTCACGGGAAGACGGGAGAATATGAATTTTAAAAATTGTTCGAGATGTACAAGTGCTGACGGAAAATCTAGAGTAAAACATCAATCAAGAAATAGATTTTCTCCGTGAATCCTGTGATCGACAAAAATCAGAAATGTCTAGCGTTTCGATTTTTCGGTAGTTCTACCATCGAAATAGATGGATTGATGCGAGACGAAAACTTAAAGACAGCTTTTGCATCGTAGGTACGAAACTCGCGCCAACCGCGAGCGTAAAAAGGAAGGTGCAAAGAAGGGGGAGAAAGGAAGAGAGAAAGAAGAAGTAGGTCGTGTCACGTAGGAACGTGTAAATCGTGAGGCGCGATCGATCGCTCAGGGTCGTGTGCGGTCGGTTCGGAAGAAAAACATCGGAAAAATCGCGTATATTTCTGTACGTACCTCCTCGAAAACGCTGCCCACGTTTGCGGTGACCAGTAGTACCGGAACACTGTCACCCGCCATGCTCTTGGATCCCGCGGGTCTCGAACAGAAGAAGAAACGAAAGAAAGAAAAGAAAAAGAAAATGGAAAGAGAGGAAGGTTCCGAGGAGGCTAAGAGAAGAGACGTTTGAACGCGTCCCACGACGACGACGTAGAAGAGGGACAGGGCGACGCGCGAGGCCTGTCACGAGCACACTGTCCACTGGCAACTGTGTCGAGAGTGGCAGCCAGCTAGCGAGCTAGCGAGCAAAGCAAAGCAAAGCTAGCGAACGAACGAACGAACGAACGAACGAACGAACGAACGAACGAGCGAGCGAGCGAGCGAACACCGTCACTCGGGGAATTAGGTTCCCGTGGGCGCACTGGCAGCACTCGGCACTCGGCACTCTCGGCACTCCGTTGTACAGGTTCCCAATAGAGGTTTCCCGGATTGGTTCCCGAGAAAGAGGCGAAGTCTCACCCCTGGCCGAAGGAAGGTCCGCGCGTCCTTAGGGAGCGATCAATCCCTGTGGCGAGCTGCGGCCACGGTTCCGCGGCGTGCACCGGTCGCATCAAACCTCGCACTGTGAATACGACACATTATTAATCGAATAACGCGAGGCTCGTTCGCGCGCACCAGAGAGAAAAGTTGTGCGGTGCGGTAAATATATCCCTCTATCGGGCAGAGCGAAACCACGCCTACCGCAGACGTCAATAGGCAGTGCCGTGCGCCGCGTCCGAGAGAGGAGATCCCGGGGCCCCGACCTCCACGCACACCTCCGCCCAAACGAATCCGGTCACCACATCGGGTTCTCCTCGAGCTTGCAATCTACCCGACAAGCTTCTCGACTATCCCACAATTTTTCGATTTGTCATACTCCTACGATACACACGAGAAATAACAAATTTTTTAGACACTTAGTACGACATGCAACGGTGTAACAAACCACTTATGGCACCGTAAAGTCGCTGTAATGTAATAATACTCGAGAAATGATTAGGACATTCGTTCACTACTGTTTTCGAAAACACAGAGACCGAACAACAAGTTGTTGGGAAAATAGTACGTAGCTAACGGAATCTCTGTCAACAGATACAGTCGACCCTCTTAAACGATTCGAATGAACCGCCACGATACAAGCGCCGAAACAGCCTTTCGAGTCCACTCGAATAATTGTAACGCGATTGTCGATTCGATTACGTTCCAGCACTAGCTCGATCATTTTTAATAATATTACAGAGCAGCTCGTAATCGAATCGACTTTTAACAACGCTCCGCAGAACGTGTAATCCGATTACATTTTGGCCAACGCTGGTCTGTTCTGGGAAACCCCGGGAAACCTGTATCATGTACCAGGGATTTACTGTTCGCGGGCTGGACTCTTTATTTCTGATCGTTCCTGAAACGTGTAATCACTGGAGTACTTCTCGAAGCATGCTGAGGAAAATGTTGAAGCATAACAAGTCCTATATCGACATCGCATATACTTTGAAAGCGAACCCGGTGTATTCCAGGAATGCTTCCCGTGGTACTATAATTATATGTAGTTTAATAGTATGCGATCAACAAAGTCAGCGTCGAGTAAAAAGAGATTGTGAATACCAAGCACGGACGAAATTGCGAAAATGTGGGCCGCGAGGTGTTGAAGGATAAACGAGATGGTCGCTCAGTGGGCTAGAATTACAGAATACTGAAAAAATTCATGTCTCTCACAATTATACATTAAACACCTACCGTCCACCGATGAAATTACCGAGTTTATACATTTTATTTAACAAGACTTCTCGAGGATTTTGATTACATTTCTTAATTCGAGTACACATTACGATAAGAATCGCGAAAATTTTTAATACATCCGACTTTCTCATTCATAGAAGGTAACCGCGTGCCAGTTGCTTTCAGTGCTCGGTAGGTTTAGTGTTAATTATAAATAGAACGGTTTAGGGGCTTTCGGGGTCGCAGAATCGAATCCTGGTATGCTAGAATGACAAATTAATTCCACCTATTTTACAGAACCGGCCCGCTGCGCATCGACTCGGTTGAATAGGATTTCGCGTTCCCCGCGGGCCCGTTGCTTCGCGAACCATGTAGCCCAGTTATCGGATATTACTAAAGGCGTCACGATAATGAACAGGACGGAAGTGTTGCGCAGATAAGGGCACGTGCGCGGCTGCGACACGATGCTGCACGCAATTCGCGTCGTACAGAAACCTGTAACTCGATAGTTGGAGTTGCCCGAATAAAATTGTCACGGCAACATCTCCAGTTATAATATTCTCGGATATGAAAAACGGAGGGAATTAGGTTCGTCGTCCTCTCGACTGGTACGCTCCTGGGAAACGTTGTCGGAAACGCGATGTTCCAGCTGCGCATGAGAAGGGCGAAACGCACGCGCTCTTCTGCTCCGTTTACCATTACATACACCTTGCATTTGTTTTTTCGGCAAGCTAGAATCTGGTTCGGCGGTTGAGCACGACGACGACGCCGACGGTGTGCGATCGTCGTCGCGACGTCGTAGACGTTCATGATAAACAGAGTCTCGGGAAGCGGGTCCCTCTCGCTGGGTTCTTTCGTGGTCGACCGTCTTCCGATCTAGCCGAAGGCATCGGGAGTGCACGAACCGGTGCGGCTGACAACAGTTTTTCCGACGTGCACTCGCGTGCATCGCGCGTCGTCTGCTCCGTCGTCTGCTCGCCGCAACCCGGGACCGGTTTGGCTCTCTCGTAAACCGATATCGCGAGCTTGTCGGTTTCGCTCGCGGGTGTCGCAGTCGACACGCGATAGACACCATAAAGCATCGTGCTCAGGCGAAACGCCTTGAGAACAGCGCTCCCTGTTTTCCTTTGCTCCGCTATCCGCGCGTTATCGAATCGATAAGCGTCACCGTCACCGGCGATCCAGATCCGCGACACCCTCGATCGGGAAAAGCAAATCCGTGTCTCTCCAACTCCGGATAGCTATCGCCCTAGATACGCTGTCCCCTTATCTCGGGAGTCTTGTGATCGAATCGAATTCGTTCGACGTCCTACAGCAACCTGGTAAATCCGTCCGGCCGGGATCGATGACCAGGATTCGCGGTTGCGCGCGATCCTGCTGGGAAAACGCGCACGAAAACGCTCCGATCGGCTGGTAGCAGTCGCAAACGTTGTTTATTGACACGCGGCAACCATGCTCCCGATCGTGATGCTGTCTCTGTCGGCGGCGATGGTCCTCGCCGCCGCCGAGGACATCCTGACCACCGAGGTGTTCGTGATCTCCATCAGACCGGAGACGTTCGAGTGGAACAGCGGCGACGGTAAGACGAGAAAACGAAGTCCACGTCGGACAGGAACAATGACCGTATTGCATCGCGTGGGCGTCGCGTGCAACGGAAATAATCCGAGAACGGGGTGAGACCGACGCCACACTCTCGGACGTTTCTATAAACTAGCTGGAACTCATTCGAAAATCTGCATATCATCGAATAGGTTTAAACGAGGTATTTTCGTAAGCCACTGATTCAGATAGATCGAGAAGGGCACGGACCGTAAGTCAGTCTCATAATTTATGGGACGCTGCGCGAAATCAAAGATATCTTGCTCTGTATCTGGCAGAGGAAAAGAAAGAAGAAGAATCCGAGGATTAAAAAGACTGCAAACGAACCGGTTGAAAATTGTTTCGCAATGCAAATATGTGCTTAACGATGTAGAACAAGGAGCGTCCTTATGAATAATTTATAGTAATGTTATGAATGAAATGAATGGTATTCCGAAGAAATTCGCGGTCGTATTCGCCGCGTCGAAATCAAGCGGCGTGGGCTCGCGTCACGAATGGCAATCGCCGGGACTGTCGAACGTTGTGTCGGCCTCTCACAGCTGACGGTGTCACGTGTATCGATGCTTTCTAGCGCGGCGTCATTCGAGAATCGTAAACGACGCGCCTCTTCTCGTTTTTCTCTTTCTGTCTGTTCCTCTTCGTCGCACGATACGATTTCCTCAAAGCGTTCATGAATCGTCGTAGTTTCTTTCTTTCTCGGAATGACATGCGAAATCTTTCCGGCTAAGCTGAGCGATACGCGGAATTCGATTAATCAGAATTTATCGGGAGGACTTGGTCCTCTGATGGATGCGTCTCGATGATTAATTCTGAGAGTACGTGTCTGTTGGTTTCTGTTTTTAGGACGCGCCGATCAATTCTCTTATCAACCCTCTTTGTTGAACGCGCCCGATCTCCCACCATGGATTCACTACACGTACAGCAAGAGGGACCATCACGGATTTTTATATGGCGTTGCGCCCAAGGATCAGAAGTACTTCCAGGTTCGATCATTCAGTCCCATAAATACGCAGAATCATTTTAAGGGGGTAGACTCGTTTCCAGGATTGGGGTTTTCATATACAGGGTATTTCACCTAACTTCACCTAACTATGACCACTGAATGCCACCAAGGAAAAAGGTATAAATGTTTATGGTACGGTTTTGCAGTCAGTTCAAAGTTAGCCTTCGTTTGATGAGCATTTGTCGCGCGCATTAGTAGGAAATTGAACGCCCCCTTCTAAAGTGCAGAACTTTCAAAATAGTGCATCAATTTCAATTCTGCAAAATGGATGCTGTTCCTGGAAAAAAGTAGAGTGTTTACCTGTTTTTGTATCTCAAAAATTGTTAGTCATTACGTTACACGATGGCAATATTCTTTGGAGAATGTAGAAGGTAAAACTTGATGCGCGTATTGTAGAAACGTAGACATAAGTTAAAAGTCCCACGTTGTCCCACCAAAATTCCTTTTCTGACGTGTTGCTAATATATTTATCTTCCAACATTTATAAAAACCAACCTCCAATAGTCTCCTGTTTGCTCGTACGAGGGTAAACTTTGTTTCATTTCTATGGATTTTAAAATGCGATTTTACAACTTTTAGTAATGAAAAACGATTCGGATGATTAAATCTTATGTACATAATTTACAACTAGAGGGCTATTGTTGCTCGCTCGCTCGCGAGTAGGGTTGTTTTTGCTCGGTTTTTCGCGGGTAGGACTGCTCTTGCGAGAGGGTTAGTGATACGCATGGCTAGTAGGGCCTACTGCTGTTAATGTTTTTTATTTGGTGTCTGACTCTCCAAGAGTCACACAAAGAACTTCCCGATTCGTTACTCCTTCGCCAACATCGCTAACATCGTTTTTTTTTTGTACTTTCATCGATATTCTCCCAAAATGTATTCTTGGGAATAGAGATGATAAATTCACTGTTGCATTGGAATAACTTTCGATTATTCCAAGCGGTAACATTAGCATCAGTTAAAAAAAAAATTTTTTTAAATCTAAAAAATAATTTTTTTTAAATCTAAAAAAAAATTAAGAAAAAATTTCTTTTTATGTAATTGCGTTTGGTTCATTGGTGGAAAATTTTCGTCCTCCCTTATAAATTGCATTGTAGAATCAACTCTTTTCGAAAAAAAACTAAAAATCTAAAAAACTACTTGACCAATATGGACCAGAATCTAATCAGCTCTAAGTTACAGCGGGGCACATCGATTGCATCATTCATCATTCCGATCGCGTTGTTACTTTTTCTGAAAACGTTAACGAAAAATTTGATACCATAGAAACGGACATACGCACACACACACACACACACACATACCGACATTTTGATAAAAATAGTCTAAAATGACTCCAATGATCATGAAACGTGAAGATCTGCTAAAAATTCGATTTTCGATTTTCGGGGTAATTACAGTAACTTCCCTATGAATCGGGAAGTTAATTATACTAATTCTTGATATACAAAGTGCAATTTTGTTTGTCATTTATACATTTTTACCTATCGACCTCCCAAAACACATTTAATGCGAATTGTTGTTTAAATTTTAATCGGCCATTTTGTTTTTCAAATTTTCGTGTTCATATCCGTAATTAATGACCCAAAAAAGATCATTTTCCAAGCAGACCTAACCATTTTTTAATGTATATGCCCGCCATATTGGATCCGCCATTTTGTTTTTTCGAATTTAAACTTCATATTCGTAATCAGCGACCCCGGAAACCCCGGAATACGAATTTTTGGGTGCATTCAAGTACGTTTAGAGGTTTTGGCCGGTTTTTCGCGATTTGGGCCCACTGTGGAACGCGTCGAAGATCTCCGTCAGCGGCGGTCATCGTCAAGGCGTCGCACAAGATCTCCGTCGCGCTCCAAGGCAGAATCTCGCACGCGCAAGATCTCCGTATCTCGATTCGTCGGCGATTATACTAATATCGTCAGTTTAAATGAAGTGCAGTGTGAAACCAAATCAGTATCTCTCTATCATTCTCACGATCCTTTTCATTGCCTTTCTCGCGCGCTCAACTCTGAGCGGTTCCAGCCTCAGGCGCCTCCGACTGTCGCGATGGTCGACGTCGAACACTATGTATGTCGAAAAGTTAGTAGTTCAGGTGATATTTCAATTTAAATAACTCTAAAAACACTGATAAAAACAAAAATTTTTTTGGTATCGTATGAGCCCCATTTTACCATTCAACTTTCTCCTTCAGACATTTGACGTATCTTTAAAAACAACAAAGATATTCAAGGTGGTCAAGTTAGGTTAGTATACCCTGTATAACGTACATCAAACGTTCTATGAAAACGCCGATTATTCCATAATTTTTGAAGCCAATGATCCATGGCTAATAAATTTTTAACAAATCCTTCAACAGCAATATCAATTTCAATAGTGAACCATCTAAGCATTTCGTCTCCGATTATAGTGTAAAAGAAAATTTCTAAGCTTCCTTCTGGTACAGTAAAACTAACGAATATCCTATTATTCGGATCCCGATCGATAAACCGTTAACACTAGATCTACCGAGCACTAAACGCAATTGGCATACATTGTCTTATATTACTGACAAAATTGCATTTATTTAGATCTCTTTCGAGTTTTGTTTAAATATGTGCTTCAGTAAAGAAGTTCACTAAAAAAATTTCTCAGAAAAATATATTTATAATATCAATATTTCTAAAAGAAAAAATCTGGAACCCGTCAAAATGACTGGTCTGGTAAATCTAGTGTTAATTAATCATTTTTTTCCACCAATAGCTAAAGCGCTAGCCCGTGGCGGACGTACTTTATCTACAGTCAGCGGCAATATTAAGTGGACACTTTTAAAAATCGCATAACTTTTTAAAAATTAGTCCAAAGAATTTTTTAAAGATATTAGACCGACTAGTTCGCTACAGAATAAGTAAACAAAAATTTATTAAGATTGCAATTGGTAGGATTCATACAAAATTTAAAAAATGATGTTTTGTCAACTGTTTTATCTGGGCCTGTGACGATAATTTAAAAAATGCGTTTTATAGATTTCGGTAACTTATATGCATACTGAAAATTTCATCGAAATCGGTCAACATTGCAATGAGCTACAAACGTTTAAAGATGAGAGCTTAAGGGTGAAAGTCGCAGATTTTCAGTGATTATCTTTAAACGTTTGTAGCTCATTGCAATGTTGACCGATTTCGATGAAATTTTCAGTATGCATACAAGTTACCAAAATCTATAAAACGCATTTTTTAAATTATTGTTACAAGCCCAGATAAAAAAGTTGACAAAACATCATTTTTTAAAATTTTGTATGATTCCTACCAATTGCGATCTTAATAAATTTTTGTTTACTTATTCTCCAGCGAACTAGCCGGTCTAACATCTTAAAAAAATTCAAGCCCTTTGGACTAATTTCTAAAAAGTGATGCGATTTTTAAGGGTGTCCACTTAATACTGCCGCTGACTGTACGTATATGTCTATATTGAACAATATTAGAAGGCTGTTTTAATTTTGTGTCGACTAGATAAAGAATAGACAATTGAAGAAGCATGATTTCAGCTGGGGATCGTGGGCTTGAACAAGCACACGTACGAGACCAGATACAGAGTGCTGGACATGAACGTGCTGCAGAAAGAGAACCTGACCAAGTACGAGGTCCATCTGAAAATCGATAATTTGAACGTGGAGGATATGTTCGACCATAACAGAACCGTGGAGCTCCTCGATATATTTAGGTATGTAAGTATGCAGATAAAAAAGAAACGATATAGGTGCGCAACCTTGATAGATACGAGCCGGACGGCTAACCCCTCATATTTATAGGAAAAAGCTGTGGAAAGAAGCCACCGATCTGTACGTGACTTTCCTCGCCTCCGCGATCGAGTTGGGCGCTCGTCTACCCTTAAAACCCAGCGAAGGTGAAGGGTGAGTCTTCGTGATTCTACGAACTTCATCGTGTAGAGGTTTCTTCGAGTTTGTTGCTGGTCAAATACGAAAAAAGTAGGTCAAAGGAGGAGTTTGCTTTCCCAAGAGTAGCAAGTTCAGCCGATAGAATAAAGAAAGTCGTGTTATCACGGTTCCATTAGCGTGGTTGCGGCAATCGAACGCTGCAATGAGTTACACTCAGTGTTTTCATCGATATACCGACATACTGACGCATTAGCCGATCGATCAACGGAAAAACAACACGAGTGACGCGCGTCCCACGCATCCATCGGCTTCTTTTTTTCGAATCGAAACTTCCCGTGCTGGATTATTGTGAAGCGTTCGATCCAAGAGATCTCTCGATCTGCATTGAGGAACGCGCGTGGACGGGAAAAATGTTTATCCCGTGTATAAAGGTTCCTCGTACCTGCTTTAATGAGGGACTTCCTGTAACTGAACTGTTACGTTTATCTGTTCTATGAAACTAACGGACAGTTTCAGGCCTTGTTCGAACGTTGTTCGTGTTTCCAGTTTTATCAAGTGGTTGGAATGTTCGGGATCTATGGGATCCACGGTGGATCCGCGAGATACTCACCAGCGCGATAGCGATCGGAATCGTCGGAAGCGTGACTGTCCGTCTCGGTCTCGGTTTCCCGCCAAGTCTTGGAGTCGCTCGATTCACTTATCAGCTGCACTCGTCACGAATGAGTAACGGTGTCAGCACTCGTCACGGTACCAAGCAGCGGACACCTTCATTTCCCACGAAATGACTCGTCAACGCGCGATCATCATCGGTTCGTCATTCTGAACAGTAGGCGTCTCGAGATCGTTGCTCGTGAGTTCTCGAGCATTGTCACGCGTCGAGCACACGACGCGAGTGGCGATCGCTTAACGAGAATTGTTCTTCGAATTATTTCCAGTTAAATCGAATCGTTAGCGCGTTCACTGCCGACTCAGCGGTCGCTAGAGTTTCTCGGGAAAACTGTTCGATCTGGTACCCCGCGCCGCCGTTGCACAGTGGGCTGGAATCCCGTTTTTCAAGTTTCGTAAATTGAACAAATTTTCCTTGCTATAAAGCGACAACCCTTTAAGGGGGTGGACTCAAAACAAAAGCAAAATCTACGGGAAATGATGTTGTCAAGAAAAAATCTATCCGTACATGGTATTGAATAAACCACAATTTTCTTGTAATTCTGCAAGTTCAACACAGATTTTCAAAGTTAAAAAATATTCTGCAATATTTCAGCTTTAGTTTAATAAAAAAATTTCATTGCTCTATCTCACCTCTATCGAAAGTTCTTTGATCTTGACACAAACTTCATCGGTGTGCGGCGCACAGTGGGGACCTTTCGTCCAAATCGGAGACAAAATCAAAGAACTTCCGATAGAAATGATATAGAGCGCTGAAATTTTTCTCAATTACAGCTGAAACTTGACAGGATACGGGAAAAATAGGGAGATTATGGTACGAATGTTTTTTAACCTTGAAAAAATTCGTCGAACTGGCACAATGTCAAGAAAATTGCGGTTTTTTCAACACCACGTGCGGAACAAATTTTTTTTAACATGCTACACATTATTTTCTGTAGATTTTTTCACGTTGATTTCAAATCTGGTCTCAAAATTTGTCTACGACTTCAGGATTTTTCGAAAAATCGATTTTGTGACAAAAAACTAATGAAATCATTTCCCCGTTGATGTGATTTGATAACTCACTAGTTTGAACGTGTACCGTATTCTCATATATGGATCGCAATAAAAATAATAATGATGAAGTATTTAAACGTTTTGAGTTACTTACGAGAAGCATCAAGCACTTCACATCTCGTCATCACCTGACGCAGCGCTGTCATTGCTACTGGCACTTTCTGTAGACTCTGTGCCGCTGTAATGTAATATAAATTAGATATCTATTGTCCATAATTATAATTTCATTTACAGAGGGAGTAAGGTAAGTATTTAATCTTCTTAACTTACATATTAACGTATTACGTATTAGGTATATTAGATTAAATACTTACCTTACTCCCTCTGTAAATGAAATTATAATTATGGACAATAGACATCTAATTTATATTACATTACAACGGCACAGGGTCTGCAGAAAGTGCCAGTAGCAATGACAGCGCTACGTCAAGTGCTTGATGCTTCTCGTAAGTAACTCAAAACGTTTAAATACTTCATCATTATTATTTTTATTGATGAATTTTATTGACGATACACGTTCAAACTAGTGAGTTATCGGAAATTCTTTGATTTTGTCTCCGATTTGGACGAAAGGTCCCAACTGTGCGGCGTTTCGCGGGTCTATGGAAAATTAGTTGCTCCACCAGTACAAGGATAACTGTACAAGTGTGGACAACACGGGGCGGTGAACGTGTTAAATCGCAAGAACAACTGTATGTCGTTGGGACGAGTGGAAAATACGAGCTGGTGTTTCGTCGATCGGTATCGCAACGATAGTCGAGACTCGCGAAACAGTTAGCGTCGCAAGGAGAACGCGGCGAAACGACGCAGATTAGTCGCGCGCGTAGCCCAATGTTGTATAAGCTACACACATAAGTAAGTTGCTAACGTAAGTGCGACATTGTCAGAGGGCTCTCGTACGAGTCGGCCGACTGAATGGCTTCCGGCTGGCTCGCTCGCACGCTCGCACGCACGCATGCACGCACGCACGCACGCTCGCGTATCTCGTATATGCTCTTCGAAGACGTCACCGCTTCCCGCATTACGCGACGATGCACCGTCGGTGAAAGTTTGTCATTGACATCGTTAACTGTGAACGCGACGAGGAAACGATCGTTTCGGCGCGCGACCGGACCGATACTGATACTGTTTCCGAGAACCAGACCGTCGCGTCGCCGCGAGGATAAAGCGATACGCAACTCCGATCCACGGTTACCGAACCGATGTAGCCGATCGACCGATAAAATCGCTTTATCTAGCCGCTGTATCGAGTCGCAAACAATACTGGAAACCGAGCGTTACCCGGTTTCTATTTTACACAACGACTCTACTGTGAAAGCATTCACGATGCGTCTGATAAGATAAATGCCGCTTAAAACACAAGCATCGATCTAGCTCAGATCTAGAAAGAACAGTTGGATCATTGACGGTCCAGAGCGTACGGAAAGATCGGTATGAAAACGAAATACAGAACGAATACGAAACGCTCCAGATGCTGCAGCTTCTGCTCGTTTCGCTAAACCGAAACAACGCCCGTTATTGTCCCCCGATATCGCGAAGACTGTATTATATGTACATACATATATTTAGCGACGACTTTGAAGTTTTTTTATTTATTCGAAGGCATTCTGTAATTTATTTTGCATTATTTGTGATAGACGAGATTGATCATCAACCTTTTCTTCTGGACGATTTAGTTAGAAAGCAAAAGAAATATTAACGAAGTTTTAATCCGAAGTTTTCGCACTATTTACCGGGCACAAGAAATTTGTGGTAACGGCTTAATTAATTAATTTTTTTTATGCCGTAGCACAATAAAGTAATTATTTTCGGAAAGAAAAATTTCGTTTTCTCCGGGAATAAGATTCTTAAACTAATGCTTTCTGTATCTTAAACAAACATTATTGTAATACTTTGGATTGAAGGGGAAACATCAATTTTATTTTTCAAAGTAAAATAATACTAGGTACTTCATGTTATTTTTATGAATTTCTAAACCGTTTGTTTTGTGTCCGATAACTGGTACCTTTACCCTATGCAGTTTGTCCAACGAGACGTGCCAGTGGCGCACCAGCGTGCATCCTTCGCTAACTGTCTGCGAAGGGTAACTTTTACTCTGTCGCACTCGAGTAGCTATGTTTATCCGTTCACTGCTTCATCTCGTTAAACAGACTACAGTCTGGCTTCACCGAAACAGCGATCCTCTAACCAGGGCTAACACCCTCTCCCAGAATCGGCGATCGTTATCTAAACTGCGCATCGGTGTTTCGCACGTGCAACTTTCGACGGCGTCGGGAGACGCAAACGAGCGCAGATTCCCACGATGATTCTACCGAGCAATTATCGAGGAACCCGAGGAATCTGCAGCTCCGATGAGTCTGTGTTCTCTAGAACGCACTTTACGTTGATCTGTCAACATAGTTACGAAGTGAATCAATGGGACGGCCAGTTACCAGAAGAAGAGATCTCTCCCGATCGTGTTTTATAGTTGTTCGGATGTTGCGCGTACGTTGAACAGATGGTATTCACCGCGGAAAGCGGAAAACGGAAAACACGCCACGCCGGGATTGTCCCTAACTTTCGACCGAGATAACGGGAAGCAAAACCACGCAAGCAGGAAAGCCGTGACGCACTTCGAAAGCCGAATCGTACGTGACGCGATCCACGTAGACGACTCTCGTAGGTGTTTCCCCCGAAAACACCTGTGAAATCGTCAAAAACAAACTCCCCGCGAGCGTGTTATCTTCGAGCTTAAATCACTGTGCGACGTCAGTGCCCTGTAAATGGTTCTCTCCTTCCTAACGTCGCTCCGTTCGATTATGATGATCTTCCAGCAATTCCAACAGAAACGCACCCTAAAATGTATCCTCTCGAACTGTAAGTGTTCTCGTCTTTTTTGTTAGGGTCGTGGTGAGGCTAGGAAGTTCGATGCCCTTCTCGCAAGAGCTGAACGAACTGCAAGAGGAAGTGAAGCCCCTGTGGAAGCTGCCTTCTTGTCCCCGGGACTTTAAACGCACCAGCGTCGAAAGATTGTTCAGGGAGTCGCGATTCGCTCTGGATTGGTGTTCCTTTAGACTGGTACGTACTTACTAGATCCCTACTTCACGTCGATGTAAATACACGTGCACACGTGTAGCAAACGAATCCGGATATCTCAATCCGTGTAATGATTAATACCCGTGCATTTCTATTTCACGGTTACACGTGACACGTGAAACGTATTCACGGATCCTTAATTTCTTACTACACCTCCAGTACGTACTCCTCTTTCCTTAGCTATATGGAAATATGGTACCCTGACGTAGTTCTCTTTCCGTCAGGTGGAGCAAGAGCAGCAGAGCCTGCAGCACGAGAGCGCCAGGCGAGGACCTAGCATGAACGTAATCGGAGCAGACGTGTTCGAACACTCCGAATGGCGATGGGCTAGGTCAACGAAAGCCAGTATACCAACCAGGAGCTATTTCAAAGAGATCGCCACTACAATCTTCGTGCCTACCGTGCTGCTTCTCGTGTTGGCCGCGTTGCTCAGCACAGTACTGTGTCTGAATCACGAGAAAATGTAAGTGGCCGATCTGGGATCCCGTCCCCGGAATTTCTTCTTTACGCAATTCGCTCCCTTTCGTCGACGCCCGCGAATGTAAACGGCCAACAGCACGCGTGTAAATTGCGCTTGTTCAAATGAAAGAGGACGCCAATCGTGAAAGACGATAGGCTGCAGGAGATGGGTCGCAACGTGAAATATTTGTCATTCTATCACGGACCACGTGCGCTCGGGGAGTGAATTCCGAGTGTGATTTCTAGCTGCGTGTAGGAACAAGCACGAGTGGTAGGGGCGCTAAGAACCAGATAGAGGGGGGCTAGGTACTACGACGACTGGTTTCATTCATAAACGGCCACGATATCTGGTCAAGCGGTGACGCGGCGGCGCCGGCATGTATGTATGCACAATCGCAGAATACATACGATCGCGAGTGCGAGTCGCGAGCCGCGTTCCAGCGATAAACGTAATCGTTGCGTCGCGTCGTAATTGCCTGGCACGGGCCCGGATCGATCAAGAACCGGCTTCAGAACCTGTAATTTGCCGCGCGATCGATCACCTTCGCCGAGATCATGCTCGTCGAGACGCGCAGCTTTTCTGAAAAAAATGAAAATGTTTAAAACATCCGCGTGGAACCGTCCCCGGTTTTGTGAAGCGAGCGTACAAGGATGTTTGCGCGCGGCTGCTATACTAAATACGATTTACGCAAGCGAGCGTAATGATGTTTCGAAGCAGCAATAAATAAGCGATCTTTCGTCGGACGTGCACGTGTACGTCCATCGCGGGTATTAATAGATGAGAGGTTCGGCATTTCGCGACCCGTGCGCCGCGACGTTGCTTACGCGCACAGTGTACTTATCGGCGAAGCGTACCGCTCATGTGTACGTATACATGACACGCGACACGGGATCATTCAATATGACGCGAATAGTATGTAGAACCGACGAGCCGGAACGTTCGCGTCTGTCGTCGCGTAATTAGCTACGCTCGATACGCGACTAATTCGAATTTTTATTCAACCCCTCGCGCTATGATTTCAATTGATCGAATACGCGTAAGTCTAATATGTAACGTGAAAACTGTATCAAATTATGGTAGGTCATTTTTAGTGGCAGCAGAAAACGGTTAGTCGATTCCGTTCGAGATGTTCGCCGCGAGTCGGACTCGACGTTACGAGGCGAAGGGTTAACAAACAACGACGCGCCAAAGAGTTGCGTAGGCGTCGAAAAATGTGCGAGAGGTCTGCACCAGTGTCACGCGACGCAGCGGATCAATTGAGCCTCGTCGCGATGGTTGAAGAGCAGATCGGAGTGCTCGTCGTCGGCTTAATCCCTGTTAATTACTCGCGCCGCGCTAACAGAGTCTAATAACGCCTCTGTATCGGCCTGGCAGACAGAAGCTGGCGCTCCGAACACATTGACATTGTCTATTTATAAGCAGACGAGCCTGACGATAGCGTCACCGATTATTCGCGCCTGTTGTCGCAATTGGTTCCGACCTTTTACCAGCTCCGCTTCGAATTTAAGGAATAGCGAGGCGTGGCCGTGACATTCGATGGAGCCGAACACGAGCTTACAGCGGCGCGCTCGTTAGAGGCATAGAAAAGCTTAGGGGAACACGTTGAAGGCCATGGGAATGATAAACTTCCGGTGTTGTCCTTCGTAGCGTTAATCGACCGTGTATCCGTGCACGCCTCGATTCGTGCGCGAGTTTCATTTACAATTACCCGCATAGAAGAGGCGGAACGGATCGGAGAATAGTTTGTCAGTGACAGTGCTTCTATTTAAACCCTTGTGTAGGCAACCGGATATACGTTTGCGACATTCCGCTCAAAAGTGTCCGTATTCTTGTTAAGGTATTGCGAAATTATTTTGCATTTTTTATTCTCTTTGTACTATTAAGTTGATCCACATTGTTCTTGTGCACCTTTTTATAGAAATTTGCGTATGGTGAAGCTTACTACTTGGTCGTACGGTTGGTTGCCCACTCACAAGGGGTAAAATTTGATTGTTCGATCCGCTGTCTACTCACAACTGTTTGAATCAGTGTCTTTACATAACAGTTATCTTCGGAAACGTTTCGAGCCTTGTCCGATACGAAGTTACCTTGCCGTTCAAGGGTGCCGCGGCTTGTGATCTACACGCAAGGTAATTGCCATCGGGCCGCAGATAATGCGGGTTACGCGAAATAAAATAGCCAGCAGGGATAGGACGTCACCAGATTATGACTCACGGGAGAAAAAACGCGAATGATAACGCGCGAGCGGAATCCATTTGAATGATCTATCACGGCCAGATCTAAATAGTCCCGCCCTGTTCGATTCTCTATACAAGAACAACAATGCGTTTTGCAATTCCATAGGGACGACCCCGAGTCCGAGGATTACTTCGACGAGTTGTTTAACATTTTCCTCGGTGAAACGCGAGGAGCAGCCAGGTACACGCGACACAGACCCATTAACTCGTGTATACTAATTACTTTGACGATCCCTCTCTAACGCACGCGAGCTACTAATCATCCGCGTACGTAAGAATTTTAACGAGCGCGATTTAAAGAGACGATTCGCGCGCTCCGGTTGTTGCGGTTTCTAACTGTTTTCCTGAGCCGAGTTTCTTGCCTGAACAGGAAAAACATGCGCGGACCGCGAGCCTGGTATCAAATTAACAATAATTGGACAGCGGATTTTATGCATTTATAACAGCATCGGATAAGTGAAATTTCTAATAATACAGCGAAAGAACTTTCTATTGGGTTTCTGTTTCGTGCAATCGATGCAAAACATAAAATGGCATTGTTAGCACTGCTTTGAACTGTATGTCATAAATGCATGAAATCCGCAGAACAATCACCGCCAAACTTGGTCCGCCTAACTTTCGCCACGCGCTTCAGTTAATGAGTCTCAGCTAATGAGTTCAGCCGAAGTGTGTACACTGATTAGGGATTAATCAGCGGTTAGAAAAATCTTTCTTCCTGTTTTCTTCGTAGCGGAGAGGAGAGGGAGAGCAGATCAGAAGGAATTGGCAGCAACAATATACAAATGGTCCAGTACGCTGCTACTGAAAGGGGTACCTTAAAGTCTCTCGCAGCCCAGCCGCCCAGTCCCAATGATTCTTTAATGAGAAGTCCTAGGTAGGCACATTAACGCGCTCTGTGATTCGTCTTGACTTTGGCGATGACAGGATCTTAAAAAAATCATAAATTCCTATTCCAGGATCTCCGACGAACGGTGTAACCCGTACATTCGGCCAAACCCGCCACCCTATACAGGTCCAGGCAATTTGTAAGTTCGGTGTCGTATGGATCTTTTCTGTTAGCTTATTTATCAGTTTGTGTTCATGCGGTTCGTTTGTTCTTCAGGACCGGACTTCGAGCAGATTTCTGACTACACGAGGAGCCAGCCAAGACGTGGTTCTGTTGAGCGAAAAATTAGCTCCGCTGTTTATCCGCTACGAATCGCAAAACCGTCGAAACTGGCTCCGCATCGTTTCTTAACTCTTCAGGATTACTCATCTTTGGTAATTAATTCGTTCTGGCCAGGACTTGAAAACTGTTATCATTAGGCTGCGGACTGTATACGCATTTATGACAAGAATGGGTAAAACATCCGCAGTCTAGTTATCGTATCGATCTCTGTTCCCGAAACGATTATGAAGAACATTCGTTCTGACCTTATGCATTTATAACAGAAACGAGATGATGCAATTTAGAACAGAAGAAACATTCGAGGAATTTAAGAGTGTCAATATATTGTCTTCGACTTATTAAGGTTGTTCGAGAAGAAGAGAATAGTCTATATGCGTTAATGTTCCTTGCAATTGATGTAGACATTTTTTATTCTGCGTAAAGATCAGCAAACTAGTAATAATCAATCGAAATCTCCAACTATTATCTATTTCGTAACAGTTCTTCCGGACAGAGGCTCTTTGTAACTCTTTTAATGAGAATCTTTTTATATAACAGTTATGTTTGGAACCGTTCCATACCCCGGTTCTAACAATCGTAAAAAAAACACGACGCTTAACATTACGTAGTCCAGCAAATAGACCTTTTTATACTATACGTCCGGCGCCGGATTATCAGCGCAGCGAATTAGCATTTAAATGCAACTTATTCACAACGAATCCGCGTGTGCATGTTGGTCAGTGGTTTCTCGATGATATCCGAGAATATTAGCGTGATGTTTGTGTTTTTTCATTTCAGAAGTTAGTACTTAATTGCAGCATACTAATAGGTACAAACGAATCGCAGAAATTACAAACGTTAATTATACGTAATGATACAGTAATGACTAATGACGTATGCGCAATAATAAGCGGTAAACGATGCCTATGTATCTGCGAATTACATAATTGTGTACAATTACCGAACGATTCCCTGAATTTGAATAAATGAAAACAAATTGGAAATTATGTTTACACTTTGCGTCGTGTCGCTATATCTTCATCTTTGGTAATCTCCGTTAATTGCTACTAGTTTTATTAGCTACTATCTTGGGAGTTTCTCTCTTTCTTCCTGTTTATTCTTTTTTATTTAATTATCTTTGCTGTCATTGCTAGACTGCAGATTATTATTTGCGTAAGCCGCGGGCGCTACATGAGAAAGTCTGTCGAAGAAAAATTTTGAAATGTAGAAGGGAAAATCATTCATTTTCAAATTGCAAATTGTTTTCACTTTGCATCGTGCCGCTCTCTTCGTCTTTGATAATCCCCGTTTATTACCTGTTTTTATTTGCTACTTTTCTGAGAGTGCTCTTCTTTCTTTCTGTTTATTTTTTTATTTATTTAATTACCTTTGCTGTTAAAACATTAATTCGCTGTTCTCTCGCTACATGATAAAGCGTGTCGAATAAAAATTTTGAAATGTGGGAGGGAAAATCATTGGTTTTCAACAAGTTTCTCGACGAACCACCTGATACGCCTTGACGGTTCGTCAAGAACCTAACCTGTTTACAATCACGCGTGCGCTTTGAGCAAACCATGCTTGAACACGGCGATTTTGTAACGGTGGTACCGTCGAGCGGTCTTGAACTTGTCTTCGGCTAGGTGTTTTCTATGGTGAATGGTTATCTCGTGTGACAGGACTGATAAGAAACACATCGGTCCGGTTCGAAGGCTCTTGTCAAACTTCCCGAAATCATGGCTGGCATTGTACCATTGTCTGGCAGATCTGGACGAAAACAATGGACACTTCACGGTAACATAATAACAATGTTCGGTTTCAATTTTTTTCGCAATTCAATTTTCCCCGGTAGCTAATCGAATTGGCCACGAGGAGATGGTAATGCTGCGACGACTGGCGAACTTTCAAAAATTCGCTTGTCGCGTACGAAATGTCAGTCATCTGTTACGTTGTTCTCTCGAAACGAGTGCCCGCTCGACAGTTGACAGATCGTAGGCGTAGAGCATTTCAAAATATTGATCATTTCAGATGGACCGCGAGGATCTCTCAGAAGATTGCGATCGCAACTCGCCGAGGACGGTTGCCCGGAATCCCAAGTAGTTTTAGCCAAGCAACTGCTAGAAGAAAGATGTGGTAAAGTTAATATTTTCATTAAACTCCAAGCACACAGTTCCATTAGAGATTGAGAAGTATGCAACATGTTTAGATCTAGACGTCGATAAAGAGGAGAATGCAAAGTTGGGCGTGTATTGGCTCACAAAAGCATCGGAGCAGGGTAATTTGGAAGCGACGGATATTCTGAGAAAATGCCTGGCATCCGGTCGTGGTATCACCGAACACAATTACTACGATGTGAAGAACTGTCTGGATATGACTCAAGATGAGAAACTGGCCAGGAGAGCAGCAAGAGAAATGTTTACTAGGTAAGAGAAATTCAATTTGTTAAACGAATGACGCAATATACTTTCTCGTGTCCTGGTATTGCGTAGTCTTTCGAATGGAGAAGATTTTATCACGACGGAGCAGCTACAGAGACGGATGAGGGACCTATCAAACTTGACCAATCATGCTAGTTGCTCTCGTTCAAATACCATGTCGCAGAATAACACACAGAAGGATGTGACAGATGTTCCGACCGACGACTTCCCGAAAGATGAATCTCCCGAGGAGTCGATACCTAGAAAAGAAGAAGAAAGGGAGAACGATGTTCATGGTAGGCAAACATTCGCAGCCACGATGCTTTGTATTCCCTGAAAATTAATTACTTATTTCTCCACAGATTGGTTAAATTGTCAAGGGGAAAAAATCACAGAGGCAGCGTTAGTTGCTGCTGCTGCCAGTTATGCTAGAGGACTGCTTCCCATAGTTTCGCATGCTGTCTGTATGGTAGACACGTCGCAAATGGCTCTGGATACCATACCGCTGCTGCAGAGACCTTTGATACATCCTCTCGCGTCTTTAAAGCGACTTTATATTTGGTTGATAGAAACGCTAGGTCAACGAGGGATGTCGATCAAAAAGTTTCTCTTCACATCGAACGTTCACGTGTTATTGTTGCTTTTGTTGTACTCGTTGGTCGGCACGGAGAGCTTGATACTCTTCATACCGATGGCTCTCTACTATCTGTCTTTCATCGTGATGGTCATAGCCACGTTCCAAATGCTACAGCGTAAACGCGAGTTTAATCATTTCCGTGTTTGGTCCGGTCTGTTTCTCAGTTATTCGGGAGGCAACCTGAACCCCGAAGAGGCCGAGTATCAGCACTGCTGTAACAACTTGAAACCCTACGCCCATTTCTTTCTCGCGTTGCTTCTAAACTTAATGATTTATCCTATCATCGCCCACCAGTGGACGCCTCAATCGGAGTTCACTATCATAGCGGTCGCGTTGACACTGGTTACACTGTTGAACTTCATGTGGAAGGACTCGTCGAAATTCCCAGATTTCTTAGCGCTGTTTAGCTTTAGCGTTCACGTGCTAGCTAAGTATCCGTACGAAACTGATATCGTGGTCGCTCAGGGATGGCGATTCCTAGACATCAGAGTGCCCACGTTCGCCTCGTACGTTGTCGGCAACGGAATCGAGTTCTGTCTCAATTTCCGCGCTGTTTTCTACCTCTTGATCCCAGCAGTTTTCGCGAAAATGGCTGCACAGGACAATTGGCGAGGCACGTATCAGATTTTGATACCTCATTGCGTGACGTTGAGCTGGTGGCAAATAGCGATCTTCAGTTCTCAAGGTGCCACCTGGTACGGGTTAATTAGAGGTGCTCTCGCGTTAGTTGGTATGGTCCTCTTTCTGCCACTGGCAGGTCTAGCATCCATTATCTTGCCAATAGTGGCTGCTGCTAAATATTTATCCGAGAGCGACATAGCCATGAGGATAGCAGTGACTACTTTACTCGGAGGAATGCCGTTTTTCGCGTCTTGGTATTTGAGGAAAACCAGAACCCCTAGGTTCAACTGGATCATCACCGCTGTCCAGGTAAGTGCTGTAACAGTGACGAGTAGACTGCGGATTTTGTGCATTTATGACAAAAATGAGTACATACGTACAATTTAAAGCAGTGGACATATTAAAAAGATTTAAGGACATCAGTGTATTATTTTCAGCTTAATAAGAAAATTAAGCTAAATAAACATTTTTTATTTGGCTCCTATGTCTTGCAATCAATGCAAACATTTTTTATTTTGCATAAAGATCCGCAGTCTAGTGATTAGCAACCCGCGGACTGCAGTAGGCCAAAAGTGGAGAAGTCGCCATCTCTAATTCCAGTATATGTTTACGCTACGGTCTCCTAAATTAAGGGGTGAAATCAATTTTTATTTTATTCCTGCTTCCCACAATAAATGCATGACATTTTTATATTGTTTAAAGATCTGCGGTCTGCTCATCGCTGCTGTAACATGTTGTCCATGAAACCGAATTTTCCGAGTTCTGACTGACTTAATCGTTATAGCTGTTTCTGGGCATCGGCGCCGGAATGTTTTTGTGCTGGCCGATGATCATGGAGTACAAAGAGGAACCGGACCGCTTCAAAGTGATATCGACGCTCTCTTGGGAACAGTATCAGAATCACTGTCACCAGCCTGCTTGGGAGGAATTATCGTCCAAGGCCCAGGTACAGATACAGTGCGCCGATCTGGAAGGAATAGTGGTCTCGTGGGAAGGCTATGTGACCAATATTAAATTAAGAACGTTGAAGAACAATGTGGCGACGGTCTTCGACAAGTTACCCGACAGTATTAGAAACGCGATCGGCTGTATGTACGGCGAACCGTATTCGAGTAATTGTAACTCGGTCGAGCAGCCGCGACAAAAGAATTGCAGGCATATCGCGAGCATTCAGAAGCGGAAAAGCAAATGCCACTTTCCCGCTTGGAACCGGTACGAGTTCGAAATCTCCGTGAAAATGAAAAGCGGCATGTGGGGGAACAACGCGGAGATCCTACTCATAGCCGATCATTCGTTCACGAATTTTAGCCTGAACATTTATCCAGGCGACAAGATCTGGTTCTCCGGTAGCCTGTTGAACTACGGTTTGAAAGAGGAATCATTGTTAGGCGGCTCTGAACCGCACGTTCAACTGGAGGAGATCGGTTGTCTCGCGTGTCACTCTATTGATCTGAAGTCTTACAAACGCTACAAGTATCACATAACGTTGAGTTCGATTTTAAGCGACCTTTGTCTAAGTATCAAGACTGTTTTAAACTTTTTGTTTAACCCCATCGTGATGTTTAAGTAATCATGCGTCGTGTGATCGCGCAATCTTAGTACACACAGGACGTATCGGAACGCAACGTTCCTCAGAACGTTCATTATTATTATAATCGTCTACCGGAGGTCTTCGAACAATGTATATCTGCAAACAAGACAGAATTTAGATCCTAGTTATTCTTTACGGAGGAGAGTGTATGTATCAAGGCGCGGAATCGTCGAATTCTCTTTGCTATAATGATTTTCCTGTATTACTGTTTCTTTTTTCTTTTGATAGTAAGTTATACAATTGACACTAGTTGAATTGGATATTATTGTTTAGATAACTGATACGGATTAAACGAGGGAACTTCTTTTAAACCGATATAGCCGAGTCTATGTATAGAACGATACTAGCATATTTTGATGTTACCAACGCCTCAGGCAATTAGAAGTCTCGGTCGAGAACTCGGAAAATATCTATGTCACAGAGTGTACACTTGTATACATACATAGCTACACGTGTTGTATGTATGTATATTTTAAGATCGACATATTTTCGTAAGCCTTACTGCCAGTTATAGAGACAGATGTGCTTAATATTTTTCTATTCCGTGTACGGAAATTTCAAAGGGGTGAAACCTCTTCTAATCTTATTTGAACGGAACGGTTACATAGTTTTTGTAATGGAAAAATTTCGAAGAGAACATCGTTCGCATCCGAGAAGATTTCGATTCGCGTTTTTAATACCGGTGCGTTCTACAACGAATGTGATGCGAGTACCTTATGTGTATTGTTGATATTCAGTTTCTTAGAAGTTGACGTATCTTCGAAACGTATCTTGTAGATCTGTGAAATTCAATGGAATTACGAGAAAAAAGTTGTAATTTAGTTGTTGAACCATCTTTACTCGTGTAAATGTCATGAATATTACATGTATTTGAAGACATAGGAAAGATATATGTACATGTATGTTGCGTAGGAGTTACAAGTTACTGTTAAATCGATGTCAAATGTCTAGACTTTGAAAACATAAACAATTAAAGAAGTCTTGTCAACTGTCCAAGAGTTATACCGACGACAGTTATTTTCATGTCATATCAGGACAATAGTGACAAAAAGATGAGTATGGTCGACACAGAAGACAAATATAGATGTGCCTTGATGTTTTCTGTTCGATTAAATGATTTTATTATTTATAATAAAATATATTTTAAAAAGTACGATCACTGTTAGATTGAATGACTCATCGAGATGAACAATATCTCACGATTTCGTGGGAAATGTGTTTTTTTCGCATTCTTTTCTTTTTTTTTATTGCTGTTTTATTTTATCACATAAAATTGTTTATGTTTTTTCCAAGAAATTTCATTTTTCTTTGTACAATTCAATATACTTTTATTTCGTATTTGGCAACAGATGATGTACATTATTTCCACGGATGATAACATTATGTTCGTTACTCTTTTTAACAAGACAATCGTTTATTCAGAGATTTTGGTTCCCTTTATTCTTGCTTCTTTTTGTATAAAAAAAGGGTCGCACAGTACGAAATCACTCTGCAACCATTTCATACCGACGGTTTCGTTTGTTTTATGTACAAATATAAAATCTACATCAATAAAGTCTTTTCGATCATGTAAAGATAAGTCAGAGCGAGAAAGAGCGATCTCTCATAGAAATTGATAATTATTCCTTAAAAAAAGGAGCTCGTTTCTTCGATCGGATATCCTATCCACGTGTGTGTGTATGATGTCTCGTTAAAAAATCTTGCAAGTTCCAGACTCACTGCGAATAAATTATCGTATCTCTTAATTTAAACTGATTACGTTAAAAAAAAGAAAAACATCATCTTGATGCTTCGGTTTCTACGTGTGTTAGAGAATGTAACAATATACATTGTACCGAAAACTTAGAGCTATGGGGATTGACTGCAGCAACTTAAGAGCATGAAAACTTTGGCAAAGGAACTGTGTGCACTACACGCATTAACATTATTAGGACCAGAGTAGCAATAGCATAATTCGACACGCCTTACAACTGCTGCAACAATTTACACGTTAGTTTAATTATTGTTTAATCGGTTATCGCTATGTATAACTTCCTGTTCGAATATCCATCGAGAGTGACGCGTTTCGGAAACGGGACTATTGGCTAATACAGTAACCGTCGTTCTCTTTACACTAAATATCCAAATAAACAGTCTTATGAACACTTTACAACGACACTTTATCTCATTAGAATAAACATCCGATATAAACGAGAAATTCGAAAGTGGAATAGTTCGTGGGCTGATTGCCTCGCGGCCGGCTTAATAAAACCGTTTCCTACTGTTTTCTTGATGCTTCTGATACCACATGATGCCTATCACGATGCAAGCGATTATCGCGAGCGCACTCACGAGCATTAACAGGAAAAACATTACTCTACTTAACGTAGATTGCTTCAGATCGTCTATGTGCTCTGCAATAAGAAATCAATCATTTTCTTAACGGTTGAGGACGCCGATTCGAGATACAGTAATTCTTCAATCGAAGTCCTGCGTCGCCTATCTAATCGAAGTCCAGTGCCTACTCACTCCACTACCAGCCAACGTTGCGCCGCGCCCTAGAGCGGCGATGATTGATCTCGGCTCGGGTATATCGGTGTGAGCATCACAACATTGACTCGAGTGAATCGAATCTCAAACTTCTTAATTTTCATTATTGTTTTATGGGACTTTAACTAGCTTATTCCTGGCATTTCTCTGATTAAAATGATACTAAATACGATATAATTTCAACTGTATTTAGTGGTTTAATGGACGGTGGAAGTTTCGGGAGCAAGGAAGGACAGCGACAACGCGGGCCTTTGAACTGTGCCGGCGACGTCGGCTGTCCGCGTCTCTTTCTTTCCCATACGCTTGTCTTCGTTGCGTTCGTAACTTTCATCGTCGATTAAACCACTAAATACAGTTAAAATTATATCGTGCTTGGAATCATTTTGCATTAGAAAAATGTCACGAATATGCTGGTGAAAGTTCCATAAAGAAATAATGGAAAACAAAGTAACTAAGATTTTAGTGTTTCATTGTGATGACGCACGGGCCTTTAAACTGTGCCGGCGACGGCGACACGCTTCGATCACGCGATCCTATTTCATTCTGTCCTCTAATCCTCGATTGAAGTCTCGGCGCGGTAGACGCGGCCTTAAAAAATTACCTCCCTACGCTAGTGAAGTCCGTTCAAAACACGGGTGTTGGGACTTCGATTGAAGAATTACTGTAATCGTTATCTGTTAATAATTACATTACCTCGTGGAGCTTCGTAAAACGCTGCCGAAGGCAATATATTGGACCTATCTTCCTGATCTTTTGGCTGAAAATCGATACACGTTACTGATAGTAATAATATACAAGGAGATTTTATATTGTTCGAAGATAAGGCTTACATCATCCGGTAGATCCAACTCAAACAAACGAATAGATAATACATCGTGATTGTCAGATAAATCTCCCGTCGTCGCGGAAAGTCCAAAGTAGTAACCGGTGGGAAGTTTTATTTCCTTCACCGAGAAACATTCCTTCCACGCAGCTTTATTCGCAAAGTCCGTGGAAACTAAATGAAAAGCAGGTCTGTTGGAAAACATCTTACACAGGTTCACATTAACGTGTGTAGTCTGTGTTCTTGATACGTTATACAATATCATGCTACATTAAATAAATGAAATAGTTTCTTTTACATGTTCGTGTGATAGCATGCAATCTCGATAATGAAAATCTAGTGCGAAGAATAAGCAATGCACGAAGGATGAAGATGTACCGCTTGACGAAGTTGAGGCACTCCATGTTGTAAGCCAGGAGGCCTCGGGGTAAGACCTTACTGTAATATTAATTTGTACAACACCATATAAAACAATGTAAATACATGGAAAGCATTACCATGAGTATGTTTGATCTACTTGAAATGGCTGGATGCACATATACAGGGTGAACATTATAAAGCGTAACAGAACGAATGTCTCCAAAAATATTGATTATACGCAAACATGTTTGAGATGAAAGTTGTTCGGTATCGAGGGGGACATCATGTGGTGGGATTTTTATTTCTCCCGATGGACACTCCAAGGTGAGGAGAAGGTCACCTTGATTTTTTTTAATGCAAAGACCTACTTTCTGTATCACGAATTGATTGACTATCGAATTCTGAGTAAAAATGTATTGAATTCCATATGTCCTAAATCTAATAGTTATTATCGAAACAATTGTCTTTCTTCTTTGACTAAAATCTCGGTAACTATTAGGCTCAGGACATATGAAGGTCAACACCTGTATACTCAGAATTTGATACTCTATCGATCTATGGCATAAAAAATAGGACATTCCATTTAAAAAAAGAAAGTCGCCTTCACCTCACCTCGGAGTGTCCACCGGGAAAAATAAAAGTCCCAGCACACGATGTCCCCCTCGGTACTGAACAACTTTCATCTCAAACATTTTTGCGTATAATCAATATTTTTGGAGATATTCGTCTGTAACGCTTTATAATGTTCACCCTTATATATTTATATATATACACACACACATGTTTGAACAATTAACATGAACAATTCATTTATCCCATGATAGAACGTTGGAACAACATATTTCTCATGCTCTAGAACTTAGAATAACCCGAGACCGCCATTACTTACCCGTTAATGTATCTCTTTCGTATCTAATAGCGATATGTGTATCGTGTTCTAAGTTTCTAAATTTTGCTTCACAGCCTGCAAGTTGCGTATGAGTCCCATCACGATCGTGATCATAATGCAAGGAGCCATTGTTAACCATGGAAGAGATGTATGGATGTTGATGCTGAAAAATTCAATAATTTATTATAGATTCTCAATGGTTATGCCGTATATCTATTGTCAATTATGCTAACTGATTCCTACTGTAACTTAATTGCATTGTACTTCAATTATATAATAATTCATCTGTATGTGAATTGCAATATAGTTCTACTTCAATTATTACCTTCTAATTGAGTTACGTAATTTAACATTTTCAGTCTATTCAATTACTAGTTACAGTACGAGAACCCGAAAAAATAGGAATTTCGATGGCCAGGACGGCTCGGGAAGACATCGAGACGAGTCGGTCGGGTTCTTGAAATTAAAGGCATTCTGGAAATAATCGAGATTCTCGAAATAATCGGGATTCTCGAAATTAACGGGATTCTTGAAATTATCGAGATTCTCGAAAGTATCGGAATTAAAAAAAGAATCTTTAATGAATAAATTTTATGTCATTTTTGCGGAAACGCCACAAATTATATCGAAAATCTCATACCACGATTGCGTTTGAAGCGAGTCTTATAACGGTAATCGAGTATCAAAAATTCTGAAATTTTCGAGAATCCCGATAATTTCGAGAATCCCGTTAATTTCGAGAATCTCGATAATTTCGAGAATCCCTCAGTAATCGAAAATTTCAATATTTTCGAGAACTCGTCTCGATCTCGAAAAAAACGTCGTTTTGACCCGGCTCGACATTTTCGGGTTCTCGCACACCTCTAGTAATTATACTTCAATTGTAATCCTGCACAACCAGGGCCATGATACGTACATTGTGCGGGCCATTGTGATTGCTGTATGTGTCTAAAATAATAGCCAATCCTTGGAAATAATCTTGATTTCCAAATACTGGACCATACTGCATCCTTTCTTTGGCATACCAAATGACAAAACCATCTCCAAACAGATCCCTTCCTTTTCCATGTACCTTAAAGTGGACTTGTAGTTCCCAATTCCTCGCATGGCACGGCTATGATAACAATACAAAGAATATTAGCTTGGAGCTTCCAGAATCCCAACCTTTGTCTTCAAAAAACCGACTCATTCTTCCTTTTTGATAATGTCTATTGCACAAAGCATGATATTGTAATCTCTGACACATGGTCTATGACTAATTAAACAAACACGGTCAGAAAGAATTTGGAACTTACAACAGAATTCCATATGGCACCTTGTTTACTTTGGAGGTCTGGAGTTAATCTGATATAATTATTTGTTACCATTGTACTACCATAGAAATCCCAATAAGGTATTGTCATTCCAGAACCTAAACATAAATATGATTTGGTATATATTCGTGGGAGAATGGGAATAGGTTTACTACATGCTTTAACAAGTTGATGAGATAGCTTTAACTTTGCTGTAAATAAGTAACTGTTGAGTCATAATAAGAGAAGGAGAAAAAAGCTTTTATTATTCATAAAATAACCTCTTACTCGTCAGAGCGAACTTTTACATTGTAACCGTACAACGTATCATGCATTAATTGAATTTAAATTAGAGCGCATTACACGTCACGGAATTTTACGTTACTCAACGTAATTTCCGTAAACCGATCCAAAATTTACAAACCTTGATACGGCCTGACCAAAGAATGCTCCCGTTTCATGTAGTCTTTTGTGTTCCATTCTGCATTTGCTAGCTGCCAAACACTTGCAACAAATAAGAAGCACGATATCACATTCATTTTATATATTTTACGTCTACGCTAAGTAACTTTGAATATCAACTCTATTGTTCCAGTCACCGATGGGGATTAGAACTCTCGTAATCCACTGAAGCCACTACCGGAATTACAATTCTGTTATCCGTCGAGTCGAGCTAAGTTAGTCAGCGAACTAACAATCCATCCAACACAAAAATGCAAATATTCCAACGTAACATGCTAGGAATTTTAATATTCTATAAAATAAGAAAAAAATAAATATATAATATTTATGTTTATTTATAAATTAAATAAGCATCGTATACAATACTTCATTGTCTATTTATTTTATTTCTGTCTTCAATTAACTTAAATATTCGTTCAGAGCCATCTGTCATAAACTGTCTGAACTAAAGTGTACTACTCACTTTTATCACGCCATTGTTTATAAGCGTTTTGCCGCTAAACTAAATACTGATCTTGCGATGCAAATGATTCCAAACGATTCTTGCGGTTGTTTGCATAACATAATATGGTTCTAAGCGGAATGTTTTTAAGAAGTTTTTAAAAGGCATTCTTTCCACAATCTCTCCTGTAACGTTCAAATGGATTATGTACCAATTTACGTGACAATATTTAATTAGTTTAAAAGGAACGTGCAACATGGATGACTCGGACGCGCGATTAGAGGTTGAGCATGAAGAAGAAGAACTAACAGCTCAGAGTGCTTTGATAGCGATCGAAGAAGCTTGGTTGAATGAAAAATTTGCTCCCGAGATTCTTCCTCATCAAGCCGACTTGGTTGATTGTATGCTGCAACAGATTACTCACATGGAAGACAACATGAAGAGGTTAGACAAAGGGGATTTAAGGTTAATGGTTCACAGAATGGAGCTGGACAGAATCAAGTTCGTGATATCCAGCTACCTCAGGGCTCGATTAGAGAAAATCGAGAAGTATACTATTCACATACTTTCGCAGGAAGCCAATAGATCTCCGGAAGAGTGTTATCTAACTCCTGCAGAACTGCAATTCGCCAAGGAGTTTCTCGCTAGCATTGAAAATCTCTTTAGAACAGTAGCTCTGCAGCACATGCCTGGAAACTTTCAAACGTTTGAAGTTAATAGACTGGGCATAAAGCCTAACATGCAGGCATACGTGTTTCTACGGGCTAATGAAAGAATCGATGGAATCATATTGCCTGGGTCCTTAGACGAAGAAATAGATTTCGAGCAAGGCTCGCAACACATTATACAGTACAGCGCTGTTGCGAAGCTAGTTAAAAGCGGTGCCGTTCAATTAATTTAGCATTTAGAATACATTTTATAGAACGTAATATCTATATGTTTATACACAGTATTTTTAATAAAGTTCTGGGAACAATTTTCTATAAGAAAAGATATTTTATTAGAAAAACTACATATCTGGATACAGGACAGTATAGATAATATCAATAAATCTCTTTGCTACATTGTATAATGTCATTCATTAAAATATCTGTGTAGACATATTTTCTTTGAAGCAACAGTATATAGTATATATATAGTTTGTATATTTTAATCTAAATCTGTAAAAAAATATTCGGACATGTGTATAAAAGTACTGTGCCTGCTTTGTTTTAAATTTTTCATGAATACTTTCTCCTGCATTTATAAAATGATAAACTATTTTTAGCTTCGCTTATGTAGCTTCAACAAATAAATTCTAGTAAGTACCTTTTAATAACTAGTTGCTAGAACCATACTTGGAAAAGTATTTTTTCATTAGTTACATATTTTGTAAAAATATTACTGCACCACAATATGGAAAAACCCATATTGTATGAATAGTAGGAACAATATATGAAGTTATCAAAACTATATAAAAGATAAGATTATCTATCGTCATAAGTTTTTGGTGCCGTTACTTTCGCATATAGTATGCTGAAATGGTATATACTCGTTCCAGCGAGAATTGTATGCTTCACTAACGTAGAAACTATAAAAGTAGTTGTTACGGATGCTAAGTACTTTCTTGTATCAAGCGCACATTCATTCTATCAAGCATCTTCCGCTGTGGAGTTGCCATTGAGAGACTTCGAATGCACTTTGGCTTCTTCTGTATGCTCGGGATGGTCTTTGTATGCCTGAAAACGCAACACCACTTTCTTAGAACACTAATATGTAAAAGTATGTTCACACTGAAGCTACATTGAGCAATCTATTGTCGCTTCTTGTTGCCATCTTTTTTTACCCAATGAAAGAAGAAGGTGACGAAAAGAAATTGATCTTTTATCTAGCGATTTGACTACTGAAAAACCCCATCTTTGCACTATCAAGAAATGAGAAGGCGCATCCCGCACCCTTGCAATTCTTGAAACGAGACTACCCCCTTAATCCTCATGCACTGTTCAGATCAATTCAATTCCAAAGCAGACCTTTGCTTAATTATGCTAATTTCGCGTGTAGCTATTTTCATAAAGCTGCGACAGCTACATGCTGCCGAATAATGAAAATTACTCCCCGTAAACGTAAAAATAGGACTTTTGAGGACGATCGCGGCCTAGATTGATCTTTTATTTAGCGCTTTTGGCTACTGTGCATCCCACACCCTTACAATCCTGGAAACGAATCTACCCCTTAAGGACAAATAAAAAACGAATTAAGCAGATGTCTACCTTTTCAGCCACTTTGCTCAGTTGCTCGAACATAAGTTTCCCAGTTTCTTTCAACATGCTGGTGAAATGTCCTCGTTCGTTTTGAAGCAGAATATGTGGATGACCGAACTCGGCCACTTGTCCATGATCCATGACCAATACCTTGTCGCTGTCCATTATCGTGTTCAATCTGTGCGCTATAGTCAACACAGTGCAGTGTTTGAAATTTTGCCTAATGGTAGTCTGGATCAAAGCATCCGTTGTCGGATCTACATTGGCTGTAGCCTCGTCGAGCAGGAGAATCTTATTGTTTCGTAGAATAGCTCTCGCCAAACAGAGCAATTGTCTCTGACCAACGCTGAAGTTAGTTCCTCCTTGGTCGACAACGTAGTCGAGAGACTCGATGCTCGATTTTAATTCTACATCTTCCAGAGCAGCCCAAAGACTGGCGTCATCGTAAGTGTGGAATGGGTCCAGATTATCACGGAGAGTTGCCGAGAACAAGATCGGTTCTTGCGGAATAATAGAGATCTTCTTTCTCAAATCATGAAGGCCAATTTGATTAGTGTCCAAGTCGTCTATGTATATTCTACCCTCAAGCTGGGCCAGCCTGAACAAAGCTGAGATCAGAGAAGTTTTTCCAGCGCCGGTGCGACCCACTATTCCTACCTAAAATAAGAATTAAATTAATTTGTCATTCATGCCTCGTTTCTCGATACTTTCAGGCAACGAGAAATTACTTTTTCTCCAGGCTTGATAAGAATATTCAAGTCCTTGAGAACAGCAGGCGAAGATTCATCGTAGCGCAGATACAAGTGATCGAACTTAATGTCCCCCTTGGAAGGCCATTGTGCCGACGGTTTCTTGTTAGGCTCGCTGTCGAACGGCCCCTCCTTATCGAGCTGCGTGAATTGTAAAATTCGCTCGACGCTGGTCATTTGCGCTATCGTCTCCGCGGTTTGACGCATTCCGTGTTGGAGCATGCCACATAAAATTAGAACTTGCGATATGGCCAGGCCGACGTTCCCAGCAAACGTGTTTCCTGATAAGATTAACACGCGAATTGAATTATCAGCAATGACACGAAATTATCAAGTAACCAATTACCATCGTCCAGTATGATGAAGCTATATGTGACGAAGGTGATGAAACAAATGGACACTATGTCCAATGAAAATCCAAAAGCGGTACTTGCTGCGATAGTCAAGTAATAAGCGCTGGTGTGGAGATCTTGGTGAACATCGAATTCTTTGCGAACCATATCTTGGGCGGAAGACGATCGAATCGTAGTTAATCCTAACAACGAAGAGCTAACGTGGGAGAAGACGGGGCTCTTCGCTAAAAATGTTCATTGTTAGGATGTTATGTGATAAAAGAATATAACATATTATTTAAACGATATATTGTTCTTACTGATTCCTTCGAAACGTTTCATGTCCTGCGCGGTTTTCAGATAAATATTTCGTATTTGCCAGTACAAGAAGCCGACGATGAGCATTGGAAACACTGTCCACCAATTAATAATAAGTACTTGGGTCAAAATTCCAACCATCACCGCGAATATCTGTATAGACTCTATCATTGTTCTCGGCATCATTTCATCAACTGCTCCAACGTCTTTCGAGAAACGATTTAGAATACGACCTGAAATATTTACCATTTTGTTAATACGATCTTTATGAATTCCTTAGCAATTGGCAATCTATGATATCGCTTTGATACCTACCGGATGGATGAGTATCAAAAAATAGCATTGGCGCTTTAAGCAGCGACGAGAACATTTGATTATGGAGATTCTTGCTAGAGTTCATGCATATCTTGTAAAATATAATGTTTCTGAAACTAGTCATAACTATACTCGCGATGATGAGAATTCCGTAAATCCATAAGGCAGTGTCGCGGTCAAGGAAATATTCCACACGCGGTCCAGTATTAACGGTCCAAATCTGCGACTAAACACAATGATGGTAATTGTTGCTCATCGAGCTGTTAAATATTACTTACATTATTGTTATCTAAACTGCTGTTGCCCGAAATCGTTAGGATATCCGGAGTCATGTCATTGAAGCTATCTGCGGCCGAAGCATTTATCATGTTTATTTCATTTATCGCTTCGCTCGAATTTGTTACAATCGATGAAGGCGTGGTAGTATTGAATTCTCCCCATATTTGTAACGTATGATTGATATTATTTTTCACGCGCATTTCTTCTTGTTTCGTCCTGAAAAAACAAACACGCAAAATAAAACGAATATCCTCGTGCGAACGGTTCGTGTTAACATCGAAAAAAAATTGTTCAAACGCTAACCAGAAAGCAACAAAATAATCGCTACCACTACTTCCTAGTTGTCCTAGAATTAAAGTGAGCATGAAACCTAGAATCATTAGAATCGACCCTCCGGCTCGGAAGTATCTCCAGTATAGCGATTTCGCAATATTTCCTTTGCCCATTAGTTCCTCGGTTTCTTGAGGTTCTTCATCTTCGTCTTTGCTGTTGTTGAGAGAACTGACAGATATCTCGGGCGTTTGATTTTCATCGGTTTCCACGCTCTCCATATCGGCGTTTTGCTGTTCCGTTGAGAGCATACTTAGAAACTCTAAGTTCTTCGCTTGTAACTCTGTGAACGTGCCTTCGAATTCAACTCTACCCTGAAAGAATCATGTATCCCTCTTGTATCGACTCAACGGGGTCTGACCGGAATATTCGATCGCAGTTACTCACGTTATTCAATACAATAATGTAGTCACAATTCTTCAAAAATTGTACTTGATGCGTCACGAGAATTCTTGTTTTATCGTGGAGATAGTCTTTGATGCATTCTTTGAACAAGTGTTTCCCAACGTGCGTATCCACCGCGGACAACGGATCATCTAGCAAATAAATATCCGTGTCCCTGTACACAGCCCTGTGGTGACAAAAAATGTGTAATTGTGGCAAATAATTGTGGTGATTAAAAATTCCCTGTGTAGGGTACCTAGCTAGATTAATTCGTGCGCGCTGTCCTCCGCTGAGCGACGCGCCCCTGTCGCCGACCAAAGATTTATCGCCGTGATTGAACTGTTGGAAATCTTTCTGCAGAGCGCACACTTTAACAACTTCGCTGTACTTCTTCGGATTGTAAGACTGTCCGAAAAGTATGTTATTGCGCACCGTGCCGGAAAACAGCCATGCTTCCTGGCTAGCGTACGACATACTACCGTTCACCTGAATATCGCCACGCGACTGTTGCAGTTCTCTTAAAATTAGTTGCAGGAACGAGCTCTGAACAAAGTTTACAGGAGACATAAGAATAATATTACTTTGAATATGGATTGTTAACACTAAACCCACCACCACCAGCCAAATGATCGGTTCCAGATTTTCTATTTCACAATTATTGCAATAATATTCAATTATTTCATAAGAAATGAGTGTATAGATAGCTCTAGTAGAGCACGTATTACAATAGGAGCCGTATAAAGTCTAAAATCAAATTTTTAAGGCTCGATAGGTTTAGTGTTAAAGCGTTTTGCCTTTTTTGACAATACCTTTCCAGCACCAACCGAACCAACTATAGCATACAGTTTCCCAGGTTTTATATGAATACTGATATCGTGTAACGTGCTTGTAATCGCATTGTCCGCCCACGATGCTGTAATGCATTTCATCGAGATACTGCCATCTCCGAGAATCGGCTTGGCATGGATAGCGGTATTATTGTTCTCTTTTAACAGTAAGAAGTGCTAAAAATAAAACATTCAAAGCTTAAGTTCATTGATCTGCGCTAATTGTCTAGCTGGTAAATACTGGTAAATACTGGTAAATACTATAGTTTACCTCGAGTCTTTTAATGGATACAGAAGCTTCCGCGGCAGACGAGATGGCCATTGGGTAAAATATGGCCATGGTCAGTTGTAGTACATTAAAGTACTGAGCCATAGAGAATACTTTGTCGGCAGATATACTATTTCCGAGAAGTACATATGCCATAACCGTGAAGTATAATGTTGTTCGTTCGGTGAACACAAAGGTAGCTAGAGTGAAGCCTCTTAAGTACGATGAAATAGTAAGTACGTCCACTTCACGACTGAAAAGATCATTCGATGCATGTACACGCATGTGATAATAGGCACTTTACATAGTTTCTACAAAAAGAAATAAAAAAAAAGATAGACAAACCTTCTAACAACACTAACAAGTTTTTCAAACGGTATCTCCCAAGTGTACATCTTAATCACTTGTATTCCATTAATTATCTCTGACATTAAACGCACTCTTTCGTCTGTTTTGACCGCAATTTTTAACCGCAGCTTCGAAATCCATTTCCCCATGTATCCTACACAGAAGAAAATTACTTTAGCGATCTTACTAATGTCTTAAAAACTAAGAGGGAACGATACCACACCTTGCAATGGTATAGTTTGAACACTTATTAGAAAGACACCAGCTAAGGAAGCGATCTGCACGCTTCCCCACATCATGTATGTGATTAGAACAGCCTGAATCGGTAGAATCCAAATGTAATGCAACGCTACGCACAGCTGTTCGAATCTGGCTACATCGTTCGACATTAAGTTTACAATCTGTCCTGGGGTTGCGACATTAGTGGACGACTTTGATAAGCGCAAGATCTGAAAATAAACACAAAGCATGTAAAACATTGGTAGTTGTTAATCGTATAAATATAACTACATACCTTTCTGTACATCACAGAGGAACACGCTATTCTCATTCTCATTCCAATTTCCAACAAGCCTAAGTTAGAATGGTGTACAATTACAGCACCGACTATAGTTAAAACTATAACAGTGAATGCATAAATATATGCTTCCGTGACAGTGGATATCGATCTTGGATCGAAATGCCAAATAAGTAGACCCAGAACAAACGGTTGTAAAACTCTGCAAGATCAAAATAACGTTACACACCAGCGTAATTTCTGTTTGCTTTAACAAAAGAATGTTTACTTGATGACAACAGCCAAGAAGAACTGCCATCCTCCAAAGTAGACGAAAGACCATACAAATGTTTTTCTTAGAGCTCTAAAGAATTTAGGCTTTCTTCCAGATTCGTCTGCTTCTTTAACTTCCCTCAGCCAATTCCTGAAGGAACAAACGGTAAATAGACAATAAATTTTCAATCTGATCCCTGTTTGTACAGCTTGATTGACATTAGACTTGTGTCCACAACATTGTATAATATTTACTCACCTCTCCAGTTTATCTCCCAGGCGTTGACTGACATCCTCTGGCAGTACGTTGTATATATCTTTGAGTTCCAGATCATGGTTCTTCCCATACAGGAACAGTGGTTTCAACCACCTTGAATGAAACGCGTGTAAAGCACACAGTTAAATCGGTCACGACACTTGGACAACGTTGACTACTCACCAAAATATTAATTTACTAAGAGGGTTCGCCGATAACTTAGGATTAGGATTCTCGTACTTTTTACTCGCGTCCATGATCGATTCTATTAAGTATACTAAAGCCGGATCGTTCTTGAGCACAGCACCGCTCAGTGGGAATTCATAATGTGCGGCTGGCGAGTGGAACTGTGTAACCGAAGCGTCCCGAGTCTTGGGATCGGAATCCTTCGAGTCATCATCGAAGAGTCACGAGTAATAACTCGGACTTACTTAATCGTTAACGAATTACAAAGCACTTATCAAGCAACGGATGAATACTTATCGCAGCAACACCGAAAAACACGTGTACAATCACGCGCATGATCGATTCGACATGTAATTACATAATACAATAGGTCCTAAATACGTCACGATGTTCTCAATGAAATAGGATCGTCCGAAAATGTCAAGGTCGCCGCCCTACGTCGATGTATTAATAGCGATCCAATTTGCTTTCTTAAATAACACTGAGACGGCTGAAAGACGCATTTCAGACATCTGCCGCAAGATATAATAAATACGTCTGAAAGACGCCTGAAAAGTCGTTTTCCCGTCTTTTTCACGTCTTTGTTACAAAACTGTGCGAATAAAAGACGACTTTCAAACGCCTTTTGTCGTCCGAATGATGCCTTTTTCAGACGTCTAAAAACTCGCCTAAAAGACGTATGTTTAAGACGTCTTTTTAGGAGTCTTTTTAGGCTTCTTTTATGCATCTTTTACACGTCTTTTTAGGGTTCTTTCAGGCATCTTTTAGACGTCTTTTTCAGACGCCTAAAATCTTCAAATTTAAGAAAAAGTTATAAAATATTTTTTATTTTTTTTAGCAAATTTAACCGCAAAAACGATGTCTCCAAAAAAGACGCCTTTATAGACGTGTAAACAAGACGAGAAAACGACGTCTGTAAGACGTAGTGTGCTATCTGGGAAGAAACATGTTTCTACGCTTACGCCCGATGACATCGACGTAGATAACTGCTTATTTTTATTTGTTCGTTTAATTGAATAAAAAGCGCAATCTTGCAATGTGTGTTTGCAATGTAACGCCCATATAGGAACTGCTGTTACCGCACAGTCTGCAATAAAATGATAACGGACCATGGTTATCGTTGAAGATACAAATCGATAACTCACCATAAAGATTAAAAGCATGAATTGCATGCTATTGCATCATAAAGGGATGAGAAAGACGATAGCTCATCATTCGCACGCGCGGCATTCGGCGTTGCGCGTATTCAATTTTTCTTACGTTCAACTTCATTGTACTTAAGAAATAATGTTGTCCAGGCAACTGTTATGAATCGTGACAATTCATTTTTTCCTGGGTAGCGAAGGAAGGCCGTCCAAAATTTCCTGTGATTCAATGAAATATCATTAAATTTCCCTTTCGACTCAACAACCCAAGCAAATTCAAAATAATATATTTGTCACAAGACGTGTTCCTCGAAAATCTTTAAAAATGGTAAGGCATATCTCCCATCTAAACTTCAATGTATGTCAGTGCATGTATGTACATATGTCGTCGCGGAGCACCTAATAATTAAATTGTTCATCATCATCATTCTCGTCTTGATTGCTTTTAAACGATGCTCTACACTCTACGACTCTACGAATTGCTATGTTTTCGCTCATAGCATTGCCTTGGGTGATGCAAAGAATTCTCGTTTTCTGTGGTTAACAAGTAATTTGGCGCAGGATGTTTCCATAAAGTCTCGTTGTGGCGAAACATGGAAAACGAATTTGTATTGTGTACTATTTCACGTGCATTAATACAGCCTCATTTTAATTTGTATAATTTATAGAACACTGATATTAATTTACGTATAGAGACTATGATTTCAAAATATCGCAGTTGTTGGTACAGCAATCATCTGAGAATTATAGAACCGGCAAGAAAATATATTTAAACATATCAGCAACAATAGTTGCTCCAGAATGGTGTTTTTCAACAGCTAAGAATGTCGTTATCCCAAAAGAAGTCATTTATCTTCTTCTCTAATAAACTAGAGGGCTAGATGATCGCATTTTGTTTAATGGGAGTGTTTTTCAAATTAATTTTTGTACCTATATTTTATATACCCGCTTTTTTGCTTCCGAAAATTAGTAACTTCAGAAATCTTGAATATACATATAGTAATAAAAGAATGTACGGAACTTGAAAGGGGTATGTGCATAGAGGAAATGGCTGAGGAAGCTAGAGAGAAAAAGGAAAGAAAAGAGTAGAAAAAAGATAGCTCAAAGCAAAGTGGGCACGAGGATGTGAGAGTTAGTAGGAATTGTAAACCGAATCCCTTTCTATGGCCGGAAGGCTAAAATTAAAGCGTTTCTATTCTATTATAATAACTGTATCCCAAAAATTAATACGAATTAAAATGCGGATACGTTAATACACGTGAAATAGGGATCTCTACTAATGGTAAGGTGTGTTACGCCGCAGCGTGAATGTATCTCGATGCACGTGGGCCAAGCTGGCGTCCAAATGGGCAACGCTTGTTGGGAGCTGTATTGTCTGGAGCATGGGATTCAACCGGATGGGACGATGCCATCAGACAAAGTGTGCGGAACTAACGATTGCTTCAACACGTTTTTCAACGAAACGAGCTCCGGCAAAATGGTACCTCGTGCGGTAATGGTCGACCTCGAGCCCACGGTCGTCGGTTAGTTTAATTACAACAATACCGAAAACTCTGCATCGTATACTGTTTGCGAAACTCTACCAACATCCGAAACACTCTTTAGACGAGGTACGGATGGGATTGTACAAGCAACTGTATCACCCGGAGCAACTGATCACCGGAAAAGAGGATGCCGCGAACAATTATGCCCGCGGTCACTATTCCATCGGTAGGGAGGTGATTGATTCAGTAATGGACAGAGTACGAAGACTGACCGACCAGTGCACCGGTCTTCAGGGGTTCTTCGTCTTTCACTCGTTCGGAGGTGGCACCGGCTCGGGATTCACCTCCCTCCTAATGCAGAAATTGTCCGAATACTATGGGAAGAAGAGCAAACTAGAGTTCGCCGTTTACCCTGCCCCTCAAGTACGAATACTTGGACCATATAAATCTATAGACACGGCACAGATAGTTTTCCTTGAGGAAAAGATAAAGTAATTTGTGACGTCACATTTCCTAAAGATGTATAAGCTATCGACAGTGCCTACGCTTGGGTGCATTCTTCCGTACACGGAAAGAATGGACAGGATAATTTCAAAGAATTTGGTATTTTATCATGAAATAATCAATATATACGGTATATTTGAGATACAAATATTTATTCTATGTTTTACTGAGGTATTACAATGAAATATATGAAGTAATAACACTGTCCAACAAATTTCAACTTTTTTTATGTTCCCAGATTACTATTGGGTCCTTTTTATAGAGTTTTTTGCGCTGATTCCGAATCTGTTTTTAATTTTTTCCCTATACGCACAGTTTTTGAGGAACATGGCTTTGAAAAAAAAACATATTTTTTAACTTTAAACAAATATTGTGATGTTATTATAAAAGATATTGAATTGTTCTTTGCAGCAAAAGATTCTGTGGACTTTCCTGAATACAGTGATATCCAATATTAATACACTATGATTGTTTAAACATGTTTAAACAATGATTAAAGACGGAGAGACACCATTTTTGCACCAATTTTTGAAGATATTTTTAAATTTATCTCAAAAAATAAGGGTCCAGCGGAAAATCGAACTATACCACGCGATAGAGCAGACTTTTATCTTGAAAAACCCCCCTTTGAAGTTTTCGACATCGACGTTTTTACCGAACCAGAAAGCAAAATATCTTCGCCCGACATGCGTTGCCGCCAGTGGCGCTCTGGACGAGATATGGCGCAGCGACGGGATACGGAGCGGCGAACGACCGTTGTAGTGGTGAGCGCCACTGGCGGCAAATCATGTCGGGCGAAGATATTTTGCTTTCTGGTTCGGTAAAAACGTCGATGTCGAAAACTTCAAAGGGGGGTTTTTCAAGATAAAAGTCTGCTCTACCGCGTGGTATAGTTCGATTTTCCGCTGGACCCTTATTTTTTGAGATAGATTTAAAAATATCTTCAAAAATTGGTGCAAAAATGGTGCCTCTCCGTCTTTAATCATTGTTTAAACATGTTTAAACAATCATAGTGTATTAATATTGGATATCACTGTATTCAGGAAAGTCCACAGAATCTTTTGCTGCAAAGAACAATTCAATATCTTTTATAATAACATCACAATATTTGTTCAAAGTTGAAAAATAGGTCATTTTTTCAAACTCAAATTTCTCAAAAACTGTGCGTATAGGGAAAAAATTAAAAACAGATTCGGAATCAGCGCAAAAAACTCTATAAGAAGGACCGAATAATAATCTGGGAACAAATTTGGTGTTGGACAGTGTAATCCTAATTTTAGGAATCGATATTTGATTCTAAAGATTAACAACTTTCGCATATTATGCAGGTTACAGAATGTTTTTTACATATAAATCGATCACATTTATCAGCCATTTAAAAATTATCTTAAGAATTATCTTGTGACGTCACATTTTACCACTATCTTTTCCTCACTGGACTCTCGACTTTACTATACACATACCATATCGCTGGGTCTATAAATATATATGGCCTAATTGTAAGTACGAATATGCGCATAGAGGGAGCAAATTCGATGGCTTCTAGCCCTTTCTCTGACGTCATTTGCCCCCTAGCGTTGAGGACCCTGCCTGATCTAGATTATTTTCCACTGAACTAAATCAGTCCTTATTATGAGACTTATTAGTTGGGTGAAATATAAGACAGTAATAGATTAGAAAAATTCAACGAAAAAGTCAATTTTTATTTTATTCCTGCTTCTCACAATCAATGCAGAATATTTTTATTTTGCATGAAGATCCGCAGTCTACTCGTTACACTGTCCAACAAAACAAAACTTTTTTCGTGTTCAGCATTACTGTTGGGCGATTTTTACAGAGTTTGTCAAAAATCAGTGTTTTTCGAAAACGTTGCATGATAGAACAATTTTACTTTCGAATTTGCTTTTAGAATGACAAACTCTATAAGAATCACCCAACAGTAATCGCTGAACTTTGGTATTGTACAGTATTAGACTGCGGATTTTCATTGTTTCGCATAAAATTCGCGTTAAAAGTTTACCGTTATGGCCTTCGTTAGCGAAGACCTAGATTTTTAAAGGGTCTAGATCGGGCAGGATATCGTAAGAATAGGTTAAAAGCAAACTAACATGTAGGTGTCAACGGCGGTCGTAGAGCCGTACAATGCAATCTTGACAACGCATACAACGATCGAGCATTCGGACTGCGCGTTTATGGTCGACAACGAAGCGATTTACGATATCTGTCGGCGGAAGCTCGGCATCGAGAGACCTTCCTACGCGAATCTCAACCGTCTTATCAGTCAAGTGGTGTCCTCGATAACGGCGTCGTTGAGGTTCGACGGCGCCTTGAACGTAGACCTGACCGAGTTCCAGACGAACTTGGTTCCGTATCCTAGAATCCATTTTCCGTTGGCCACCTACGCCCCAGTGGTGTCCGCTGACAAAGCCTTCCACGAAGGGATGTCCGTTGCGGAGATAACTTCCGAATGCTTCGAAGCTTCCAACCAGATGGTGAAATGCGACCCTCGCGAAGGGAAATACATGGCCTGTTGCTTGCTGTATCGCGGCGATGTCGTCCCGAAGGATGTGAATGCGGCCATCGCGGCCATGAAGGGCAAAAGTTGCATCCGCTTCGTCGATTGGTGCCCGACTGGCTTCAAAGTCGGTATCAATTATCGGCCGCCCACCGTCGTTCCCGGTGGAGACCTAGCCAAGGTATAAATTAGCGCGTGCACATCCCACTGCGACTATATGCCACAATCAAGGAACAAAGTGATACCACTCTTTGTTTGTTGATCAACTTCGTAGCCTGACGTAAGAGGTTCTAGATTTTGCAGTTCAAAATGTTCCCTAGTAAATATTTATTACAACCAGGGCTTGAAGACAGTTATGATATCGGTTTCCGTCCTTGAAACAGTTATGAATAGTGATCGCAGAATCACGATCACTGTCGTGATTTTAATTTCATTCACGCCGTGATTTTTTAATCTAGAGTGAATTTGCTCACTCTCATCTTAATTATCCATCTCGATTGTCTTTTTACATCAGTTATTAGCTTGCATACAAATATCTATGCATATAACGTTAAAAAAATGATATGTTAAGTTTTCTGTATATAACATAAAATTACTTCATTTAATGATAAAAATAAAAAATATTCCATTTTCTTTTCCGTACCTTAAGTATTTAAAAAAATAAAATATTAATTCTTGCTCTCGATTTGGAAATTGTAATATTTATGTAATTTCTTCTGTGAGGACCAATATATGGGACCGAAAAAGAACGGTCCGAGAACCGATATGAGGATCGATATTCAATCCATGAAGGACCGTAATCGAAACCGATATCAACCAAAATTTCGGCCCTTCATAACAGTTATTTAGAGTATCGGTCCTTTATAACTGTTTCAATCAAGCCCGAAATGTACAGTGAGTCACAAAATTATTCGCTCACTCGATAATGCGGCAAAGATATACGAAATAATCAGACAACGCAGGGTATTTTTCAATTTTTTATTTGGATATACATCGTTCAAAGTTTAATTCAACAGAATCGTAAAACAAAATTGCGAAATTTTCATTTAATATTAGAGAAGTATGAGTTTAAAGAAATCTTGACGGTTTTTCACGCCACAAAATTATTCGCTCATTTTAGATTAACTATTATTATAACAATATTAATATTTGGTGGGATATCCTTTTTGTCTTATGACTTCTGCGAGACGTTTGGGCATTGATTCTATTAATATTTCCAAATATTTTTTGTCTATTTTTGGCCATTTCTCCTGTAATCTGCTTTGTAACTCTTTTTTATTCGTAATTGAATGTTTACGAATTTTTGTGTCCAGCATGTTCCATACCATCTCGATAGGATTCAAGTCGGGAGATTGAGGCGGGGTTTGCATTATTTTGGGACAGTTATACAGTAATCATTCCTGTACCAATCTCGATTTATGTTTGGGATCGTTGTCCTGGTAGAAGTGAAACACTTCTGAAATCCCCATTACTTCCGCGCTTGGCTTCAAATTTTTTTTAGGATATCCATGTACATTATTTTATCCATGGTAGCCTCAATCATCTGCAATTTCCCAACACCGTGATAACTAATGCAACCCCAAACCATCACATGACCACGCTTGACTGTGCTACACAGGTTTTTGGGATCCATCTCCGCGTTTGATTTTCGCCAAACTTTTTGATGACCGTCAGAGCCCCAAATATTAAATTTACTCTCGTCGCAAAATATCACATTGTTCCAAAATTCAGGGGGCTTTGTGATGTATTTTTTTGCGAATTCTTCCCTTTTCTTCCTATTAATTTCGCTTACGTAAGGCTTTCTTCTTGCTACGCGGCCGTTGTACCCGTTCTTTCGCAACACTCTTCGTACTGTTTCGTCGGAAACTTCTTTTTCACTAAAATTTTTCAAACTTGTATTGATTTTGGGAGCACTTATTTTCGGATTTCCTTTAACTTCTCTCACAACAAAACGCTCTTCCGAGATATTCAATATCTTTTTCCTACCACGGCCAGCTTTGTTTATTATTCGTCCTTCTTCTTCGTACCGTTTTATAATATAACGTACTGTTGAATAACTTCTACAAACGATATTTCCAATTTCTCTGATGGATTTTCCACTTTCCCAATGAAAAATTATAACTTCCCTAATCTCTAGACTAGTTTCTTTACTTTTTCTACTCATTGTAACGAATTCTTGAAAATCAAAGAAATAGATGAAAATAGATCCTTACTGAGCGAATGTTTACGTTATACTGACTCTCTTTATCAACTATCAGAAACAAATGCCTCTCAGAGTTTGTAAATTGCATTTGTTTCAGTGGATTTCGTGGCGTGAGCGAATAATTTTGTGGCGTGAAAAACGGTCAAGATTTCTTAAAACTCATATTTCTCTAATAATAAATGAAAATTTCGCAATTTTCTTTTACGATTCTGTTGAATTAAACTTTGAGCTATGTATATCCAAATAAAAAATTGAAAAATACCCTGCGTTGTCTGATTATTTCGTATATCTTTGCCGCATTAGAGAGTGAGCGAATAATTTTGTGACTCACTGTAACAGTTTCAAACAACGAAATAACTGTAGGACTGTACAGCTTGTCAAAAGTTGTGTGGCTGAATGCCCCCCATAAAGGAAAATAACCCCGTTGCGCAGTGGTAAATAGGCGGAACTTCACAACGATAGAGAACTGATCGTCACCTGTCAAACGATGCGCGTGGCGACAGTTCAGTTAAAAAGTAAAGTGTCACAAGTGTATTCACACAAACATATAAACAGTTGTTTTGTATGTTTACTGCTGTAAGAAATAATGGACAGTATGCACTTTTGACGAGATGTGTACCTTACCGTTCAAATGTTGCATCCTTCTCTCGTCGAGTGCGGCCTTTGTTTTTTTCTGCGCATTCCTAAGTTTTGGTCAACCGCACAGCTAGATTTGACAAGCTGTACATCCTTTATTGCCTATTAATGTAGAAGTTATACATGAATCTAGCTCGACACAGTCCCGGAAAGGGTTAAACTGCGTATAAAAGGATCCGAGCTATAGTTGTGTTATCTTATCGGCATAAATATGCTGACCTTCATCTTAAAGCCCAAGGTTAGGCTTTTTTTAATCGAAAATGATAAAATATACAGTCTGTGTTACCCGTAGAAACGAAAAGATCGAGACTGATATTGTTTTCTATATCTTTCTCTGATGTCATATGTTCCGAATTGTGACCTCGCTTTTCCGTGCTGACTTTTTATCAATTTGATGTATAAAACACGATATTGAGAAATGCGGTTTCATCTCGGGTATCAAGTAGGGCTGTTACTTTCCTTCGAAGATAGCAGATTTTGAAGCTCCGAAGGTGATGAATAGACTGCGAATCCTTATGCAAAATAAACATTTTCTTCGTGACTTACAAGATGTAGGAACCGTATAAAAATTTCTTCTTGTCTTTAACAATTGTAATAAATTGAAAATGACATATGGATATCCTTATATTTTTACTGTTTCAAATTATATCCACGCATTTTTGTCACAAATGTATAAAATCCGCAGTCTAGTGACAAAGCTTCGGAAAAGCAACAGCCCTAGTATCAAGATGAAGGTCATGATTTCTTTGGAGTCCGCGAGCCAAAGGGTACAGAGTCGACGATCGTTTAGGTACAAAGAGCGGTGTCGATGCTGTCGAACACCACAGCTATAGAAGAGGCGTGGGCCAAGTTGAATTACAAGTTCGACCTGATGTATAATAAACGAGCGTTTGTTCATTGGTACGTCGGCGAAGGAATGGAGGAAGGTGAATTCGCGGAAGCTCGCGATGATCTCGCTGCTCTCGAGCGTGATTACGAAGAGGTGGCCCTGGAGTCATCGAGTACCCCTGACGCCTCGCTAGAATATTAAAAGAAAAACCGGACCCTTGCCCAGATTTCTTCGAGCACAGCGGCTGTTTCTGTTTCTGGCTACCCGGTCAAGGAAAACGAAGTTGAGATGATAAATTGTACCGTGAGAAACAAATATTTTGATACTTCTCGTTTTACATGTTTTATGAGGTTTTTATTTTTATAATAAAATTATTCATTTTCAATACAGTCGTGTATATTGTAGAAATAAAAAGTATGTGCCCTCGATCACGCGTCTGTCATTACATTTTGTCGACGCACTTAAAAGAAAACGAAACGCCGCGTGTTGTGTAACGCTGTTTTCGCAATCAAAGTTTTATAGACAAATCCAAGAATCTCTTAACATAAATCAAAATAGTCAATTCATTGCACTAAATATACAAATAACAATAATTATCTATGTTCCTCAAACCGTGATCTCTCAACTCAACCGAGAAATAACTGCATCGTTATACCATGAATTCCAGCGTCGCATACGTTTCGACTAAGTAAGCCTAACGAAACTGTCACTAACTACATATAAAAAGCTCCACGTGATCGGTAAAATTAAATAATTGGAAGCAAAAATATTAGGCATTTTATCACAACAGAAAGTCTCTTGTTATTACCTTCCTTAGAATCTGTTCGAATGTACTTAAGGCTACAGTAAGATAAAATCTTGTTTATTCGTGCTCATTTATCTTACAAGAATTTTTTACTTACATTTTTTTGATCTTTGCGGGAAGATTATGCGCGTAAACGATAATGGTCAGATTCAAACGATCGAATTAGAATCAGATAAATGAAAACTTAATTCAATACCTTCCGAAGAACCACTTTTAATATGGTTATGATTAAAACCGATTTAGCTGAAAGCTTCAAGGTACGAATATAATATACTTATGCAATGTTAACTAAACGTGTTTCTCAAAACTTCCACTCTTCCAGGTAAATTTATACAGAAATTCCTTGTACATACAACTTAATATCTAGAATCTGTGTCATAGAGAAATGTAAGAAAAATATAATCTCATGAGATTGTTACACCAAAAGCGTCGGTATGGGCTTCTTCCCAGGCCACGCTTCTTTGGCATATTTTTTCTTTTTTGGTTCCAAAGTTCGCGTCTCGGTAGGCCCAGACATTTCCGGTACGTGCGGCGCTTCCGTTTGTATTTGCGTGGGTGTCATCTCCACCTCGGGCGCTGGATTTGGTAAGGCTATACCAAGCCGAGACGTTAGCGAAGACAACGCGCTCGAGAATGGATTCAGTGACAACGACGAAGGAGTGAACTGTTCCGGTGGCAAATCCTGATAGAGCTGCGGCGCGGTCGACGTAGGTTGAAGGTGCTTCAACGGATTGTGGTCTTCCGATAAAGAAATTAATCCTCCTTCCATACGCATTCTCTAAAATATCCAACAGCAAATGCATTAAACGACGCGGATCTATAAAATTAGAACTTCTAGCGTATCAGAAATGATTTCAAATTCGTACTTTACTGGGAACGACCGTTGTCTGTACAAGATTACGAAATCTACCGACAGACGGGTCCACGTCTTCTGGATTGATTACTTCTTCGTCATCGTTGAAAGTAATCCCCTTTTTCTTCCGTTTCCTTGTCGGTTTATGAATCTCGTCATCCGTTATACCCAACATCGATATACGTCTATTGTGTGCAGTGTTAAATTCTGTTAAATTCTGTAAGATGTACCACTGTTACTGAATGTCTGATTCCAAGAGAAGATGATACGTACATCAAGTTCCGTCTCTGTTTCAGGCAAACCCAATAAACCACCAGAGTCTATGTCTTCCGACAACTTCTCCAACTCCTCTATAATCGGTCTTGTACCTGTTTGAGGTCTTTCTCTAATTATGTAATATCGAGTCGAAGCTCCGAAATGAAATGTACTATCGATTGGTAACTGTGTAGGTTTATGAGGCTCTAGTCTCATATTGCCGATGAACGTTCCATGTGCTGTAGATGTAATTGCATCAAATTAATTGTCTATCGAAATAACTTAATAATAATGTACACTTTAAAAAGAAGTGATAAAACACTTACTGCTACCCAAATCAACAAGGAACACACGATTCAGGTGTTTGTGATAAACAAGAGCTGCATGGACACGAGAACAAGAGGCATGGTCTATACAAAAATCATTCAATTGTTGATTACGGCCAAACAGGTAGCATTTCTTTTCGTCAACCATTAGTTTCTGTAACAGAACAACAGTTCTTGCATCGCAGTCTCCCAAGGATTACGCTTTAGTTATTTCTCAGTGCAATTCAAAGATGTTGTACCTGGATCAATTTGTCATTTTTTAATACATCTAGATGCAACCCAACTGGTGGTTTTCCTGCCCTAAAAAACATAACCTGTGTTATGCTATTTGATAAACACAAACTTAAAATTTCAATGCATACTATTATGGTGTCGCGAACGTGTCGAAACGTTCGGTCGAAGAATAAGAAAGATTTTATTTCTCAAACGTACCAATTAGGCACTTCATAATGATTAGCCATCACCACTTTGTTAGAATTTACTATATATCGAGTGGATATACAGTGTTAAGTAGAAACAAAACACATTCGATGTCAGCGTTGCCAGAATGTCATCTTAACCAAACGACGACAATGTTTTGCAGCGATCTTTTCTACATAAATGTATAATTATTAACGATCCATGTGCTAATCAGCATTTACCATCTCGACGGCGCATCCGACGAATGCATATGTGCACCTAAAAATGAGATTATTTCATGAAAAATATAACGCAGAATGTTATTTTGATGCCGTACGCATATACACTCGCTAAAATTATACTTAGATGAATAGCGTTCTACTTCGTTCTTAATTACGAGCCCTGCAAATTGAGACCCTCCAGAATCCAATAATCCGCTAATAATTCGGTTAAAAACTATTCTTTCCGAGAAAACGAATCAAACATGTTTCTACTTAGTATCGTATCAAATTGAATGTATTTATATTTGATCGAGTTGAACAATGAAAATATAGGATCATGCTTTGCTACGGCCCTGATAAAGTGTTCCCTCCGTAGCATCGCATTTTTCAAACTTTTAAAACGTAGCGTTTACACCCCCACTATTTCGAGGTGTCACCAATGACGAGGCTACAACGAATCGCTAGCCTATCAGCACAAAGATAGAATCACTTCATCAGCTTTCAAATATTCTGCTAAGTCTCCCAAGTTATGAGATGTTATAGAGGAAAAAATATACTGACCATGTTCTTATTTGACACTTTATGTTACAAGAATTGTCCTGTTCTTTCTTGTATATATACAAACCATTCGATATGGCTTAGAATGAAGACAAATGTAATACGATGAAATACATTAATTATTATGTTCTTACTACAAATACAGAGAATTTTATGTCAGAAGTTCACGTTACAGAGAGCAGTGTTCCGTTCATTTCAAAATAGTACATCTACACTCCTGTCCATAACCCCCTGTCTACTTAAGTCACACTTATTCAAACCAGAGAGGATATGAGAGTGCTCACGCCCGGGTCTAACTTGCCACGACTTTGTGGCACGCTCACGCTTAGCATGGAACAGCTCCTACACCGAGGATAGAGCCCACTTTTACCACGAAACAGAGACCACAGCATGTATTAGCATGAGACAGGACCAGGCTAAGCGTCCGCTCTACCTTGGGACTAGGATCTGATCCAGGCTAAGAGTGGGAGGGGGGAACCAGTGGAAACTGCTCTACCGTCGGTCTAGGATCTGATCCAGGCTAGGATTTGGAGGCATCGAAAACCCGGGCGTGAGCACTCTCATATCCTCTCTGTTCAAACAGACGAGTTATGAAATAAATATCGTACTTACTAATTTCTTCAAATGTAGAAAACATTTAAGTCAATCAAATCTGACCAAAATATCCTATATTTTATCAATTTTAATTATTATTCTCATATTTTTTAATTTTTCAAATTTATATGTAGGGCAATTGCGTTTCCCAATTTGCAAAATAGCTATTACACCTAGGTGTAATCTAAAACAGTAAAAACATTAGAAGATTTAATAATACTGTTACATAATTTTCAACGTATCAAACGTATTGAGAAAGAAGATAAATTTCTATTTCTCTCAAGATTGTTGCAATTCAGGTAGAAAATTTTTATTTTGCACAATTTTGCATAAAAGTTCACTGTCTAGAGATTATGAACCACTGGTGTAGATGACAGCACTTTCAGCTTTCAGTGCTGTAGCGTATGCCGTCAGTAGATTTCGTTCAATTCCGTTACATTGTATAGAAAATTTTCGTGAAATGGAAGAGATGTGTAACGTTTGAGAAAAATTTCATGAAAATTTCCTTAGGATAGACAAGCTGATGGGCGTGTTTGTAGAAAATCGCACATAGTACGCTGCAGCTAGTAAAATGTCGTACAAAATCGGACAACGAGTCGAGGTTCCTGGCAAGGACTGTCAAGGAGTGATTGCTTATATTGGTCATCCGAGTTTCGCTACGGGAAAATGGATCGGAGTTATACTCGATGAACCGAAAGGGAAGAACAACGGTAGTATTAGGGGTCAATCATACTTTAAAGTACGTTTCACGCTATTACTTTTTGCTGACATTCTTCATGCAGTTGAAATATAACTTGAAATTTTTCTTTTCCAATATTTGTTACATCAGTGTCCTGAAAACCATGGAATGTTTGTACGGCAATCTCAGCTGGTTTTGCTGGACGAAACAGGTAATAGGACAGAACCTGTTAGTCCATCTTCGGCAGGCAGCAGTGCCACAACTCCGGATGAAACCAGTGTCGCGAGAGCTAGAAGCCGGTTGAATAGGTATGCTTTATATTGATAGTTTCTAATCGATACATATGCCAAAGTTAAACTGTATTGTGTAGTACTTTCGTCGGAAAACGAATTTCTATGTTTTCTGTAATTGTCATTAATCTTTCATTGTCATAAATTTCATGCTCTCCTTAGTACACCTCGAAGGAACGAACCCACTGCGTAAGTGTCTACTTTATACGAATGTTTTCTTAATGTTACGATTAGACTGCGGATCTTTATGCATTTACGGCTTATAAAAATTTTCAAAAAATGCTGGAGTATTAAATTCAAGAGAATTTAGTACAATTTTGATTTATTTTGGATCTACAAATGCTATTACCAGTGAAAATAGAATTTTATTTGGTACCACTTTCTTAAAATTTGTCTACAAAAATTGAAAATTATATAAACATCCGTAGTCTAGTTATGATCATAACAATGAAATGCTTAATGTTACTATATCCACAATAATCAATTGAAAGAAGGAATAGGTATAATTAGGCGAGTGAATTAATAGACTGTTAAAATTCATACGCTGGTCATAAAAGAGTACGGAGAAAAACATCTCTTGCGCATGTTACCCGGCAGCAATCTGACAAGCTTTCTGGGTAAGATTTTATGTAAATCGATCGTTGAAAGATGCGTGTCTCGGCATTTTGTTTAAATGCTTCTGTGTATGCAAACAGCAACAATTGTGATCGCTTCTCTGAACTTTAATGGTTTTGTGCAACATCACAACCACGAGCTTTCTTTATTGTAGATTTACAAATAATTGACATAAGAAAAAATATAAACGTGTACTCGTCGTAATATCAAGTAATGTACAAGCAATTCTTTTATTTATGGGACGGTGTTACAATAAATACAGTTGAAAGTATATGTGTATACATATACGGATACATAAATCACATATATATACATATAGATGTAAATGTATTTTTATTTATAGACGAATATAACGTCAAGTATCAAGAAAAGTACAATCAATGTATTTAGTGGTAATGTCTAAGTTGTATCATAATTTATTATTATTCTTCTAGCTTTTAAAATCTATGTAATTTAGACGCAACAAGGTGTAACTCTATAATAGCACTGATACAAACTCTTATGCTGTATCATGTTAATGATTGTTAATGGAAATCGACGATTACTTCTAGAAATGATTTATAGAGAGTATAATCTTTGCAGCTCACGATTATCACTGGCTGGCAGTAGAACGCTTTTAAGCGCTCCGAGTACAGAAAGTTTGTCTGGATCGCAACACGAACGCAAAGATGGTGGGGAGTCACTGATACCGGCACCGACCTCCACTAAAAGAGCATCATTCATCGAGGTATTGTCTTTCTGTTTCGAAAATAATGATTTTCACGTTTGTGATTTATAATAAGTTGATGTACCATTTATTTCTGTGAACACAGTCAGTGAATTATTTTGAGGATTCAACAAGGCATGAATATGTGGTATAATGTTCTTAATCAAACAAAGAAATATATGTACATGTGGAAAATGATTACAGTCGATTAACAGGAAATCATTGACATATATTTTGTTATCTTCAAATCTCCAGATTGTTGCAAAGTAACTCGCAAAATTCTTGTTACTTATTATGTGTTCGAAGAATCTTTAATCTGTGACATATGGTAATCATGTGTAACAAGTATCTCCCAGTGCATGTGTTTCATTGCCAGAGAGATGATTCTTGGAACTGTTCAGCGAGATAACGAAAAAAAAACAAACTAAACTGTAAAATTTGAGAAGAAGTTAGAGAGAGATCCTTTGGCACAGAATGATTCATATGGGAATATGCACGTACGTGTTTCAGAAGTCCCCTAGCACGAGCTCGCCTCCCGGCAAAAAGCCAAAGGCCCAAGATGATCACAATAATGTAATTAATACTCATTAATTGTAATATCTAAATTTTCTCATCTGACCTTAAAACTCTCTCATTCTAGTTGTTTGTCGATCATAAGCATTGTAACACGTGACTTCATAACAACTAGCAGCATCATTGCACTTTAATGGGTTTTACCTGTTCTTAATGGATTATCTAATTAATTTATCCTCCACCGTATTCACCGTTGCGTTAAGCATCTGCTTTGTTCATTCAGTTCTGTGATGCTTGATAGCCTGAAACTTTTCAAGAGAAAGGGGCATTCAGATACACAGTTCTTTCTCTCTCTCTCTCTTTCTATCTCTTTTTTTTCCTTTCGTTAACAATTAGATGCTGAATTCCCCTTGCAGTTGTACTACCGAGGTGGCAATAACAACTTCCATAAGAACAAGCATTTAACAGCATTGTGGTATAAAGGTGTACTACTTACTTGAATCTTTTATTTTTGTTTTTCATCACTGACCAAATTTAGATATCCCTGGTATAAACGCAGTCAATACTTATACAAACTGTTAGGATACAATAGTTCACTTAGTTGATATTATACGCATACTGCAAATTCCAATATCATATAACACAATTCAACTCATCGACTGAACTTCCTACACTTATTAGAACTAATAGAGTATTCGGTGTAGCTTGTTGGTGTCGTTTATTACAATTAATCTCATTAATCACTTTTGAAATAGACTAATTCTACTGAATGTACATACAAAAACAACATTCTTTTAAAAACATAAAAATACTTTTTGTACAGGAAACACAGGGTGTTTTTTTCATTACCGCAGATAAAAAAATTTTGCCTTTTGGTTGCGTCATTCATAAAACGTTTTGTTGGAAATACGAAAGATTTTAGGATATACCTGGCTATATGCGGAAGGATTTGAAGAAGCTCTTCAGTCAAATATGCTTTCTTTCGATGCGATAATTAAAAAAACACCCGGCCCCTCGTTCGGCCAGATACTCATGTGTCGTTTGTTTTTCCGATTCAGACAGGTTTTGTGGAGACTTTGAAGCCGCAATTCGTACCTGGCCAGGTAATGGCCGGCTCCGCGGCAGCTGCAAATGTGGTGGAAGAGAAACTGACACATTTGCAGCTACAACAAGAGAACGAAAATCTGAAATCTCAAGTAAGATGGCTTTTATAAACGACCGGTCTCATGTTTTAAGTAGAGCAGCCTGTTCAACGAATAATGTGTTGTCGAAGGTTCGCGACCTCACCGAGAAAGTGGAAACTTTGCGGCTGAAGAGAATGCAAGACAAGGAGCGAATGAAAGACTTTGAGAAAACGAAGCTCCAACTCGATCAACTGGTGGAATTCAAAACGAAAGTGATGGAGAGTCAAGTAGGTGGATTCTGAAGTCTATAGTATTCATTTTCAACAGAACTTTTCATAGGTTTTACTAATTTTTCAAACATTATCTAAGGCCAGTCTTCAAAGAGAACTTCAACGAGCACGCCAAGAAACGAGGGAAGCGCATGCCGCTCGAGAACAATTCCAAGAAGAAATGGCAGACCTCGCGGAAACCGTAGAAATGGCTACATTGGACAAAGAGATGGCCGAAGAAAAGGCTGAGACGTTGCAAATCGAATTGGAGCAGCTTAAAGAGAAGTTGGAAGAACAAACATTAGACTTGGAAATACTACGCACGGAAATGTCCGAGAGAGTAAAGTATCCGACATGTATAAATGTTTTTCCTAACATAGAGAGAAATTTGTATTGATCTGCAACGATGATAATAGGCTGCTGGAGGTGGCGCGACCGTAGGAACTACGAGCTATGAGATCAAACAGTTGGAACAGCAAAATAATAGATTACGCGAAACTCTCGTTAGAATGCGTGATCTGTCTGCCCATGAGAAACACGAGTTCCAGAAGCTCCAGAAGGACTTGGATCAGAAGAAGTCCGAGATACTGGAGCTGGGACGCACAAAGGAGAAATTATCTACTCGAGTAGAAGAAATGGAACACCAGATAGCGGACTTGCAGGAACAGGTAGAGAGAATATTGTCTTGGCAATTACTTGCAAAAGATTGTACCGATGACGTAAAACATGAAATCTCGATTGTCCATCAGGTGGACGCGGCGTTAGGTGCCGAAGAAATGGTTGAAGTGCTTGGCGAAAAGAAGATGGCGTTGGAAGAGAAAGTTGCGGAATTGGAAGAAGCTGTGACAGACTTAGAAGCTTTACAGGTATATGGACCAACAATATTTCAAAGATCGGTAGCGAACAGATTTTTACATACTTTTTTTCAGGATATGTCCGATCAACTAGCCGAATCGTCGAAAGAATTAGAGTTGGAGCTGCGAGAGGAATTGGACATGGCGCTTGGATCTGCTCGCGACGCTTATCATCATCGCGACGCAGCTCTGGAGACGCTGGCAGATCGTGAGCTGACTATTGCGAAATTCCGCGAGCTGACGCACCAGCTGCAGGAGCAGTGTCTGCAACTGCAACAACGAATGCAATCGACAGAAACCTCGAAGCCTGGAATGGGCGGTGCGGAACAACAATTAGCAGAGATCCTAGATTTCCAAAAGACGTTCGCCGAGACTCGCGCACAAACGAAGGCCGTAGACCTCGAGTTACGAAGACTGGAAGCTGAAGAGGCTCGAAACCACGTCGCCTATCTGTTATCCTTTATGCCACCGGCATTCTTGGCACGCGGGGGAGATCACGATGCTATCCTGACGCTTCTGCTGATACCAAGAATAATCTACAAGACGGAAATAATTATATCGCAAGTCCGGGATAAATATCGATCATTGGACAAGATCGACAGAACGGCCGTAATCAAGGGCCACTCGGTAGCACAATACACGTTCAGATCGCACCTTTGCTCGTACATGTACGCATTGCAGACATTCCTCGGGTGCTTCGAGTCGGCGTTGAGCGTTTGCACGCCGGACATGTTGCTCAAGGCCGGAGTAGCTTATCCGGAAATGGCTGCGCAAGAGAAGTCGTTGGACTCGTTGATAGAACTGGCCAAGAGGGACCAGCTGGACGAGAATCTGCCTATGGAGGCGATCGAGAAGTGTTGTGGATACTTCTGTACCATGTTTTCCGTCTTATTCGGTGAGACCATTAACCAAGGTCGCATGGTGGTCAACGGCACGAGAATGCTGGACAGTTGTTGCGAGGCGATCACTACCAACGCAGCAGCTATCAAGACGTTGATCCATGGAGACGGCGGCGACATAGGCCTCCTTTGTCAGCACGCGGAGACAACTTGCGAGGTGATACAGCAACATCTGAAGTCTGCTAGAAGACGCGTGCTGACCGACCATGCTACCGCCCTTAATTCTGCTGGGTTCAACTTGGGGTTGGATAAGGATGCTAGCGAGCAGATGTTCGGTTGCTATCAACATGCCGTGAAGATTGTGAAAACGTTCCAAACGCTGTTGAAGAACGCTGTGCAGGCAATTATATCGAACACAGATCTGGACGCAGGTCTCACCGCGGATAAATTGAAGGAGATGGCTGCGTTAGCGTGCGAGAAAGTTTACGACACGGAGGATATAGGACCTGTGGCTACTGTTAAGGCGAGCTTGACGGCGATTCAACAATTGGCGGCGAACCTAGCGCAGAAGATGGCCGAATGCGAGAACGAGTTGGCTATAAGCGGACATCTGCGGCAAGCACAAGACAGCAAGAAGGAGCCTCTTATGCCTATAACCATAAGAGCGCAAGCAGCGCGAAAAGAGGCTGAAGAGACTAAGGTACTCAGTAGGAAACTAGAAGCCAGAGATAGCGATATTCGCGAAGCGAAATTAGCTTTAAGGGAAAAACAAAATGAACTGTGCGAGATGATTTTGAGAAAGGACGTTGTGGAGAAGAAGCTCGCGACACAGCAGCACGACCACGAGCTGAACGTGGAGAAGCTGAAGAGAAAGCTGGACGAAGCTCAAAATCAATTAAAACGAAAAGAGAAAGAGTTCGAGGAGACGATGGATCATCTACAGACGGATATCGACAGTTTAGAGACCGAGAGAGGTCAGCTTAAAGAAAAATTGAAATCTATCGGAAAGAAATCCATAATGTCCTCGTCCGGTGCAGATAATATCTCTGGAACCGGTGCAGTCACGTCAGGAATCCAATCGATGGATAATAAATTCCTGATACAGGAAATAAGCGCTCTGAAAGAAGCTCTGAACAACGAGAACCGACAGAAGAAGAAGTTCATGTCTGATGCTTTGCGCGAGAAATTAGAACGTCTGGATCCGATAACGCCTGCAACCAAACCGGGACCTGCAGACACAAAGATACAGGAGCTGAAGAAGAAGACTAATGATCTTACCAAAGTCAGTTTCAAGATCTATAATTTCACAATTATCTATGATCCGGGTGATTAACTTTCTCTTTTCTCGATTAACAGGATATTAAACAAGCTATGACGTTCCCCACTGTTCCGGATTTGAGACGCAAGAAAACGCAGGATCTGGAAGGGCCAACGTTGGAGAAAGCAATGCCAATTTATCAGTTGATGCAGCGTCAGATGATCATGAGAGAACTGAAGCAACGAGTAGATAAACTAGTCGTAAGTAATCGTTGGCTGAATATTCTGGTAGAATCGTCGATAATGTAAATAATTGTATCTAGGGTGAGATCCGGGAGGAAATGGTAAAGAGGACAACCGGCGGAATGGCTGAAGCGAATTTCGCAGTATTCCCAAATCGCGAGATGGCTGCTGCGATGCAAGAAAATCAGTTGTTCGCTGCGGAGATTTCGATTCCTCACGATGGCCCTGAACAAATTTTCACCGTCAACGTAGGAACACAAGAACTTAGAAAAATTCATTCTTTGTTATGTTATTAATTTTCGTATTTATATATCGCCGGCGCGTGACGGAATGTACTACCGCAGAGATGATGCTAAGTGTTCATGCGACTGTAGAATATATTGATTTGATAGACACTTTTGTTTTTGATGCTCGCTTACACACAGAGACTGTGGTAGAGCAACGTATGCACCGCGTACACTCGATCTATTTTATACATATACACGAGAAACAAACGATTGAGGGAGAGTCTTTTTGCATCCGAAGAAAGGAACAAATTAAATTCTAGCGAGAACGTAACTTTGGAGCGTGCGAATTTATTTATTTCTGATTGGCTACAGCACGATGACTGGCGCATCGCTGGCTGGTAGACTTCAGCGTTTTTTGTCGTATTATAAATTGGAATAGTTTCGTTATTTATTACTAACAATTTGAACGGTAATCGTTCGTCGCCTTTACAGGCTTTCGTATAATATCTTTTACGAATTTGTCAAATACACGGCTTAAAAATATTTACATAAAGATCCTTTACATGTACTCCCTCTTCTCGCGTGTCGAGAATACTTGTGTAGCATAGAAACTATCATCTCTCTGGGAATTGTTATTTTTATATATACACATACAGCGAGTGTAAAAAGTATTCGTACGCCCTTTAAAATAGAATAACTTTTTTATAATTGTACCAAAAGCAAAAGCCTGAATTTTTATAATCAATTAGAATCATTGGTTTACGAAATGATATGCAAAAATGATTTTCCAAATAATTATAATTTATAAAGTTACGTGCAAAAATAAAAAAAGGCATGTTTTAAAACTTTTTTACTTGAGCCCTTAATGAAAATTTGAAATATATGTTTTGTAGATCTATGTTATTCATACACATGTTAAAAATTTCATCGAAATTGATTGACGCAGGAAAAAAACGACACGCATTGAAAGATGTACGATTCTGTGGATTTTAAGCAGAAACTGATCAAAAGTTGTGTAAAACTACGATTTTCATCATTTTTAACCGCTTGTAGCTCGTGTGTATGTGTGTGTTAATCGATTTCAATGAAATTTTCAGCATGTGTGTGTAACTGCTATAGATCTACAAATCATGTATTTTAAATTTTCTTTGAGGGCCCAAATAAAAAAGTTTTAAAAAATGCCTTTTTATTTTTGCACATATATAACCTCGTAAATTATAATTATTTGAAAAATCTTTTTTGCATATCATTTCGTAAATCAACGCTCTTATAGAAGTGTTGACTATAACAAATCAGGTCTTTGGTACAATTATAAGAAAGTTATTATATTTTAAAGGGTGTACGGATACTTTTTACACTCACTGTATATATATATATATAATTTACTTTGAACAATTGTATTACCATCGTATTCTAGGAAAAATGGTAATAACTTCGCGTATTGCCATTGAAAATTGACACTTAATGAAATAGAGGATATAATACAATGTTTCATTTTTTATTTACAGCGATAAAAGGAGCAATAAACTGTTGACGTATTTTTCATTATTTATGAAATAACGTATGCCTTAATTACTGTCACAATTTTATTATAAATACACACATGTATATATGTATATATACACACAAACACATATACATACATGCACATATATATATATATAGTATTCATCTGTATATACATACATATACACATACCAGATAGTAAGTGCATATATCATTAATTATTCATTAACTTACTCGTTCACTCATTCTCGCTGCATGGTAATACACATTTTTACTCATTCGTTTTTTGTGTTTCTTCGTTCCCCTCTTTTGCAATAATATTAATAATAATAAAAATAATAATAATTAACCATACATTCACTCGTTAATGATTATATCTTCTTGTTTCGTTCACTGTCCAAAAAAACGTTCATCAAAACAATGTGTTGTCCATTCCAAATACAATTATAGTAGTAAACATAAAATCTAGTCGTGCTCATCATCCTTGTATCAATAAATTCCACTAAGGCTGACCGGACGTTTCCTTTAGAATGTCTCCACGAAACCGGACAAGAGATGAGTTAACAATGACTGTGATTATACAACATTTTGGAAGTAGTGCGTGGAACATGGACGCGTGAATATTGACGTAACTACTAGTAGTATGGTTAATGTGAACGAAAACTTTCAATGACAGAAGCGAGTTTTCATGAACTCCTCCCTAATCGGCGTACGTCGCACGTGACTTTCGCATTAGACGATTCATTATACATATTTAACAATCGACCGGCCGATCGATTAAGGTTTTATCTTTCTTCTTCTTTTTTTAAGTCACGCCTTATTAAACTTAACATCGAAGCAATAGCACGGGAAATGCCATTGCACAGTCTCTGCCATTAAAACTATACGGAAGAAGTCTTTTGGCTGGATCCGGTTACAGTATTATTCTTCAATCGAGACACGTAATCACTTCTTAATCTCGTATTTTCTTCTTCTTTATCTTTTCAGGACGACTCGGTTACCCGTTTAAAAGATAATCCTGCAATCCATCTCCAGTACAAAAAAAGTCTGTTCAATTATTATTATTATTTTGTTTTCACCGTAATCGACTAAATACAGCCACAGAAAGAAAGAGAGTGGAGAAGTGTAATTTATACCAGGACGAAATCATTTCGAAATTTGTTCATTTCCTTGATTGATACAGCGTATCTAAAAGTGAAATTGCTGCCTTAAATATTAACATAGTTTAATATTAATTGCCAGTATTTATTTCCAAGATACTGTCGCTTACTCACATGTTCGCATGCATGCGTCTATGTATACGTTATGTATATATATTTATATAAAAAAAAAGGTTGTTATCAGAGTCAATAATATCAAAGAGAGATCTTTGATACTGTTGACACGGGTAGCTTATGTAAGAAAAATATTAACATTTCTCTCTCATAGATGCACACACATTCTATTTATACTATCATTGTACTGAGATTGAAACGAAAAATCGGGAAGCAACAAACTATACTTATCACTCTCAGTACAATTATTTATATAATCTCTTTCATACACGCGCGCATCGTCTCACTCACCCACACGTTCACGCATACTTTCCTTTCTATTTGCAGAATAGATATAAAATTTTATATAATGTACTTAATTGATTACCCCGAATATTGTTGTAAGACTGGTCAGAACAACGTTGTCTCTCTTTCTTTCTATGAAAATTATATATGTCGAATTCTCGATTAAATCACACGTTACACTTTTTATGTGTAGTACTCCTTTACAGAGGTCTTCGGGGCATCAAAACCTTTATTTCGAAAATTTTTTCAACGGTGAATTAAATAGATAATAACAAAATAAGAACAAGCCACCTCTGGCTGATCTCACTTGGATTTTTACGCCCAAAGAGGTGGATCAACCAAAACTCTAAGCACTGAGAATTGAATACACACAAGTTTAGTTTTTCACTGTTTGAAAGTGAATTCAGACACGTGTATATCCGTGGCATTGTTCTTTATTGTGTACGACACGCTAGTTATCGCAAAACTCCTCCTTTATTATGTATAAACTTAGAGGGTTGATTGATTTAACTCTTTGCATGGCATTTCGTACAAAGTCGTGTACCTGATCTTGGACACTATCGACTGAAAATAGGATTGATGCAACGACATATGATTATAGTCTTAACGTGCTCCTGCAACAAAATATAAATTCCATGTTAACAGAACTCATCGAGCAGATAGATTGCTATTAATATCGGCTGCGTTAACTATTAATAATCTGTTAGACTTCAATGGAAACTTGTGATAATCCGTTATGAAATCATTATATAATGCGTATGCACTTTTTTTTTTTAAATGAGATACAATACGACGATAACTCGACTGCAGATTTTTATGCATTTACAGCACATACATATTTGTATTACAAGCAATTCTCTGGTCAATAAATTAAATTTTTTCCTTATTTTAGACTCGCATAAAAATCGAGTATAGCAATTGGAAATTTGCATAAAGATCCGCAATCTATTGATAACACTGTCCAACAAATTTTCTCTTTCTTTTACGTTTCGATGAACAATAAACGTTATTTAAAATCATTTCTCAAGCTTTTTCTCAATTTTACTTTAACAAAATCTAATCGAATAAAGATTGACAGAGAAAAACGACTTTCCGAAAGTGTGTTAGATGCATCAAAATCTCCAAGAATGACCAAACGAAACGCAAAATTCTGATTGGAGAGCGTAACCAATATTTAGTAGATATCAAATGTATGAATAAGCACCTGGTGGATCGTTGGCCTTGGCGGGTGTCTGGCCAAGGGCTTGTCCTTGTCCTTGAGCAACCTGAGGAGCTATACCCGCGGCTACTCCAGTAGTGACACTACTTGTTATTGATTTTTGTTTCAACATCGTCCAGTCAAACGTGTAGTCATATTGGTGGTTCAATGTACGGAAAAGTATACGGAAAAGTTGGCGAAGGTACATATAATCTGGACTTTCTTCGAAGCGCAGTCCTCGAGTGTAATTTAAATACATGGCGAACTCGGCAGGGAATCCCTAAAAACGTGGCATTTGATAGAGACGGTCGACCTCCCGATATTTCATCTGATTCCAGGACGAAAACGTAAGGCGAGAAGAACGTGGAATAAAAACATACCTTACATAAAACTTCTACAGGCGTGGACATCTTTTTTTCACTGATCTTCTCGTACTTCTGCTTTTTAGTAGCAGCTTTCAGTCCTTGCCACGGCAAGGATCCACGATTGAAATACATAAGCACGTAACCAAGGGATTCCATATCGTCGCGACGACTCTGTTCTATTCCAAGGTGTGCATTGATCGAAGCATACCTCGCAGTGCCCGTTAAATTTTTGTCTTCCCGATATATTATATGCATTCTTGTGCGACTATCTCTATATTTTTTAGCTAATCCGAAATCGATAAGAAACAGCTGAAACATTGGAAGTCCTTGGCATTAGTCCTTAAGGAAAATAGAGGTGGCGACTACTAGCGTATATTGAACAATACCTTATTACAGTGACGACCAATACCCATTAAAAAATTGTCTGGCTTGATATCTCTATGGATAAAATGTTTGCAGTGAACATATTCGATCCTACCAATCATCTGGTCTGCCAACATTAAAACCGTTTTAATTGTGAACCTTCTCGAACAGAATGTGAAAAGGTCTTCCAAGGAGGGGCCAAGGAGGTCCATAACAAGTACATTGTATTCACGTTCTTGTCCATACCTACATTCAACAAAAAATAACAGCTTTTTAGGGGATCTATACACGGTAAACATGGAAGATCAGTCAAAGACAAATATGAAATGGAAGCCTACCAACGTATGTGAGGTATTCCTACACCCCCGTTTAAAATTTTGTATAACTTCGATTCGTACAGGAGTTGCGGATGACGTGCACGCATGTTCTCCAACTTGACAGCAACTTCCTAAGAGAACACACAACGTACGTAACTCGATATGTCACAAAAGAAATGACATCTAAGGTTATTTTCATGTATTAAAAGAATTTGAGTTATTTTAGTTGCAGTAATATAATATACGGATAAAAATTATATTTTTCTAGCACACATATTTTAAAAAAATGTTAAAATACTTGTATAAAAGTTATGCACACATAACTTACCTACGCATAGGCATTGTCCAATAGGTATATATACATATATATAGTGTAAGGAAACTATAATGTTAGCATTTCAAACATTTCTTCATTTATTACCGATCTAGTTAGATACTTTTATACCAGCTTTAATACTATCTTACTGCAATAAAAAGTAACATGTATATATGTACAGGATGTTACATTTAAGCACAGACAATGGAATATCTTTTTTATTAAATTGTTTCGTATGAAAAGCCACTAGTGCAGAGTATTTGGTGGACAAAATAATTTTATCTAATGGTGATAACCCGCTATAAGATATTCCATATGGTGATTTACAAACCAATGCTAATTAAAACTTTTTACGAGCAACATTCATAAACGAAGATTAACTTTCTTATGTTCATTGACTCCAAACAACTTTTGTAGGAACATATTCTCGATAGTTCTAATTTCTCACAAGCTATTCCACCATTCACGTTTAAATGTAACACCCTGTATATAGGAGCACAAAACAATAACGTTTAAACAAATAAAATTCTATCTCACATCACAGAACCAGTGCAATATTCTGCACACTGAAATCTTAATGAGAAACTTATGAAACCACGCATAAGGTAGCACAATCTCATTGTATGAATTTTTTATGCAAACAATGTCTATATATAACTGTTGCTTACAATAGAAAAATTCTAACTGTATAGACACGGACTTCGATCGCTATATAAAGATCGTTATAAACATTTCGATCGAAATATCACGGAACACGATCCGCCAACGTCTGTTATCTCGCGCGCGCATTAATGTTTAAAACAATACATCGTTATTTTTTTTCCTGCGCAGAGGTTAACAGTATTACGTATGTAGAGCTCGACAGATACGATTGCACAAAGGAATCATAAAAATAATCGTCGAATCGAACGATATGACCGGGCGAATATGCAACATTATCGGAAAATAAAGGGTTTCGAAAGACAACGGATATAATCTATTGCAGGAGAATATCGTGGAGAACATATTTCGGGGGAAAGTTGAATATCATTGTCGGGGTAAAAAGGACTCGCTCGTGTCACAGAGAGACGAACTCGGGCGAGGTGCTGATTAAAAAGTCCGTTTCAAAGGAAGGATAGAGAGAGAGAGAGTGAGAGAACGAGTAAAAACGGGAAGAGGAGGACGTGTGCTGAGACAGCTCGTCTCGCACGAAACGGTACACCTTACCTCGCCATTAGAGATGTTGATACCGAGGTATATGTCGCCGAAGGATCCCGAGCCAATCTTCCTCACCAGCCTGTACTTGCTGCCCACGATAAAGTCATTCTTGACCACTGACATCGCCAACTGCAACGACATATTACTCTTGGCTTCCCAATATCCGTCCTCCCTGGAACCGACGGCGGACCTCTGCGACTTTGGCTCACGTCGGACTCAAACCTGATTTAAAGTACTGAGCGTACCCGGTGGGACAAACACGCCATTTACTGGCAAACACGAGGACGGTGTGCCTTCTCGGAGCCGTACCGATGGCCGGATTGACTTCCCGTTAGAAAATATGTATACGAAACTCCGTAGCCAAAAAGTAGCACTCTCTGGCTGGCACAACAAAACCCCACTAACACGCCGACATTTTCCCTTTCGCTAGAAACACGAGAGCGACTGACGTTGCGGAAACGATGCGTCACGGCGGGTCGCGTTCAAATCAGAGTCTTTATCCAACGATCGCCAACAATTCGCCGAGACAGATTATCGACCGAGACACTCGGAAATGTACCGTTTTTAATAATCAGCCAAATTTCGTCCGGTCACGGCGACGGTTTTCAACATCATCACGATATTCCGTGCGAATTGAAGTGACTCGCTTGGGTTCGCGGTGCTAGGTTTTCCTCAGGGCCGTATCAATAGTTGTTCGGAGTTCGGATCTGTCGCGAACAAACGATGTCTCGCACGACGACGTTCGCGAGGTTTTGTCTCCACAATGTCTCGCGACTCAGTGAGCGCAGCGCCTCGTTGCGGAGGGCACGGGGAAAATTCTCTTTGTTCGTGATTGGCTGACTGTTTGCTGATATGATTGTGCTGCCATCGCGGACAGAGACGAAGACAAATGGCGCTAAGCGTATTATCAGATAGTTTGAAATAATTGCCGAACAGTTCGAGAAATAATTCTTTACACATATTTTGAAGTAAATAGAAAATGTATATGTTACGGTACATGTAATAAACTGGTGATTGTGTGTAATTGTCGGTTATTATATATAATCACCACTTTTGGTAAATGTGGTAAATTATTGAATATTTACCAAATTAACCGGCGAGTTTATATAATTTCTAACTTGTAATGGATCTTGACTATTTTCTTCGTAATTCAAACGCAATTTTTCAAAAATTGTCATTACGTACAGTGGGTGTACAAAGTATTCGTACACCTTTTAAAAACTAATAACTTTTTTATAATTGTACCAAACGACCTGAATTTGTATAATCAATTGGAGGCATTGGTTTACGAAATGATATGCAAAGAAGATTTTCCGAAAATTATAATTTACAAGGTTACATGCAAAAATAAAAAAGGCATTTTTTAAAACTTTTTTATTTAGGTCCTTAATGAAAATTTAAAATATATGTTTTGTAGATCTATGTTAGTTACACGCATGCTGAAAATTTCATTGAAATCGATTAAGATATACACGAGCTACAAGCGGTTCAAAATTGTGAAAATCGTAGTTTTACACAACTTTTGATTAGTTTCTGCTTAAAATCCACAGAATCGTACATAAAGATGTATGCGATGTATGCGATGCGTGTCGTTTTTTCCTGCGCCAATCGATTTCGATGAAATTCTCAACATGTATATAAATAACATAGATCTACAAAACATATATTTTAAATTTTCATTAAGTACCTAAATAAAAAAGTTTTAAAAAATGCCTTTTTTATTTTTGCATGTAACCTTGTAAATTATAATTTTTGGAAAATCTTGTTTGCATATCATTTCGTAAACCAATGCTTCTAATTGATTATACAAATTCAGGTCGTTTGGTACAATTATAAAAAAGTTATTAGTTTTTAAAAGACGTACGAATACTTTGTACACCCACTGTATGTATCATCAAGTAATAAGTACATTAATCCATCTAGCTTGTCCGAAAACTCGAAGTCGTTTCGTCCACTTATAAAGAAATTTATCTAATTTCAAGTGGTGCCATCAATCATGAGATTGTATAATACTTTTTATTTATTATACAACCCATTCCAGTTATGGAAAAGATATATATGAAAAGACCTAACTCAGACGAATTTTGGTAAAGTTATGGGCTTTTATCACATGCGCCATTACGAGTTGGGAATTATATAAACTCGCCGGTCAATTTGGTAAATATTCAATGAATCTGAACATCTGAACTCGATTCTGTTTCCCTCGCTAATCGCTTTTGTCTCTTTCTCTTGCAGGTCTGCGCACAGCTGGTTGCGCAGTCAAATAGCGGGAATTGAAAATGCGACGCTGAAGAGTAGCCAAAGATAACGTTGGAAAGACAATCTTGATTCATAATTATATGAAAAACAATTTTTCACAGCGATGGCTGGAACTATTCATTTGGAAATGAATTCGATGACACGGAAGTATTATTCAGACTGCAGGTAAGGGTCTGAATTTTTTTTTGGTTAGTTTGCGTATCGTGATTGACAGTTACTGGAAATGTTAATTCAAATGTTGGAACAATTTCAATTCATCCTCCGTTTGGTATTAGAGTGTTCCAAATGATTCGAATATTTAGAATGTATGTTTGAGTTGATCGTGGTTTGTTAGGTTATGTGAATTCACGATTCTCGAGACACCGAAATTTAGGTGTACACGTAAGAAATGTTTGGGATATTGAAAGAAAATGAATAGAATCTTCATTTTACGTGTATGTAAGTAATTTATACTTAAAAGATATGTATATAGGTCAAACATGTCACCGTGTTTTAAGCCATTCGTCCTTTTCTATAGATACGGCACTGCCATACCGGAACCTTGTGCCACTTAGATACTATGTAGAATGTAGAAATTGATACGAAATATCGTCTGTGCGTGCACGACGATTTTTGATATTTCGAGTGTCCGTTGTTCGAAATAGAGAAGTATATATGAATGAGAAGTAGTCTAAGTTACTTACCGTTTAGGAGCGACAAGAAAAATTCGTGTATGGCAGTTTACAGTTTACAATTTTCTGCAGTCTGCAGCGACATCTGCAAAAGTTGTGTATGGTCACCACTGTGGTATGGCGAAAAATAGAGTACTTTTTTTTACGATCAATTGTTGTGGCTGGTTCATTCTATTTAATTGTAAATAATCGATGGCAATTCCTTTAAGAAACTTAGTATGGTTATCGTCATTGTCAACATTTAGAAAACGTATTTCTGTGAATATAAGTAGTGGTAATAAACGATTCATCATGACGAGCTCTAGGAGACTCGAAAAGGTTTTGGAAGATCTTCAAAAGAATCCTTATTTTGACAAGTACGCGGAAAAGATAGCAAAATTTCAGAAGACCAGTCCCGACGAGTTTTTTCAACGAATCGATAATGAGGAGAAGAAATTGCAAGAGAAGAAAGGTATATAACCTATACTCATGCATTCGGCACTTGAATAATGATGTTTATGTTTAAAATATTGAGTGAAAGTTGGGTCGATTTTTTCATTTTATGGTTGCAAAATGACTACTGTTTTCTTTTATGTAATTGTCACGATGTTACATGTATTTATATTTTCGTTACACATGTGTAGATCATATGTAGGCACTAGCATTTAATCTCAAAGGGAAATATATAGTAGATTTAAGCTCGAATTAGTCATAAACGTTGCCAGTGAATTTAATTTTCTTTTATCACGTGTTATTCCATTGAAGCTAAACAAGAACAACAGTATAAGTTTTATCAGAGCCAAGCAAAACCACAACTGGGTCAAAATAACCAGCCTAAGCAAGTGCAGTTGAACAGTATAATGAAGGTGGATATGATTCAGGACAAGTCCAAGGAAGAGATCATGGACATATGGAAAGATTATCATAAACAAAAGGATTGTATATCTGGTGTATTAACACCGGAGCAATTTGACAAAATGTTTGAACTTGGAAAACAGTACCCTACATTTTTACTACCACTGCCCAGAGAACACGGATATGAATTCATTGTCATGCAGTTTTACGGAACTGAGATCCATATGACGCCACTTTTATGGTACCAGGCGCACAAGGAAAATGCGCCAGAGTGTTTATCCATGGTGTACTACACAGAGCTCAAAGAGAGCAAAGGCATTGTGCTGATGAGAGGTGAATTCGATACGAAATGTATCGGTGTACAAGAAGCTCAGTGCTTGGCGAATGAATTGCAATTATATTACAGCACAGATAATCCTGAAAGACTGCGTTTGTTGGATGCGTTCACCCGCAAGCCTGATGAGTTCAAGCACATGGATCTTATTGCACAGTTGGAGACTATACAATTAGAACTAAAGGCTAACTGAACATTTATGTGTACAAATTGTAATTGTATTTCATTTGGTATAGACTCTATGGAATCTGTATATAGATCGAAATAAATGAATGAAAAATTAAAAATCTTACTTATTTGAAACTGCATCTTTCACGCGATTCGCGCATTCTGCTCGTATTTGAAATAATTCTAATGATAGGTCGATTTGAATTACAGTTTCAGTCCGCCGGGCAAGGCCTCCTAGTAGCCGATACTTAAGGACATTTTCTCTTTTCGAAACGAAAGCGCAACCATTGTGGGCTCATATCAGAAAGAATCATTTTTCCGATCATGTGGCTAGAAACGTATATATTACTACGCCCATATTTTACGTTAACGCTGGTAGGCAATTTTTAGAATGCAGATTCAAATGATTTCATCTGAACTTCTTGTTGATCTTACATTTTCTGTCTCTATATCTTTAGGGCCACACATCGGACACCTTTACACGGCAGTGTTGGCAGACAGTATAGCTAGATTTAACTCTATGCTAGGACACTCTGTAGTTCTGTGCACAGGTACTGATGAACACGGCACTAAAGTTGAGAAAGCTGCGAACAAGGCAGCCATGCCGACATCTCTATATTGCACTGACATTTCGCAGCAATTCCAAAGAATGTGCGACACATTCAACGTGAATTATTCACGGTTTATTAGGACTACCGAGGAGCAACACGCGAAAGCTGTTCATCATTTCTGGGTTGTTAAATTAGTAAATTAAAACTAGTCTTACGTTTATTATAAACGCACGTACATAAACAGAAACAAAAACTTTCAGAACCGTTTAGACGAGAAGGGGTACGTTTATATGGATAAATATTCCGGCTGGTACAGCGTATCGGATGAAGCATTTATCTCGGACACAGACTTGATAGAACAAAAGGACAAAGATGGAAATGTCGTTCGTTTAACCGCGGACTCGGGGAACCCCGTGGAGTGGACGGAAGAATGCACATATAAATTTCGTCTGACCAGTTTCCAAGACGATTTGCGATACTGGCTGAAAAATGGTATATCCACGTACAACTTGATTGAGTTACTGAATCTGCTTTTTATTGAAGAATACTCGTCGTTTTAATATACAAAACTGTATTCAGAAAATACAGTACAACCGGCGATATACCATAAGATTTTGCTTAACTGGATCGATGAAGGTCTACAAGACTTAAGTATTTCTAGACCTATCGGCAGAGTGCCATGGGCCATTCCCACGCCTTCGGACAAGACCCACACGGTGTACGTGTGGTTGGACGCGTTGGTCAATTATTTGACTTCGATAGGATACCCGGACAGCTCTTTCGAACAATTTTGGCCGGCGACTGTTCAAGTAAATATTCCGTGCGAGGCAGTACACAGTGTTCGTTCCGAGTATGCGAAAGACTTATGGAAATACTAAAATGTAATACTTGGTTTTAATAATTCCTCATGGATCCATTTTTACAATGTGATTGTAAAGATTCTTTGGATATTTTCGTCATTGTTATAAAGTAATCTAAAATCTCGTAAACCTGGTGTTAATCACGGTAGCGAGGAATGTTAGAAGAAAATATGACTTTCACAGTCCTGGAGCGAATACTGTCTTCATATTTGAAAAGCCGATGAGATGATAGACGTCTACGAACGTAGGTTGTAGGAAAGGACATATTGAAGTTCCACGGCGTGTATTGGCCAGCGTTTCTGATGGCGGTCGGTCTCGAGCCGCCGAAGAGACTGTTGTGTCACGGGCACTGGACCGTCGACGATAAGAAAATGTCAAAGTCTAAAGGGAACGTAATTTCGCCGTTCGACGCGATGCTCAAATTCACGGCGGAAGGTCTGAGGTACTTCCTGTTGCGGCAGGCGGTTCCGCATTCGGATGCAAGTAAGGCAGAGGACACGTATGATACAGTGTATTATGTACATATCACACTGTCCAACAAATTTTACCTTGCTTTCCAGTAGACGATTCGTGTAGACCTTGTCGAAGTCTGTAAGATTCATCTACCTGTTATCGAAACGGAAAATTGGTGTTGGACAGCGTTGCTCGAGACATATTGTCTGAAAGATGCCGCCATTCAGCTCTCTGTTCTATCCTCGTTTTTACAGATTATAACGCACAGAAGATTCAGAACATAGTGAACGCGGAGCTCGCCAACACGTTCGGGAATCTGTTGAACCGATGTCTGGGCAAGCAGATCAACCCTCACAGAGCGATACCCGACCCGTCGAGCTACGCGCAGACTCTGAGGAGTGACGTGGCCTTCGAGAACATAAAGCTTTTGGAGAAGATAGGCGAGAGTGCCAAGCAGTATTACGAGGAACACCATTTGCACCATGTGGTGGACGCCGTGATGAGTCTGTTGCACGTTGCCAATAGGATGTTCGACGAGCACCAGCCGTGGCGGTTGTGCAAGGACTCGTCCGAGGACTCTGTCAAGGAGTTGGAGGCCGTGCTGTCTCTCTCGTTAGAGAGCGTGCGTGTCGCCGCGCTGATACTGTACCCGATCATACCGACGTCGACTTCGAATCTGTTGGACTCGCTCGATGTCCCCATTGCGAGACGTACGTGGCAAGACACGATACCGCTTCATCTGACCAACTGCTTCGACAATGGGCAACGACGCACCGTGCCGCAGAACGTGTTCTTGTTCAAGAAAATATTAAAAAATTAACCACGAGTACTCGCCGGACTCGAACGCTGGATAATCGTGAGATCGGTGCAGGATGATATTGAAGGTAGCAGTAATAAAACGTTTTAAATGTAACACTCGCGTGGAAGTCCTTATGCTAATATATTTACAGAGAACGGTCATTCAAATGTATCATCAGTGTACATCAACATCGTGCACGTGTTACTCCGACAAGGGAGACTTTGTCCAATCTTCTTGCCATTTCTAATTTATTACAAATACAAGAGACATCACAGGGTGCGGCATTGAAAGTGAGAGCACCCATTTATCTTCGTTATTTTTGGTTCTAATGGAAAAATGTTCGGGATAAGGGTATATGCTATCCTGGGTGTCATATAGAGAATTTTGCTCGTGGTCAGTTTTTAAGAGAATTCAAGGTCGCCGATATTTTTAAAAATAGAAAGTAGTAGATTTCTAAATGTAGTAGAAATTCGTTCTAAGCGTTCTGTTCCCGAAATCAAAAATAACGGAGATGTGCCGGATGTGCCAAATAAAGTATTACAAGCTGTTTTCTTAGCTTTCTTACACTATCAAAAAAATGGTTTAATCATATGTTATTCAGTTTTCACTTCCATCTGTTTAAGAAAAACAAAAATGGTGGGTCCCGTTGCCTCTACAGTAATTATAGATTAGAAGAAAATGAAGTCGATATCTTCATTATGTTCGAAGAAGACAACCTGTGTTGCTTTGTTTGGCAGATCCTGTACGTGTTTCTATTTAAATGCCGCAGTCTGAATATTCTTTGTTCGTTCATTGATATCGGGACTCTCTCACTCTCTCGCTTTCTCGCTCTCTCTCTAGTCGGAATACAGTGCACCTCGCGTCGCTGCTATAAGTTAGATGCGTGGAAGAGGCTCGCCGCGATTTTCTACGCGAGGATTTCCTTGTTCGTTCGGATACGCGAGACGCAGATTCGAGTTTAGATTCGACGGGTCCGTGTTTGTTTCGCGACGATTATTCGCGACACGGTGTTTCGCGACGCGTTAGCACCTAAACGAAGCATCGCTTGGAACGCATAAAATTACACGCGAGACGGATCTCGTCTCTACCCCTCGTCTTGGTGTCGCCCCGTCAAATATAGAAAAATAAATAAATGACTATTTACAAGATGGAAAATGAATCTGTGCGGGTTCCACCGCGATCCTAACACTAATAAGCTACGATTTTTTTTTTATCGACAGACGTCACTATTTTTTTTTAGTGCTTCGCGTAACATCCAGCTTTTTTTTTGTTTACGGTCGTAGATACACGCTCTATATCAACATGATTTTTGTTTAATTACAATTGCTTTACGAGAACGTACGTTTCTAAAGATACTACGCTCGAATTTCCTCCCTACCAAACGAGCCCCCGTCTTTTTCTTTTTCTTTTGTCGGAATTTCAACGTCCTCTCCAGTTCGCGCTTATATCCATTTATACTTTGTTTTCTTATATCGTGGGTGGATTATGTCTCGTGGATATGTTTTGAACTACCTTTTGGTGATTGTCTTTCATTGTTCTCTTTCTCTCTTTTCTCTCTCTCAATCTCTCTCTTTCTCTCTCTTTCTCTTCTTCTGTTTTGCTTTTCTCTCCCCCTCCCCCCGATAATCTACCACCGTCCAGTGACGTTGGGTTCCGCTTTCGTTCGCCGTTTTCTGCTTAAAAAATACCCAGTAAAAAAATCGACAATTCTTTGCGCCGTGGTCGTCGTCCTAGCGTTCCGTGCCATGACTCGCGCCGGTTCGTTTTCGCCGCCGAAACGAAGAGATCGATCGCGTCGAACTTTTCCTAATTAGTTCAGAAAACAGAAAGAGAGAAAAATGTCCAATAAATCGATTCTACGACACGACAGCTCTACCACACGATCAACTCTAAACGAGAACACCTTGGTCGCGCTATTGTTGCATCGGAGCAGGCACGGGGCCGCCGCGAGTTGTCCCGCGGGCCACTGCTCCGGCTCCGGGGCTCCTCCGGGAGCGCACAGGCTTACTATATTCTCCACACACACAGTGTGAGCAACATCGCATTTTCTTAGCCTCTTCTTCCTCCGACGCCGGTTTTTTTGTTCGGGTTTTCTAAGTGCTCGTTCGAGTATTCGGAAAAGTTCAACAACGTTCCCCGCGTTTCGACGAATCATAGCAAATCTTCGAATGTCTCGTTCGATCGATTAAAACGACAAAAGTTGTTCGTTTGTTGGCGTGTCCGGTGTCTCTTAGATTTGACCTGTTAACAGGAAGACGAGTTCACTCGTTATTACTATGGTGTTTCCCGAGAACCATTTCGCGCGAGAGTGTCTTCTTAAGGAAGATTAGAATTCTAGCGAAGGTCTAATATTCTACCGGAGTTATGTTCTTGTAGCACTGTGAAGACTGATATTTTCGGTGTGTACGAATGTCGCGGCCAGGCGAGTGTCGCCTATAAATGATCTTTTGTTCTTTCCACGGTGGCTGTGTGTATGTACATGCGGGTTGGGGACAGGGGATATGTTCACGGTCGAGAAACCATCCGGTTAACAGATCAAGCACAAACGAATCACGCTCACGCGCTCCACGAATTTATGCGATAACGGGAGGAACCGTTCGTCATTGTTACACGGTTTGTCAATGCCATTCCACCATCGAATCGATCACTTCTCGTCGTAAATGCCGAAGTGGATTTCGTGCAAAATGGAGCACTGTGTTTGTTTATAAAACACGGACCTCCGACAATACCAATGCTTGCCCGGTCTCGCAAAAATAGGGGATTGTATTCGCGAATTTTTATCACAGAAAGCATTTAACGGATCGCGTTCATCTGTGTTCCCATTTCAATCGGAAATGTTCAGTTCGCTTTTGTACAGTTTTGAAAAAAGATACAAAAAGTCAATGTTCACCGATTAATTGAAGCATTTATGGCTCTTTTTATGCTCGCGAATGCTTCGTTTTTGACCGTGGAGGGTTGGAAGCCTCAAATGTGCTGTCTATTCAAAAGTATTATAGTTACATAGATGATTCCATTTTGCAAATTGAAAAGTGAAGTCGATTCGAAGTGTAACGACTAGACTGCGGATTTTATGCGTTTATCCTAAAAATGAGTAACTGCAGTTTCAGAGAGGGAGATTACAAAAAGGTAAACCATTCCCACAGAAAAATTGTTCACGATGTTGACCTTAAGGTCTTTGATAGATATGGCGGGTCTCTTTTTATGTACATGATAATTATCAAAAATTTTGATTTTCCATAAAGACCCGCAGTCTATAACACTGACGTTTAATTTGATTTGGTTTGCCGGCGAATGTTTCAGTTGATGGTGGCGCGTGTGCGTCCATGATCGGAATGCCGCTTAGGGTAGCGTGATAGCGATCCGGCGTGTACAATCTCGGATTCCAAGAAACACGGATTTCAATGAAACCGTTTTGACCGCGAAATTTTGGATGGGGCAAGAGAGAAACAAGCGAACCGAGAAGATGAATGCGTGTTCTGTTTGTGTGTGTATGCGTATGCGTCCTTTCGTCGTCGAAGAAGCGCGACCAGCGTCCGATAGGAAGATCTATGTCAATTTAATCCGGAAGAGAGAGACTTCTCTGAGCCTCGAGTCACAAAGTCTCGAGTAGTATTTATATCGCGCTGACGATAGTGTCGCGGTGCTTTTGCGCCATGATCCCGACCTGACAGCTGTCCGCGCTCGATCTCGGACTAATGTTACACTCGATCATGGATCCGTTCCGTTTCTGCACCACCACCGATCGAAACTCGCCGCACTCGCTGGTCGACGGTTGGTTCCCTCGGGCGCGAGCACCTTTCGTCAGGATCCTCTTGAACGCTTCCCGAAACTCTGTGTTGAATATGCTGTAGATGATCGGGTTGAAGGCCGAGTTGCTGTAGCCGAGCCAAGTGAGTACCTAAAACAAGTTTGTACATAACTCTCTGCACTTTATGCAGGTCATTGCAGGGTCATTCCATGCCAGATCGATCATTTTTTGTAGGCACCATCGTCGATTTTGTTCTAAATGAAATATGTTGTAGTCCATGTGAAATTAGGGAAGGTTTAAGTCATCATTTTGCCGGTTTCGAATTTTTTTAGAAATGGCAGGCCTTCAAAGATTTCAATTTTTGCCCATTTTGGCGAAAACGGGCCTCACTTACGAATTTTTATCTCAGGAACTATTTGTCCGATTAAGCTACATTTGTTTTTGGTTTTATTCGGAAAGGATTGGGCTATTACAAAATAATTTTTTAAACCTCGAAAATCAACTTCATAATGTCGAAATTGTCGAAATGTCGAAATGTCGTTCTACGTTTCGATGAGGGGCCAGAATGATTTAAATTTTGAAAAAAATATGGTTATATTCCTTTAAGTTTCCCCTTTAAAATGAGCCCTTGAAAAAGATGGAGCCACAAAAATTAGCGTCACAATGAGCTGGTGAAGGACGCCGTGTGCCCCCGTTTCAGGTAGAGGCGAGTCGAGCGCACGGCTATTATGGTCACAACGGACCATTGTATAGACAACGCTATATCGCTGGTCTCAAGAAAATACCAGCAGACTGTATACGACTAAATAACCCTATTTATACCTGGAGAACAGTATTAGTAACCACTCTCGGCCAACAACACCTTTTTAATCATGACTTCATTCATAGATATTAGTTTTTATACGAATTTTATATGTTCTACAAAAAAGGTGTCGTTGCTCAATGGAAGCGACGAGAAGGTGGTGGAGACGCTAATTTTTGTGGCTCCATCTTTTTCAAGGACTCATTTTAAAGGGGAAACTTGAAGGAATATGACCATATTTTTTTCAAAATTTAAATCACTCTGGCCCCTCATCGAAAAAAACGTAAAAAAAGAATTTGTTTAAATTTTTCGAGATTATGAAGTTGATTTTCGAGGTTGAAAAAATTATTCTGTAATAGCCCAATCCTTTCCGAATAAAACAAAAACAAAATGTAGCTCAATCGGACAAATAGTTCCTGAGATAAAAATTCGTAAGTGAGGCCCGTTTTCGCCAAAATGGGCAAAAATTGAAAACTTTGAAGGCCTGCCATCTCTAAAAAAATTCGAAACCGGCAAAATGATGACTTAAACTTCCTCTAATTTCACATGGACTACAACATATTTTATTTAGAACAAAATCGACGATGGTGCCTGCAAAGAGTGATCTATTTGGCATGGAATGACCCTGCATTCATTTTGCACGTGGAAAAGCATACTTCATTTTCAATCAGATCTCTGCAATTACCCGATAGGACAGCGGTTTCCAACCGTTATGCCACTACAGCTTCCCGAAAATTTCTTTTATTAGAAAAAAGTGGTAACAAAAAGTTTGGCACCTCCCAGGTTGGAAACCGCTGCTATAGGGCTCGAGCAAAGTTTGCGGAAGAGCGAGTCGTACCTGGAACGCCCGGACTGATATGCAGGTCTTGCAATACGCGGCGACGATGTTGACGCAGAAAAAGGGTACCCAGCAAATTAAGAAGACACCCATAATGACGCCGACGGTAATGGCGGCCTTATGATCGGACACGTGATAAGGGCTCGTCGGCTTCGTTTTTGTCGGCGGTTTCGGCGGCTTGTTCCGAGCGCTCTTCCCGCGAAAGCTCTTGGCCATTGATGTGTCCGACAGCTTCGTCACTGCCCGGATGCTTTTCACGTGTTTCTGCGCGTAACAATAGAGCCTGCGAACAATACGATTGATTAATTTCACACCGAAAAACCACGCGAAACGGCGACGATCTTGTTCTTTCGACTAGTCGCGTCGTTTCTTTCGACGAGCACGGTTTCTCCTCGTTAGCGTCGCGTTTTTACTTTAGTGCTTTGTTTGCAGCCTTGGCGAGACCTGGGTCAGGCAATTTGCGGACAGCGTGAACGAGGGAAAACCGTATAGTTCTCGGTTTTTATTCGGAATATGATTCGGTAACGCTCACCTGCAATAAATTCCCAGCATTACGATGCAGGGCACGTAAAAAGATATGGAAGAGGAGACGACCGCGTAGGTGGGTGTAAGGTCTAAGGCGCACGTATAGTTTTCCTAAAAGACAAAACGATGGAGGAGTGTGGACGCATTGTCGTGTCTCATCGTCGATTCTCGTTTCCGCCCAATCATTCTTTTTTTATTTCGCGATCTTTAAAAGTCAGGGTGTACGACGCGTACCTCAGGGCTGTCGTCGTAATCTTTGGATTGTTCTTCTCCTGCCCGGTGAAGGCCTAGGCTAATCGGTACAAAGGATATAAGTGCTGCGAGCAGCCACACGATTACGATCCCGGCGACCGCCACTCTCCTCGTTACCCAACGACCGTATCTGTTCGACAGAAACACCATCATTTTATCGTACGAGCCTCGTGTTTATCATGCTCGCCGCGCATATGAACTACAGTGGGTGTACAAAGTATTCGTACACCTTTTAAAAACTAATAACTTTTTTATAATTGTACCAAACGAGCTGATTTTTTATAATCAATTTGAAGCATTAGTTTACAAACTGATATGCAAAAAAGTTTTTCCAAAAATTATAATTTACAAGGTTACATGCAAAAATAAAAAAGGCATTTTTTAAAACTTTTTTATTTAGGTACTTAATGAAAATTTAAAATATATGTTTTGTAGATCTATGTTATTTATATACATGTTGAGAATTTCATCGAAATCGATTGGCGCAGGAAAAAACGACACGCATCGAAAGATGTACGATTCTGTGGATTTTAAGCAGAAACTGATCAAAAGTCGTGGAAAACTACGATTTTCACCATTTTTAACCGCTTGTAGCGCGTGTGTATGTTAATCGATTTCAATGAAATTTTCAACATGTGTATGACTAACATAGATCTACAAAACATACATTTTAAATTTTCATTAAGGACCCAAATAAAAAAGTTTTAAAAAATGCCTTTTTTAACTTCCCGATTTTATAGGGAAGTTATTGTAATTACCCCGAAAATCGAAAATCGATTTTTTAGCAGATCTTCACGTTTCATGGTCATTGGAGTCATTTTAGACTATTTTTATCAAAATGTTCGTGTGTGTGTGTGTGCGTATGGCCGTTTCTATGTAATCAAATTTTTCGTTAACGTTTTCAGAAAAAGTAACAACGCGATCAGGATGATGAATGATGCAATCGATGTGCCCCGTCGTAATTTAGAGCTGATTAGATTTTGGTCCATATTGGTCAAGTAGTTTTTTAGATTTTTACTTTTTTTTCGAAAAGAGTTGATTCTACAATGCAATTTATAAGGGAGGGCGAAAATTTTCCACCAAAGAACCAAACGCAATTACATACAAAATTTTTTTCTTAATCTTTTTTTTTAGATTAAAAAAAAATTTTTTTTTTAACTGATGCTAATGTTACCGGAATAATCGAAATAATCGAAAGTTATTCCAATGCAACAGTGAATTTATCATCTCTATTCCCAAGAATACATTTTGGGAGAATATCGATGAAAGTACAAAAAAAAAACGATGTTGGCGAAGGAGTAACGAATCGGGAAGTTCTTTGTGTGACTCTTGGAGAGTCACACACCAAATAAAAAACATTAATAGCAGTAGGCCCTACTAGCCATGCGTATCACTAACCCTCTCGCAAGAGCAGTCCTACCCGCGAGCTTGCGAACCGAGCGAGCAAAAACAACCCTACTCGCGAGCGAGCGAAGCGAGCGAGCAACAATAGCCCTCTAGTTATTTTTGCATTTAACCTTGTAAATTATAATTTTTGGAAAATCTTTTTTGTATATCATTTCGTAAACCAATGCTTCTAATTGATTATAAAAAATCAGGTTGTTTGGTACAATTATAAAAATGTTATTAGTTTTTAAAAAGTGTACGAATACTTTGTACACCCACTGTATATAAAATTACAAGCACATCTTAAGGTTGCGAATCTTCACAGAAAATGTTCACCTTTAACTTATTCGGTCTTCAGATTAATTTTAATACTTCGCACTACGATTATTTACCCCTCGACGACAATCTCGAAATTTTTATCGCGAATCTGACTGAAATGTTATGGTACAAGGGATTAAATAGAATGTAAAAAGAAAGAAGCTCACCTGAGGGGATCCTTGATATGGATGTAACGGTCGAGGGATATCGCGCATAGATTCAAAATGGAGGCAGTGCTGCACATAACATCGAACGCGATCCAAGTGTCGCAGAACCGCGGGCCGAACATCCAATATCCGAGGAGATCGTTGACCCCGGCGAACGTCATGACCAGACAGCCGACGAACAGGTCGGCGATCGCGAGGGAAGCCAGGAACAGATTCCCTATCCTCCGTAGCCCACGGTCCGTGTAAATTGCCACGCAGACGAGGATGTTGCCCGCGACGGATAAAAATATCAATATCAGGAAGAGGAAACCTGAAAGATAAGCCCGGAACCAACTCGGATAGAATCGACAGGATTTCGTGCGAATGGCTCGCTCGCCCCTCGAACAACTGCGAAAATAACATCTCCTCATAGAACCGGGCCTTCCCGATTAAAACCCTTAACAATCCACTAGTAGTATCCGCTAGATAGCCTTTCAGACTGGCTCTGTCGTCATACGGAAATGTTTTCAATCTCCTCACAATCAGCGAGACAAGAATACTTCTACAACAAGTAGCAACTCGACTCTTTGAGATGTTTCAATGCTATCTGGGATACCAAGGCTTGAAAACAGTTATGAGTTCTAATGCAATTTTAATTTTCATTATCTAACTTATATTAGTTATATACAGGGTGTGTCACCTAATTTTATTACCTCAAATATCTTTGTTGTTTTCACTGTTACATTAAATGTCTTCAGGACACATACGATACCAAAAAATTTTTGTTTTATATAATTTTTTTAGAGATATCAAGGTCACCTTCATTTCTTTTTAAACGGAACCACCCTTTTTAAACATGTACAATGATAATCTCTTTCATTACAAATTCAGTGACTATACTTACTCAAGGTCATTCAAGGTCACGGACCGAAAAAACGTATAAAACTAAAATATGCAAGCAGAACACCTGTATTTCATAAATGTTCGAAATGATGGCCGTCTACGTCGATACATGCCTGTAAACGGGCTCTGAAGGAATGTTGAACTCTGACAAGTACATCCGAGGTGATGTTCGCGCAAGCTGTGACGATACGCTGATGCATATCTTCATCTTCAACGGTTGTTGGAGCATTTTTGTACACAGTCTCTTTTAGCAGACTCGCAAAAAGAAATCCAGTAGATTTAAATCAGGCGAACGTGTTAGCCATGAAACAGTTCCATCTCGTCCAATCCATCAGTTTGGAAACGTAGAACCCAACATTTCTCTCGCTACTCGTGCATAATGAGCTGGACAGCCGTCATGTTGATACCACATATCATAGCGGTTTTGCAAAGGGACATTTTCCAACGAAATTGGCAGATCTTCTTGCAACAATTGAGCATATTTTTGTTCTGTCATCGTTCCGGTAATGAAGTATGGTCCGATTACTTTTCCATTCAAAATACCACACCATACGTTTACGTTTCATTGTCTTTTCTGGTCAATTTCTCGAAGCCAATGAGGATTACCAACGGACCAATAATGAGCATTCCGTAGATTAATTGAAGTAAACTTGAAATTACGCTTTCGTGTAATTCCTCATGTAGCGATATGTGAAACGGATGAAATTTATGTCGGGCCAGAGCTCGTATTACGCTACTTTGACTCATGCTTGCTTCTCGGGCAATTTCTCTCGGACTCACATGTGGATTGACAGCTATAGCTACTAAAATATTAATTTCATTGTCTTCAATAGTCGTGGGATTTATTCGTTTACACTTTCTTATATCTACACTTCCAGTATTTCTAAATAACTTGTAGATATTACTAAAAGTCATCCTAGAAGGAGTGTTTCCCTCAGGGTACTTTTCTCCATAAAGCAATCCTGCAGGGTCTGCAGTGCATTTTGTCTACATTCACAGTAAACCGTTATCATGTCACACCTTTCAATCATTGAGTAAAACATAGCGGAATATTCTGCTTCCATATTTTAGTTTTATACGTTTTTTCTGTCCATGACCTTGAAAGACCATGAAAGGGACTATTGTAGATGTCGAAGAAAGAGTAGTTCCATTTAACACTAAACCTACCACGGTCAAATGACCGGTTTTATAGATTCCAATTATCGAAATTATAAAGGTTTATTTATAGAAAATAATGGAATAAATCTCCTTGTCCAAGCATATACAGGGTGTTCCGTCTAAAACAGGACACCTAAATATCTCTTCAGGTTATTGTGATGCAAAAAAAATTTGTTACGTAATGTGCATGGTGTCAATGGACCAAATATCTGGCACGAATATTTTTTTCCGAAGGTCATTTTTTTCGGAGTTATCAATGTCGTCGATGTTTTTTGATACATTACTACATTTTTATTTTATTGCGTCGGGTAACTGATCGAAAAATACATTCAGATATGTATAATAACATGACCTTAAAATGACCTTGATCTTCGAAAATTAAAGTTTCACCTTCAGATCAAACTCAAGGTCAAGTTGATATACATATCTGAATATAGTTTTCGAGCAGTTACCCGATGCAATAAAATAAAAATGTAGTAATGTATCAAACAACATCGACGACATTGATAACTCCGAAAAAATGACCTTCGGAAAAAAATATTCGTGCCAGATATTTGGACCATTGACACCATGCACATTACGTAACAAATATTTTTTGCATCACAATAACCTGAAGAGATATTTAGGTGTCCTGTTTTAGACGAAACACCCTGTATTGTATTGAAAATTAAGGCAATCTCAATAAATTCGGTGTTGCCATTTTTCTCAGGGAATATTTAACAGATACTTTTAATGCTTGGTAGATTTAGTGTTAAAAAAATGAAGGCGACCTTCATGTCTCTAAAAAAAATTACATAAAAACAAAAATTTTTTGGTATCGTATGAGCCCCATTTTACCGCTCCACATTGTCCTCAACACATTTAATGTATCTTTGAAAACAACAAAGATATTTGAGGTGATAACGTTAGGTGACTCACCCGGTATAAGCCCTGCCTCGTATACAGTGACGAGGAGAAAAAGATTGCTTAATGTTGTTGTCTATCGGGCAGTGAGTTAAGGGTTGAAAATTCTCACGTACAACCTGCATCTAGAAAAGAATGGACATCGGAAGATTCGGAGCGTTGTATTTTGCGAACAAAGTCTAAAATTTCATGTCAGTATCATTGTTCAATTCAAAAGGAAGCTTGAACGCTCGGTTGAGAGGAAAGCTCGAACGGTTGAGAAGATTGCGAAGCAACCGGTTGCACGCGGAGGCGCGATATGCCCGGAAGAGCGCAGGATGGACGAAACGTGGAAGGCACACGGAGATTGGACGAGGTCGGATCAAACGTTTTCGTGACCGCCTCGGCTTCTCGCGGAGGGTTGTCTTTGAGGGGCGAGTCGCGATCGATCAAATGGGAGGTTTAGCGAACCAACTAGAAGCACCGACAACAGCGAGAAAGCGTCTTCAGGCAGATCTTCTTCTTCCCCTTCTGTCACATTATTCTGCGAACAGAGAAGAAAAACGTCGCATCGGTGTGTCAGCGAACCTGTGTGTTTGCTTCTTTTCGTGCGGACAATGAGTCTCACGGTGTACTACAGTCGAAGTACAGTAAGTCTATCTAAACAAACGTGTAAACATGCTTTGGTGGATCTGTTCGAATGTATGCATACTTAGGTACATCTCGAGGGACCAACGTGCACAGTAGTGGAAATATTAAACATCTAGCGAGGGCAAAGTAAAATTGTATGAATGGATCGTGAAAGGTATGGAAGGATGAGAGAGTTAAGACTGAATTGTAAACCGAGTTCCTTTTTATGGACGGAAGGCTAAAAATAAAGCATTTCTATTCTATTAAACATCTAGCGAAGTTGGCGAAAATAAATATTTTATTCGTTCATCTATAACGCGGAGCAAAAATTGTGAATTGGTATGTATCAAATTGAATTGAATCCGATCTGATTTGTATTAATTCGAAGATTGCTTGCAACGCGGTACGAATTAATCGTGTTTTAGGTGGGCTCGCTGTAGTTTTATATTTCCAGCGGTTTTGTGTTTCCCGTCGGAAATATTTTCGACGCGGCAGAGGTTTCTGACTGCGAGGACAGCGTATACATATAGCGCATGGCGGAATGCCCGCGTTCCACGTTCGGATACTTCTATTTTCTCCTGTTATTTTCCCGATATTTCACGGCAAAGCTGCAGATACACCCAGGAATACTCTCGAGATTCGTATTCACGGAAAATCGATAGTACAGACGGACCAAGATGACGTTGGGTTTACAGGCTCTTTACTTCCGCTTGAACGCGTTGTCTGTCAAGCCGTGTCCTATCTCGCCTCGAAGACACGTAAAAATATCGTGGCGAGGGTGCCAGGGGGAATATCTATGAATAGAGTCGGCCGGGCATCGTTTCTAGAATTTCGCTTTCTCCTCTCATTATCATACGCTAATGAGATTTGAGACGGCGACACGCGTTCCAAGCACCTATCGAACGCGTGGTGTACCATCCGCTCGAACAACCTATTCCAGTGTTACACCTGCTTTCCGCATCGATTTCGCGCCCATCCTATGGAAGGATTTCGAAAACACTCGCAGAAGCTCCCTTGGGTGTCGATAAATCTTCCTATCGATCGAGATCCACTGATTTCATCGGCACATCTTTAACGCTTTCTCTATCAGCGATTATTGAACCATTTGTAGTCGGAGCTATTTTGACTCGAAAATTAAACGTTTTTTCCGATCTAGAATAATTCCATTGTATATGATTCTTTTAATTTTATGGATATGGAATTGATAATACCTCGTACAATACTTAAATGTGTAGTAGAATTGATTAGATATCAATATATTTTATAATGTAGACAATATCGTAATTAATGGTACAGCAATTTTTAGTGGCAACTCTGAGTCATGCCTCGATCGTTACGGGTTAATAGTTTCAAAAGTCTGTGATGCATCAAGGATTTCTCAGAAAATCTTTCAATAGTAATTTTAACCTAGAACCAACAGTCAAACAACTTTTATTTGGGATTATTGTGCGAAGCGAAAGTTTCCTGTCGCTTTCGGAGAATTTCACAAATCAGTTTCAACGAAAAGGTCCCGCCGTGGTATTCGCGAGCAGGTAAACTTTGGAACATTTCGTTCACAGGTAATCAGTAAATGGAAAGTGCAGTTTCTTTGAAGCGAACACACGTAACTCTCGATTTTGCGTTTCCATTCGTTGAGAGGCAAGAACGTTGCAAAACGATGGACCAATTCGCTACTGGGTATTCTACGGTAGTTTTTGCAGTAAAAGAAGTTCGAGTTTTTGAACTCCGTGGGGTTCGTCCGACTCGCGAATCGTCGCAGATAGAAATCGACGAACAATTTCCAATTTTCTCCGGTTCGCTTTCTTCCCAACACCGAAACCCACTTCCGCTGTTCGCGTGCACACGAGATAGAGAAAGAGAAAGAGAAAGAGAAAGAGAGAGAGCGAGAGAGGGGATTCCGGCTATTCAGGAGTGTAGAAATTTATGGTCGTGTTTAGCTGGAATAATCGAGTCCCCGGAGCGTCCGTAGAAATCGAAACTTGTCTCCGATCGTCCCGTTAATCTTCGGGGGGAAAGCGAAATTTGCGTTTCGGAGGATCGTTCGGGAAACCCGTAGATCGATCTGTCATCTTCCGAACGTTTTCTCCTTCGCGTTAGTGTTTCCCTCGATCGCCTGGGAATTTTCCATTTTTACGGGGTAAGCAACCTCTCGCAACAATTGCGATCGTGCAGCGTCTCTGTATAATGGCTTTTGTGTTCTCTTCGACGAGACAGAACGAAATAAAGTATCGATCGTGTATCGCGAATTGGCTGAGATATTTACGTACGAGAGTTTTCTTTGCGATTGTACCTGCTTCCCGGCTACAAACTTCTTTCTTCGCCGGATGTTAATATCCGTTTCTGTTCCCGGCGTGATCTTTCAGTTGCTCTCTTGCAGCTGGTCTTTCTCCTGCTCCCGTTCGTTCGCGTGCGCTGCTGCTGTTGCACTTGCAACAGCGCATCGTAAAGTTGAAAAACGGAATCTTCCCGAGAACGTATAAATAACTAAACAAGCAATTACCCACGCGATTCCCTTTTCTCTCAGGATCCGACGTGTTGCATTTAACATACGTTCGTCGAGAAGCAACGGACGCTACATCGGAGTCGAAGACGTCCGTCTCTGTCCTAGACGCAGAGTATACCTTGCAGCGAATCACGAGAGGAGAACAACCATAATTCAGACGATTCGTTGGACACGGCTCAACACTGTGTTATCGGAACCCCGGGGAAATTCCTCCAGAGACCTACTTTGCCCATGTTTTGACAAATCCGAGCTCCTTTCCTTCATACTCTTTTTGTTCAATCTCCGTACTCTTTCGAATTGCACCTACCCATTTTTACCACAAATGCATGAAATCGATTAATTGAAAATAAGAATATAACGAGGGTCGATACGAGAGGAGTAAAATTAGAAATTGTGTAAGAGCATGATCGGATGTTTTAAGAATCGACCATTTCGCTCGCCATTATTACGAAAGCTTAATCGTCCGTGGTTAATTGTTTCCACGATTTTTCTGCTGATTGAATCGATTCCGAGTTTCTTGTTTCTCATTATCGGCGTCGTTTATCCCGGACACTCGATTCCTCTTTGCCTCAACGTTTTGGTCACGTTCCCTCTCTTTCTCTCCTCTCTCTTCTCTCCTAATTTGCCCGAGTTGCGGATAACGGAGCCTGGAGTTTCAGTATAAATGGAAATCGAACTCCGCTTTTCTCCGCAGCAATTATCGAGCCCACGTTCCGTCGCTCGTCTCTGTCGAAGGCCACGGGATCGGTTCCGAGGTGATCTTTGCGGTTTCCGTCCCGACTTTTTCACGAATAACGAAAAGTTCCGAGGGAATTGCGCGATGGATTCGCGCGACAGGGCGGGGGAAACTTTTTCGAGGGAACTTCTTCTCCGCCGGGGGAACAATAGGAGCATGGTAAACGGGAAAACGGAGAGGGGAAACACGGGACGGGAAACGGGACGCGTCGCGCGTCGGTTCTGGAATCGAGTTAACGCGCGGCGCGCGTGAAAAATGAACGTCGAGCTGTGACGAATCGCGCACGGCCGCCAAATAAATATTTGATTCTCCATTATCACCGTCGCTTGCCCGATTTGGACGGGACAGTCGCGAAACGGCGAACAATGGCCGCATTCCCGGTTCTCGGACAACGGAAAAATTATTGTCCGCCGTGCGTTTTCACGTTGTCCCGCCGGTTTCCCCGGTTGTTGCTACAGTTATCGTTCATTTATTTACGGGACAAGCCGCCCGCGCGAACACCCCCAGCATATTTGTTGGACAATAGTAGCGTTAGTTCCGTCGGCAGTGAAGTTAATACAGTTTTAAAGTCGGTTTATCTTAGCCAGTCCAGGCCAGTCGGACAGAACCTTACTACCCTGGTTTTGTATCCGGTATTTTACCTTTTCGCAAAATAAACCGACCTTTAATCGACCAATATACTCAGGGCCGCCACAGTGGTCCGGATCGAGAAATTCAGTGACATTTTGTCGAAAAATGAACTTTCTCATATTGACATGTACAAAGTTTATATTGCTTCATAAATATCCATCTACCTCGAAAATAAAGAAACTAATAAAATATAATTAAAATTGTAATCGCGACAAACACTTAAAGTTGGACATTTTGAAAATAGCCTGTTTCGCAGAAAAAAGATACATATCTTTATCTGGATGCCCTGACACACCTGTTTAATATTTTTCCTCTGTTCTTCTTTTAAAATGAAGAGAATTCCATTACGATAAAAATTTACACTGACAATTAAAAATTAATTTAAATAATGTATTAAAAAAATAATGTACAGTGAAGGCTCGGAAATTGTCAAAATTCTTCATCTTTGATACGGAATATCTTTTGAGTTCCAATTAGCACCGCATGTTTACAAATTGTACAATGTTCAGTACACTTTTCCCTATATAGTTATGCACGATTTACTACCAACATCGTCCATCGACGCAAGTTATTAGTGATTCAAGTGTATCCATCGCTGCGTCGAGCGCCAGGATTGTGCGAGACGCGAAGAACCTCGCGCGCGTGCGAGCGGACTGTTTTGATTGTAGCCTACAGTCAATTGTTTATTATATGCTGCTATAAGAGTAAAATCACAAAATAAAAAGAAAAGGCCGCTGGATCAAGAAGCTGCAGAATTGATACTTGCATAGATTTAAGTAAATCAGCCAGTAAAGTAAGTAAAATGTTATTAAAAATAATTAAACAAACATTAAACATATTAAATTATTTATCATTAAAAAGTGATTATTTTTCATATTTTTCAGTGAAAGTTTCATCAGAATAACTTTTACGATTCAAAAGCTGTGGCAGTGTCACAGAACTTCTCGGTATGGACGAAAAAATTTTAATTATAAATTATTACAAAAAATAGTTTGTGAACTTATATGTAAACAAATTTATTATCAATAACAAAGTATGAATGAAAATTAATTAATAAATATTGTTTAACAAACGCAAAAAATATTTAATTATCTATAATTAAAAATGACTATTTTTTAAATATTTTTAGTGAAAATTTCAGTGCAATATCTCTAATGGTTCAAAAGTTATAACAAAATGTCACTGAATTTCTCGATCCGGACCACTGTGGGCCGGCGTGACCTTTTGCGGGGCCCGGGTCAAAAATATTGCGGGGCCAGAATACGCATTCAAATCCTTCATTTATTTTTTTGTCACGCTTCCAAGCTGAATCATCGCTACTAAAAAAATGTCTTGCATCTGTTTATGGTATCATCATTCTGTAAAAAGTTAATCAAAATCGGTGTTTTCTAATTGGGTAATTTCCTTAACACCTGATGTCCTCCGCATCCGTGTTGAAGACGTGTCAACGTTTGATGTCAACATTCAATGTCAACACGCTGCAACACGCTGCAACGAAATATTTCAATGCAAAGAGGGGAGAGAAAATGTTGCACTCGTGTTAGTGTGCAGTAAGTTGTCATAGATTAGTGGATTATGCGATTGAATTTTCCACACACACCCGAATATTTAATCTACTGTAGACAGGGGGTCCTGCCAAAATGTATAATGAATTTTCGTAGACCGCGGGGCCTTTCAAAACACGAGGCGGGTTCCGGCGAACGCGCTGAACCTGCCTCGCGCCGCCCCTGAATATACCGTAAGGAAAAGCCGTATTTATTTGTAAAAAGCCGTATTGTTGGTGACAGACGTGTTTGTCGCGGGCGATCGTAACTTTACAACTCTTCTGTTATTTATGATTCTTTGTTTTTATGAATTTAGTTGTGTATAGGGTTGCCTGTTAATACACATACATACATACATACATCTTCCGTACTTCAACCCTATAATACTTATGCATACAGATATATTTACTTATTTATTGTTCGTTCCGAACCCGCCGTGCGAACAGCGACCCGGGTTTTTTCTCTGACGGGAGCATTTTCGTGAAATTTTCCCGCTAGGAGCATTTCCATGAGATTTTCTCACCGGGACATTAACTTTTAATTCCGCGGCTGCACTCGGACGCGGTACATCGCTGTGTCGACGAATGGAACGTCCGGCAAAAGTCCCCTGTTCCCCAAGAACAGTCGGGCTGCGAATGGACAGAGCGCGCATAATTGTGCCATTAAACGAACGCGAAACGCTTGAACGATTCCAATCGACTGTTTCGATCGATGCGGCTCGCGATATCGTCGAACGCGCCATGTCCGGATAATGGAGGCAACGAGATTTAACCGAATAACGGTAGAGTGTTTCGAGTGTTGCGATGTTTCCGATGCGAGTAACGACGGAACATCGTGTTAACTTCTACGATGCGTGGCACAGATTCACGGAAATCAAGTAAGCACGGGACTTGAGCCACGCCTACTTGGGACATTCTAAACAAGACAAAACCACGCCTACTTGGAGCACTCTAGTGGCTGTAGCAAGACCACGCCTCTTCGGGGCAGTCTACGGAGAGGGCCAGTGAGACCACGCCCATTTAGGGCACTCTACGCGGAGGGCAACGAAGCCACGCCCATTACGTTCCTCAGGCACTTCAGACACCAAAAGCAATCTAAATCAGACCTGATGAAGGCATTCTATGTTGGCGGAGGAACTAGACCACGCCGGATTGTGGCACTCCAGCAATTATACTTTCGCTGAACTTTGGATTAGGAATTTAAATCTTCAGCAACCGCCGAAAACGCGAGATCCGGTGAACGTATTCGTCGACATGCTAGAGTTCCAGAAGTATTTGCGAACAGTTTGCAAACTGTTTCCCGGCGAGCGCCGAGCCCTTGACACGCCGGAAAGTGGAATCCAATGGGACGACGACGTTCCCTTGTCTGTTCACGACGCGTTCGCTAGCAAAGTCCGCCGCGCCGCGGTCCCCGTAAAATAAACGAGCGGAGCCGCGAATCTAATTTCGTCGGATAACTTCAAAAAAACTCCGTCTATTCGAGGGAAATGGTTTCTTTATTCGACCCTCGCATTCACGGGGAGACGGTTTTGTCCGGAGCCGCGTCGTTGTTCCGCGAGAACTTTCTCGTTTTCGCTCGACTGCAGGCGAGGGCGTCTTTCGCCGTTCGTAACTTGTAATTCGAGATTACGGGCGCGAACTCCGACCAATCCTACGGCGATTCGATAAGGAAAGTTCGCGGCGCGGAGATTCCGTCGGATTTCCTCCCGCCTTTCCGATTGCGTCCGCAAATATTAGACTTTCGCAGCAGTGTCACGCAGTCGAGCACTTTGCCAGTCTCTCGGACAAAGAAATCCGAAGGACAACTCTCGGCCCGTTTACGCCAAGTTCTCGGGGACAGTCTCGGCTCCGTGATTTTATCAAATTTCAGCATCCGCAGGGTTCACCGTGGACGCAACGAAACAGCGAAACAACTCGCGCGCCTCATTACGGACCGAGTCTCGAGCGAGGACCGTCAAAAGCCGTTCCCGAGTCAAAGGATTCGGCATCCCGACGTTTCCATGGAAAAATTACTTTCTTGCGGCCGTTCTTCCGTGTGAAACGGGACGAGATTGCTTCGCGGGCTTGTTTTAATAACGACTACGTTGTTGGACCTCTTGTGGTTCGATAGTGCTCTGTGGGGCACTGGAGCGACGAAGCTCCGCCCACTCGGGCCACTTTGGACTCGAGACGCAACGGGACCGAGCTGATTGAAGTTTTGTGAAGAAATACAACGGTTTCAGGTTTACAATTTCTTCTCTTTGATCTGCAATTTATTTCGTTCCCTTGAATGAGATAAACGGATGACATTTCAAAGGCTAGAAACGCAGGGGCGGCAGCGAGAAGAATCCTCTAGGAGATCATGCTTAATTAAGGCGCGCCGTGCAGCCGTATCGCCGAAACAACGGCGGGTGCACGGACCATTTTCAAGACAGCAATAAAGCCCCGTCTTTTCGGAGCAATCTCCCGCGCCAGCTGAAAATCCGTGAACTCATCGCGCCGTCACGACGGAGGAAATCTAAGAAAACTGATTCTCTTTTACATCATTCTTTTATTTCCCGTCCGTCTTTTTATGCCCCGTCGTAGGGAACTTTATGCTCGACGCAGAGGTTCTGCTTTTCCTCGTGCCTTGTAGACGATCGATCCTGGGGATCCAAGATCGAAGGATGTTCTTGGAGTAGCGGAGTCCTCGGCGGTTGCCGAAGAGGAGGAGCTTTAATTAGTCGAAATTCGAGCCGGTTGCCTCGTCCGCGTTCTTCATTCGGTCTTAAGGAGCGACTGAATTTTTTTTCCGAATTCTGTGAAAAGGGCAACGAGCAAGACGTCGCGTCGTTTCTCTCGTTTTTCCCCACCGGTCCCGGTGTCTTTTCGCCGTCAGGAATTTATCACGGATATCTACGGGCGTCCCTTCGAGCCCGAGGTCGCCGGACTCCCCGGAGCATGACCCGCGAGCGTAAACGTCGTCGTCGTCGGCGTCGTTTTCGATATTCGTCGAATTTGGCCGTCGGATAACAGGGCACCATAGCTTCTTGGCCGATGCGGTCGCGAGCGCCGGGGAAAAATTGATTTTCCTTAAAGCCGCGCACACACGGCACACGATTACGTTTATCGATCACGCGTCCGACCACCGGTCGCTTTATTTTCAGCGTGGTCGCTGCCGCTGGTTCGACGGATTCCGATACACGCGATTATTGCGAGAGGATTCGCTAAACTAACGGGAGACACTTTGAACTGACGTCTACGGGTCTTAATGAAGCTCTGGGAGGACGTAGTCCTTGCGAAAATATTAAACTCATATTTCATTTTATCGGCCATATCGAAGGGGTGAAAACAGCCCCTACATATGGGGTGAAATCATATTCGGTCGTATATCTCGGAAACCGTGAAAGCTGGAGGGATCGTTCACAAAGGAAAATTCGTGATTCTTTCAATAAACAATTCAGCTACGTACACCTATTTTAAAAATGTCCTTGCGCAGGAGGGGTGCATACACAAGTATATGGTTCCTCCATATAAAACAAAATATTTAAACATTTTCAGAAAAATTGTGCAGCTTTAGAGATACGGTATCTCAGATACCTATACCTATGAGATCCTGAATTAAAGGGTGTCTCAAAATGACCTGACATTTTCAATCGCGCGCCATTTTTTTTTAGGCGAACATAGAGTACTAATCTTTGACACTTGGCATCAGGGCGTATTGAGGTTTAGTCATGGAGAATTACACGATCGAGCAACGCGTAGAAATTGTGAAATTCACTTAAAAAATGGTGAGAATTTTGCAGAGACGTTTCGAAAAGTCCGCACATCTATTGGACTCATTGGGACTTCTTTTTGGGGTTTTTCTGAAAGGAAAAATGTATGCCAATGATCCACAGATCATTCCGGAGCTTAAGGAAGCAATTGGACGCACCATTAATGAAATTAGTCCGCAATTTTGCCAAAATGTTATCGAAAATTTCGTCAAAAGAGTGAACCTTTGCAAACAGGGACGAGGCGGTCATTTATCGGATATTGCGTTCCACACATAACCTCCATGTTTGTACCTTATATTAAAATAAATACATTCGTACTTTTCAAATAAATAATACGTTTTATTAATAAATTTAAATGTCAGGTCATTTTGGGACAACCTTTATCTAGCTGCTGAAGGACGAATACAAGTAGATAATTGACGCGATCGATTAGGACAGCGAATACGATATAAAAGAAGACGATCTACGTATTGTCATCGATGCGTGATCGATCGGACCGTAACTTTCGGTTTCCGGGCGTATTTGCAATTCCATTATTACGCTCGGTACACCGGAATTACGTACGCTAGCCTATCGGAGACCATTGGAAACGGAGCCTGGAGTCGACGAGTGGCTTCCAGCTTGCCGGCGACTTTGCACGTACGATATCCGGCTGGTCCCGCGGGACAAAAGCATTCATGAATAAAGATAACCAGCTGGAAATCCCTTCGCCGATGTCGCATTGCGATATTCCCACTCGCAGGACATCTTTCTTGCATTTCTATACATGCACGTGGTTCCGTCGTCCCTCCGATGGTCCTCGAGGTGTCTGATACGCCGTTGTCAGTCCCCGTGGAAATCAGAGTTGAGATGCTTCTTCAGTCGATAGGCGTTTGCATCTTTGAGATCCTTTACCGCGAATTCGAACGATCATGCGATTCGAAAGGGCTGTACAGGTTTGCTGGAGGTGCGCGTCAGACGTGGGTATATCCGTCGGGAAACGCCATAGATGGATTCGAACCTCTTTCGAAGTCTGGAGAAGCGAGAAATAAGTTCTCGATGCGAGTGATGGGTCGCTCTTTGGGGAAGTTAGATGCGAGGGAATCCGCTGGCTTCATCAAAATAATAAGAATTAAATATCGGAATGATTTGAATAATAAAAACTAGTCGGTTATAATGGTTGGCAGGTATGTTCAGAGCGTTTTCTCAGGGGAATCGTGCTTTGACAGAGCAGAGAAAATCAGTGGTAGCTTTGGAGAGACTAGAGTCGATTGGTGCGAGCTATCCGATCGCGGAAGGCAAACGAGAAGCGGCTGTCCGAGCGTGGGTGGGTTTTCGATACGTCATCGGCTGAACCGACGAAGAATGAAAATGCAACGGTCCGGAAAATTAGCCGGGGGTGAGGCGAGGGGCTAAAGGCGGTAGATGCACGGAGTATCGGAGAAACCCTTTTGACGGTTCGCATTTTTCGTCGCGTTTCGAACGTTTAGCCCGAGTATCGATTAACCATCGGCAGGCAACGCGACGCCGTTGGTTCGCCCTGCTGGTACACCTAGGGTCGACGGTTCGAAGCCACAGGAACCTCCGAGTTTGCCGCGGCTTTCCATTTACGGGCCGGAGCTTTTAAGCAGCGCCGCTAAAAATTACACGACGAAAGTGTCTTCTCGAAAGCAGCTTAAACCGGCTTAAAGCAGCTCCGCGACGGCGAACTCGCGTTTCTGGCGGCTGCTGCGGCCCGTCTAATACAGGTATACGTGCTACCGAGTGCCACGAGCCGCAGACAAAATTAATATCGACCGGGTCAAGCAACGTGACAAATACTCGCGGAGCGTGCCCCCACGTTAGCTTTGCCTAATGGAAACGTCTTCGGCCGGGCCATTCGTTACCCCCAGGACCCAGCTTTTGTTTCTCCGTAAATCCCGGTGGCAGACCACCGTAGCTCCGTAATTAAAAGCCTTAATTAGAAAGAAATCGCCCGGCTCCCGCGTTGGCGTTTCTCGAACAGAACCCTGCGCGATATTTCGCCGCCGCAGTATTTTTATTAATTATTCCCGGGATACGTTCGAGGTCCCGGTAAGCAAGGGAACGACCAGCGACCTGCTGGGGTACATCTCTGGTTAACGAGGTCGACGCCGACCGACTAAACGTCAATGAAATTTCCATTAACGCTCCGAAGCTAATCGGTTCACGATCAAGTTTTCCATTACGCGAGCCTCGCGATTCGATTCCCGTCGCGCCCGACGAGCTCCCGCCCGGTTTTCGTTTTACTTATGCTAATTTTGGCACGCGTGTTACCTCAATCTAAGCCACCCAGTGAAATACCTGGTGCGAGAGGATGGCTCGAACGATCGTTCTCGATGTGTTTGTGCATTCGGAAGCGCCTCGAGGCGCGTCAGACATTCGCACGCGATGTTTCGGATGCAGGAAAGCTCGGTGATTAATTATATTTGCGTTAGAAAATCCATTCTTTCGTTGGACGTTAGCTCTTTCCTGTTCAAAATTGTTTACACGGCACCTTCAATATTGAGCTACACGCGCACCAATTTTTAATGAGATCGATGCACCGATAATGCTTCTAACGATTATCCATTCGTTCGTGTTTCACATTGCTCGCATTTTGGATGGTTCTCGCTTCGGTCGATATAGATGGCGGGAATGCGAGGAACGAGGGAAAGCAATTAAACATTTCATTGGATCCTCAGTCGACCCGTAAGAAGGTTAAGAACGCGGCATTGTTTCGAGGCAAGCAGACCGTGTAAAACGCGACGATTTATTCGCGAGACCGCGTTACCGTGGCACAGGCGTGCACACTTAACGCGTTTGGTTTGATAACAAAGGACTTTCGACCGCGCAGTCGTCGGTCTGATTGTTCATCGTTTAATTAAACGGCAGAAAGTTGGCGCGAGTTAAACAACGCGGTTTGGAGACTCGGTTTACGGGAGAACGCGTAACTCTAACCGGCCACGATCCGCCTCGGATCATACACGGTCTCTCGAACGTAATTAATGGCTACGTAAGTGTAGATTGATTTTCCCAGAGCCTTCCATCACCTCCCTCTCATTCTCCGTACTTCCTGGTAGGCGTGATTTTCATGCTCCTATTGGACATCGTACAGCAATTGTTGTCTGTGAAAAGCTCGGACTCTACATTCATTAAACATGTGGTTCTGAGGACGATAATCCTTGATCTTTCCGTGTAGAGTGTTTCGAGTAGGCGTGGCTTCATCGATGTGTTTGTGCCTCGCGTGGGCGTGGTTTCTTGGCTGCGGATTGAACTCCTTAACTTTGCAATTCCTGCTTGTTTAAGTTGTCTCCGAGTGGGCGTGGTTTGAGTGCTCCGGAGGGCAATCTCTGGCCAGGGAGAAATTACAGGATGAAGGATCGTGGTCGACGGACAGGTCGCGCGATTGCGAACGATGGGAACGTTGGACGGATGATTGTCATCGAGGCGTTCCCCGTCGAGCCTGATCATCGGCTATCAGACGCGTGCGGTAATCACCGACGTTTCCGGGCATCGAGCGGAAGCGATGCGAGCCGATATCACAAGATATCCACGGCATCCACGTCCATGCTGCGTCACGAATTTCGGGCGCTAGACCGCCATCCCGGACACTGATTAATTAATGGTCGTCGATGGACGACCTAACCCGGATCCCCGCAAAACACCGAGGCTTTTCATCGGGCTTGTCGTGCCCGGAACATATTGCGTACAAATCGATCGGAGACGAGCTGTGGGACGCGTGTCGCTCGTCTCCGGAGGCGGAACACGCGTTTTCCGTTTCCCAGCTGTTGGATTCCATCGAATCCGCCGTTCCCCAATTGTCGCGAGAGACCAGCACAGATTTCCACGGCCGCGGTAATTACTTAAGCCCTGCGCCAAAGCAAATAAAACGAATCCTCCGCGTCTCGTAATCCGCTTTAACCGCGGTGTCGGCCGACGCTTCTCGCGAGCTCTTTAGCCGACGCATTCGCGGCTCGTGATAGGGGAAGAGGGAACCGCATTCTGCCGGTCGCTTTGCGAGCGGAATTGAACTTTACGGTAATCGGCTCTCCCGGGACGATTAAAGCGATCATCGTGTGAATTTTATTCACATTTATTTCCCGGCTATCCCGCGTTTACATAACCCCGCCCCCTAACCATTTCGCCGACCCCGCCACTTTTCAATAAACCAACGCTCTTCCTTTTTCGCCGCCGAGCACGTCAAATTTGTTTTTGCAAGCGATAAAGCCGTTTATAGAATATAAATTGATACGTTCAACGAGACTTTTCCAACCCGACGAATTATATTCGCCACTCCCACATTTCGATCAGCGTAATGCAAAAATTTATTGCCATTTCCCGGCGGTATCGATAAGCCGCGTGATTTTAATCGGTTCCCGTTTGGAACACACTCGGTGTCGCAACCGATCCTCCATTTCCCCGACGAGACTCGCGATTATTATCTCGCTCCAAGATCTCGAGAAAGGCGTCTTCGTTTTTCTTTTTTTTGTCGCCCCGGGAGACTCCCGCCGGGTTTTCTTCCGTGTCTCCGCTCAATTTCGCCCGATAGTCGCCGCGTAATTAAAGCCGGAAGTTTGCCTCCAGAAGTTCATTCGATTAAATACGCTCGAGCGACCGGATCCCCCGACCTTCCTCCTTCCAGATCGCTGGAAGATCTCGAGGACCGATCTGCGTGAAATTTTTTACGGATGTTCTCGAGTCGCCGTAATCCAACACCCCGGATCAGTTATTTCTCGATTTGCAGCTTAGCTTTATCCCGCAAAAAATAAAAAATTCATCTGCTCTCCGAGAACTCCTCCTCTGGTAGCTTAGTCCGCTACAGCTCGCTGTCGTTTAACGAGGAATCGATATTTTCCAATTTTACTGTGCCAAGTACCTCTGCTCATTCGTCTACTTTAATAGAACATTTTCATTTCCCGTTTTCCACGAGTAGAGTCACGGATATTTCTAATTCCGCGAGCCTCGATTTTGAAGGACCCTTGTCCAGGCAGATAATATGGCTGTCTCATCGATCGCACATTCCCGTTTAGAGGAGACATTTCCTGGAAGTCCCGCCGCAAAACAGGACGTTCGCTTCCCGGTGAAACACAATGTTAACCGCACAAAAAATTAGTTAAGTCCGCTCTGGCACGTGTAGCTCTTTGAAGTCGGGAGTGGATTTATTCGAGGCTTGGTCGGAAAAGCTGTCCCTTTTCCTCGATGCGGTCAAGAGGATCGTCTGCGGTGTGCAGGGACTCACGATCGTTTGTCGTGGATACTCCAACGGGAATACATTAATATCCGAGCGGAGGTTGGCGAGAGGAGTTTCGGCAAGTTGGCCGCGGCCGTTGTAATTAAACCGTCTGCCGCGGGACCGAACAAGAAGCGGTTGTTAACGAATTCAACGGGATCGAATTCGCCGGGAGAGCAACCGTATTCTCCGAGGAGATAGGAGAGGCTGGGAAAAAGTATTCGCAGCGGGTCGATTTGCGAGATAGTCGATAAACCCGCAGGGCGAGACGGTCGCAGGCTTCGCAACCCTCTCGCGGTCCGGAGCCTTTCAATTTCGCTCGCGGGGTCACGCCTGCTTTGGAATCTTCGATTTCCGAGCACCGGGAATTCCCCACGGTACAATAGGTCTTAAAAATATTCCCCACTTTCGAGTTATTCCTGGAATTGCGAGCCTCTTTAACCGGGAATGTAGCCATCGGAGAGTTTTTCCTTCGTTCGGCCCAGTTTTCATTGCGCGCGCGAAAAACGAACGACTTTTTCGGCCAACATCGATCCGCATGCTTCCAACCGTGCCTCTGTATCGCGAATTAATTTTTCAGAGTCGCTGGAATTTTTTATACCCAATAATTCGCCACCGAGCGACAACGATCAGAGAGAATCGATAGGAAAAATTACCGGAATTTGCTGAATAAATGCTCTACAGAACGCCATTAATTTTATTTAGGACGAGCTACCCGTTCGCTTGTAAAAAATTCTGATAGAGAACCGTGGTAGGCGTGACCCTTTAATGCATCCCGGAGATACGCGAGTTGCTCTGAAATGAAACGTTGCTGATGCACGCGTGCAGTGGCGTATTCTCTTTAACGTTGAGCTTCGTTTTTCTCCTGTTTTTTTTCTCCCCTAACCGCGAGACTGAAACGCGACCGCCTCAGAACGCAACGCGCGAAAGGATCGTGGAAAGCGGAGACAATGCAACACGTCCGAACAGATATTTTTCAATCGGAGTGTTCGACGTTGCTCGAATTTTCCGTCGACACGCTCGACGTCGATTATTAAACGGCCGCCGGCTGCCGCTTGGAAAAGGTATAAAGCCGATGAACGTTTTAATGGAGGTTTCGGATCCGAGAACGGCTTTCCCAATAAGCTGTCGGGATTTTACGGGCCGCCTGTAAATCAGTCCGTATTAGTCGAAGAAGCAGGCGAGTTCGGTGGAGCATCGTTCTCCTTCGCGCGCCTTCCTTCTTCATTTTCCCCCGGGAATTGCTCGTTACGGATCCCCTGAACGTGCTCCACCCTTATGATCTCTGCTCGCGGACTCCTTAACGAGATATTTCCACCTGGAATTCTAGCCTTGGCTTCCTTATCCCCTTACTCCATCGATCAATCATCAATATTTTGCTGATCAAAATTCCATAAACTGAAAGGATAAGACTGCGGGAGTCGGAGCATTTGGAATTTAAAACAGCGAAATTCCAAGGAGAATTTAAGGACTGTTTTATTTTCAACTTAGCGGAATTCCGCGGAGCCGAACAGTGTTTTACATCTGTAATCCTTGGCGCTCGGAGTTACTTGAATTTTGATGCGGAGATATTCGTAGAAGTGCTACGGTGCTCTTCGAATTGTTGGTTCACGGTCGAAATAGTTTTACGGCGGGACGTAATACTGAAGAATAATCGAGGGAAGATGGAGCAGAGGGTCTCGAACGGACCTCTTTAACGGGCGAGTTTTCTTTTACGGCTCGTCGGAGAGGAGAGCCGTATTTCGCGGCGGTTATGGCACGCGCGCGCGCCACGGCTGGTGCAGATGGCATCGCCGCGGGAACGGGAATGCGCTCGCCGGCAAATCGAATGGTAATTAGATCGAAATGCAAATGGCACGTGCGCCTCCCTGAAATATCGGAACGATTACCCGTTAGCGTAATGTATCGTAATGTAAAGGACCGTATAGCAGCGTCGCGAAATGCGCGAGCTGTCCCGTTCAATATCATTCGAAAACTGGAAAAATCTCCCGGATAATTAATGCCTTGCTTGCCGAAATCCGCTCGCACGCATTTAATAGCTCCAGCGTCACATGTACGTGACATCCATAATTTTGTAATTTCATCGAAGATAGCTTAATTAATTCCACAGACTTTGTTGTTTCGTCCGCTTCTTTTACTGAATTGTTTTGGTATTTCATAAGAGGGAATCTATCCAATTCAATTTTACATAAGAAATTTTTCAGATTGAAACGTTGAAGCTGTAATGGTTCGAACTTTAATTCTTTGGCCCCGAGCCAAGCAAGCCCGAAACGTTTCCTCGCAAGCGATTATTGCGCACCGGTTCCGAGGAAGTTCGAAACTGTTCGCTCTGCGCGATCGGAAGCGCCGGCAGGATACAGCCAGTTTCCTCATCCTGATAATATTTAACGCTTTCCACAAGAGAACTTTTCCCTGATCAACCACCGGCAACTACACCACGCTTATCCTCGAGGCAGCGACTAACGTTCCACATAAAACGATCAAAATTTGGCCTGAAGCGATACGTACTTCATGAATGGGTGAATAGGGCGAAGGCAACAAGAGACTACAAAAAGTCTAAACAGCCCTTAATGTAGAAACACATATTGTAGAATAATCATCGCGTTCGCCTTGTTTTCTGCTCGAAAATTATCAGAGCAATCTTTTGAGCCTTCAGAAGGGTCCTGGCCAGCAAGCTTTAGGACATGCCTCAGGGCAGACAGGTGGCAAAGGATTAAACTGTCAGGAATTGTAGACAGTTTTCCGAGGGACGTCTTAATCGCGGAAGATAACGTTTGCCGCGGCGTTATTTCCGCTGCCACGGATCCTCCGAGTTTTCGACGGCCTCCCTTATCTTCGTTATCCTCTCTCTGTGTGTCAGGTTTGGTCTCGTCTGCCTCTTCTCAACAGAAGCTAATGGATTTGGTCGACGCACCGTCTGAAAAAGGTCCGCGAACGGTTCGAAGCGACGCGACGTATCTTCTTGAAAGTTGAACGGGGGAGGCGAGTTTACGGGACATTAACGAGAGACTCGCGCTGCACGGAGAATTCTTTATGGGGACATCCAGAGACTCGCGTTTACGACGGTGTTCATGTTTCCTGAATGCCGTCGACGATCCATTAACGCAACGACAAGACGCGTGCCAGCGAAAGACTGATGCTTTTACTATATTACGCTGTCCGACACCCATTTCGTCACACTGGTCTCGAGTAGAGCACCGCCGCTTTTCACTGACAGTTTTTTGTGTCTGACCCGAGACAGACCCGCGAACAGATTCGCGACGCTACAATCTTTCCTGCGCACAACGGTACATTTTCAAATAAAAATTGTCTACATCGATTAAGGTGAAGTGCCCTAAGTCTGGAAGTCCAAAAGTGATACCTAAATCTGGACAATTGAATTTTCATAGCAAAATCAGTAATTAAGAGATTAAATAATTATATTATATATTCTGAGGCCTTAGCTACAAGTAGATGTGAATATTATTTTATTGAGACATCAATTGAAATTTAAAAATGAATTCAAAGTTCATCTGAAAACAGTATACAAAATAGTCTATTTACATGCGAATCATGTGCATTTATACTTCGAACTTTTGTTAGAAAAAAAGATATAATTTAAGCCCTCAGACAAAAAATAATTATCACGCATAATAATATTGATATTTTAAAATAAATTGGCAATCAAACTTAACGTAAATAATAATTATTAATCCAAATATTAGATGTCCAAGATTAGGACTGTTTTCAAATATAAGTACTCCATACTGGGACGCGATGACAGTAGCTGTCCCACTCTAAGCTTATACGCAATGTGCTTACGCCTGAAACCGGACACGTGTTTGTGAATAAAATCAACGCATTTTTTGCAAATTATTTAACTACATGTACGTATAATTAGTCTTCTATTAGCTTGAATAACGTATGTAGAAAATGTATTCCGGTTGTGACGTTAATAATACTTTATGTTTACATCTGAAATCTACCAGTATTACTACCCAGCCTTAAAAGTTGTATTATGACAAGTTTTATTAAAACAGTAAATGAAAATAAATATATATTTGGTTAAATAATACAATACTATAATCTATGATAAGAATACTACATATTACGCAAAGCATCTTCTATTCGTCATGCGCAACAGCGCCACCAACCAACGTTTTAGGTTATGTTCGCTCGATCAACTCGTAAATTGAATTTGTCCCGATATAGGCTTTACTTCTATCCAGGTACTAGCTTAGATTGGATTTAATATGTCTAACTATAGGTTTGAATTATTCTTGTTAATACAATTAAGATATTAACCTAAACAATGATTTTTAACTTCCCGATTTTATAGGGAAGTTATTGTAATTACCCCGAAAATCGAAAATCGATTTTTTAGCAGATCTTCACGTTTTATGGTCATTGCAGTCATTTTAGACTATTTTCAGCAAAATGTTCGGTATGTGTGTGTGTGTGTGTGTGTGTGTGTGTGCGTATGGCCGTTTCTATGTAATCAAATTTTTCGTTAACGTTTTCAGAAAAAGTAACAACGCGATCAGGATGATGAATGATGCAATCGATGTGCCCCGTCGTAACTTAGAGCTGATTAGATTTTGGTCCATATTGGTCAAGTAGTTTTTTAGATTTTTAGTTTTTTTTCGAAAAGAGTTGATTCTACAATGCAATTTATAAGGGAGGACGAATATTTTCCACCAAAGTACCAAACGCAATTACATAAAAAAAATTTTTTTCTTAATTTTTTTTTTTAGATCTAAAAAAAATTTTTTTTTTAACTGATGCTAATGTTACCGCTTGGAATAATCGAAAGTTATTCCAATGCAACAGTGAATTTATCATCTCTACTCCCAAGAATACATTTTGGGAGAATATCGATGAAAGTACAAAAAAAAACGATGTTAGCGATGTTGGCGAAGGAGTAACGAATCGGGAAGTTCTTTGTGTGACTCTTGGAGATTCACACACCAAATAAAAAACATTAATAGCAGTAGGCCCTACAAGCCATGCGTATCACTAACCCTCTCGCAAGAGCAGTCCTACCCGCGAGCTCGCGAAGCGAGCGAGCAAAAACAACCCTACTCGCGAGCGAGCGAAGCGAGCGAGCAACAATAGCCCTCTAGTTTTATTTTAAATTACTTTACAAACTCTGAACTGTATGTTAAAACTCTTAAGAAATTCTTTTTGTTTATTTAAAGTGATAAAATTTAAAATAGAAAAACATGCTGTCCAGGCATAGGGCACTTCACCTTACAGGAAGCAGGGACCAAGGAAACATTTTGTTCCTTCTTTAATGACTCTAGTAAGCTGGAAATAATGCATTGATATTTGAAAATTCTTTAACGCTAAACCTGCCGAGCTCTATAAATGGCTGGCATGTGTTGCCTTATAAAAATGGTAGAGTATTTTATCGCTAAATATTTCAAATATCTGGCAGATAAGTGTCCCAGAACTATCCCCACTTCAGCGGGGTGTACCTCTTTGGGGCGCCATGAAGCTCGAGAGGCCTCGGTCGTCGCCGAGAAGTATCACATCATATTACGGCTCGGGTATATGGGCGAGACCACACTAATCCAAATGATAAAACTTCTTTATTTTTCATTATTTTTTTATGGAACTCTCACCAACATATTCGTGGCATTTTTATAATGCAAAATGATAGCGAATATGATATAATTCCGATGATATTTACTTGTGCATGCGAAGTTCTTTGAACTGTGCCGGCGCGCTGCGACTCTCCGCGTCTCTTTCTTTCCCATGCGCTGTCCTTCTTTGCGTCGAGAACTTTCCAAAACAAGTAAGTTAAAACGAAAACACGTAAATATCATCGGAATTATATCATATTTGGTATCATTTTACATTAGAAAAATGTCACGACTATGTTGGTCAAAGTCCCATTAATAAATAATGAAAAATAAAGAAGTTTTGTTTTGGATTAGTTATGTTTACACTTCTCGGCGACCGAGGCCTCTCGAGCCACGCTGTTCTTCTCTACGTTCGGCAAAAGTCAAAGAATAGCATCCCTGGCGGATTATAATTGTCCCTGGTCAGACTGTTGTTGAGGACAATTATCGATAAAATGCTGTATCCATATGTGCTTGGACACAAAAATGTGTATAATCATTACCAATGAGAGCATCGTTATAATTTCAGTAATTGTAAAATAAAAAACCAGGATTCAATCGTTTCCTGTTCCCGCGTGGGTTCGCGATTTTCCGTGATATTTTCCGATTTATTTGCAAAACGAAGAATCCGAGGGGGAGAATGAATGTATTGTTATTTTAACGCGAGGAAAATGACCTCGGAAAAAGCATGAAACGACAATAAATCGTAGGAAGGGTCGTTTCGCTTTTCACGCGACCGGCGAGTGCAAGACGCGCGATAGGTGCGCATGCATAATGCATAGCAGAGGTACATATGGAGGTTTATTGTCTATCTGCGGGCACGGGGCGGCGTCGGTCAATGGTCGGCTGACATTGGTCGATATACTAATCCCGCATATAGCTGGTCAAACCCGATACGTTTGCGTATTCGTTGTCACCGGTGCACCGTGCAGTGCGGTGCAGCGTGGTGCTGCGCTCTCCGATGTATCCGATATACGCGATCCACCGCATCGGGAATCGAACCACGAACCAACCGTACCAGCGATCCAAGAATCGGAGGGGAGGGAAAAAATAGATCACGAAGAATATTAGAGAAGCGTCGAGCATCGATGCGCACAGGTGCAACGTGCAATTGCACCTCGAGCACGCGTGCGTCGATGCAACGGCGTTTCTAACGGACCGTGTCATGTACGTTATCGGTAAAAAATTGTTCATAAGCTCTACGAGTTTACGGGACCGCCATAAGTAATCGTAGTTGGACCGCCGTGGCTGGGTTTCTACCGTTGCAATTATCTTATTCAATGACTAACGACTGCTATGCGAGCCGCTCGTTCACCGAAGCTACTCATTCCACGAAGTAAAAAGTGTAAAAAAAGTGGTGAAACTAATTCTTTTTACATTATGCACGTGAAATTAATTCTGTTTTCCTGTTGGCACAGTATAGCAGCCGTAAATAAAATCATTGTATCGACGGCGCTCCTCTATGTATGTTTCTGGCGATAAAAAGGCGATGTGTTCAGCGGTCGTTGTTGCATAATTATTCCGAGGATCGACAAGTGGTTCGAAGCTTTTGGCCGGTAGTGTACACGCAGGCCGAGACGCGCGACGTGCGTGCCACGATGAAATTCCGCGTTGGCCGCCGGATTGCATCTACCGTTGCATCTAGCCGGTGCATCTAGCGTAGCATCTAGCCGTCGCGTCGCGTCTACCGCTAGGTCGATCCGCTTGCACACATTCGCACTCGCAACGGCCGGATTATACAGCACGTTACGAGACGCGGCGGATTAATACGACGGCAGGCATTCGATGCACCCTGGCGTGCATCGTGCATCGTGCATCGTGCAGCCAGGTAGGCGTGTAGGCGAGTAGGCGAGACCCGCCTTAGATATTTAAGTGGCCCCGTCGGCCCACGACACCGCGCCACGCCGACACAATATATGCCGGTACGCGTCGACTAATTAATTCGGGGATACCGGAAATCCCTCTGCGACCCATTATTGTTACCCGTTCGATCGAGGATGACGCGCGACGCCAACGCTTGACGATGCAAACGAACGGGGAGCTGTGTGCACGCGACGAACCATCATCAACTTCTTCCCCATGAGATCGTCTTCGCTTCTCATCGATCAATCTGTCTGACGTTCATTCATCTCGTGGGAAAAAGGACCACAAATGTAACCGGCAGTTGGATATTCTTCATCCTCCGAAGACGATCTCGTTTTGCCTCTGAATAGCAGTATTTTGTATGCTTCCCTATGTGTACAGTGCCCTGAGTGGGCGTGGCTTGTTTGCTTTCTATACAGAGATCTTCATGTAGGTGGAGCTGTATCAAGAAGGACTTCGGAGCCGAGCTTCTTTGAATCTTGTTACAATCCTGGCGAAAGAGTTTCTCCTTTCCCTTAGAGAAACTTGAATGGGCGTGGCTTCCGTGTAGTTCTTACATAGAATGCCCCTGTAGGCGTGGCCTCGTCACTCTCAACGTACACGCCTCCAAGAGGCGTGGCATTGGTGCCCTCGCCTGTCGGCCGATCTGTATCAGTGCCCTACAGGGCAACCTATGTTCGTAAGCCATTGTTAGTTAGATCCGATCTCATTGGGGACAATAAACCCCTGTACGATTTTTACAAACATGAACGCGAGAAGTCATCCGTACCGTCGGATAAACCCGTCCGACGCGAAACTCCAGCGATACAAAAGGTTCGCGGATATCGAGCGGCGCTGATAAACGGTGTAACGAGGGTGTTCCCTCGAAAAGTAGACGCACCGAGGGCAGAAATCACGGGGGCGAACGAAAACGAGGCGCGATATACGGGCACGGGCGCTCGGCGAATCCAGGACACGAGTTTGCACGGCGGGAATTCGGAAATTCGTCGGAGCGGACGCGTTCTCCCGGTTTGCGAACTCCTTTGGAATTTTTTACGAGCCCCGAGCTTCGACGTGACGTATAGAACGTGGAAGGAAGCCCGAGGGGCAGCAACGGCAGCCACGAGATACGTACATTCGTCACGGGGAAAACGTAATACTCCGGGCAGACAGGGGTGAATTTCAACTTGGAAAATAATTCTTTCCCGGAGCGTGAGCGGCCAAAGACATATTTCGGGGAATTGCTTAGTTTCACGTTCTTGCCGAGAGCCTCGCGCGTTTGTTCTCGTTACGGCAACGGCAAACGATTGCATCCGATCGACCGTGACAAGATTCCGGGGGGAAGGGGTTGTCGTTCGAGACCGCCTTCCGTCACGCGGAAGCGATGAATTTTGTTTGCCGCTACGAAAGAGCCTCTTCGATCGTCCAACTTGCGCGAACAAAGCCGTCGACGGTCTCGTATTTATGCCGGAACGCCTCTACGACGCCTCGACACGATAAGAGTAAATCTACGCGACGAGCGGCCCGAGTAGGCGTGACTTCCTGGCCCTCGATTTTTACGCCCAGTCGGAGCAATGCCCCATCGAACACGATTTGTGTTTCTGTCTGCTCTGGGGCGTCCAAGATGAATCTGAATCGTTTTAAATCAAGTCTGAACCGTGAAAAAGAATGATGTGGCTTGCTCCACGCGTAAAGATCGTCCTGAGTGGGCGTGGCTTGATAGCTCTCAACAATTTGCATTCGAGCCTAGCCTAGATTAATGTAGAAGCAGCGAAACTCCTTTGAAAGGCTATTCGTTTCCAGCGTTTGAGACGCTCTAAATGGGCGTGGATTCAACGTCGAGTAATATAAGTAGGCGTGATTTAGTAGCTCTCGATTGAAACGACGCTGGAGCAGCGCTCCACAGGTCGTTCTCGCGTTTCCACGGTTCATTCGTGGCATGGGGCGCATTAAATATCTTCGCAGTCTCGTCGACGAATTTGGAATCGGATTCAAAGCGCAGTGGCGCGCGCTCGCGCGAACCCTTATTTATCATGTATAAATGGAAATCCGATGCAGCTACAGCAGCTGGCGGTGTTTATTTGCCAGACGCGGGGTGGCTCGAGGCTCGGCGTTGTTCGATTTACTGCGAGCAAATCCGTCGCGAATAACGCCTCGCTCGTTCCCTTAGTCCCTTTGCCGTTTTGCCACGCTACACCGAAATCCGGTTCTGTTCCGCGTAAAGCATAGTTCGCCAGGGACGGCTCATTTTCAATCCTTAATAACCTCCTGCATTCAACGATTCCATAGATAATCGAACAGGTCGGTGCAAAACCCGAACAAGATTTATTGCAAAAAATTGTTCGGCATATCAAAGAATTGTTTTGTACATTTACAGTATTGCTGATTGTTTGCTATAGGAATGAAATTCTTAGAGGCTTCAGCAGGATGCGAGGCCACACGAGAAGGGATAGAAGAGCTGAAGAACATAGAAATGAAGTTGGAATAGGGAGATGACGAGCCCCGAAATGATTGAGAAACCGTGCTGTCGGGTTGTCCGCGACAGTGCAAGTGGTCGGACGTTGTTTTACGTCAACGTCAGGGTGATTAGACACGAGATAACGTGGAATCTGGGAGAATTGGAGGGATTCGAGTGCACGAGGGGGCAAGCGAGGGCGCGAGGGCGCATGTCCGCGCTAATTAGAGCATTAACGGGCTCGTTTGTCACGGGTATGGTACGGGTGTGCACAAGTACAGCCACAGCCACAGCTACACCGTAACAGAGCATCGGTGAGGCGGTAGTGTACGACGTGTACAACCTGTACGACGACTAGGAGACATATACTGCGCGTCGTAGGTGTACCGGGGCTGGATTTCTGCAGCCGAACCTCTTATCCGTCTACTAGAATCTAATTACATAAACTGCCGCGTCACTGTTGCCGACGACCAGCAAGAAGAAAGCGAATGTCGTCGATCGACCGAATAGGACTCAATCCTGATCTCTCTCTCTCTCTCTCTCTAGCCACGGGCGGCTACTTTCGCTGAAAGACGTGCTCGGATGGCGTCGCCGATAAAACGAGACTCTCAATCACACGATTACTCGTCCGCAGTGATTCGGAATCGAGATGCTCTTACACCTGCCTCGGCTAACAGAAATGTCCAACACATTTTTACTCAATCCTCATATGTTCCTAAGCAAGTGCTAGACGAAAGATCTTGAGATCTTCAAAGATTTAATCCTGTAGCGTTCACCAGTTTATCGCGACTCGGTTTGACTTAAATTTAAAAGAATTTGTTCTACTTCTGTCTTTGATCATCACTGGCCACACTTCAGCACCTCTTTAAAAAGCACAAATCATTCCCGTGTAGTTCATGAAAAGATTCCTGCGGCGAACCTATCTTTAAACGCCTGGGCGGTGTGGTGTGCTGATTATCGGAATCGATATCCGCCGGATGGGAAGGTGGATATTCTCGCGCCGAATCTCAAGCAAACATTCCAGACTCGTCTCCAATTAACGTCGCTTCTCTCATTCTTCGCGACCGTTTGCCTAATAATCGTTCGGAGCTGTTCCAATCGATACGCAACGACCCCGTTATCATTTTTGTCCGACCGTTGCCGGAAGTCCAGGTAATCGGCCGTGTCGACACCGAGGATTCCGCGACACGAATAACTCGAGGCTATTCTATGCGAGGCGATTTTAATTCGATTCGTTCGGTGCCGATTGCTTTTGTTCCGGACAAGTGTCTCCCCAGACGAGAATATAAACCGCAAACTTTTTCGGGCGCAACCCTGATCGATTTTCGACGGTCACGAAAGTCGACCCAGATTCACGCGACGGTATCACCGATCGCTATCAAATATTCATTAACCCGTACAATCTCGCAAATGAACGGACGCGTGGACCAAGCGACCATGTAACGCGGATTTCAATCCGCCCCGGCGATGTGTTCCCGGCTGCTTTTATTTTGCGTTGCTTTGTTTAATAATCCCATCCCTCTTTTCCAACGTTTCTCGTGGCTGCCGTTAACGATTGCAGTTTCCGCTGTGCGCCAGACAATGCCGTTGCAATTAACGCTCGTGTTTCTCTTGGGAAAACCATTTATTTTCGATAAACATATTCCTATAGTATTTTTTTTGTAAAGGAGTTCGTTTCCCGGGTCTGGAAATGCACATCTCGGAGCAGTTACGGTAATTTTTGTACCGCGCAAAGTTCATTAGATACAGGAGCTGCTAGCGATTTCCAGAGGATTAAAACTTTCGTCATTATTCGAAATAGAACCGCCAACGCACCTTTCCAGTAATTCAGTCCCGCTCACAAACTCACCTCGATCTCGAGCTCCAACTAAAATAGCGTCGTCAATCTTGGCCGAACCAAGTTGGAGCTTTCAGGCTGTACTTTTAGCATTGTCGGGAGAAAACGCAAGGATCGACCTTATCAAATTTCCAGGTAGGCGTGACCTCTGCGACGATTCGGTATTCTTAGTATTTAGGATCTCCGCGAACTTCAATCCTTCATTTGCTCGAGCCTCGGCGATTCAGACGGGTTTGGGACCAATCAGATAGAATGAGCGAGCCGCGGATCGTTCCAGAAGCCGACGAGGACTGCCCGCTCTGCGTCGATGAACGGAATCGTGTCCGCGGTTAATTGCATTTCCGTTTCTATTACGGGCAATGGTAGTTCCGGCCGAAAATACACGAAACAAATGACTATGGGCACCGACGCGGGCCGGATGGAGGTCAGAGAGAGCGAGCGGGGCATTGGTCGATATGCCAACGTCTCCTGCCTGCAAGGTGCACCTCGGGTCATACGCGAGCTGGCGCAACCTGCATCCACCGTTTACCGTTGCATGCGATCGTTTCTTTTCCCTGCTCCTCCTCTACTCTCTACTCCACTACACTCCACTCTACTCTCCTCTGTGCACTCCGTCGCCTTTTCTCTTTACTCGGAGCGTTCTCTCGCGCGACAGCGGATCGCTGTCTCCGCGGTTCCATCGATCCGACCATTAATAACGGCATCAACGTCTTTATCGTCGCCGAAGAAAATGTTCTTCCTCCCGACGAACAGCTCGAAACACACCGGGAACGCGCGACTATGCACAATGGAGCCGGCGCGGCGCAAAAACTCGAGACGCAAATTAACCCTGCCCCCTTCTCCCCTTCACTCGCGATTCCCTTTCGTTTCCTTCTGCCTCTCCGGTGAACGAAAGCGTGACGTTTCAGCTCTGTTATTATTGTTTGCTGTATGTTAGCTTCTACCAATTTGCATACTCCACGGTTCCACATCGGTGCGGAATATTCAGTAATTAACGTTCGGCTGTTAGTCCGTTTTGATGTTCCTCTTGTTATCGTCTGCTTTTATCGAGTCTGTACTTTGTAATGATAGCTGACCTCTGCGCGAGTGCTTCGCGAAGAAATTCGGACGAGTTCCATCGATTCGACACGGCTCCCTTTTCGTTTTGTCTTGAGAATTTTGAGGAAGCTAATGAGAAAGATTAAAGTTTGCTCGCTAAGTGTACGGCGCTGAGAATATAACCATCAAAATTATGAAGAAAGTGTATGGAAGGGTTGGAAGGCATTCTTTCGAAGCGCGATATAATCTTGCAACTTCAGCAGCACTTCCAGCCGCTCCTCGAGGAATCTCTCGGGGATTATAATGGCCTATAGAAACGTGATCTTGATGCGGCGTGTTATGGGCGCGAGGAGAAGGGATAATTGGCAAACGAACAAGGTAAACGAAACGCGATAGGGTGTTTGTTTGGTAGGATAGATTTAGCGACGTTTCGGGGAGGGAACGGACCGACAGAGAGGAAAAGTTTCTTCCGTTCGAGGGAGAAATTACGAATACGGTAGAGCAGAGATAGAGAGATGGAGAGAGACGTCAGTCGTCCGAGATGTGTTTTATCGGCGTCGTTTCCATCTGGTCCGCGCGAAAAATGTAATTCCTCCGTTTGATCCTCGGGGGAGGAGCCCGGGCTGTAGGCGGGCTGCTTCCCATTCACTTCGAGTTCCTTTTATCTGCCTTATCGCGTCGTTTCAAAGTCTTCGCGGGAGTTCTCGAAAGGCTGTCCGAACGACGCCGTTCTATATCTCGGCGCGGTGCGGCGCCTCGACGATTTTATCAGCGTCCAGCGAGACCCGGTGTCGCGTGTAACTCAGCTTCAACAAGTTTTCGGAGACCCTGTCCGCCTCGAGGATAAAATATTTCTCTCCCCGGACCGAGATCGTGGACCGAGAACTAGCAACGTCGAGCTGGTAAAATAAGAACCGAATCGATGGATCGCCCGTTCTCAAATAATTTGGGATCGTTGCACCGTTCCGGTAAAAATATCGCCGGCCGGCGCGGCGTGTCCCGCGACGGAATCCAGGACGCTCGGACGTTCACGTTCCATCGACCCGGCTCCAACCACGAACGACAACCGCTCTTTGCCCTGGGAGCGTCTGAATCGGCCTCGGGGCCAAAACGAGCCGGTCGAAAATGATTTATCTTACTCTCTTCATCTGAAATGTTTGGAGTGGGCGTGGTTTCGAAGACTGGCCTGTATAAAATATCTTGAATGGGCGTGGTTTCCTTGCCCTTTACGTCTAGAACTGCCCAAAGTAGGCGTTTCGTTTCTCCCACTGCGCAGATAGCTGCGAATATGCGAGGTTCCTAAACCAGCGCCGAAACCAAGTGCTTAAAAATCTCCTCCAGTATTTCCTCGGAGAAATCCCTACCGGAGAAGAATTCCCACAAAACATCGAATCGACTCCCCGTCTGGATTTTTTCCTCGGTTTCCTCTCCGTTCTTTCGTTGTAATTTCTTCGGCGTGAATAATTTCGGTCACGACGCTCTCCTTGGAGAGTCCCATCCGAGGGACGATATTGTTCTCTCGAAACGAGAAAACTAAGTGGATCGTTCCCCGCTCTCCTCTCCGATCCGAGCGGCTCATTGTAATTGATGTGTAGAGCGCGTCGCATCGCATCGCGTCGTCGTTTCGTCGTTTCGTCGGATCAAAACGATCGCGGTGGTAGTCGGGAGGATTCGATGCACACACACTTACTCGCAACGCTTCGAAGGTGTTGGCCCCTCCCAGCATCCGGAACGAGTCTCGGCTCGGCAAAATCGTTTACTTTCGGATCGTCCCACTTTGCACGGGTTGCTCTCCTTTCCCAGCAGTTTCTTCGTCTTATCGGAAATAAATTTACCGTCGGATAGAAAGAGACCCTTTTTATTTCCGCCTCGCTTTTCGCCTCGCTCTCGTCGAATACGATTGAATATCGACGCGGTGACAAGGCTTAAGCCGGGGCTTCGTTAATTTTCCGTTCGGATGCCCGTTTCCAGGCGCCGCGCCGGGCTTCAAGCTTCAGGGCAAACTGCGAGAGCCACCGCCACGACTGAATAAATAAACGCGGCGCGACGTGGTCTCTCGCCCAAATATCGGAAGTTTCGATGGCCTTTCGGCAAGTGCACTATGTTCTTGCCGCTTCAACGTAATATCAATTTGTCGAGCGAGGACCTCCATTAACGGAAACTTCCCAGCGCAGTGTCCGGCTAGCCGACTGTATTTTCGTTCCACGGAATACACGTGCGTCCCAAACACGGACGCTCGTGTCTACCCGCCAGTTATTTATTTACACAACTCGGCGAACCCGTGTGCCACAACAGAAATAAAGAAAACCGGCCACTGGGAGACATTAATGCTGTAAAAATGATAGATACAGCGGATCTCTGCACAGAATTTTTTCTCTGCGATCTCGTAAACTAGAAAACTACCCAGGAACTTGTTTTCTCATCGGAGCAACAAAATGTTAAAATCACACAACAATCTCATCGAAGCGCGCTGTTTCCCGTGAACAGACTGAGAAGCGAGACTGTAACAAAGCTGTGCGATCTGGATTGCTCGCGATCTAAATTACAGGGACGCATTAGGAGCGATTAAATCTTGCCGGCGCGGCGATGAGCGCGGTTTTAAACAGTCCGGGCAAATATTATTATTATTATTATAATGATTGCCGTAATGCCACTCGGCGTTCGGCAGAGCAAGCCAGCCGCAAATCGTCGGCTGATCGTAATCGGATTTCGCTTTCACAGCGAATTTAACCGGGCAGAGATCCAAGATCATTCCACCCGACAATTAGAATCCACGGTTTGTCGGGATTAATTGTACGAGAAATCGATCGACCAACTCTCTCTCTCTCTCCTTGTTTCTCGCCCAGCTTTTTATCGCCGCAGAGGAACAACGATCAGAGAAGTTCGATGTTGAGCGAATCGCTTCAAGCTGTTCCGGCGCGTGACCGACAACTATTGCGGTCTCCTCTTGTTATCGCGCGGCTGGCAACTCCTGGGAGATTGTTGTCTGCTAATGACGCGTTCAATCCTTCGCGAAACGCACCTGCGATATGTCCGTCGATTTAATGGGAACGCGGGCCATATCCTGAAATTTACTGCTTTCGAAAGTCGCGACTTTTTCCACAAACATCGCCGCTCTAGAACCGACGAGCTATTTCGGTCTTCGATGTAGCACATTCGCGATTCACTATGACTTTAGACAACGAGGCGGATAGAATTAATTTACTAGATTATCTTTGAATAGACCGCGGGTGGTAGCGACTACTCTCTGCGAGTTGATGAGATTTTTCAGGTGATTCAAGAGAGCCTAGTATACCGATTTATCAAACAATGAGTGCTGGACTATCAATAAGTTACAATCACAATGAACTTATTGTTCGTTGTCCAAAATGAATCAATCATCTCAGATACAAACACATTTCAATCGACTGTCTTAAGGTGTGTTTTCCCTTGCGCGTTTGGACGCAGCGTTTCGTTATCCATACTCCATTCGTCGTAGCTCTCTGCTGTGCCTCTGGACGCACAAGTTTGCGTGCCTGTGATGCGATTCGGTATGTCTTTCCTTGTTTTTCACTTGCGAAGAAAAGCGAAAAAGCATCGCTCAAACTCAAACACGTGCGTCGATCGATTTAGGATATGTGTTCAGTGCACACGTTTGCGTTTGTTTTATCGCTTATCCATGCGTTTTTCGACTCACTGCTTCAGAATACTTTTCGGACTGCTGTTCCAGATTTTGTTTAAATTTGGATATGTTGTAATCTGTAATGATACGTAAACGTATCTCAAAGAATTTTTCAAAATCTTAAAAATTGTTGATTTCACGGACCTGTAATAAAATAAAGCGTCAACATTTTTTCCATTAAATTATAATAGCTGAACTAGCAAACCGAGGAACATGAGTTTTTAGGAGCTTATAGTGAACACATAAGAGTATCCACTCAAAATGTTGTTATGTGAAGAAAATTCTTTTTTTGCCATTTATTTTGCAATTGTTTTAAAGAAATGCCGTGTTTTCATAGCGGGCCACTACTTAAAAAATTTAAGAAAATGGGGATATAGCCCCAAGTGTCTCCTTTACGGACCTCTTTTTAAAAAAATGGACGTTTGAAAATTGACGAAATTATAATTATTTGAAGTGAACGCTGCTCCGCGATATACAGATTCGGACACCCGGAGAACACAGTGGGAATGGATCGTGACATTTTCCTATAACTCTTGAAATCGGGATGAAACACTAAAATTCTTTAAAAAATGATTTTTATGTACTGGTAATTATCGTAATAAATATATATTTTTTGTAATCATTTTTTAATTAATTGTTTCAGTTCTGTTGTCTTAAAATAAAATTTTTAATTGTTCATTTGTTACTTATTTAGTAGTTTTCCAGGTAATTTAAATCACCGATGTCTTTGGCTATAAATTTCTCAGTATTTCTTGATATATATTCTTCATATTAACAAATGGACAATTTAAAATTTTATTTTGAGACAAAATTGAAATAATTAATTAAAAAATGATTACAAGAAGTATATATTTATTACGATAATTATCAGTGGATAAGAATAATTTTTTAATGAATTTTAGTGGAAATTTCATCCCGATATCTCTTATGGTTATATAAAGAGTTATAGTAAAATGTCATGATCCAGCCCACTGTGTTCTTCGGCTGTCCGAGACTGTATATCTCGGTGCAGCGTTCACTTCAAATAATTTCAATTTTGTCAATTTTCAAACGTCCATTTTTTTAAAAACAGGTCCGTAAAAGGGACACTTGGGGCTACATACCAATTTTTTCAGCTTTTAAAAAGTGGCCCGCTATGAAAACATGGCGATTGTTTAAAACAATTGCAAAATAAATGGCGAAAAAACCCATTTTTTTCAAATAACAACATTTTGATTGGATACTCTTATGTTTTCAATATAAGCTCCTAAAATCTCATTTCTATCGGTTCGTCAGTTCTAGTCCTACAATTTAATGGAAAAAGGTTGACACGTTTTTTTACACACCTATGAAATCAACAATTTTTAAGATATCGAAAAATCCTTTAAGATTCGTTCATGAACAAAATCCGAAATTTTACTCCAAAAAGTGTCCGTTTTCTCGTGGAATGACCGTACTGTAAGGGATTTGCGTCACCTGGTGTACGCTTGCTTGAACGCGGGTACGCATGTGTCGGTATATTGCAATATTTGAGAAGCCACGATTGACAAAACATTATCGTAAAATATTTTAGAATATTCCTCGAAAGGATAATGCGATACTGTTTCTTGGCGTAGACGCACGCGTCTAGACGCAATGGCTCACGCCTAGACGCAATTCTGATGAAGCATGAAGAATCGAGTATAAAAGACGCTGGTATAACAAAACGCTGCGTCGAGACGCGCAAAGGAAAACACACCTCTAGTCTACTGCATATTCCACTAGCTTACAATATACATACAGGGTGAGTCCGAAGAAACAGAACACCTAAATATCTCCGTTACTGTTCGTTGTACAAAAAAACTTCTTGGGACAAAGTTACACTGTTCGAAGGCCACATGTAACGATGTAAGGGAAGAAATGTTCAAGGTCATTTTTTTACAAGATTTTAAGGTCATCGATATTTTTTTAAATGGAATGAGGCATTTTTTAATACGTCAATTGATGCAGCTGGACAGTCGTTATAAAAAAGTACAACCTATGTATGTCGAAAAGTTAGTAGTTCACGAGATATTTCGATTTAAATAACTCTAAAACACCATTACTGTCGTACTAAGACGTGAGCGTTTACTTACTTGTGTAACATTTTACTACGACAGTGATTGTGTTTTAGAGTTATTTAAATCGAAATATCTCGTTAACTACTAACTTTTCGACATACATAGGTTAGTACTTTTTTATGACGAATGTCCAGCTGCATCGATTAATGTATTAAAAAATACCTCATTCCATTTAAAAAAATAGCAATGACCTTGAAATCTTGTAAAAAAATGACCTTGAAAACTTTTTCCCTCACACCGTTACATGTGGCCCTTCAAACAGTGTAACTTTGTCCTAAGAAGTTTTTTCGTACAACGATAAGTAACGGAGATATTTAGGTGTTTCTGTTTCTGCGGACTCACCCTGTATTGTCACGTGTTTTCGACTAGTTCCGTTGTATCTTATGAATAAACAGAATACAACAGTAAAGAGCTATCTCCCGCGCCGTATAATAAAGAGCAGTTTTATATTAGAAGTGGCAGTGTACATTTTTTAACACCCATTTCCAATAATGAGCGATCCATGGTAACATGCATTTCCGATCGGTCTGGTGGATCGTTGCAGCCGGGAGTACCGTATCGAAAAGTTTCGCTCGTGCCCGGGTATATTAAAACAGTAAAGTTCACACGAGACGATCCGTGGGCCGTGGAAGTAGCCGTGCCCAACGAGTATCCCGTTCGCAATTCAATTTTCATTGCGCCATCTCAGTGTAATGAGAGTTCGATGGAACTTCGATCGGAAGCGGAAGCTTTCTCCGGGGGTAATGGTATTAATTGTTCAGCGGCTGCCTCGCGAAACTTTCTCCGTTCCCGTGCGAAGCCTGTCGCCCTTTTTCACCCTCTTTTGCCTCCCGTTTTCCGGTTTTTCCTCGACGAGAGATTTCAGTGATTTTCGGGGCTCGTTAATTAAAGAATTTTCATTAACAGAATTCCATGCGATCGTATCGCTCTTTATCCCACCGCCGCGCCGCTGGTAAATCCGACAAAGCTCCTCCTGGGAGCTTAATTAAACGAACCGTGTTCTTTGTGCGTTACTAGCTCCGATAGGACTCGCTCGATTTGTCTTTGAGACTCGTCTTAACAGGGCGAAACGAGAACGATTAATGGTTGCCGAGATTTTGTCGAGTATCGGGTCTCGAGCACGAGTTATTGGGTCGAGTTTGTCGTCTGTCGGTTTCGTTCTCGGTTCGGTTCAGATTCGATTCGAGGACCGAGCGGAACGAGCCTCGAGGATTCTACTTTCTCCGGTCGTCGATTTTCGACGGGGAATAGGAAGCCACTTGCGGAACGGTAAACTGGATCGCGATTCGATAATACCATTAATGTTATACATACAGCAATAATTCTCTGTCGCTCGACTTGTTTGTTCGATCGTATATTTGCTCATCGACGAGGCACCCAGCGTTTCTCCATTTTGACAAACATCCTTCAGTCTGTTCGAAATCATGACCATGAACAATCGGATTTACTTGAAGGGAAAGTCATCTCTAATCACTTTCTGACCGATGTGTGTTTCCATTAACTCGTCGTTCTCTATAACTTTCCAATTTGATTTGTCTCGTCCCACTCGATTAACAGGTGTACACAATTTCGCTAGTCATTGCCTAATGGTTACGTCTCGGGAAATAAAAGAACGGAATCAAAGTGGATGGTGGAAAATGCCGGATTTAAAAGAGCACCAATTCCGCCGGGAAAACCGTCGGGTTTTGTCGTCGCTAGACTCACTCGGCCCGTGAAATCGGTGCAGGTTAACGAGATATCGGGGCGAGTGCCGCCATTCGTACCAGACCTGCGAGAGAACTTGTTGAAATTGATTTCCAGCTAGGCTCCGGGCCAACAGGTGCGATTATCGCCCGAGCAACTCGTAACTTGTCCCGGAAACTTTCGAGTCCAAAAATCTCCGGAGTCGTTGCCAGATGTTCGCGCAGGTTCGCGTACGATTTTTCGCGAACGATCCCCGCCGAGGATCGAACACAGCGTTTCCCGTTCCGCGCATATTTAATTGCATTTCGTGCTCGGCCTCGCGGAACTCGTTTACTCGTATTCACGGCACGACAGCCCCGCTTTGCTGGCGTCCACCGAGACGAATCGAGCTCGAATTCGAAAGCGAGTCGAGTCCAATTGCCGGAACAACGCCCCGTCGCGTCGATCGCTGTTCGAAAGAACCGCCCCTGTTGCCGCGACTTTTCCGCGCGCACCTTACGGTACGCACGTGCTATCACGACACACAAAGAGGAAACTGTAACGTCACGTGAAAGCACTTGTTTTCATAGTAATGTGTGTGTGTACCCTTAAAAAAAAAATGCGTTCGGAGAGGCCACGATTGACAAAACATTATCGTGGAACATTCTAGAATATTCCTATGCGATAGTTTCTTGGCGTAGACGCACTGACGCATTAGCTCACGCCTAGACGCAGTTCTGATGTGAAGTATGACGAATGGAGTATAAATGGCGCTGGAGTAACAAAACGCTGCGGCAAAACGCGCAAAGGAGATCCCACCTTTATGGAGTTAACTTCGCCAGGTAATAACTTCGCGCACTTTGAAGTATCGGCCATTGATGAGATAAAAGTAGAATGTAGTCGAAGGCTCCGAAGTTGAGAAATGCAGTGAACCGCCCAGCAGATCAGTGGACTGGGTTCCTCAAGCATTAGGAGCAATGAAGCCACGCCTACTCGAGGCACTCTGAACAAGCGGAGCTACGAAACCACGCCCATTGACTGCACTCTACGCGGGAGGGGTAACGAAATATTGTTAGCAGGGTACATGAGAATCGACAACATTTCACTAAATAAGGGCGCTTTCGATAGAAAGATCGATGACGCCACGCCCACATGAGGAACTCACTTGAAACCACGCCTATTCGACGCACTTTAGACAGCAAGCTCGAGGAAACCACGCCTCCACAGGGCACTCTACGCGGACAACATGGTAAGCCACGCCTGCTCGAGGTAATTTAACTTTACTAGCCCGAAGGGCGAGTTACGGATGTTGGAAATTTCGTCAGGAGATCAATTAGTCCCGAGAGGGAGGCGAGTCAAGGGTGAGTCGTAAATCTCGAACGATCGGGTCCTCGGAACGTGTTTTACATTTGCTCGGAGACTGTTTCGTTATTCCGCATAATTAAAGAGTCGCAGCGAAGGGACACTCGTAAGAGCTTCCTCGTCCCATTTAATTAAAAAAAGAAGGATCGAAGTTGATCTCGTGTGGTGTCGGAGTAAATTGCTGGTAGCTTTTTCTATGGACCGGCGTGGGCGTGTGTGCGTATGTGTACGAGCAACAGAGAGGAATAATAATATGATAATGCAATGGTTTCCGTGGAATTGCGGGCAGCAGGCGTTTTCCCCTTCGCTTTCCCTTGGTCCTTGAGAAAAGGTCGCGTGGCTGTCACGGACATTCGTGGGTGGCGCGTTCACACGCCTCGTCTCGAAACGAAACGAAACGGAACGAATCGAATCGTATGGGAACCGTACGGAATCGATCTCTTATTTCGGATGAAAGCGGGACCCAGAGAGACGACGATCGTTGCACGCAGCCTCCGCAACGACGGGATCTCAGGGAAAAGGATCGGGCGAAGAATCGCGAGACAGAAGACCTTCCGGCGCGATCCTCCCCTTACACCTTATCGAAGAAGAAATAAAACCGAACGCGATGGAATTGGTATTTATGGGACCGACTTTTCCCGCTCTCCAGCCGTGCGCCGCAATCTTTCCGAGATTTCTACAACGTCGGAATTTCAATGTTCCTCGCTCCGGATATCCTCGGATTTATTTAAACGCGTGAACCATAAGTCCGCGTCGGAACGGCTGGCGCACGCGATTGAGAAGCGGGCCAAGATCCGCCTCGATCTGCCTCGCGGAGAAGACCGAGACACACATAGAGAGAAAGAGAGAGAGAGAGAGCTCCCGATAATTGCGACCGAGTGCGCGCGGACCTGACGCAATTAACTCGAACGAAATAAGCGGTTTAATTAAGTGTATGCTCTGCTGTTACGCGTTACGTGGTCACAGTTCACCGTAATCGCCTGCTCTAACGACGAAGCGCTACCGATTCCACTGGCTCGCCCGAACCTTAACCTCGAACAGACTATTTGCGAGGCCAAGTCGATCGAACTGCTTCCTTGATCTTGAATTTATAAAGCCACGCTGTGCTCATGGACTGATAACTATATCCCTGGTCACGCTAGGGCTCTTCCAGTTTCACTGAATTTTCAGTTAGCTGGTTCAAGCCCATCAAATTAATAAGCCTTAGTTCACGGCTCAGTTTAAATTGAATTTAATGAGTATATGTACTTCTAATTTTGCACCGTTACGTTAACGCGTGGATTTTACATTACGAGAGCGAATGGGACTTGGATGTAATTGCATCGGACGATGGGAAAAATAATAGAAAGAATTGTTCCCATTTGCGGAGGAAGTGTTTCCAGCGGGGCGTTCGAAACGGTTCGTTTTTCCCTCGAGGCGAAATAAAGCACGCGGCAAGCAACGTAACAAATGTGGACACAGCTTTAGATTAGCAATTCTTGGAACTAATTGACTCGCGGCGCAGATGCGGGTTAATTCTTCGGTCGAACTCGATGACTCTTGGGAGGGGAGGGAAACAGAAAACAGAGAGCAGTCTGACGGCAATAAAATGTTTCCTCGCTGCATATGCATGCGTTACGCTCAGGGGAAAATCAATGCACCACTGGCCGCTCGCGGTGCACCGTGCCGGTATTTTTTCCCGAGACGCGACGGGACGCTCGGGGAAAAATACGATCGCCTTAAATGTAAAGGCGGGCCGCGGGGATTTCATCAGCCTCTAAATACTCCTCGCACTCCAGAACCTCGGAAAATATGGAAAAACGGATTGCAGAGTTAATCGCTTTTGCAGTAACGATACTAAATTCTCGTTTATAAAAAGACCGGAGGAAATCCATACTTTCCGCTTCGAGATGCGTTCGAATTCGCATAGAGTAATTTAGCAACGGCCCCATTAAAAGCTTCTGCCCAATTTGCTGGTACACACGGTGCTTTTATTTTTCGTTCATATCGGTGTCTGTTATCCAAACTCGGCGAAGGCTCCATTAATGAATGTACGCCGGAAAACTGATTTAAACTACGATATAGTATATATATAAATACTTTATACCGTAAAAACTCACGGAAAATTGAAACGGAAAATTCAATGGAGTCAAGTATCGTTTCATCCCATATTCAACTTACTCAATCCCCCTGAATTTTGTTATAACTGTAATCATTACTAGACTGCGGATTTTATGCATTTATGACATAAGTGGGCACGTACAATTTCAAGCAGTGGACATGTTAAAAATATTTAAGGACATCAATGTATTCGTTATAGTTTAATCGGATAATTAAAAGAAGAATACAATTTTTATTTGGCTCCTGTGTCCTGCAATCAATGCGGACATTTTTTATTTTGCATAAAGATGCGCAGTCTAATTATTACTGTTCGATCCGAAGTCCGAGATTGCGAGAAGAGGCAATGGCAAGGATATTCCTCGCGCATTATAGCTCGTCGAGCGGCAAGAAGGTGGACACGGACACCGTTTCCGGTAGAAGTGTTCATTGAAATAATCAGCAGAAGAATAACCCCATTAGGTCGAGGAGAGTAATCCCACTTTGGGGGCGTGAATAAATTCGAGCGGAACGATTCTTCGCGCGAAAGAGAGACGGGAAAATTGCGAGGCGAATAGGGTGCGTCGTTTTTCATACGTCGACGCGCGAGCCGAGCTAATTAACGAACGGTACCGCATATACTATACATGTATGCTATACACGGTTAAACTTCGGTTGTCAGGAGAATCTCCTGGCACGTTGACAGCCAGTGATATGGCGAAACAAACGCAAGGGCAACGAAACCGTTTGCTTTGCTCGAAACGTTTGTGCCACGCGGAAAAACTGCATAAACGTTGCGCTTATCCGCGAAGAAAAGCGTTTAGGATCGTAATTGAAAATTTTTCTTGAAGCTACAGACTACGTAGGAAATTGTGTCCTTCGCCAAGGAATTGACGGATATGGTAAACGAAGTACGTGAGCCTGGATAACGTTTCTCGTTATTTTTGTGCTTCGCCGTCTGCAGCTTCCATTAGCTCGATCGAAGGAGATAACGAATTCAAAACATAGCGCTCTGCGTTTCTGTTTTAACCGACGATAAACATTCGTCCGCTGGTCCCTGTGGACCGAGAGCGAAAAAGCGCAACGTCGATCGGTAACTGATGCCATTAGCGTTATCGATATCATCGTGCTCTCTGTATTGTCTCGCGAGAGTCAGATACAGGTAAAAACTGCTCTGAGGGGCAGTATTCTCGCTCCGTTGAAACCGAGGGCCATGAAGCCACGCCCACCGAACGTGCTCTAACGATGATAGAGCACCGATACAACGCCTACTCGCTGTAGTTTCTATATAGAGAGCAAAACGGACGTATCTAGGATGCTGTTGGCGAGAGAATGACTCTAACTTTGGGAATGACCGCCGTGGTCAAGAGGATACGCTCCCCGACGACTCCTTTACCGTTTCGAAGTGCGGTTAAACCGTAATCTGGGAGACGGGCGCGTTTCCTATTAATGCTGCGACGCCTGCGGTCTTGTCACGAAACTTTCTGGCAATTAATACGATCCTCATGATACGCGAACTTTCATCCTTATCGCTGCGGGATCGACGGAACGACAGTCTGCGAATCCCCCGGTTTATTAGGATCAGGATAAACCAGTTAGGGCAATATTACTTTCCGTCGGCATTCCGCTCTTCGACGCACTCGGTGCGAAAGTTCTTAATAATCGCAGAGAAAAGTGTTTCTCCAGGAACCGCCTCCTTCAACTTTTGCTCCGTGTCAACGAATTTGTACCGTTGAGAACAGACTGCCTCAAATGGGCGTGGTTTCGTTGCTCCTCAAGTGTACACATGTCTCGTAGATTGTCCTCGGATGGAGTCGTGTCGTCCGTATAGTGTAAACTGTCTTCGGTATACGTGCTTCAGTTGTCTCTTAATACAGATTTCTTAAAGTAGACGTGGCCTTTCAGCCTTGCGATGCAGACTTCCTCAAGTAGGCGTGATTTCGTTGCTCCTCCAGTGTACACATGTTTCCATGTGGGCTTTAAGTATTACAAGTACTTTAATCATTCTTCCAGTGCCGATTGCTGAAAGTAGGCGAGGTCTCCTGGCCCTTCAAGGGCAGCATTCGTAGCGGCAGGTGGGGCTTTGCTGCTCTTGTAACTTCTTTCACCTTTCGCCACAGCTAATACTCCGAATTCGGTAAAAGGTCGCCGGGCCATTTTTCGGGGAATCCTTCGTGATCCGAGGGACAATTGGACGGACAGCCGTTGGCACTTTTTCTCGTTTCTCTCGTCCGTGTCCCTGGCCATTGTCGAGCGTTGTGAGCGCTCTTCTCCCCCGGCTCTCCTACCCTCTGTGGCCGGCACTGTTTATCTCCGGGGCTGTCGCTTTTCTTCTCGGTGGCGGCTCCCTTATCTGTCCCTCCGGGAGGGATAGCACACGCGTTATCGATCTCCCGCGCACTTGTCTTCCGACGTGTAAGCCGCCGGGGTCGGCAGGCAGCCGTGACAATCTTCTCAACGAGATCCGACGACTCGGGACACCGAGGTTTCCTCCGCTACGCCGACCATCCATTCGGCAAGTTCGGCTTCGAAACCGCGGGCGCAACTTTCGACCGCATCTGCCACAATTCGTCTCCGTGTCGCGCGCCCGCTACCTCTTGGTCTAACTCGCTCCGCGAGTTCGCCGGCTCGATCGAATTTATGGTTACAGTTGTAAGCCCAGAACCATGTTCAACCGTGCCCCTAACGGAGTTACCACCGCCCGCGAAAATCCACCAGCTTTCATCACCGACAGCACTTTTCACACGGATTTTCGTCAAAATTTGCGTTACCAGTCTATCGAAAACACCGAGACAGCATTCAGCCCGTGCTCCTGTTCCCGAATCGGTCTTTACAACCCGCGGGAACGCCTCGGGATCAATCGGCCGGTTACAACAGCTGCTTTGAATCAACCGCGCTCCCGTTTATCCGCGAGCGGCGATCAATCTTTTCTTTGGACGCGACGCAGCCTTTGAAACGCGAATTCCCAGATCAAAGCGAAACGCGCGAAATACCGATATTCGGGAATTCCGAAGACCCGATCGGAACACGGGCGCGCGGAACGTAACGAAATATATAACTTACGGCGTCGGTCGGTTACGGGCCGGGATTGACGTTCGCACGGCAAACATGAAAACCGTTCCGCGGCCTATATTCGTTGTTCGCGAATCACCGCGGACGAAGCTAAAGAGAAAGATACAAGAGACGGAGGAGTAATAAAAGCATAACGAGACCTCCGCAATGAACATTCCCGGGGAAATTACAATTTCCAGGTTCAGGAGAGCGCTCGGTGTTTCCACCTGTGAACGATAAAACTAGGGAAACGTTTCATTCCGCGTCGTTTTTCATATAGCCGGATAAAGCGAAAGATGCTCGGCTTTGCGACGACTCTTTGAGATAGAACGCGCCTCCGACCCCGTTCGAAATTACGCGAACGATCTGCTCACCGACGAAGAAGTCAAACACGCCTCTCTCTCTCTCTCTCTCTTCGTGCAGGGAAAAGAGTTTCCGACGCTCGCCAATTATAATTATACTTGGTATCAGTTAACGGACCACCGGCGTAACTCACCGCTTCGGAAAACGGTGTTTCCCGCAGAAACACCGAGCAATATCGGCTAGAACATCCGCCGTTCGCGTAATGTATGCCGACGCGAATTGCGGCCGCGCATTCGTAAATTTCCTCGATGCGTCTACAAATATTAATCACGGCGGACGGTGTTCGGCGCTTTTCACGTTGCGATTTTGCGGCCGGTAAATCCGGCGGAATTATACGCCGTGATCGGACCATCCTGTAAATAACAGATTCCGGTGAAAAATCACGAGCTATCGGTCTGTGAACTTCGGGGAAAAATGTAATATCCCCTTTTATCGCATTTTATTATTCGAAATGAACGAGTTGACCGAACATGGCGCGGAATTATGGAAGATAATGGAGGTTGCACGATTCATTAATGACGATGATATCCCGCGTTCAATTGATTTTTGCGTGCTGGACGATTACTCTTCTCCAATGCGGACCTCGGGAGATACATATAGTGTTTAATGATCAACTTTCTGTAAATCTGTACGTCCTCCTCTTTGAACTTTTATGTCTACTTCTCTATCATTCCTTCTCTTGTTTTATCTGTAATTTTATCGGGATGTTCGTCGACGATAATTCCATTCACTTCACATATTAAGTTGGCAACTAAATTCGCGACCTTTTGTTTCGTAATTCTTTTATTGTATCATTATAACCTCATTCAGTGACCATTCCTTTTGAACTGTACCAGGTCGTTCAGAAAGTTCGTAGCCTGACACATCGATGATATTGGTAGCAGCAAAAACATATACCAGACATCCCAAATCGATCTATCAAATAGTTTGCTTTAGAAAACTTGAAAAATCGTGCAGTCGTTGAATATTTATATAAAAAAGAATTAAGCGGAAAGGAGATTTTTGATGACATGGTGAATGTATTAGGGGACAGTGCTCCTTCATATGCAATGGTACAAAAATGGGTTCTATTTAAACATGGTCGTACAGGCATTAATGATGATTCACGTTCAGGACGGCCATAGTTTGGTTTTGGAAGATCGCCGACTAACTGTGGTTGATTTAGCTGAGTCCACAGACATCGCAACTGGACCAGTTCATGAGATCTTAACTAATGAATTACGTATGAGAAAGCTATTGACAAGCTGGGTGCCGCATTCGTTAAATTCGGATCAAAAATGCATTCGCGTGAAATGTTCTTAACAACATTTGGATCGTTTACAAAAATATAAAACTGACTTTGTGCGTCGATTTCTAACCATGGATCAGACTTGAGTTTACCACTATGATCCTGCATTGCGACAACAAACAGCAGAGTTGACTGAGCCCGGTTGTTCAGCTCCAAACCAGACATAGTGGTCAAAATCGACAAAGAATGCCATGGCATCCGTTTTTTTTGGGATGCAAAAGGAATTTTGTTAATTGATTACCTTCAAATCAGGAAAACAATAACAGGAGAGTTTTACTCAAACATTCTCGATTACTTGGTTTCATACTTCGTTTTTCCACTGATTTTCATTCAATCCACACAGTTAGATTACTATACATATATTACCCTTATATGGTCTCCGAAAAGCTTTAATTACGAAATCATGCTTGAGAGAGTGTAACATAAGTTACTCAGGTTTTGTTCATATAAGATAAATAATCCTATGTTAATCTTTGATCATGATTACTCTACAATATTAAACACAGTCCACCTGGAGACATTGTCTGCTCGAAGAATAGTATCCGACCAGAGCTTTATTTTTAATTTGATTAATAGTAATATTGATTGTCCCTCCCTTCTTATGCAAATCAATTTCTATGTGCCTGAACGTGTTTTGAGATCTAGAGCAGGATTTGAAACACTCAAATCCAAATCCACACATGGATTAATAAATCCTATAAATCGCATTATTGCAAACTCTAACACACTGTATAATAGTATTGATTTTTTAATGGGTCGTTACACACATTCAAAAGAAAATTACGCACGATTATCTGATAATACCATACCTGTATTACAACAGTTTTTGTGCATGTCCCCTCTTCGTTAATTTATGTCAATTCTTTTTTTATTCTATAGTAACCATTTGTGTAAAAGGACTCCGGTCCGTATAAACGTATTATAAAATAAATATAATAATAATAATACAATACTCGTGCTTAAAAATATAATATTATATAAAAATATAATATAAATGACTTTGTTTGAGAAAATGTGGAGGTCGCGAATTTAGTTGCCAAACCAAATATTCAAATAAGAACTACAACAAAAGTATTAGGTTGTTCAAGATGTTTCTCATTTCTTCTCTCCAGTATGACACCGATATTAAGCACAAGAATGAATATTACAAAGTAACGTAATGCACGTACCGAGAAATAACTGGCGAGCGAAATAATGGCGGAGGGCGTACGATAAATCAGGCATAAGTTAGGTATTCCCGTAAATCAAACGTTTTACGATATCGGAAAAGAAAAATAGGGTGAATTTCGACGTCGGTAGGCGAGCGAGGGGTTAAAAACTACTGGCCGCTTTTTCACCGTTCCGAAATCGTTAATCCGATCGATTTACTTTCGCGAGAAACATAAAAAGTCTACCGGCGGGAGATAGTCGGCGAGTTAACTCGTCCTCGATGAATCGATCGATCCTCGGAAGCGAGAAGGAACTGCGGCTCGCGACACAACGTGTTCGGTCGTAATGTTTGCGAGTCTGTGTATTATCGGAGTATCGATTTTAAGCTCCGCGAGATGGAGAGAGATAGAGAAGGAAGAGAGAGAGAGAGTGAGAGAGCAGCTTCGATAAAAATATCGAGAATTCAGGCTGAAGCAAGGGACTGGAAGAACCGAAAATAGGCAGAGCGCACAACGGTGATCGTGACGACGCCCGTTCACGATCCACGCGAAACACCCTCTCGAGCACACGGACGACCAGCTGGAAACCTGAAAACCTGCAAAACCTATGCGCACACAACCTAGCACAACGTTGCCCTCTATTACATCGCATCGGGCCGGGAGCACCTTGTTGCTGCGACCGAAATAGCGCTAATCGTTACAACCTGTTACCGACGATTCTACCTCTGCGAAAATTCGTTCTTGTTTCTCCACCCGTGGAGATCCAAACACTCCGTGTAGAACATTGACCTTCAAGCTTATCTGCACACCAAATTGGCAAACGCAGCTGCGAGTGTCTTCGAGCAGCGTTAATTGTCTACTCAGCGGAATGCTTCGCTGCTCGAGTGTCGAAGTGCAGGAGAACGTACCATCGCGAACATGTTGCAACGAAATCGGCTAACTAGAAACGGTACCATAAAAGCGTCGAATCTCTAACGAAAAATAATCTCGGAGACTTGAACGGCCACTAAACTGTAGCCAACCACAGTGTAATTCCACAGACCGCACGCACATCTTGAAAAGATCCCACCATTCCAGTAAAAGCGTCAGATGTCTGACGAAGAATAATTTCAGAGACTTCAACGACCACTGAAATGTGCCTAACCACAGTAGAGTCCCGCAGGCCGCACGCATAACTCAAAAAGAATGAGTCCCATTATTTCAGTAGAATATCCCCGGCCATTTGCACGCGTCAGACATAATTTTCGGCGGAACGAGATCGCAACGTCGACGACATTCGTCAGCCGAGGGGGTCGAACGAGGAAAGCGTAGGAGAGAGGAGAACATCCATTGTCCCGGATGACCGGCATTTCAACGGCACGGCAACGGAAACACCTGTCGAGTGCCGGAATGCGTGGCCACGCCCCCGCAACACCGTCGACGGGACTGTAATTCGTAAAACGGAGAGTCAGCGACGCGTTCGATTGACTTTCGATGCCGACGCCGATAAAAGCCGGGATGAGGAAGGTCGCGCGCGCGTGGGGAACGATAAAGGCGGGTAATTCCGGAAATTCCGCTTCCAGGACGGTCTCTGGTAATCCTGGACCGTCGTTCGAAGAACGGAAGGGGTCTTGACTCGCGTGGTAGAGCCTGCAGGACCCCTTTCGACGATCAATTCCCTCGGACCTTTGCCTCGCCACCTAATAACCCGGCCCTCGGCGTTATGGTCGGACTGATCGAATGAATATCGAACGCGTGACCGGACGATGGACCCGGTCACAGAAATATCTGATTAGAAAATTGGATCGGTAGAAAAAAAAGGAAATTTGTCCATTCCAATTATAATTTTCTTCTGATCGTTTGCATCAAGTCGAACAAGAATGCCATTTTTCATTTCACAATTATTGAAATTATGAAGTTGCTTACGTCGAAATTGATTCGATAAATGTCTTTATCCAAGCATACAGGGAGGTCCGTTTAAATACGAACACCTAAATATCTCTTCAGGTTATTGTGATGCAAAAAATATTTGTTACGTAATGTGTATGGTGAATATTTTTTCCGAAGATCATTTTTTTTTGGAGTTATCAAGGTTATCGATGTTTTTTTTATACATAACTACATTTTTATTTTATTGCATCGTGTAACTGATCGCAAAATACATTCAGTTTTGTGTAATAACATGACCTTGAAATGACCTTGATCTTCGAAAATTAAAGTTTTACCTTCAGATTAAGGTCAAGGTCATGTTATTATACATATCTGAATGTATTTTTCCATCAGTTACACGATGCAATAAAATAAAAATGTAGTTATCTATCAAAAAACATCGATGTCCTTCATAACTCCGAAAAAAATGACCTTTGAAAGAAAATATTCTTGCCAGATATTTGGTCTATTGACACCATACACATTACGTAACAAATATTTTTTGCATCACAATAACCTGAAGAGATATTTAGGTGTTCGTATTTAAACGAACCTCCCTGTATATTGTGATAAAAATTACACAGAATCTAAATAAATAGAGTCTTGTCATTCTTGTAAGCAAAAACATTTTAATCGCAGTTTGCGCTCGGTAGGTTTAGTGTTAATAAAAAGAGTCCCAGTCTTCGAGAATCGTGGTTCGTCCGTTTAACGCCGATTTAACAGTATCAAAGAGTCCAGGCGAAGGAGATTGCTGCAATTGTCATTCCCCTGCGAAGTAGTACAAAGCAGCACTCAACTCTTCTCGATTCCAAGAAAGAAAGGAAGGGTCGCTCTTCCACGGTGTATCAATTACACCGGTCGCAAACTTTACTTCCACCGGAACTTTTCATCCTCTTTCGTCTTGATGCCGTTATTCAAGGAGGTGCTAACATTTCACATTAATTAGCGAACCGAACGGAGTCTACGCCGACGTAATAAATCTGATAATAAATTTAAATTGCGCTTTGACAAAAGATCTGACTCGAGGAAGCGGTAAGAAATATGGGAGTAAGTTCTACGACTTTTCGTAGACTTTGGACGGTGCGGAACACGGAAGTCGATATTTTTCAGTTTGAGATGCACAAAGCCCTCGGTCGTCCTGTCACGGGAGAAATCGTTCCCCCAGGACGAAACAAATTTCCGTCGGGCAAGCCCGGGAAAGTCGGTGAGGAACGACGCAAAGAACTGGCAAAAAAATTCGAGTTCCGGGGCCAGCAGTCAGCGGTCATAATCAAATCCCGTTTATCCCGATTGCGATCTCGAGGACTGCGACGAGGAATCATCCTCGAGGAGATTCGCGATTCGATTCGAACGAGCTCCGGCGCTGATTTACCGGCTGATTGGTTCGCGATTCACGCAACATCGACAAATATCCTCGCGCGAAAACTCGGGAAAACCGAGCCAGCTTGAAATATCGCTTCCGCTGCGCTGCGGAAGAATAGTTCCTCCGGCGAAAATTTACTCAGGATCCCTTGTCGCGTTACTCTTCCGGACCCTTGCCCCGTTTCCAGGCCGAGACTCCTGCGAGAAGAAGAAACGTTTCTCTCGAAAGTCAACGCTTAATTTCGCCACGCGACGCTCTTTTAATGTCCACCTTAAATTCTTCTTCTTTGAGTTTACATTTCTCAGATCTTTCCGAGAACGATGTCCTACAATATTTTTGGGATGTTCACCATTTGAAATAACCCAATTGAACACAATGGTAAATGAATTATGTTCTACCTATGTTTTTCAATCATCTAAAAAGACAGGAATGATAGAAGTTCAGATTAAACAATGTTCGAACTTATACTAAAATAAAATACACCATATTTTCCGGTTAAACAAAAATTCTTGCTTCGGCGTAAAAATCTCGACGGATTACGAGGAAAAGCCGAAACAAGACATAATAGATTTATTCAATCAAGAAAGAGTATATAAATATTATTATACGAAGGCTCAACTCTTACTACAGCTAACGCGATTTCAGAAAATCAACTAGTTGACAAATTATATCCTAAATGGCCATTATACTTTAAAAACTAAGAGAGCTCTCTTACCGTTTGTCATCAGAGACATCAGACATCCACGCGCAGTGATCCTCAAGAGAGTTCCACTGGAACTCTGTACCATTGCCGGCCTCCTTTGCCGGCGACACTGCGGTTAGCCTTGCAATCCGTCCCAGCTTCGGTGTATACTGGGTAGGAGCTTCAGCGCTTCCAATGCCCTCAAATGTATAACCGGCCTGGTAGGATCCAAGTATTGCCGAACCGAGTGGATAAGGACCCAACATTCAACTTCCTTTTTAACCTGAGATCACTGCAAGGACTCGTTCCCACAACAACCATGTCAAACGCGACCACCGTAAATCGTTCGGCAGACTCGCAAATATACATCGACACGGCGAGACTATCATATACCTCCACGGTGCATACGATCAACATTTAAGGGGGATCTATACCCTCAGATTTTGGGGTCTTTATCAATGTTATCAACCTCTGTGCAGAAAAAAAGTTTGGTAACATTGATAAACACGCAACTGCATAATGAACACGAGATGGAGTTGCTTGCTATTTCCATATTGTATTCAGATCGTCGCGAATGCCGTTATACAGGACAGGTCGCACTAATATTAGTGCCACCGATGAGAATATGTACCTCGTCTGTGTCAGTTTTGCTATGATTCCACATCGACAGCAGTGCAGCAGTGAAATGTTGCACAATATCGCAGCACTGATTGACAGTCCTTCTGACTAGGCTGGTGCCTCTCGTCTAAACTAACTGAAATGAAATTAGCTCTAGATTGGCTCTACATCAGAGCTAACCTCTGTCTTCATGAACGTAATATGGGGAAATCTCTGCTATGTGAATGAAATCACGCGCATCGATTTTTTGTCCTTATACGAGCATATTTGAGCTACACAATAGTTCATTTGATAGAGGAAGGTTCATCACGGCGCGCTCTGCTCATCACATCAGTCAAAAAAGTCTCTTTGAGACAGAAAAATACATTGAAATCTGCGGTTATTTTTCTAGATTTTTTCTCTACTTTGGACACTCATATTATTAGATATAAACATAATCTCGTTAAATCAATAGCAGAGCGCGCGGTATTTAACCTTCCTCTATAGAATGAGCCCTCACCCAGCCATAAATCGGCTTAAATAAGGACAAAAAATCGATGCGCGTAAACCCATGTTTAGACCCAAAATCTATTAAGATTCTAGTTCTTTTCTAGTTACAATCCGAGGGTATAGATCCCCTTTAAAAATCGCGAACAGCCTATATGTCATGAAATTCAACTGAGCACAACACTTGTGTTCCCTATTGTGCGTCGCAGGATACATCGGAACAATGCAAACTTTGAATATACGTTTTATGAACAGCTATTTTATCTTGTTTAAACGTAGCTACAACGTATACAATGAGAAATTTCTTTTCCGCGGGATATCGTATCGGAATCCTTGTTTCCGTTTCCATTTACGATCGAGCGGCGCTTCGAGAGCCGAGGCTGGTCCAGAGTCCGATTTATCGTTGACATCTGTGTTCTCGCAGGGTAAACGGTGTCTCAGGCTCCGCCCTCGCAGAAGGGACACCAAGTTTCCCGTTACGAGCATCGAGAGAGCCAGAGGCCGGCGATTTAAACCGTTTTCGTGTACGTGAAGAATCACCGCGCCGCGCCGTTCCTCCGAAGGGGATCGTCGTCGAGACGAGGAATCATTTTAGGCGTGGAACGGTGTTCGCATCGAGGTATATCGTTTCGAATCGTCCCTATTGGGAGAACTGGAGCGTGTAACGAGACAGCGATGTAGATGTACGCGTGTGCACATCGAATTGTCGACGCCGTGTTAACGAGCGGTGACGATAATTACAGACGAGCCGCTAATTCTATCGACGTCGCGGTGATCCCATGAATCTGGATTTGCGAATCAATACAAGCCCATCATTTTAAACAGATCTCTGATAATTATAATCGATCATCATTTCAGCTTCAAAATTTAAAATAGTAGCCGTTTCAGATGATTGAATGGGTGTCTGAGAGGAGGGCCTATGTGAGGTTTTTTAAATTTTATAGGAGCAGGAGAAATTTTATTAGAACCAGCTGAAAATGATATAGCCCTTCTTCCATTGGAGAAAGACTGAAAGACTTTACTTACGGTTAGTTTGATCAAATGTTAAAGCAAAATAATATGAACCCTTCTTCCAGATAGCCATTCAATAATGTGTGCGAGAAATTCGAAGTGAAACCAATTATTCTAAAGTCTCGTTATAGAGTATGAAATAATAGACCATGAATCTGGATACGCATTCGGTGCCAGCGGCAGCGTACATTACACCGGAAGTAGCAGAACCTGCTTCGTTGCCAAAGCCAGGAAGATCACGGAGACCGTTCTGTTGGCGGAGAAATAGAAAAAGAGCGACGCGGGGGAGCGCCAACTTGGAAGGGAGTTCCGAAGTGAGTGGAAGAACGGCTGGGAAAGACTACTGTGAAGTACCGTGAAGAGTTTGCAAGCGACACCCTCGAATCCGGAGTTCTCGATCTGCCGTCCCTGTGATTAATTATATTTAACACTGGCTAACTAAACTTCCGTGAAGATGGCGATCGGAGGTGTTTTTTGTCCGCGATAGATCAGACGATCTTTCGGACTTTGTGGTGCTTGCACTGGGTGTGCCGACTAAAGACTCGAAGGACCATCTTCCCACTTGGAAGGGAACAAACGCCAAAGAATACTACTGACAGTATACAATTTACAACTATGTAAATAACTCCGTCCAACAAGAGTTGGTACAGAGAAACTCGTTGGTACCACGTGGTATTCATACTCCGTGCTACACGTCCTCCGCGATTGGCCGAATCGCTTGACGGAGACAACATAAGAGCGTCTTGAGTGCGACTGCAATAGAGCGATGGTGGTGACGCCGAGCTAGTATTGCCAGACAGGGGTAATCGAAGAGGAATCGAGGGGAACACAAGTACCCCCTCTCTGATGACCAGAGCAATATGTGACGTTGCGCGACTGCGCGATGAGAATAGAGTGAGGCAGAGTGAGGCGAATGGGAGACACGTTGCGCGTGCGCGATAGGGACTGAACGGTGGAATAGGATAGTGGAAGGGGATAAGGTGGAGAGCCTGGAGGGGGAAATGAAGTTGAAACCAACTTCATTCTGGCCACACTGCGCCCAGCTCCCATGACGACCGTTCCCGCCAGGAATGTGGGGTCTTGCAGATCCCCCTGCACGCCACTAGCAAAATCTGTGCCAACTCTCGTTGGACGGACAGTACAAGTCTAGAGAGCGCGGTGCTAGCTCTAGGTGTGACTAGAGTCACTTCTAATGGGGATCTGATCAAGAGACGAGAGTTTCAAAAAACGAAGATTCGGTCATCCCCACCTCTTCGGTCACCCCCAACTCCTTGGGGGTTTCATCCCTACTGCCTTGACGTGGGGGGTGGTTGGATACAAACTAAGTACCTGAAGCGGGCCCCCAGATTCGCCAAGGTTGCACATTTTTGGCGACCGACCCTTGATTTTTCCAGCCATCTAAAAAACATGCGCGCCGCAGCTTCAAGCAGCCAGCCGCGCTGACCCTGAGAGAGGATTATTTTAACCGTTTTACGGCAAGGGATTGCGTCGAGAGTAAATACCCGGGTACGGACAGCAAGTTCATTAAGTTAATGGCGCTGATAGGCCCAACGACGTAGCCAAACTACAAAAGTCACATGTCACCGGGCCCACTGCACAATAGCGATGTCTCTGCCGTAAAACGTCGCCCAACGCGATTCTCTACAGGAGGTTTGATCTCGCGATGGAAAATCGAGTGTTTCCATTAGTACAACTTTTGCGTCATTTGCGCGCACAGGTTAGTTTAGTCTAGAGCTAATGTATGCCAGCTGTTACTTGGAAGCACCGTGCAATGAATTATTCAGACGCTATAGCGTCTTAAAGGGTTCATTGGTGGACACGGTAATATTCACGTTCGCTTGACTTCGTGCCAGAGAAAATATGTCAGTTATCAGTGGATAAACCGACGGAATTTTCGCATCGATAAATTCACCGTTCGCGAGCACGGAATTTGTCGCTTCGCGCGTCATCGCGAGGAGTTCTCGCGGTTAAAGGAAAACAGCTGTCAACTACGTTGACGAAAATTGCATCGCGACAGGATTTCGCGAAAACTGTCGCTTCGATATATCCCCTTGGCAAATAGAGTCTGGAAGTAGAAAGAAAAGCACTGTGAAAAATGGAGGATCCGAAGGTGAAAAGTGTGGCTGAGAGTGGCTCGCAGAGACGTGCTCGCAGCGAGACGCGCAGCATGGGTCCCTGAGAAAAGACACAGGTTTAAGAGGAAGTGGTTGGCGGAAGAGTTCGGTGAAAGGCGAGGTGCCGGGAGAGGAGAGTTGAATAGAGTAAAAGTGGAGGAGGTTGCGGCAGTTGAATCGAACAACTGGCCGATTGGTGGCGAACGTTAGGTCGATTTAATCGCGGTAGCAATGAACGAGCGAGCTCTCGCGCTTTGAGGCGCGCGTTTCACGAATAATCGTGTTCCGGCTGGGTAAACATGGCGTTAAAAAGATTCTCGATCGGAGAATGGTCGCTAGCCGACACAAAGAGCTGCCTGGCAAAGAGGATCGAGAGAGCTCTCTCCCTCTCTCACTCTCTCGATTGACGCGAGTTCTCAATGGTATCAATGACGAAGGTGTACGATCCGATCCAACATAACGGCTTTAACAGCCGGTATTAGGAACACGCGGGAACAACACGGTGTGTAACCAGCAGCTTCAGTCAACGGGACTGAATGCAGAATAGCTATCTCGCCGCTCCAAGATCCATCGATCCAACCGCACCACTCTCCACGATCGAGAATGTCCCCCGAAACTCGAATTCCGATGTACCGACGACACTCGCCTCATCGATTAAAACCTCCGTTTCGAGGACCCTGCTTGCCGAAGGAATTAAAGCGATTTATCAAAATCGTGATCCAACCGACCAGAATTCGTTCCAACGCCCCTGCCCACGGTAAAGATAAACGATCCCGTTGAAACCCTCGGAAAATGGACGCTAGCCACTGCGTGCCACTGTCGGCGATGCTCTGGTCCATTTAGACCCTCATTTATTCATTTCTTTCCAGTCCCGTCTTTTTACCGTCTCGTCCGACCGGTATTTATTTAAATTTCCCGCCAGAAGCCGAGTAACCGGATGATAGATTGCTCGTTCGATCCAGCTAAGACAATGAACTAGTGCAGAATTAACGATGCTTAGCTCTGATTAGATCCTCGTTTATTTCATTATTTCTACTGTATCGTTTTTCTCGCGAGAGACCGAGCGTCTGGATGATGGATTGTGCATTTTCGTTGTTGAACAAGCCAGGACAATGCACGACTCTCGCTACTAGACGATTGACGATCCATTAACCCTTTACGGACGGTTGTCTGCGGATAGCAGCACAAGTAGATACGTCCAGTCGTATATTACATATATCTAAAGTTTAAAGAAGAATTAATAAATTTCGTTTTTCCTTCATAGTCTTGCATATTATGTATTACTGTTCGTTCAACAAAAATTAATTCCGACCAGCATGACACCTAGTGGGTGTCTAAACATTCCTTCAACATCATTCAGATCATTTGGAACAACATTTTCCTTTGCAAAAATGGCGTCCGCGGCTTTGTTAAGGAGTAACGAAAAACACGGACCAACCAGAGCACGATCTAGTCGGCCCGGCGCACAGTGGTCTAAAACGCGAAATTTAGTGACATTTTGCCCAAAAACAAACTGTATCATATAGATATCTGTTGAGTGTTTATTGCTTTCTAAATATCCATCAACCTCAGAAATGAAAATATTAATAAAATTTAATAAAAACCATTACTGTAACAAACAGTTAAAGTTGGAAGTTTTGAAGATAGCCTTTCTCATGGAAAAAATTGCCTTTCTTCTTTAAGATGCCCTGACGATCCTTTTCAATATTTTTCTTCCAATTTCTTTTTAAATGAAAGGTTTAGCTTTAAGCTGTAAATTACCATTCGTCAATTGAAAATTAGTATTTGTAATGCATTAAAAATGTTACGCTAAATGTAATGAAGAAAATTTGCAAAATTATCAATACTTCGCAAGGAATATCTTTTGAGTCATAAGAGGTCATAGAATTTGACAAAATGGAATATTTTCTGCATACTTTCCTCTATGTAATCATGCAAGAATCATTTCCTAGCTCGTCCTATATCAAAAGTTATTATTGTTTAAAGCCGTCCGTGCGGCTGTGCGTATCGGTTCTCGCATCCATCGTCGGGAATCCGTGACGACTAAGAAACACTTTAGACTTTAAACACTTCAAATCTTTGTGCTATGCTAAAATTTTTAGAGCGTTATATTCCATGTTTTTTCCTTTTTATTTAAATTTTGTTTTGTGCAGTTTATATTTAGTGCGTACCTCAGTATACTTTATGCATTAGTTCAGTTTTACCATCGTTTAGTACAGTTTATATTAATATACAAGGAGAATTAAGTATAATTCTCCAAACGTTGTATACGTTTTAAACAATCATCTTATATGACCGTTTCTCTCACCAATATTCGGAAAAAAATGCTATCGCTGAATTCGTTTGCCCGATCGTCAATTTCACGCCTACTCCAAACTTATATTGTTGTCACTTCGTTCATCATCACACACTCACTGCAACATACTTTAACTCAGCACGAGCCATACGTTGTTTACAGTAATTTATATTTCGTATTTGTTATATATTTTGTGTTTGTTATATCCCGTTCATGATAAAACATATCGTTTTACTAATATTTGGTAAGTACATAAATAGTTGGACCTTTATTACGTTAACTTTTTTCCGTGTTCAACATTTCTTCCTTTATTATTCAGGTATTTGTTATTCATTAAGAATGGAGGCGTTCCGTATAAATCTGAATTTATTATTCTTTACATTTCACGTTGTGCTTTATACAGGTACCATAGATTGTGAATTTATAAGGATCAGATAAATTTTCTCCGGAGGCTTTGGAAAACCAAGAAACAAATTTTATTCAAACAGCGATTTCTCAAAAATTTAGAAGAATAATATATTGACTAAGCTGAATGTATTCCGTTACAAAAAAATTTGCTAAAAGTTGTTAAATTTGTAAATATGTTTAAAAAATAGTAAAAAAAGCTATTAAATAAACGAAAAGTATACCACATTATAAATTATTAAAAAAGATTACATGTTAATATCCTACACCCCTTTCACGTCGATATCTTTAATAGCTTAGAAGTTATACCAAAATGTCACTAAATTTCGCGTTTTACACCACTGTGCGGCGGGTCAACTGTCAACTGGCCGATTGGGGTTACCCTGGGTTGGTCGACAACTCATTTGACCGACACTGTTTTCATTGACGATTTGACCGTGTTAGTGTCGGCCAAACCGTGTCGATGAAGACATTTGTCGACGATTTGACCGTGTAGATGAAAACATAGTGTCGACGAAAGTTACTGTCGGTCCAATCGTTAATGAAAACAGTGTCGGTCAAATGAGTTGTCGACCAATCCAGGGTAACCCGGCCGACTGTGCCAACACACGTCTAGGTCACGCTCTGATTGGTCCGTGTTTTTCATTAATAACTCCTTAACAAAGCCGCGGACGCCATTTTTGCAAAGGAAAATGTTGCTCCGAATGATATGAGGAATGTATGTATAAACTTAATACGACCGCAAATGGTATCCCGTACGGAAAAGTATAATAATTGCGCTAAATTTGCACCGACCTGCTGGTACACCGATCAGCGAAATCTGCCGACCGCAAGGGGTTAAAACTCTTTTGAGTGTAACACTTTATTCTATCTGATTTGATTATTGTATTATCGTGATTATTAGCGAATTAACCGTAAAGCACATACACGAGCCTCCATATTTTACCACGTTTTTATTAACTCGCTTTCTTGTCTGTCCGTTTCTCCGGTAGAAATTTTGCAATTGATTTTAAACTAACTTCCCGATGAGCTAAAAACTTGAAACTTTAAACATAGTTCAGAACTGGATGACAATGCAATATTAACTCAATGTTTAAAATCAATTGAAAGATTTCACACACAAGACTAAAAAGCAGAAAATACTTATTCAAATAAAAGAAATTTTTAATATACCGCGTTTTTAAGACGGACACAAAAGTATAAAATAATTTTTCCTAGCCCCATACAGATAGTCCTGAAAATTTGTCATTGTGAATTTTTAACAACTATGAAAATACTTGTAAGATTTAATTATCTATTGCATGCGCCCCACATTTCTCGTCTTAAATCTTACAAGTATTTTCATGGCTATTAAAAATTCTCAATCACACATTTTCAGGACTATCTCTATGGGGCTAAGAAAAATTGTATTAAATTAAACATTCTTTTTATTTAAATAATTATTTACGCGTATCAGCAAAGAGCATATACAATAAATATATTCAGCCTCGTGTTTTAACGCTTTCCAGCGAATCAGATTTGAAAAATGCATGAACTCCGGGACACCATTAAGAAGATCATTTAATTTTCATCAGTCAGCTGGAATTAAAGCTAACATTTTATCGGAAAAAATGCATTTCTATAAATGAGTTATGTCGTCTGCAAATTAATGTAGATTACAGTTTCTACAAGTCAATTCAGACAATAATATCTACAACTCAATCTGGATTATAATAGCTACAAATCAATGTGGATTATGTCTGTGCATCGACGAGGATTACAGCATCCATAAACCGATATTATTAATTCATCAACTTGCAGCCCGGAAAATCCAACAGCAAAGAATAGCTTTTATGAATATGGAAAATTCGCCAAGTGGTATCTCTTTATCACTTAACTCTTCGCATGTTCTTACTATTTTGAAATTAAACCTACCACTGGAAAATTCAACAGCAAAGAACAGCTTTCACGAATGCGAAAAAATTAGCCTAGCGGTGTCTCTTTAACTTTTTCTGATAAACGCATACTGAATATAATTGAATGATACGATGTTAAAGCAATTTCTGAAGTAAGAGGGAGAAAGCAGTTCGAGCCGGAAGTGGGGGAAGGAATCGCTCGATGAAATTCAGGCGAATAAATAGCCGAGTCGTAGTCTCGTTAGCGCCTGGCCTGTCGGCACGAAGGGTTAAATAGTGAAACTTTTTGTTTGAGGAGAGAGCACGACACGCGATAATCGAAGGCGACGACGAAGTTCGTCGCAAATAACGTGCGACAAATTTAGAGCGGGAGAAGGATCGCGCGTCACTGTTTTCAACGGGATAATATACGAGAGGCCGGGGCCCGCGCGCGCGGACAGAGAGACAGACACGTGGCGACCTTATCGACGCAATTTTGCAGGCATGCGTTGCGTATCCGTGAACCGGTGTGCTCGAGACATTCGGTTAGAATCGAACTGTCTCACTGGAGAAATCTATTCGCGAAATTACCAGTTGAACGGACGGAACGAATTCGAATTCGTCGCATGGAAAAACTGTTTCCCCTGTCGACCGGCGGAGAACGAAACTTTAGAGGGAATCACAGATCGAATTAATATCGTTGCTTTGGTAATACGAGACCCGTGCGGGAACACCGCGAACATTATTGGAACGTCAACGAGGACACCGAGCCCGTATTCGTTCCGCGATTTATCCAGAAATTTGTTGCTTCCCGCGAAACACTGACACCGTATGTTTTGCCTCGGTAGAGTAGCCATGGAATCCTTCCTCGACGCACCGAATATACCTGTGCATAATTAAATATATCTCCCCGCCGGTAAGTTTCATGGTTCAATCCATTACGCGCACAATTCATTTGATTTGCGACCGACTCTCGAAACGTCCGAGGCATTCTAATTTCGACGCGTAGTTCAGATTTTTGCGAAACACATTCAACGCTAAACCCAACGAGCACTGAAAGCGATTAAAATGTTTTAGCTTATGAAAAAGACTCCATTTGTTTAGATCTTGTGTAATTTTTACGACAAGAAATTTATCGAATCAGTTTCCGCCACCATGTAAACGAGAATTTTCCTCTGGGACCGCAAAGGGTTGATGCAAGGCTTTAGAAAAATGGTGAAAGGGTTCGAGGGCTAATGAGGATTAACTATCACGGCGAATCGGGAGTTCGAAGTGTTGCGGCTTATTGCGGCTTATACTTATGCACTCCGGCGAGAGTTTGCCGGTCTAAACGCTGTGTATACTACTGGTAATCCGGGATTGATCGGACGCGCCGCGTAGATTGTTTATTAACTCTGTCTCTCAGACGAGCATTAACTTTCCACCGTAGACTTAGACTCCTCACCTCGGCTGAGAGTCAGACGATAGTTTCCATCGAGACACTGGAAATTCGCGCGAACACACCACGACCACGGGAACACCTATTTACTAGACTGCGGATTTTATGCAATTATGGACATTATTATTATGGACGTATTAAAAACATTTAAGGACATCAGTGTATTAGTTTCAGCTTGATAAGAAAATGAAAAAATGTAAGAAGTTTCTATTGTGACTACGCGTTAAGTTTCGTCACCATTTTTAGGCATTTCCGGTAGTGCAATTAAAAAATGTTTCAGACAAAAGTTTATCAGTAGTTGGTGATCTACATGTTCGCCTATTCTTAAATCTGAAAAATGCTGTTTACTTAAAAAAATAAAGGTCACCTTGACTTTTTTAATTGGCACCACATGCTTTGGACATCATATGATTGTTGCTGACGTCGAGACGAATTCAACAGGGTTTTATTCTATGATTTTGAAATGACCTCAAACTCGAAAATTTTGTGCAAACGTAATTTTAATGAAAAATTAGAACTAATCATAAGAACTGCGTGTTACTCATGGACAGCGTCGATTAGAATTTCTGGCGTGGCTAGCTGCTGCTAATGAAAAGGATCATGACATTTTTATGAAAATTATGCGGACAGACGAATCTAAATTTACGAATAATGGTGTCTTCAATCGACGAAATCAACGTTATTGGTCCACGGAGAATCCACACTGGACACGAGATCGCAACTTTTAAACTAAAATTAGTGTCGATGTTTGGTGTGGTATTTTAAATGGTCACTTAATCGGAACATATTACTTCGAAGAAAGTTTGACAGCTGCTCGATATCTTAACTTTTCGGAAGAAAAACTTCCACACTTATTGCAAGACATTTCACTGAACATTAGGAACGATATGCATCTTCAAAAAGACGGGTGTCCTGCCTACATTGCTATTATAATTAGGGGATATCTTAATAACAAGTTTAGAAATCGTTGGATAGGAACGTATGGTTCAATTCGTTGGCTACCGCGTTCACCGGATCTGTCTCCGTTGGATTTTTATCTTTGGGGATATCTGCAATCCATTGTATACGACGCAACAATCGATAATGTTCAAGAACTTCGGAATCGTGTAACAACTGCATGTAATGACATAAAACGAGACGCCCTAATTATGACGATATCGAAGAATCTAATACAAAGAGCCTATCTTCCGTATCATTGAAGATGGATCGTAGTTTGAAAATCTGATGTAACTCGATTCATTGTGTAAGAAATAAGTTTTCATTATCAATTGGTCATTTCAAGGTCATAGTATAATGTAGGAAGTGCGGATTTGTATGTTTTCTATTGTATGTATGTGTGAATTGTGCGTGTGCATGAGTGCCGCGGTACTGCGACCGCGACACATAAAAAATAATCAATAAATAAATACGAGTCGTCTTCTAGAAGATTCGTTAAATAAAACATCCGAGCGAGTAGTTTATAAAAGGACGCGTTCACGCGGCGACTTCACTTTTTTCTCTGAAACACGAATACGCCAAGTTGTATATTATACGGAATACGGTTGAAGAATGTAATGTTTATTCACTGTTTGTTAAATTGTATATAAGTCGTGTGCTTTCTTTTCTTAAATAAATAACTGTTTAACATCTCTTCTCTTACAATAATGCACTGTTGAATTCGTCTCGACGTCAACAACAATCCTACGATGTCCAAAATGTATGGTGCCATTTAAAAAAGTCAAGGTGACTTTTACTTTTGTAAGTAAAAAGCATTTTTTCAGATTTAAGAATATGCCAACATGTAGCTCGTCAAGCACTGATAAACATTTGTCCAAAACATTTTGTAATTGTACTACCAGAAATGCCTACAAAATGGTGACGAAACTTAACGGATAGACCCTGTACATGCAAACAATATTTATTTTGCATAAAGATCCGCAGTCTACTAATTACAGAGTATAGGAAAGTGCTCCCGGGAGAACTGTACAAAAATACATCGTCATATTAGGAAATAGAGAAACCTCGACTCGACCCAGATCCCGAAATACGGGATTTCGTATCGATATTGGCGGACTCGCTTTCCTCGAATCCCTTTCGCGGAGTTTAAAGTGGAAGATGAAATTTTTGATTCGATTCGCATTCGACTCTCGAGAGCTTCCCTTTTCTGCCTCGCAGCTTCTCGACGTTTCTTTGCCCGATGCAAAGTTAGGGTAAACTGTGAAAATTTCGCTGATTTTTTCGCGTACCTTTGTTGGCTTTCAACCCTTCGCTCCGCCCCTCGTTATTTCAATTCAATTTATCCTCTGGCGTTGAGTACGTGTAATGGAGAAATATTAATACATTCGAAAGGTAAACAGCTGGTTGCACCGGACGGATTTTTGTTCGATTACCTCCATAAATTCGAACGCGGTTATTTACTTATTACGTGTCCGAGCAATTCCTTTGCGAACGATTTCCCGTATACTAATATTTCCGATGAATCAAATGTATCAATTTACATTATCAAACAAAATTATGTATTCGAGAGATAAACGTTAGGTTCAAGTGAATGAGAAACAGCCGTGTTTAATGAAAATTTGTGTTCCATTGCTCGAGAACAATAAGCTTTTCAAACTGCCTCTGAGGTAACATTTTCCTGCGGAGGATTAAACGGGATTTCATAAAAGAAACACTTTGGATCCTGCGTGTACCACGATCGCCATGAACTTGTCTAGATTCACAGCGTTCCTTTAAGGAAGATATGCCAGTTCGAAGGGTTGAATTCGCGAATTTCTTGGTCGGAAGTGAAAGGAAGGAAAGTATGAAAATTTTTCGAAAATCATTCTTCAACGTCTAGAGATATTCAACGAATCTAATCGGATTTATCGTTCTCGGTAATTGATGGGAAAGTTGCGGCGTTGACGCGCAACAGGCGCAGAGGCCCGCGAGCCAACCGGAAGTAGGTTGCGTGCGATCGCTATAATCGCCTAGATTCGTCTATCGGATCGTGGGGTACGAGTGGCCAGTTGCGAGTTCTCGAACTGTTCCGCAACCTCTGGGATCCTCCCAGGTTCCTCCATTTTGCGGTGGAAAAAAGTGAAATGCGCGATAGTACTTATCTAGAAAGTGGAATAAGAAATGGGGAGGGAGATAAGCCGAAGAATAGCGAAACGGGTGGAATACCGAGACCAATTCAAGCCCACCGGGACAACAATTAATAAACGACTATTATCGCGAGACGACCCAACGATCCCTGGAAGCTGTATGAATTCCAGATAAGCTCGACTTCCGGTTACAGCAGCGGGGAAACACCGTCGAGAATTCCTACGACGATGGAGGGGACAAGGACAGGGCGTGAAAAGGCTCGAATCCCTCCAAGCATAAAGGGACCAGGAGGATAACGATAAATGGAATCGGCCGGACATTGCGATTGGCTCTCATAGGGAAGGGTAGTCCCTTCCGTACTCTGCGAACGGTATCGCGGCGAGAGGAAGCTGTTTTGTAATTATAAAGAGATTGTTTCTCTACCCTTGAGTCGAGGCAGAGTCATGCCTATCTCAGACCCTCCAACCTACAGGTTTAAGAAGCGGCAGAGTTTGCTCGGTAGACCAGGCCCTTCCTAGAAGCCGTTTCGATCGGAATTAGATGGGGCGAGATTCCCTCCCGTCTACTCTCTCTCTCTCCTTCTCTCTTTGAGGAATCATCTCGCGAACACGCGCACACACACCGCACCACCTCCAAATTCTGTTCTTAATTACCGGCATCGATCGCCGTTCATTTCAGAAGGATTAAACGCCCGTGGTTTCGGATCGATAGGCGAACGACCCGTCGCTCGAGATCCCACGAAAACCATTTCCTTCGATTCCGCGTTTAATCCGGTGCCGCAATACTCTGGCAAGCGAATTTTTCTGGCCGATCTTCGATTCTTCAATTTGGATTCTTCACACCATCATTCATTCTCGGCAAAATCTCCCACGTGTAGAATTTAGATCAACGTAGGTATTAGAGTCGATGCTTATCTATGGTTATCACTAGACTGAAGATTTTGATGATAAAAATGATTTAAAGAATTGTCGAAGATAAGAGTAGTTGCCAAGTGGCTCTCGTGTTTTACAACAGAGATACAACTTTTATTTCGCTTAAGAATTCGCAGTCCACTTATTATTAAACTGTTCGCTCATGAATAATGCCTGACGACTGCAGTCATCTATCACTTGCAGACGACTCGACGTTCTTTACGCACGCCATTTAAGTAGAAAACCGTGATAGATCTTTCTAGGAAATAACAATTCTTTAAACCCTCGAAGTCCAAACGTATTATGTACTCGACTATAACAATGTATGTGGTCAGAGATAACCTCCTGAAGACAAGGTCTAGATATTTTAAATACCTACTCGACGTCAGACAAAATATTTAATGCGTTTAAGATAGTTTTAAGATCATCTAAAAATTAGATGGTTATGGTTATACAGGGTGTTCATTTGAAAACTTTCCAGCCGAATATCTCGAAAAGTATGAAAGATATTAAAAAAGTGTAAAACACGCGTCCAAGGATTTCGAGAGGGAAAGAGGGGGGCAGTATCAGTTTTATATTTGGGTGGCGTTTTCAAGGTCGTTTGAAGGTCAACTTTGTTCTTTCAAATGGAAACCTATATTTGTTATTATGGGATCTTATTGTACGTAAAAAGACCAGCAATTTTCGTAGGATACATTTTTTTATCCGCGCACTAGTTTCGGAGATATTTTAAGAGAAGTTGAGCGAGTCATACTTATACTGCGAGAAAGTTTGTAATATTTTTATAACTATAACAAATTTTCAAAATGTTCTCCGTTGTTTTCTAAACAATAATACAGATGATTCTCAAATTCTGAACGAACATTTTTGAAGGTATCTGTTGGAATAGCTCTACAGTCCCTGCTCACTTTATTAGACTCACCTGAAGAATTTATGCTTTTTGAAATCCTATAAGGAATTCAACGCTGTTTTCAACCTATGGGGTAATGATTTCGTACTACAAGGTTGCCTTATGGGTTGCCTATCCAAATGTAAAATTTTCTTGCAAGAGCAAAAAATCCCGCTTTAACCGTGGCGCGACAATTCACCAGATATGAATCCGATTGAAAATGTCTGGGAGTGCCTGAAAAGAGAACTGGCCAAAGAAAATATAACAACAAAAACCAAGTTGATAGAGAGAATAATCTATCACTGGCACCATAACGTTATATTAAAAGAAATTGCACAAACTTGCATAGATAGCGTGCCCAGAAGAGTTGCGGCTTTAAGAGCAGCTAAGGGCGGATTAAACAAATTTTAGTGTTTCAAGAATAATATTGATCTATTCGTGTTTGTATCCATTGTTTTTGTAAAATAAATATATGGAAAATTCATTGGTCATCATTAAGTGATATTTGCATAAGGTTACTATACCCATTATTCATGGTAAAACTCGAAACATCATAATTATAGAGGTGAGTCTAATAAAGTGAGCAGGGACTAGTTGTGTTTCATAAACAACAGACTTTAAGTGTCCCCACAAAAAGAAGTCGACTGAAGTTAGATCTGGTGATCTTGGTGGCCACTCAATAACACCTGTTCTACCGATCCTCTTAGTGGGAATCGATTGTTTAACCACTGGCGAACTGGTAACTTGTAATGCGGGGGAGCACCATCATGTTGGAAGTACAAAAGTTCTTCATTTAACAAAAAATTGCCGTATTCATCTCTTTGGTTTTCAAGACTTTCTGTTACAAGTGGATCAATGATGTCGTCCAGTGAAGTTAAATACAGATTGCCATTCAAATTCTCTTGGAAAAACAGAGGACCTATAATAGCATTTCGTAAAATGCCTGCCCAAACATTTATTTTTTCCAGCCATTGAGTATTAATTTCTCTAATAAGATGTCGATTTTCGTCACTCCAATAACGACAGTTATGACGATTGACAGCATCATTTAAGAAAAAAGTGCATTCGTCGCTAAAACAAATGTTTTTAATTAGATGAAGAGTAACGTTGATCATGCCTGTAAAGTCATCTTCCAATATCTTTTGATGCAACTGCATTTTATAAGGGTGGAACTTATTATGTTTAAGTAATTTGTGCACAGATCCCAATGATACACCAGTTACCATTGAAACTTGTCGAATTGAACTAGTAGGACTCACAGTAAACTGTTCTATAATTTCGATTTGATCAGCTTCTTTTATGAATTTCGGCTGGTTTCTTTTTAAATTTGTCACCGATCCTGTTTCCTTAAACTTTGTAACTAATTCTAACACGTACGTATGAGAAACATGTGTATCAGGATGTCTCCCATTAAACGTAGCAGCAGTTCGACGGGCACACTCATCAGCGCCACAAATGAAAATGATTTCTACTCGTTCTTCTAAGGAATACAGCATTTTATAAAATTAATTGTACTATGATATAATATCTCTTATTAGGATGATTCACACTCGGCTAAATAGTACAATCTTATATTGAAAGACAGACAATATAAACACGAGATCAATGGAGGACAATTTTGTTTTCAAACGGTACGTGCTAGTACAACTGGGAAACATCAACGATTTGCGTCATAGAATTTTATACAATAATATGCCTCGCTCTACTTCTCTTTAAACAAAAAAGTATTCTACGAAAATTGCTAGTCTTTTTACGTACAATAAGATCCCACAATAACAAATGTAGGTTTCCATTTGAGAAAATAAAGTTGACCTTCAAATGAGTTTGAAAACGCCACCCAAATAAAAAATGATACTGTTGGACACGTATTTTACACTTTTTTAATATCTTTCATACTTTTCGAGATATTCGGCTGGAAAGTTTTCAAATGAACACCCTGTATAGCCATTGTATCTTGCAATTGACTCAGACAAATTTTTGTTTTGCATAAAAATCCGCAGTTTATTTATTAGCACCCTCAGGGGCAGCCGACTGCCAATTTTCACAGCCACCCGATGAAATTTCGAATCTTGGCCACGGGACGTCGCTTTCCAGACCGCCGTGGTTCGTTTCCATTCTCTCTGGTTTTTCTATCAAGCCAGCGAAAAAATTTGGGGGATGTCCTCGATAGAATCGTCGGATTTCCTCGAATTCCATTTCCAGGACCGTGCGACTTAAACCAAAGTTCGTGAGCTCTTTCGGTATCGAGATTCCACAGATCCGGTAAAAATTGGAATTTGTCGACAAGATTACCACCGGATAGAAAAACTAACTGGCCTGCTGGTTGGAGCTGTCGCTCTTCTATTCCGACATTAATCCTCTTTTTCTTCTTTTCGTCGAGCTGGGCTAGCGTGAAATTAACGATGAATCGATAGACGCGGCAACAACGCGCGGAAAGACCATTTTCGTTCGAAGAAACAAACCAGCGAGAGTATCGACTAATTTCTTCGTGTTTCGCGGCCCGTGTTTCATCCTCGAGCCCGCAGAAAAATTCCCACTGTATCTGGTTTGCATCGGAGTCGCAAGAATTGAAGTTTCTCGAGAGTAGATCGCGGAACTTCGAGCATTTACAAAAGTCGGGAGGGGTTTCGAGGACTGTAACCAGCGGAAGCAGAAATTACACCGGCTCGCGGAGACAACCTCGTTTAGATTTCTGAATCACGTACAAGTTAACAACATATCCCGGGGAAACGCTGGGGACGACAGAGACGATGGAACAAGCGCAACAATTTTTAAACTCGGCGAATGCATTACGGTGTTTTATTGGAACGCCACGGAAATTGAGAATCAAGAATCTAGTTGAAATATACCTGTTAACAAATCGGACTTTACAAGACGACTAGTTGGAGAAAGTGCGTGGCGAAACAAATTACTGTTAACAAATTAGTTGAACATTCTAGAACGAATCAAAGTTGAGAAAGATGCAGCGCGGAGAATTACAAAACCGGGAGACCACAGAAACAGGAATTCACAAAGATAGTTCTCCTAACGAATTGAATAAAAATGGGAATCGTTGAAGAAAAGCAAAGAACGGTGAACGTTTCGGAATCGAGATGAAGCAGAGAAGTAAAATCCCTTTCTTATCCGGGAGGGCTGCTACACCCTCGATTCGGCCATTCTTTTCATAGGCTGATACGTTTCTGTGACAGGGACCCTCGGGATCGAGAATCTCTTCGATACAGTCCTCGATTCCGAAGCACGACAGCCACGGAAGGCTCTAGGGAACGAGAAACGGAGCCGTCCGCGTAAAAAGTTCTCTGAAAATGCTCTTGTTCCCTGTTCCCTGGTAGCCCCTGTGTCCGTCAAGAGCACTCGGAACGAGCAAACTTTCCCCCGGCCCTCGAAACCCAGCCGAGAACAATTTCCGGGAGTTCCAGAGCCGAAACTATACCGGAGGTATGGACCTGCATTGGGAACAGCCAGCAAGATTCGAAACTTGCGCTCCTGGATCGCAGGCTGACGCTTTTCCCCACTGATCGTACAACTATCGGATAAACCACGCTACTCGCGCGTTCGTTTGCTGACACGTCGGCTGCTGGCAGCCTTACAGACCCGCGGAAATCGAGATTTATCATCGGTACCTTTTTTTCTTTGGAAATCGTGACAATATCACACAGCTGAAGTTTGGTGGTACGAGTCTTAACCGTTTCTAATATTCTACTTATCATAGACACTGCTATTCGAAATGTTTTCTTGTTCTTTAAATACTGACTAAACAGACTGCGAATCTCAAAGTTAAATAAAAATTTTCTGCATTGTTCGTGGGAAGCAGGACGAAGGTAAACAATGGCTTCATCCCTGCATGACTCCGTTGCACGAAAAACAATATCATAATGCAACGTTAGCGAACGAAAATGTACATTTCTCGGAGCTCTCGGGATAATTTTACTGGATGCTGGACATCCTTCCTTGCAATGGCGACCGCGTGAACGACGGAGCAAAATTAACTACCCTATTGGAAGATGCGATTTTTGTTTATTTTGACATTAACCCTCGTCTTTTTTTCAGTTGTTAAGTGGGACAGCGTGAAATTAACGATGAATCGATGCACACCGCAATAACGCGCGGAGATAGCGACTATTTTTATTCGGAGAAGTAACTCGACGGGAATATCGATTGATTTCTCGCGTTGGCCTAAAAGATCGCTCTAATAGCTGCGGATTTCTTCCTTTCTTCAAGCCTTTAAGGATAGGATAGAATATAGTGCGAATACTATTATCTAGGAAGCCATTTTGAATCGAAAGAGAGGACACTGTGTGCTCCTCGAAGAAAGACCGTTCGCCATCGACTGTCTTGCGAACGTATTCACACTTTATGGACGCGTGTGAACGCCAACCAAACAATTTTACTGATAATTGTTCAATAAATTATTACTCTCGACAAAATATCGAATAAATGTTTACCGAACACTACACTTTTTCCATCTGCAAAAGATGTTGATGATATGAGCGGTTGCAGAAGTGGCGCAACTCAAAGCAGTTCTTCGCAATAGATGCCACCAATTTCTGTTCAATCAAATAGACAAACATTGACTTGTACCACTTCTGCATTGAACGGCTCGTATAGAGACTGCTACCAGCATAATTTATGCCAACAGATTCGGTAACTTTCCCGCGAGCAAATACGCGAATCACTGCGAAACTTTGAAAAATATCATCTGCTATCTGTTTCAGACGTATTCATCCCCAGCAACCCTTAGCAATTCGATCGTCAGCAACGTGTTTTGCGTTCGCCGATGCTGGCCGGCTTCAATTCCAAAGGTGTCTAGAGCCGGAGATCCACGCACAGAGCAGAATCTGCGTTCGACCGGCGAAATAATCCAAGGCCGTGTCCTCGGGCCCGTGAAAACCAAACGACTTGGAAATGCGAGTGCGCCACGGCCGATTAAATTCCATCGGGATCGAGAGCGACCAATCGAGCGGCGTTCACCTTTCGAAGCCTGTCGTCGCCAGTTCCCTGAAGAGGATTCCTCTCTGGATTCTTGTCTCGAATCCTGTCTCTCTCGCTGCCCACGGGATTCTGTCCCGTCAGAAGGACGTCCCTCGGTCGCCGCGTCTCTCCTCGACGGAAACTAGCATCGCAGATCGCATCGAAAAGGATCGTCGAATAGCATCCTCGGCGCAGCAGGCGTCTTCTTCTGACAAATTAGCGGCGTTACCTGTTGATCGGATTGTTCACCGGCTTCGCAGCACCATTCGGATTCGAGCAAAAGCGAATTCACACGCGCACACGACGCGAGCTGTACCGTCGAAATCCGTCGAGAGAATTTCCGTCGAAATCCACCGATAAACCACTTCGCGCCGGATCAGGCGCGTCAGAATCGACAAATTCGGGATCTCCGCGCGCGATCCAGCCGCGCGCGATCCAGCGTCCCGAGATGCACTTGGACAACCTTTTAGGCCGTCCGACGGATGGTTGGCGCGCGACGGGCCAAGCCAACCAACAGACACAGATAGACAGCGAGAAACGAAAAATGATCATGCTTGATTTCGTGCTGGTGGATGGATAGTCGAAAGAGACGGAGCAACGTGACGGATACTGTCTAGTGTCGGATACTGTTCTCATGCACGAATAGGATCCACCTTGTGCGTACGCGTTTGTACATACAGCTCTGCACATATGTACGGTCGCGGGTAAGTGGCCCGCGGGGCAAGTTTGCTCGACTAGATTTGATCGGGTAGAGATGATCGAGAACCGTGATCGAGTTTATCTCGGACAGAAATTGTGGTCCGATCTGTAATCACGAAGCCAGCGAAACTCCGAGCGCGGTTCCAGGGAACAACGATCGATCGGATGGAATCGAGTGAAACATTAACCGGACGAATCTCGGCGATTAAAAAGCTGAAACGGTATTAAGAGACCATCGAGAATTCAGTGGAACGTGATCGACCGCTGATCGAATAATAAAATCCGATGAAACTCGCCGATTAGCAGCCTGGAACGCTATTGAAAGCGCCATCGGAATTCGGTCGACTGCGATCGGCCGGACAAAGAGTAATAAAATAGTGAGAGAGCCGATGGGACTCGACGAACAACTTGACGCGGTATTAAAAGACCAACGAGAGATCGGGACCGGATAACCGTGGCGGTTGATCGTTAAATTTCTTGGACCAACACTTGGACCAAAGCTACTTTCTTTCTTTGTACGGGATCGAAGGAACACTTTTACGCGGGCCACTGTGTACAGTGTGCGTGTAGAGCACGGGTACGCGTGTGTGAGTGGAAATATATCACGAGTAATTTCGGCGGTCCGGTTTCGAGACGAGAGAGCGTGCTGGTGTTTCTGGGTAACTTCGTAGCTCACCTGGGGTAGAATCATGACGTGCGGCAGCTGGCGCGCCTCGCCGCGCACTGACTCTTCCGCACCCCGAGCACGGCCGCCTCGCTCACCCCCTCCCCGAGCCAGGCCTCCTCCTCGCAACCCTCTTCTACCCTCTTCGAGACCCCACCAACCTGCAGCGACCCGCCAACCCTCCGGAGCAACCCTCTCCGACTCCCTTTCGACTCGGCACGACACGACTCGACTCACTCGCTCTCATGGCAGCATCCACCCTCTTCTCTCTCCTACCCTCTCCTCTCGTTTTAGCCCTGTGTCCCGTGTCTCCCACGAAAAACGACGCCGATTCGCTGCCGACCCACTGCCCGACGATCGCCCTCTGTCCGGCGCGCCGCGCCGCTCCGTGGCGTCCCGACGCCTGCTTCTTACCCGCGATACACCTGCTCGCGTTGCCTCTCGGTTTGCGCTGGTCACTGCTTCGACGGCTTTCATAGAGGTGTTGGGTCTACGGGTTAAAAGCGTGCGCTGCATATCGATAGAGAGAGGTCTGGAGACTGTATTGGTAACGTTAGAAAGGGATTCAACCATGGGAATTCTGTCTACAGTAAATTGATTCGTAATATCACCGACATCCTCCCGAGGCCCCTTTACTGTAGATACCTCACTCTTTTAAGTAGTTAAGGTCAACATTATACAGCACCCTGCGAAAGGGTTCTAATGTTTCCCTTTTTTACGACTTTCGAGAGTGGAGTGGCTTCGTAAGCTTTAACGAGAGTAATGGGGATGTTGGATCGAGGGGGTTGTAAATCCGAGCGCTGTCTATAGCGAGAGGATGATCTAGAGACTGTGCTTATCAAAGTCAGAAAATGACTTATCCTTCCAGGATTAGCTCACCACAGCAATCTTTCCGATCAATCTCCTATAGACGCTACATTCTCGGAATGCTTTTCAATTTTCCGACATCATCCGAAGACCTTGATTTAACTACCGCGCTGTTTTAACTGTTCGTGGTTAACGTGACCTGTACACCACCTGGCAAAATATTCTCCTTCGCCGAAACGCGTGTCAACTGAAACGGGTTGGAACTATGTAGTACCCATAATTAGGTGAGGGTCTACGGATCGTGGTGGTATAAGTTGGAAATGGATTGAACAATGTAAATATAATGTTGCCACTAACATGTGTACAACGCTCCTAACAAATCTACTGTAAGCGACGTACAGGTTGTTCAATTGTTTTCCAATTGTACCGGTTATAATCCTAGAACCTTGCCTCGCTGTCGGGACTGTATTGTTCCAAGCGGTTCCGTTCAAGCCCTTCGGCGCTCTCGCTACACCGCACCGCCGCTAAAATGTAATCCATATTGCTCGAGCTGATATTACATTGTTCTTGTATATCGCAAACAACACACCGGGGGGACCAATGAAATTTCTTCGCGAATACCACAGATTCCACGGTGGAAATGTCGAAAGGGGTAAACATAGACCGTCTTGGCCGGAAATAGCGATCGCCTCGAGGGAGTTTCCTGGCGGTGTAGCAACGCGCAACGATGAACGTCCGAGAGAACGCATGGCGCAACAGAGAAAAGAATCAACGATGCGTTCCATTTTGTCGGCCGGAGAGAATAAAAAACGAGACGTTGTAGAGACACAGGCGAGCGAGTGCGAGAGAGAAAGAGAGAGCGAAGGAGAGAGGGAGGGAGGGAGGGTCAAAGTAAAAATACCAACAACCGTAATCGATAGCGGGGGCACACCGGAGAGCACGAAACTGAAACTCAAACTCAAAGGGCCGATTCATAATTGAGGCTCTCGATACGTTGCATTGTTTTCGCGAGCCGAGCGGAAACGGAGGGGCGGAAACGCGGCGAAAAGAGGGATGCAAACAATTCTCGTTAGCGTCCTCGGGATGCGTCGTCAAAAGTAACGAGCGGCACCGGCACCGCTGTCCCGCCGCTACAAATAAATACATATCCCGGACAAAATAATGCGAAACAAGCGCGGAAAAAACGAAGCTCGCTGCTCGACGAAAGTGTTCCTACGCTTGCCAGACACGTTGTACATCGTGCGCTCGCTACGGTGTAATTAAGAGCGCTTTATTACTGTGCACCCGCTCCGTCCCTCCACGATCGACTACAGTAATTTATTCTCCACTAATTTACTCGCGCAAACTTTTTACTCTCCTCTGAGCCATCGTTTAAGTACGCTAAAGATGATGTTAAGGGAAAGGGCTGCGGGTATTAATAACAATTGGACCGTGGGTGTGATTAAAGTTAGCAAGGACGGAATTAATTTTTCTGAAAATGAGATGAAAATACCACTTTGTAAACATACTGTTCTTAAAGACTAAGAATGGTCAGGCGGCCCTACCCACAATTTTTATTGATATTGTGTAGCAAACAATGGTTTTAGGTTGAAAGATAACCCCTTAAAATTTTAAGTCGCTATCCCTTCATATAAGGATGATATGAGGGCAAATACCCTTAACTGTATCGTTTTTTCTCGGTTGTTAATTAAAAATTAAATTGATAAGAAAAAAATATATTTTTTCACAATTGTGATCAAATAATTAAGGGCAGAAAAAAATCATTTAATTTTTTAGGGGTGGGGATTGCAAGCAACGCTTCGAGTGACCACTTCCAAAAAGTTCAAGAACAATGTTCTGTTACCTATCTAATTGTATACAAACGTTTCAAGAAGGCTGCTGGTTGTCGGCCGTCGCACAGTGGCGAGTGTGACCGAAATCGTAGCCAAAAGTAAAAAATTCTTTCCCGTTTAAAAGTCTGTGTAATAGAATTTTATTTATAAAGTGCCAGAGCACGTTTTTTTGTTACAGCCAATATTTAATACGTACTTCTGTCGGGGATACGTACAGTGGGTGTACAAAGTATTCGTACACCTTTTAAAAACTAATAACTTTTTTATAATTGTACCAAACGACCTGATTTTTTATAATCAATTAGAAGCATTAGTTTACAAACTGATATGCAAAAAATATTTTCCAAAAATTACAATTTACAAGGTTGAAGGTAAAAATTAAAAAGGCATTTTTTAAAACTTTTTTATTTAGGCCCTCAATGAAAATTTAAAACATATGTTTTCTAGATCCATGTTCTTCATACACATGTTGGAAATTTCATCGAAATCGATTGACACAGGAAAAAACAACAGGCGTCGAAAGATGTACGATTCTGTGGATTTTAAACAAAAACTTAGCAAAAGTCATGGAAAACTACGATTTTCACCATTTTTAACCGCTTGTAGCTCGTTTGTATGTGTGTGTTAATCGATTTCAATGAAATTTTCAACATGTGTATGACTAACATAGATCTACAAAACATACATTTTAAATTTTCATTAAAGACCCAAATAAAAAAGTTTTAAAAAATGCCTTTTTTATTTTTGCATTTAACCTTGTAAATTATAATTTTTGGAAAATCTTTTTTGTATATCATTTCGTAAACCAATGCTTCTAATTGGTTATAAAAAATCAGGTTGTTTGGTACAATTATAAAAATGTTATTAGTTTTTAAAAAGTGTACGAATACTTTGTACACCCACTGTAAGTTCAAAGTTAGTAGTTTTAGAAGACCGGCATTTGCAACTATAATTGAAATTACCTTTGCGATGTATCATTGCGCTGTAACGCTAGTTTATCATTCTTGCTATTGTTAGGCACGTCCTAATTTAATATAATATTCTCATTTTATTGCTTTATTTCACTTTTTAAAGCTCTGGGAGATGAAAAAGAGAAATACACACATCTGGTACATTTCATTAACAAAAAAGTTGCTTATCAATCGCGATCAAGCGTTCATTTTTTTGGAAAAGAAGCTTTCATTTACCTGCGACTTATTTGCGACTTTATGAGTTATAGCCATTTCCTTAGCGACCGGCAACGTTCCGAAATGGCGAATTTGCCCTAAACCGTAGACAAAACTAATATTCGCGAATGTAAGGTAAAAATTGTGGCTTGAGCCGCTGGACCATTCGTAGATTGATAGATATTTTTGTCGAGCCCCGCAATTGTGAGGATATGGATCGAGATTAGCTGTTCGTAGATTCTGGGCGCACAGTAGCCGGGCCTCTCCATGGTTCCCGATTGACTCGCCTAAATGGCCCTTTGCAGGGCAGATCGAAACGGATTCTCCTCGGAGCGGATTTCACGCACGAGTCGGTGAAAGTCGAAAGCGCAAACACGGCCGCTCACGATTCCGTTATCTCGTCCCATCGAGCCCTCTAATTCGTCGCAATCTCATTATCGGCTGCGTCATCGGACCGATATCGATTTTGCAAAACCGTGTTTCGCCCCGTCGATTCAACCTCCGGCGAACAACCTATCGAGAGCGATAGACTGAGCGAGAGAAAGAACTCGAAGCCAGTTTTGTCCAGACTCCTTTCTTTTCACCCCGGACTTTATCATCCGCGATTGCGTTGGCGGAGAAACGGAAGCCAATAAACTAACGAATTTACGATTCCGCCCGGAATCCGAGAGAGAGAAAAACGATTGGGGAGCTCTATAATCCTGCTCTGCGCCTCTGAAGTATTAGCATTTGCGTCATTCGCCTACAAAAGCGCATATACATTGTACCTTATAACCTGTCTCCTGGACGACGAAGCTTTAATAGTCATAATTGAAGAGCTTAGCGGATGAACATGTTAAGCAACAATTTACTGAATAGCAGGAAATTTTTTGGATGCGTAACATGTTCCAGATCTCCATTTTTTCACATTTTCTCACACAGTCCCTGTTTAAACAAAATCAGAAACAACCAGCTGAAAGAACTAGAAAATAGGGATGTAGGGTAAACTGTACAATGATTGGCACCCTAAGCCAAAATCGTAGTAAAAATCTTTTTATCTTTTTTTGAAATGTTTAAACGAGCTTAACTTGCTATTATTATAAGCTAATAGAGATTTTTCAGCAGAATCAAACAGTTTCACGAGTCATAAATCTTTTATTATAAAATATATTCAGCGAATAACAATTGTAAGACAAATAGTACAGTCATTGGCACAGTTGGTACGGTTATTGACACGACATGTATCGGTTCTTGGCACTGAAGAACTGAATAGGAATTATTAACTTAATAAAGAACAATAGGGAAAATAGTTTGTACTGCATGCAGGCTTAAATTCTGCACAACGTATAATTTACGTCTGAACTAATATCATCAGCTTAATATGTAGAAATAGCTTAAGAGACGAAGATTAATGCTCAAAGATAAAAAAGAAATATATTTTCAAGTTTACGCGAGTCATCCGTTTCAACTCTTCCTTTTGTGGTGAATGTTCCTCTTGTGTAAATTCCGAATAATTTTTTTTTGTTTATTTAAGTGAAGATCTTTATATGATTTAAATGGTGGAACAATCATTTCGACTGATACGATCTCGAGCTTCTTTTTTTCTACTGCAGCCTTTTCTGAATTTTCTTCTTCTTCTCCGTCTTGAGATGAACAACAGTATTTTCAGTATTGTTGTTGGCATTTATCCTTTTGATATTTTTATTGCCCCCTTCAAACTTTGCCGCGTCCAGTATCTTTAATGTACTTAAGTGTATCCATTCGTTTAAGGGTAAGTCGTAAGTCATCGTATTCATTATCAGTATTTTTAAGTTCGATATCTCTATCAGTCTTCAAGCCTGCAATTTTCATTTTCTTCTGCGAGGACAAACTTTGTTCAAATTTTTTAGCTTATTCCCTTTTCCTTTTCCATTTCTTTTTTCCGCCGTTTTTTTTTGGTCATGCCATTTCGAACTGCCTCTATAGCCTGAAGTAAATCTGCCTCGGTGTATTTTTTAGTATATCCTATATAACAATATGACCGATTTGCACAAGTAGGTAAATAAGTAGTACAACGATTAACTCTCTAATTTCCATTGCATTGATTGGCACCTTATTATCCTATAGTGATTGGCCCCTTCAATGTACAATGATTGGTAGGGCCAAGAATTGATAAGAAGACTTCTTTCAACGAAATAAAATCATATTTCTAATTTGTTTTAAAGATCCAAAGCATTGATCTTCCGAATATTAAAAAAAATCCAAAAGTGTATATTCAGTAATTTGCATAGGTGCCAATTAATTAAACTTTTGATTTGATTTATAATTAAACTATACGCACTTATTGCATCTGTAGTACAATCTGATCTAAGTTCTAAAGCGATAAAGTATGCATACTCGTAACGAAAATTTTAACAGAACACAATTTACACTGCACTGTGGTCATCCGTCGGTCTTACTGGATGCCCTCTAGCGGTGCTAACAGTCATATGTGGAACTCTGTTTTGAAAACTCGTAACGTTGCTTTGAAATATAAATAAGAAGCAATACAGGGTGTCCCAAAATTCGTGAAAATCCCGGAAATGGGAGGTTCCTGAGACCATTTGAAGCGACATTTTCCATTGCAAAAATGTTATCCGCGGCTTTGTTTATGAGTTATTAACGAAAAACACGGACCAATCAGAACGCGACCTAGACGCGAGTTGGCACAGTCGGCCCGGCGCACAGTGGGCTCGATTGAAAAAGTACACGACATTTTTGAATAACTCTTAAACCACTGAAGATATTGCAATGAAGTTTCAACTGAATATATAAAAAAATCATTCCTTTTCAATGATTTTTAACTTAATATATTTCACATTTATTTAACCGTTTTTATTCATTTAAAACAGCTTTATAAATTATTTATTCTATAATGTATTTCATATTTTCGCTATTTAATGCAAATAGATACAATGTTTAAGTTTTACATTCTTGAGAAAAATTTGTTAAGGCCGAAAATATTGAAAAATTGCAATTTTTACCACTTTTGATCGTTTATAATTCGTAAACCAATTAACCAATTTTAATGAAATTTTCAGAGCGTATATAATTTATAACAGTTGATAAAACACATTTTTTAAATTTTCGTTATTGACCCAGCTAAAAAAGTTGTAAAAATCAATTTTTAGTATTGTTTTTCACAATTCCGACCAAATGCATTTTTTCAACTTATTTATTAGACGTCATTTACTAAACTAATTCTTCTAGCCTTACAGAGAAATTCAAATCGTGTGGTCCATTCATATAAAAGTTATTCTGATTTAAAGTGTGTGGAATCAGTTATGTTCCTTATTGTATATGAAGTTCTAAAAATAAAATATAATTGATATATATTAACTTTCTTGATGTATTATATTAAATAATATGAACAGGAAACGTATAAAACTGAAAATAATATCGGAATCATAGTACTGCTCAGGCTGATAGTTCCGCTCTGACTGACAATAATTCTGTTTCAATCCACAATTTGTGTCGACAAAACCAAACGTTTGAAAAGAAATTTCGAAAGATTTGAAGATCGATTTCGTAAACAATTACAATGTAACTTATGCACTGTCGAAAAGAATTCGTCAAACTCAACGCAGTCAAAATATGAGAGATGAAAGACTGACTTATTCACTGCATAATATAAATTAATATTAAATAAAAATATAATATAAATATAAATATTCAACACAGTTCTGTCAGACTTTCAGAGGCTGCATAGTTGACGAATTTAGCGCGTAGCGCGCGTCCGAGCGCGGACGAGATAACGCGACGCGGATGTCTTCAGACAATAATATCTTGAAAAAGGACTCGAAGGAGGAAATCATTTTTGTCACATTACATAGAGGAAGGTTCACTGAAAAGATCCTTACTTGTTAAAAACTGGGATCTCCTGGGACCTGAAAGATCGCGCATGTCAAAGATACAAATTTTCAACGATTATTTTAATTTTGCTCATTATTCTTTTTAAATATGTTATATATAATAATTGTCATTGAAAAGTATGATTTCTTATCAATAAAGTGTGCATTTTGATGTAGACAAAAATTCAGGGCAAGAAGTTGATCACAGTTATCAGGACACTTTAAGAATAAACAGCCAAATTATGTAGGGAAAATCGATATTCTTAAACTGTCTAACTTCATGCGTGTATCACAACTAGAACTGCTATTGTATTTGATTAATTTTATCATTTTCGTGGTCGGTGGACATTTAGAAATTGATATCAATTGAAAAAATATCAAAATTAGAAAGTTGATTTTTTCGCAATATGTCGCGTACTTCTTCAATCGAGCCCACTGTGCGGTGCGCCAACTGTCAATTGGTCGACTGTGCCAACTCGCGTCTAGGTCGCGTTCTGATTGGACCGTCTTTTTCGTTAATAACTCCTACACAAAGCCGCGGATAACATTTTTGCAAAGGAAAATGTCGCTTCAAATGGTCTCAGGAACCTCCCATTTCCGGGATTTTCACGAATTTTGGGACACCCTGTATAGAAAATCATTTTATGAACTGAAAATGAGTTTCTATACCAGGAATTCTTAATATTTGCCGTTCAAATCAAAAGTGCTAATAACTACTGCAATTATAGTACAGTTCACCCTACACAGAAAATAAAATACCCTTATCCACCCTTACTCGCACAGAAACAGCGGAGCAGCAGCCAGACAGAGGTGGATACTGTGATATAATAAAAATATCACGCGCGTTCTCTGATAAGAGACACTTCTGCGGTCAACTGTAAATTATCGGCCGGATCCCGAAAATGCGAGGCAGAGGGTGACAGGAGGGGTGCGAGGCAGTAAAGTACGTGACGGGCAGACTGCTCGTGCCGAATGTTGTTTACCTGCGCGACTCTAAGCGAGCCTAAACGACCCATGCCCGAACGATTTTACTTTTCGACCTTTTGGGAGGGGATGACTTTGACTTATCGCGTGCGACGAACCGCGTTCGTGTCTCGCCTCTGTTATCAGCACGATCTCCGCGACGTTCCATGGTTTTTGCTCCCGTGTCACATGATCGAATTGACCCCCCGGCGAATCATAAGTCTGTGTCTCAGGATTTTTGTATTGTTTTGTTCGGGCTGAGAATTCGGTCCGCCAGACAACCGCAGGCTCGTTTATGAAGCATCTCGGACACCTGCGGCTCGGCCTGGAGAAAATCCTGCGCCTCTGGCTAATGTTATTTTAATCCTTATTGCTTGGGGAATATTATGGTATGTTTACAAACCGGAACGAATTTTGCAAGTTTCGCCACGGTCTGAAATTGAACTCTTGCGCGTAAATTGGGTCAATTAGCCTGAAAATTGAGCGAAGCCTTTTTCCTTCGTTACCGGTTTAATCATCTTTTTACTCTGAAACTTTTCCTCCGTTCTGAAACGCCGCATTAAAATTACATTTCACAAGTTCAACTAATAATTAAGCTGTTATAATTGGATAAAGCAAATGTTGTCCCTCTGTACTGGTCTCTTACAAATATATGCGTACGGGCGTGGCGGTAACCGCACAAATTTGGTACAAAAGTTTCGAGAATATTACATACGCATCAAGTTATTACATATAATATATTGGCGTTCTCGCGAATGAAATAATAATTTGTTGATATTATACAATTAACAGATGTTTAATTGAAGTACCTCCTATTTCGATCACGTTTGGGCGACGTGGTGTGATCAATGTTTCAATGCGAACACGGTTCCCGGAAACAAAAGAACATCGCTAATTTGTTGCCATCCCGATATCGAAACACGCGTTTCGAAGATTGTAATTACCGTGATGTAATCGTTTCAACGATGTCGCTGGTTGGAATAGACTCCTGGCACTCGGTTGGCGTTGCTACGGTTCCCAGTGCCAACAACGAATTTCAATACAAAGTTATACGTCTCTTATTGTTTTCCCCGAGCACAGCTTCTGTCCCATAATGAACCTTTCACTCGACTTTCAAAAGAAACCCGCCTTTGCGGTACACCGAACAATCTTTTACATCCAATTACTGCGCCATAAGGTTCACGAAACAACAACAATAATAATTACTATTATTACGATCGAAATAATAATAATAAATCCTTTCCACGAGCTCGGAGTTACGGGATAGGTACGCGCGGTGATTACACGCGATCGATGATTGTAAATTAATTTGTGACGGTAAATTAATATGCAAAACGCCGATGCTAACGAGACGCGAACGCGCCGGCGAATCTTGACGCAAGAATTATGGAAATTGTAATGGAAATGCGATCTTAGGACAATTACTCCTAAGAGAAGATAGGGGTTTACCGGACTCAAAATTTGTGCCTTTCTCTTATAAATTATGATGTATTTGGTATGCAATCCAGTAGATTTGCACCCGGGGCGGCTGCAGATCGAAGTTTCGATCCTGTAGGACGAATGGTTCAGGAGTTATGGTTACTTAAAGATGAGATTTATTCAGTGTTTTCGACAGGTAAGGGCGCCGCCATATTGGTTTGTAGTGACGATCGCGATTCTCTTACCGAGCAGAACCGCTAGATGACAGCACGGGCACGCGTTAGTGCTGATAATATACAGCGGGTATTGCGATTATAGTTTGAATTTTGGAAGACATGGCGACGATGTTGCGTTTTAGCCGGTCTGGGTTAGGTGTGTGTTATAATTCTTACAAAATCAATTAAATAATGCAGTTATGAAGATTGCATAGACGAGATTTAGAACTAGTAATTATAAGATAGCTATTTTAGATTTTCCGTTTCTAGACATATACAGGGTGGTCTTTTTATCTGAAGACATTGAAATATCTCGAGAACTATGTATCGGATCAAAACAAGTGGGCAATGAAAGTTGTTCGTCGCGAAGGGGGACATCCAATGATACCAAACTGGACCCCCCACCGCCACCCCCTGGGGGTGGGGGTGGGAGAAGATAAAAAACTTAAATGGGAACCCCCATTTTTCATTGCAGATTTGTATTCTCCAGAGAAAAATACACAAATTTTACCTAGGAGTTTTCGCATTTTCGTTCACAGATGGCGCTGTAATGGACAAAAATCAAAATGGAAAAAGTCGTTGAAAATTGGGCATATCTCGAGAAATACACATCAGATCAGAAAAATAAAAGTAGACGTATTTGATATTTTTAAGAATGCTATTCAATAACACCATAATTGACTCCCCACCCCCACTTCCTGAGGTTGGGAGAGGGAACTATTTCAAAATCTTCAATGGGAAACCCTTTTTTATAGCAAATCTTGGTTCTCCATTGATTTGATATTATTGGTGTAATTTCTTTCACAGTTGTCGCTGCAATCGAAAGCAGTTGGAAAAATTCATTGGTTTGTTTATCAATCCTCTGGAAGTGGGAGTGGGGGGTCAATTATGGTGTTATTGATTAGCATTCTTAAAAATATCAAATACGTCTACTTTTATTTTTCTGATCTGATGTGTATTTCTCGAGATATGCCCAATTTTCAACGACTTTTTCCATTTTGATTTTTGTCCATTACAGCGCCATCTGTGAACCAAAATGCAAAAACTCCTAGGTAAAATTTGTGTATTTTTTTCTGGAGAATACAAATCTGCAATGAAAAATGGGGGTTCCCATTTAAGTTTTTTATCTTCTCCCACCGCCACCCCCAGGGGGTGGCGGTAGGGGGGTCCAGTTTGGTATCATTGGATGTCCTCCTTCGCGACGAACAACTTTCATTGCCCACTTGTTTTGATCCGATACATAGTTCTCGAGATATTTCAATGTCTTCAGATAAAAAAACCACCCTGTATATATGTATATTATCTCTAACCGATACAGAGACTGGAAGGTGCTATATTCTACGTATTTCATGATTAGGCTGCGGATGTTCATGCAATTTACAATTTTTCTAGACAAATTTGAAGAAAGTGGAATAAAATGAAATTTTATTTCCTTATTTAAAATTGTACTAAAGGGTAAACTTCACGTTACCGGACACAAAATTTGTGCCTTTCTCTTATAAATTATGATGTATTTGGTATGTAATCCAGTAGATTTGCACCCGGGGCGGCTGCAGATCGAAGTTTCGATCCTGTAGGATCGATGGTTCAGGAGTTATGCTTGCTTAAAGTTGAGCAATGTGCACTGTTTTTGACAGGTAAGGGCGCCGCCATATTAGTTTGTAGTGTTGCACGCCGCTTACCGAGCAGAGCCGCTATAGGTCGTAGTTGGTTGGTGATAAAGTCGGAGGTAAGCAGCTCGCGGTCGTAACTACGAACCAATATGGCGGCGCCCTTACCTGTCCAAAACACTGCAGATTGCTCAACTTTAAGCAAGCATAACTCCTGAATCATTGATCCTACAGGATCGAAACTTCGGCCTGCAGCCGCCCCGGGTACAAATCTACTGGATTACATACCAAATACATCATAATTTATAAGAGAAAGGCAGAAATTTTGTGTCCGGTAAAGTAAAGAGTAGCCGAAGATAGAGAAGACAGGGTATGAGGATATTTCCTGCGCGATTTCATTGAACGTGTTCCCCGGTTTTTATCGAAATACTTTGAGCTCGTTTCGCGAACCGTTCAGGGAACAATGCACAAAAGAGCGGGGGCATGGACACGAAATTGCGGGCGGAAAAACGCGAAGCTCGCCACAATACGCGTCAACGTGTCTTTATTCAAACCGCGGGCTATTTCGCCCTGACACGTCCGATGAATGGTAACGTTATTATCATACAAATATTTTGTCGAACCCTTTAACGCGTCTCCCTTCGTTGCTCGAGGTTCAAGTTGCGGAATCTTTTCATCTCTTCAATTGAAGAATTGAAAGCAGTGGAAGGATTCGAAGAATTCAGGAATGTCGATGTACACTGGAATCGGCTTAATCTTCATCGATTAGTACGCAGCACGCAGCTCAAATTGAATGAAGCGCACTGCAACGAGGAACAAGCATGGATCGGGAGATAAATCGTCTTGAACTACATCTTTCCGTAAGTAGATTTCCGGGTAGAATTTCGCCAGGCCCCCGTCCATTAGCCGGGATAAAGGCAATTTGCGTGCGTGGGAGAGATGCGTTGGCGGATTAGAAGGGTGCGAAAAATTGAAAGTAGGGTCGTGAAACGAGGTTCGGGGGGTCGATTAATAGATCGAGCCGGGTCGCGAAGACTTCTTCCGTTCGATTAGACGACAAATCGCGGAGTAAATCAAGATTAAAGGGAAGTGGAGGCTGTCGATATCGAGTCCTGCTAACGAATCCTGCTGGGAGGCGCAACGTTGTGGACCCTTGTCAGCTGGGATTATTTGTTCCGAGTTTTCTTGGCCGGAAATTGACGGCAAATCTCGACCACGTGAACTCAAAATTGGATCGACTGCGGCGCAACTCGGAGGTCGAATGCGACAGGAGCTCGAAATCGCGAAGATAAAATCAAAAGAAATCTTCCGCCGGTTCCTCGACAGGAAAGCGTTTCCCTCCGAGTCGTTTCTCGGATTTTCTTTCCGATCGTAACGCACGTGGTTCTTCTCACAATTTGTTTCTGGGGGAGGAGAAGCGGACAGAGGGGCTATTGACTCGCTTTAGGCGGAAGCAAACTGTGGAATATTCCTCGGGAAAAATTAACAGCCGAATAATCGATTGTCTCTTCTTTATTCATGAATGGGCGACGGATCTTTATGGAAATTCGCAGTTTTATAGACAGATTCAGGACGACAAGCGTTACACAGAAATTTATTCTTACTCGCTCGCTCGCGAGCTGAAACTTTCATCGCTAAACATTGCTGAAGTTGTCCGTTTATCGGCGCCGCACCGCACGATCCGCGCCATAAATGCATAAAACCCGCGACCTAGCTAGTCCTCGACCTCCCGTTCCGGTTCCGTGCTTTTCACCTTCTCCGCCGATCTTCCTATTTGTAAATCGAAACATTCAACAAACATTCGGAAATTAATCGCTATACGTTTGTTACAGAGTTATACATATCGAAGTGTTAAATATCGACGTAAGGCAGGCACGTCAAACACGCGGCCCGCGGGCCACATGCGCCCCGTCGACAGGTAGTTTACCGCCCGACCAAAAACTTTGAAACTGTTAATGACAACTTATACAATGGGTGTACAAAGTATTCGTACACTTTTTAAAAACTAATAACATTTTTATAATTGTACCAAACAACCTGATTTTTTATAACCAATTAGAAGCATTGGTTTACGAAATGATATACAAAAAAGATTTTCCAAAAATTATAATTGACAAGGTTAAATGGAAAAACAAAAAAGGCATTTTTTAAAACTTTTTTATTTGGGTCCTTAATGAAAATTTAAAATGTATGTTTTGTAGATCTATGTTAGTCAGACACATGTTCAAAATTTCATTGAAATCGATTAACATACACACGAGCTACAAGCGGTTAAAAATGGCGAAAATCGTAGTTTTCCACGACTTTTCATCAGTTTCTGCTTAAAATCCACAGAATCGTACATCTTTCGACGCCTGTTGTTTTTTCCTGCGTCAATCGATTTCGATGAAATTTCCAACATGTGTATAAGGAACATGGATCTAGAAAACATATGTTTTAAATTTTCATTAAGGGCCCAAATAAAAAAGTTTTAAAAAATTCCTTTTTTATTTTTGCCTGCAGCCTTGTAAATTGTAATTTTTGGAAAATCTTTTTTGCATATCAGTTTTTAAACTAATGCTCCTAATTGATTATAAAAAATCAGGTGGTTTGGTACAATTATAAACAAGTTATTAGTTTTTAAAAGGTGTACGAATACTTCGTACACCCATTGTAGGTTTTACACTCCAAAATTCACTCTTTTGCAAGTCAATTTCACCTTTCTGCAAATCAACTTCACCGATTAAGAATATTTAGAAGTAATTATTTATTTATTTCGATTAAATTATGTATGTATTTAGGCACGCGTGATCGGTGTCATTATTGCGAGAGGACACTCAATACTCAATACGCTTCAATAAATATGTATTTTCATTTCTAAAATTTATTAATCAGAAAATGACTACACTGAATATACATATCTACACTATTCTACACACAGTTTTTGCACATTACAAAGTTAATGAATTGTGAATTACTTTTAAATACGTATTTGATGTACATCTTTGCAATAAATAAATTTGAACAAATTTCATCTGATTTTTTTTACAAAAACGTACTTAAAATATAATTTATCTGTAAAAGGTTGAATTTGATTTACAACAAAGTGACATTAATTTACAGAAGGGTGAAATTGATTTGCAAAAGGGTGAAAATGATTTACGGAAAAGTGAAATTGACTTGCAGAAGGGTGAATTTTGAGTGCAAAAACTGTACAACTGGAATTAATCGAAATGCATTGTGATTACGTATTGAAAATTGAAACAAACATATATGGATGTTGTGATCCACATTTTTACAATTATTTATCTGTCGACCAATTTCCGGATATGTTACGTGCAATTAGGCGTATTTCAGCTATGTTTGGTAGCAGTGGTAGCACATATGTATGTATATGAGCGAACCACTATCTTCAACGTTAAAAAATAATAAAACTGCGGTAAGGTCGAGACCTTTCGGAATGGAACAGACCAGCGTGTGTACAATCAATTTAAAAAATAATTACAGTTCATCAAATTCAACCAAATTTTGAAAATTTCATTACTGAAAAACATTCCCAAGTTTCTTCGAAACAAAAATGAAATAGTTTTATTCAAATAAAGTGAACTTGAAAAAAAACAACTTTTGTACGTAAGGTGGAGTGGGATAAGTGCACACTAGTTTTTGCAAAGTTGGACTTTAAACTGATATATTTTCAGTCTGGTTTGTAAAAACTTAACGTTCTTGGAATCAAACTCTTGCCACAGTTATTACTGATGAATTAGAATTATGTAGGATTCTAATTTTGCTCGAAAATTATCATTTTGATAGCATATTGTACAAAGTGTCAACTAGGACGCACTTGTCCCGAAAATGGGGCAAGTGCGTCTCTGAGAGTTAAAAATGCTTTCGAACCTTGTTTCAACTGCTACGAGACAAGAAAAGAATGATTAACAAGCTTGCTATAAAATGCTTCTTATTGCATTAAATAATATTGGTTAGTTTTATAGTTATCCATTGTTAAACAAACATGCACTTTTATGCTGAAATATGAAAGGGGATACAGTGATATTAAAACAAAGTTTAAAAATGCTTTCGAACCTTGATAATAATTCTTTTCTTGCTCCGTAGCACTTGAAACAAGCCTGCTGCAAAATGCTTTTTATTGCATTAAATATATTGTTTAGTTTTATAGTTACCCATACAGTACGGACTTACCCCACCGTGATAGTACGCACTTGCCCCGTGTAGTAATATTTGCGGGGCAAGTGTATCTTAGTGTTTTTCTCAATAAATTTTAAAAAATACAATAAAAACGGTTTATTTAATGTAAACCTACATCAATATTTGCTGTACTTACCTAAAATAACAACACAGAATATATTAACAATTTGTAAACTATTGCACGTTCAGGGTAACCTCGAAGTTGTACGTGTACCTCGCACGTGACTGTTTGGCATTGGTTGATTTAAGCTAGGAAAACACCTTTATTCTTGGGCGACATCAATGTATTGGGTTGGCAAATAAGTTCGTTCGGTTTTTGTGATTTATTGCACTCTAAAAAACCGAACGAACTTACTTGCCAACCCAATAGAATAGTTCATACTAGAGAAATTTCGTTCATATTATAATAAAAATAACCAATTAACGCACTTGCCCCGTTTACGCATTTACCCCACTCCACCTTATGTTATTTTATATGTGTAAGAACACTAACAACAACGTTAATAAAACAAATGTGTTTCCTTTTTATTCCGATTCTGCTTTTTTCTATTGTGGCCCTCGAATTCATTTATAATACATAACGAGACCCTTGATGGTGAAAGAGTTTGACGTGCCTGACGTAAGGGACAAAAAGTGGGTAGGAGGATCCAAAGGTGTGACAACTCAGATGGTCGCAATTTCTCGGGAGCGTTGCAGGGTCCGAGAATTTCCTTTGATTGTCGTTCTGCGAACGTTCCATAGAAATGGACTTCCTTCTGAAGTCTCGCCTTGAAATCGAAGGCTAAGGGACTAGAGTTAACCGCTCGGTTGGAAAATGGTATCGTTTTTGAAATGAGATCCATCGGCGTCCGACGAGGAACTGGGAAAAAGAGAATTGCGCGCGCGCACGTCCCGAACCTGTTGCACTGGCTCGAAAAAGAACCCGAGAATCGGGCTGAGGCAGGGCGAGGCTCTTTCGGTCTTTTGTGCTCGCGGGGAACGGAGACAGTCAGAAATTCCCTGGTAAATTTGTGCTCTCGCGTTGTCTGCGCGCTCGGATCCGCTCGTATCCGCGTGTGCTCGTCGCGAGATGCGTCGACTCGCGATAAATAGCTCGTTCCTTTACGAGTCGCGCGCCGCGGATAACGAAAAGCTTTCCCAGGGCTCGACGGCACTGTAAATCGCGCGCTTCCACCGCGCCGCCAGGCTGAATTTCCATTTAGTTGAATACAGTTCATTCAAAGGTGCATCTCGTCAGGGAAGCTTGATAAAAATTCCAATTTTACCGCAGCGCATTCCCGGGATTTCAGACCGAGTTTCCGTACGCTTTTCACCCTCCCACTTTTTTACAATTTTCGCCCCGGAGCAATTTCTGCACGGCTCGAAAAACCCCGTTCTCTCTCTCTGGGAACAGCTTCTTAGTGATTCTTCTCGATGATCGCGAAATTAACATTGGCACGAGCTGATGGGACGCGACCAGTACCATTCCAGATCCTCATCTCGGTTGCCGATCTCGTAAAGCCGATCCCTTTGTGCGAAATTATCCAATATAAATTCATCCGCCCGTAAAAGTCTCTCCCATTGCACCCTTCCAATTCCCGTGGAGGATTAAAAATGAATCTCTTTGGCTCCCAGCTGCCTTCGAACGTCTGTCGAACTCGCGATGCATAAATCGTAGTTAAAGGATTCGAGTGATTACTCTCATCTTTCCAGCTATTGTCCATCCTCGTTGTAACGGAGAGGAGAAGCGAGCACTTCCGAGCTTCTCCAAGCATTCTCCATCAACGTTCTCCGAGGAAAAAATCCGAAAAAATCCTCCGCGATAAGTTCCGATGGCTACCATAAATCAAACTTTTTTGTCGAAATACGTTTACACTTTACACGATCCCTCTTGATCCAGGCGTCGCAACTTAAAAACGATCATTATCGTCAAGTGGACTGCGGATTTCATGCACTTACAGCACTTCCGATGCTTCGTACTACAATATTTTACAAAGTTCCGTACGATACCCGCGGCTATCGCGTTGTAAAAATCTATATTTGCATAAAGGTCTGTTGGCGAGTTTATCCGGCAGCCGATCAGCAATTTACCCGGCGGATTACGGGGCCGCGCTTTAGATATCCGCGGTGTTTACAAACGGATAAATACGTCCGCATTCTTAATTAGTTCCCGAAGCAGGATCCCGAAGCTTCGCGCGGAATCGTTTTTCGAGGCCTTGTAACTTTCTCGAGTTACGTCGTCGGAGATAAGAGGGCGCGGGGATGATAGGACGCAGGGCCGCGTGTTTTTCGAGCGCCACGGACAAAAGATGGCGACCGAGCGGCCAGATAATCAGTTTATCCGGGACATACCTGCCCTATTTCGCATATTATGGCCCTATACACAGGCTACATGCCCGTCGGGTTTCCCTCTTATCTGCGAAACCCGTCACCCGGTGAATTTCTCCGCGACTAATTCAACCCCTCCGCCTGGGCCGCTTTGATAGCTCAACCTATCTGGCTTTAATCCCGTCCTCTCGCCTCCTCCGATTCGATGGCAAGCGAATGGACTTTCTTCCTACCCTTCCCAACCATCCCCTTGCCCCTAACCCCCTCGATTCAACTCTTTGCACTCGGAGACTTTTCTCGGATCAACTCGAAACAATAGCGCGACGAAAAGCACGTTCTCGAAAAAGGTGCATCTTCGGGAATTATTTCCGGGGAACACGGATTTTCTGCGAGAGCTTCACCTGGCGGGCTCGAATCTGTATACAGCGGACCATGTCTCGGAATTTTTCAACGCGGAATATCCACGGCTGGCTTTGTGACATAAACAATTCCGCATCAATGTTTCAGTCTTGCGTCAATAGTTAATTATTCTGCCATTCTGAAAAAGCTCGGTGAAAAATCAAAGGGAAACGAGTAGAAATTCTGACGCCGCGCTGCACAGTGTGGCCGATCGCCGAGCCAGCTGTTCAATATTTAAAAAGTGCTTTCAATGACTTCTTTTAAGAAAAATCTTGGTGTATATGGCGAATCTACTGAATCTAGGGACGCGGGATCGGGCCAAGAAAAGGAAGAGTCCCTGACCCTTCCACCACCCTCCCTGTTTACGCGACAGTACAAGAAAATATAATTATAAAATTATTTAAATAAAAATAAATTTTTAAAAAATACTACGTTTTTAAAACGGACTAAAAAGTATAAAATAAAATTTTAAAAAACGCCACGTTTAAAAACGGACTAAAAAGTATAAAATAATTGTTTCTAGCCCCATACAGATTCCTAACCCCGTACAGATAGTCCTGAAAATTTGTGATTGTGAATTTTGAATAGCTATGAAAACACTTGTAAGATTTAAAACGAAAAACGTGGGGCGCAAGATAATACATAGTAAGGAGTGTAGAGAGAGTAGCTGCCGCTGAGGAAACTCGTAAAACAGTTTATCTCATTTGCAGTGCAATAAAATTGTTAGTGATTTAGGTGTTCATGCATCAATTATCTATTGCATGTGCCCCACGTTTTTCGTTTTAAATCTTACAAGTATTTCCATAGCTATTCAAAATTCACAATCACAAATTTTCAGGACTATCTGTACGGGGTTAGGAATCTGTATGGGGCCAGAAAAAATTATTTTATACTTTTTAGTCCGCTTTTAAACGTGGCGTTTTTTAAAATTTTATTTTATACTTTTTAGTACGTTTTAAAAACGTTGTATTTTTAAAAAATTTATTTTTATTTAAATAATTATTTTCTGCTTTTTAGCCTTAAATGTGTGAAATTTTACAATCGATTTTGAACATTTTGATGAGATTATAACAGAGACATGTAGTCAATTTCAGACGGTATTGCGACGCGTCATATCGAAAACGAACGCCGTGGTAAAATGTCAAAGATATAGGTTCGACGAAGAATTTCGGTGTAACTGTTCTTTCGCTTGGTAAACAAACATTATACTATAATAATACGTAGTAACTTTGTAAACACCGCACGGAGCTCGAACGCACACTGACGCACACTGAGCTCCTTCGGTGCGAAGCGGGTCAGTGGAGTGGGGATGAGTCAGAGTGGGAACACGTAGTAGAGTGGGGACGCTGAACGCGAAGACGTACTACGTCACGCGGCGGGTGGTGCAAAGGTTCAAATTATTAATAATTTATATCTCCTGAACGTAGGCTTTTTTAAAAAATTTTTTAAAATATTGCATTGTCATCCAGTTCTGAGCTATGTTTAAAATTTCAAGTCTCTAGCTCATCGGGAAGTTAGTTTAAAATCAATTGCAAAATTTGTACCGAACAGACAAACAGACAAACAAGAAAGCGAGCTAATAAAACCGTGGTAAAAAGAGAAAAAACTAGACATTACGGTCATTACATGTTCTTTGCCATAGAAATTGAAAAATTCCTCATTGTCAAAGATGGACGTATATGGATATGAAACTGGTAAAATGTGATAAGGAAATAATCCACAAAGGATGAGCATCCATGCTTTTGAGGTTATGATAGGTTCCTAGCAAGTTACACATTTCTAAAGTTTTAAAAGGATTGTAATTATCAAAGAAATTACTCCACTAAATAAAATAATGGATGTTAATGTAATATAATATAATACTTACGTGCTTTTATGTACTCCACAGCTGGTGACAATGGTTTTATTTAAGAGAACACGGCTAAATGTAAAGATTTCACTAATAATCAGCGGTTCAGATAATAATAATTCAATAATTCAGAGGTTCAGCAAGCGCTTCATTGTTTACTTAAAACCAGTTTAAGGTCCCTTTAGCTAAATATTTGTTACGTTTCGAGATCTCAAGCATATAATTAAACGCCACACAAGCGTTGGGAGACAAAGACCAATTTTCATTTTGAGACTTTTGGACAGCTTGATTGGCGATCGGTCACACTGTGCGCCGCTTCTAGTGATCGCAACATTAATTTCAGGTAATCCCGAGCTGGGACAAAAGGGAAACATGTTAAGCTGCCATATCTCCAGCCGATGATTCGAGCGACGAATTCCTCGATTAATAAACACTCTCCTCCCAACCGGTGATCACACCGATGTGTACATTCTGCGATCATAATTTCCGTTAGTTTGGACAACGTGCCGTGAACTCGCTCGAATATTGAATCTAAACGGGATAGATAGAGTTCGGGGATGGGCGCGGAACGAAGATAAACGCGATTCGGGTTCGGAACTGCAGTCGTGTGAAACTTTTGGCAAATAGATTCGCCTCGGAGAGTGGAGGAGAGAGAGGACTTTGAAACACGGGAATGAATGGGTGCATGAAGCATCGATGTAGATACATTACCGCGGCGACTGTTACCCGGCATGCAATCGTTCCGCGGGTAAATCGAATTTTTTCGCGCCACCTACGCTCCTTCACGAAACGGATAAATAAGTTTCTGTTCCGGGGATTCGGATCGGTGAACTCCTACAATAGACGTCAACAGGTCCCCGGGCGATATATTTTATACCGGCTTTCGTAATATACAGGGTGGGTCACAAAAGTATTTCTTCTTCGCCTAATTCAAAGAAACATTTAGAAAAACAGTCTAGTAATGTTTAGAAGTAAATTAAGATTGGAAATGGTAAATAATCCTAATGAAGCGACAACAAGATCAGGAACAACTTTCGATGCAGTATTTGCAAGACATTTAGACAAAATTGAATCAAGAATATTTATATCATATTTTAGCTATTACAAGCCAATTGTTTCAATGATAGAATCATAGAAAATCATAGAAAAAATAAAGAACGGTCAAAATTTGCGACGCAAAGAAGCAGAGCGTATGGGAAATGCTGTGAACTATGTGTCTTTCTTTCCCATACGCTCTTCTTCTTTGCATCGCAAATTTTGATCGTTCATTATTTTTTCTATGATTTTCCATGATTCTATCATTAAAACAATTGGCTTGTGATAGCTAAAATATGATATAAATATTCTTGATTCAATTTTGTCTAAATGTCTTGCAAATACTGCATCGAGAGTTGTTCCTGATGATCTTGTTGTCGCTTCATTAGGATTATTTACCATTTCCAATCTTAATTTACTTCTAAACATTACTAGACTGCAAGAAGTTTCACTTCTGCCGCGCGTGGTTTTCCACGCGTATGGTTTTTTACTTACCTGACACCTGTCAAAATTTTTCAGGTTAGTTTAGAACAAGGATTTGGATAATTGTTTATAAATCTTTCAGTCGGAACAAAATCCGATGAGAAACTGCATGTGAAAGTAGCTGGAGGTTGATTCTATGTTATCCAATTGCAAATGTTCACAAATTAACTCTGGTTAATTAGCTATTAACAATTGTTGCGCGAGCTGATTGTTTCGGAAGTTCCCATAATGCGTAAAACAAGGAGGGTCGAACGTTACGACAAGGACAGACATACATAACATACCACTTCTCCAAAATTTGTTAATAACTAACAATTTAAGCATTAGACCTGCATAAAACAGAAATGGGAATGTAGCCAAGGCTTCATTTTACATTTCCAATCTTAAAAGTTCACCAAAGAAGTCTTTAAAGTTAGTGAATTAATTATGAAAATGTTACTTGTCAAACTATTCGAGGTTATTCGCGACATTTCGTCACTTCCGTAACGCTAGAAAATTGTAGCCCCCTCAGCAAAGAAGTTTCACTTCAAAAATATCATTTACCTTAAAGGGAGAGCCTCGTGTACATGACCTGTTTTTCAAGAAATTTTTTTGAAAAATGTAATGCGTAGATTGATTTAAAATTTGAGGTATCATTTATTAATGTTGTAATGTAACAAAAAATATCTTTTGTATCAAAAGAAATAATATCTTTTTGTTTTGTCGGCGCGCCGGGCCGACTGTGCCAACTCGCGTCTAAATCGCGCTCTGATTGGTCCTTGTTTTTCGTTAATAACTCCTAAACAAAGCCGCCGATAACATTTTTGCAAAGGAAAATATCGCTTGAAATGGTCCCAGGAACCTTCCATTTCAGGGAAGTTTAGGAATTTTGGGACACCCTGTAGTTATCTGTCGCTTTTAACTTGCATATCTCGCTTCCCATGGAATATCTGTTCCTGCCATATTTTTATGGAAAGAGGTGTTGCTCGCTGGAACGTGCTAACAAAGCACTTCCATGGAGCAGGTATTTCAGAATTTTTACAATACAAGTTTCATGAAAAGAAGATATTTTAGAATGTCCATTGAAGATCGTTCTATAAGAGAATCAGAATGCAAAACGTGTGTCGGTTATCGATTTAACTGTAACAATTCTTTGATACTGCTGTAGTGAATTAAATACACGCTATCGTATTCAGCGTTCGTTACAATGCTCGAGAACTTTTTTTTTATATCAATGAACGGTCTGCCTTCGTTACAGATGAATTTTCATTTTTATTTTCAATTTTTACAATCAAATAATCATCGATATATATATGAAAATTTGTAAGACTTGAACGTGTGCAATTTTACTGAAAAATGAAGTTACTTTTCGCGAGCACCGTTGATAAGAGGATTTTTACTACCGGCTGCAAACTATAGAAAAGTATCCTGTGGCAGTAGTGTATAGGTAGCAGCAGGGTCAGTCGAGCGTGGCTCTCCGTTACGAGCACGGAGGGATTAATTGTTTCGAGTGAATTATCCGATGCAGCGGCTTTTTTCGATCGTTGGACGATGCACGATAACGCGAGCGACAGAAGAGCAGAGAATCCCATTAAGTCGGCCAAGAAACTGGTAAACGAGTTTTATCGCGTTCGAGGACCGAACTCGAAAGGGGAAAAAATCCCTCGAGAATCTTAATCGGGTTATCTCAAAGGACTCTGGGCATAGAACTGATCGACGGGAGTCACTGAATCCGGCACGTATCGACGAAACGGCATTGCCTTCGTTCGTGCTCGAACAAAAATAAATTCTAAAAAATAAAATTCAATGTTTAAAGGGTGTAGCAGACTAAGAATGGTCCAGCGGCCCCACCCACAATTTTTATTGATATTGTGTGGGAAACAATGGTTTTGGGTTGAAAGATAATCCCCTAAAATTTTAAGTCGCTAACCCTTCTTATAAGGATGATATGAGGGTAAATACCCTTAACTATTGTCACGTCTTCCGACTTGTTGCCATAGGTTATAAGCATAGTTAATAAGAGTAGGATATTGTGATCGTAATTACACTGTCCAACAAATTCAAACTTTTTTTTTACTTTTCGATTCTCACGATGCGATTCTTATAGAGTTTTTCGCGCTGATTCCGAATCTGTCCTTAATTTTTCTCCTAGACGCACAGTTTTTGAGAAATTTGAGTTTGAAAAAATGACCTATTTTTCAACTTTGAACAAATATTGTGATGTTATTATAAAAGATATTGAATTGATCTTTACATAAAAAGATTCTCTAGACTTTCCCGAATCCAGTGATGTGCAATAGTAATACATTATGATTGTTTAAACATGTTTAAACATGTTTAAACAATCATTAAAGACGGAGAGGCACCACTTTTGCACCAATTTTTTACGATATTTTTGAATTTATCTCAAAAAATAAGGGTCCGGCAGAAAATCGAACTATACCACACGATAGTGCAGACTTTTATCTTGAGAAACCCCCCTTTGAAGTTTGAAACGTCGACGTTTTTACCGAAACAGAAAGCAAAATATCTTCGCCCGACACGAGCTGCCGCCAGTGGCGCTCACCACTACAATGGGCGTTCCACGGGATACGCCGCGGCGAACGCCCGTTGTAGTGGTGAGCGCCACTGGCGGCAGCTCGTGTCGGGCGAAGATATTTTGCTTTCTGTTTCGGTAAAAACGTCGACGTTTCAAACTTCAAAGGGGGGTTTCTCAAGATAAAAGTCTGCACTATCGTGTGGTATAGTTCGATTTTCTGCCGGACCCTTATTTTTTGAGATAAATTCAAAAATATCGTCAAAAATTGGTGCAAAAGTGGTGCCTCTCCGTCTTTAATGATTGTTTAAACATGTTTAAACAATCATAATGTATTACTATTGCACATCACTGGATTCGGGAAAGTCTAGAGAATCTGTTTATGTAAAGATCAATTCAATATCTTTTATAATAACATCACAATATTTGTTCAAAGTTGAAAAATAGGTCATTTTTTCAAACTCAAATTTCTCAAAAACTATGCGTCTAGGAAAAAAATTAAAAACAGATTCGGAATCAGCGCGGAAAGCTCTATAAGAGTGGCATAGTGAGAATCGAAAAGATTTTTGGCTGTTGGACAGTGTTATTAATAATATTCGTTAGATATAAGTAGTCATACTTCGCTCCGATCATTACATCCGATTCTCACGTCATACCATACACCCATTCCTATCTTAACCCTTGTATAATAATCATATCTGAATGTATTCCCCGTAGCAGTTTCACGTAGCATTCCCTGTAATCATTAATCGCACATCTCATAACATCCGTAGAAGATAAGACACACATATATACGACCTCGCGATCCCAAAAAGAGTTCAGTTAATTCAGTTCAATTCGGACAGTCAGTCCGTCACGTTCGTTCAAGACCCCAGCGAGGCTCGTCGCCTCCTGGATGTCCCGGTCTGGACTCCGACGAGTCCTCGCTCTCATCCGCCTTTGAGCGGTCTTGCTATATCACGCGCTTCTAATTCATTGTAATTCCATTTCATACGTTACAAATATATTCCCAGTTATTAATATAATAAGTGAGTCTGGCTTAGTTCTTCTCCCTACATCCTCGCGCTTGTGATACGTGACGTTCGTCAACCGAGGATCACCAATGACGTGATCTTCCCAGGACGAGTGAGGATCATCGTTCTCCCTACGACGACCCAGCCTGATTCGACTGCAGCCGTCAACCAATCGCCATACTCAACTGTCCGATAAGTCGCTAAGCATTTCCCTGCGAAGATTCTCGCCGTCTCAGTTATCTCTCTTCTCGTCCGCCGTTTCGGGTGAATCTACTATCTGTAGGTGTTAAGTAGTATACGCATGTTCGCGAAAGTCGTGGTTCCCAGTCAGACGTCGGACGTACGTGCCGCGTGGACAAAAGGTTGTACATACATATCGCATTTGAGCGTCCAGTAAGGGGAATGGGTCGCGGAACGATAATTTCGCGGAAGTCAGACTTCGGGACGTAACACTATATCATTTTTTTTCTCGGTTGTTAATTAAGATATTCAGATTTAAAAAACACGAAAATATTCGAACTTACCTCCTTCATGTCATATATTTTTTTCACAATTGTGATCAAATTATTAAGGGCAGAAAAAAATTATTTAACTTTTTGAGGGTGGGGATTGCAAGCAACGCTTCTAGTTACCACTTCCAAAAATTTCAAGAACATGTTACTATCTCATAAGTATATACAAATGTTTCAAGATGATTAGATTGGTGGAACATAATAAGAATAACACTGTCCAACACCAAATTTGTTCCCTAATTACTGTTGGGTCCTTCGTATAGAGTTTTTTGCGCTGATTCCGAATCTGTTTTTAATTTTCTTCCTATACGCACAGTTTTTGAGAAACATGACTTTGAAAAAAGAACATATTTTTCAACATTAAACAAATATTGTAGTGTTATTATAAAAGATATTGAATTGTTCTTTATAGAAAAAGATTCTGTAGACTTTCCCGAATACAGCGATATCAAATATTAATACATTATGATTGTTTAAACATGTTTAAATAATCACTAAAGGCGGAGAGACACCACTTTTGCACCATTTTTTGAGGATATTTTTCAATTTATCTCAAAAAATAAGGGTCCAGCGGAAAATCGAACTATACCACTCGATAGAGCAGACTTTTATCTTGAGAAACCCCGCTTTGAAGTTTGAAACGTCGACGTTTCTTTCGAACCAGAAAGCAAAATATCTTCGCCCGACATGAGTTACCGCCAGTGGCGCTCACCATTACAACGGTCGTTCGCCGCTCCGTATCCCGTCGCTGCGCCGTATCTCGTCCCGAGCGCCACTGGCGGCAACTCATGCCAAGCGAAGATATTTTGCTTTCTGGTTCGAAAAAATCGTCGACGATCCAAACTTGACAGGGTGGCTTCTCAAGATAAAAGTCTGCTCTATCGAGTGGTATAGTTCGATTTTCCGCTGGACCCTTATTTTTTGAGATACATTGAAAAATATCCTCAAAAATTGGTACAAAAGTGGTGTCTATCCGTCTTTAATGATTGTTTAAACATGTTTAAACATTCATAATGTATTAATATTTGATATCGCTGTATTCGGGAAAGTCTACAGAATCTTTTGCTATAAAGAACAATTCAATATCTATTATAATAACATCACAATATTTGTTTAAAGTTGAAAAATATGTTTTTTTTTCAAAGCCATGTTCCTCAAAAACTGTGCGTATAGGAAAAAAATTAAAAACAGATTCGGAATCAGCGCAAAAAACTCTATAAGAAGGACCCAATAGTAAATAGGGAACATAAAAAAAGTTGAAATTTGTTGGACAGTGTAATCATTTTTTTTAAATTCAATACTATATTTTTTCTTCAGAAAATAATAGCAGGTACTGAGACAAATCTAAAAAGGTGCCTATGATATTATTCTGAGTTGATTAAAGGTAAGTCGTTAGCTTTCGTACTTCATCGACCTACGCACAGTGGGGTATTTCGATGTAAAACGGGATTAAATTATTGTAGCGTTGTTTATGTTCTCAGAGTCATAAATAAGTAGATCATTGAATTCGTCTTGACTCCAGTTATAAGATTATGAAATAAAAATTGTACTTTAAATTTACTATAAATCGACAGTTGACGCGCCGGGCCGACTGTGCCAAATCGCGTCTAGGTCGCGCTCTGATTGGTCCGTGTTTTTCGTTAATAACTCCTAAACAAAGCCGCGGATAACATTTTTGTTAAGGAAAATATCGCTTCAAATCATTTCAGGAACCTCCCATTTCCGGAAAGTTCAGGAATTTTGGGACACCCTGTATAGTCACCCATGATAAAATAATTCTAATTCTTGATCGTAAATGTTAACAGATTTGAAAATGCTTTCGGCGCTACCGTTTCGATCAATTACTACCTTATAGCAATTTTGCAAAAGATTTACTCCGAGGTTTCTGTCCTGTTTTGAACCTTTGTCAAGGTTGGAAATTTGCTTTTACTATAGTAACTTTGTCTATGTCAAATTAAACATTTAGAATTGATGTGTAACGATTGCTAGTTGGAAATATACTGTATAACATTGAAATATACTGTATAACATACTGTCGTATGTTTCCAACCAGCAATCGTTACACATCAATTCGAAATGTTTAATTTGACATAGACAAAGTTACTATAGTAAAAGCAAATTTCCAACCTTGATAAAGGTTCAAAACAGAACCGAAACGTCGGAGTAAATCTTTTGCAAAATTGCTATAAGGTAGTAATTGATCGAAACGGTAGCACCGAAAGCATTTTCAAATTTATATAGTCACCATTCTTTTCTAAATCTGTTTACGAATGGTTTTGTAATTTTAGACAATTTGACGAGAAGTCACGCTACTCGCTCTTCTTATCAACCAGTCCATCAACGCTGTCCGACACGAACAGCCCGTGGGAAAAAATCGTGAACGGTATTGAATCATGTACGAACACATAGCGACAAGGTTTTTAATCGTACATCATTTAATTTCACAGTAACAAATTCCTGAAGCGATACATTTTCTGATTGAGCGGGAAGATAGCCCCAAGGGTTCCTATTTGAAATAACATATCGGGAACTCGACTCCGGACAAATCGATTCGATGAAACGATATCGTGGAACCGGCGTGCATCCCCATTGGACAGACAAACTTTCCGCGCGTTTTCCTCCGGTTTTCCCTGCGGGCACGCGAGCCGAACTTTTATCTCGCGCGAAGCCCGAAGAATTTAATATCGGTGACACGAAAAAACAACCGCAAACGAGCGCGAAATTTCGCCGATCCGTTCGCGCGCTCGCGGGAACCTTCGGTTTTAATAACGATACGTTCTCCCGTTGATTTCCGACGGTATTTCTTTCGCGGATTTCGAGAGTTGTCTCTCGGGGAGGTTGACGAAAAAAATTGCCCCTCTGAAAAACACCCGCGAATTTCGGTAGAGTCATTTCTATGGTAATCGCGGCAGCCGGTGCTCGTGGTCGTAGAAGGGAAAATTCGTTCACGCCGAATTTTAAAAGCGTATCCCGACGACGTTCCGGCGAATGCACTTTGATTATTAAATGCCCTTCGATCGCGAGCCCTCCCGGCAACGTGCTCGATCATCCCCTTCACAGATACGCGCGCGACTCGATTTACATTCGTTCGTCGCGAATCAATTATCGAGACGAGAATAAAGAATTAGGGTACAGATATAGTGGAGCGGTGAACATCGCGGCTAAATCAAACCAATGTAATTAAATGCGACTGTTTGACAGTGGACGGGGACAAGAGAATAGCGGTGCACATACAGTGGGTGTACAAAGTATTCATACACTTTTTAAAAACTAATAACATTTTTATAATTGTACCAAACAACCTGATTTTTTATAATCAATTAGAAGCATTGGTTTACGAAATGATATACAAAAAAGATTTTCCAAAAATTATAATTGACAAGGTTAAGTGCAAAAATAATAAAGGCATTTTTTAAAATTGTTTTATTTGGGTCCTTAATGAAAATTTAAAACATATGTTTGCTAGATGCACAAGTAAGTAAACGCTAACGTCTTAGTACGACAGTAATGGTATTTTAGAGTTATTTGAATTGAAATATCTCCTGAACTACTAACTTTCCGACATACATAGGTTAGTACTTTTTTATAACGAATGTCCAGCTGCATCGGTTGATGTATTAAAAAATACCTCATTCCATTTAAAAAAATGAAGGTGACCTTCATATCTATAAAAAAATGACACAAAAACGAAATTTTGTTTTGGCATCGTGTGAGCCCCATTGTACCATTCAACTTTGTCCTTACCATATTTTACGTATCTTTAGAAACAACAAAGATATTTGAGGTGCAAACGTTCGGTAACTCACCCTGTATATAGGGTGAGCTTTCAATTTTGAATATCTACTCCTGGATTTTCGTATGCGTGGTCGGGCCGGCCTTCTCCGCCCCCCGCCACCTAATCCTAATTAATTCTGATCGCATGATTTTTATTACTAGTTCAAATTCTGTATGACGGATATGTAGAATGCAAAAATTAAAAAAAAATGTTTTCGGTTACCTATAATCCGCATTTGTAAGCAATACGATATTAGTCGATGAAATACGTGTTACTCCATGACTCTTTCTCTTTTTGGTTATAACAGTTATGGTCCCTGTTTTTCTTACAAGAAATCATTAAAAGCACTTTCTGAACTTTGAACAGCTACAGTGGGTGTACAAAGTATTCGTACACTTTTTAAAAACTAATAACATTTTTATAAATGTACCAAACAACCTGATTTTTTATAATCAATTAGAAGCATTGGTTTACGAAATGATATACAAAAAAGATTTTCCAAAAATTATAATTTACAAGGTTAAATGCAAAAATAAAAAAGGCATTTTTTAACACTTTTTTATTTGGATCCTTAATGAAAATTTAAAATGTATGTTTTGTAGATCTATGTTAGTCAGACACATGTTGAAAATTTCATTGAAATCGATTAACATACAAACGAGCTACAAGCGGTTAAAAATTGTGAAAATCGTAGTTTTCCACGACTTTTGATCAGTTTCTGCTTAAAATCCACAGAATCGTACATCTTTCGACGCCTGTTGTTTTTTCCTGCGTCAATCGACTTCGATGAAATTTCCAACATGTGTATAAAGAACATGGATCTAGAAAACATATGTTTTAAATTTTCATTAAGGACCCAAATAAAAAAGTTTTAAAAAATGCCTTTTTTATTTTTCCCTGCAACCTTGTAAATTGTAATTTTTGGAAAATCTTTTTTGCATATCAGTTTGTAAACTAATGCTTCTAATTGATTATACAAAATCAGGTCGTTTGGTACAATTATAAAAAAGTTATTAGTTTTTAAAAGGTGTACGAATACTTTGTACACCCACTGTAGGTTTTACACTCCAAAATTCACCCTTTTGCAAGTCAATTTGACATTTCTGCAAATCAACTTCACCGATTAAGAATATTTAGAAGTAATCATTTATTTATTTCGATTAAATTATGTATTTATTTAGGGACGCGTCAACGGTGTCATTACTGCGAGAGAACAATCAACACTCAATACGCTCCAATAAATATGTATTTTCATTTCTAACATTTATTAATCAGAAAATGACTACACTGAATATACATATCTACACTATTCTACACACAGTTTTCGCACATTACAAAGTTAATGAACTGTGAATTACTTTTAAATACGTATTTGATGTACATCTTTGCAATAAATAAATTTGAACAAATTTTATCTGATTTTTTTTCTGATTATCTGAATTTTCATTAAGGGTCCAAATAAAAAAGTTTTAAAAAATGCCTTTTTTATTTTTGCATTTAACCTTGTAAATTATAATTTTTGGAAAATCTTTTTTGTATATCATTTCGTAAACCAATGCTTCTAATTGGTTATAAAAAATCAGGTCGTTTGGTACAATTATAAAAAAGTTATTAGTTTTTAAAAGGTGTACGAATACTTTGTACACCCACTGTAGAGACAAAAATCACCGGACACCACCACTCGCCGCTCCACTACATTCCCGTACTTATACCCCCGCTTACTTCGTTACCGCCATTCCAAAAATATTGTTCACCGTTCCGCATGAATAAAAGCCACTCTCCGCGTTTAACTATTTCGTGTTTTAATTTCAATTTTCACGACTATCTCCAGAAAATTTTACTGAAGAGAAGCAAAAAATGGAAAATGCTCGAGATTTTATTAATTCGGCGAACGAATCGATGTCAATCCATTAGTGCAGAAACACGTGATTCCCAGCGGAGTGCACGGGGGTTAAGACAAAAAATTCATACGATTTTATCCGATAAAGCAAGAATATTTCCGTGGCAACCGGACGGATCCTTCGCAATTAATTCTTTATTTGATCTTGCAAATAAAATGTTAAGGCGCGCGGTTTTATAAAGTACTAGGGGTTGTTCCCGATACCGTGGTTTCCCTCCAAACATTTCGCGGAAGATACGTTTCCTTTGGTCGGAATATAAAATGGGAAATATCGTGTACCGATTCCCAAAGACAACATATCGCGGCGAAATAAACCACCGTCGCTGATCGATCTCGATATCGAATATTTAATTCCGATACCGTCGGTGTGGGTGTGCGCGCGTGTGCGTCGCGGCTGTTATATCGAAATCGCAGCTCTCGAACGAGTTTGCCAACCGAATTAATTTGCTCGCTGACAAACGGGGATAATATAAAATGTGCTGTCGACGCTTTCGCTGGGAATTATGAACTAGTAATTTCGGTTGTTCCGCAGTTCTGGTGTTAATTGGAGTACGCGCGCGTATGGTCCGTGAAAAGCACGGGATTGCAACTGACGAGACAAGTTTTTAATGACCGTAACAAGAGACTCGTCGCGCGCGTTAATGCCAGAAATGAAACGGCAACCTCCATTTCGCGAACGTCCCCTGCCTTTTCGCGTGCAAATCTGCCCGCTTCTCCTCGATCATTGACGCACTCGATGAACGTTGGAAAAAATTGTTCAATCCTGCAAAACTTCTTCGTTCCGCCGTTCGGACCTCCTAGCGTTGAATTATGGGTCTGGGAATATTTCAGTCAATTTTTGGAAGCCGAACACCACGCGCTCGAGCTTTGGAAAAAATTGTTGAACGGTGCAAAAGTTATTCGTGAAAAATTTGGAATATTTTCGAAAATGCGCTCGATCTCTGAACGAAATTTGTTCGTTAGTCGTGCGGACCTTCTAGCCTTGAATGATGAATGTAGGATTATTTTAGACAATATTTAAAAGTGGAACGCGCTGTTAAAAATTACTGAATGCTCCGAAATTCATTTATTTTAACATTGGGAGCTTCTGACTTCGACCTGTGAACTTTAAAGTATTTTCGAACATTTTTCGAAGCGGAGTACCTACCATATCGTAGGGTTAATCGGAACGCGTAATTATAGCTGCCGCCTCGGCTCGTCGCTTATGGCACGTCTTCTCCAGAAATTGCAAACAGCTCGCGAACCATTCTTCGCGGAAGCCTGATTGCGAATGACTCGTTCGCAGCTGGCAATTAGGAGCAATACGCGTCTGGGAACGAAAGTTTAGGAAATTAAATTTCACCGTGTGCGGAAACGATCTCGCTAGCTTTCAGTTATTAATTAATCGACCCCCGTATATTCCTAAGAAATCCAGAATAATATGCAAATTTCATTAATAAAATCCTCCAGGATGTAATACATCACCGACAGCTCTTTCATTTACTTTTCATACGAGAACCAACTGCGTCGGAGGCTTAGCGAAAGGATCATCGGGCTAAATTGGTTCCAGCTTTAATCGCGACGGAGAAACGAATTTGTAACAGTTACGACGAAGAGATTTAAGACGAGGGGACATCGAGCTCGAACAAACAGCGCTTCCGAGGTACACGGGTGCAGGTGCACTTTCGGTGCGCTCCGCGGAAGCAATCAGGATTTCGAGATGGGGGTCAGGTTGGCGTGACAAAGGGCGGATGGCTCGCGAATTTCGACGAATCGCGCGGCTCGCTGTCTCGAACAACGCCGATCCGATGAATCGCGCTTCTCGCGGGGCAAACCAAAGCGCTAATTAAAGCTCGAGCTTGTTAGCCGGTTGAAACGTTTTTATTCGATTTGCTGGAGGCCGGTATTTATGGATCGCGTCCGTTGTTGCTCGCCCACGAATAATAGGATCCTCGGTGAATTCCCAGGAGCGACTCGATTATAGTTCGATCGACGAGCAGCTTGTGTATGTCCACGCGTGTGTATCCGCTCGTGTGCGTTTCAGGGTGTACGTACAATCTGTGGTGGGTGTGTGTGCGGCGTGGTTCGTGCGGAGATTACCGAGAGAGGGCAGAGAGAGAGAGAGAGAGAGGCATGCTTGACAAGCGGCGTTTTAATTTGACGTCGATTAGTCAAGACCGAGGTTGCGGATCGTGGTCCGATAGGAGAGAGGCTTGGTGGTTACATCGGCCCAACAACGAGCCTCTGTGCATTCTACGGATGCACTCGTGTTGCGAGCCACCACCGACGCCGACCGACGTCGACCAACGCCGCCGCGCGTGTTTGCTTTGCTCCGCGTTCTTGCTAATTGCGATCATCCCTTGGCACCGCGCGATCACCGACAGCGATACACGCTCACAATAAAACGATCTCATCCTACTCCACTCCAGAACCAAACACTGCTCGCCGACCAATTTCAAGGACTGGCCGGCTATCGCTGAACCCTTCAAACGAGTCCTCCTGGTAATCGAAACCCTTCAAATGAAAATCCATTTTCTTGTTGCCGATACACATACCCTGGCCATCGCCAATATCCCCTTTCCATAGCCAATACTGGACTCTTATATGCATTGACCGGCTCGATAAAAATCCGGGCCACATTTTTCTCCGTCGACAGCAATTTCATGAATTTTAGAAATTCAACATCACTAATTCTGAAAAAGAAACAAAAAAATGGTAAATAATCCTAATGAAGCGACACAAGATCATCAGGAACAACTCTCGGTGCAGTATTTGCAAGACATTTAGTCAAAATTGAATCATGAATATTTATATCATATTTTAGCAGTCCATTTTTGCCGGACCGCAAGGGTCCGTTTTTTTCAATTTTTGGTCTTATTTTTGATATTATAGCTGTAATATTCGAGCACAATGTAGCATAAACTTAGCACAACTCAGCACAACTGTTGAAATTATTTAATTTAACAAGAGGGGACTAGCTTCTAGGAGGCGACCCTTACAACCTCGTGTACGTATATGTGTCTAGCGGTGTGTGAGTGTGCTACCACACTGTCGCTCGAAACCGAATCCACACCCTTGAGATAGCTGTTTCAATTTTTATAGTACATAGAATAATAATAATAATTTATAATACGGTGCCGTAGATACGGCGCGGCGGAGAACGATAATATAGGATAATATAATATAGGGTACGCCCAACCACATGACGTATGTAGTCTTTTGAATTCAAATTAAATAAAAATAAATTTTTTAAAAATACCACGTTTAAAAACGGACTAAAATGTATAAAATAATTTTTTCTAGCCCCATACAGATTCCTAACCCCGTACAGATAGTCCTGAAAATTTGTGATTGTGAATTTTGAGTAGCTATGAAAATACTTGTAAGATTTAAAACGAAAAACGTGGGGCGCAACATAATACATAGTAAGGAGTGTAGAGAGTAGCTGCCGCTGAGGAAACTCGCAAAACAGTTCGTATCATTTGCAGTGCAATAAAATTGTTAGTGATTTAGGTTTTCATGCATCAATTATCTATTGCATGCGCCCCACGTTTTTCGTTTTAAATCTTACAAGTATTTTCATAGCTATTCAAAATTCCCAATCACAAATTTTCAGGACTATCTGTACGGGGTTAGGAATCTGTATGGGGCTAGAAAAAATTATTTTATACTTTTTAGTCCGTTTTTAATTTAAATATATTAATTTAATTTAATTAAAAATATTTAATTATATATTAAATATTTAATTTTATACTTTTTAGATCGTTTTAAAAACGTGGTATTTTTTAAAAATTTATTTTTATTTAAATAATTATTTTCTGCTTTTTAGCCTTATATGTGTGAAATTTTACAATCGATTTTGAACATTTTCATGAGATTATAACAGAGACATGTAGTAAATTTCAGACAGTATTGCGACGCGTCATATCGAAAACGAACGCCGTGGTAAAATGTCAAAGATAAAGGTTCGACGGAGAATTTCGGTGTAACTGTTCTTTTGCTTGGTAAACAAACATTATACTATAATAATACGTAGTAACTTTGTAAACACCGCACGGAGCTCGAACGCACACTGACGCACACTGAGCTCCTTGGGTGCGAAGCGCGTCAGTCAAGTGGGGATCAGTCAGAGTGGGAACACGTAGTAGAGTGGGGACGCTGAACGCAAATTTATATCTCTTGAACGCATAGGCTTTTTTAAAAAAAATTTTTGTAATATTGCATTGTCATCCAGTTCTGAGCTATGTTTAAAATTTCAAGTCTCCAGCTCATCGGGAAGTTAGTTTTAAATCAATTGCAAAATTTGTACCGAACAAACAGACAGACAAGAAAGCGAGCTAATAAAAATGTGGTAAAATTGTGCTCCTGTCATTCCCCTCTAGAACTTTTCGTTGACTGGACTTGAGCTAATATAAGCGTGGTAAAAAGGAATTTCACAGTTCGGAATTGGTTTTCTATGAATCCGCGTAAGTCGAGGACTTATTAACCCTTTGCACTCCGCTGTCCCCTCTGAGGCACCACTAGAAATTGTTGTATCATTATTCAAAATATTGTTTACATTATTAAATATATCGGTATCTAATCGATTACTAAACATTTAGGTATTGTATGAGGTATTCTACCAATTTCATATCCGTACAATTTTAAAAATCATAGGGAATGGAAGTATTCTAGATCGGAAGAAATGTTTAATTTTCCAGTTAAAATAGCTCGGAGTGCAAAGGGTTAATAGACTGCGGATCTTTCTGCAAAATAAGAAACGTTCGCATGGATTGCAGAACACGGGAGCCAAATGGAAATTGTATTCTACTTTTAATTATCGTATTAAGCTATTAATAGACTGCGGATCTTTCTGCAAAATAAGAAATGTTCGCATTGATTGCAGAACTCAGGAGCCAAATGAAAATTGTATTCTGCTTTTACTTAGCGTATTAAGCTGAGACCTGAGACTAATGCATTGATGGCCATTTTTGTCCAAACTGCATTAAATCCACAGTGTATAATAGGGAATAGTGCGGAACATGGAAGAATGAGCGACATAAGATGAATAATGTAAAATCCCATTTCTCGAGTTTCATTTTCTTATTTATTTGCACACGGTCTGTGTAATCTTATCGTAACCGCGCGAAGAAAAATACGATCGTCGCGACTCGTACACTGTCCGGAAGAAATAATCTGATTTTATAAAGTCCCGTAGTTTAATCGTCGGGTTGAAAAAGACAGGAGCGAGTAGGTGCGGGAGATTGATTGACGGGGTGATTACCGTTGGATGAAATGGACTCGGCCAGCGGTACGGCGCGGCGCAATGAATGATTTACGATACTAAATAACGGAGAGACGTTCGCCGAAAGGATCTATTAAGCGGTGCAGCGGGGTGCATTCTCGCCGCGTGCGCCGCGCCAGTACCTGGGGTAAGCAGCAGTAAAAACAACTGCAGTCGTGTTCATCGCGGACAATTGAACGGATGCGCTGTGTATAACGTACAGGGTGTATAGAAAGTAATGGTCATCCGTTCTAGGGGTGAATCTACACCTCTGGATCGGTGGACATTCGTAAGAGAAACTTGCCGCAAAATTATTTATAACAATAATTACGCAATATGTGAAATAAATAAATGGGTGAATTTTCAACCCGAGGAACGTGTAAGCGTTAAAAATGCAACCATGTGCGTAAAAAAAGAACCTCAAGAAAATCGAAAAAATGCAGATTCAGTACCGATATACATATTGTTATAATTATTATTCATGAATTTTCCAGATTTTACGGCTGGCAGCGCGATAGTTAAAAAATGATAAAAACCGATTTTTTTCGACATTTTTCCAGCGAAGAACTAAGCCAACCTTAAAATTGTTACGTTCTGTTATAAGTCTATCAGGCACTGATGAACCTTGGACATTTCACAGAAATAATTAAGAATCGAAAAATTATATTAACTTGATAAGTATTTCCACTGCGGCAGTGCATTTTTTCCAACTAGAATGGCCATTCGGTACACTGTGCGCCGCCGACGCCGTCGCCTGTCGAGGGAACCGCATGAAAGATTATCCCATCGATCGGTCGCGCAACCGTTTCGCATGAAACGCGCGATTCGCGAATAGTCTCGTTAAATTCGCCGCTCGTTTCGCGTCGGACAAAAGTTCGCGTGTTTATTCGACGACCACGTTGCTCGAACAAATTCGCAAAAACGGAGAGACCTCCCCACCTTGTACAGGAAACTTTCGCGCCGGTTACGCACGCGCGGAAAATGGTTACTTTTCTCCGCGTAAGCCCGGGATCCGTTGATTTTACGTTTCAGAAAGAGGTTAATTGAAACGAATCGGATCTGCTCGCGGTGGATGGATAATCATATTTCTCGGCTTATGAGATTTCCAGCTCCTGCTCTCTCTCTCTCTCTCTCGCTCTCTCTCCCGCGAAACTGATTCGCCGCGCCGGGTGTCCGAGCGAAAACTTGCTGGTTTTTCAACGGCTGATTTGATAACGACGCTGATTAAAACACGATCTATCTCGCCCTCGCTACTTTTATACGCTACATTGCCTTTCCTTTCATTCTCTCCTTGCCGCAGTTCCACGGAGGACTTGAAAAAAAATTAGAACCTGTTCGAGACTAGTTCCAATAAGACCAGCACCCTGACTCGAGTCTGCAGACAACCTTATCGTCAAGAAAAAAAAGTGTGCCTGCTCAATCTTTCTATATCCTTCTCCTGCGACCAAGAAGATCGTACGGCTTCTCTTCGCTCCAGTTTTAACAATGTCGTCTCAGCCCTTTTTTCTCGAGGTCCGGGCTCAAAATGAAAGCCCTACCAGCTACATATTTCAAGGAAATTTTTATTCCTCCATCAAGCTTTTACCTACACACCCACGAAAAATTGTGTAGTACGATGTACCAGCGAACGCTCTGCTTGTACGTTCTCTTGTTACCGCGGGATTAATTCGAAAATCGCCATTCTTCATCCGATCAGACGGTGAAAGTTTACGACGTCGCACTCCGAAAACTTGGCGCAACAATGGAATCGACGTAATCGTCTTTGGGAAAGTAAACTCGATAGGGCGTCGCGAGAGCCGGCTGCCTCGATAATTACGATTCCGGGCTTAATAACATCGAACGCAGGCGCGCGGGATCGTTATTAAGCTCCGCGGGCCCGTGCTTGGGATAACGTTCAAGAAATATCAAGTCCGACAGTTAATTTCAACCTGTAATCTCGTTCCATCGATTTACCGGGTCTCCGCTGGCAGCCACGGAGTTCTCACGGGGCGACGAGACGACGCGGTGCAAACGTGGGCTCGAAAGTAGCAAGGTTGGAGGAGGCGTTGAAGGGTCCACCAATTAAAATTTCCCAGGTTTTTTCAATTTTTTACCCGCCGAGGTCTCCGTAGAATTGAGACGCATAGTCGTCGGAGTTGGTCGAAGTTGAAGAAGTTCGGGACGCGTTCTACGATCAAAGTTTCCGCTCGTTCCCGGCAGGACGCGCGCCGCCTACGGACCGCAAACATTTTCGCTCCGATTCCGATACGAGGGAATCGCGGAGGCCAGGCGAGTTTTTTATTTTCGTTCGGCCCGGCCGATTCAATTCGGACCGCCTCGGCAACTTTCGAGCCAAAAGGGAGGGAGAGAGAAAGAGAGAGAGAGCAAATTGGTCTCGTCGCTCGAGAACTTTTCAATTGCGACTTTTGCCGTTCGGCGACGCGTGCTCGCCCAAACTACCCCGTCCCTTCGTTTTCACCCGCACTACGGCTTTTTCTTCATCGCACAAACAACGCTGTTACAAAGGCACCCTCGCTCGAAATAATTCAATCCGTTCGCTACCGTTCGCGCAAACAGCCCAATGAAACTCGAGTGGAAGCACTCCCGGAGAAGAACTCTCGGCAAGAGAAAGACGCTCGAAGAGAAACGTGTATCTTTGGGAATTATTTCCGCGGAACGCGAACGTTGTTAGAAAGTTCGCGTCAGCGGGTTCGAATCTGTGTACATTGGACCACCGCTCGAGAATTTTTTCACCGCGGGATGTGCACTTTTCAGTTTGTTATACGGAGAATTTCGGATCGATGTTCTACGAGCGTTCTACCGAAAGGTCAGACAGTGTTGCTGAAACTATCATCGGGAAACCAGCTCCTCTTTAATTCCCAGTGATCATAAGCTTGTTGTCGAGCGTAATTTCCCGAATGGCAAGGAAAATTGAGAGCAGCGGGATCCGTAGAATTCTTTGGCCTGTGCACTCACCGAAAAAGTCCGAACAAGCGAATGCAATAAAAGCGAATCGCGCCGTGTTTCTGGTTCACCTTTCTTTTTCGCCTGTTCGATTGTCGATCGACCATCGCGCGCAGATGTAGCGCACATAGAGCACAGTGGGTGCAGAGCGCAGATAGCGCAGCTTGCAATCAAGCGTAATCGAATCAGTAATCACAGCGCGCCGGACGAACTTTGTTATTTTCGATGGCTGATTCTTTTGGCTCGCTGTTTTCACGTGTTTCTGCCATTTCTGCCATTTCTGTCGGCCAGTTTTTTTCGTGTCGCCGGACGAGGACACGAGGATGAAAGCTTCAAAGGGCAACCCCGTTGCTCGAGCAATCTTACCGTTTTACGGCGCCGTAGCGACATTTAATTTACACCGGGCCCTTATTTACCGAGCGACGGCGCAACTTTGACCGAGCCACCGAGAAAACCTTCCTTGGAAATGTGAGAGCCGCAATTCGAGCAACTTTCACTCGGACAAGTCCTGCAAAGGATGGACATAAATTCATAAATCCGAGGGATAAAGCCATATTTTCAGCTAACACACTCTCCCAGCCAGATATATTAACTCTTTGAGGGCAGACGCCGCCATATTGGCGATGTGGAGATTGTCCACTTCTTAAGGTCCACTTGCAAACGAATAATTCAACCCCGTTGCCCTGTGATCTACAAGGAAAATAAAACTTATGGTACTCTGTGTCTACAGTGAGCGAAACTCATTTAAACGCACTTGAAAATTTACAGATTTTCATGCTTATTTAGAAGAAAAGGACAGATGATGTTGACAAAATGGGGTTATTTACTTTGCTGAACTTTTACATTCAACATCTATGCGCCGAAATTTTTCGTATTTATATGTCAGAATATGTCGCAGAGCGAAACGTGTTAAAACACCGTCTACAAGTGCGAAATTCGTTGAAACGCAGTGCTTTTTTCCCCGGATATTGAGAGAAATTATAAAGGAAAGTGGCTGATTTAAAGAGTGATCGTAAAGGTATTGTTGTCCCGTGTTTCCGATTAAGTCATATTTTTGATTTTATGTACAGGACAGAATGGCGAAAGGAAAATATTTAAATGAAGCTGAAAAGGCAATAATATCGGCAATTAGACAGAAAAGGTCTGCATACTCCGGTTTTGATAAAATTTAAATATGTTATAGATATTGACATTTTGAACAACTTTTTCCGTTTCCAATATAGGGCGGTCGCTTTTAGTTTTCGAGATATTTCCAAAAAACTATCGCGAATACTGTATTGCATGTTTCGTATTCCTGCACGCTCCGCTGCAGCGTAAACCTGTTTCGGTGCGGCGCTTGTTTACATTTTGACTCTGTAGAGATGAGGGAGAAAACAGAAGGGCGGAAAGGGCCGGCCTGACACCATACACACCCACCCAGTGCTTAACACGCACCCAGTGTTTCTAAAAAGAAGGTTCTCATATTATACAATATAAAATCAACTGAGACGAATACAACATACATTAGGACTGGGTTAGGACTGGGTTAGGTTTCCGTTAAGAAATTAACATTTGCGCAAATTTTCACTATCATATTCGTAATCAACACGTCAAAATACGTAAGAATCTAGAGTATAATTTAGAAACACTGGGTGGGTGTGTGTGGTGTCAGGCCGGCCCTTTCCGCCCCCCTGTTTTCTCTCTTATCTCTACAGCGTCAAAATGTAAACAAACGTCGCACCGAAACAGGCTTACGTTGCAGCGCAACGTGCAGGAAAACGAAAAATTCAATACAGTAAGGTGAATTGCCCTATGCCTGGATAGTATGTTTTTCTATTTTAAATTTTATCACTTTGAATAAACAAAAACAATTTCTTTAGAGTTTTAACATACAGTTCAGAGTTTGTAAAGTAATTTAAAATAAAAAAATCATTGTTTAGGTTAATATCTTAATTGTATTAACAAGAATAATTCAAACCTATAGTTGGACATATTAAATCCAATCTAAGCTAGTACCTGGACAGAAGTAAAGCCTATATCGGGACAAATTCAATTAACGAGTTGATCGAGCGAACATAACCTAAAACGTTGGTTGGTGGCGCTGTTGCGCATGAGGAATAGAAGATGCTTTGCGTCATATGTAGTATTCTTATCATAGATTATAGTATTATATTATTTAAACAAATATATATTTATTTTCATTTACTGTTTTAATAAAACTTGTCATAATACAACTTTTAAGGTTAGGTAGTAATACTGATAGATTTAAGATGTAAACATAAAGTATTATTAACGTCACAACCGGAATACGTTTTCTACATACGTTATTCAAGCTAATAGAAGACTAATTATACGTGAATGTAGTTAAATAATTTGCAAACAATGCGTTGATTTTATTCACAAACACGTGTCCGGCTTCAGGCGTAAGCACATTGCGTATAAGCTTAGAGTGGGACAGCTACTGTCATCGCGTCCCAGTATGGAGTACTTATATTTGAAAACAGTCCTAATCTTGGACATCTAATATTTGGATTAATAATTACTATTTACGTTAAGTTTGATTGCCAATTTACTTTAAAATATCAATATTATTATGCGTGATAATTATTTTTTGTCTGAGGGCTTAAATTATATCTTTTTTTCTAACAAAGTTCGAACTATAAATGCACATGATTCGCATGTAAATAGACTATTTTGTATACTGTTTTCAGATGAACTTTGAATTCATTTTTAAATTTCAATTGATGTCTTAATAAAATAATATTCACACCGACTTGTAGCTAAGGCCTCAAATATATAATATAATTATTTAATCTCTTAATTACTGATTTTACTATGAAAATTCAATTGTCCAGATTTAGGTATTACTTTTGGACTGTCCAGACTTAGGGCACTTCATATTGAATAAGATTTTGATCGTATATTGTTGATAAATAGACAATGATATTGGCGCTCAGGTTCGATCAATTTCTACCTTTCTACACTATTTGCAAAAATTCACAATTATGTTTTTTCGACGTTTCGATCTGAATTTAGATCCTTTTCAAGAAAAAATTATACATATTGCGTCTGTAACACAATAATCAAAATTTTAGTTTTGTAAAAAATGGATTTAAAACCATAAGCAAGCTTAAAACATACTTGCGTGGTGTGAGAGAAAAAAACTAATTATTCCGAAAATCAGTTATAAATTTTTGGGGAAACGTGTTGTTGTCACGACAGCATGTACGGTAGTGAGGTTAACGTGAAGATACTTAGAAAAGAACACATTATCGATCGGTCATACATGTAGATCGGTATTTGGCGGTAAATAAACAAAAATCAAGGTTTGAATTTACCGCCAAATACCGATCTACATGTATGACCGATCGATAATGTGTTCTTTTCTAAGTATCTTCACGTTAACCTTACTACCGTACATGCTGTCGTGACAACAACACGTTTCTCCAAAAATTTATAACTGATTTTCGGAATAATTAGTTTTTTCTCTCACACCACGCAAGTATGTTTTAAGCTTGCTTATGGTTTTAAATCCATTTTTTACAAAACTAAAATTTTGATTATTGTGTTACAGACGCAATATGTATAATTTTTTCTTGAAAATGATCTAAATTCAAATCGAAACGTCGAAAAAACATAATTGTGAATTTTTGCAAATAGTGTAGAAAGGTAGAAATTGATCGAACCTGAGCGCCAATATCATTGTCTATTTAGGGCACTTCACCTTATTTCATTCTGTCCTTCTCTATGTTAGGCTCTCTACTGAAGTCTCGCTCGGCGCAGTCATAAATGAAAAATAGTGTCCGGGCACGATCGTTGTCCGCTCAAACCCCCGGCCTTTGGACAACGAAGGAGCTTCTACTGTACCGCTACAAGATTGGTAATAGCGGTAATAGATAACAATCAAATTTTCGCTTTAATCAAAGCAATGGCGGCCGTAGAAAATATTAAATTCGTAATGTTCGTGTATTTTTAATTTTAAATTGTTTTCTTTACAAGTGCGTTTAAACGAATTTCGCATGTAAAATATGGTTCTGTTTGTAAAAATTCTTACATAGATGTTTTGGTAAATATATATATGTACAAATATTATAGTATATAAATATATTTATAATGCTCAGTTATTGTTAAACGTTTCTTATTAAAATTTTGAACCTTCATCCCCAAAATCCTTATTTTCGTTTAAACAAATTTCGCTCACTGTATTATCTCGATAATAGTGCAAGAGGTTTTAACGAAAATATATTTCTCCTCGTCCATAAACCTCTGATATACGATCCAGTCAGAAAAAATCATCACCCGCGAACGGTCACACTGAAATCGAAGGAGCGTAATGTGAAAAGCCGCAGGATATACAGACCCGTCCATGTTTCACGGGAGAATCGGCCAGAGGTCGATTCTGCGTGAAAAACCATGTCGAGAATATAGAATAACATTTTTCCATACGTGGCTACGTTTTCGAAAACAAAAAAACCGAGTTCGTTGGTTGTAATAGCCGCGAACGTATTCCCACGTGTCTGGCCATGATTTACTATTTCTACTTCAGCGCGCGAGGCATTGAACGGGTATAGCCGAAGTGTCTGATCGCCGCTCACCGTTTCTACTTCCCGTAAATTTCACAGGCGCGCAACAATCCTAAACCTACCGAGCACTAGAAGCGATTAAAATGATTCAGCTTACCAAAACGCCAAAGCACTATTTATTTCGACTTTGTACAATTTTTATTACAACATAGTGGCTCGATAAATAAATTTATCGAATCAATTTCCATGTAAACAACTTCATAATTTCAATAATTCGGAAATGAAAAATATTAAACCGGTCATTTGACCGGTAGCGATGGGTTTAGTGTTAAAAGCTATATTCGACAAAATTGTATTCGACATTTCCCGCTGAATTTTTCGCGTAAAGTCAGCCTTTGCCCTTTATTTGGCAAATGTAGAACTGCACGGGCCAGCGAGTCTGCGGATTTTATGGAAAAAAGTGAGTAGGCAGAAATTTGAAACGGTGAAAGGATTACAAAACTGTCACGATGTCGATGTATTATTTTTCGTACAATCGATGCACACAATTTTCATTTTTCATGACGTGTTCACGTGTGTGGAGAAACGAGGACAAAGCGGAGGAATAACAAACACCTGTTCTTCCGTTTCAGGTGCTGGACACGGACTCGCAGGATCGTAAACCGGCGCTCGTAAAACCTGCAGGTGAGCCACGTGTTTGTTTGTTATTCATTAATTTCAGAATCCCGTGGTACCGCACAACATCCACGATATAGGAACAATTGCACCGCGTCCACCGGGAGCACCAGCTTCTCTCGTTTCCGCGATCGATCGCCCCTCTGCAGTATTATAAGCCGATGAGTTTGTCGCAGCTTATCGATATTTGTGTCCCGCGTTCCTCGGCCTCGAAATCTCCGTGAATATTTACAAGGAAGCCGCGGGATCCGAGAATTCGGTGGTTTCGCGGATATGCAGCGTCTCGGGGCGAACACGCTGCATTATAAGTCGCATAGCTCCAGCTACGGGACACGTGTACTCCATGCATCTTTGATGGGATGTCCAGAGACCTGCATTTTTCAATTCTCGAACCTTCATGTACATGAATCAATTAATTCAGATTATTTATTTCACAATTGTTGGAACTAGAAAGGCCCTATCGAAGGAAGTGATTAAATGAATTTCTTAAATCAAACATATGCTGTAATAAAAATAGCAGACAGTCTAGATAAACTCAATCTTGTGATTCTTATAAATTGACTGCGGATTTCATGCATTTATGACAAAAATGAGTTCGATCATCTTTGATGGGAGGTCCAGAGACCTGAATTTTTCAATTCTCGAACCTCTATGTACACGAATCAATTAATTCAGATTATTTATTTCACAATTGTTGAAACTAGAAAGACTCTATCGAAGGAAGTGATTAAATGAATTTCTTAAATCAAACATATGCTGTAATAAAAATAGCAGACAGTCTAGATAAACTCAATCTTGTGATTCTTATAAATTGACTTCGGATTTCATGCATTTATGACAAAAATGAGTTCGATCATCTTTGATGGGAGGTCCAGAGACCTGAATTTTTCAATTCTCGAACCACCATGTACACGAATCAATTAAATCAGGTTATTTATTTCACAATTGTTGAAACTAGAAAGACTCTATCGAAGGAAGTGATTAAATGAATTTTTTAAATCAAACATATGCTGTAATAAAAATAGCAGACAGTCTAGATAAACTCAATCTTGTGATTCTTATAAATTGACTTCGGATTTCATGCATTTATGACAAAAATGAGCTCGATCATCTTTGATGGGAGGTCCCGAGACCTGAATTTTTCAATTCTCGAACCTCTATGTACATGAATCAATTAATTCAGATTATTTATTTCACAATTGTTGAAACTAGAAAGACTCTATCGAAGGAAGTGATTAAATGAATTTCTTAAATCAAACATATGCTGTAATAAAAATAGCAGACAGTCTAGATAAACTCAATCTTGTTATTCTTACAAATTGACTGCGGATTTCATGCATTTATGACAAAAATGAGCTCGATCATCTTTGATGGGAGGTCCAGAGACCTGCATTTTTCAATTCTCGAACCTCCATGTACATGAATCAATTAATTCAGATTATTTATTTCACAATTGTTGGAACTAGAAAGGCCCTATCGAAGGAAGTGATTAAATGAATTTTTTAAATCAAACATATGCTGTAATAAAAATAGCAGACAGTCTAGATAAACTCAATCTTGTGATTCTTATAAATTGACTGCGGATTTCATGCATTTATGACAAAAATGAGTTCGATCATCTTTGATGGGATGTCCAGAGATCTGAATTTTTCAATTCTCGAACCTCCATGTACATGAATCAATTAATTCAGATTATTTATTTCACAATTGTTGGAACTAGAAAGGCCCTATCGAAGGAAGTGATTAAATGAATTTCTTAAATCAAACATATGCTGTAATAAAAATAGCAGACAGTCTAGATAAACTCAATCTTGTCATTCTTACAAATTGACTGCGGATTTCATGCATTTATGACAAAAATGAGCTCGATCATCTTTGATGGGAGGTCCAGAGACCTGCATTTTTCAATTCTCGAACCTCCATGTACATGAATCAATTAATTCAGATTATTTATTTCACAATTGTTGGAACTAGAAAGGCCCTATCGAAGGAAGTGATTAAATGAATTTCTTAAATCAAACATATGCTGTAATAAAAATAGCAGACAGTCTAGATAAACTCAATCTTGTCATTCTTACAAATTGACTGCGGATTTCATGCATTTATGACAAAAATGAGCTCGATCATCTTTGATGGGAGGTCCAGAGACCTGCATTTTTCAATTCTCGAACCTCCATGTACATGAATCAATTAATTCAGATTATTTATTTCACAATTGTTGGAACTAGAAAGGCCCTATCGAAGGAAGTGATTAAATGAATTTCTTAAATCAAACATATGCTGTAATAAAAATAGCAGACAGTCTAGATAAACTCAATCTTGTCATTCTTACAAATTGACTGCGGATTTCATGCATTTATGACAAAAATGAGCTCGATCATCTTTGATGGGAGGTCCAGAGACCTGCATTTTTCAATTCTCGAACCTCCATGTACATGAATCAATTAATTCAGATTATTTATTTCACAATTGTTGGAACTAGAAAGGCCCTATCGAAGGAAGTGATTAAATGAATTTTTTAAATCAAACATATGCTGTAATAAAAATAGCAGACAGTCTAGATAAACTCAATCTTGTGATTCTTATAAATTGACTGCGGATTTCATGCATTTATGACAAAAATGAGCTCGATCATCTTTGATGGGAGGTCCAGAGACCTGAATTTTTCAATTCTCGAACCTCTATGTACACGAATCAATTAAATCAGGTTATTTATTTCACAATTGTTGGAACTAGAAAGACCCTATCGAAGGAAGTGATTAAATGAATTTCTTAAATCAAACATATGCTGTAGTAAAAATAGCAGACAGTCTAGATAAACTCAATCTTGTCATTCTTACAAATTGACTGCGGATTTCATGCATTTATGACAAAAATGAGTTCGATCATCTTTGATGGGAGGTCCAGAGACCTGAATTTTTCAATTCTCGAACCTCTATGTACACGAATCAATTAATTCAGATTATTTATTTCACAATTGTTGAAACTAGAAAGACTCTATCGAAGGAAGTGATTAAATGAATTTCTTAAATCAAACATATGCTGTAATAAAAATAGCAGACAGTCTAGATAAACTCAATCTTGTGATTCTTATAAATTGACTTCGGATTTCATGCATTTATGACAAAAATGAGTTCGATCATCTTTGATGGGAGGTCCAGAGACCTGAATTTTTCAATTCTCGAACCACCATGTACACGAATCAATTAAATCAGGTTATTTATTTCACAATTGTTGAAACTAGAAAGACTCTATCGAAGGAAGTGATTAAGTGAATTTTTTAAATCAAACATATGCTGTAATAAAAATAGCAGACAGTCTAGATAAACTCAATCTTGTCATTCTTACAAATTGACTGCGGATTTCATGCATTTATGACAAAAATGAGCTCGATCATCTTTGATGGGAGGTCCAGAGACCTGCATTTTTCAATTCTCGAACCTCCATGTACATGAATCAATTAATTCAGATTATTTATTTCACAATTGTTGGAACTAGAAAGGCCCTATCGAAGGAAGTGATTAAATGAATTTCTTAAATCAAACATATGCTGTAATAAAAATAGCAGACAGTCTAGATAAACTCAATCTTGTCATTCTTACAAATTGACTGCGGATTTCATGCATTTATGACAAAAATGAGCTCGATCATCTTTGATGGGAGGTCCAGAGACCTGCATTTTTCAATTCTCGAACCTCCATGTACATGAATCAATTAATTCAGATTATTTATTTCACAATTGTTGGAACTAGAAAGGCCCTATCGAAGGAAGTGATTAAATGAATTTCTTAAATCAAACATATGCTGTAATAAAAATAGCAGACAGTCTAGATAAACTCAATCTTGTCATTCTTACAAATTGACTGCGGATTTCATGCATTTATGACAAAAATGAGCTCGATCATCTTTGATGGGAGGTCCAGAGACCTGCATTTTTCAATTCTCGAACCTCCATGTACATGAATCAATTAATTCAGATTATTTATTTCACAATTGTTGGAACTAGAAAGGCCCTATCGAAGGAAGTGATTAAATGAATTTTTTAAATCAAACATATGCTGTAATAAAAATAGCAGACAGTCTAGATAAACTCAATCTTGTGATTCTTATAAATTGACTGCGGATTTCATGCATTTATGACAAAAATGAGCTCGATCATCTTTGATGGGAGGTCCAGAGACCTGAATTTTTCAATTCTCGAACCTCTATGTACACGAATCAATTAAATCAGGTTATTTATTTCACAATTGTTGGAACTAGAAAGACCCTATCGAAGGAAGTGATTAAATGAATTTCTTAAATCAAACATATGCTGTAGTAAAAATAGCAGACAGTCTAGATAAACTCAATCTTGTCATTCTTACAAATTGACTGCGGATTTCATGCATTTATGACAAAAATGAGTTCGATCATCTTTGATGGGAGGTCCAGAGACCTGAATTTTTCAATTCTCGAACCTCTATGTACACGAATCAATTAATTCAGATTATTTATTTCACAATTGTTGAAACTAGAAAGACTCTATCGAAGGAAGTGATTAAATGAATTTCTTAAATCAAACATATGCTGTAATAAAAATAGCAGACAGTCTAGATAAACTCAATCTTGTGATTCTTATAAATTGACTTCGGATTTCATGCATTTATGACAAAAATGAGTTCGATCATCTTTGATGGGAGGTCCAGAGACCTGAATTTTTCAATTCTCGAACCACCATGTACACGAATCAATTAAATCAGGTTATTTATTTCACAATTGTTGAAACTAGAAAGACTCTATCGAAGGAAGTGATTAAGTGAATTTTTTAAATCAAACATATGCTGTAATAAAAATAGCAGACAGTCTAGATAAACTCAATCTTGTCATTCTTACAAATTGACTGCGGATTTCATGCATTTATGACAAAAATGAGCTCGATCATCTTTGATGGGAGGTCCAGAGACCTGCATTTTTCAATTCTCGAACCTCCATGTACATGAATCAATTAATTCAGATTATTTATTTCACAATTGTTGGAACTAGAAAGGCCCTATCGAAGGAAGTGATTAAATGAATTTCTTAAATCAAACATATGCTGTAATAAAAATAGCAGACAGTCTAGATAAACTCAATCTTGTCATTCTTACAAATTGACTGCGGATTTCATGCATTTATGACAAAAATGAGCTCGATCATCTTTGATGGGAGGTCCAGAGACCTGCATTTTTCAATTCTCGAACCTCCATGTACATGAATCAATTAATTCAGATTATTTATTTCACAATTGTTGGAACTAGAAAGGCCCTATCGAAGGAAGTGATTAAATGAATTTCTTAAATCAAACATATGCTGTAATAAAAATAGCAGACAGTCTAGATAAACTCAATCTTGTCATTCTTACAAATTGACTGCGGATTTCATGCATTTATGACAAAAATGAGCTCGATCATCTTTGATGGGAGGTCCAGAGACCTGCATTTTTCAATTCTCGAACCTCCATGTACATGAATCAATTAATTCAGATTATTTATTTCACAATTGTTGGAACTAGAAAGGCCCTATCGAAGGAAGTGATTAAATGAATTTTTTAAATCAAACATATGCTGTAATAAAAATAGCAGACAGTCTAGATAAACTCAATCTTGTGATTCTTATAAATTGACTGCGGATTTCATGCATTTATGACAAAAATGAGCTCGATCATCTTTGATGGGAGGTCCAGAGACCTGAATTTTTCAATTCTCGAACCTCTATGTACACGAATCAATTAAATCAGGTTATTTATTTCACAATTGTTGGAACTAGAAAGACCCTATCGAAGGAAGTGATTAAATGAATTTCTTAAATCAAACATATGCTGTAGTAAAAATAGCAGACAGTCTAGATAAACTCAATCTTGTCATTCTTACAAATTGACTGCGGATTTCATGCATTTATGACAAAAATGAGCTCGATCATCTTTGATGGGAGGTCCAGAGACCTGCATTTTTCAATTCTCGAACCTCCATGTACATGAATCAATTAATTCAGATTATTTATTTCACAATTGTTGGAACTAGAAAGGCCCTATCGAAGGAAGTGATTAAATGAATTTCTTAAATCAAACATATGCTGTAGTAAAAATAGCAGACAGTCTAGATAAACTCAATCTTGTCATTCTTACAAATTGACTGCGGATTTCATGCATTTATGACAAAAATGAGTTCGATCATCTTTGATGGGAGGTCCAGAGACCTGAATTTTTCAATTCTCGAACCTCTATGTACACGAATCAATTAATTCAGATTATTTATTTCACAATTGTTGAAACTAGAAAGACTCTATCGAAGGAAGTGATTAAATGAATTTCTTAAATCAAACATATGCTGTAATAAAAATAGCAGACAGTCTAGATAAACTCAATCTTGTGATTCTTATAAATTGACTTCGGATTTCATGCATTTATGACAAAAATGAGTTCGATCATCTTTGATGGGAGGTCCAGAGACCTGAATTTTTCAATTCTCGAACCACCATGTACACGAATCAATTAAATCAGGTTATTTATTTCACAATTGTTGAAACTAGAAAGACTCTATCGAAGGAAGTGATTAAATGAATTTTTTAAATCAAACATATGCTGTAATAAAAATAGCAGACAGTCTAGATAAACTCAATCTTGTGATTCTTATAAATTGACTGCGGATTTCATGCATTTATGACAAAAATGAGTTCGATCATCTTTGATGGGATGTCCAGAGATCTGAATTTTTCAATTCTCGAACCTCCATGTACATGAATCAATTAATTCAGATTATTTATTTCACAATTGTTGGAACTAGAAAGGCCCTATCGAAGGAAGTGATTAAATGAATTTCTTAAATCAAACATATGCTGTAATAAAAATAGCAGACAGTCTAGATAAACTCAATCTTGTCATTCTTACAAATTGACTGCGGATTTCATGCATTTATGACAAAAATGAGCTCGATCATCTTTGATGGGAGGTCCAGAGACCTGCATTTTTCAATTCTCGAACCTCCATGTACATGAATCAATTAATTCAGATTATTTATTTCACAATTGTTGGAACTAGAAAGGCCCTATCGAAGGAAGTGATTAAATGAATTTCTTAAATCAAACATATGCTGTAATAAAAATAGCAGACAGTCTAGATAAACTCAATCTTGTCATTCTTACAAATTGACTGCGGATTTCATGCATTTATGACAAAAATGAGCTCGATCATCTTTGATGGGAGGTCCAGAGACCTGCATTTTTCAATTCTCGAACCACCATGTACACGAATCAATTAAATCAGGTTATTTATTTCACAATTGTTGAAACTAGAAAGACTCTATCGAAGGAAGTGATTAAATGAATTTTTTAAATGAAACATGCTGTAATAAAAATAGCAGACAGTCTAGATAAACTCAATCTTGTGATTCTTACAAATTGACTGCGGATTTCATGCATTTATGACAAAAATGAGCTCGATCATCTTTGATGGGAGGTCCAGAGACCTGCATTTTTCAATTCTCGAACCTCCATGTACATGAATCAATTAATTCAGATTATTTATTTCACAATTGTTGAAACTAGAAAGACTCTATCGAAGGAAGTGATTAAATGAATTTCTTAAATCAAACATATGCTGTAATAAAAATAGCAGACAGTCTAGATAAACTCAATCTTGTGATTCTTATAAATTGACTTCGGATTTCATGCATTTATGACAAAAATGAGTTCGATCATCTTTGATGGGAGGTCCAGAGACCTGAATTTTTCAATTCTCGAACCACCATGTACACGAATCAATTAAATCAGGTTATTTATTTCACAATTGTTGAAACTAGAAAGACTCTATCGAAGGAAGTGATTAAATGAATTTTTTAAATGAAACATATGCTGTAATAAAAATAGCAGACAGTCTAGATAAACTCAATCTTGTGATTCTTACAAATTGACTGCGGATTTCATGCATTTATGACAAAAATGAGCTCGATCATCTTTGATGGGAGGTCCAGAGACCTGCATTTTTCAATTCTCGAACCTCCATGTACATGAATCAATTAATTCAGATTATTTATTTCACAATTGTTGAAACTAGAAAGACTCTATCGAAGGAAGTGATTAAATGAATTTCTTAAATCAAACATATGCTGTAATAAAAATAGCAGACAGTCTAGATAAACTCAATCTTGTCATTCTTACAAATTGACTGCGGATTTCATGCATTTATGACAAAAATGAGCTCGATCATCTTTGATGGGAGGTCCAGAGACCTGCATTTTTCAATTCTCGAACCTCCATGTACATGAATCAATTAATTCAGATTATTTATTTCACAATTGTTGGAACTAGAAAGGCCCTATCGAAGGAAGTGATTAAATGAATTTCTTAAATCAAACATATGCTGTAATAAAAATAGCAGACAGTCTAGATAAACTCAATCTTGTCATTCTTACAAATTGACTGCGGATTTCATGCATTTATGACAAAAATGAGCTCGATCATCTTTGATGGGAGGTCCAGAGACCTGCATTTTTCAATTCTCGAACCACCATGTACACGAATCAATTAAATCAGGTTATTTATTTCACAATTGTTGAAACTAGAAAGACTCTATCGAAGGAAGTGATTAAATGAATTTTTTAAATGAAACATGCTGTAATAAAAATAGCAGACAGTCTAGATAAACTCAATCTTGTGATTCTTACAAATTGACTGCGGATTTCATGCATTTATGACAAAAATGAGCTCGATCATCTTTGATGGGAGGTCCAGAGACCTGCATTTTTCAATTCTCGAACCTCCATGTACATGAATCAATTAATTCAGATTATTTATTTCACAATTGTTGAAACTAGAAAGACTCTATCGAAGGAAGTGATTAAATGAATTTCTTAAATCAAACATATGCTGTAATAAAAATAGCAGACAGTCTAGATAAACTCAATCTTGTGATTCTTATAAATTGACTTCGGATTTCATGCATTTATGACAAAAATGAGTTCGATCATCTTTGATGGGAGGTCCAGAGACCTGAATTTTTCAATTCTCGAACCACCATGTACACGAATCAATTAAATCAGGTTATTTATTTCACAATTGTTGAAACTAGAAAGACTCTATCGAAGGAAGTGATTAAATGAATTTTTTAAATGAAACATATGCTGTAATAAAAATAGCAGACAGTCTAGATAAACTCAATCTTGTGATTCTTACAAATTGACTGCGGATTTCATGCATTTATGACAAAAATGAGCTCGATCATCTTTGATGGGAGGTCCAGAGACCTGCATTTTTCAATTCTCGAACCTCCATGTACATGAATCAATTAATTCAGATTATTTATTTCACAATTGTTGAAACTAGAAAGACTCTATCGAAGGAAGTGATTAAATGAATTTCTTAAATCAAACATATGCTGTAATAAAAATAGCAGACAGTCTAGATAAACTCAATCTTGTCATTCTTACAAATTGACTGCGGATTTCATGCATTTATGACAAAAATGAGCTCGATCATCTTTGATGGGAGGTCCAGAGACCTGCATTTTTCAATTCTCGAACCTCCATGTACATGAATCAATTAATTCAGATTATTTATTTCACAATTGTTGGAACTAGAAAGGCCCTATCGAAGGAAGTGATTAAATGAATTTCTTAAATCAAACATATGCTGTAATAAAAATAGCAGACAGTCTAGATAAACTCAATCTTGTCATTCTTACAAATTGACTGCGGATTTCATGCATTTATAACAAAAATGAGCTCGATCATCTTTGATGGGAGGTCCAGAGACCTGAATTTTTCAATTCTCGAACCACCATGTACACGAATCAATTAAATCAGGTTATTTATTTCACAATTGTTGAAACTAGAAAGACCGTATCGAAGAAAGTGATTAAATGAATTTCTTAAATCAAACATATGCTGTAATAAAAATAGCAGACAGTCTAGATAAACTCAATCTTGTGATTCTTATAAATTGACTGCGGATTTCATGCATTTATGACAAAAATGAGTTCGATCATCTTTGATGGGATGTCCAGAGACCTGAACTTTTCAATTCTCGAACCACCATGTACACGAATCAATTAAATCAGGTTATTTATTTCACAATTGTTGGAACTAGAAAGACCGTATCGAAGAAAGTGATTAAATGAATTTCTTAAATCAAACATACAGTGACTCCCACTAATATTCGGACACTCTTAAAAACACCATAACCTTTTTAATATTGAACTATGCGATTTGAACTTTTTGGGAAGCTAAAGCAACTAGTTTACTGCAGGATGTGAAAAGAAATTTTTTCAAAAATTGCATTTGGTCGGAATTGTAGAGAAAATACTAATAGTTGCATTTTACATCTTTTTTATACGTACCTATATTGAAATTTTTAAAAATATGTTTTGTGGATCTGTATCAATTATACGCACTGCGATAGTTTCATAGAAATCGGTTGACACGGGAAAAAACGACAGGCATTGAAAGATGTAAGAATCCATAGAATTACTGCAGTTGGAGGCTGAAAATCATTACAACGTCGACCGATTTTGATAAAATTTTCAGAATATGTTTAATTGATACAGATCTACGAAACGTGTTTTCTAAATTTTCCATATAAGCCCACATAAAAAAGTTGAAAAATACAACTTTTAGTATTTTCTCTGCAATTCCGATAACTTGCAGTTTTTTCCAAAATTTTCGTCACGTTCTGTAGCAAACCAATTATTCTAACTTCTCCAAAAATTTCAAGTCGTATATTCCAATATTTAAAAAGTTATGGTGCTTTTAAGAGTGTCCGAATATTAGTGGAAGTCACTGTATGCTGTAATAAAGATAGCAGACAGTCTAGATAAATTCAATCTTGTGATTCTTATAAATTGACTGCGGATTTCATGCATTTATGACAAAAATGAGTTCGATCATCTTTGATGTGATGTCCAGAGACCTGAATTTTTCAATTCTCGAACCTGCATGAACACGAATCAATTAATTCAGATTTATTTCACAATTGTTGAAACTAGAAAGACCCTATCGAAGAAAGTGATTAAATGAATTTCTTAAATCAAACATATGCTGTAATAAAAATAGCAGACAGTCTACAGGGTGTCCTGTTTAAGTGAGAACAGCATCTCGGAAGGTACTATCGTTATCAAAAAACTGTTCCTACAAAAGTTGTTTGGTATGACGGGCTACATAACGTAGTATTAATTGTTTTCTTGTGGGTGTAGTAGTGGAGGAGATCCGAAGATCAATCTACTTTTCTTAAATGGAATATTATATTTTTTTCTTCAGAAAATAACAGCATGTATTGGGACAAATCCGAAAAGGTGCTATATGATAAATATAAGAATAATGTATCACCAGAAGTTAAAGAACTCGTTGATGAGAAGTAAGTTAAAAAGATTAAATACTTATCTTACTTCCTGTATCAATGCAAATATAATCATGGAAAATAGATATCTAATTTAAATTACATTACAGTCACACATAGCCTACAAGGAGAGCCAGCGACAATCGCAGCGATACGTCGGGCGATCGTTCGTTAAGTGATATACACTGCCGCTCAAAAGTATGTGGATACTTCCTTAATTCTTATAACTACCTGAAAAAAGTTATGATATCTTTGGTAAATTTGATTATCTTGTATGTATTTCAGTTCGTACAGTATTGGAGAACATATTTTAATAATAATTTATTAAATATCTCACCGATAATGATAAAAAATAATTACATTTTCTTTTCGTCTATATATCCACCGCGTGCTTCTATGACCGCGTTTACTAGTCGTGGCATTCTGGCTATTAACTTTTTCATTACTTCACTTTCAATAAGGTTCCACTCACATTCTAATATTTCCCACAAATGTTTTTCAGACTTGGGACATCGTTTTCGGAATTATCTATCTATGTGATCCCATAGTTTTTCTTTTATTTATTTAAGAAAATTCAATAACTAAATTGTTTATTTTGATACTATTAGAATACATTACATACATATACATAATAGACTTTAGCAGCAAATATTGTTTGATAATAAAAATATACATTATATATCACAAATTTCATGAACATGGTAAATGTCCGCATACTTTTGAGCGGCAGTGTACGTCAAATAAACGTTCAAATACTTTATTATATTTAATTTCATTGTGTTTTATATATCAAAATACAATATACCGTCAAACTAGTGGGTTATCAAATCATTTCAACGAAAAAATGATTACATTAGTTTTGTTCACAAAAATCGATTTCTTGCAAAATCCTGAGGTTGTAGACAAATTTTGAGACCAGATTTAAAAAAATTTTTTACCACATTTTCTTGATATTCTACATGTTTAACGAATTTTCTCAACGTTAAAAAACATTCGTACCATAATCTTCCTATTTTTCCCATATTCTGCAAACTTTCAGCTGTAATTTAAAAAAATGTCATCGCTCTACCTTATTTCTATCAAAAGTTCTTTGATTTTGAATCGAGTTTTTGGTCCAAATTTCCCACCGTGCGGCGCGGCGCGGCGTTGGCCGGCTGTGGAGTGGGTAGGCACTGGACAGTGATCGAATACCCGACCCCGGACAGTAAACGCGACTTTACTGTACTTTCTCTTGGATTTTGATGAAATTCAAATACGTTGCAAAGGTGATAATTCTAAACAATTTTCCAACTCGTGCATCACCGGGATTTTATTCGAACGAGGCGAAGTGAAAATCTAACGACGAGGACCGTAAAAGTGCAACAAGCCGAAGCATCTTAGCCCCGCGATAATCTGCGAGTGTGAACGGAGCTTCTGGCTGTCGCCGTTATCGCATTGAATTCAAAGCCGAAGACACAAAGCTGTAACACAAGGTTTCGAAGGGGATCGCAGGGGATTGTGGGGAGGCCGAGGAAAGGACAAGGGAAGCGCAGTGACGATACGGAGCCGTTGGCGGGTCTCGGAACCTCGGAAGCAAGCTCGAGCACAAAGGTTCTGTGCTCTCGCGCCGACACTGATCGTTCGGTAAACTTGAAAGCTCCCCGAACTCGATGTCATTAAGCAGCAAGCACGGAGCGGCGTCTTTTAATATACATGGTTGCACTTAACGGGAGCCGCGGCAAAGCCAACCGGAGCCGATTCGCCGTAAGAAACCCTGCGCGGTGCCTTTCAGCCGTTATTCTTTCCTCAATCCTGCTCCTTGTCCCTCTCCTCCGAGAAAAATAGAAAGAGAACCAATTGGCCTTTGTTGTAACGCGAAACTTTTCACCTCCGTTAATTGGAAGAATATTTACATTTGAGATACATAAGTGATATCCGTGACTCCTGAACATTTTACCACGTTTTTATTAGCTCGCTTTCTTGTTTGTCTGTTTGTCTGTTCGGTACAAATTTTGCAATTGATTTTAAACTAACTTCCCGATGAGTTAGAGACTTGAAATTTTAAACATAGCTCAGAACTGGATGACAATGCAATATCTAAAAAAATTTTTTAAAAAAGCCTATGCGTTCAGGAGATATAAATTATTAATAATTTGAACCTTTGCACCCGCCGCCGCGTGACGTAGTACGTCTTCGCGTTCAGCGTCCCCACTCTACTACGTGTTCCCACTCTGACTGATCCCCACTTCACTGACGCGCTTCGCACCCAAGGAGCTCAGTGTGCGTCAGTGTGCGTTCGAGCTCCGTGCGGTGTTTACAAAGTTACTACGTATTATTACAGTATAATGTTTGTTTACCAAGCGTAAGAACAGTTACACCGAAATTCTCCGTCGAACCTTTATCTTTGACATTTTACCACGGCGTTCGTTTTCGATATGACGCGTCGCAATACCGTCTGAAATTTACTACATGTCTCTGTTATAATCTCATGAAAATGTTCAAAATCGATTGTAAAATTTCACACATATAAGGCTAAAAAGCAGAAAATAATTATTTAAATTAAAATAAATTTTTAAAAAATACCACATTTTAAAACGGACTAAAAAATATAAAATAAAATTTTAAAAAACGCCACGTTTAAAAACGAACTAAAAAGTATAAAATAATTTTTTCTAGCCCCATACAGATTCCTAACCCCGTACAGATAGTCCTGAAAATTTGTGATTGTGAATTTTGAATAGCTATGAAAATACTTGTAAGATTTAAAACGAAAAACGTGGGGCGCATGCAATAGATAATTGATGCATGAACACCTAAATCACTAACAATTTTATTGCACTGCAAATGAGATGAACTGTTTTGCGAGTTTCCTCAGCTTCAGCTACTCTCTACACTCCTTACTATGTATTATCTTGCGCCCCACGTTTTTCGTTTTAAATCTTACAAGTATTTCCATATTTATTCAAAATTCACAATCACAAATTTTCAGGACTATTTGTGCGGGTTAGGAATCTGTATGGGGCTAGAAAAAATTATTTTATACTTTTTAGTCCGTTTTTAAACGTGGCGTTTTTTAAAATTTCATTTTATACTTTTTAGTCTGTTTTAAAAACGTGGTATTTAAAAAATTTATTTTTATTTAAATAATTTCTAGGTACCTTCTCCCGAACTCGTTTTTAACTTCCGGAAAAGTAAATCATTAGGTTATCCTAAGTGCTCTGCAAGCTCTCGAGCAATATTGTACACACAACGTAGTCGTGTCAATATTTCATTACTGCGAAATCTTTCAAGAACTTCACGGAACCGTATCGGAATAGATGATACGAGCGAGCGAACATTTTTCTCTGCCACCATCAATTTCCGAAATATTTCACAAAACATATATGTATAGTTCGCTATCTAATTTAAGATACGTCATGTTTACAAAAGGCTCCGTGCAATCGGCAATTTGAGTGCTCGGGGGACATGATTTCTCGGGGCTTTGTCGACGGCTCCTCGAGAACCTCGCGGTCATCGAAAGCTTCGATTCGCGGGTCGATCGGTGCATTTGCTCGATTAAATTGCGCGGAAGGTTGCATTCGGAGCTGCTCCTCGACCCGTTTACCTCCTCGGAGGTTGTATTTAGAGGTTGTATGAAAGGGTCCGAGGGTTCGCGTGGGAGTGTTCGAAGGCTGGTGACGCACTGTGCACCTCGCCATCGCACCGGTGGCTTTCATCGGCGTGTCTTTAATCTTTCGTCGAAACTCCGGACGAAGTTCGCGAACGGTCTCTCCGTTTAAGACCCCTTAACTTTTCCGACGTCGTTAAAGCCTCCGGTCTGTTTGTGTTTCGCGAGACGGGCTCTTATCTGCGAGGAAAACTCCGCGGCGGCCTCGAAACCAGAGCCTTTCCACCGTCAACCACTCCCGCACCCGGCTTTTCACCTTTAATCCGTTTACCTTGGAATTATCAGCCCTCCGTCTGGATCTCGAGTCGCGCGACTCGACGACAAGACGCTCCAGACGAAAAGACAATCTCCGATGTCCTAGTCCTCCGATCGAATCGCGTCCTCGAAATTATCCGGCTTGCTGAGACCCGTCTTCTTTGCCCGACTCGTGTTTATCTAGTCGCTCATCCCTGGATAACCAAGCTGTCCTACGTGAAAATAGACCGCGCCAATTAGCACGTCCACTGCCGAACTGTCTGCTTCACGCAGTTTCTATAAACGATCGGAGTTATGAAATATTATTACATTAAATCCTCTATAAACGCAAGAAGGCCGTACACGATAAACGCAAAAACAATATCCCCTCCACTGTAGTAATCTGATCTCGGCTCGGGTATATCGGTGTGAACCACTATACTAATGCGACGCGGAGAGCCGCAGTCGCCGGCACAGTTCAAAGGCCACAATGTAACACCGATATTAAATCTTTTTCACCAATATATTTGTGACATTTTTCTGATTGTTACGGATTAGAAGGGGTAGAAACAAACTTTATTTCCCCAACTAGGGTTCGTTCAAAATTGTCAACGAACTTTGTGCAACAGAGTGATGTATCAAGCCAAAACACACAAGCTCGTTTTGGCTAGAAATTGTAGAATGAAGAGCGCGAGGTGATAATAAGATGAGAGTTCACTTTGGTTGATAGAATCGGTGAAATTCGGTGAAAACCGTGTCGGGGAAATTTGTGTCGGTGATTTCCCTGCGACCCGCGCCGAACACATATCGTAAATCGATTGACGCACGTGTTTGAGTTTGAACGATGCTCTTTCGCTTTTCTTCGCAAGTGAAAAACAAGAGAAGACATACCAAATCGCATCAGAGGAACGCAAACTTGTGCGTCCAGAGGCATAGCAGAGAGCTACGACGAATGGAGTATGGATAACAAAACGCTGCGTCTAGACGCGCAAAGAGAAACACCTTAAACTTAAACTAGCAGAATTTGAGTTGGCGAGGATTTTCCGAGTGTCTTTTCTAATGACTGGAAAATCTGGGATGTGCGATTTGGAGTCGTTAAGCAGTCGCAGCGTTGAAAAAAAAAGGATAAAGTGATCGTCGCGACATTCGATAAGTGTGTCCCTGCGATCGATCATCGAAGGATGCGAGAGCCGAGCGACGTGGAAGCCGAGACAAGACGTTTATCCGGGCTCGGGCTAACGTAATTTCCATCGGGTTTTCAATGGAGAAGAAAAAGAAGCTCCGGGAACAACAAAGCCGGTGTTGGTGATAAAAAAGTAACGTTGCCAGAGTAAAGACCAAGAGAGAAAAGGGGAGGGAGAGCGAGAGAGAGGAGCGACCGACGTGTAATGGAGGACAGAGAGGCGAATGTAATTTTCGTAAATGGCCGGCGCACATTCCCGGACTATCTGCAGAATCAGGTTCTCGTCGGTGTCTCCGACGAGACGCACGATCTCGCTTGATCGCTTAAATACCTCGTGGATCTTCGATCGAGCGCAACGATCCCCCCGGGCGATTCCACTTCCGGTCTTCTGTCCCTCGACTTTTTATCGCGTCGCTTTCGATTTCGATCGATCGACTTTCGACGCTCTTCCTCGATCTCCGCTCCAGAAATCCAAATCTCCTACCGCAGTTACCGACAATTCCTCGACGACACTCGTCGAATCTTGTCGCACAGAGTTGGGAAAATTTTATTTCGAATAACGAATAAAGAATAACGAATAAATCCCAGGGTTTATTCAAGAATAACGATTTTATTCGCTGAGAAATTATTCGTAGCTTACGAATAACGCTTTATTCGTTATTCGTTAGTCACGAATAAATCTCGGGACTTTTATTCGTTATTCTAAATGACGGCCGCGAATAAGAATAAAGGCCGAGAATAAGCGCAGCCGGCGGGCCGCTTTTGAAGTAGGACCCCGACGTCGACACTCGGCACTCGACACTCGGTGCCCTGAGTCGTCGGCGCGATGTCATTCGATACCTTTATTCGCTCGCTGTCTTATTCGAATAAATTTTTATTCGCTGGCTTATTCAAATAAATTTTTATTCGCTAGGTTATTCGAATAAATTTTTATTCGCTGGGTTATTCGAATACAATTTTGTTCGCTGGGTTATTCGAATAAAAATTTAAATAAAAATTTATTCGAATAAAGATTTATTCGAATAAAAATTCATTGGAATGAAGATTTATTCGAACTTATCTTCGAATAAAATTTTATTCGTAGTTTTTATTCGCTGGGAATTCGAATGAAATTTCATTGGAATAACGCCCAACTCTGTTGTCGCATTTGTAAAACACATTTTTCAACAGTAGTAGGCGGCACTTGAAAATCAGTTCTAAATCAATTGATAAATATATAAAAATAGGCGATTTAGAATTTTGTCCAGCTAAAAAGGCCATTCGTCACACTGTGCGACGGTTCGATGGCTCGATGGCCTGATATTACGGACATTCTTCACGAACAGCGTCGTGTCTTTCCTCGCTGGGAACTTCCCACGTGTGCATTGCTGCAACTCCGCGGTGCATTCCTCGCGATCCGCGTATTGTGTCGAGCGCGTTTATTCGAGATTTCGCGATCTCGCGATGCGGTGTCGCGAGATCAGACCGTTTCGAAATCAGTGTCTACAGTCTACGCGCATCTGAGAAGCTGTCTCTGTTGCATCGCTCTGTGTGCAACCGGGGAGAAGCGCGTGAGCCGATGCATTATAGATCCATCCGCGATGGATAGGGTCACCGAGATAAACACCTGGCGAGAGTCTGTGGTGGCTTGGGAGCATGGAAACAGCGAGCTCGACGCGGAGGCGGCGTCTCGATTCGAGTTTAGGCTGTCGATAGTGTCCGGGAACTATATCTGGCCTATAACACCGACATCGAGCAAACATTTCCGCAGGAAATTGAGTCCTCCTGAGACAACGATGGCTGCGGACAGTGATGGAAGCTTTCCTGGGTAAAAATACAAAGTGCAGAATTTTTTGGAAAAACGGAAAATGAACTGGTAGACGTGCCAGGATTTCTAAAATCTAAAGAAACATTTATATCAATAGTTTCCACACTGCAAATTTATTTACTGCATTAGATAGAAACTTTGAAGTGTTGAATAAAAATCCCAAAAGAAAATTTCTGCCAGACGAATCTGAAATTAGGCGTCCGAATAAGTCTCGGCCTTTTTTCATCAAGTTCAATATTTTCTTATTTAAAACACAAGTATGTTTCAATCGGGAAAGAAGTCTCCATTTGCTTCTACACGCTTCTTCCACTTCTCGGGCAAACGACGAATCTCTTGGTGAAAAAAAGTTGGCGGTTTTGACTCGATGAAGTCTGTGTGGCATTTTTCGACTTCTTCAACTGCTTGGAAGTGTGTATCCACCAAATGATATTGTAGCGATCTGAACAAGTGATAACCTGAAGGAGGCAGATCTGGCGAATACGCCGGGTGTGGCAAAACTTCTCAGGTTCAATGCGGATCGCTCGACAAATGATTTAACGAGATTATGTTTATATCTAATAATATGAGTGTCCAGAGTAGAAGAAAATTCGAGAAAATACCCGCAGATTCCAACGTATTTTTCTGTCGCTAAAAGACTTTTTTGACAGATGTGATGAACGCATTAAACATTCCTCTTTAGAATGAGCCCTCACCCAAAATCTGCTCGAATAAGAGCAAAAAGCCGGGCCCACAACCCGTGTTTCGACCCAAAATCTAGTAAGATTCTAGTTATCTGCTAGTTTTGTCACGTGACTATCCTACCGCCTTAAACCGACCAATGTCAAACAGTCACGTGCGAGGTACACGTACAACTTTGAGGTTACTCTGAACGTGCGATAGTTTACAAGTTATTAATATATTCTCTGATGTAGATGTAGATTTACATTAAATAAACCGTCCTTACTGTATTCTTTAAATTTATTGAGGAAAACACTAAGACGATCATGCCCCGTAAATATTACTACACGGGGCAAGTCCGTACTATCACGGTGAGGCAGTCCGTACTGTATGGGTAACTATAAAACTAAACAATATATTTAACGCAATAAGAAGCATTTTAAAGCAGGCTTATTGGTCATTCTTTTCTTCCCCCGTAGCATTTGAAACAACGTTGCCCCATTTTCGGGGCAAGTGCGTAGTAGTTGACACTTCGTACAATATCCTATCAAAATGATAATTTCCAAGCAAAATTAGAATCCTACATAATACTAATTCATCAGTAATAATGGTGGCAAGAGTTTGATACCAAGAACGTTAAGTTTTTACATACCAGACTGAAAATACATCAGTTTAAAATCGAACTTTGCAAAAACTAGAGCGGACTACTCCACTTCTTTTCATTGCCAAAATTGATAATTTTAAATTAAATTGTTACTCTGGGAAAACATCAAACAGATTTTTTACTGAACGTTTACGGATGGTTCCTCCAATTTCGTTTCGTCGATAAAATAGCAGTACAATTCCCATGGGCGAAGGGTATGCGGTATTTTTAATTTATTCTTTCCACGAGGGATTTTTTGTCGGGTGAAAGGAACTGTTCTCCCGTTCTGATTTCGTTGAACGAATCCGTGGAATATACGGGCCGCCGAGCATACGAGCTGACCGCCTCGAAGCGAAGGTTCGGCCAGAGTCGTTCGCAAACAGAAACCGCGGGAGGAGCGGTCAAGTTCGCAGCGAAGAAATCTAATTGACGAGGTACGATGCTCTGGAATATTATTGACGAACCGGTTAACGGTTGCCTGAGCGTATCCGAGCGAGAAATTGCCTCGAGCCACGCTTCGTTATACGTATATCCGGTGTTTATGATATTTACTCCCTGGCCGCACGCGCAGCACAGTTCGGAATTAACTTTTCCACGGGGTGGCACGACGCGGCGAGTCGCCTGCCTCCCAGAAGTTGCATAAATATTTGCGCTGTGACCGGATAGGACTCTTCGCGAGTCGTCGAAGCGTGGTTTCGCGTGCTGGAGGAGCAATGGAGGGAAAGAGAGCGAGAGAGAGTGCTTCTTATCGCTCTGCGAGGACCGAAATTGTTGGGAGTCGGCACGAACTACGATTGGTCCAAATATTAGCACTACCGCTACGTGAAGCCACTGTTAATAGATCTTTTAAGGACCCTCAGATTCAAAAAGAAACTGTTTCCTCGGCTGAAATTGCTACTGCCGTCCAAATAGCTATTAGAAAATTAACAGACATGCAATACGTGTGATAAATTAATGTTTAACTTCCCGATTTTATAGGGAAGTTATTGTAATTACCCCGAAAATCGAAACTCGATTTTTTAGCAGATCTTCACGTTTCATGGTCATTGGAGTCATTTTAGACTATTTTTATCAAAATGTTCGTATGTGTGTGTGTGTGTGTGTGTGCGCGTATGGCCGTTTCTATGTAATCAAATTTTTCGTTAACGTTTTCAGAAAAAGTAACAACGCGATCAGGATGATGAATGATGCAATCGATGTGCCCCGTCGTAACTTAGAGCTGATTAGATTTTGGTCCATATTGGTCAAGTAGTTTTTTAGATTTTTACTTTTTTTTCGAAAAGAGTTGATTCTACAATGCAATTTCTGAGGACGAAAATTTTCCACCAAAGAACCAAACGCAATTACATAAAAAAAAAATTTTTTCTCAATTTTTTTTAGATTAAAAAAAATTTTTTTTTAGATTTAAAAAAATTTTTTTTTAACTGATGCTAATGTTACCGCTTGGAATAATCGAAAGTTATTCCAATGCCACAGTGAATTTATCATCTCTACTCCCAAGAATACATTTTGGGAGAATATCGATGAAAGTACAAAAAAAAACGATGTTAGCGATGTTGGCGAAGGAGTAACGAATCGGGAAGTTCTTTGCGTGACTCTTGGAGAGTCACACACCAAATAAAAAACATTAATAGCAGTAGGCCCTACTAGCCATGCGTATCACTAACCCTCTCGCAAGAGCAGTCCTACCCGCGAGCTCGCGAAGTGAGCGGGCAAAAACAACCCTACTCGCGAGCGAGCGAAGCGAGCGAGCAACAATAGCCCTCTAGTTTTAACGTGGAAACTGCCAAGAACAGTGTTCGTGCGTGGATGCATAGAAAGAATCCGCTTGCATGTTCCTTGCTAGCCTTGAAAACCGAAGGAACGCCTTGGGACCGAGTTTCAGGGACGATTGGCACAATTTGGAGCGCAGGACTATCTTCTACAGTTTTCTACAACCCCTGTGTCAGCTCCCGTGGTCCCAAGGATGCTAGAAAATGCGTGTAACTGCATCCGGAACACTCGGTCGATGAATCCTTAACGGGGACGCATCCCAACGGTGCGATTCCACGAAAAATTCGAGACAGATCGTCGATGGGCTTGGACGCCGGATAAAAAAGTCCCGAAGACAACGGGCGCACGGCAGTAATTCCCAATTAGTGGTAACGCCGCGCGGCATAAAACATAATCAGCCCGTAGAGCGAGTAATTAAGCCGCGGGGTGGGGCGAAACCTCGGCCCCGGAAGTATGGAAAATTCATGTCTTCCTTGTTAACCAGCTCGAACTTTTCCTATCCTCCCGGTCCACTTTTTTTCCGGTACGACGAGAATAATAGCTGCGACTATCAATCATCCGAAACAGGCCGCAAAAGTTTCGCCGCGCTGCGCGCCGGGTCGTTATTCGAACATTTGCTAGACGCCATCGCGGCTCATCGATTTTGCCGGTACGCTTCTTTCCGGTCGTAGGAATTTTTGGATCATTCTGGATCCAACGTATACACAGTTCGTCTTGTGGCACTGTTGTCAATTCGGAGCCGGAGCCATAAAGCCACGCCTACGTGCTTCACGTAAAAGTAACATATACCCTAAAGCAGGTAGTTCCAACTAGTGGCTCCGGAGCTATTCGAGGCACCTTCCCCGCTTAGGTTCTTCCCCCACTCTTAGCCTTCATCGGTATATGTATAATAGTGGGAAGCTCGCACCGCGACAGCCGCGCGACTTGCGGCGCACACGCATACATTGCAACCGTCGAACTTCATCCCTGTTGCCACTGCCGTCCATCTCACTAACTCTACGGCTGTAGATAGTACATAGTGGGAAGAGGTTCGATGGCGGGGACCTTCAATTCTCGGAGGGGAATAAGTTGAAACTCCCTGCCCTAAAGCCGAGAAGCAACGCCCCCTTAAGGATGTTCTGGAGGTACAATGGGAGACAAAAGTACAAGAAATTCGAAATCCATCAATACATGGCAATGAAAGCCATTCATGAGTATATTTTGCATTAAACTTTTGCGAATACTGTACCCTCTGTAGCTATATTCAGTGGTCTACACTTGTCGCGTTTCCATGCTAGTGAGAGACAACACGATAAATTTGACGTTTTGTAACAGTTCATAATTTTTTTGCTCTGTAACTGTTTAGTGAATTCTAATAAATTTTGAGCATAATTAATTAGATAATTTTTACTATGTATAAAAAAAACTGGAGTTTCTAGTTGCGTTTTTTCAAGGTTTAAATAGGGTTTGAAGTGGAATTTTATGAATTCTCCATAAGAAGACGTGTTAAAATGTGCAACTTTTAAGTTGCTATAATTCTTAAATGGTGCAGTGAATCGAACCCAAACTTTGGTAATTACATTTATTCAGTAAGAATAATATCTTGTCAAATTTTCAAAAATTTTGTTGCATTTTTATATACCTCCAAAACATCCTTAAGACACTTTAGGGCTACAGGTATCAAGAGGTCTTAGGCTTCTCAATGTGATCGGTAAGTAAAGGTATGTACTTTTTTTTTTTTGAATATCTCTTCTCGGGATGCTGGTGAGGACCGTTTCCTCCATTCTCTCACCAGCATCTATCCGAGAGCACCCACTCATGTTCTTGGCTATACCGATTTTAAAAATGCAACGAAAATATTATTTCTTTATAATGAACTAAAATTTATATATTTTATTTATGTTCCAGGGATAGTCACCGGGTACTGCTCAATGAGTATTCTATCTCAAACCAGAACTACTAACTTAAATTTAAATAAGTAATTATGGCTGAACTTTAGAAACCCCCCCCCCCTTCCTTTCGACATTTGACATACGTCATTCTATTCGTTTTGACATGCTGAACACAAAATGTAGGTGTCATTTTTGGCTGAAATGAATAGTTTTCGAGATATTCGTGAAAAACTGCAGTTACTACACATTGAATTTTGTGTATACGTGCACGTCCATGCTGTGCGTGTTAGGTTAGGTTAGGTGGGGGGGGGGCGGCCCGACGTCGTCAGGCCGGCCCGACCACGCATACGGAAATTCAGGAGTAGTCTATCAAAATTGAAAGACCCTGGTTTCTCTCTAATGTTTAGAAGCAAAATGTAAACAAACGCCGCGCCGGGACTGGTTTACGTTGCCGCAGAGCGTGGAGGAATACGAAAAATTCAATACAGTATTAGCGATAGTTTTTTGCGAATATCTCGAAAACTATTCATTTCAGCCAAAAATGACAGGTACATTTTGTGTTCAGCATGTCAAAACGAATAGAATGACGTATGTCACATGTCGAAAGGAAGGGGGGGTTTTCTAAAATCTTACCTATTGTATCGATAAGATATTTGTCTAATTATATTTATTTATCTATTTTTTCTTTTTCTAAATATCTTTCAAGTTCTTCTTTTTTGGCTATAATAGTGTTAATGAAGCCATTAATCTTTATCCAATTTTCTTTGGAATGGAGTATGCATTCAGAAAATGTGTCTGCTGTAAATTCCCGATCTATAGCGGTTTGTAGTTGACATATTAGTTCTTCCCATCTTTCACAAGTAAATAATGTGTGTTCTGCGTCATCCTGGACATTTTCACACCACCAACGTAGGTCGTTTGATGCTCTTTTAATTTTGAAAAGGTAAGTTTTGAACACTCCGTGGCCAGTTACGGCTTGAGTGAGTCTGTAATTTAAAAAACCGAATTTTCTTTCTTTCCAGATTTTTGGATCTGGAATCAGGCGTTTGGTCCACATTCCAGTAGTCTGTCGATGCCAAAGATTATGCTATCTGTTCCAGGATTGTTCTTCCATGTTGTTCTTGTATGCTGCTAATTGATCGATTTTCCATTGTAAGTAACGGTATGTACTGTTACGTCCTAAGGTGGACGTAATAAAGAATTGAAGTTAGCCCGGCGTTGGTAAGGTGGGAAAATGTATCGTAAGTGGTAAGGTGGGGTCTCACAGATCCACCGAAATAATACAGGGTGTCTCAAAATTCATGAACATCCCGGAAATAGGAGGTTCCTGAGACCATTTCAAGCGACATTTTCCTTTGCAAAAATGTTATCCGCGGCTTTGTTTAGGAGTTATTAACTAAAAACACAAACCAATCACAGCGCGACCTAGACGCGAGTTGGCACAGTCAGCCCAGCGCGCCGACTGTCTATGGGCCGACTGTGCCAACTCGCGTCTAGGTCGCGCTCTGATTGGTTCGTGTTTTTCGTTAATAACTCCTAAACAAAGCCGCCACGGCTATTTTTGCTAAGGAAAATGTCGCTTCAAATGACGTCAGGAACCTCCCATTTCCGGCTGTTGAAGGAATTTTGGGACACCCTGTATATCTTATAGATTTACCTTAATTCTAGTGATTCTGGCGCACGCAACATGATATAATATACGACAGATCAATATTAATTATCAACAATAGTATTTAATATTTAATTTCTCATACAACATTATTAGAGTAAGTATAAGTATAAAAAAAAATTCAGAAATTATATGTTACACATGATTATGATCAATTGTTATCGATGGCTGAACCACCGGACGTGACAGTACTCTCAATTTTACGTTTCCGACTCTCATTTCTGCCTACACTGAAGAATTTGACTCTCGAGAGTAACTCGCGGTAGTTTTACTCTCAGATGGACACGCCCCTTAAGGGCGCTAGTTACAACTAGAATCTTACTACAAAACATGGGTTTGCGCGCTCCAGTTGTTTGACCTTATTTGAGCAAATTTTGGGCTGGGTGAGGGCTCATTCTAAAGAGGAAGGTTCATCACACTGCGCTCTGGTCATGAGGTCAACGAGATTATGTTTAATATGTATAATATAAGGGCCCAAAGTAGAGAAAAAATCTAAGGAAAAAACCCGCAGATTTCAATGCATTTTTCTGTCTCTAAAAGACTTTTTGACTGCTCAGATGACCAGAGCGCAGTGTGATGAACCTTCCTCTTTAGAATGAGCCCTCACCCAACCCAAAATTTGCTGATATAAAGTCAAACAACCGAAGCGCGCAGATCCATTATTTCGACCCAAAATCTAGCAGGATTCTAGTTATTTGCTAATTTACTAGAATCCTGCTAGATTTTGGGTCGAAATAATGGATCTGCGCGCTTCGGTTGTTTGACTTTATATCAGCAAATTTTGGGTTGGGTGAGGGCTCATTCTAAAGAGGAAGGTTCATCACACTGCGCTCTGGTCATCTGAGCAGTCAAAAAGTCTTTTAGAGACAGAAAAATGCATTGAAATCTGCGGGTTTTTTCCTTAGATTTTTTCTCTACTTTGGGCCCTTATATTATACATATTAAACATAATCTCGTTGACCTCATGACCAGAGCGCAGTGTGATGAACCTTCCTCTTTAGAATGAGCCCTCACCCAGCCCAAAATTTGCTCAAATAAGGTCAAACAACCGAAGCGCGCAAACCCATGTTTTCTAGTAAGATTCTAGTAAGATTCTAGTTGTAACTAGCGCATAGACTACCCCCTTAAGAGATTCTTTTCGCTCGCCGTTCGCAAATCGGGTCGTGAAGACTTTGATAAGCACTATCGCGGCTCGTGGCACGTGGTCTCGGGGACACGAGCGCCTATCCGCGCTCTCGAAAAATCGTTCGTATCCGGTTTCACCATCGAACGAATAACTTTCCCGGGCAGCGATAAAGTTGCCGGTGTTCGATATTCCCTGGCAAGGTTCCCGTACCTCGGCTAGTCAGTCGATACCATTTTTCGTGAATGGCGCAGAAATGCGACGGAAAAACGAAAATCGACGATCGATGCTGTCCTTCCCGGTCCGACGGTTTTCCACGTCCATGTCCACGTCCACGGCGGTTCGTGGTTTCACGGTTCCGTGATGATTGAAGAGCAAGGGTTGGAGCGCGCGGTCGCCACTGAAACCGACGCTGATAAGTTCCCCCTCCGTGTTAAGAACCTCTGGCCGGTTTTAAAAGGCTTCCACTCGCGTTCAAATGGTTCAACGTGTCCGCGAACCTTTGCTCTTTTCACCCCTTCGGCGCTTCTTCCGCATTTTCTACCCCAGAAATTGCATACCGGGTCCCCGAGTGTGCTTCTCGGAACCGACATCCTTTGAAACGGGTCCCTCGAAGCCGGCGAGCCAACGGATAGGTCAAAATAAATTGGTAAAAGGCAAGCTGGAGGAGTGACCGAGCTGTTTCGTCACCTTACACATCGCGAGTAATGAATTTCTACCGAATAGTATCGGTGAACTCGTAAATTTCTGTTACGGTCACGGAAAGACGGAATTATCAAATAAATTTCTACGTTGCAAAATGTGTCATAATAAACTGAGCCTCGTTATTTTTAGAGGGCCGCACTCGCTTTTAGTGCCCGGTACATTCATCGTTAAGATAAGGAATGTATACGTCTGCCCTAAATAATGAAGCGACGCGTGGAGCATGCTGCACAGCGGGTAGCAGTTGAATTTCCGTGAAATTCTGCTCGAGGGACGTATGAGGATTAAAAAGCAGCAGCAATGACGATACACGCGAACGGTAACGGCGCGGCGAGGAACGTTGTTCGCTGGAGTCGTGAATGACGGTGAAAAAGGAACGGCGAGAAGGTAGAGAGTCGGACGGAAAGGACGAGTTAACTCGTCTTCCCTGGTTAACAGGTTAAAGCTGGCAGAAATAGGCTGCGCCGACGAGGAGGCTCGTAGGCAGGGGCTTGTGTGTCGTGGACGAGGTCTCGTGATCGATAGGGTCTAACCCGGTACCACCACCGACGCCATTCTGCCACCATAACCCGCACGTACACGCGCGTTCTCCACTGTTTACCAACACACCTTGCCGAGCGCATAACACGATACAGGTAAATACAACGGTGCGAGAGAGAGAGGAGAAGAGAGGAGAGAAGGCTCGGTCATCCCCTCCGCAGCTGATGCAGCTAAGCTTTCTTCGTGTTTACCGACACCCGACTCGTTGAACAATCTCTAGTGCATCTGCGACGACGATTTACTCAAAAATTTCCGATTGCTCAATCCGTCGAACACCCAGCCTGGTCACATCGTTAATCTACGTGTCCATCTGAGAGCAAAACTGTCGCGAGTTACTCTCGAGATTCAAACTCGTCGCTGTACACGGTATTGAGAGTGCTAGCGGAGAGCTGCACGAAAAACTCAGAGGGCGAACAGTAAGTTGAAACTCGCAAATGGACACGTTCAATTTTTCCCTCGGCAAGCAACTATCAGCTATACCAACGCCATTCGTACAGCTGAGAGTCTTCTAATTACAGTGCAGAGTTGGGCATTAATCGATTAACATTTTAATCAAGATTGATTGATTAATGTACGAAAAAAAAGATAATCAAGAAGATTGATGATGTTAATCGTCAATCGTTGATTAAAAAAAGAAATCGTCGAAAAATCGGAGACTGATTCAATCGATTGATGAAGTTAACCGTTGATTAAAAAATGTGTAAAAAAACTTTTTAAAACCACGCTCATATTAAAATACACTAAAAAGGAGAAAATAATTTTTTTCCTGGTTCTCCGTAAAATACCGAATCCAATTAAATGTTTAATAATATTTTAATAAATGTTTAAAAATAATATTTAATAATATTTTTCCCCAAAAATTTTAAGCAATTAATTCAAAATTTCTTCTGTTATAAAATTGCTGTCGGAATAGATATAAAAATTTAATATAAATTTAAATAAAATCATAACATTAGTGAGTATAAAAATAAAAGCGTGGAGCGTCCACGAAGATTTCGTCAATGTACAGGGTGGTCTTTTTATCTGAAGACATTGAAATATCTCGAGAACTATGTATCGGATCAAAACAAGTGGGCAATGAAAGTTGTTCGTCGCGAAGGGGGACATTCAATGATACCAAACTCGACCCCCCAACCCCACGCCCTGGGGGTAGGGGTGGGGGAAGATAAAAAACTTAAATGGAAACCCCCATTTTTCATTGCAGATTTGGATTCTCCAGAAAAAAATAAACAAATTTGATCTAGGAGTTTTTGTATTTTGGTTCACTGATGGCGCTGTAATGGACAAAAATCAAAATGGAAATAATCGTTGAAAATTGGGCATATCTCGAGAAATACACATCAGATCAGAAAAATAAAAGTGGACGTATTTGATATTTTTAAGAATGCTATTCAATAACACCATAATTGACCCCCCACCCCCAACTCCTGAGGGTGGGAGAGGGAACTATTTCAAAATCTTCAATGGGTAACCCTTTTTTATAGCAAATCTTGGCTCTCCATTGATTTGATATTATTGGTGTAATTTCTTTCACAGATGTCGCTGCAATCGAAAGCAGTTGGAAAAATTCATTGGTTTGTTTATCAATCCTCAGGAAGTGGGGGTAGGGGGTCAATTATGGTGTTATTGAATAGCATTCTTAAAAATATCAAATACGTCTACTTTTATTTTTCTGATCTAATGTGTATTTCTCGAGATAAGCCCAATTTTCAACGACTTTTTCCATTTTGATTTTTGTCCATTACAGCGCCATCTGTGAACCAAAATGCAAAAACTCCTAGGTAAAATTTGTGTATTTTTTCTGGAGAATCCAAATCTGCAATGAAAAATGGGGGTTCCCATTTAAGTTTTTTATCTTCTCCCACCCCCACCCCCAGGGGATGGTGGTGGGGGGTCCAGTTTGGTATCATTGGATGTCCCCCTTCGCGACGAACAACTTTCATTGCCAACTTGCTTTGATCCGATACATAGTTCTCGAGATATTTCAATGTCTTCAGATAAAAAAACCACCCTGTATATATGTATATTATCTCTAACCGATACAGAGACTGGAAGGTGCTATATTCTACGTATTTCATGATTAGGCTGCGGATGTTCATGCAATTTACAATTTTTCTAGACAAATTTGAAGAAAGTGGAATAAAATGAAATTTTATTTCCTTATTTAAAATTGTACTAAAGGGTAAACTTCACGTTACCGGACACAAAATTATTTATAAACACAATTGGATTAATACAAATTGTATTTTAAGTGATATTTAATTTTTCTTAATTGAAATTAAATGATTTTTACAATTGACTAATTATGAAAATGGTGTAAGTCCATTTACAGCCCGTAAATGTATATTATTTTAGTTAAATTCGTCTAAAAGAAATTTCTATAATCAAATTACATATTGATAAATTAATAGAAACATTGCCAGACGGGACATAATTAATTTATATTTTTAAATTAACCTTTAATCTCCTCGAAACATCAAAAAATGGACTTACACCATTCTCAAAATAAACGATCCATATGACTTAGACTCACTTTCATAATTATGGGCACAATTCTCTGAATAGCTTAAATTACGAAATCATGCTAGAGAGAGTGCAGCATAAATTTCTTAGGTTTTGTTCTTATAAGATTAATCATCCTATGTCATTCTTTGATCATGATTACTCCACAATATTAAACATAGTCAACCTGGAAACATTGTCAGCTCGCAGAAGAGTATCCGACCAGAGCTTTATTTTTAATTTAATTAATAACCATATAGATTGTCCCTCTCCCCTTATGCAAATCAATTTTTACGCACCTGAACGTGCTTTGAGATCTCGAGCAGGCTTTCAAACCCTTAAAGCCAAATCTACCTATATATTAATTAATCCAATAAATCGCATTATTGCAGACTCTAACACTCTGTATAATCGTATGGATTTTTTCATTGAGTCTTTGCATATGTTTAAAAAACAATTACGCAGAATTATAGGGTAATACCATATAGTTCCCTAGTAGCACAAAAATATTGGCTAAATATTTTTTAAGCCACACTTTTTAATATGAGAAAAATATTTCTTCCTATCTTATAAGTTAGGATAAAAAAGAATATTTGGTACTTAATGTAAAATAAATATTGTATGTATATTAGAATATTAAAAACAGATTGAATCTCTTTTTGATATTATATGAATGTGTATACAATATCTTGTGCTGCTAGGGTTAGTACCATTAGTTTTTGTGCATGTCCCTTCTATGTTACTATACGAGTAATCCTTTATTGTTTTCTATTGTAAACATTTATGTATAGGGCTTCGGTCCGTTTATAATAATAATAATAATAATAATAATAATAATAATAATAATAATAATTCAGAGTACTCTCGATGTGGACGTACCTTTAGACTATCTAGACGTAGCTGGTGAGGGCTGAACGCTGCATTCGTTGCACCGAACTGCAAGCTCCTAAGACACTCGTCAGAAATTACTCGATGGATTTCAGCGAAAACGACCATTCCGTAAGTAAATTGAACGAAGCTGTCGAGTTAAAATAATATTAACCCTGGGAGTCAACCATCGGCAGCCTTTTCGCCAGGAAATCCCCTTTTTAACGAGGGCGAGGATATTGAATGTAATCCAACTTACAACTCATTAAAATATTAAGCGCCCTAAAACGTGAAACCGTCGTCGTGGTAATTCAGCAGGATGTCACATAATTTTCTCAAGCGTCGCACTTCCGGGAGAGTGTACGCGTCGAGGAAGAAGTTGGTAGCATGTGCCCGGCTGTATTCGGCGAAAATTTGCATGCGTTAGGGGAGAATTCGAAATGAGACTCCTCATCGAGAAAACCGCTACAGGGAAGTTGCAGAGTCAACCCAGGCCTGGCTGAAACTAATTAGACTACCATAAATTACCGAAGGTCGGAGAGCTGGACCGGTGTCCTGGTATATTTCCCATAAACCAAATAGATAGATAGAGAGAGAGGAGTATAGTTCGTTTGGTATCGTGTAGTACCTCATATAGTATCGCTCGGTCGTGTTTACGATGTCCTGGGACACCGCGGTCGCTCATGATCGAGATGATGCTCGTCACCGGGACCGGGACCGGGACTGGGGCATCAGTTGTCACGTTAAAGTTTAACGCTGCGGGAACTTCGGAGGAGTTTCCGGCTCGCGAGGAGTCCGTTTCGAGAGATCGAGACGGGATCGTAAAAATTGAGGAATAACAGGGAAGGAAAGCCGCGGACATCCTGCGAACGCTTGCACAGTACACATTCCGAATGTCTACAAGGTGCTCGACAGCGTTTACTTTACGGCGGCGCGGCGCGGCGCACAGTGGTCTGGGATCTGGAACAGCGCTGTTACTTTTTCGAAGCTCCGACTCTTAGAAGATTCAAAACTTCGATTCTCATCGCCGTCGAAGTTTCTGAAATCGAAACTTTGAAATTCGAGCTTCAAAATCTTCAACCGTCGAAGGAAACTCTACATTGTACTTAACTTTATATTCTTCGTATATTGATTGAAGCATGCTTACATTACCATGAAGTAACTGAAATATACAGGGTGAATTCGATAAAGCAGGACACCTAAATATCTCCGTTACTTTTCGTTGTACAAAAAAACTTGGTAGGACAAAGTTACACTGTTTGAAGGGCCACATATAACGGTGTAAGGGGAAAAAAAATGTCAAGGTCATTTTTATGAGATTTCAAGGTTATCGATGTTTTTTTTAAATGGTATGAGGTATTTTTAACTTCCCGAGTTTATAGGGAAGTTATTGTAATTACCCCGAAAATCGAAAATCGATTTTTTAGCAGATCTTCACGTTTCATGGTCATTGCAGTCATTTTAGACTATTTTCAGCAAAATGTTCGTATGTGTGTGTGTGTGTGTGTGCGTATGGCCGTTTCTATGTAATCAAATTTTTCGTTAACGTTTTCAGAAAAAGTAACAACGCGATCAGGATGATGAATGATGCAATCGATGTGCCCCGCTGTAACTTAGAGCTGATAGATTTTGGTCCATTTTGGTCAAGTAGTTTTTTAGTTTTTTTAGTTTTTTCGAAAGAAGTTCATTCAACAATGCAATTTATACGAGAGAACGGGAAGTTTCCACCAAAGAAACAAACGTAATTACACAAAAAATTTTTTTTCGATTTTTTTAAAATTAGAAAAAAATTTTTTTTTTTAAATCTTTTTTTGTACCTTAAGATGATGTTTCCGCTTACAATAATCGAAAATTATCCCAATGCAAGAGTGAGTTAATCATCTCTACTCCCGAGAATACATTTTCAAAGAATATCGATGAAAGTACAAAAAAAAATTTATATTACAATCTTTAAAAAAACAATCAGTTCAAAACGAATTATTAACTGAGATTAAATTGAAAATTAATATGAACTATATGATAATTATTAATAACAGTGATGTTGAAAACGGATTGGTTAATGGAGCACACATGCGGAATATTAAAATTTATTACTTTTCAAGAAAATACTAAAATTCCGTCTATATTGTGGTTAGATTTTCAATTGGCCAGAGTAGGAGTGAAAGTAAGAACTCGTTATCGTGATTATATGAAAAATGCAAATATTGATCAAAATTTAACACCAATAATAAAAATATCGAATCAAGTAAATATGTCGAGTGAGGAAAAATATCAAATCACACGTAGTCAATTTCCAGTGGTTCCTGCTGAAGCGATTACGATTCATAAAAGTCAGGGACAAACATACGAGAAAGTATGTATGGATTTTAAAACATCAGAAATACGAACTTTACAAATGTTGTATGTAGCACTGAGCAGAGTTTCAAAATTGAGCGCGGTTTATATATTTCGGGACAATTTAAATTAACAGTATCGAAGAAAACCAAGATCAATACTGCAACCCCGGATAATGAGGAGTTGCATCGTTTGCGAAAAACTAATTAAGACAATTTATTTTGCAACATTAGTATACTATAACAAGGAACCAAGCGAGCAACGAGCCTGCGATGTTTGTTTAATGCGACGCCATATAGCAAACATTTTGATAAGTAGAAAACTATTGAATTTCCCTGAAAACGTATAATCTTCTTAAAACGTACACTTAATAAATAATAATAATAATATACAGCAACTAACAAATCGGGAAGTTCTTTGTGTGGCTCGTGGAGAGTCACACACAAAATGAAAGACATTTATAGCTGTGGGCCCTACTAGCCATGCGTACCACTAACATTCTCGCAAGAGCAGTCCTGCCCGCGAGCTCGCGAAGCGAGCGAGCAACAATAGCCCTCTAGTTTAATACATCAATCGATGCAGCTGGACATTCGTTATAAAAAAGTACTAACCCATGTATGTCGAAAAGTTAGTAGTTCACGAGATATTTAAATTTAAATAACTCTAAAACACCATTACAGTCGTGCTAAGACGTTACACAAGTAAGTAAACGCTAACGTCTTAGTACGACAGTAATGTTATTTTGGAGTTATTTAAATTGAAATATCTCCTGAACTACTAACTTTTCGACATACATGGGTTAGTACTTTTTTATAACGAATGTTCAGCTGCATCGATTGATGAGTTAAAAAATACCTCATTCCATTTAAAAAAACATCGATAACCTTGAAATCTCATAAAAATGACCTTGACATTTTTTATTCCCTTACACCGTTATATGTGGCCCTTCAAACAGTGTAACTTTGTTCTACGAAGTTTTTTTGTACAACGAAAAGTAACGGAGATATTTAGGTGTCCTGCTTTATCGAATTCACCCTGCATGTACCTGCTCATGCATATGAAAACATAGCACAAATTTGCATTTCATCATTGTGTAAGACTCTCCTTACACACTCTGTCCTTCTCTACGTTTGACTCGGCCTTTGAAGCTCAAAATTATTTCAATAAACATAAATTTGGTAATTATTTAGAACAAGGGTTTCCTCTCAGATTTTGATCATCTTGAAATATGTTATAGATTTCTACGTTTTGGACAACTTTTTCCTATACATGTTACCGCCGCTCGATTTTAGTTTTCGAGATATTCGCAAAAAACTATCGCTAATACAATATTGAATTTTTCGTATTCCTGCACGCTCCGCGGCAACGTAAGCCTGTCCCGGCGCGGCGCGGCGTTTGTTTACATTTTGCTTCTAAACACGCTGCGGAGATGATAGAGAAAACACGGTCTTACTCTGTCATACATATATAGGGTGAGCTTTCAAGTTTGAAAAACTACTCCTGGAGTTACGTATGCGTGGTCGGGCCGGCCCTCTCCGCCCCCCGCCACCTAATCCTAATTAATTCTGATCGCATGATCTTTATTACTAGTTCAAATTATGTATGATGTATGATGTATGATGTATTCTGTATGATGTATAGAATGCAAAAATTATGCGATCGGAATTAGTTAGGAGTAGGTGGCCGGGGGCGGAGAGCACGCATACGAAAATCCAGAAGTAGTCTTTCAAAATTAAAAGCTCACCCTATATATGCGTGACCAGAATGAAACCCTGTTTTCTTTCTCATATCCACAGCGTGTTTATAAACAAAAGGTAAACAAACGCCATGCCGGGACAGGCTTACGTTGTCACGCAGCGTGTAAGAATATGGAAATTCAATACAGTATTCACAATAGTTTTTTGCGAATATCCTGAAAACTAAAATCGAGCGGCGGTAACATGTATAGGAAAAAGTTGTTCAGAATGATGACCTTGACAACATATTTCAAGATGATCAAAATCTGAGAGGAAACCCTTGTTCTAAATAATTACCATAAACTTCTTAAGAATACCACGTTTTCAAAACGGACTAAAAAGTATAAAATAATTTTTCCTAGCCCCACACAGATTCCTAACAGATAGTCCTGAAAATTTGTGATTGTGAATTTTTAATAGCTATGAATCGACAGCTGGCGCGTCGCACAGTGGTCGAGAAACCGATCTTTTTGGACAAAAATCTGCCGACAACTCAGTTTTTCATCGATTTAATTGGAATTATTTTTAAAATGTTCGTGGAGGACTATACTTTGATGACGTGCTGCGCGGAAATCGTTAACTGTCACAAGAAATCAATCCTTATCTACAAAACCCAATAACTCCGATACTTCATCCGCCCATACCATTTTGCATGTCCCAGCCGAGTTGCCGACACTTCTTAACCCTAAACCCTAAACCGCAAAATTTTTAACTGTAAAAAAAATAAAAAAAAAATGTATTAAAATTTATTAAAATCCGTAACTGTCTTTGATAATTGATTGTCTACCATTTGAAAGTTGTACTATTTAATAATAAGTATTACAAATTTCCTTCATCAATAACTTTTATAAGCGATCGAAATGAACTTTTCGCACTGATAATTGTTATAAGCGATGCACATAAATTACTCTCATTGGTAACTGTTATAAGTGATCGAAATGAATTTCTCTCAACGATAACATTTATCAACAAGAGACAAATTTTTCGGTTACCTATAATCCTTATTTGCAACCAATACGATATTAGTCGATGAAATACGAGTTACTCCATGACTCTTTCTCTTTTTGGTTATAACAGTTATGGTCCCTGTTTTTCTTACAAGAAATCATTAAAAGCACTTTCTGAACTTTGGACAGCTACAGTGGGTGTACAAAGTATTCGTACACTTTTTAAAAACTAATAACATTTTTATAATTGTACCAAACAACCTGATTTTTTATAATCAATTAGAAGCATTGGTTTACGAAATGATATACAAAAATGATTTTCCAAAAATTATAATTTACATGGTTAAATGCAAAAATAAAAAAGGCATTTTTCTTAACTTTTTTATTTGGGTCCTTAATGAAAATTTAAAATGTATGTTTTGTAGATCTATGTTAGTCATACACATGCTGAAAGTTTCATTGAAATCGATTAACACACACACGAGCTACAAGCGGTTAAAAATGGTGAAAATCGTAGTTTTCCACGACTTTTGATCTTTTTCTGCTTAAAATCCGCAGAATCGTACATCTTTCGACGCCTGTTGTTTTTTCCTGCGTCAATCGATTTCGATGAAATTTCCAACATGTGTATAAGGAACATGGATCTAGAAAACGTATGTTTTAAATTTTCATTGAGGGCCCAAATAAAAAAGTTTTAAAAAATGCCTTTTTTATTTTTCCCTGCAACCTTGTAAATTGTAATTTTTGGAAAATCTTTTTTGCATATCAGTTTGTAAACTAATGCTTCTAATTGATTATACAAAATCAGGTCGTTTGGTACAATTATAAAAAAGTTATTAGTTTTTAAAAAGTGTACGAATACTTTGTACACCCACGGTACGGCGGACCGGAAGGGTTTCCGGCATTTATCCAGTCCCTCGCCTCTTCGTCGCGAGAGTCTGCATCTTTCCACTTCCCTTTCTGCTTTTTCTTTTTCCTCTTCGTCTCCAACTTTGTCGTTCTCTGTAAGTTGATTTTCGAACCAACGGCAACACGCTCTTGCAACTTGCAACCCGTGTACAGGACTCGTGACGTAACGGAGCCGGTCGCGCGTGCACCGCTCAATCGCGGCTATTTTAACGCGACAACAATAGCTCGGCTCCTTTTTTTCTGGAACGTACCGCCTCGCGCCGCGGCAGAAATTGCCTCGCCTGGAATTCCTAGCCGTTGTTCTCGCTGCACCGTGTCGACAACGGTTCCGCCGATTCCCAGCGTGTTTCCCGGTGCGGAAACGAGCGCGTTCCCCTTCCTCCCGACTCGCGCGTGTAACAGGTGCCAGTCGACCGAAACGGATCCTGGAAACGCATCTGGAGAAACGTGCCGCGAATCCTGATCAGCGACCTCCTCGAAGACAGACCTTCCGAGAATCACGACTGACGAAATTCAGCTTAATCTCAGCAGAAATCTCATCTCAGCTTTACTTTTGAAATTTTAACGAAGCTGGGAGAACGTACTTCCTGCAAAAATATCAGACTCGTATTTTTTTCAGCGACCATCCGTTGATATTCAAGGGGTGAAAACAACCCTCGAAGTTTGGGGTTGAAACCATATTTGCTCGAACATCTCGGGACCTATTAGAGCTACAAGGGTGGTTGACAAAGAAAAGTTGTGTATTTTTTCGTAAAGAATTCAACGACGAAATCCGATTTTTTAGATGTCTCAATTTTCCCGAAAAATATATTAAAAATGATTCTCTGAAATGTTTTTCTGCATTTTAAAAATGTATAATTAATGGACAGCGGAAAATGGATGTTTATGCAAGATCAAACATTTCTACCTGAATTGTAACAAACAGGAATGAAATAGAAATGCATTTTCTTTCCTAATATGTTTAATAGGCAGAAAATAATGTAACAGTGTTTTCTAATCTTTCTAATGTTTTCACTGTTTTAAATTGCACCTACTCATTTTTAATATGTTTAATAGGCTAAATAATGTAACAGTGTTTTTGAATCTTTCTGATGTTTTCACTGTTTTAAATTGCATCTACTCATTTTTAATATGTTTAATAGGCTGTAAATAATGTAACAGTGTTTTTAAATCTTTCTGATGTTTTCACTGTTTTAAATTGCACCTACTCATTTTTGATATGTTTAATAGGCTGAAAATAATGTAACAGTGTTTTTGAATCTTTCTGATGTTTCCACTGTTTTAAATTGCACCCACTCATTTTGAATATGTTTAATAGGCTGAAAATAATGTAACAGTGTTTTTGAATCTTTCTGATGTTTTCACTGTTTTAAATTGCATCTACTCATTTTTAATATGTTTAATAGGCTGTAAATAATGTAACAGTGTTTTTAAATCTTTCTGATGTTTTCACTGTTTTAAATTGCACCTACTCATTTTTGATATGTTTAATAGGCAGAAAATAATGTAACAGTGTTTTCTAATCTTTCTAATGTTTTCACTGTTTTAAATTGCACCTACTCATTTTTAATATGTTTAATAGGCTAAATAATGTAACAGTGTTTTTGAATCTTTCTGATGTTTTCACTGTTTTAAATTGCATCTACTCATTTTTAATATGTTTAATAGGCTGTAAATAATGTAACAGTGTTTTTAAATCTTTCTGATGTTTTCACTGTTTTAAATTGCACCTACTCATTTTTGATATGTTTAATAGGCAGAAAATAATGTAACAGTGTTTTCTAATCTTTCTAATGTTTTCACTGTTTTAAATTGCACCTACTCATTTTTAATATGTTTAATAGGCTAAATAATGTAACAGAGTTTTTGAATCTTTCTGATGTTTTCACTGTTTTAAATTGCATCTACTCATTTTTAATATGTTTAATAGGCTGTAAATAATGTAACAGTGTTTTTAAATCTTTCTGATGTTTTCACTGTTTTAAATTGCACCTACTCATTTTTGATATGTTTAATAGGCTGAAAATAATGTAACAGTGTTTTTGAATCTTTCTGATGTTTCCACTGTTTTAAATTGCACCCACTCATTTTGAATATGTTTAATAGGCTGAAAATAATGTAACAGTGTTTTTGAATCTTTCTGATGTTTTCACTGTTTTAAATTGCATCTACTCATTTTTAATATGTTTAATAGGCTGAAAATAATGTAACAATGTTTTTGAATCTTTCTGATGTTTTCACTGTTTTAAATTGCACCTACTCATTTTGAATATGTTTAATAGGCTGAAAATAATGTAACAGTGTTTTTGAATCTTTCTGATGTTTTCACTGTTTTAAATTGCATCTACTCATTTTTAATATGTTTAATAGGCTGTAAATAATGTAACAGTGTTTTTAAATCTTTCTGATGTTTTCACTGTTTTAAATTGCACCTACTCATTTTTGATATGTTTAATAGGCAGAAAATAATGTAACAGTGTTTTCTAATCTTTCTAATGTTTTCACTGTTTTAAATTGCACCTACTCATTTTTAATATGTTTAATAGGATAAATAATGTAACAGTGTTTTTGAATCTTTCTGATGTTTTCACTGTTTTAAATTGCATCTACTCATTTTTAATATGTTTAATAGGCTGTAAATAATGTAACAGTGTTTTTAAATCTTTCTGATGTTTTCACTGTTTTAAATTGCACCTACTCATTTTTGATATGTTTAATAGGCAGAAAATAATGTAACAGTGTTTTCTAATCTTTCTAATGTTTTCACTGTTTTAAATTGCACCTACTCATTTTTAATATGTTTAATAGGCTAAATAATGTAACAGAGTTTTTGAATCTTTCTGATGTTTTCACTGTTTTAAATTGCATCTACTCATTTTTAATATGTTTAATAGGCTGTAAATAATGTAACAGTGTTTTTAAATCTTTCTGATGTTTTCACTGTTTTAAATTGCACCTACTCATTTTTGATATGTTTAATAGGCTGAAAATAATGTAACAGTGTTTTTGAATCTTTCTGATGTTTCCACTGTTTTAAATTGCACCCACTCATTTTGAATATGTTTAATAGGCTGAAAATAATGTAACAGTGTTTTTGAATCTTTCTGATGTTTTCACTGTTTTAAATTGCATCTACTCATTTTTAATATGTTTAATAGGCTGAAAATAATGTAACAATGTTTTTGAATCTTTCTGATGTTTTCACTGTTTTAAATTGCACCTACTCATTTTGAATATGTTTAATAGGCTGAAAATAATGTAACAGTGTTTTTAAATGTTTCTGATGTTTCCACTGTTTTAAATTGCACCTACTCATTTTTGATATGTTTAATAGGCTGAAAATAATGTAACAGCGTTTTTGAATCTTTCTGATGTTTTCACTGTTTTAAATTGCATCTACTCATTTTTAATATGTTTAATAGGCTGAAAATAACGTAACAATGTTTTTTAATCTTCCTGATGTTTTCACTGTTTTAAATTGGACCCACTCATTTTTAATATGTTTAATAGGCTGAAAATAATGTAACAGTGTTTTTGAATCTTTCTGATGTTTCCACTGTTTTAAATTCCACCTACTCATTTTTAATATGTTCAATAGGCTGAAAATAATGTAACAGTGTTTTCTAATCTTTCTAATGTTTTCACTGTTTTAAATTGCGCCTACTCATTTTTAATATGTTTAATAGGCTAAATAATGTAACAGTGTTTTTGAATCTTTCTGATGTTTCCACTGTTTTAAATTGCACCTACTCATTTTTAATATGTTTAATAGGCTGAAAATAATGTAACAGTGTTTTCTAATCTTTCTAATGTTTTCACTGTTTTAAATTGCACCTACTCATTTTTAATATGTTTAATAGGCTGTAAATAATGTAACAGTGTTTTTAAATCTTTCTGATGTTTTCACTGTTTTAAATTGCACCTACTCATTTTTAATATGTTCAATAGGCTGAAAATAATGTAACAATGTTTTCTAATCTTTCCAATGTTTTCACTGTTTTAAATTGGACCCACTCATTTTTAATATGTTTAATAGGCTGAAAATAATGTAACAATGTTTTTGAATCTTTCTGATGTTTTCACTGTTTTAAATTGCACCTACTCATTTTTAATATGTTTAATAGGCTGAAAATAATGTAACAGTGTTTTTGAATCTTTCTGATGTTTCCACTGTTTTAAATTGCACCTACTCATTTTTGATATGTTTAATAGGCTGAAAATAATGTAACAATGTTTTTGAATCTTTCTGATGTTTTCACTGTTTTAAATTGCACCTAGTCATTTTTAATATGTTTAATAGGCTGAAAATAATGTAACAGTGTTTTTAAATGTTTCTGATGTTTTCACTGTTTTAAATTGCACCTACTCATTGTTGCTGTGAACGCATCAAATCCGCTGTCTAATAATAGCTTATCAAAATAGAACATTTTCGAACCCGCATAAAAGTCAAAACGAGTAAAGGAAAGGTCCTCCGTGGTCCGACAAAAATTCTACGACCCTCGTGATCACCGGCGCTTAATCGCGTTCCTGGCGGGATTGAATCGTCGGAAAAAGTCGGCTGACGATTCGCTCCATTCACGTGCATCTTGTTGGCGGTCGATCTATCTTGGTCGAAGGAGCACGGAGGTGGAGATCGCGAGGCGAGAGGAGAGGCAAGGGAAACGAGACGATACAGCCCGAGGAGCATGCGTGATTACGAGGCCAGCCAATGCATTCAAGATTTAGCCGGCGGTGTCGTTGAAGCGGCGTGGCTAACCTCGTTCTGAATCAAGTTGTTCGGTCGGCGAGCACGGCCAATCGAGAACGTTTGCGGTCGGTGAATGACTGGTTCGAGAGCATCGTGTGCCTGCTCGTCAAAGCGCACACCCGATACACGATACACCAACGGCGTCACACACGTATGTCACCTGGAGCTTCTCTACAGGCCGATCTTAGGCTCGAGCTTTTCCACCTCCACCTTCCGCTTCTGTTTTCCGGTTGGGGAGAGCCTCGGACACTCTACACTTCCGATCCGCGATCTGTAATTAAGTTCGGTACATTGCTTGGGCTTTCCTTTTTGCCCAAAAGCGCAGATACCGCAGAAATTTCCTCTGCCAATTCCACATAACGTGCAATTCTCTATTAATTGGGTATATAACACATCAATATTTTTCTCACACTTCAGCTAAAATGGCGCCCCGGACAAATGTCCCCTAGAGCGGGCCCTGGTGCTCGTTTGAAAGGAAAATTCAAGTGATCCAACTATATAGTTGGTATATAGTTAATTTCATGGGAAATTAATCACCTATAAATAGCTGAATGCCTACGCTGTACACAAGCAAACATTTATCTTTGACTCTGTCACATGTGTGACCACAAAGCTCCCGTTCTATCAATCAAAAAACGAACTTCACAGTTCGGAATTGGTTTTCTGATTCGCTTATAAGAATTCACATAAGTCGAGGACTTAGTGTACTCGAAATAGTTGGGAGTTGTTGTCAAGAAAATTGAAAAATAATTCGGTGTGCGAAGGGTTAAAGCAGCAAGGTAACTAAAAAATTTAGGATTCCGAAAGTTTCGAGAAACTTGAAAACTGTCATGCCCAAACGAGAATTTCAAAGCCCTGTTTATGCATTTTTCAACGACGTTATTCCCTGCAGAGGTAGACCGGGGCTCCGCGTTTCGAAAAGGGGGAAGCCGAATAATTACCTGACCGAATAATTCGATGACCGGTTTGTAGATCACCCTGTATAGATGCACACAAGCGAATCTCTGTGTACGGATAGAGTCCCGGGGGAAAAGATAGAGAGACCGTGCGAGGGAGTACAGGTGAGAACGGACCGATGCAGAGAGAGCCCTCGTTGACTAGAGCAGCTAGGGTGTGACGGATTTCACGGGACGACGAGCTAACGAAAAACTAGTCGGCTGTGAGGTGAGAGGGCAGAGACTACAGCCCCTCTCCTCCCCTTTCCACCCCTATGGTGTCCTCTGACCGGTCGCTTTTGCACAACCATACGATCGCTATCCTCGCGACCAACCCCTTCACGAATATCCTCGATCGTTTTCGAAACGAAGTCGCGCTCGGCTCGCTTCGAATCAATCGCGTTTTCCCGCCGATTTCACCGGAGGATTCTCTCCGATGTTACGGACAGAGAGCAGATTCCGTTCGACTTTCTCACAGGAATCTCTTCAAGTGCGTCTCTGTCAGGAAGCGTCCTAGGTAACCTTCCGTATTATAGTTGAACCTTTTAATCAAGACCGAGCTCTGGCCTGACTTAATTGGAAGTGAGAAGAACGAGAGTGTGTGGCCCTACGTGACCTCAGAATATGTACAAACCATCCCATTCATTCTAGGGGTATATAGTATAAACCATTACATTTTTACTCTCGGGGGCTAGTACTAGCGTAGTCACCAACCGTGTCACGTCGTGCTGCATCTCGTAGAGTCAACTCGTTAGTAAGATCGATTTGCGTTTCAATGAACTTAAAAATATACGTATAGAATACCAATGTATCAGACTCCTTAAGTGTATCTGAGAGAGTTAAAGGGTATAGCCGGATAAGCATGGGCCAGCGGCCCCCGCTCCGATTTTCCTGATTCCTGTCTTAAAACATCGTTTTATGTCTAAAAAAACATTGTGTAAAATTTCAGATGTCTACCCCACCGATAGGGGTGATATTGAGGTAAATTCCCCCGCACTTAAATGCAATTTGCTCTAAAACGAGAAAAGATATCGACATGGGATAAACGGCAAATAAAAGATATAGATACACTCTATATTTCAGATTTTTTTCAGAATTTTTTGCTAATTACACTGTCCAACACCAAATTTGTTCCCAGATTACTATTGGGTCCTTCTTATAGAGTTTTTTCCGCTGATTCCGAATCTGTTTTTAATTTTTTCCCTATACGCACAGTTTTTGAGAAATTTGAGTTTGAAAAAATGACCTATTTTTCAACTTTGAACAAATATTATGATGTTATTATAAAAGATATTGAATTGTTCTTTGCAACAAAAGATTCTGTGGACTTTCCCGAATACAGTGATATCCAATATTAATACACTGTGATTGTTTAAACATGTTTAAACAATGATTAAAGACGGAGAGACACCATTTTTGCACCAATTTTTGAAGATATTTTTTAATTTATCTCAAAAAATAAGGGTCCAGCGGAAAATCGAACTATACCACGCGATAGAGCAGACTTTTATCTTGAAAAACCCCCCTTTTAAGTTTTCGACATCGACGTTTTTACCGAACCAGAAAGCAAAATATCTTCGCCCGACATGAGTTGCCGCCAGTGGCGCTCACCACTACAACGGTCGTTCGCCGCTCCGTATCCCGTCGCTGCGCCATATCTCGTCCAGAGCGCCACTGGCGGCAACGCATGTCGGGCGAAGATATTTTGCTTTCTGGTTCGGTAAAAACGTCGATGTCGAAAACTTAAAAGGGGGGTTTTTCAAGATAAAAGTCTGCTCTATCGCGTGGTATAGTTCGATTTTCCGCTGGACCCTTATTTTTTGAGATAAATTTAAAAATATCTTCAAAAATTGGTGCAAAAATGGTGTCTCTTCGTCTTTAATCATTGTTTGAACATGTTTAAACAATCATAGTGTATTAATATTGGATATCACTGTATTCGGGAAAGTCCACAGAATCTTTTGCTGCAAAGAACAATTCAATATCTTTTATAATAACATCACAATATTTGTTTAAAGTTAAAAAATATGTTTTTTTTTCAAAGCCATGTTCCTCAAAAACTGTGCGTATAGGGAAAAAATTAAAAACAGATTCGGAATCAGCGCAAAAAACTCTATAAGAAGGACCCAATAGTAATCTGGGAACATAAAAAAAGTTGAAATTTGTTGGACAGTGTTATTTATAGTTGAAAATAAATAATTAATTTTTTGGGAATTTTTTTAACTATCTTCCCCTGGGTTGACACCTACCAAAAAATTCTAAAATATTGCTATGATTCTAACCTATCTTGTAAAAAAATCTCAGAAGTGTCCGTTTGGTGGAACAGTGTCAAAAAAAATAAAGTATGCCGGCGAACGCTCGGTTTGATCAGTAACGACGCAGCGACCGATTCCCCTTGCGGCGGCTAGTGACGGGAGCGAACGGGAAGTCGGCGCTTGTACAGAAAAGCTGATACATGTAAAAATGCGACTAAATCTTCTAATACATGATTACAGTTAGAAGTCTAAACAATTATATTCTAGACAATAAAAATCGTTTAGTTTATAAATACATATAAAAAAAAGAAAAAAACAAGAAAAGCGCCGACTTCCCGTTCGCTCCCGTCACTAGCCGCCGCAAGGGGAATCGGTCGCTGCGTCGTTACTGATCAAACCGAGCGTTCGCCGGCATACTTTATCTTTTTTGACACTGTTCCACCAAACGGACACTTCTGAGATTTTTTTACAAAATAGGTTAAAATCATAGCAATATTTTAGAATTTTTTGGTTGGTGTCAACCTAGGGGAAGATAGTTAAAAAAATTCCCAAAAAATTAATTAATTATTTTCAACTGTAAATAATTAGCAAAAAATTCTGAAAAAAATCTGAAATATAGAGTGTATCTATATCTTTTATTTGCCGTTTATCCCATGTCGATATCTTTTCTCGTTTTAGAGCAAATTGCATTTAAGTGCGGGGGAATTTACCTCAATATCACCCCTATCGGTGGGTGTAGACATTTGAAATTTTACACAATGTTTTTTTAGACATAAAACGATATTTTAAGACAGGAATCAGGAAAATCGGAGCGGGGGCCGCTGGCCCATGCTTATCCGGCTATACTCTTTACAATTCCTGTTAAAATAATAGCAATTATCAAGTAAATAGAAAATTGTAAACTAAATTTTCTTTATCTTCAGTCCTTGCTCCGTTAGCACACGGCGCTGCCAAACCCACCACCATTAATTATTAACGAATATTTCTGTTTCATGGAGTTATTATTTTACATGTCGCTTCGTGGTCGTGGTTTAAACGATAATGTATTAGTGCCCTCCTGACGAGGGCAGCATGCCCGCTTTTGCTGCCAGCGTAGTGCTGGCATATACGGAAGCAGCACCTCTCGAAATTGGCTGACTGGATACTTTCAAAAAACTAGATCCATGAATTTGTTTCTCGGGACCCACTCAACGTGTCGACTCGAATCTTGTTCCGTTCGAATCGGGATGGATTCTAGTATCCCGGAGTAATTTTTTCTCCAATCGAATGTAGACCGAAACGCAGACGAACTGGTTCCCTTTGTTTGACGCGAGAATTTCTCGCGGCTCGTGCAGAGTTCACGAGCCGCGGTCGCCGATGATAATTAAAGCAGAGTCCCACGGAGTTCGCTGCTCTTTCCGCGGCTTCGTTTCGTTTTCTTTCCGCGACAGAGTCTCTCCCACGAGCGATTGTATCCGCGTCGGAACGGTATTGTAAAATATTGCCGCGTGCTTTGCAATTCCATCCGCCATCGAGTCGGAGCGGAAATCGCGGCGCGCGGCGGAAAATATAATTTCTCGAGCATTATTCGCGACACGATCGTTGGCCTCTTTACAACGAGAATATTCCTCGAGAGAGTTTGATCCTCGACCTTTCCATCTGCTAAATACAAATTAAAATGGTTGCGTCGCGTCGTCGTCGTCGTCGTCCCGCCGGAAACGATTCCTTTCGGACACCATTAATCCGATCGTTGCGCCATTCTGCAACGAGCAGTTTGCAGAAACGGTTCCACGATCTTTCCGCCTGCTTCATCGGCCAGGCTTAACAGGGACAGTCACAGAGGAGATTCGTTTTCTTTCCAGGATCCCTTTAGGTCGCAACGAGTCTTCTGTTTCTCGTTTTATTCTCTCGGCACGCTTCCTCGCAGGACAATCGAGAAGCGTAACTGCAGCAGGTCCATTTACGACGTTTCGCAATTCTATTTTCCCCGAGAGCGCCGCGCCGGGAATCCCGGTAAGATTAATTTATCGGGTAGCAAACGGTTCTGTCCTGTTTCGCTCCGCGGCAACGCGGTGCGCGTGCTACCGAGGAATAAACGATCGTTCGGAGATTTTCGCTCCGTGAGAAGTGCCCGCCGTGCTATGCTAATACAGTTAGACTTTAATAAAAGCGATGCCCTTGCAATCAGTGCTCGATCAAGCGGACCGAACGTCAAGAACCAGCGGACGACGCATAAAGAGACATTATTGGAAGTGTGGCGATTGAGTTATTTAACCCGATACGCCACACTCAAGACGTAGGAGTTCTTATAAAATATTCCTACAAAACGCCGCACAGTGGTCCCGGAGCCCGCTTCTTGTGGCCAAAACTATTGTAGCGTTATTTCAAGGTTTAATGTTATATTATTATAGGTCGTTGGATTCGTCTTGATACCAGTTAGAATATTATGAAGTAAAAAATATATGTTGATACTTAAAAAATTGAGGTAATCTTCATTTTTTTATAAAAAAATTTTTTTAATTTTTTATATTAGAGTTTGTAGAAAAGTGAATATTGATCAACTTTCGTTCAAAACATTTTTTTCATATGATCAGAAATATTTGAGAAATTGTGTTAACTATGCTCACAGTGTATACTACGGCAGGGGTGGCCAACCTGTGGCGCATTGGATGATTACAAGTGGCGCATTGGATCCTTGCGTGTATACTTATTCTTTTGAAGTAGGTGCAATAACTGAATCCACGTTCTCTGTAGACTGTGGTGCCCAAGGTGGTTCGGAACCCACCTTATAAAAACTGTAGGTCCCGTCGTGAAATAATTCCGAAAAGGAGTTCAAAAAGCGACGTTAAATAACAACAAAAAAAAAAAAAAACTGAATCCACGTTCAAATTTTCAACACCTGAGAGCTCTCGGTTGAATTTATTCAGCCTTCTTACTCATCAATTCGTCGTAATTTTTTGTCAGTTTACAATTATAGGATGGGAATTGCGGTGTTCAAGACAGTGATCGCCCTAGCGTCCAAAAAATCATTTCTCACTATTGTAGATTAGTGCTCCAATGAATGGAATTTAGTTGCGCGATTGAGTTATCTCTTTTCCTCCCCTAACCGAAGCAAATCCTACCCCTATACAACAAACGTAAGAAGGTAGAAAAAGTGCTCGAGTTGTATGGCGCACCTGAATGTATAAGTGCCTTTGAATGTGAAAAAATTTTGCGCATGGTATGCAAAAGATTGGCCACCCCTGTACTACGGTTTCTGACTCGGCGAGCTGTTTTTTCCGCCTTTGTCAACTTTGGTCCTCACTTCTGTCGAATTTTTCGTGCTATTCGCAAGCGTGTGAGCTTGAAAGGCGGTTCCTAATTCTCCACCAATTTGGAAAACTGACCAACCCCGTGTCTGCTAAAGAAAGAATAATAGCGCGATGCTACAACGAAACAGACAGTATCTACACTGATAAATAATAACTGTTAAATTATATAATTCTATAAACTATAATATAAACTGTAAACCATACGCGTGTGAGTTTAAAATGCCTGACGCGTTCAGAACGTAGCATTAGAGCGCGTACTTCGAACGTCCGCTTGTTAAAATAGACGTAGAATTTTAAACGGCAGGAACCGGCAGCTAAAATTTACATGTGTATATGTTGAAGGTCTAAGCTTTCAGAAAAATCAAGTCTGAATGCTAACGTTTTTAAACGTTTTTTTAAAACTCTACCTAAAGTTTACATTGCAGTTACATTTATATCCTTCGTATATTGATTGAAACATGCTTATATTGCCATTAAATAACTGAAATATACCTACTCAGACATACGAAAATATAGTACAAATTTTCATTTCAGCATTGTGTAAGGAATAATTAAACTATTTAGTTGTTCCTTCAATTTCATAATTTTGAACTTCGAACGCTATATCTGCGAAAGTTATCCGAAAGACCTAATATTTTGAATTTCGAGGTTTCAAAGTGTTCTTGTTTGAAAGAAATAAAAATTTGTTGAAATTTGAAAGTCGAAAAATTGAATTTTAGCCACAAAAAGTGTGCGCAGGCTGTCGTATATTATGCGTTTCATACCGGCCTCAATGGTTAGCGATACTTTATAATGACGTTCTCACATTACACTATAGTTAATTTTCTGCACCAATTGATATTCACTGACATTCATTTTATGGCAATAATTTTTAAGTAATCGCAACAGAGATTATGCAGAAAATTTCGTCAAGGTTCAACGAATAACTGAGTAACTGTTAGAATCAATTCCATCCATTTCTGTATTAGTTACATTTTCTTTGTGCTCGACGAGCTTTAGCATTTGTCTTTATCGCGAACGAAAACATTTTCCACGCGGCGCACAGTGTGTCGAGTATATGGGAATTCGGGAAAAAAGTCATAACTCTTAAACTATGCAATTTTCGAGTAAGGTACCTTAATACTTTTTGAAATAAAATGCAAAGACGAATCGATTGGTATATAAAAAAAATTTTTCTAATTATTAAAAAAAAAAATTTTTTTCAATTGCGATACCTTTGTTTTTTATGTTTTTTTTTTAGTTATTTTCGATGGACTTGTTGAAGTCGTCATTGTTCCACGACGGAACACATTATATAAATAATACGCATAAACTAAATGATATACATATAATACAACACACAATAACAAAAATACTACTACAGAATATTATAAATATAATATGTAGAATAAATATAAATACTATAGGAAATTAATTTACAGATTATTAATAACTTGGACGCGTTTGCAATTGACTATGTTCGGCTTCAGTTTCACGTCTGATACTTCTGACCACGACGGATATCATATAAACAATTGAAAATAAGGGACTGTATACTTAGAATAACATAATGAGTAAACATAGTGTCTTATCGTTTCGCGCGGACTCAAGTAGGAACTCGATAGACTACGTTAAAGGCGTGGACGGCGAATGCACGCGTCTCAACGTCAACATAAATTTTATTTATGCACTTAAGGTCGACCGTCATATCAAGTCTAATGTGCTTTAAATTAATATAATACAAAATCTCAAAGGAACCTTTTGGTACTTTCTTTAATACTGAATTGAAAGATTGTAAATATTTAAACAATTTTGAAACTAAATATATAATTTATAAGAATAAAATCGATCACATATGTAAGTACTTATCAAATGGCATGCGTCTAAAAATAATTGCAACAAATTTCTTCAAAAGACTGCGCAGAAAGCAGCCGAGCGCGAGCGTCTTAATATGGTTTTTTATTATTTTCTCCGCTTGAGCAAATGTGAGCAGATTTAAACCAACGCGAAATTAAAGTTTAATATGCCACCAATTACTGTACAAAAATTCACGGGGTTACCTCGGGGTACTTTTTTGAAAACTCTAATCAAAGTTGATAAATGTTAAACATAAAAAATTAGGACAAATTGCGATTATTAAAAAAAAAATTTTTTGGGAGATTGAATGTCTAATAATGCTAAACACACCCTGTAAAAATCAAATTAAAAAACCAAATAGCTTGCGAGGGACGCATGTTTTAAAAAATGCACGGAATTTGACAGTGAAGTTTCAGCCTCAATTTTAACAACAAATTGATTTATTCAGTTAAAATTTAAGGCAGTTTTAGAAACTACGTTTTGTTACGAACATTTTAGGATACATAAATTTGCCGATCTTACACTTTGATTTTCGGACTTTTTTCCATTGGACGACACACTGTGCGTCGCGGCGCGGCGTGCTTTTCGCAGCTCTTCATTTTCGGTGTACGCCATTATGGTTGTATAGCAACCAAATTCGTGACCTTGAACATTTTCTGCCAGAGGTGCTCCGTGTCGAACTCTTATCAGAGCGGAAAGACGAAGAAGTGGAACGTTCGGCTGACGCGTGAAAAATATTCGTCCCGTTGAATAAATAATAGAGTAATAAAAATCATCTCGCAGCGACTCGGTTCTATTCGATTCGATTATAGGGAGAGCTGGTCGTTCTGGTCGTTCGAGCTGGAGAGTTCGTCGAGCGGATTCGGGGATGCGAGACGAGTCGCCGACCGCGCTCGAATAATGCAATCCGAGAGATTGATGCATTCGCGCGCGCGACACACCGAGCAGAAAATACTCGATCGAGATTCAATCTATTCGCATATTTCCCGCGTTTTCCGACCCCCTTTCTCTCGCTGTTGCGAAGTTACTTTTTGTCCAGAAATCATCATCCTTTCAGCGAACTATATCGAAAGTTCCGAGCGTAGCGGTGCTCGTGATTCTTTATCGAAAAGATTAAAACAACCGGAAACTACGTGACCGAGGAGTGATACGAGGATCGATAGGAGTACGCCGGGGATTTCGAGTTTGGCAACTTCCGCACCGCACCGCGTTACTGACTTTTAACCGACTTTGGTGTGCGGGACCGTATAAAACATCTACGGCGAAGAGACCGGGACAGCGTCGGGAAGCTTGTTAGCTCCTGTCCGACCGAGTTGGCAACTTATTTCCGAAACTCTCGATCGAGATCGATGACGGGACCGGGGAACGGAAGCGACACTGCCAGCTGCCAATCCGAGAGCGGATCGATCCGCTGCACACGTCGTTAATCGACGCGCAGCGAATAGTTAAATGAATATGATGGGTCCATCGAGTCGCGATAATGAGGCGCGTTAATGAGGCGCGAGCCGTTCAATCCACGCCTCGTTGCGTCACGCGCAACAGTTACATACATATAGATAAAAATGTAAATGTCCGTTTGTTTGTAATCGAGCATCTCCGTGACGGCTGAACGTAGAAAGCTGGGGTTTGAGCCATTAGACGCAGCGTTTCTTCAGGAAGGTTTATCAGAAATCAGCATGCGAAAAAGTCCATTTGTTCAAGAGTTTTGACGACTTTTTCCACCGGCTACAACGCTAACTGCTTACTTCAAGTGATGCGAATGTGGCGCGTTTGCGAAAACATTGATGTATAATAATCGATATGGTTTCGTGTTGATTCGCATTATCACCACCGCGTCACGACGAGAATCTTCTCAGTGGTATTCTGCTTGAAATTATATCGTGAAATCTATATAAATAGAAAGATTGACGGAATGATTTGTTCTGTAAGTTTCTCATCGCATTGGAATTCAGCTGAGTAGATAGGCGTGCGTTTGAATTGAAATATTTGGTTAGTATTTTTAAATTATTAAGTTTTTTCTTTGTTTTTTAGTTCGTGTTGTTTCCTTATTTAATGTTTAACTTCCCGATTTTATAGGGAAGTTATTGGAATTACCCCGAAAATCGAAAATCGATTTTTTAGCAGATCTTCACGTTTCATGGTCATTGGAGTCATTTTAGACTATTTTTAGCAAAATGTTCGTATGTGTGTGTGTGTGTGTGTGTGTGTGTGTGTGTGTGTGTGTGTGTGTGTGTGCGTATGGCCGTTTCTATGTAATCAAATTTTTCGTTAACGTTTTCAGAAAAAGTAACAACGCGATCAGGATGATGAATGATGCAATCGATGTGCCCCGTCGTAACTTAGAGCTGATTAGATTTTGGTTCATATTGGTCTAGTTTTTTAGATTTTTACTTTTTTTTCGAAAAGAGTTGATTCTACAATGCAATTTATAAGGGAGGACGAAAATTTTCCACCAAAGAACCAAACGCAATTACATAAAAAATTTTTTTCTTAATTTTTTTTTTTTTAGATTTAAAAAAAAATTTTTTTTTTAACTGATGCTAATGTTACCGCTTGGAATAATCGAAAGTTATTCCAATGCAAGAGTGAATTTATCATCTCTATTCCCAAGAATATTTTTTTTTAGGAGAATATCGATGAAAGTACAAAAAAAACGATGTTAGCGATGTTGGCGAAGGAGTAACGAATCGGGAAGTTCTTTGTGTGACTCTTGGAGAGTCACACACCAAATAAAAAACATTAATAGCAGTAGGCCCTACAAGCCATGCGTATCACTAACCCTCTCGCAAGAGCAGTCCTACCCGCGAGCTCGCGAAGCGAGCGAGCAAAAACAACCCTACTCGCGAGCGAGCGAAGCGAGCGAGCAACAATAGCCCTCTAGTTAGCAATTTTAGATGTTATCGATATAACTTTCTTTCTACTTTAGTACATAAAAAGAGTGACTCGCAGAAATTCAAATTTAGTTCGTCGTACTCGCGGAACGGAAGCAGTATGACGATTAAGATGAAATCAAATCGAGGAAGAACGGGCATCGCAAGGAATGGTTCGAATACGTGTCAGACTTGAGGATGCACGGTTGCGAGCACGGCGATCGGGTTCTGCAGCTGCAGATCTGCATCAAACTCAACAGAATGAACGCGACAGGCTGAAAGACGACAACGAGAAACAGCAGATCAGCGTCAAACACGACTCCGTGATCAGCAATCACGTGATTAAAATGTCATATCTGAGACAGGTAAAAACATGCTTTCAAAAAATACTGAGCCACAGCAACTTGTGTTTACACTTGTGTTTCATAATGAAAATAAATTCAAATACTTCTACAATACAGCTACATTAAGGTCGGTTTATCTCAATCAGTACAGGCCAGTCGGGCAGAGCCTTACTACCCTGGTTTGTATCCAGTATCTTCCAAAAAGCTAAAATACTGGATACAAAACCAAGGTAGTAAGGTTCTGTCCGACTGGCCGGGCTGGCTAAGATAAAGTTTATTCGGCAGCATGTAGCTGTCGCAGCTTTATACTTCGTAAATATAGAAATAGGATTTCTGAGGACGATTTCGGCCTATATTGATCTTTTATCTAGCGCCTTTGACTACTGAAAAAACCGCCGCATCCTTGCAATCCTGGAAACGGCGCTTGTCACCACTAACCACCAAGGGGTTGGACGAAGAATCTTACGGAACAGGGATCGTAGCAAAGCCTGGTGTCTTTTCCGCTCGCGTTAACTTACCGAGGATGGTTCGCGAGCTCCAGTTTGCGCCGTTCGTTCCCCTTGCCGAAAAAGTTGTTCTGCCGTGTAATCGAATCTGGCGTTCGTTAGCCGAGCTACTCATTAAGCGTTCCGGGGCTTATTAAGCGCCGCGCCGAAAATCATTTCCGTCTCGTTCGCGAAATCAAGTGCTCCCGAACGAAGTTAGGCTCGGCACCGCGCCGCTCGGCTCCGGAATCGGCGACGAGTCGCGAGCTCGCGCATCCCATCGATCCGAGTTGGCTATTTTCTCTGTTTCTGGTGCCTAGCCACCTCTCTCTCTCTCTCTCCACTCCTCCCTCCGTCATTCTAATGGCCTTTGACGAGGAAATTAATTTCGTGTCAGCGAACGGACACTAGTTATAGCGCTAGACACAGCCAAGACGTTGTATTGTAATCGCGAATTAATTAAATGATGAGTCGGTGCGGCTCGTCGCGTGTTCGAATCGACGACGGCGACGTCGTAATTACCGCGCACTTAGGCTACCAGCGGATAGGGCGACGCATAATTGCACCGCGGATTCCCGGCTTCGAATCTGATCAACGCACACCCGATTTATCCCCCGCGCGACACCTTACCCCCGTGGCGCTCGGAAACAACGAACGTTTCGTTGGCGAGCGTCGGGAACGCGGCGGCGCACGGTTAATCCTGTTACACCTCGCCCGATTCGATTACCGGATCAACAAATTAGCAGGCCGGCCGGCGTGCATGTAATTCCGGACGATTAACGGGACAATTACCGGACCGATTTCTTCGGCCTTTTATTTATTCGCGCCGTTGCGACGTTCGATTACCTTGTCTCCGGTACTGCGATAATTGCACAGCCTCGTTAACCCGTCCACTCCTTTTTCACGTTCGACATCATCTTCGATATTTCTTCGACATTCACGTTCGAAAGATTCCTCGCTACGGTGACCGATGAAAATTTTGCAATGTAGAGCCCGACATCAAAATCAATCAGCAATACAGACGGAAATTTGAAAATGCTTTCGGCGCTACCGTTTCGATCAATTACTATCTTATAGCAATTTTGCAACAGATTTACTCCGACGTTTCGGTTCTGTTTTGAACCTTTATCAAGGTTGGAAATTTGCTTCTAAACAAAAAATATATACAGTGGGTGTACAAAGTATTCGTACACTTTTTAAAAACTAATAGCTTTTTTATAATTGTACCAAACGATCTGACTTTTTATAATCAATTGGAAGCATTGTTTTACGAAATGATATGCAAAAAAGATTTTCTAAAAATTATAATTTACAAGGTTAAATGCAAAAATAAAAAAGGCATCTTTTTAAACTTTTTTATTTGGGTCCTTAATGAAAATTTAAAATATATGTTTAGTAGATCTATGTTAGTTATACACATACTGAAAATTTAATCGAAATCGGTTGACGCAGAAAAAAACGACACGCATCGAAAGATGTACGATTCCGTGGATTTTAAGCAGAAACTGAAATTTTCAACCGCTTGTAGCTCGTGTGTATGTTAATCGATTTTGATCTACCAAACATGTATTTTAAATTTTCATTAAGGACCCAAATAAAAAAGTTAAGAAAAATGCCTTTTTTATTTTGGCATGTAACCTTGTGAATTATAATTTTTGGAAAATTTTTTTTGCATATCATTTCGTAAACCAATACTTCTAATTGATTACAAAAAGTCAGGTCGTTTGGTACAATTATAAAAAAGTTATTAGTTTTTAAAAAGTGTACGAATACTTTGTACACTCACTGTATGTAAATATAATTTTCAATAATACGCAATGAAATTGATCAGACTTGGTTTCGATACATACTTACTATAATAACTTTGTCTATGTCAAATTAAACATTTAGAAAATGATGCGTATCGATTGCTGGTTTGAAACATACTGAAGTGACCGTATCGAACTTGAACAAAAACTGAACACATTGAAAAAACAACCCTGCAGACACGTTTGAATACGACGATTGAAAATTATGTTTACATATATATTTTTTGTTTAGAAGCAAATTTCCAACCTTGATAAAGGTTCAAAACAGAACCGAAACGTCGCGTCGGAGTAAATCTGTTGCAAAATTGCTATAAGATAGTAATTGATCGAAACGGTAGCGCCGAAAGCATTTTCAAATTCGATAACATTTACGATCAATAACACTGTCCAACACCAAATTTGTTCCCTAATTACTGTTGGGTCCTTTGTATAGAGTTGTTTGCGCTGATTCCGAATCTGTTTTTAATTTTTTTCCTATACGCACAGTTTTTGAGAAACATGACTTTGAAAAAAAAACATATTTTTCAACTTTAAACAAATATTGTAGTGTTATTATAAAAGATATTGAATTGTTCTTTATAGCAAAAGATTCTGTAGACTTTCCTGAATACAGCGGTATCAAAAATTAATACATTATGATTGTTTAAACATGTTTAAATAATTACTAAAGGCGGAGAGACACCACTTTTGCACCAATTTTTGAGGATACTTTTCAATTTATCTCAAAAAATAAGGGGCCAGCGGAAAATCGAAATATACCATGCAATAGAGCAGACTTTTATCTTGAGAAACCCCTCTTTGTAGTTTGAAACGTCCACGTTTTTTTCGAACCAGAAAGCAAAATATCTTCGCCCGACATGAGTTGCCGCCAGTGGCGCTCACCACTACAACGGTCGTTCGCCGCTCCGTATCCCGTCGCTGCGCCGTATCTCGTCCCGAGCGCCACTGGCGACAACTCACGTCGGGCGAAGATATTTTGCTTTCTGGTTCGAACAAAACGTCGACGATCCAAACTTGACAGGGTGGCTTCTCAAGATAAAAGTCTGCTCTATCGAGTGGTATAGTTCGATTTTCCGCAGGACCCTTATTTTTTAAGATAAATTGAAAAAAATCCTCAAAAATTGGTGCAAAAGTGGCGTCTCTCCGCCTTTAATGATTGTTTAAACATGTTTAAACATTCATAATGTATTAATTTTGGATACCACTGTATTCTGGAAAGTCCACAGAATCTTTTGCTGCAAAGAACAATTCAATATCTTTTATAATAACATCACAATATTTGTTTAAAGTTGAAAAATATGTTTTTTTTTTCAAAGCCATGTTCCTCAAAAATTGTGCGTACAGGAAAAAAATTAAAAACAGATTCGGAATCAGCGCAAAAAACTCTATAAGAAGGACCCAACAGTAATTAGGGAACATAAAAAAAGTTGAAATTTGTTGGACAGTGTAATTAGAATTATTTTTACAGACGGGAAACTCCGTGAAAACTGTTCCAAAGAATTGTCGCAACTAGCCCATAACTAGGGATTGCAATCCCGCGCCATTTTCAATCCCGCGGGATTGATGTGGGATTTATTTAAATCCCGCGGGACCCCGCGGGACTAAGGATTTAGGTCTTCAATCTAATATATATTTAATAAAGAACCAAATTTTACTTAATGAGATAATCATCTTTAACCATATTAGTCAAAATTTATTAACAGAATACATATAAAATCTAAATCTACATAAATTTAAATTAAAATAAATCACTTTTTGGAAAATAAACTATAATATAATATATATATATATATATATATATATATATATATATATATATATACGTGTCTAATTGTATAAAATATATACTATAATAATTCGTTATATCTAATAATTATTAAAAGAAGGTATTTAAATAAAAAATGTTTATATCAAACGAAGTTACGATATTATATATTAATTGCTGAGGTGAATCGGAGGAATTTTTTCCTTTACCAAAATGTTGGTTAGAACTTAAAAATAACTATAAAAATTGTTTAGAACGAACTATATGTAATCGACCTCTCTGTGAATATAATTTTAATTAGATTAAAATCTGAAAAATGTTAAAATTATAAAAACAAATTTTAATTTGTAGAACTTTGAAAATATGATCGTAAAAAGCAAAGTCTATTAATTGTTGTATCTTCTAGTTAGGTCTTCAAGTCATTACAAAAAGATATCCTGCAGCGGAAAAAGCTCGTTCAGCCTCTACACTTGAAGGTCGAATAGTTCAAAAATATTCGTAAGCCATACGTAAATATTTCCCCTTTTTGCCATCGCTCTCAAAGAAAATCATCTCTTTTTTTTAAGTTTGGCGATATCTTCATGACAGACCATCGAAATAGTTTTTCGTGCGCGTCGTCATTCGCGAAATTTTGGGACGCATAGTCCCGCAAAATTTGCGGGATTCGGCATCATCTATTTAAGAAATGCGGGACCAAAAAATGACGCGCGATTCTGCGGGATTGCGGGATCCCGCTTTGCGGGATTGCAATACCTACCCATAACCTACCACACGTACCCCCAAAATGTAATTGAATTATCACGAACGGACTTCCTCACAGAAGCAGATATAAAAAATACTATGAATAGCCAACGATGCACCTCGTTCGCGTGTAAAAATTTGAAATCGATAGTAGCTACGGTTTTCTTAGGAAAAAATGTTGAAGATCCATTTTGTCGGGGAAGAGAAACGAAGGGTAACAGGTTCGGATTTCATTTTCCGCGGAGCGGTTTTTCTGGGTTCGGAGCCGGAGCACGCGTGTTCTCCTCGTGGCAGTTAGTCAGCCCATCGCGGTATGCAGGACAGTAGGTCGACATCCGCTCGTTTTTTCTCTCTTTTGTCGGCGCGATGCTCCGTGCGCGGCTCGCACAATATTTTAAGGACCGATCACGCGGGAACAACGGCAAGGATGTGGCTCGAGAACGCGACTTGGAATCCGGAGGATCTGGAAACCCGGAGGATCGAGCAGCGGCGATATGTAGCGCAGAATTTTCCTCCGGCTCGGGAAAGTCGCGACAGGTGGCTGATTCCTTGTCCGTCCGCTATTGTCGTGCTGTACAGTCACGCTCCCCGGAACCGTTTACTTTCTTCGTTTTACTCGCCGGTTCTTCTTCTCCTCCGTTCCCGCCTCTTCGCCGATGAGATCTTGCCTCTTAGCCTCGTTTCCCTAAGTGTCCATTATTTTCATTTTCCGAGCCAGCGACTCGAGAATCTCCCCTTCGGCCTCTCACTGCCCCCCCCTTTCTCTCCTTCTCCCTCTGCACTGACGTGTTTCTCATTTTTTCTTTGCCGTCTCTCCCCGACGTTTAATTCATTTTCTCTGGCGTTCCAGTGTCTCGTAACTCGTCAAACTTTTCGACCACCTCGCCTCCTGACTTTCGCTTTTCGTTCCCGCACTTCCGAAACTTCTCGGAGCACCGGCAGCGAATTCACAGGGGATAATTAGTTGGCGAATCTTGGCGCGAAATAAAAACTATAGGAGTCGGTGTACGTTACCTCGACGCTTTTCCGCGTCGTCAAAAGCGAACGAGACCTCCGAACGAGGTACGCACTGTTCACACCGCACATCTCCGGTTGCTGCGCCAGTTTTGGTCGCGGATTTAACGATTGTAATTAACCTAGATTTATTAATACATCGTTGATAGCTTGTATTTCGCGCCGTTTGCAGCGGGGAAAATTGCACGGGCGTGCGGCCCTGTAAAACGTTCAATTTCCAGCTGATTGCGTCCGACAATAATTTCGCGCGTTTCGTGCAAACTTCCGAACACGGAGTGTCCGATTCGATGATGTAACAGAGAAAACGATCGAGGCCTCGTCCGATCGAGCGGAGCAGCTCTGACGGTTCACGAACCTTTTTATACGAACGATCGTACTTTGATATCTCTAATTTATTATGTCAATGCGAATCTGCTGCATTCCTTTCAACAGTTTGTTTATATTCCTGTAAAAAGATTACAAACTTTCTCTGAACGTTCATTCTTTGCTCGCTAATATAATAATTAGACTGCGGATCTTTATGCAAAATAGAATTTTTATACATAAATTGCAAGCTATAGAAGCTAAATAAAAATTTATTTTCCTCATTAATGATTTTTATATGTTAAAAATGGAATATCGGCATTGTTATATTGTTTTAATCTTTTTCCTGGTTTGAATTGCACCTGCTCATTTTTGTTACAAATGCATAAAATCCGCAGTCTTATAATAATTTATACATAGTCTTAAAATGCGAATTTTAAGAAAGTAAGGATTAAATTAACACTAAACCTACTACAGCCGGTAAAACGACCAGTTTTATATTGTTCATCTTGCAATTATTGAAGTGATGAAGTTGCTCGCATAAAAATTGATTCGATAAATTTCTTTATCCAATATTGGAATAAAAATTGCACAAAATCTAAATAAACAGAGCCTTGCCATTTTTGTAAGCTAAAACATTTTAATCGATTCTAGTACTTGGTAGGTTTAGAATTAATTAATAGATAAGAACATGCGCGCAGTTCTTCTTGTTTGTGTTTGTGTTAAATAAACTCATGATTTGTAAGTTGTACATCGAAATAAATTCGAACGTTTAAATATGAAAATTTTTTAAAATTCCATACTAAAAGATAGATTTCAACTAATAACACTGTCCCACAAATTTCAACTTTTCTTATGTTCCCTAATTACTGTTGGGTCCTTCTTATAGAGTTTTTTGCGCTGATTCCGAATGTGTTTTTAATTTTTTCCACAGTTTTTGAGGAACATGGCTTTGAAAAAAAAAACATATTTTTCAACTTTAAACAAATATTGTGATATTATTATAAAAAATATTGAATTGTTCTTTGCAGCAAAAGATTCTGTAGACTTTCCCGAATACAGTGATATCCAATATTAATACATTATGAATGTATAAACATGTTTAAACAATCATTAAAGACGGAGAGACACCACTTTTGCACCAATTTTTTAGGGTATTTTTCAATTTATCTCAAAAAATAAGGGTCCAGCGGAAAATCGAACTGTACCACTCGATAGAGCAGACTTTTATCTTGAGAAGCCACCCTGCTAAGTTTGGATCGTCGACGTTTTTTTCGAACCAGAAAGTAAAATATCAAAATACGGAGCGGCGAACGACCGTTCTGGTGGTCAGCGCCGCTGGTGACAACTTATGTCGGGCGAAGATATTTTGCTTTCTGGTTCGAAAGAAACGTCGACGTTCTAAACTTGAAAGGGTGGTTTTCAAGATAAAAGTCTGCTCTATCGCGTGGTATAGTTCGATTTTCCACTAAACCCTTATTTTTTTAGATAAATTGAAAAATATCCTCAAAGATTGGTGCAAACGTTGTGTCTCTCCGTCTTTAATCATTGTTTCAACACGTTTAAACATTCATAATGTATTAATATTGGATATCACTGTATTCGGGAAAGTCTATAGAATCTTTTGCTGCAAAGAACAATTTCAATATCTTTTATAATAACATCACAATATTTGTTTAAAGTTGAAAAATATGTTTGTTCTTCAAAGCCATGTTCCTTAAAAACTGTGCGTATAGGAGAAAAATTAAGGACAGATTCGGAATCAGCGCAAATAACTCTAGAAGAAGGGCCCAACAGTAATTAGGGAACAGATTTGGTGTTGGACAGTGTAATTAGAGACCTAAGAGCATTACTGTACAAATTTTTTAGAGGAGACAACAACTTTTTGCTATACATGTCTGCCATATTCGATTCGCAATTTCGTTTTTTAAATTTTTAAGTTCAGATTCGTAATTGGCGACCCGAAAAACCCTCGTGTACCAATTTTTGCGTCAATTTTATCTACATTGAAGTGCGCTTTGATGTTTTAACCACGATTTCTCCGGTTCGACACACTGTGCACCGCTCCTAAAAAAGAAAGGTTTAATGTTAACGATCGATTCGGAGAATGGTGCGATGGATATCGTGTTAGCATTCGCCGGAGGGATACGGCCTCTCGTGGATTTTCTAATCGCAGGATGTCCGCGCTTATAAATCGCGATCGCACTTGTCGACTTTACGGGCCGGTCTCTCGTGAGAGTCATCCGCGCGATTCCTTCTGTTCCACCTCCATCCGGACGTGGCTCAGAGGGGCCTGTCTCGCGTTCCCGTTGGCCGAGAGAGCCAGAAGAGCCGAGAGAGCAAGGATTTCGTTGTTCGCGCGTCTCGCAGACATGTCGGATCAGCCGGGATTCACGGCCGCCGAAAAATCTCTCTCGTATCCACATCCACGGGTATTCGCCGCGCGTCTCCACGGGCCAGCTTAGCCGCGATATTCTCGTGAAAATTCGAGTGCTGTTTTCCTTTGCCCCTTATCCGAAAGCCGAGGGCTGAAACGCGATCCAGGGATTGTGACCGTGGCTGGTGCACCGGTGATCGATACCTCCACTACTTTCGATCATCCTCGATACACGATCTTCGTCTGGTGCGTCGACAGTACGTTCCACTGGACTCCGATCTGAATTTCCGCTTCGGAAAGGACAACGAACGCGTTTTAAAGATTATTCGAACTTCCCGCAGTGGTGAAATCATTATACTCCAGGACCGTCGAATGTGCTTTGTGTTTCTCGTTGATCGGTCGGCCGGATAACAATCATTCCGTCCCTGCGACAATTCTTATCGTTTGCGACATTACGAAAGTTCAACGAAACTTCGAGTGCGAATAGCTTTCGAGAGAAGTTCTTTCTATTATGAATAATATTAGGGATTAACTCGACATCCATACTCGTTCGTCATCGAAATAAAATATCGTGCGCAACCGTAGATAAATTTCGACACGTTCGGACGCAATAAGTTGGCACTTAATCTCGATCGGCGTTCCGCGACAGGATCGCCGCTCCGAGGCAGGTGAACCGAGTGACGCGGGTTTCCACGGTACATTGTGCTCGTCGATGCGTTTTCCGGCCGATAAATTGAATTTAATGTCGCGCTGCGATCGCGTCCGGCCCGGGGACGCGTCGAAACGTTATCGGGGAATCCAGGTCGTGATTAGTTGCATCTGCCAATTCCCGGGAGCGACGGAAGTTCCTCGACCCGGTGTTTATTTTACGCGTCTCTCCGAGTCGAGTCTAAACCCGTCGAAATCCTGACGCGTCGGAGCCTTGCCACGCGGAAAATCCTCCGCATTCGCGTCGGAAAGCCGCCGAGCACCGAACTGTGATCCGAAGCGTTTCGACGGGACCGAGCGTTGTTGCGATTAACATCAAAATTCACTCGAGCAACGAAAGTTTCTTTCGTCGCAAAGCGACGAAGTTTTTAGTACTCCAAGAAGCCTCTCCCCTCTTTTCAAGCCTGTCGAACAGATTCGTTGTCCTTTGGTTTAATTAACCTTCTCTCTGTGCACTGCTATTCTAATCGGGAACCATAACTGTTATAACTAGACTGCGGATTTTATGCATTTATGGCAAAAATGAGGATGTGCAATTTAAAGCAATGGGCAGATTAAAAGGATTTAAAGATATCAATGTACTCCTTTCAACTAATTAAAAGCATTAGAGAAAAAATTACATTTCTATTTGGCTCCAATGTTGTAGAATCTATAAAGACAGTTTTTATTTTGCATAAACATCCGCAGTCTAGTTATAACCGAAAAGAAAAAAGTCATAGAATAAGAAATATTTCATCGACTAAAATCGTATTGGTTACAAATAAGGATTACAAGAACCGAAAATTATTTTTTCTTGTTGGTATAAATGTTATCGTTGGGAGAAATTCATTTCGATTAATTAAAACAGTTATCAATGAGAGAAATTTTATTTCCAATGCTCATAATCGATGGGAGAAGTTTATTTCGGACGCTCGTAACAATTGTGGATAAGAGAAATTTTATTTCCATTCTTCCAACAGTTATCGATGACAGAAATTTATTTTGATCGCTCATAACAGTTATTGATGAAGGAAATACGTAATAGTTATAGTATTAATAGTTTTATATTTATATTAATTTATATTAATAAAATAATAATTATTATTATTATTATATATAAAGAAATATATATTTAAAATAATAATAATTAAAGTATTTATATTAATAATTTTATATTATTAAATAGTACAACTTTCAAATGGTAGACAATCAATTATCAAAGACAGTTAACAAACACATTTTGTGTTGTTCTTACGGTCTGTTGATCCGTCTTGTTGTACGAAACCTTCTCATTGAGTTTCACAGGCTTGCTCCATCGAACAAAAGTAAACAACTCAATAATTACATAAGCAACCAAAATGAATTTTCTCATCATTAATTATTATGAGCAAGTGAAAAGAAATTCGATCATCGATAACTGTTACGAGGGATCGAAATAAATTTCTCTCATCGATAACTGCTTTGCGATAACAGTTATCGAGGAGGATCCAATTTTTTCAACGCTAACAATTGTTATTTGTAACCAGAAAGTCTAAAACTCGATATTTATTAATCATTGCAACCAGGCATTCTGTAATTTATTTTGCATTATTTGTCATAAACGATACATCGTCAACCTTCTTCCTGTATTGTCAAATCTTGAATGCAAAGTTTTGGTCCTATTTACCGGATACAACAAAATTTGTGAAGACAAATTAATTAATTAATTTTTATCAGCACAATAAAATCATTATTTCATTATTCTCCGGTGTATCACAGTTTCTTAGCATTTTCTATAATCGGAATCGAAAGATTTGCTTTGTCTCGGGGAATAAGGTTTTCCAACTAATGTTTTCTATATCTTAAACAAAAATTATTGTAACACTTTTGATTTATATACGAAGGGGAAACGTCAATTTTATTTTCAAAATAAAGTAATGCTAGTACTGTAATGTACTTTATATGTGTTATTTTTATTAATTTCTAAAAAGTTTGTGTAAATGTGGTAAATACCTTTACCCTATTTAAAAAATTTGAGAGATATCACAGATAGCATTCCTAGACAATTTTTCGGAATTTTCCATTCGTTAACTTTTTATTTCCGTTTTTGTCAGCCCGGGGTGCATTTCCACCCCATACACACAGAGAGAATGTTAATGCAATTAATTTGTCCGTCGCAGGACCACCGTGCGAGGCGAGAGAAAGAAGGAAGGGGCTCACCCGAATCGTTCTGTTCGCAGGTCCATCTCGCAGAGAAGAAGAAGTGGGCCGATCGGGCCCGGGGCCCGAGGCTATAGGCCAGCCCGAGTTTCGTCGCGCGAGGATCGACCTCTCGCGCAGCTGGAGGGAAAGAGAAGGAGAAAGAGACAGGAAGCAAATTCATCCGAGGAAAGAGAACTGCTTTTCGGAGATGATTCATCGGTTGCCTCGTTGAGCGAGCGGTTCGCGCTACGATCGGAAGCGAGATTAGAAAATAAAGAGGAAAAGGAGCATTCGGAGCAGATCGAATCGAGCATGTGAGACGGATCGCGACTCCAACGAACCGAACAGACATAGAACCTCCACGGAGGTAAGACAAAATGTTGAATGAAATCCGTGTCTGTTAATTATACATTATTAATAGACTGCGGAGCTTTATGCGCATTTACGCATCTGACAATTTTCAAAAATTGCTGGGATGTGAAATTATTTATTCCAGATCTGTAAAGGCTACTACCACTGAAAACAAGATTCTATTTAATTCCACTTCCTTCAAATTTACCTACGAAAATGTAAAATTGCATAAACATCCTCAGTCTAATTATACTAATTACTGAGCTGCGGATTTTGGCATTTATAGCACAATCGAGTGCGTGACGTTTAAAGTAGTGACTTCGAAGACTTCGAAGCTTCGAAAGAACGAACGGAACTTCGAAGTTTCAAAAGTGCTCGAAATTTCAAAGTCTTCGAAACGTATGAAGTTGTAACTTATGAGTTTCATACCATGTCACGATTTTTGATAAATAAAAATATTAACTTCCAGTCACCGGTGACTGACACTGAACATTCCGTTTGGACTTTTCGTAATTAAATTAAATTTAAAAGATTGCATTCTATTAATCAATTTCGGGATTACATACATCACGAATGTACTTAAAAAATAATACTTTGCAAACAAAATTTTAACGAGTTTTATTAAATTCGGTGAAATCGGATATCGCGGACTAATTGAAAAGAAAGGCAAGACGGGCTTGGCACTTGACAAAACTCACGTATTCAGTAGCTTCGAAATCTTCGACCTTCGAAGTAAAGTTACAGCCCTAATTTAATAGTCGCAGGACAATTAAAGAAATTTCATGTTCACGAATTTCAGCTATTTTATAGGAACGGTTCATCGGCTCGCGCGGATGAATTGAATAGTCTGAGCCGGAGTCGAGGGAGAGATATCGTCCTGCGAGGGTGATTCCGGTATTCCGGTGTCGTCCCGTAGTCCCAGGCGGAGATAGGAACAGATACGGGAATAAGTAGAAGAGCCAAGATGAGCAGACGAACCGTGCCGCCAGCTGGGCTGAACTCCTGCGAGAGGATCAGGCCTGAACGACCGAGGAACCCTATCCAGAGGTTGGTTTGGGGTCCTGGCTCCCAATTCCAGGTCGGGCAAATCGGCTTGTCGGAGGACGAGGGCTCCAACCCACGAATGGCACTCAGAAGGTACGTCTCTCTTATCTTCTCCTTCTTCTCCTGTTCTCTCTCTCTGTACACTCCACGATCAGTCGCGACGAATCGCTTGATCGATCCACTTCCCGTTCTCGCAAACCGTTCGCCGGTCGAACGGACCAATTACGAGAAGCGTAATCGGCTATTCAATACCTGCTCAGGTATGCGCATAATCGACAGGTTGTTTCGCGTTTGCGATATCACGGCTGATAGTGTTCGTTGAGCCGAGGCTAGCCGGCCGAACGATGTTCGAATCTCGAAATTTGTCTGGCCGAGGCAGCCGGGTTGAGGAACTGCGGCTAATTCGCTCCCTGACCGGCGAACCGATTCATCTTCCTCTACATATACAGAGTTGGACCGAAAGCCTCCAATTTTGCTACTGCTCTGAGAAGATAATTCCAAGTAGGCGTGGTCACTAGAGTAGTCCTTAGTTATGCTTGGTGAAAATTCTTTTGAGAGATTTTTTTCACGACTCCCCTTAAAATTTTTCCATTTGGTGAGACAATAATTCCTGCAAAAGATGAAGTTGATCGAACGACGGGAAGGTGTGCCTCATTAGGGTGGACCTTGGGTATACCAGGTGAAATTGTTCTTGCGAGATTTTTTTCACGTCACCACCTATAATTGTGCCATTGTTCAAGAGAATAATTCCTGCAAAAGATGAGCTTGATAGGATAAGGGGAAGACGTGCAACATTGACATTGAAGTTGCGAAAAACATTAAATTTTATAGGAATGGGAATATTTGAAGGAAAGACTTACTTTTAGACTAAACAAGAAGAACGTTCACTCATAATTAAAAGTGTCTCCTTCAAATATTCCCATAAAATTTCATGTTTTTCGCAAATTCAACGTCAATGTGGCACGCCTTCCCCTTATCCTATCAAGCTCATTTTTTGCAGGAATTATTTTCTTAGCCAATGGCACAATTTTAGGTGGTGACGTGAAAAAATTTTCGCAAGAACAATTTCACCTGGTAAGGTGAAGTGCCCCAAGTCTGGACAGTCCAAAAGTGATACCTAAATCTGGACAATTGAATTTTCATAGTAAAATCAGTAATTAAGAGATTAAATAATTATATTATATATTCTGAGGCCTTAGCTACAAGTAGGTGTGAATATTATTTCATTAAGACATCAATTGAAATTTAAAAATGAATTCAAAGTTCATCTGAAAACAGTATACAAAATAGTCTATTTACATGCGAATCATGTGCATTTATAGTTCGAATTTTTGTTAGAAAAAAAGATATAATTTAAGCCCTCAGACAAAAAATAATTATCACGCATAATAGTATTGATATTTTAAAATAAATTGGCAATCAAACTTAACGTAAATAATAATTATTAATCCAAATATTAGATGTCCAAGATTAGGACTGTTTTCAAATATAAGTACTCCATACTGGGACGCTATGACAGTAGCTGTCCCACTCTAAGTTTATACGCAATGTGCTTACGCCTGAAGCCGGACACGTGTTTGTGAATAAAATCAACGCATTGTTTGCAAATTATTTAAATACATGCACGTATAATTAGTCTTCTATTAGCTTGAATAACGTATGTAGAAATGTATTCCGGTTGTGACGTTAATAATACTTTATGTTTACATCTTAAATCTATCAGTATTACTATCTAACCTTAAAACTTGTATTATGACAAGTTTTATTAAAACAGTAAATGAAAATAAATATATATTTGGTTAAATAATACAATACTATAATCTATGATAAGAATACTATATATTACGCAAAGCATCTTCTATTCGTCATGCGCAACAGCGCCACCAACCAACGTTTTAGGTTATGTTCGCTCGATCAACTCGTAAATTGAATTTGTCCCGATATAGGCTTTACTTCTGTCCAGGTACTAGCTTAGATTGGATTTAATATGTCCAACTATAGGTTTGAATTATTCTTGTTAATACAATTAAGATATTAACCTAAACAATGATTTTTTTATTTTAAATTACTTTACAAACTCTGAACTGTATGTTAAAACTCTTAAGAAATTGTTTTTGTTTATTTAAAGTGATAAAATTTAAAATAGAAAAACATGCTGTCCAGACATAGGGCACTTCGCCTTACACCCGAGGTCCACCCTAATGAGGCACACCTTTCCGACGTCCGATTGCTCTAAAACTTTGGATGTATCATTTTCTCATGAAAACAAGCGGCGAATCACCGAACATCGCTGCCGGAGAACCGACGAATCGCCGAGCGCCGGGGACCGTCGCGCGGGGTTAGGCCCCGACCGAAAATCGACTAGCAATAGGACCAACAATATAATAGGTGGAACTATATTGCGGGGGGGGGGGGAGGGAGAGCCGAAAATTTCATGGTCGAAAAATAAGGACCACCCGAATGGTCACGTTGCACGCGTTGTTGTGTGCGGTGCCTAAGCGCAGGTGTGGTCTCGTTGCTCAAAGCTGCTTGCTCCCACAGAGCTTGAGAAGTGCCCCGCGGGGCAATCGTTGCATAGTCTCTCTCGGATGAACCAATCGCTGGTCGGTTGCGACTCAAAAGCGATTAACTATTGTACAGCTATAACTATTGTAAGGGAGGTGGACGGTGTCGAGGTCGGGTCGAGTAGACAGGGAATTGTCGAGGGACAGAGCCCGGCTTAACGTGATCGCGTTTCCTTTGAACAGTCTGCTGCGATTGTACGAGGGAAGACAATACCGAGAGGCGGCCAGTTTCCTCGTGAAGTTGCCGCACTACACCCTGAAAGCGACCCTACCGGACATTCCTGTGGACCTGTTGATCGAAACGTTGCCGCATAGCCTGGCCCTGCTGGAAGCACTGTACGCGAGACTCGTCGAGCTGAATATCGGCGACGCGAAGATCCTGCGTGTCGAGCAGGTGTTATGGAAGATCGTGCACCTGATCTCCACCAGCCAGGACCACTTTCGTCTGAGGATCTGGTGCAAGCTGCTGGTAGCGGTCGGTAGACTAGCTCCTACCGCGAGGAACACGCTGATCGCCAGGAAAAGGGCGTTGGAGAGGGCCGTGGAGGGCCTGGGAAGACACGGACTCGTACCCTCCGCGCAACTTTGCAATCCTGAGACTGGTGTCGCGTCTAATCTCCTTCCGCTGCCCGTGGCGCTGAAGGAGGTCCTCGAGACCAGGATCGACGCCTACAAGCTGGCCGTGCACAAGATCGAGAGCTTTGGGAAGCACGCCAGGACGCACAAAGGTGAGCAAAAATTCATGTCGAGTCGAAACGGTCGGCCACAATAGTTATTACGTCGTTCGGAAAGTCATTTGGTTGTCTCGGGGGACAATGAAGCCAATTTTTTACCATTTAGAATAAGTTTTATGACACATTGCTCTATGATCTCTTGCGATTTTTTGGGCCACTTAAAAACGCCCATGCTCGTAGAATTTCTGCTTTTTTGAAATGCAATTTGCCTCGCATAAAAAATGTTGAGGAAACGAAAAACATGGTGATCCGATGGCTCCAATTGTTTCTTTCGTGCACTGCATTTTTAGCCTTGCAGTGATAGAAAAGGGTCATTCCATGCCGAATCGATCACTTTTTGCAGGCACCATCGCCGATTTTGTTCTAAATGAAATATGTTGTAGTCCATGTGAAATTAGGGGGATTTAAGTCATCATTTTGCCGGTTTCAAATTTTTTTAGAAATGGCAGGCCTTCAAATTTTTCAATTTTTGCCCATTTCGGCGAAAACGGGCCTCACTTACGAATTTTTGATCTCAAGAACCGTTTGTCTGATTGAGCTGAATTTTTTTTTGTTTTATTCAGAAAGGATTGGGCTATTACAAAATAATTTTTTCAACCTCGAAAATCAACTTTATAATGTCGAAAAATTTAAACAAATTCTTCTTTTGCGTTTTTTTTTAATGATGGGGCTCAGTGATTTAAATTTTGAGAAAATATGGTAATATTCCTTGAAGATTCCCCTTTAAAATGAGCCTTTGAAAAAGATGGTATCATTAAAATTGGCGTCACAATGAGCTGGTAAAGGACGCCGTCTACCCCCGTTCCAGGTAGAGGTGGGTCGAGCGCACCGCTGTTGTGGTCCGTTGTCTATACCGCTGGTCTCGAGAAAATACCAGCACACTGTATACGATTAAATAACTCTATTTATACCTGGAGAACAATATTAGTAACCACTCTTGGACAACAACACCTTTTTAATCATGACTTAGGCTTAAAAAGTCTTAGGCAATATCGGAACACTGACCTGGTTGCCTGAGTTGATTTTGCATATTTGATGGGACGACAAAAAAATGCTTGGGAGGTTAGAAAGCACTACAAGGCGGGAAATAACGTGCGAAATGTCAGCTGTCAAGATATGCCAGGATTTTGCCACTCGTTTGTGATTTTGCGATGTAAAGTAAGGTTAAGTAATAACAAATGGAAGCATACCCCATCTATACACGAAAAACGAAGTTATTTTCCGATGATTGCTTCGGTGATTGCTTCTCCGAAGAAAAGTTGACGGAAGGTGCCCAGCCTAATAGGGATTCCACGAATTTCCCTCGTGTCTCTCCTCCGGGCGATTTCCATGGGAAGCGAAAACGTCGCGGACGATCACGCGAGAGAAAGTCGCGGGATATTCGATCGGATGTGCCGTTCCCGATCCGATTACCGTCGTCCGCCTGACTGAAATGACACGCGATCGCGCGTCTCGCCCCGTCTCGTCGAATTTCTTCGCGGCTCCTCGTGTCGTTCACGAGAAGCAGCTCCACTTACCGAGATCGTTGGAATCCGCTCTCGAACCACGAGAAACGCGGTCCGCCACGGAAAAACAAACGGATCGAACGAGAGACACACGCCGCGCGCCGGCCGGTAAAGCGTCGTGAAATCGAATCGCACGGGGCTCGTTTATCCCGGTGGATTGTTGACGATGACAGCAGTACCACGCGCCATTAACGCCGTAAGGATGTTAAGCGTGTTCCGACGTCACGGTCGACGGCCGACATCGCGCTAAGGTCGCCGGAACCGTGAAGTATCGGATTTTAACGCGGCTGCAGCGGACAAGTTACGTTTCTGGCGACGAATCACGACGCGCGCGTTGCGCCGGATTTACGCGGAAAACACGGCTCGACTGACCCGCTTTCGAACCGCTGCCGCGTGTTCAACAGGCGTCATACATTTTCGCGCTGGCCCCTCGAGCCAAAAGGAAAATAAAGCTTTCCGAGCTGTTAACTCTTCGTAGATCTCCTGACGTTGTATTATTATATACTTGCCATGTCCAAATTTAAATCGCAATATTGATTTCGCACGAAGATCCGCAGTCTAGCAATTACTTCCGTAAATAGCAAATAGATTAAGGGGGATCTATACCCTCGGATTTTGGGGTATTTATCAATGTTATCAACCTCTGTGCAGAAAAAAAGTTTGGTAACATTGATAAACACGCAACTGCATAATGAACACGAGATGGAGTTGCTTGCTATTTCCATATTCTATTCATCTCGTCGCGAATGCCGTTATACAGGGCAGGTCGCACTAATATTAGTGCCACCGATGAGAATATGTACCTCGTCTGTGTCAGTTTTGCTATGATTCCACATTGACAGCAGTGCAGCAGTGAAATGTTGCACAATATCGCAGCACTGATTGACAGTCCTTCTGACTAGGCACCATCTCGTGTAAACTAACTGAAATGAAATTGGCTCTAGATTGGCTCTACATCAGAGATAACCTCTGTCTTCATGAACGTAATATGGGGAAATCTCTGCTAATGTGAATGAAATCACGCGCGGCGATTTTTTGTCCTTATACGAGCATATTTTGAGCTACACAAAGGCTCATTTGATAGAGGAAGGTTCATCACGGCGCGCTCTGCTCATCATATCAGTCAGAAAAATCTCTTTGAGACAGGAAAATACATTGAAATCTGCGGTTATTTTTCTAGATTTTTTCTTTACTTTGGGCACTCATATTATTAGATATAAACATAATCTCGTTAAATCAATAGCAGAGCGCGCCGGATTTAACCTTCCTCTATAGAATGAGTCCTCACCCAGTCCAAAATCCGCTCAAATAAGGACAAAAAATCGCCGCGCGTAAACCCATGTTTCGACCCAAAATGTAGTAAGATTCTAGTTCCTTTCTAGTTACTTCATTGGGTATAAATCCCCCTTAAGGCGGTAGTCTACTCTATGGTGATAACTAGAATCTTACTAGAATCTTACTAGAAAACATGGGTTTGCGCGCTTCGGTTGTTTGACCTTATTTGATAAGATTTTGGGCTGGGTGAGGGCTCATTCTAAAGAGGAAGGTTCATCACACTGCGCCCTGGTCATGAGGTTAACGAGATTATGTTTAATATGTATAATATGAAGGTCCAAAGTAGTGAAAAAATTTAGGAAAAAAACCCGCAGATTTCAATGCATTTTTCTGTCTCTAAAAGACTTTTTGACTGCTGTGATGACCAGAGCGCAGTGTGATGAACCTTCCTCTTTAGAATGAGCCCTCACCCAGCCCAAAATCTGCACAAATAAGGTCAAACAACCGAAGCGCGCAAACCCATTTTTTCGACCTAAAATCTAGTGGGATTCTAATAACTAGAATAATAACTAGAATCCTACTAGATTTTAGGTCGAAAGAATGGGTTTGCGCGCTTCGGTTTGACCTTATATCAGCAAATTGTGGTCTGGGTGAGGGCCATTCTAAAGAGGAAGGTTTGACGCAGTGTGCTCTGGTCATGTGGTTAACGAGATTATGTTTATATCTAATAATATGAAGGCCCAAAGTAGAGAAAAAATCAAGGAGAAAAACCCGCAGGATTCAATGCATTTTTCTGTCTCTAAAAGACTTTTTGACTGCCCTGATGACCAGAGCCCACTGCGTCAAACCTTCATCTTTAGAATGAGCCCTCACCCAGCCTACAATTTCTGAAATAAGGACAACATTTGCTTTTGCGCAAACCCATATTTTCGACCCAAAATCTAGTAGGATTCTAGTTATTTGCTAATTTATTAGAATCCTACTAGATTTTGGGTCGAAAATATGGGTTTGCGCAAAAGCAAGTGTTGTCCTTATTTCAGCAAATTGTAGGCTGGGTGAGGGCTCATTCTAAAGATGAAGGTTTGACGCAGTGGGCTCTGGTCATCAGGGCAGTCAAAAAGTCTTTTAGAGACAGAAAAATGCATTGAATCCTGCGGGTTTTTCTCCTTGATTTTTTCTCTACTTTGGGCCTTCATATTATTAGATATAAACATAATCTCGTTAACCTCATGACCAGAGCACACTGCGTCAAACCTTCCTCTTTAGAATGAGCCCTCACCCAGACCACAATTTGCTCAAATAAGGACAACAAATGCTTTTGCGCAAACCCATATTTTCTAGTAAGATTCTAGTAAGATTCTAGTTATCACCATAGGGTAGACTACCGCCTTAACACGTCCCATTAAAGCCTGCTAGAGCAGAGAGTCGAAAAAGTCGGTAGATTGGGTGACGCGCCTGTCGAACGGCAATCCTCGAGCACAGCTGTCTATCCAATGGCGTAGGACTAGCGAGAAGCTCGCGCGTGGGCGACCGATTGCTCGTAGAAACGAGTATCAACGAGGCTCGCGTTTATTCGAGTTGATTGCCGAATGATTACCGACTACGGATTTGTCGCGATTCTCGATTGATTCGCTCGGCGAATTGCGGGATAATTGGACGAGGCTCTGTCGACGTTCGGCGTATTAAAAGAGGAGTGAGAGGAGTGGGCTGCTCCGGTTCGGGTGGACGAAATTATCGCGAATCAATCGGACAAGCGGAAATTGCCGATTTCTACGGATCGGCGCGTGACCACGTACGAAAGCGAAGTAACCTTCGCTTCTGCTTTGTTTCGCAGCGGATCACGGCGTGCAGGCGGCCTCCCATCAGCGGCAACTTTCGCTCAAGTACAGCGAGATCCAGCAACGGCTGATCGATAATCAGAGCCTGCTGAACACGCTGGAGAAAGTCGGCGACCCGAGCTGCTTAGAAAGTCTCCTGTCGGAGCTGAAGCGCAGGGTCGAGCAGGACAAGGAGGCTCTCAGACAATGGACGGCCTTGAGGAATTCGACGCTCGCCGGGGACACCAAGAACCCGCCGCTGGCTGCCAGGCTGTTGCAGTTCTCCAGGGGTTGCGAGCTCGCAGTGCAGCTGATGATGACGCAGGACACCAACTCGCAGGTAACACACGTTCGACGCGGGATATCGATCTCTCGCATCGCTTCGTTGTCTCACGTCGAAACCAGTCAGTGCAATCGAGAATCCGTGGCATCTGGAACAACAGTCGAAACGTGAAATTGATTAAGCGACCGAGAGACCGTCGGCCCTTTAACCCTTGGATCACTGACCCGCATCCATCCTCTGCCTCGCGCAACCACGATATTCGACCGAGCATTCGAGTTGAATTCCGGGTTTAATTTAACGCGACGCTTCTGAAAAATTCCGCTCGTATACAATTGAAATAACAATATGCTTGCCCAATTATTGCGAACCTCCGGTGGGCGGGTAAAATCGAACACGAACAAACTGGAATTTATTTTCTTTCGTAATATGTTTAACAGGTTGAGAATGATACGACGGTATTAAATTATAAATTGTTTCAATATCTCTTAACTTACAGCTACTCATTTTTCTGGTAAATGCATCGAGTCCACTGTCCATTAATAATATGCCCATTAATCTTCCGGCAGTCGCGCTGTTGTATTGCTGAACGAAGAATCGCGTCAGCCGTGTATGACCGATGCATTGTTCCGGGAGCTCGGTTTTTGTGGCCAGAACTATTGCAAGACTTGTTTCTAGGATTGCAATTCTCGATAATGCAAAGATGGAGGTTTCCACTAGGCAAAAGCGCTAGCTAAAAGATCAATCTAGGTCGCAATCGCGCTCGAAAGACCTATTTTTACGTTTACGAGGTGTAATTTGTATTATTCTGCATTATACTGCAGCTTCATGAAAATAGCTACATGCGCGGCTGTATGTTTCCAAATAATGCAAATTACGGTGCCGAATAATACAAATTACTAATCAACATTACTCTTCATAATGTAAAGTTGAATTCTGGCCACAATAACGGGCTCCCGGACCGCTGTGCGATCGCGAACGGTTTAATTCGGTGTCAGTCAGCGGGGGGACCTTAGAATGGGGTCCGCGGTGTATCGCCGGTTGGTAATCGGAGGATTATCGATCGAAAGCGAAGGCTTTTGGCTGTCGGCTCGTCGCTCGCGCCCGTGCAAATTGTTCGAAATTGTTGCGCTCGGCTCCGCGGTTTTGTCGCAGGATCGTACGCGCGTTTAAAATTTTGATAGAACAATTTGCGGCCGTGTTCTGTCCGGCTCGGCGATCGAAATGACCGCACGCGCGTAATCGCTGGTCTGCGCCCGACGCGCGGCGTTTCCAATTAATAAATATTCCGACGGAAATTCGAACGGACGTTCCCGGAGCCATCGATGCTGTATGAAATTGCGCGCGGGCGGGGGTCGGGTGGTCCGCCCTGATTCGCCCCGTCGATTAATTATCCCGCAGATGTCCGGTCGGGAGGCGAGCGAACGTTTTCTTCCCCGTTCGTTCGTTCCCGGAACCCCGGACGTTTTTCAATCGCGACTGTCGTTTCCATTCGGCGCGGTGCGGTGCAGCGAATTCCATCGTCTTTCGTTCTCGAAGCGGAAAATCCTCGAGGGACCAGCACGTCGCGAGAAATTCCGAGAAGTTTGTTCCAGTCGATTCCGGGCCGAACGAGCGGAAGATTCGATTCCTGTTCCCGGCGGCCGAGAGCCGCGAAACTTTCCCTCCCCGACCGTGGAAACGCTTTAATACCGCTCCCCGAGAATAGAAAAAGGAAACCGGGGAAGAAACGAGGTCGGCCCCAACGATTGTTGATTAAACCGCGGCGTTGATTCGACAGCGCCGCGGGCTCGCGTCTTCGTAATTAATCAGGTTTTACGGAGGGAACCACTTTTACTCCTTGGAACCAGTGGAAACGAACCCGTTGATCGATGTCGAGCCTCCTCTTCCTCTCACTCTCTTCTCTTCCTCGACTCGTAAATCGCCGGATTCGAAGAAGACGTTAACGACTGCCGCTTCCCCGATCCCCGATTCCACGAATTTCGAAAGCCGTGAGAACGGATTTAAGCCGCTCCCACCGAATCTATTCGACGTACTCGCGACGCGATACCGTTTCCACTTGATTTAAACGTTCGCTCTATCGCCCATAACTGCACTCCTTCTCCGCTTCCGAAAGAGAAACGGCGCTATCTCTGACGGAGAACGTCCAATCGAACACACACCGAACGCTCCTTGTAAAGATTATTCGCGCTTCGAGCCGAACACAGCCGACTCCATTCCTCTCCTCGTAAAGTCTTCTAATATTTCATCGTATCTCCCCCAGGAGCTTTTATGATCTCTACGATTTAAACGGCCCACAGACGGTGCAATTTATCGTACCTCAAATCGTACAAATTATAGAGGGTGTCCCAAAATTCGTGAACTGCCCGAAAGGGGGTGATTCCTGAGACCATTTCAAGCGACATTTTCCTTTGCAAAAATGTTATCCGCGGCTTTGTTTAAAAGTTATTAACGAAAAACACGGACCAATCAGAGCGCGACCTAGACGCGAGTTGCCACAGTCGGCCAATAGACAGTTGGCGCGCCGCACAGTGGGGAAAAGTGACTTGCCTCGCTTCAAAAAGGAATAACTTTCGATAGAAATGAGGTAGAGCGATGAAATTTTTTTAAAGTTAAAGCTGAAACTTGGCAGAATATGGGGAAATAGGAAGATTATGGTACGAACGTTTTATAACCTTGAGAAAATTCGTTAAACAATTCGTTCACAAAAATCGATTTCTTGTAAAATCCTGAAGTCGTAGACAAATTTTGAGACCAGATTTGAAATCAGCGTGAAAAAATCTACGGGAAATGATATATAGCAAAAATAAAAAAAAAATTTTTCTGCCCGTGGTAACGCAGAAACCACATTTTCTGGAAATTGTGAAAGTTTAACGAATTTTCTCGAGGTTAAAAAGCGTTCGTACCGTAATCTCCCTATTTTTCCCATATTCTGCAAAGTTTTAGCTTTAATTTTAAAAAAATTCATCGCTCTACCTCATTTCTATCGAAAGTTATTCCTTTTTGAAGCGAGGCAAGTTACTTTTCCCCACTGTGCGCCGAACTGACTGTGGCAACTCGCGTCTAGATCGCGCTCTGATTGGTCGTGTTTTTCGTTAATAACTTCTAAACAAAGCCGCGGATAACATTTTTGCAAAGGAAAATGTCGCTCCTAAATGGTGTCAGGAACCACCCCCTTTCGGGAAATTCACAAATTTTGGGACACCCTGTAGTTATCTGTCGTTTTTAATTTGCATATCTCACTTCCCATGGAATATCTGTTCCTGTCATATTTTTATGGAAAGAGGTGTTGCTCAGTGGAACGTGCTAACAAAGCACTTCCATGGAGCAGGTATTTCAAAATCTTTACAATAAAGGTTTCATGAAAACAAGATATTTTAGATGTTATCGATTTAACTGTAACAATTCTTTGATACTGATGTAGTATATTGATGTAGTGTATTGCTTCAACCGTCTGAAAGACAATTGCAACGTTTGTAGCGCGGTTGTACAGTTTTGTGGATCGACGCGGTTAGACATGCGACAGGTTTAACCCGTTGGACTCGTAGCAATTTGAATTCCGAAAGCAAGACAAACCTTTCAATCTAGCAGATTTTCAATTGTATGTAATCTTTTTCATACTACTCGCATGAAATCGATCCTGTTTTCTCGTACATTTGGATTTTTACCAATTACTAGATTACAGAAGAATTGAATAATTTTAGAACTGTTTCAAATAATATGGTAATTTTGATGGGCGCCCCAGAGTCACCATTCGAGTGGAAAGGGTTAACCGTTTATGGGCAGATATTTACAAGTATTAGTAGTACATACGTCCTTGTTACTTACCTTTAAATATTCTCCTTTTCAGGAGGCAGACTCCTTTCTCCACGATTGCAAAGGTGCGGGATTAGCGTTCCCATTTCTCGGTAATATAAACATGGGGTTTTTCAGTAGTAAAAAATGCTAGATAAAGGATCGATCTAGGGCGCTATCTCCCTCAAAAGTCCTATTTCTTCGTTTACGAGGCGTAATTTGCACTATTCGATAGCATGTAGCTATAAAAATAGCTACTTTTGAGGAAGAGAGCGCCCAAGATCAGTGTTTCCCAAAGTTTCGACATCTATATACCCCTTCTACAGGGTGTCCCAAAATTCCTTCAACAACCGGAAATAGGAGGTCCCTGAGATCATTAGAAGCAACATTTTCCTTTGCAAAAATGTATTCCGCGTCTTTGTTTAAGCGTTATTAACGAAAAGCACGGACCAATCAGAGCGCGACCTAGACGCGTGTTGGCACAGTTGATTGTGTCAACTCTGGTCTAAGTCGCGCTCGGATTGGTCCGTGTTTTCCGTTAATAACTCCTAAACAAAGCCGCGGATAACATTTTCACAAATATCGTCAAAAATTGGTGCAAAAGTGGTGTCTCTCCGTCTTTAATGATCGTTTAAATATGTTTAAACAATCAAAATGTACTAATATTGGATATCACCGTATTCGGGAAAGTCTAAGGAATCTTTTGCTGTAAAGATCAATTCAATGTCTTTTATAATAACATCACAATATTTGTTCAAAGTTGAAAAATGTCATATTCTCAAACTCAAATTTTTCAAAAACTGTGCGTCAAGGGAAAATTTAAGAACAGATTCGGAATCAGCGCAAAAAACTCTGTAACATTTGCATAGACAGAATCGAAATCCCAAAAAAAAGTTTAAATTTGTTGGAGAGTGTTATTTGTCGACGATTTCACAATGTCGACGAAAACATAGTGTCGACGAAAGTTACTGTCAGTCAAATCGTGTCGATTAAAACAGTGTCGGTCAAATGAGTTGTCGACGAACCCATGGTAACCCTTGGGAAACAATGTCCTAGATCAGGGGTCGACAACCTTTTGAGTCGGAAGAGTTAAAAATTACAATTTACAAAATTTCAAAGTTTTTAAAGAGCCACAAAATATTTTCTTGCCGACAATAAATAGTACTCGCATAAATAAAGTTATTTGATAAAAAAAACTAATCTATTTATTCATAAGAAAAAACATCCAAAGAGCCGCATGTAGCTCGCGAGCCGCAGGTTGCTGATCCCTGTCCTAGATCGATCTTTTATCCAGTGTTTTTGACTACTGAAAAGTCCCATTCTTGTACTATCGAGAAACGAGAACGCGAATTTCAATCCTTTCAATCCTGGAAAAAGGAGTCTACCCCCTTAACGTTTCGTAAATTGCCCAGCGAGTTTGGGGACCATTTTATCTAAAGATTAAAGTGATATTAATCGACTTTGATATTTTAAGCCCATGAACATCTATCGCGTTGGTCCGTGCAAGTTGTCCTACACCTCAGTCGTAAGTCGTATTGACTGTGGGCCGTTTTACAGGGTCCCTGATGGGAAGACATTTTCAATACTAGACAATTCATTTCTCATTGGAAAGAAAATGGTTCGCAGTAGAGCGAACTTTCCTGATCGAGATAGGAAAAGATTGAATCGCTGCAACCGTCCGGAATGTTCACGCCCAGGTATTTCAGCTGGACGAGAATCTGGCGGACGACTACGAGGAAGAATCCAGCAGCAGCGCTGGCTATCACACGGACGAGAGCTGCAGCCCTACTCCGGAACCGGTAGTTAGGATCAGCTGCGAGATTCTCCGGGCCGAGAAGAGTTTTTCCAACGTTGCAACTTCCGGCAACGACGTGACCGCAGAAAGACTGGCCGAGAGGTACGCTGCCCTCTACGGTCAGGCTCATCTGCATACCCTGGATGCGCTGGACGCGCTGGATCCCCTCAAGGATGCGCCCGACTTGAAAGCCAAGATCCTCTACTCGGTGGTCGTGGTAAGTGTCGCTTCGCGCGAGCCTGGAATAATCCGCCCTTAACCCTTAGCCGGATCGTTTCCGACGTGTTCCACTTCTTTACTTCGAGTAACCAACCTATTAACATACTTTTGCAACCTTTGCTACAACCTAATGCGACGAACATAAACCTCGTTAACGAGCATCTCGATCGCTGTCCAACGACGGAGGAAAATAGGTTTAATCGCTCATTTTTTAAATAGCAATCCCGATAGAATCAATTTAAGCGCGATACTGCCGGCGATTCGGTGTTCAGCGATCGTAATTGCTATTGATACAGACGGGTTAATTCGGTGGATATTATCGCTGAACTCTCAAAGGCTATCAGAGCCGAAATTGGATTAATTAAATTTTCAAGAGACTATTGATTAACCGCGGTGGATTAACCGTTGCTACAGTTCGCGCTTGATAAATTTCGTAAAAATAACAGGAACATCCGAACATTGTGTTATTAGATGATCCGTTAAGAATATTTCGACAAACGCATTTAATTCGCGAAATTTTGGTTACACCCATGCTCCTGCATTTGCGCGATTTCGCATCACTTATTTAACGCTAAACCCACCGAGCCTCAAAATAGTAACTGGTTATACATGTTCCCTTATAAAAATGACAAGATTGATCTTATTTAGACTTTGTGCGGCTCCTATTGTAATCAGGGACTTATACCGGTGTACGTAAAATACCGGTATGATATTCGGTTATTTTTTCCTAACCGTTATACGGTTATAACCTAATAGTTATTATTAAATAGTACAACTTTCAAATGGTAGACAATCAATGAATTTTTTATTCGTAAAATTAATTGCTACAATCAAAATTTAATGTCACAAACAAAAACAGATTGTGTTGTTCTGACGGTCCGTTGATTCGTTTTGTTGTATGAAACCTTCTCATTGAATTTCACAGGCTTGCTCCATCCGAAAAAGAGTAGACAACTCAATAATCGAATAAGCAACCAAAATGAATTTTCTGATCAATAATTATTAGGAACAAGTAAAAAGAAATTCGATAATCGATAACTGTTATGAGAAATCGAAATAAATTTCTCTCATTGATATCTGTTATGAGCGATCGAAATGAACTTCTCTCATCGACAATCATTAATTATGATCATGAAGCAATTAATGTATTCTACACATTGGAAAAACCGAAATTATTACCGGTTAATATATGCAAATATACCGGTATTCCGATATTTCGGTTTCTACAGGGTGTCCCAAAATTCCTTCAACAGCCGGAAATGGGAGGTCCCTGAGATCATTTGAAGCAATATTTTTCTTTGCAAAAATGTTATCCGCGGCTCTGTTTAGGAGTTATTAACGAAAAACACGGACCAATCAGAGCGCGATCCAGACGCGAGTTGACACAGTCGACCAATGGACAGTTGGCGCGCCGTAACTACTGTGCCAACTGGTGTCTAGGTCGCGTTCTGATTGGTCCGTGTTTTTCGTTAATAACTCCTAAACAAAGCCGCAGATAATATTTTTGCAAAGGAAAATATTGCTTCAAATGATCTCAGGAACCTCCCATTTCCGGCTGTTGAAGGAATTTTGGGACACCCTGTAGAAACCGAAATATCGGAATACCGGTATATTTGCATATATTAACCGGTAATAATTTCGGTTTTTCCAATGTGTAGAATACATTAATTGCTTCATGATCATACTCAAGGTATTCCGCGACTCACGCGTCTTATTAATATAATTAATGTTGCTACAAATTTTAATAAATTTCATAAATGATAATAAAATATATTTATCAACTGTAATTATTAAATATGTTTTTATATGAATTTTTAACCCTTTGCACTCCGTTGTCCCCTCTGAGGCACCACTAAAAATTGCTGTACCATTATTCGAAATATTATTTACATTATGAAATATATCGGTATCTAATCAATTACTAAGCATTTTCGTATTGTATGAGGTATTACACCAATTTCATATCCATAAAATTGCATAAATCATAGGGAATGGAAATATTCTAGATCGGAAGAAATGTTTAATTTTCCAGTTAAAATAACTCGTAGTGCAAAGGGTTAATATTAATTTAGTAAAATTGTAGATAATGTTAACGAGATATCCCGCTTAAAACTACACATAAACCAATAAACTAGTAATATATTAATTATTCACTAATACGTATAAGAGCATTAATAAACTAAAGCAAGGATTTAAAACCGGTATGATTTTGGGAAATCATTTGTGAAAAATTAGAAAAAGAAAGAGTAGGAGTATGTTTGGTTGCAGGTAGCTATGGTTCTTAAGTTTAGTACCTTAACGGTATAGAACAGGGACCATAACATTTATAACCAAAAAGAAAAAAGTCATAGAATAACAAGTATTTCATGGACTAAAATCGACTAAAATAAAAATAAAATAAAAAGTAACCGAAAATTCTTCCTCTGGTTGGTAAATGTTATAGTTGAGAGAAATTTATTTCGATCGCTTATAACAGTTATCAATAAGATAAATTGATTTCGATCGCTTATAACAGTTATTGATGAAGGAAATTTCTAATAGTTATTATTAAATAGTACAACTTTCAAATGGTAGACAATCAATGAATTTTTTATTCGTAAAATTAATTGCTACAATCAAAATTTAATGTCACAAACAAAAACAGATTGTGTTGTTCTGACGGTCCGTTGATTCGTTTTGTTGTATGAAACCTTCTCATTGAATTTCACAGGCTTGCTCCATCCGAAAAAGAGTAGACAACTCAATAATCGAATAAGCAACCAAAATGAATTTTCTGATCAATAATTATTACGAACAAGTGAAAAGAAATTCGATAATCGATAACTGTTATGAGAAATCGAAATAAATTTCTCTCATTGATATCTGTTATGAGCGATCCAAGTGAACTTCTCTCATCGACAATCATTTCGACTAGTGTTACAAGTAGGTTTAGTGTTAAGAAATTCAAGATGACAGCTTCCTTGTCTAGGGTTAAATTACACTGTCCAATAAATTCCAACCTTTTTTTTGTATTTCGATTTCCACTATGCGATTCTTATAGTGTTTATCGCGCTGATTCCGAATCTGTTCTTAATTTTTCGAAAATTGAGTTTTAAAAAAAGACATATTTTTCAACTTTGAACATATATTGTGATGTTATTATAAAAGATATTGAATTCTTCTTTACGGCAAAAGATTCTGTAGACTTTCCCGAATACAGCGATATCCAATATTAATACATTATGATTGTTTAAACATATGTAAAGAATGATTAAAGACGGAGAGACACCACTTTTGCACCAATTTTTGACGATATTTCTCAATTTATCTCAAAAAATAAGGGTCCAGCGGAAAATCGAACTACATCACCCGAAAGAGCAGACTTTTATCTTGAGAAACCACCCTGTCAAATTTGCGTGGTCGACGTTTTTTTAGAACCAGAAAGCAAAATATCTTCGCCCGACATGAGTTGCCGCCAGTAGCGCTCACCACTAGGATGGGCGTTCCATGTGATACATATGTTTAAACAATCATAATGTATTAATATTGGATAGCGCTGTATTCGGGAAAGTCTACAGAATCTTTTGCTGTAAAGAACAATTCAATATCTTTTATAATAACATCACATCGTATGTCTTTTTTTTAAACTCAACTTTCTCAAAAACTGTAGGTCTAGGAGAAAAATTAAGGACAGATTCGGAATCAGCACGAAAAACTGTATAAGAATCGTATAACTATACGGAATCGAAATACTTTTTGGCTGTTGGACAGTGTAATCGATGAGTGACTATGAGCAATCGAAATGAACTTCTCTCATCGACAATCATTTCGACTGCTGTTGGTAGGTTTAGTGTTAAGAAATTCAGGACGACAGCTTCGTTGTCTAGGGTTAAATTATTGGTTATATCAAAATTATCATAATGTTCTGCTGACCTCACTTTGGACACCGAAGATACTTTCTCTCGAATTAACGCTCGTAGATTTGATCGTGCGAGAAGAAATCGAGTTTTCGGGCAGAATTTCACTCGTAAAAATATCGAGGAGCGAACGACAACCTTTTCTCTCGTTCGCGCTCTTTTTCCCGGCAGCCACGGAAGAGTCGCTCGGTGGAAATTGGAAAGCGAAAAAGACAACGCGCGACCAAAGCCGGCCATTAAACTGATTTTACTGGAATTGATTGCAGGCGCGTGTTGCAGCCCGCTGTCACTCGTCGCGACGACGACGACGACGTCGAGGCGTGTCGTCGTCGATCCCGCTTTCTCTATTTTTCCCGGCAATTCGTCGAGTTTACGCGGATCGTTAGCGAAACACGCGTTCCACTCCGGGGCTTTTGTCCCGCGATGAATTTCTGCGTAAAAGAGAGACGGTGTACCGAAACATTGGAGCGGTGAACGCAGGACACGCGGTGTCGCGTTCGGTCCGAGAAAAGCTCTCTGGTTTTTGTCACCTGCTCCCGGTGCAAAATCGACGGCAAAATTTCCCCGGGAAAATCCGTCCAGAAGAAAATCCTCGCTTAGCCATTCGAATTACGCGTGGATCCGCGGTATTCCCGGAGAGGATCCCGTTTCCGGATAAGCCGTTCACGGTTCAAATATTCCGCTGAAAGATGACACAGAGAGAATACCCCGGTGATAGCCGGCCAAAGCTAACGAACGGACGGCCATCCCTCTACGATCGTGCCAAAAACCTCGGCCCCGCATAATAAATTCCCGTGGTACACGCTTCGAATTTTACTCGTTCGAGTACGCCGCAGACAGAACCGTGCGGTACATTTTCTCAGTATGATGCAAATCTTTCGAAATGCCGCCCCTTAAATGTTTTATCTTTAAATAACCGCCGAGTTTACTACTTACTTTCGACTTACAGTCCCAAAAATGCATATTTTCCTATGATAAATCAATAATTTAGGAATCAATCGAAAATACAGGGTGTCCCAAAATTCGTGAAAATCCCGAAAATGGAAGTACCTGAGACCATTTCAAGCGACATTTTCCTTTGAAAAAATGTTATCCGTGGCTTTGTTTAGGAGTTATTAACGAAAAACACGGACCAATCAGAGCGCGACCTCGACGCGAGTTGGCACAGTCGGCCCGGCGCGCCAACTGTCAATTGGCCGACTATGCCAACTCGCGTCTAGGTCGCGCTCTGATTGGTCCGTGTTTTTCGTTAATAACTCCTAAACAAAGCCGCGGATAACATTTTTGCAAAGGAAAATGTCGCTTCAAATGGTCTCAGGAACCTCCCATTTTCGGGATTTTCACAAATTTTGGGACACCCTGTATATATTATGTGAAGTTATTTAATATAGTACAAACTAGTATGTGTAGCACCAAAGATGACATAAAGTTTATAACAACGACAGAAAAAATTAAATAACTTTTTATCGATCGCGGAAAGTATGTTGACAGCATTGAAAGTTCGTAATTGAGTGTATTCTTAACGGTAAAACGACATAATTAATATGAAGTTTGATACCCTTTGTTTCTTATGACCTCTTCAAGACCATTTGCAGAAAAACAACCCCAAACGCGTACTGATCCTCCACCATGTTTTGCTTCTATTACAACGTCGAAGTTCAAATTTTGACTCATCGCTAAATATAATCTTTCTTCCAGAAATCTGCTGATTTGGTTTTAAACGAAATATGTATGGAGAAAGCAAGGTGAATGCTTAAAATCAACGGTGATAGCGCCTACAATAAAGCATGGTGGAGGATCAGGAGGATCATATGGATTTGGGGTTGTTTTTCTGCAAAAGGTGTCGGCAATTTACATTTTGTAGACGGGATATTAACAGCAGCAGTGTATGTAAATATTTTGCAACAGAGTTTACAAGATTTAATAATAAAAAATATATAAAAAGAAACTTTTTAAAAACCACGCTTATATTAAAATCCACTAAAAAGGAGAAAATAATTTTTTTAGACATTAGCGACTATAAATAAAAGCGTGGATCGCTAAACTATATTGACGTAATTTTAGTCACTAATGTTGTAAAAAAATTATTTTCTCCTTTCTAGTGCATTTTAATATAAGCGTGGTTTTTAAAAAGTTTTCTTTATATATTTTTTTATTTCCTACTTTTTAGTCTTTTTTAAATGCCACGCAAGATACGGGAATACGCGAAATAGAATGAGAGGATGACTCCGAGAGACGACGTCTCTTGATAGAGTCCGAAATTGTCCGAAATAGAACTAAATGAACGGAACACCACACTGACTGAGCTCCTTCTGTGCGAAATGGGTCAGTGGAGTGGGGATGAGTCGGAGTGGGACGCATAGTGGAGTAGGAAGCGCTGGCGCGCGGAGTGGGGATCGCTGAACGCGATCACGTACTACAGAGTGTCGCGCGACGAGATGTGACGGTTAATATTAAAATTTTGTTTTCTCCTGAACGCACAGTTCGTTTTTTAAATTTGTTTTTTAATATTACATTGCCAATATTTGACGCATACAACAACAACGACAACAACAATCCACGGTGATTATATCTTCCAGCAAGATAACGACCCCAAACATAAATGCAAACTAGTGACGAAATATTTCAGTGTAAATGATATTCAATTGTCACCATGGCCCCCTCAAAGTCTCGATTTGAATTTAATCGATCACATGTGGAATCAGTTAGATCGAAGTGTAAGTGAAACATTTCGGAATAATAAATCAGTTTTTAAACAAGCACAACTGAATGCTTAGAATCGTATTGACGAAAATGTTATAAATAAATCATTTGAAAGTATGCCTAGAAGACTTGAAGAGGTCATAATAAACAAAGGGTATCAAACTTCATATTAATTATGTCGTTTTATTGTTAAGAATACACTCGATTACGACTTTTCAATGCTGTCGACATACTTCCCGCGATCGATAAAAAAGTTATTTAATTTTTCCTGTCATTATTATAAACTTTATGTCACCTTTGGCGCTACAGATACTAGTCTGTACTATATCGAATAACATATATAATGTATATTTTCGATTAATTCCTAAATTATTGATTTAAAATTGAAAATATGCATTTTTTAGACGTGTCAACATACTTGCCGCGGCGGCTGTAACACTTACAAGATTATCAACGTTTTATTTTTAATTTTCATAAAGTCCGGTCCTAAACAAGCCAATTCATAGAAATGCTCAAAATCTAATTACCTGTACGAAATGGAACGCGAACACGTTTGACGCGGTTCCAGATTTTGGTGCAGACCGTGGGATTGATCATAGAACACAATATTCGAGTGGTTTTTCCACGAGCTCCGTTTTACCGAATTGTTCATTTTCATGTAATCGGAGCTGAGATTTGGAAAATGGCCGCCGCGGTTTTGTTTTCCAGTGAAATTCAATGATCCAACCTTTCAACGGTTTCACTGCCACTTCTAGAAATAGGAGACGGCATCGTGTGTTCAAATTGGAAAATACATTTCCATGCTGGAGAGAAAGGGAAATGCAAGAAGAAAGTGTCCCAGAAAGGGTCTAGTACAGGGGTCGGCAACCTTTTAAAATTACAATTTACAAAATTTCAAAGTTTTTAAAGAGCCACAAAATATTTTCTTGCCAACAATAAATAGTACTCGCATAAATAAAGTTATTTTATAAAAAAAAACTAATCTATTTATTCATAAGAAAAAACATCCAAAGAGCCGCATGTGGCTCGCGAGCCGCAGGTTGCCGAACTCTAGTCTAGTAGGATAAACATGGTCCACCACCTCCCTCCCCACCATTTTTTATTGATATCGTGTACAAAACAATGCTTTCAGGTTGAAAGATAATCCCCCAAAAATTTTAAATCGCTAACTCGTCATTTAAGGGCTTTATCATCGTTTCCTCGGTTGTTAATTATGATATTGAGATGAAAAAAAACAAAAACTTGTAAGAAGTATGTTGGAGTATTTTCGTTTTTCTTCAACTTAATATTTTAATTAACAACCAAGAACAAAATTGATCAGATTTAGGATGTTAATCCTCGTCTTACCCTTAAATGAGGGGTTGGCGACTTGAAATTTCAGGAGATTATCTTTCAACCCAAAAGCATTGTTTTGCACGCGATATCAATAAAAAGAGGATCCTAGCTATCCTGCTAAAGCCAACCAACGAAATCTGATCAATGCATTTCGAATAACTCGACACGATGAGAAGAATTCAAGGACGAGCAAAGCAAAAGGACACATAATTTGGACGGGGGATAGCGGGCGATTTCCCGGCGGACAGCGGGAATTTTCGCGGACCGAAATTGAGCGAGCGAAGTCCGTCGGCGCTCACAAAAGCGACGAATTCGGCAAAGTGAAAATTACCCGGCGAACTAACTCGCCGACATTGTTCGCGCGCCGCGCCGTTCCCCGTTCTCGTCCCACCGGCAAGCATGGAAACGCGACCAGACGTGGCTTCGTTCAACCGAAAACGATCCGAGCGTTCGATACAAAGACGCCCAGCCGAATCCAGTAGCGTCTTTCGCCGTCTAATTAATTAGCAAGTTAATCGCGAGAGACCGAGCACAATGGAGTCGAGGCGGCGGCCCAGGGAATCGCGAGTTCGCGAACCCGTGTACTCCTCGACTCGCTAATATATCTAACTGTTGTCGGTCTATACCGTTACCGGTCCGCCAGCTCGTTTCACGCTCTGCTCGCTCCATTATCGTCCTTCTATCCTCTCGCGATTACGGTTGCGGATGTGAAAATTCCTTTTCCTGCCGATACAGCGCGCCGAGTTTTATGTAGCCCCCTGATGTGAGACGCAGGACTATAGAGTGTGCAAAACAATGCTTTTAGATTGAAAGATAATCCTCCAAAATTTTAAGATAATGGTGAACACTCTAAACTTTATCGTTTTTTTCTTAGTTGTTACTTACGGTATTAAGATGGAAGAGAAACGAAAATATTCGAACTTACCTCTCGCGTTTCATATATTTTTTTCATAATTGTGAGCAAATTAAGAAGGGTAGAAAAGAGATTTATTTTTCTGAGGGTTGGGTTGCAAGCCTTTGAGTGACACAAAGTTTTAAGAACAAGGTTCTGCTACGTGTCTAATATATCTGAAAGTTTCGAGATAAAGTTTCGTAGTTAAATAATTAAATGGACCATCTATTTTGAAAGTGGTGTAAGTCCATTTTTGAAAACAATGAGATATCACGTAATTCATGCTTAATTTAATGTAAATAAAATTAAAACTAGAGGGTTATTGTTGCTCGCTTGCGAGTAGTGACTCTTCAGGAGTCACACAAAGAACTTCCCGATTCGTTACTCCTTCGCTAACTTCGCCAACATCGTTTTTTTTGTTGTACTTTCATCGATATTCTCCCAAAATGTATTCTCGAGAGTAGAGGTGATAAACTCACTCTTGAATTGGGATAATTTTCGATTATTGTAAGCGGTAACATTCGCATTAGTTGCATAAATAAAAAAAAATAAAATTTAAAAAAATTTTTTAAAGTGAAAAAAAATAAAAAAAATTAAGAAAAAAATTTTGTATGTAATTGCGTTTGTTTCCTTTGTGGAAAATTTCCGTCCTCCCTTATAAATTACATTGTAGAATCAACTCCTTTCGAAAAAAACTAAAAAACTACTTGACCAATATGGACCAATATGGACCAATATGAACTTCCCTATAAAATCGGGAAGTTAAAAAAAATAAAAGAAACAAGAGGAAATGGACCACTTTCAAAATAAACGGTCCAAATAACAAATGAAATTACACCATTACAATATCAGAATATACAGGGTGAGTCACCTAACGTAATCACCTCGAATATCTTTGTTGTTTTCAAAGATACATTAAATGTCTCGAGGACAAAGTTGTATGGTAAAATGGGGCTCGTACGACACCAACAAAATTTTTGTTTTTATGTCATTTTTTTAGAGACATCAAGGTCACCTTCATTTCTTAAAAATGAACCACCCTTTTTTAAACATCTACGATGATAGTCCCTTTCATATACGAATTCGGTGACTATAATTACTCGAGGTCAGAGAAAAGAAAATATCGTTGCAGTTTGAAAGTCGAAAAGTTGGATTCTGGCCACAATGAGCAGGCTCCTGGACCACTGTGCAGCGGCCCGTGAAAAAAGATTCGATTGTACGGCGGTTAGAACCGACCGCGGATAAACGGGACGAAACGGAACGAAACGGAACGGACGAGGAAAGACGGAGAGACGACGGAGTCGCTTTCGTCGTCGTGGGTATTTATTTTAGTTCATCGATTTCCCGGGCAGGCCGATGTGTGGAAAGCCAACAGCTAGTATAGCCTGTATGTATGCAAAGTAATAGCCTCAGGCTGACGGACTAGCGCCTCTGCCACTTGCCGCTTGCCGGGTACACTCGATCGCAAAAGTGCCCCCTCGACACCCCTCTCGCGACGGCTTTGACGTTAATGGTCGATCGATCGGACGGGAGACAAGGTGCGTGTGGTGGTAGTGGTGGCAAAAATAATCTTCGCCTGTACGCGTGCACCGACGACCAACCACGGGATCAACCGTGTACCACCAGCGAATCGACGACGAAATTCTGGCACATACGATTGCCGATTGCCCTACGGGGCACTGCTCTGGCCCCGGCGGATTTGCTACGACTGGACAAACGGATCTCCATGCAAAATGTTATAAATGCGTAAAATTCAATGTCCAGTTACAACCACTCGGAAAATTAGCATGAACAGGCGAAGGGTGTCGGAAGCTAGAGTTTTAGAGGGATATACTTTTGACTACATTCCTAATCAAAATATTACATTTGCGTAAAATCCACTCGGAAAATTACAAGGATGCTGTCGGAAGCTGGATTTATAGGGGATGTGCTCTAAACCATGTTCAGTCTATATATCGCGAATCTTCATACAAAATCAAAATATTATATATGCATAAAATCCTCTCGGAAAATTGGGAGAAACGGACACAAGGTCTGAGATGCTAAATTTTTAGGGGATGTACTCCTGACCATATTCAGATTGTATATCGCAAGATTCTATTGGGGTACTCTATCGCAGATCTTCATACATCATCAAAATATTATATTTGCGTAAAATCCACTCGGAAAATTAGGAAGACGAAGGGTGGGGAACACTAGATTTTTAGGGGATGTAGTCTGAACCACATTCGGACAGTATATCATGGATCTTCATGCAAAATCAAAATATTATAAATGCATAAACTCCACCCGGAAAATATGAAGGGACGTGCAATAGGTGTCGGACGCTGGATTTTTAGGGGATGTGTTCTAGATGACATCCAGACTGTAGGTATATCGCAAGATTTTACTGCGGTACTCTATCGGGGATCTGTATGCAAAATCAAAATATTATAATTGCATAAAATCCATTCGGAAAATGAGGAGGATGCTGTCGAAAGCTGGATTTATAGGGGATGTGCTCAAGACCACGCTCGGAATGTATATCGCGGATCTTCATGCAAAATCAGAATATTATATATGCATAAAATCCTCTCGGAAAATTAGGAGGAACGGACAAAGGGTGTGAGACGCTAGATTTTTAGGGGATGTACTCTTGACCATATTCAGATTGTATATCGCAAGATTCTATTGAGGTACTCTATCGGGGATCTGTATGCAAAATCAAAATATTATAATTGCATAAAATCCACTCAGAAAATGAGGAGGATGTTGTCGAAAGCTGGATTTTTAGGGGATGTACTCTAGACCACGCTCCGAATGTACATCGCGGATCTTCATGCAAAATCAGAATATTATATATGCATAAAATCCTCTCGGAAAATTAAGAGGTACGGACAACGGGTGTGAGACGCTAGATTTTTAGGGGATGTACTCTAGACCACGTTCGGAATGTACATCGCGGATCATCATGCAAAATCAGAATGTTATAACTGCATAAAATCCACTCGGAAAATTACGAGGATGCTGGCGAAACCTGGATTTATAGGGGATGTGCTCTAAACCACGTTCGGAGTGTATATCGCGGATATTCATGGAAAATCAGAATATTATATATGCATAAAATCCTCTCGGAAAATTAAGAGGTACGGACAACGGGTGTGAGACGGTAGATTTTTAGGGGATGTACTCTAGACCACGTTCGGAATGTACATCGCGGATCTTCATGCAAAATCAGAATATTATAACTGCATAAAATCAACTCGGAAAATTAGGACGAACGGACGAAGGGTATGAGACGCTAGATTTTTAGGGGATGTACTCTGGACCACGTTCGGGCTGTATATCGGGGATCTTCATGTGAAATCAGAATAAATCCACTCGAAAGATTAGGAGGACGCAGGGTGTCGTTACACCGCAAGATTCTATTGCGGTACTCTATCGCGCTATTTCGCCTCGAAACCGCAAAGTCTCGTTCTCTAATTTACCGAGAGCCTTTCGATAGCGTTCGAGATTTATCGAGTCCCTTATCAAGAAGCCTTGACCGATCCCGTGCAGCGTGCAGGAAATTGAAAGTCTTATCGCACGTGGAAGAAGACATAGAAACCCCTCGCGGTTTCGAGCTGGAGAGCGGAAGTCGAATTCGGGCAGCAGCGAGTCGACTTGCCTGGCTTCCTGGAACGCCTCTAAGTTTCGCTTTCCGGTTAACGGAACCGCGCAGGGATTTCACGATGGTTTCCAAACTGGATTTTCAGCGTGGCTCGGCCGCTGTGTTCGCAAATATAATTTAACAGGCGCGGGGGTGTTGCGGTTAACGGGACGTGTCTATGCGAACAACGCGCGACGCATCCTGGCGCCGAGTATAATCGCATTCCAGTTGGGCATCGCGTAAAAAACCGGCCGCGGGCTGGCATTCGCCCGTTAATCGAACGCGGGGTTTGTCGCAAAAACGTTGGCGCGGGGCGATTTTCAAGGGGGATTGTTTTAATCCGAGGGAAAATCGCGCGGTTCGTACCAGGCGCGCTTTCGCGCTGGTTCGGATCCGTCGGGAAGTCCTCGAGATTCGTTCTGTTCGGCGTGTCGCGTTTCAAAGTACGAGATCCGAGCGAGGCGATACCGTAAAAACCGTGCGTCAAAGCGAAATCCATTTTCCGTTCGTGAATAAATCATGGGATTATGAAAGCGGATCCTGGGCGCCGAGTCGCTCTCTCGCCCTCTTCTCTTCGGGGTTAACTTTTCGTTCGCGAAGCCAAGAGAAAGGAGAAGGATATCCCGCGTCTCGAATAACCCGGCCGCCCCATTCCTCTGTCCCACGAGCCTGTCTCCGGTGGCCTAAATCCTAAATCTGAAGTTGATCGGCGGCGAAGTCTCGCGGGAGAACGGCGAAGAACGAATTTGAGATCGATCGGCGCTCGCGATGCGCGATCCTCCCTTCGGCTGACCCCGTTGTACAAAAAGGGACCTGCATATTCACCTACATTCCTCCCCTCTCAAATTGAGGGGTAGACTTCCAGGATTGCAAGGATTGCAAAGATGGAGTCTTCCAGTAGTCAAAAGCGCTAGATAAAGGTCAGACTAGGTCGCGACCACCCTGAAAAGTCCTATTTTTGCAAAATTGTAAAAATAGGTTGTGCAAAAAGGGACCTGCATATTAACCTACATTCTTCCCCTCCCAAATTGAGGGGTAGACTTCCAGGATTGCAAGGATTGCAAAGATGGAGTCTTTCAGTAGTCAAAAGCGTTAGATAAAAGATCAATCTAGGCCGCGACCACCCTGAAGAGTCCTATTTTTACAAAATTGTAAAAATAGGTTGTGCAAAAAGGGACCTGCATATTCACCTACGTTCCTCCCCTCCCAAATTGAGGGGTAGACTTCCAGGATTGCAACGATTGCAAAGATGGAGTCTTCCAGTAGTCGAAAGCGCTAGATAAAAGATCAATCTAGGCCGCGACCACCCTGAAAAGTGCTATTTTTACAAACTTGTAAAAATAGGTTGTACAAAAAGGGACTTGCATATTCACCTACATTCCTCCCTTCCCAAATTGAGGGGTAGACTTCCAGGATTGCAAGGATTGCAAAGATGGAGTCTTTCAGTAGTCGAAAGCGCCAGATAAAAGATGAATCTCGGCCGCGACCACCCTGAAAAGTGCTATTTTTACAAAATTGTAAAAATAGGTTGTACAAAAAGGGACCTGCATATTCACCTACATTCCTCCCGTCCCAAATTGAGGGGTAGACTTCCAGGATTGCAAGGATTGCAACGATGGAGTCTTTCAGTAGTCAAAAGCGCTAGATAAAAGATCAATCTAGGCCGCGACCACCCTGAAAAGTCCTATTTTTACAAAATTGTAAAAATAGGTTTGTTAGGAGCCGAGGGCTGGCGGATAGACGTGGCCGAGGTTTGCTCTTTGTGAACAGGATGGTCGTGAACTAGCCGGTGCCTGTTTCATCACCGGGTGTCACAGGATAGGTTTTCGTGGACTAGCCGATGCCTGTTTCATCACAGGGTCGCCACTATGTTAGGAGAAAGGGGTAGTCGTGGACTAGCCGATGTCTGTTTCACCACCGGGTCGCCACTAGATAGGAAATGGGTTTTCGTGGAGTAGCCTATGTCTGTTTCACCACAGTGTCGTCACTAGATAGGAATTCGTGAACTAGCCGATGCCTGTTTCATCACCGGGTGTCACAGGATTTCGGAAAGAGGTAAGGTATTGGGAAGTTCAGCTCTCGTAACTCTATATAGAATAGTTGATAAACCTCGAGCGGTAAAGGTTTATCGATATGGGTGCAATGCTAGTTACTGGAGTTTACAGGGTGTAGTAAAGATATTGGAAACTCTCAATTATCTAACGTGAAGAGTACAATATATTCTTCGGACAAATGGAAATACATATGTAATGTGTAGTGTGGTTCGCGGAAGCTAATTCCCGAGCTCTCGTTTTTCACGCACTGAGAAATGCGGGGGTAAGTGAGTTGACTTGACTTAAGGATGTTCTGGAGGTACAATGGGAGTCAAAAGTACAAGAAATTCGAAATCCATCAATACATGGCAATGAAGGCCATACACGAGTATATTTTGCATTAACTTTTGCGAATACTGTACCCTCTGTAGCTATATTCAGTGGTCTACACTTGTCGCGTTTCCATGCTAGTGAGAGACAACACGATAAATTTGACGTTTTGTAACAGTTTATAATTTTTTTGCTCTGTAACTGTTTAGTGAATCCTAATAAATTTTGAACATAATTAATTACATAATTTTTACTACATATAAAAAAAAATTGGAGTTTCTAGTTGCGTTTTTTCAAGGTTTAAATAGGGTTTGAAGTGGGATTTTATGAATTCTCCATAAGAAGACGTGTTAAAATGTGCAAACTTCAAGTTGCTATAATTCATAAACGGTGCAGTGAATCGAATCCAAACTTTGGTAATTGCATTAATTTAGTAAAAATTATATCTTGTCAAATTTTCAAAAATTTTGTTGCGTTTTTATATACCTCCAGAACATCCTTAAGAACTGCGTTTCGAAACTTCTTTCAAGTTATAACGATCAAGAGGGAATGAAACCTAATCTCACTATAGACGCGTACAGATTCGTGTTCAGTCTTTAACTAAGCCCGTGATGGGCAAGCTCGAGCCCTTTATATACCAGTCAAACTGTTCAGAAATGGTAGTGGGGGTAAACAGAAATCTGGAGGTTTGTCTACAGTCCCTTCTCACTTTATTAGACTCACCTGAAGAATTGGTGCTTTTTGAAATCCTATAAGGAATTCAACGCTGTTTTCAACCTATGGGGTAATGATTTCGTACTACATATAAGGTTGCCTATCGAACTGTAAAATTTTCTTGCAAGAGCAAAAAATCCCCCTTTTGCCATGGCCCGACAATTCACCAGCCATGAATCCGATTGAAAATGTCTGGGAGTGCCTGAAAAGAGAACTGGCCAAAGAAAATATAACAACAAAGACCAAGTTGATAGAGAGAATAATCTATAACTGGCACCATAACGTTATATTAAAAGAAATTGCACAAACTTGCATAGATAGCATGCCCAGAAGAGTTGCGGCTTTAAGAGCAGCTAAGGATTAACAAAATATTAGTGTTTGAAAATTCATTGTTCATCATTAAGTGATATTTGCATAAGGCATACCCATTATTCATGGTAAAACTCAGAATATCATAATTATAGAGGTGAGTCTAATAAAGTGAGCAGGAACTGTATGTTTCCCCAGATGTATGCACTTTCCCATAAGGGGAAAAACTGTTTATTTGGGCATGCGAGCTGGACCTCCTGCATGGACACGTGGTTTCAAGATGGGAGCAAAAGTCACGTAGGCAAAGCCTCCGTACGTAACAGGTTGTACAAAAAGGAACCTGCATATTCACCTACATTCCTTCTCTCCCAAATTGAGGGGTAGACTTCCACGATTGCAAGGATTGCAAAGATCTAGTCTTCCAGTAGTCAAAAGCGCTAGATAAAAGATCAATCTAGGCCGCGACCACTCTGAAAAGTCCTATTTTTACGTTAACGTGCCGTAGTTTGCATTATTCGAAAGTATACAGCTGCGCATGTTGCTATTTTCATAAAGCTGCGACAGCTACCGAATAATGCTGCCAAATAATGCAAATTACTTCTCGTAAACGTAAAAATAGGACTTCCGAGGGCGATTGCGGCCTAGATTGGGCTTTCTTTCTTTGCATTCTATCGAGAAATGAGAAGACGCATCCCTAACCTTGCGATCCTAGACACGAGTCTACCAGCTTAAACGAACGAATTCTACAATACCAATGTTTCTTTCAGTTATTTCTGTTGAGGTTTTCGGGTGTAAGCCGTGTCCTAAAGGAAGAGATTTCCCAACGTTTCGCAAGCATTGCAGCTAGCTTCATCAGGGGGTCGGAAGACACACTGATACTGATACACCGACCCCCTGATGAAGCTAGCTGCAATGCTTGCGAAACGTTGGGAAATCTCTTCCTTTAGGACACGGCTTACACCCGAAAACCTCAACAGAAATAACTGTATGATGCCGGGCCGTGAAAGCCTCAAATCTCCAATGTTTCTTTGTTTGTCAGCTCTCGTGGCGACTAGCGGGCATGATCCAGACGTCGAGATACGCGGAGGCGGTCAAGATCCTGAATGGCAGCGGGACCGCGGCGCAAACGGTGACGCCGGGCCTGGAGGAATGTGTGAAACGGCAGCTGGCCACTTCCGGCGCGAGAACCGGTTCCCGGGAGGTCGCGGAACAGGTGGTCAGCCAGCTGGAGAGGACGCTGTACGACTTTCCGTGTCTGCGGAGATGCGACGAGGTCAAGAGATACGCCGCGGCATGCTCCAGTTTGGCCTGGGCCTGCCTAGCACGCTCTACGCCGTTGGTTCTCGACGTCGCGCAGGCTCTGGAGTTTAGGCGAGAGGTTCACGTCAGGCACCACGCCTCCCAAAACTCTAATGGCACCAGGATCAAAACGGTCCTGTGGCCTGGACTCCGGGAAGGCTGCCAGGGACCTTGTCTCCATCGCGCGATCGTCCTCACGTCTTAACCTCGCATACACCGAGCCTCGGCCCGTTACGTTCAACACTGTCGCCCGCTTAACAGCACCGCACACGAACAACGCGACGCCAGATCAACGTCAACGTAGTCATTTCTATCTAAATGAGGAAGAGGAAAGTAAAAGCGAGCATCGATGTTGTCCTGTTACGGATAGGTGGATGCATCCACATTTGAACTAAACGCGCGTCGACGTTGATCCGGAGTCGTTCGTGGGCGAGGCTGTTAAGTGGTGCTCTTGGAACTCACCGAATGAAAATATCCAAGAAACATTGCGTCGCACAGTGGGGTATTTGGCCTGAAAAAGTGGAAAAAACTATTGTAGCGTTATTTATAGGCTCAAGATTATAATATTATATATCGTTGGATTCGCCGTAAGATCAGCTACAACATTATGAAATCCAAAATACATTTTAGTATTTGAAAAATCAAATTTACATCATTTTTTTGAAAAAAAAATTTTTTTTTAACTTTTATATATTGAAATTTGTAGACGTCTGTATACTGTTCCTCTTTTGTTCGAAACATTTTTTCCTCAGATTATCGAGAACCCCTGAAAAAGCAAGGCGATAGTGGAATATTTGCACTATTATAACTTGAAAAATATTTAAGAAAAAAATATTTTAATATAGTGTTTTGGATAGCTGTCAAAACAAGCTACAAGAATATGCAACAAAAAATAGGGAGTTCTATTTAAGAAATGGAAGATGACCTTCACGTGATTTTCAAACGACTATCCAAGGTCAAATCAATGACACCATTTTATGCCCCCCTCTAAACCATACAACTTTTGTCTGAAACATTTTTCTCCAAAATAGCTTCATTTCCCAGATATACGTCTGTTTCACGTTAAATGATTCACCCGGTATATTATAAGAATATTTTAAAATGATTACCATTAATTTTCATCGGAAAACACATAAGAAATTTCTTCCTCGGATAATGTTTCTTCTTCATTTGAGACCAAGCGTAGCCGAACGTACGCGAAACGCTGCTAAACACTTAATTCTAAATTAGCTATAAAATTTGAATCTGGACATATCCGGAATCAAACTTTGTTGGCTTATAATCACGAATCTTTACCGAATGTAATGACACCAAAAAGAGCACTCAATACGGCTTTATACTATAACAAAATTGTCAATAAAGTTTTGTAATTTTTAAAAAGCTTACAGAATGATTGGTAATATTCAAATATTAATAACTATACTAATTTAGATGATAACAAAATAAAATCTATGCGAAAGTGCTCTGTATACCTACCTGAACAACTTTTGTAATACAAGAATTTACAGAATTTCCCTTCAAACACATGAAAATCGCCAATGAACAGACGCTGTCTTAGACTGTTTAAGAACGCCAAGCGCGCCTTAAAATCTCTCGACTTTCGATGAAGTTTACTACTTCACGGGTGTACAAATAGAAAAAATAATATTGCAGCCTTATTCTTCAGACCTTTAACTACAACGAACAACAAAAATTTTATGCCATACGCAAAAATGTAGAAATTGAATTTTTTCCACTTTTTCGGGCCAAATACCCCACTGTGCGTCGTTTAGACGCCGCGCCTGTCGACGGCAACCCGCTGCACACCGGCGCGCTTCGGTACATCGGCACCTTAGACAATATACATATACATTGTATGTATACTTGTAGACCCGGCTTCAGATAACATGCCTTGTTCCACGACGATTGTGGGCAAAGTGCTATAGTCTGTTGACAAGTCGATAGAAGAAAGGAGAATCGTCGCCGTATCTCATTCTGTATAAATATTTCTGGAAACTGTAACTGTAATATATGTATATTTTATTTTATTACTCGTTCGTTTCTACTTTACTCTTATTGTTAAATTTTTATGTAGATATTGGTAATATAAAATCTGTATTTATTTGCTCGCAACTTTTTTATTTAAATAAAAAAGAATAGTAAGAACAATATACATGTATAAAGTACTTAAGTAATTTTTCTATTATTTATATTTTTTCTATTATTTATATTTATATTATTATTTTTATATTAAGTACTTTATACTTAATATCGCATATATATTGTTCTTACTATTCTTATTTTTTTAATAAAATCAGTTGTGAGGATATAAATACAGATTTCATATTATCAATATCAACATAAAAATTTAATAACTAGAGTAAAGCAGAAATGAATAGTAAGTATAAAGTACTTATTTGTGAAAAGATATATTCGAATCACGGTTTGCACCATTCTTCCAAATGTTTACGAAATAATGCACAAACATACTTTTAAGTATACCTCGTTTTTACATCGCGATCCATAATTTTGAATTATCTTGTGACGTCAGTTATGGGCATGAGATATACCTATACCTATGCCGGATCTGTAAGTATACATGTACATGTCTATGCGTATATGGTTGAACAATAAGATCGGCACTCGGCACGCACAAGCGTAAGAATGAGCCCAAGCCATCCGCGATGCTGTCCCCCACCTAAGAACCCCTGCATACCAGGAAATCAACTAACAGGCGGGGCCTAGAATCAATTCAGCACCGCTCGCTGCTCGTCCAACGAGACGAGGAAGTAAACGTAAACAAAGTTACTCATCTCAGATACTAACGGACGCACACTGGTGCTCCACTTCCTTGTCTAGTTGGACAGGCTATAGTAACTTCGTGACGTTCGCAGAAACGCGATTAAGTTTCCTTCGCGTCACTACGATAACGATACCTGTAATCAATCCGAAATGTTCGCAAAGACCTGAGTCGACGCTGAGTCGACGAAACGCGCGTCGAACATCCAGTGTTGGATCCATGCCGTGTAAATCATGTTGGCAACCGGATGCTGAGTATGATCTGTTCGAATCTATAAGGCTAATCTGACTAACTCTTCTGGATTTTTACGATCAACGGTAACAATAACGTACGGGAGGATCGTGTATGGAGGACACGCGACGGCTACGCCAATGGCTGGTCCGATTTCCACGCGTGCCTCGTCGCTGTCTTGAATTTCCCAAGGGGAACCGGAATTACATTTATACTCCGGCTTATGTAACAGAAACGCGTCGCACTCTTTACCGTCGCGAGATAGGGTTTTAGCGTCGAGCTGGCGTGATGAGATTCTTTAAAACCGTCCCGGCGAGCTATCCGAGGTGTTCGAGGACACCGAGGATCCTTACAGAGGCGAGATTAGAGCCACGCGAACGAAATAAGAAATCGCGGAGAGCGGAAGGAGGTCTTGTCCAGTTCAACTCGCTTCGATTCCCAGTTCGAAACCGATCGTTAAACTGAATTGCGGTTCAAGGCGACGCTGTCCCGCGACGATGATTTGTAAAACGTTTGCGTAATATCTTCGAATCGCGTCGCTTTGTCCCAGATTCGAATGCGCCGGTCCCGCAAAGCCAAGTCGGTCCCGGCGAACCGAAAACTTCCGCGGCAACTTTTTTGCTCGGCGAACTTTTTTCCGCAACAGATGCCTCCCAACGGCCGCGAGCCAACTTTTCCGCGACATCGCGGACGAATCGCGGAACTTTTGTATTCGACGTGTGGCCGCAGATGCTTCGAGAATATCGATACATTGCCTCGCGTCGCATCGGGAGCATCCGATGAAACTCGTCTCGGATTCTCGGCACGTGCCTCGCCCGATCCCCTTCCCGCGGGGGCTGAAACCTGCGAAATCCAGTCTTCCCCGGACGCCACAGTCCCTCCAGATCCACTTCATTATTTTTCACGAGTCTGGCCAAAGCGTTCGCACTCCTTGAATTGAACGATCCGCGAACCCTTCGCGAGGTAAACTGCCTTGCAGCCTACATGTATATCCCCTCGGTTCAAACCGGTTGCTCCGTTCTCGCCGGATAGCTATTCGTTGTATAATATGCTTGAACGGTTGCTTGGACTCCACGGCGAACGATCAGGGTCAATCTTACCTAATTGGCCTCTCGTTGTCGTCTCTCGTGTCGTCTTCGCTCGAATAGTTACGCCCGCGTGCGAGCCAAAAACACGCGACCATCTTTACGGTACGGTTACAGTGAAGCGGCGAAGATCGAGGACAGAAGATCGAACCAACGTAATTAAATGCGACTGTTTACAGACACAAAATTTGTGCCTTTCTCCTACAAATTATGATGTATTTGGTAAGTAATCCGGTAAATTTGTACCCGGTGCGGCAGCAGATCGAAGTTTCGATCCTCTAGAATCAATGGTTCAGGAGTTATGCTTGCTTGAAGTTGAGCAATCTGCAGTGTTTTTCATGACAGGTAAGGGCGCCGCCATATTGGTTTGTAGTGATAACCGCGAACCGCTTACCTCGCCGCCCCCACCCCCCGACCTAATCACCAACCAACTACCACGTAGCGGCTCTGCTCGGTAAGCGGTGCGCGACACTACAAACCAATATGGCGGCTCCCTTACCTGTGGAAAACACTGAAAAATGCACAGCTTTAAGCAAGCATAACTCCTCAACCATTGATCCTACAAGATCGAAACTTCGATCTGCAGCCGCCCCGGGTACAAATCTACTGGATTACGTACACCAAATACATCATACTTTATAGGAGAAAGGCAAAAATTTTGAGTCCGGTAAGGTAAAGAGTAAATATAGGGTTATACGTATAGGGTAAATATACCTATTACTGCGGTGTTTTTTCCCAATGAGATCCAAATACGTAAAAATAAATATTTTGCCCTGAATAAATTTGTACAATTCAATGAGTATGTATTCTAAAGGACAAGCAACTTGTTTGTTCCTCGTTGCTATCCGCTTCACTATAAACACGCACGCTCTCAACACTACATACGCTCACCTCTCACTGTGCACCACTGTACAGGGTGTCCCAAAATTCCTGAACATCCCGGAAATGGAAGGTTCCTGAGAACATTTGGAGCGACATTTTCCTTTGCAAAAATGTTATACGCGGCTTTGTTTAGGAGTTATTAACGAAAAACACTGACCAATCAGAACGCGACCTAGACGCGAGTTGGCACAGTCGGCCCGGAGCGCCGCGGCGCGTCAACTGTCTATTGGCTGAGTGTGCCAACTCGCGTCTAGGTCGCGCTCTGATTGGTCCGTGTTTTTTGTTAATAACTCCTAAACAAAGCGGCAGATAATATTTTTGCAAAGGAAAATGTTGCTTCAAATGGTCTCAGGAACCTCCCATTTCCAGGATTTTCAGGAATTTTGGAACACCCTGTATTCCCGTACGTGGAAATTTCCTGTAGGAGAGAATGCGTAGAATTTGTTCCATAATTGGATCTTGTACAGTACGTATTCGAGAAGCTACGGCAACTTATTCCTCCAGAAACAATCTTTGTAAAATCGATTTTTCGAGGGCGTTTTGTAGCTACCACTGTCGTGCGGTGCTAGGTCTTCTGGATTGTTCAAGGCGGTAGACTCGTTTCCAGCATTGCAAGCAGTAGCGCGTTATAACAACATAGTTGAGGCCTTGGGCAAAGTGGAATTTCGGGGCCCCTAACCCCAAAAAAATAACTTTATGAGAAAAACGTAGAATTTGGATCTTGGTTTATGTTCGGGGCCCCCTTTTGCTTGGGACGGGATTCGCGTTGTCATTTCTCGATAATACAAAGCGGGGTTTTTCAGTAGTCAAAAACGCTAGATAAAAGATCATTCTAGGCCGCTACCACCCTCAAAAGTCATATTTGTTCGTTTACAAGGCGTAATTTCCATTATTCGACAGCATGCAGCTACGAAAATAGCTACGAAAAAATGGGAATTTTGAGGGCGATAGCGCCCTAGATCGATCTTTTATCCAGCCTTTTTGACTACTGAAAAGCCCCATTTTTGTATTATCGACTTACTGTCAACTTTCAATCCTAGAAAAAGGAGTCTACTCCTTTAACTAATATGCTACAGCGTTTAGAATCCAACACTGCGAATTTTCGGAAAACCGTCGAGTCTCTGAGTAGGCTCGACCATGTAAATCCGAGTCGTAACCGGAATAAATGACCTCTTTCCTAACTACGCGTTGGAAAACCGGTTTTCCGTGACAGAAAGAACCGGAAGTCGGCAATTAACACGAGCACGCGATCCTTCTTAACGAGCGGATAACGAGTTACGCGGTGTCATTAAGAGGGTATTCTCCTTTCCAGGATTACAAGGGTGCGGGATGCGCCTTCTCGTTTCTCGATAATGCAAAGACGGGATTAAATATTTTCAACGTGTTGTATACATTAGAAAAAATTAGTAAGCTCCATTTTTATTTCATAATAATATAGATTCTCTAATAACAAATGATCGTCTGTGTCGAAATTTGAATAAGTGTCCGGCGACTTATGGACGGTAGTGTACGTCGGAAAAGTGGCAATTATCGAGCCAAGGAGAACCGGCGGGATAATAAAATCTGTCTGAATAATAACGCGAGCGACTGCGTGGACCTAGAGAGAGCGTTTGATAAAGAATGCAAGTGGCACGCAGACGGTTAATTAGCGGTGCCGTCGCGGCTGTCTTCGAGATAGCATCTTGCCAACGATCCGACTGCGATTCTTTCTTGGAGAACGACAACCGGAGGAGTCGCGAGAGGCGAGGGGGAGGAATGAGGTCCAAGTACCGTAACAAGCGTTCTCGGGTTTTCAAGATTTATTGTAGATCTCATTTTCTATATACATTATTCATACATCGTGTTCCCAACTCTCTTCCGTTCAATCGTAACAAGTATAAGCAAGTGGACCCGTGGCTATTACTGGCTCGACCGGATCGCATTAGTGGATCGATCAATGAAAACCGTTCAGCGTTTTCCTTCTATTCGGAGCGAGAGCTGTTCCTAGAGAGCTTAAACGATACTCAGTACAAGTGCTGGTAAGAAAAACGTCAACTTCGTGTGGGACTACTCGCGTCATGGGAGAACGACTTTGGTGGAAATACGATTCTACCGAGCGTGTCTCGCGTTCTCGTTTTCATTATAATCTAGCTTAATCGCTACGTTTAGATACTCTCTTTGCCACTCTGTTTCCGTCTCCCACGTCGTTCAGTCTTCATGATTGAATCCGGACACCGAAAAGAAATCGTGTCCGCGAACAGTCGACCGGAAGAAGAAACGTTATCGTCGCTCGATAACGCGCGAGCTATTCCGCAACGATTTACCCTATTATAAATAAGTAGTAAAAAAAGAACAAAGGAAAAAAAAGAGTGTCGTGTATGCGCAACGAGAAGCAAGCTACGGTCAGGGTAAATATAAATCTTTACAATACCCTCGAAACAATAAATCTACCACTTTTTCTCTCTCTTACTCTCCTGCTCTTCCTTTCCGATAAAAAAAACAACGTTCTAGGACGCGCTTATCAAGTTCTACCAAAAAAAAAATATATATATATCAATATACTTTATAACGTCGAGAAAATATAATGAATCCTAGCAACGCGAAACAGAATCGAAAGAAAACAATGTGTTCCGCAGTTGATGAACTCTTGAACGACGCTTATCGCAGACCAGTCAATCGGTTCGATTGAATGGTGTGCACGCGACGAAGGCATGAGAAAATATTGGTCAATGATCGAACGATTGAATACTCGAACGCTTCCGCAACAGCGTTCCGTCGTTCGTCTAAAATATCATACTCGAAGGATTTTGCGCTTGAACCCTTGGCTCGGCGGACCATCGCGACAAACTGCACGGTTAACAACGATTCGGACCATTAACAATATGATTTAACAATTTCGTGAAACATAATTCTCAAGGTACTTATTCGAAACTAGTTAGCCTCTCTGCTGCTCCGAATACCGAGTAGATGAAACGACCTCCCCGCGTCCAAGGGTCAAGCCAATAATCTCGATAAAACTCAGTAAAGTATCGTCTTTGTACCCATTCGAAACATGGTAAAAGCTTCGTTCTCTATTCGATAAAATCAACCCGTAGAAACGTAAATTTCCGCAAGACTCTGTACAGCGATCGTGTACTTAAATGTTAAGTATTTAAAAAAGAATGCAATCATTAATAATAATGTCTTTCCGCGCTGGAACGGGCCAAAAGCTTGAACCGTGTTTCCAATCGACAGCGTGGTCTTCAAAAACCAAGGACTTACGACTACGAATGGCATGGCACGGGGGCCGTTTTTCTTGCGTGAAAAAATGAAAAAGAAGTGTACGCAGGTGTGTATAAAATCTCTGAGGTAATTTACATGAACGCGCACCACTTCTTGGGGGCTTGGTGTTCGTTGACGGACTTGTCGCGCTCGTCGTCCAAGAGGTCCAGTTTGTTGCTCTGGAACTTGAGCTCGGCGACGGGCGTGGATGCTTGTATAGGCCTGCGTAAGCCTTTGAGCAGGCTGATCGAGGTACTGAGCATACTGGTCTCCGTTTCTGTCTTTTGTTTCTTGCTAGCCCGGTCTTCGATAGTTTCGTGCTTCCGTTTCTTCTCCGTCGAGCTGCCGTTGCTCGCGGAGATCGTCTCGGACACGCCTGTGTTGTATCGCAGGATCTTAAAGTCTTCGTTCTCGTCCGGCATCAAGGACGTGCCGGATGTGTTGACGAACATGGAATTGTTCGGCGAGTACCTCTGCTCGCGTATCGTTACGTGTCGCATTCTGCTGAGAGATCGTCTGCCGGAGATGTTCCTCAGCGTCTTGCCGAAGGACGAGTCGCCGGAGGGCCTCGGAGGCAACGTGGAATCTTGATCCTGGTCCTGCTCGGTCTGCTGATCCGCGGCGCTCGCTTCCGACATCTTCGAGCTCTCCTTCATGCAGTCATTCAGCTTGATCTGTACGTCTTTCAGCATTATCGCGGGGTCGTACGAGACAAAAGACTCCTCCTTCTCCGTCGTCGTCTCCTCCACCTTCTCCCTCTCATTTCTCTCCTCGTTCTGCGACGTGCTCTCGCTCACCTCCGTCAAGTCCGACTTCATTGACTCCGCAAGCTCCACGGTGATGCTCTCTGTATCATCCAGCGACTCGCTTTGAGCCTCGTCGTTCTCCTGCGCGCGGCTCTCCGTCTCTATCCGAACCTCCTCGTTCTCCTTGCTCTTCGGTTCCTCGCCGATTTTCTCCACTCGAGGCTTCTCCGAATTCTCGTCGTTCTCCAAGCTTAACTTTAAATCCGTTTCCTCGGCCTCCACGTGCTCTACGTGCACCTCCACCTGCTTAGTTTCCACAGATTTGTTCAATTTCTCCTCAGTCTTTTCTGTGTCTGTTTGATCCTTCTCGGATTCTCCATTCCGCTGCTCTTCTTTCTTAGAACTAACCTGAACAGGTTCTGATGCAGCACGATCAACATGCTGCTCCATGGAGTTCTGAATCTCCTTGGAAGTTTCTGGCTTGTCGCAGCTCTTATTCCCCAATGTTTCATCCACTTTGATCTCTCCTTTCTCAGATACCGGCTGCATTTTCGAGTTGGATTCGGTGCCTTTGTTCTCAGTCGACTTCTTCTTCTTCTTGGGGGAGTTCGCCAGCCAGGGATTCTGCCTAGTAGGACAGCTCGAATCAAACTTCACCGTCGTGCTGACTTTGTTCTGAAATAAATACGTTGCTCTGCGTGAGAGGTTTGAACACGGTACAGAGAGAAGCGAAGTAGCTTTTATCGGGCAAGGGGTATCCTCGATTTACCTTAAAGCCTTTCCTTTGGCCAGGCGGTACTTTTCTCAGCTGCGTAGTCAACTTAGACCTAGAACCAAGAATACACGAACGCTGAAAGTGGTTGAAAGGAAACTACCTGCGGATATTTATAGCCAATTTCCACCGAGTAAGAGGTACCGGAGGTGATGAGAGGTGCTAATTTAAAATGAAAAAAGCTTCGAGGAGAAGGACTTAAACCAAAGAGTTTCTCGTCGAAGCACGTCGTCTGGTGGCTGCACGTTCGCTCATCGTCAGAAAATTTCGCCGTCGTACAGAGTTCGGATAAAAGCCGGTAACCACAGACGGTAAGAAAAGTGTCGATGAATCGATCTACAAACAAGATACGCGATATCGGCGGAATTATCGTTGTAGTTGGATGACATTTGGCCCGATCGTCGCGGCACTTCGCGTGACAAGAACGGAGCACGATAAAAATGCACGCGAAGCGTCCCCGTGTCCCGGCGTGACGCGCGCGCGTAACAAAAATCACGAAAAAGAAGCGTACGCTCCGGCCGGGAGAGCGAGTAAACGGATATATGCGGCTGACTGAGAGATAGTATGTATGTCGGGGAGAAGAACTGTGGTTTTAAAGCTGCTGGCTCGTCGAACTTTTATTGGTCTTACAAACCTGTTCGGATTCTCGGATTCGCGTTGTCGGTTGTGCGAGTGCGTTTCAGAAGTTTTCGACGTCGCTTTGAGCAGCTTCCTATACAAATTCCTCTCATCGCCCCAAGGGGCCGCCTTCTTTGGCGTCTTACCCATGGTGTTTTGCGTGTTGCCCAGCCCTCGAAACCACGTATTATCTCTCTGTACGCCTTTGTTCCCGTTGCTCGTGAAAATGTATGTGTACGGTGAACGGGACTCGCGGGATTTTCTCACAGAAACGTCGAAATTACTTGATTTCTACCGGGAGATCAACTAAATACATCGACGCATTCGATCAAGACTCGACGCTTTTCCCCTCTTTCACGCACACACACACACACACGCTCTACGTAAATAGTTCGTTCTCTCTCGCTCTCTCTCCCTCCCTCCCACTCTGACTCGCCTTTCTCTATTTCTGTTTCGGTAGACTCGGGGCTATGCACACATTCCACGCTATTCCGAAGACGTGAACGCGACAAGAAAAAGCACGTACGAGCCACTCAGAACCGGCGTCTCGGCGTAACCAGAGATTCGATGCACGCACACCACTCAGGACGCCATGTAACACGCCATGTAAAACGCGCCACTCGAGCGTCACGTTAAAATTGTGAACGCGCGCGCGCGCGCGATCGAAACGACGCAACTTGTGGAGATTCGCCGTTGTTCGCGAAACGCGACCTTTATTTAATTGGATCGAGACTTTTACAAGCTTTCAACGAAGAATGTTGGTATTCGCAAACGCGTGCACACCACCGACGATCGTACTCAATCGTACTATCCCCGGCAAAACGACGTTCATGTCAAACGAATATCGTATCACGGCGCTGATGTCGTTACCGCTCTTCAGAAATGAAATATTCATTCATAGAAATATTCCCTATACTCCGAATCAGTCGGAACCGGCGTCGTTACACATACATTCACATACTGAATGATTTTAATGAACTGATGAAGCCACTCACTCTTACCTCGATTTAGTATCGGATTTCGCGTTGGTCTCATGCTGCATTTTAAGAAATTCAATCGAATACAGTCTCGACTACGGCACTGGTGACAGAGCAACTGGTTCGCTAGAATCGAATACACTCAAGCTATAGGCGAGTCTCGTCACGGGTGGGGGGAAAACGGAACTTTCATGACGAAAATAATCTAAGGGAAAGTTCCTAGGCAGCCGAGATGCTGGGGATAGTACTAGGGTATAGACACGCTAGCGACATCTATGGGAAGACGCTCAAGTTGATAGAGGATTTGTTTCATGTTTCTGTAGATAGAGAGCGACGTATGAGGAAACTAGTCGAAGCTGTCAGGTTTGTCGGTAAAATGGAGAACTATTAAATTGTCGACGGCGCAACAAACTAAATTATCGCGCCATTCATCGGCGGAAGGTTGAACTGTTTACCTAGCAATTTGGGTGTTTTGCCGTAGATGGCAATACCAATCTTATTAACGAATGATATCGCTATTTTATATATTAGATGGGTAAGCCATAAATCATCCCTAAATACAGGGAAGAAAGACTGGTGCTAAATAAAAACCTAATAAATGCAAAATGTCAACATAAATCACAGCAAAGTTTTTACCCATTTTAGCAATGTTGCAGAGAACTTCATCCATTTTCATACACATTGGATCCCAAAGAAATACACAAATCGAAACGGATCACAGAAATTCATAATACGATTCCCCTCATTCGATAAGAGAATTAACCTTGTAAATAAGGGTGATGTAAACCATCCTATGGCATATACATTTTTTAACCCTAAATACGTTCCTCATAAAATGACTGGTCTCTCTTTATCTGTGTTGTGAGATGTATTTCTCTAAAATGTGACGTCATAAATGGAACATAATTTGTTAGGTTAACGTGTACAGCAATAGAAGGGTAATCATAGAATCTTTTATGCAACTAATATATATTTCCGAGGAGCGTATGAGGGTTAATTAAGAGTGACAAGAAAATTATCAAAAAAAAAAAAATGACTTCTGTATTACTTGCGATATTACACACTGTAAGCTCCTTTAGCCTTTTTATAAAATAAGGATACCTTTTAAAAGTGTAACAAGTACTAGAGAGCAAGAGCGAAAAAGCTCCTAAATAGATATAAGACAGCATATAATCGTATTTTTATATTCTTATAAGAGTAACACAATCAGGTAAAGATTCATATGTAATTTTTATACAAAATATGAATATGGCTAATGGACCCAGACACGATCCAAAGCTCACTGTCAATAAAGAAAAAAGAATTGTTATCACTGCAAATTACCTGTAAAAATTGAATATGTTAAATGCTAACGGTACAGTTAGCACTTAGAAGATCATCAAATTCCTTGATGAAATTTATCAGGTCACCTATTTTGTTATCGTTTAGGTTTATCTTAAGTGTAGGCTCCAGTTTAATCGTTTGTTGGGGAGAAATATTAAGAATTGCCATGAGAATATTTTATCGAGTGCTTTCGAGGAACCCTCCGGCATTGTACATGGAAACCATATGTTTTTACGAGCGATCATGCTGGCTAGGATGACTCTCGCCGACACGCGACCCGCAGCCACCTCAAAGTACATTGCTGTCGATTCGATTCGCGAATAGGAACGATACCCGTGGAATTCTCTGTGCGATCATCTACTCGCAATTTGTTAATGTTTGGTAATTAGATTTTCGATATTTCTGTGAATTGGCTTGTTTAGGACCGGACTTCGAGAATGAGAAATAAAACGTTGATTATAATCTTGTAAGTGCTAGGTCGAAAGTAAGTAGAGTTTACTCGAAGGTTATTTTAAAGAAAACACATTTAACCGTTTGCACTCCGAATTATTTCTTAGAATTTCGTTGCCCTCTTAATTTATTTCTTACAGCGTCCAAACTATGCACAAAATTGAGTCAATGAATAAATACTATGTTAATCGAAACTTACAGAGTATCAGTCTACTCTTCCACAGAAAATATTCTATGTCGCACGCAACAAATAAAAATCGTTCTATACAAATGTCAAACAAACTCACAACATCTCTATCAATTCCTTGCAGGAAAATATTTTAAATCGCACGCATACCAAAATTCGTTCTATAGATTGCGCTGAATCTATGACACATTTTCACGGAACGCACTTTGACAAGAATTCGGAGGCGTCGAATGGCGCACGCCCCCGAAAGTACGCAAAAATTCGAGAACGACGCCCGATTCTAAGACGGTACGTCGCGCCCTTTCCAACGATACCCCACACGGGGGGTTTTCCTAAATTATGGCGGAGACGCCAGGGCGCTCAGCCTAAAGAGCACAAACCACCCCCTCTTTTTATGCGCGAATCTGCACGGGCTCGTCGCGCCCTTTACAACTATACCTCGCAACGGGGGTGTACTCAAAAGTTTGCGACTTTTACCCTTTCGTGAAATCAAGATGGTGGCCGAATCGATTTTTGACAGGTCCCCTATATATACAATATAGGGTAATCTTTCTTATCAGACTTTAAAAAATTTTGCCCTTTTTTCGTTAGGACGCACCGTTTACGAGATATGACGCTTTTTAGTAATTTCTCGTTCGAGGAAAGAATTTCGTTGCTCTACTATCTTACTAGTAAGTGTTTTATTTAAAATTTACTTCAAAGGACAGTTCCTTGACTGTTACTTATTTTAAACAATCTTGCTCAATACAGCTGTTAAACCTTGTTGTAATTTACAATTATGGAACTTATATTTGTTTTCAACTCAAAAATAAGACAATTAAATAAATAAAGGAAGAACTTTATTTACATTTTTCTTTCTCTGATGTCGATGCACACTCGACATAGGAGTGCAAAGGGTTAAACCCTAGTTTTCCAACGTTCTCCAATGACTCGAAGACCGCGAATCTTTGCTCGAATTCCGAGTGAATCGAATCGCGAAAAAACCAAATGAATTTCGATTCGACGGGGTTCCCGTTTTTATTCGGTTTCGGGGATTCCGTTCGAAGCTGATCTGGGGGGAGATTAGTGGCTCGTTGAATTCGTTCATGCCACATTTCTGGATATGGGCGCAGTTTCGTCTCCCCGAATACAGGAGTCCAGTGTAATCAGATCTAAAGACGTCCTCGTAAATTCCCACCCGCAGTCCTCTTATTATTATTGTATACGTAGGCGATCGCATGCGGGATGATAGACCGCGTTTTTCGATTTCCCCTTGCTCTGTACAACTCTAGTCTGTCATGAGAAGCTGAATTTCTCGTTCTCACGAAACATGTGGGCATACGTTCCCGGCTAATTGGTCGTCAATGCGGATTCGATCCTCCGGACGAGGAATCCGCGCCGAATTCTCGTGAGAATCTGTGCCGAGGCCTCGTTCTCTACGTTGACCGGCTTACACGCGGTCCATACTTAACCCCTATGGTGTTCGGGTCAATTTGGTCCACGGACCAGCACATTCTAATCGTAAACGTAGAACCCTTCGTGGAATACCATTACTAGACTGCGGATTTTAGTCATTTATAGTAACATATTCTGGCTCCTGCAATTGATGTATAGGTTTTGCACTCTAAATTCACCCTTTTGCAAATCAATTTCATCCCTTTGCACTCGAATGGTGACTATGAGGCGCCAGTAAAAATTGCCATACCATTATTCAAAACAGTTTGATGTTTGACATTTGTTACAAAAGCTTACTGAACCCTCATACGCTCCTCAAGAATAGTTGCATAAAAGAGACTAGGATAATAATCACTGTCCAACACCAAAGTTCTCTAATTACTGTTGGGTCTTTCGTATAGAGTTGTTTGCGCTGATTCCGAATCTGTTTTTAATTTTTTTCCTATACGCACAGTTTTTGAGAAACATGACTTTGAAAAAAAAACATTTTTCAACTTTAAACAAATATTGTAGTGTTATTATAAAAGATATTGAATTGTTCTTTATAGCAAAAGATTCTGTAGACTTTCCCGAATACAGCGATATCAAATATTAATACATTATGATTGTTTAAACATGTTTAAATAATCACTAAAGGCGCAGAGACACCACTTTTGCACTAATTTTTGAGGTTATTTTTCAATTTATCTCAAAAACTAAGTATAACTATACCATGCGATAGAGCAGACTTTTATCTTGAGAAACCCCGCTTTGAAGTTTGAAACGTCGACGTTTTTTTCGAACCAGAAAGCAAAATATCTTCGCCCGGCATGAGTTGCCGCCAATGGCGCTCACCACTACAACGGTCGTTCGCCGCTCCGTATTTTGATATTTTGCTTTCTGGTTCGAAAAAAACGTCGACGATCCAAACTTGACAGGGTGACTTCTCAAGATAAAAGTCTGCTCTATCGTGTGGTACAGTTTGATTTTCCGCTGGACCCTTATTTTTCGAGATAAATTGAAAAATAACCTCAAAAATTTGGGCAAAAGTGGTGTCTCTGCGCCTTTAGTGATTATTTAAACATGTTTAAACAATCATAATGTATTAATATTTGATATCGCTGTATTCGGGAAAGTCTACAGAATCTTTTGCTATAAAGAACAATTCAATATCTTTTATAATAACATCACAATATTTGTTTAAAGTTGAAAAATGTTTTTTTTTTCGAAGTCATGTTTCTCAAGAACTGTGCGTATAGGAAAAAAATTAAAAACAGATTCGGAATCAGTGCAAGGAACTCTATAAGAAGGACCCAACAGTAATTAGGGAACATAAAAAAAGTTGAAATTTGTTGGACAGTGTTATTAGTTGAAATCTATCTTTTAGTATGGAATTTTAAAAAATTTTCATATTTAAACGTTCGAATTTATTTCGATGTACAACTTACAAATCATGAGTTTATTTATTTCATTTGTTCGATATTATTTATTTTATTTGTTCCATTTGTAACGTCACATATTAAAGAAATACATCGCTCACAACATAGACATAAAGGGATCAATGATTTGACTGTATGTGAAAATGGGTGAATTTATTACCCTGAGGATCGTATAAGGGTTAAAAATACTTTATCTGTAAAAGGTTGAATTTGACTTGCAAAGGGGTGAATTTAGAGTGCAAAACCTGTAGAACATTTTTGTTTTGCCTCGGGAAACCTTGTGACCTAGGTGGAAAAATGATTGAAAGATAGAATGCAAAGATAGAGGATGAGACAATATTTGTTATTTGTCAATTCCGTAAATTTCGGAGAGCTGGGTAGAGAAATTCTTAAAAGATAAATTTTGTATAGTTGTGGGACTGAGCTGAAAAAATGGTTGTTGAAAGGTAGAGGTTACCGATAGGATCATAGATCATGTCGCGGTACGGTATCTTTATGGCGTGATTTCAGAAATGAGGCATCATCGAGAGAAACACCCTATATGTGAATACGAACGAACGCGGCGACGGATGTGACTGCGCCGGGTTAATAAGGATGCGACGTCATCGGGCTGCGACGTTACGTTTTCTCCTTTGAATCACGATCTCCGAATCCAGGACCGCGATTAAGCTGAACGTTAATTGCCAGCGGCGATTAACCGCGACGACTTCAAAGCGTTTTGCCAGGAAACCATTGAAAAATCTCGTTCGACGCGTCCACCCATTATAATAACTTCATCATATTTTACTGTTCGTCAATCGACATGTTAATCTTGTGGATTTATCTCCGATCGCAAACGTTGAACGCAGAGACTGATCAGTGAACAGCGGATTTGATGCGTTTGTAACAAAAATGTGTAGGTGCAGTTGGAAACAGTAAAAATATTGGAGAAACTTTAAAATACTGTTATATTATTTTCAACCTATTAGCCCTTTGCTTTAAACATTTCTTCCGACCTAGAACAATTCCGTTTCGTATTATATGATTTTTTTAATTTCATGGATATGAAATTGATGTAATACCTCGACAGTGGGTGTACAAAGTATTCGTACACCTCTTAGAAACGAATAACTTTTTCAAGATTGGACCGAAAACCTCTCTTGAAACCATGCTACAAAATAGTGTAAAATAAAAAATGGAAAACCGTTCATTCAACCGGCAGTGGTAGGTTTAGTGTTAAGAAAGGAAATCAATTTCTTTTCCACTCCAGTCTCTAAAGAATCCGCCGATCAGGTGCGCTCGCAAAACTACCTGTTGCGCCCGAAAGCTACCGCCGAGATTCGCACGCAATGAAATCACTGGTCGGCTCCGAGTTTCCATCCTAATTCGGTCGACAGGAGATGAACTGTTTCGCGAATCAACCTGTTGCTCGGTTTGGATCGGAAAATTCGTTTTCCCGGAGGTATAATGGAATCACTTGTGCCAGCCAGCCCATAGCCAAGCCATCGACGCGACGCGACCGTTGAATAGACGTGTGCAGAGAATTGTTTGGAGGGCCTCATTGTGCCGTTCGTGGGGTGCAGTTCGGCCAGCAGTTATTTCCTCGCCGAGAACCATAAGTCTTCTCGGCATCACCCATCTTCCTACGCTTTGATGCGTGAAATATACCACCATGATATAAAGTGACTAATGCGGACGATACGCGCCAGGTCTCACGCCGGCCTCGTGCATCGACTGCGGGACGTTTGGCTATGGGGGTGAACGGGACAGATGAAAGAAATAGGGAGAAACTAGACGTTTATTGTGATCTCCGTCGGGGAATCTCTCATGTGGGTACGCTAATTCGTAGGTATCGCCGTCATAATTGCGTCTCCGCGCCACCTTTCGATCGTTACACTTCCGAAACCAGCTACCGGGGGTGACAGTACCAAGATAACATCGAAACCCCCATTAAAGGTGGACGTCTCTCGGGGCGATACGGGACCCAATCAGCTTTTTTAACCCTCTATTCAATGGTCGGGCCAATTCGTTCCAAAAACCAGACCCTTATTGCCTTATATTGGAATTTTTCTTCCACTGATATCGGTTTCGCTCTCCAAATTCACCCTACTGCAAGTCAAATACAACATTTTCCCAATCAATTTCACCCATTAAGAATATTTAAAATTAATTCACTGGGGCCGGGCCAGTTCGTTCCGAAAATAAGACCCTTATTACCTTTTATTGGAATTTTTCTTCATCTGATATCGGTTTTGCACTCCAAATTCACCCTTTAGCAAGTCAAATTCAACCTTTTCCAAATCAATTTCACGCATTAAGAATATTTAAAATTAATTCACTGGGGCCGGGCCAGTTCGTTCCGAAATTAAGACCCTTATTACCTTTTATTGGAATTTTTCTTCACCTGATATCGGTTTTGCACTCCAAATTCACCCTTTCGCAAGTCAAATTCAACCTTTGCCAAATCAATTTCACCCATTAAGAATATTTAAAATTAATTCACTGGGGCCGGGCCAGTTCGTTCCGAAAATAAGACCCTTATTACCTTTTATTGGAATTTTTCTTCAACTGAAGTTGGTTTTGCACTCCAAACTCACCCTTTTGAAAGTCAAATTCAACATTATCTAAATTAATTTCACCCATTAAGAATATTTAAAATTAATTCACTGGGGCCGAGCCAGTTCGTTCCAAAAACCAGACCCGTATTGCCTTTTATTGGAATTTTTCTTCCCCTGATATAGGTTTCGCACTCCAAACTCACCCTTTTGCAAGTAAAATTCAACCTTTTCCAAATCAATTTCACCCACTAAGAATATTTAAAATTAATTCACTGGGGTCGGACCAATTCGTTCCCAAAACCAAACCCATATTGCATTTTATTGGAGTTTTTCTTTCACTGATATCGGTTTCGCACTCCAAACTCACCCTTTCGCAAGTTAAATTCAACATTTTCCAAATCAATTTCACGCATTAAGAATATTTAAAATTAATTCACTGGGGCCGGGCCAGTTCGTTCCGAAAACCAGAGCCTTATTGCCTTTTATTGGAATTTTTCTTCCCCTGATATAGGTTTCGCACTCCAAACTCACCCTTTTGCAAGTAAAATTCAACCTTTTCCAAATCAATTTCACCCACTAAGAATATTTAAAATTAATTCACTGGGGTCGGACCAATTCGTTCCCAAAACCAAACCCATATTGCATTTTATTGGAGTTTTTCTTTCACTGATATCGGTTTCGCACTCCAAACTCACCCTTTCGCAAGTTAAATTCAACATTTTCCAAATCAATTTCACCCATTAAGAATATTTAAAATTAATTCACTGGGGCCGAGCCAGTTCGTTCCAAAAACCAGAGCCTTATTGCCTTTTATTGGAATTTTTCTTCCCCTGATATAGGTTTCGCACTCCAAACTCACCCTTTCGGAAGTCAAATACAACATTTTCCCAATCAATTTCACCCATTAAAAATATTTAAAATTAATTAACTGAGGCCGGACCAGTTTGTTCCAAAACCCAGACCCTTATTGCCTTTTATTGGAATTTTTCTTCCCCTGATATTGGTTTCGCACTCCAAGCTCACCCTTTCGCAAGTTAAATTCAACATTTTCCAAATCAATTTCACCCATTAAGAATATTTAAAATTAATTCACTGGGGCCGAGCCAGTTCGTTCCAAAAACCAGACCCTTATTGCCTTTTATTGGAATTTTTCTTCCCCTGATATAGGTTTCGCACTCCAAACTCACCCTTTTGCAAGTCAAATTCAACATTTTGCTAATCAATTTCACCCATTAAGAATATTTAAAATTTATTCATTTAGATTAAATTATATTAGGGGTACCGGAAAGTAATGTCGTTTTTGCGCAAGTCAACATTTGACTGATAATAACGGCTAACTTCATACAGCTCCGTTATTCAGTACATGGCTGCAGGTTCAGGAAACTAGTTAGTATTGTTTTGTACAAAAATATTGTTTTTTAGAGGTTATGTGCTGGAATGACCGATTCAAATCCAGAAGAGTTGCACATTCGGCATTGTATGCTATTTGCAAAAAAGACTCAAACAAAATCAAAGGGTTAGGTTGGAAAGTGTTACTACACCCACCTTATTCACCCGATGTCGCAGCTTCTGATGATCATTTGTTCAGGACAATGCAGCATTTTTTAAGTGGAAAAAATTCCGAGATGTAGAAGAGCTAAAAACCGAATTTTCTACATTTTTTGATAAAAAACCATCTATGTATATTCTACCGATCAGGGCAGAAAGTCATTGATAAATTAATTTTAATTTTATTTAATTTTACGAAAAAGATACGACATTATTTTCCGGTACCCCTAATATATTTATTTAGTCACACGTGAATGGCGTCCTTACTGCGAGGAAAAACATAAGACTCAATATTCAATATGCTTCATTAAATACATATGTACTTTCATATTTTTAAATTCATCAATCAGAAAATGGCTACAATGAACATACATATCTGCACACAGTATTCTTACATTACAGAGTTAAAACAAGTCTTTGATGTATAATACATCTTTGCAATAAATAAAATTTTGAATTTCTTAAAAACATAGTTAAAAATACTTTATTTGCAAAAGGGTGTATTTGAAGTGCAAAACCTGTAGACTGCGGATTTGTATGCGAAATAAAAATTGTCCAAGTCAATTGTAAGAAACCGAAGTTAAATAAAGATATATTTTCATATCGAATAAAGATGTTCGCATCTTATCCTCTGATTTTTGTCGTAAATACATAAAATCCGTAGTCTGGCGACGATTATACTAGTAGAAAAGGCCTCGTGAAAAGAATAGATAGACCAATGACCGAAGTGCTTCCATTTTCAAGGAAGAAACCGATCTCATCGTTCAACTTTCCTTCCGAATTCTTGTTCACCGTATCGATTGGACAGTACAGTACATTTGATGAAATTGGAGTAACGACAGACGAGGGTGAAATTAAAAAATGAAGTTGTATGAAGGGGAACAAATTGAAGTTCGAGATGTTAAGACGAGCGGAACATAACGGAACGTTTCTAAGATATGGATGATGCATTTCGATTAATTTAGAAGCGACGAAGCTCGTTCTTTCTGTTGATCAGGCAATTGAACGTCGCGTATCCGAGCCGAAATAATATTTTCCTACGTTTGGTGGTGACGCTCGGACTGTACCGGGTTTGCTAGTCGCGAGAGGAACGCGAGCATGGTCGACGTGTAGCGGAGGTTCCCCGTCGCCTTCGCGCAATTACGTCCAATTGAACTAATTCAGTCCAATTGACGTTAACAGGCTCAATTGGTCGGCCCTGCTAGCGTGCACTGCGGGCACACGGCTATACTATCCGGTCGGCATACCTACGACGTAGAAAAAAAAGAAAGAAACGGAAAAAAGCGGAGATAAAAGATAAAAAGACGAAGACCGTTTGCGTGCAAAAAGAATGGAACCCTTGAGAACCGTCCACCCGAGAACCCCTTAGCTCCGTTTCGCTCGATCTATATTTGTTTCTCCGGTGACGTTCGTTCTTTCCGAAGCTTCCAGCAGAGGATCGAGTTAGATCTGCACGATGCGGACTTTAAACTTGAAAACTATCTCAAATATCAATTTAACATTTACAGTTAAGAAATAGAAACGAGGGCGTTGGTAAAGCAAGATGTAAAAAGAGATAGAATAATACTCCGAAACTTGAAACAGCATAAATCTTTCCTGGGGTAAATTAGAATGACCATCCCCATCGATCTCCACGCTTCGCGATCAACATTAGCCTTCGACAATTCGAGTAGCGATTCGACGTTTTCTCGAATTAGCAATTCCGTTTCTCACGCGACGCTAATAATGGCTGCTGCGACGCCGGTGTCAGCCGGGGAAACAGTCGCACGACAATTCGTTCGGGATCGCGAGACAAAAATAAAATGGGAAGCGGTCGTTCGAGATTCTAGTACTGCTCGGAACGTTTTTTTACGGTCTGTGTAAGTCTTTTCTAACGATGCGCAACACCAGTGACACTGGAATGATTCTTGAAGTAATTGTTTAACAATGTCGGTATGAATCGTGGTCAGTTGAGACAGACTATTCTAGTCAGATATGTTTGTTAATTACACTATTGCCCTTCCTCAAAAATGAATTTTGATCCTGTCACATATATGGAGTAAAAGAAGTTATGATTTCCAGCTGTGAAAGGATTTTTTTTATTTCGAAACGAAGATACTAGTCTGTGAAGACGCGGAGACCACGAATCCTGAATGTATTGTTTAGGTGACAGCTAGAAGAGAGGAAGACGCCATAGCAGCGTTGTTAGTGCTAAATAATATTTCAAAATGGAAGACGCGAGTCTGAATACACGTAGACCATGAATCCTGAATTTATTGTTTAGAAGACGCCAATAGCAGCGTTGTTAGTGTTAAATAATATTTCGAAATGGAAGACGCGAGTCTAAATACACGGAGACTACGAATCCTGAATTTATTGTTTAGGTGACAGCTGGAAGAGGGAGAGAGGGAGAGAGAAAGAAGAAGGCGGCAACGGCAGCGTTGTTAGCGTTAAATAATATTTCGAAATCGAAGATGCTAGTCTTTGAAGACACGGAAGCCTCGAATCCCCGACCATTTGATAGTTGCGTCGCCCAGCGCGACAGATTTGCCGCCAGCGCACTTATGGCCTTAGGTTTGTTCTTTAGGTGTCTGCGAGAGGGGACGGAGACGCTGACGGTAGCCCCGTTCACGTGTAAGACAAGCGTAAGTGCATTGGTAGCGGAGTTTTTCGCCGTCGAAGGACAACAGGGGTCGCGGAAGGGGAGTAGGTGGAGCCCAGGAACTTCTTCTATCCTGCTCTTTGCGGTAGTGGGAGCGGATTCTATCGTGTCCGCTTCGTTCTTATCTTTCCTGCAGGTCCGTTCCCTCTCTACCAGGTCCTACAACAGTGGGGGATAATTATTCTGCCTTCTCTTTTCTCCCTCGATCTCCTCCTCCCCTTTCTTCGCCGCCTTCCGCCATCTTTGTTTCATAGACTCTGACGCGCGAAGGACGATCTTTGTGCAACGTTGCGCAATTCGTGTTGGACACCAATTTGGAAGAACTCGGCGACGAACGCAAATCTCTCTCTCTCTCTCAGTTACTCCGATTCGCGGACTCGACGCGCGGATAAACGATACCCGCCAGATGCCGAGGGGCTGAAACACTTGTACAGATTGCAAGTACTGTGCGATGATCGTACTCGCATTGTCCGACATTCGCTGTTCGGCTGTCGAGTGAATTTAGCCATCGAGTAGCCCCGAAGCTGCATAGTAAACAGAAGAATTGGACGCAACGTGAAGGCGTTTTATTATTTCTCATCGAACAAATACAAACACCGAAGGAACGCCACGCAAGAACCACTACGGAGACCTAGGGCCACTAGACGTCCACTAACAATTTACAGATAGACGTCGTCGATCGCGAAAGAGCAGTGAAACTCGCAACGCATCGACTACACGTTGCTAAACAATCGTTCTCCGCGTTGCACAGTCTACACACGTTACTGAAAAATATTTATACAACATGGTCGGTCTGGCAACAGTGAAGGGAACACGTTCACTGGACGAAATCCCGTCAGCGTCCCGGCTAAGATGCATATAATCGTCTGGATTCAAGTTTCCCGCGCGAGCAGTCACTTTCTGGGCCACGTGCTTCCTGTTGTTCGTCGGAGTGACACTTCGGACACGATCGGGCATCGTCGTCTCCGGAACCACGTGTCGCTCCTCCGTTTCCCGAAGAACGCACCGCTGCCGTGTCGGAGCCGCGAAGAAAGCTGATCGGCCCTTTTCAGAGTTGTCACCGCGAAAGAAATATCGAACGTTCGCGAACGATACTGAACGCAGCGTCGCGGAACAGGACCGCGAGCACGATGTCGGTTCCTCGATGAAGGGTCGAAGGGTAACACGGGGTCGAAAGGAAAGTCTTGCGGAGGGTCAGCGCAGGAGGCGACCCGTTACTGCAGCCCGGCACCACCGGGCCTTCACTTATATCGTCTCTCGGCTAATAACGCTAGTAATGTGATATGATTAGCTTAGTTGAGTTCAGTTTAGTTCGTATTCGTTCAATTTAGTGGTTCGCCAGCAAAATCACATCGAGTTAAACCCATTTAGGCCAGTTAAGTTGCCGACTTCTCGCTCTTGCGCTCGGCCGGCGCGTCCTCGCGGCGTCGACCGGCTCCTGTACTCGCGGATGTCCTGCGGCTTGCCCGCATCCGCCCGCCCTCAACCCAATCGATCGCTCAGGGATCGTTAAGATCCTGTAAACGGAGCGGTGTGGACGCTGCAGTCCCACGGACCACGGACGAGGCGATGCCTTGACCTAGGTCGAAGCCTACCATCGTTCACAACTCGCGAGTTGACGCAATCTTCGTCTGAAATGTTGAGGACGGTCTCGTGCACGGACACGTACGAAGAAGCCGGTCGCGGTTCCCTTGTATTGGCGGGACACTGTTAACGGGGTAGTCTCGTTTCGAGGATTGCAAGGGTGCGGAATGCGCCTTCTCATTACTCAGTAGCCAAAAGTAGTCAGAAGGGCAAGATAAAAGATCAATCTAGGCTGCACTCGCCCTCGAAAGTCCTGTTTTTCCGTTTACGAAGCTGCGACAGCTACATGCTACCCCCTTCAGGGTACAGACAACATTATTATCACGTTACGTACAGAGAAAATAATAATTCGAAGGTTCTGTGCTTGTAGTATACTTGATCCAATCTCTACCCCCAAGCTTTCATCGTCATTCGTATCCTCTATCCTCCCTAAATGGTATGTATCTTTCTGAACCTATGAAGCAGACGTAAGTTTCGTTTAGATAGTAATTGATTCGCATGTACCCGTCGTCGATGAGGTTACCGAATCAACGATGAAAATAGCGCTAACAGCAAATACAATTTAATATTTACATGATGTAACAAGCGCGGAAATAAGGTTGGAGGGAGAATATAATGTTTAATATTATTTAATGATGTAATTCCCATTGTTTGTAACAACTTGTTGCCGTCTTTCGGATAACCAGTCACTTCCTGTTTCCCAATGACTCACTGGCAACATGTGTTTTTGTTTTACAAGCAAAATTACCCGCTGTTTAAACTACGACGGAACTTTCCGTCTAGCCTAAGATTTGAACGGTCCGTTCCGATGATCTCTCCGATCGTTTACCCTTGGGCACAACGAAGTCGAAGGGTTCCAAGGTGAAGTCTCTGGCTGGCTGGTCCGGCAGAGAGGCTGTCCGACGCGTTTTTCAGCGAGCCGGTCGATGTCACTCGATTCCGACGAGCCGTAAACAAAGCGATTAACGGGCGGAACGAGGCGGAAAGCCGCGGGAACCGGTGGTCACCGGTTGTCCGATCGTCCTCGGTCCCCAGGAGGCCAGATCGCAGCGGAAAAGACGGCCGAGGAGGGGGCGAGGTGGGAAAGAGTCCGCGAGCCGCAATTAAATCAGCGCGCCGTGACAGCCGCGCGCACTAATTACCGCCGATGAAATTAGCAGTTAATATACGCGTGTACACACGGAATGGGGGTAGTTTGATTGGGCCAATTCGAGGCAATTCCTGGCGATTGCTGGTTTCATTGAGCCTGCGCTTAAGAGCTCAGTGCCACGCTGCCGGTCAACGGACATGGATCTCTTGGAAAGTGTAGGTACCCTTACCTTTGCCGTCCTTCGCGTCGATCCGTCCCGGATCCACGGGGATCCGTATCGATCGGCGAGCGTGATCCGACGCGGCGCCGGTTGATCCCGGTGGATCGATCCCCGGGAAAATCCCGAGTGGTTCGCGGACCGAGTGCTCGAAGGATAACCAGTGTCCATCGAACAGGATAATCCTTTCGGTCTCGAGAGGATCGCTGTCCAGTGCCGAGGAGTATCGGCGTCGATCGTGCGCCGTGCGATCTCGCGGATCGAGGGATCGTGGCTCGGAGGTTGGAGGTTCAAGGACTTCTGGATACCGTTCACGACGATCGGTGATCTTCCTCCGACCAGACTCGATCTTCGAACGTTTCGGACTGGAACAGAGTGACTTGGTGAACAGTTTTCGTGTGCTGGTGATGAATGTGCTCTGGACCGGCATGGACGGTGCCGAGGGATCGAGTAGATGTTCGTATCTTTCACCCTTTCACTGCCAGCTATGCGAATTTCCGAAACATGATACCGAACCATCTTGCTTCCCTGAAGAATGTGTGCGAGTTTCAGGTACGAACATCCTAAAGAGCAACTGTGACTGCGCCGTTATCCGAGAATCCACTCGGAGACTAGAACATAGCATTCGTTGCGAGAATGTGCTATACATAGTATACATACATATGTACAGGCAGTGAAATCGAGTCAGGCTGTACTTTGAACGCGGTGATTTGAACGCTGGCCACACGTGTAGATGCTTGTCAACAAGGTTCTGGTTTGTGGTGAAGGGTTGGAGGATTCTTCGATGGTCGGAAATGGTTGGTTCCGAGAACCGCGGGAAGGTCGAAGGGTCGCGAAAGTCGCGGATCCATCGTGCAACTCGGGTGTATCGGCAATTTTCCCATAGCGATGGGAAGGAGGCGAGCTCGATGGAGCAGAGGATGGTCGGTCCGATTCCCACACGCCCCTCCACGGCATCACGGTGCGGCGCGGCGCGGCGTGTCGCGAATCTTCATGGCGTTCTCCGGTGTGCCGGGGGGCGGTCGCATCGGTGACAAAACTCGGATCGTCTGTTTCTCTCTGTTGAGGGGAGCGGGCACAGACGCCGAAAACAGGGAAAAGAGAGACGGGGAGAAGAGGAAAGCGAGAGAGCAAGGGAGCAAGGGAACAAGGGAGCGGGGCTCGGAAAGAGTGGAATAGGGAAAAAAAGGACGAGAGGGAGGATACGGGCTTGGAAAGGGCGAGAAAGAGAAAGAAAGAGGAAGAAAACGAGGCAGAGAGCGCGCACCGCGCCCGCATAAAACGGCCGTCCTCTCGTGGATCGCGTCGAGGCGGCCAGTTGCCACAGGATTGGCTGGCTTCCATGTGTGGGGGCGGCCTGCCCGGCAACCCGTTGAAAATATAAGCGTGTGTGAGTGTCGGTTGATTAGCCAGAGTCAGAGGAGATCGTCGGTGGCGCGAGGATAGGCCGCTCTTCACGATCGAACACGCAGCCCGGTCAATAGAAACTGCGTCCCGGGACCACACGATCCATTCCGCGGCACACCGTCCTCCAAGGTCCTGGTGTTTTCCCTGTGAACGCCTGAAACACCAGCCCGCTCGGCACCGCTCCACGCTCCGCTCGGCTCTGCTCGTTCCGTCGTCTCTTCTCGTCCCGGGGCCAATGTTCGCAAACGCCGCGCCGGTCGCTTAGTTAACTCCGGTTAAAACTAATCAAAATTAATCATAACCCGGGCAACAATTGATCGCAATTGGTCCGGATTCCATTACCGGTGCCGCTAACGCGATCACCAGTACACGCGTGCTTTTTTGCATAATTGCCGCGGGACGGTCGCGGATCTTAGCTCCGCGCAAGACGTCCGGAGAACGCCGCGCCGAACAACCGGTCCAATAGGAATCCACCGATCGGAAACGGATCTCCCAGCGGGAAAGTGTGACTTTTCGAGGGTTCGAGGAAGTGGATGGTTCGTGTCTGATTCTGTGACTAGTTCTCCTGACCTCGAGTGTCCGTCCGAACTCGAACGGAGAACGCTACCACCGAGTGATCGTGCGAACGAGACCCGAGTTGTCGTCTCCCTTCTGGATCCGTCTCCTTTCAAGTTCTTCGACACCATGGACGGAGGTCCCTTCGACGACCCGATCTTCTCCGACTTCGGTGGCAGAGGTGGCACAGGTGTCCATAGCATCCAAGTGATGCTGGGTCTGCACGGTGGCCACCACGGCGGTGATCTCATGCCCACCGGCGGCCACCTTCACAAACTGGACTCCTCGAACAGTCCTCCGCCGCATCATCAAGCCTCGCATCATCATCTGCAACAGCAACAACAGCAGAAGGAGCTGAAGGAACTCGAGCTCGCCGGGATGTACGCGCCGCTCCCTCAGACACAAGACGTCACCACTTCGACGTCGAGCGCTGCGACGCCAACATCTACCACGCTGCAGCAGGGCCTTCAGCTAGGCAACCCGCTCAAGAGGAAGCCGGAGGACCCGATGAACGCCCTCGCACCAGGTTGGTGAACGTTCGTTTAACGAATCGTCGATCGGGAAGTCGGGTTTGCAAAGTTACAGTCGCGATCGAAAGCTTTCGGTTCCTTGAAGTAGACTGTGGATTTTAAGTTTTAAGAATTTCGAATTTATGAAGTTATTCGAGAAGAAAAGACGTTTTCATTTGACTCCTGTTTCTTGTAACTCGGCTCCTGTTACTATTGTCAGAGAAATCGCTTCTAATTCCAAGCTTCCGGAAAACGAAGATGAATCATGTTTGCAATTCGTTTTGCAGTGAGCAGCGAGGCACAGCCGGCTAAGAAAGACTCGAAGAAGAAGACCGACAACAGTGGGACCAAAAAGAAGAAGACCAGGTACGTTTGCATCGAAATTCCTCCGATTGAAAGTCGCGGTCCCTTCATGGTTTTATTATGTATGTCTTAAATTTCCAATGCAATTCATTATAGGACCACGTTCACGGCGTACCAGCTGGACGAGCTGGAAAAGGCGTTCGAACGAGCACCGTATCCGGATGTGTTCGCTCGCGAGGAACTCGCCGTGAAACTCGCGCTCTCGGAGTCCAGGGTTCAAGTTTGGTTCCAGAATCGTCGTGCAAAATGGCGGAAGAGGGAACCGCCGCGCAAGACCGCCGGCTACATGGCTGCTGGGTCGGGTAGTCCAGGCTTATCAGGTAATTTGACGAAATTCACGCATAAATCCCTTTCGTTAATACACTTCACCTACCGCCAAATCAATTTATTTGACGAAATAAAAGTGAAACAGTTCAGATGTGTTGATTCTTTGCACTCGGAGCGACTTTAACTCGAAAATTAAACATTTCTTCCTAGCTAGAATACTTCTATTCCCTCCATTTTTAAATTTCGCGGATAAGAAATTGGTATAATATCTCGTACATATTTAATAATGTAAACAATATTTTAAATAATGGTGCAGCAGTGTGCATCACAGAGTTACCAATCGAGCGCTAAGGGTTAAAGTTACCAAAATTCACTTATCAATTACGAAATTAGGTGGACTTCGATGAAACGTTTTTCAAATAATATCTGTTTGGTTTACAGGATCGTTCACCTCGCTGAACAACAGCTTGAACCCGTTCGCCTCGCCGACGACGGCGACGGCTCCTCCGGACGCCTGGACGTACACGCCAGCTTACGACCTGGCGCCCCATTTGAACCTGCTGAGTCCCTCGAACTCGCCGTACTCGACGTCGTTCGGTGGACCGAGTAACAACGGGTCCGCGTACCCGTACGCGACCATGTTGCCGCAGCACGACACCTCGTTGTTCTCGGCGCCGTCCGGGAACGCGATGCGGGTCCACCAGGACTACATGAACGCCGGGAACAGTCCTCCGCCACCGTTGACACGCAACGATTACCAAACGATGGTGACCGCGCACTCACCGCCCACGCACCTGGCCAACTCAATGTCCGAGGAGGACCATCAACAGAACAAGCAGTTGGACTACGTGAGCGGGCTGAGTCCCGCGGACAAGTATCAGCACGAGCAGCCCGACTACACGCAGCAACAACAGCAACAGCAGCCGCAACAGGACCAGAAACAAGACTACGGCATGCACTCGCCGCAAGCCCGTCAAGGACTCAAGGACCAAGTGATGGTGAAGAGTGAGCCGGCTAGCCAACAAAACTATGTGCAGCTGCCTCCTTTTCTGAACTGACTCGAAACCTACGCTCTAGACTCGTTCTAGCCGAGCCGAGCCTCTTCAACACCTCGGAACTTGGTCACTAGACTGCGGACTAACCTTTTCGGCTGATTCGAATTGGTTGAAGAGGAGATACATATATTTTCATTGAACCTCTCTTTCGTACAACTTTGACTTGGACAATTTTGCAGAACGATCCGCAGTCTATCGATCACTGGTCGTTCCGGCCCGTTGTGGATAATGTCGAGTTTTGTATAGAAGCTATTGCCTTTATCTCACAACGTTGGAATGTCTCGTGACGTTTGCAGACCACTAAAAGTAACTTTTTTACAATATTTTGTGAAAACAATGAGAATGTATCTATCCAGATTTGTTTATAATCTTATAATGGCAAAATTGCAGCTGCTCATTTTTGGTCACGAAGGCATAAAAACCTCGCGAAATGTTCCAACCTTTGAGAAAGATAAAGTAAATATACTGTATAAAGTGTTCCGATTTGCAGTTGATTTTCGTAGATAAGCACGGGGTCGGGTCTGCCTCGCAAGCACAGGCCCTCGAAAGACATACAGCTTTATACCAATTATAGTTTTCGTATCGGTACAGGTCCTCCTTGGATCGTAGGAGTAGGATTCGTGTTTCAACTTAACTCTTCTCATCTTTTCTCTTTAGTATTTGTAAATTAAACCGCGTTACGTTAGATGTATATTTATTTTCTAATTTTTAACGAGTCGAACTAAGGGGGGGGGGGTCGTTTTCTTGAGGCTTTTCCCGATCTATTCAAGAGTTTGTACTTCGAGAAAATTGGCACAGGTTTCGTCTGGAAGCGATTCGAATGATATAAGTTTCGATTAAGAATTTTTGTAGCGTTTTTATAATGACTAGAACGTCTTAAACGAATTGGAGCATTCCAAGTGCCTTGAACAAACGTAGATTAACGTGTATATGTGTTCTTATCGGATGAGTGTGGCTGTATCCGCGTCTTCCATTTCCGTTTCGTTTCTCGACGAAAAATCGAATCGTGACGTGTGAAATTGAAACTTGGCGGCAGTCTATAATGTTATACGTATCTTATGGTGATATTATTGTATATTAAAAGCGTATTGTGCGTGCGACGTTTGTTAAAAAAAAATATATCATGTGTTTGCATATCGTCCCATTTTTATTTCTTAGTCAGAATACTATCCAGAATAAATTATAAAAATATGTAACAACGAAATGCTTTCTCAAGAAATCTGGTACATCGATATTTCATTTGTGTACGGACATGATTTTGAATAAATCGACAAAAACTGATACGATCCAAACAAAACGACTGCCATCTACATTTTTAGGGAACATCTTTATTCACAAGAGTGTCACAAGTTTTAACCGCAATTTTAGTAATCACGACTCGGTAAAACATGGAACGAACTGTTTATCAATCGCATTAACACTATCCGTACAATTCTCTGAATGTTCTGGATATGTTTCGTCTAAATTCTCAAAATCGACCTCCTCCGAATTCTCGAGATCGCTCCACTTAAGACCTAAATCGTCCGCGGTGTGCATTATTTTCCAAACGGCGTCACCAGAGAAATGATAAGATTTTTCTAACATGTACAAACATAATGCGAGGCGTTGCCTATCATTGAACCCTTTCTCCGAATTGTACTGTTCGTTCACTATTTCGAGCATCCTGCTGACCGCGTGCCTGCAATAACAGCAAAATTGGTAACGCTTCTCGGTAAGGGGCTGAACGAATTACTTAACGATTGCAATAAAATTACTTCGTATTTTGATCAGCTTCGTACAACTTGCCATACGTAACTTGAACGTGTTCAAGCATGCGCGTGAACTTACAGTGGATATAGTGTGAGATGAAGGTTTGAAATTATATCTTCCTCCGAGTAATTTTTCTTTAAGAAAATGACCATTTTGTATATAGCAGAGAACGGTATGCTTTTCCAGTGAGGGTGCCTTGTTATGTAATCGACTAATTCCTGCCCGTTTCTATTAAAATTTTCCTCGAATAAATACCTCAAGTATTTCTTCCTAGCTACCCGAGGGTATCTCGAAGGTGTATGGACCCTGTAAACAGACAGCTTTGATTAATTTAAACGAAGGGAAATCGCCAGGAATCGATAGCGAGCACACTCTCATTGTAATGTAATTGTCCTGACCTATGGAAGAGATTTCTTGAACAATAAATTGCATGGAAGGAAGCCATTCCCAGGCGGTTCATAAGCCGGAGGACGTCAATCCGATCCATGGTTAGCTTATGTGCAATGAGCAAGTACAACATCCTCGAGTGTTTCAACCACACCTCAAATTCAGGATGGGTTGATACTGTTTTGTATCTTTCCACGAACGTTGTTGGCTTCATTCTTAAAATTGGCAAATTGGAATGAACCGTATGATTCTGTACATTGTATTGGTTCAGGAGGTTCAGCAGTTCCTTGGTATTGGGTATATTGCACTGCAAAATACGCGGATATCTTCTCACCACCTCAGTGATCTCTAGCCCTCCTATTTTTGCATCCTTGAATTCGTTTAAGAAATGAATTATATCAGCTGGATTCAAGTCCAACACAAAATAGTGCCTGTTTAACTGTGAAACAAATTCGATTAGTCACATATCGCTTTGTATTACTTGCTCGTATGAAGGGATTGTACTCACAAATTTTTTATCAACCTTTAATTTAGTTTCAAAAATATTTATCAACTCTGCGAGCTGCCTGAAGCTTTGATACTTGAACAAATGAGACCTCAGAAGAGGTTCGTGGTATAATTTAAGATAGCACGTCTTGTAATATGTCATAGAATGCAAGTAATAATCCGCCGTGTACGCACCACCAGATAATTTCCGCATATTTGGCAGTTCGGATATTCCAATGCTGTTAAACATGTTTTTTACTATGTCCTGATCTATTGGGATTTTGTGTCGTTTTTTAAATGCATTTACTTTTTTACGCATCGAAGTTGGGAACCTAGAATAAAGGATGGGTAACTTGCAATGGGTGCAATATGCAATACAATCACAAATACTGGATGTTAGAGAAATTTTTGAGAGGGAACAGTACCGAGAAATGTAATCCAAAGTTACAGTTTTGACCCCCATTTCTTCGAGCAGTAGAATTCTATTAGTCAAAATTTTAGGCTCAAGCCTCAAGCACTCCATCAAGGATTTAGTATTCTGCATGTCCACTATCAACTTCTGATAAAGATGAAAACGAAAAATTATTTAAGAGATAAAAGTATGTAATACCAAATTTTGTACTAGAAATCATTTATACCTTAAGAATCCAGCAGTTTTGGACGATTTGCTTCTCGGACAATTGAGCATTAACGTCAAGTTTCCTTTGATAAACATTTTTGACGGTGTTGTGATCTAACTCCAGCTGAGTAGCAATTATTTCATGAATATCTGGCTTTGTTGAATAAAACGATGATCTATTGAGGCATGTTTGAATGAATGCTTTACGGGCAAACAATTTGTTCATCTTTTTTCACAATTATTCGCTGATTTGGCGCAAATCAGCGCGAAAAACTCGAAGAAAACATGAAGACGAGAACTGGAGTCATTCAAAGGTTATATTTTCCTTGGTAAATAGTAGATAAATACATACATATATACATATGCACCGGCTTTACCTTATATATGTAAACAATATTGGTAAACACGATTTTATTTTAAATGAACCTTTTTATAACCTCAAAAATATATAAATGTGCATTTGTATTTACATTCTAGCACGTTTTATATGTAACAGATAGTAAAGCACAAGAGCAACATTACGAATGTGGCGACGAGCTATTTATGTATGTATGTTTATAGCTCGTTCTAACCTAACTCAATATAAGCAGAAACGCACCGAAATGGTTATATCTTTATCTTCTGACGAACCACGCAACAATGAAATGTGCATCGCTAAGGAGCTTTCAAGATTTTGTATTGAAATTATTTATTTCATATTTTTTCAATAAACATCTGTATATGTATACTTATAACAAGATTTCGCAGACGTAAGTTAAAGATATTTAGTGCAAATGGTCCTCGCGCATTACTTTTTGATAGTTTATTTTGAAATACATAACGCAATAGATAACAGTACATGTATCTTTTCCTTCGAGAACGTAAATAAAAAATGTGAATGTGTTATAGACAAATACTTTCAAAAGCAAATTTCCAATGCGAACATTTAATTTCTTCTCTTCTGTTTTTCTCTGAATCTGATACAACTGTTGCGAACGTTTGGGATGAAATTGCTAAATTAATCTAAAAAGAACAAATTGTAGGACCGCTTCAAATGAACCAAAGGCTTCGCATCTCGTATAGTTTTCAAAATATTCCATTATGAAACATTTAGTTTTACATTCTACATATAATAATGGTCGCGAAAAGTTAAGTCTCAGACGGCTTGATCCGTAAAATCACAGGAACACTAGTGCACGGTAAAATCGCTAATTCCGTGACAACAGCCGTAACCAGATCAGCTGGTGTAACATCGTACATGATATTTAAAAGATTCAAGAATTTTTTGGTCTTCCAGTTGGTTAGCTGGCATTTCTTGGAGCCACATCCTTGCGCGAGTTCATCCGCGTTACCTGAAACATTAGATATCGTTTCAGAAATTCCAGAAATTCCAGAAGATCGATATAATACAACTTAATTGTTTTGACAATTGTTGTAGTGTTTACCTAGTTCGTTATAAACGATAGAATCCGTCTGTACACGTTCATGGGATTTGTGGGTTTCGCACGCCACCAGCACTGGAATATTAAAGGCTCTCGCCATTAGGGCAACTTGCGCGGAGCCAGCCCTCGACATGACAGCGCCGTTGGCCAATATCGCATGAGCGCCCAGGAAGACTTTGCTCACCTGTTTAGTGGCAACGATAGATAAATAAATCACGTTAGAATTCTTGACAAGGAAAAGTGTATTTGAGCACTTACTTCTGGCATTACGTAGCTCAGAGCACTGATTAAGACATAGGAGCACTCGATACCATACTTTGCTAGACGCCTGAGCTGTTCCTTTCCTTCTAACCAAGGCCTTCCATCTACAACTATAACACGGAACTGTTTCTCCGCTGTGTGCGCGTCTAATAGGATTTTATGAATCAAGGACGAGCTAAAAGCAATGTCGATTATGTTGCAAATATCACAGTGTTATGCAGGATGAAGCACATGAAACTGGCCAACGAGTAGCTTGTTTCAAGTGACCTGTGTAATGTTTCGTTGCACATGTATGGGCACTTACTATCCATACGTTAAGATTACGTCCCCGTTGGACACCTTTCGCTGAATAGTTAACGATATCGCATCGTCGGCGAGCTGTATCTGTTCGCGTATATAAGTATCTATCACATTACGCAATTTACTTTTTGCCTGGAAGATACAATTGTGTTTTCAAAACCGGAGACTTACGAAAAAGGATATTCAAATTTCTACTAGAGAGTACCACTTCTATAGGATACCTCCGTCGGTACATTTCAGGTGAAATGTCGAATATTTCTACTTACATCTGCATCGGATAACGCAGAAGGCAGCTGTGTCATTTGTCTCATCAGATGCCTGAGCGCATTCTGCATAGAAACAGCGGATGGTCGACAGTGATGCAGGTAAGCCATCGACTCTATCAGACTCGCCTCGAGACCTCTGATAAAGTCAGCCTGCGAGGGTCGCTCGAAATCTAGGATAAGCTGTTTCACAGCGGCCAACAATGCGACGCATCTTGCGTTGCTGCCTACTATCACCTTTTGTGCATACTGCGCACCTAATCTGACTATTGCTGGGTGTATGGGCGAATTCACCGAGAGACCATCAACAGCCGCTTGTTCTCTTTCGTGGTACAAGTGCTTAAAAAGACTGATTTCGTGAGTATTTTCTTTCGGAATAGTTTTCTTAGGCGACGCAGGTTTCTTAGGCGATGCAGGTTTCTTCGCCGATTCGATTGGAGCCGTAGTCTGTTGCACTACGCGCGCCTTAGTTTCTTCGGGTTGTTTAGTCTTGACTGGAATTTTCTCCTGTACGAGTTGTTGTTTGGCTGCTCGTTGCGCCTCCTGTTTTGCTCTCCTCTCAGCACGTAATTCCGCTTTGCTTTTCCCCTCCGCGGTAACTTCTATCGATGTGCTTTTCGTGCTTGTACTAGAAGTTATATGAGTTGTGGGTATTGTGTTCTGGACATTGTTGCTGGGTACAATTTTTGATGTTTCAACAGTCTGTTTATCGGTAGTACTATCAGCGGATGCAGGTTTAGTGCTAGAGCTTTCTTTATTTTGTACCTTATCGGCTTTTGCTTTCGCTTTGGAAAGCGCCTTAGCTGCCTTCTTCGCTGCCCGATCGTTCTTCACCTCCTCTCTCGTTTTCTCCGAGCTATTCATTTTATTACATAGATGATTCGCTCTAACAAATTCAAAGGTATCTGTAAAATACGAGATAAAACTTTAGATGGTTTCTTATTTAATTTCCTATTTAGAATATAATGAGATATTGAATGTAAACATTAAATATGGCTGTTACCTATTATCTTCCAGATGTCTCGATCTGACTTAGGTAAATTCCTTAAATTGTTGTAAATGCTCAGAGGATCGCGATACCCTGATCTAATAAACTTTAAAATCGAATTATTGGGCGAAAATGTGTTGGGATAACATTCTCCCAATTTGTCATTATTCTTCTTTTTCAATGTGTGTGCTTTGGACTTAGTTGTCGTTTGTACATTTTCTGTATCCTTCTCGACAGTAACTTCTCGATTGCCAACTGTTCCATTAACAGACACTGAATTATCACAGTAAGATTCAACTTCTAAACCATTAAACAAACAATCTTGTTGCTTCTCAGCCCTGCGAGCATCGTGTAATCGTTTTCGACGAAGATGCCTGGCTCTAGAACGTGTACGGGACTTGGACTTGCTCTCCGTTAACTAAAATAAAATTATTTCACATTACTAAAGTGCCATTACATCTTAAAAAAAAAACAATATCATTAAATTATAAAATATTATTTATAGAATGAAATGAAAATTAATATTTTTAATCATCGATATTAAAACATGTCAAGTACATTTAACATAGGGTAAATTTGCCTTATTTCGACCCCTATGCAATAGCCAGTATTTCCAAAAATAAATTGTTTAAAAATAAGTATTTCTAAATAAATTCTTATTTTATTTATCAATGTATTCCCACCTTCCATTGTATAGCTTCACACATGTCCCCGTATAAAACATTTTACAAAATCGTATATTAACAATAACAATGTTTAAGATGGCTGACTACTGGTAAAATTACCCTATAACGAATATAATTGGATCCAATAGAGATCAAATAATCGGGAAAACAATTTGACGAAAGGGGAAAAAAATCAGAATAAACAAATTCTGACATTAAATTGAGATATTCATTGTTTACGAACATGTTCTTCCTGATCCATCATCGCTGTGGGGACTCACATTAGTTCAGGAACACACTTATATAGAATGCGTACAGCGTAGAACCAGTGACCAGTGTTGAGGGACGGGTCGATTAACTCGTGTGCATGCGCGACGATTTTTAGCGTCAGTAACGTAAGTGTGGCTAAATTAGGGTACCTTGGTCACCCTGCTTAATTTCGCAAAATCAAACTATTGTATAAAATGAAAAACTGATATATCCAAAGATTTAGATCAATCGGACGTCGGGAAGACGTGCCACATCAGGGTGGACCTTAGCTATACCTGGTGAAATTTTTTTCACGAGATTTTTTTCACGTCCCCCCTAAAATTGTGCCATTGGGTAAGGAAATCATTCCTGCAAAAGATGAAGTTGATCGGATAAGGGAAAGACGTGCCACATTGACGTTGAACTTGCGAAAAACATAAAATTTTATAGAAATGGGAATATTTGCAATGTGGCCGTCTTCCCCTTATCCAATCAACTTCATCTTTTGCAGGAATGATTTTCTTACCCAATAGCACAATTTTAGGGGGAGTCGTGAAAAAAATTTTACCAGGTAAAGGTAAGGTCCACTCTAAATCTACGTCCTAAGTTTGTGGGGAAAGTAGTGGGAAACTATTACTGGCAGGAAAGTACCGGAAGAGTTCAGAAGTTTATATATTATATGTACATACATGTTAAATTTTAATGCAACACACACATGTTATATATTTATATTTCAAAATCAAATCATAATAAATTTTGCAAAATTATGCGGGGTGACCAAGATACCCCATTTTAGCTGCACCTTTACGTTCCTGAGCGCTAAAAATCGTCGCGTATGCGAATGAAATCCGTGCAATATCCCAACACTGACTACATGCACGGTAAATTTTGCATCGGTAAAGAAAAGTTCGAACACAAGACGACCTCGTCTGTGGTTCGGATAAAATTAATAATTTTGCAAAATTTCTTTCGACTTGATTGTGAAAAACGAACGTATAACATGTATTTACATATCGTCACAAATTTTGCAAAATTATGCGAAGTGGTATCAATAAGTTACCCGATTTTATTCAAACTTATACTTTCCTGATGATAAATTCACCGTGCATGAGCGAAAAACCCGTGTCGCATCTCATCACTGGACCAGAGACGAAACTTATCCGAATATTTTTGACATTTGTGTTCCTCAATCAAGAAATCTTGAACTCGACTTGGAACCAGTATGGTCGGTTCGTTTTATACAATAATTGCGACTTTTATACAAACAATTGCAAAACACTGGAAAACGCGGCAATATTTTAAATATGCAGTACATCTTTCATGCGCCCTCAATTGTGAATTTTTTCAACTATACTGAAGAAACACTTTCTGCACGCATGCGCTCTGAAATTGATATAGAAAGGTTATATCACCTCTAACTCTAACCAAGTATGTATTTAGCGATGAAATGTCCAGCTGTGAAACTCCAATACAACTTTGCAGTATCAAATATTCCTTCCACTTATTACACATTCGTATAACTTATTGTTACGTGTCAGAATATTCTTATGATATTGGATTTAATCGGATAATAACCGGTTTTAATTGGACAATCGACTACAATGAAAATCATTTCGACTTTTCTTGCTTTTATGCAATCACGAACATGATGCAACGCTAACAATTTTTTAAGGTTAAAGAAATGATTATTTTTACGATGTGAACAGTACCGTTTGCGACAATAACAGGAATTCACTTATTATTAGAGTATGATAAGAAGAAAGTGCAACTTGCAAGGACCCATTTTAAGGCAAAATAAATACATACATATGTGGACATATCACATGTTTCAACGTTAAATAAGAATTCGATTAAAAAATGTTGTTCTCCTGATTAACGCAAGTTCTTCGTGTAAATATTTTTGATTAGCTTTCTTAAATACGTATCCTACAAATTTTAAATTATTTTTCTAACCTCTCACGTGTTCCTCATGCTCAATTAAAACTGTAATTAAACATTACATATTTAATTGGAATACTTCACGTGTCAACCATACACCTTCGATCTTGACTGAATTATATATATTCGCTAACACATTATGCGTAGGAGAAGAGTAATTTTAGTTCACTGGTACACAATTCATTGGCACCCACTCAATTTTCTCGCTATATCTTCACATACAGTACTTTAGCGACTATAACCTGCTATAACCTAAAAAGCAACAATGCTTCCATCTATAGGTACTGATACAAAGCTAGTTATAAGTGTAAACACTTTGTATTCGTAGCTCAATCGGAGTGGGGGCATTCCTTGAGAATGCCTCCAACGACAGATTTCTATTTCTCAACAAAAATAAACGTTCAAGTTATTAAAAGTAGTTGGGCTTCAGGCAACTAATATGTGAAGTTGTAGTAAAAAGATGAGAAAAGATAGTTTTTTATGTTTTATTTATACAATAATCTGAACGATACACAAATCACTTCTTCTGCGCTGCCGCTGCTTCGTCTTCGCGTTGGTACGACTGCAGTAATTCCTGTTTCTTGGTAGCAATTCGTTCTGCCCTGCGTTTACGCGCCTCTCTGACCTTAGTACGGCGTGCCTCAGCTTGGTCGGAAAGCATCTCTGCTCTCGCTTTCTCAGCCTTCTTTTTGTGAATGAATTCCATGAGAACTCTCTTGTTCTTGAACACGTTACCCTTAGCTTTCATGTATAGGGAATGGTACAGATGTCTGTCAATCTTCTTCGTTTCACGGTATTTCTTAAGTAGACGACGCAGAACGCGCATTCTCTGAATCCACAAGTCCTGTAAAGAACATAGAACGTTTATCATATTCTATCCTCCCACGAATTCAGAGAAATATCAGTTTACATATAGAATACTCATTTTCACCTTTTGTGGTGTTCTTGCATTCGCTGTACCCTTCCTTTTACCAAAGCCGCAATGACGTCCTTTGCGTCTGGCTTCAGTATTTTTTCGGACACGGGCTCTGGAATGAACGGCCACAGGCTTCTTAATGATGAGACCATCTTTAATCAGTTTCCTGATACTTTGTCCTAAAAAAACACGAAACTTGTACGTACGATACAAGAAACGAAAGCGTACATGTCAGCCGAGGAAATTTCGCAGAAATTATTCAACTTACGGGAATTTGTATTTGCAATCTCATTAATTTCGTTAGGATCCAACCAGACCTTTTTTCGGCCACATAGCATAACAGAGGCTGCAAGCCTCTTCTGTAACTTCAACGAACTGAAACAAACGAAGCGAGGTTATGTTATGAAAATTATTTGGTACGATAAAACGTGATTTTAACCGTTTCAAATCCTTAGTTGCACATATTTTAATGAACGTATTCGTAAAAGTATAACTAGATTAGAACATAAACACTGCACAATGTATAAAAATAACATAAACTAGTTTCACTGAACCATGTGGTCAGCCCTAAACGCTTTATCAACACCGATATTAAAAAATATCGTGTTGTCAATGAAACATTATATTTATAAAAGAGTATAAGCATTTCCCTTAACAATATAAGTGATCGGAGTTATTTTTAACGTAATACTGTCAAAATATTTTATAAAATCTCGAGAGTTCTGTACCTCATGACGGATCTATGAGTGTCCCTCAGTAAAGAAGAACAAAATGGCGGAAACTACACTTCCTCCGTTCGTACGTCTAACTGTCTAACGGAAGTGAGGACATAAAGGCGGGCTCACTTTGAATCTTCAAATGATAATTATAATATGTGTACAATCAATTGTTCGAACAACAATTTATATTTTACGTTTTTCACTTTCACAACTTAAATCAATAAATATATTCTTTTGAGTTTTTCATAGATATACATATTTTCTCTGATATCTTTCATCATCTATTTACATACGATCGTAAGTATATTCTTGTTATAATTCTTTAACAATGTAGAATAAGAAAAATTACTTTAGATACGAGTAATTATATAGGCGCGACAACATTTTCTTGAATATATAAAAATAAATGCATTATATATTACTACATTGCGGATGTGTATGTATATAATTTTCAATTTTTCTAAGCAAATTTTAAGAATGTGGAATCATGTAAAATATTATTTTCAGTGATAGTCGTCTTTGTAGATTTGAAATAAAGAAAACTCGTACTAAATTCTGTGGAATTTTATTTTCTAGCATTTCTTGAAAATTTTTTGAAGCCATAAATGCATAAAGATTCGCTGTATTTTTGCGACCCATTTTTCGGGAGCCACCCCTGACAACCAAAAATCTCATTTCTGCATGAAATTCTACCGTCCGTGAGCGCAGGACTTTAGCCATGGGCAGATTGAACGTAGAATACCGGCTGCTAGGAGAGGCCTTCGATGGCGCACAATACCAGGGTAGTGTCACTCTAATAGGAGAACTGTTAGCAGTTAGCAGGAATTTAGTACCGTAACACAAAATAAAGATGTCACTACTTGCAAGAGTAATTCTCAAAGTGTCCGCCAGATGGAATTGATGACAACATTTTGGTGCATGTTGTAAACAAAAATATACGATTTCAATGAAATAGGTTGGAAAGTTTTGTTATTCCGGTTGAATTTAATTCTGGAGTCCTGGAGGCAACAAACTCGTTTCAGCATCTCTCTGGGATTTAAAGCATTTCACACGCAAGAAGTTGTCGAGGTGCTTAAAAAAGTGATAATCGATGGGCGAGAGATCTGGTGAGTATGGTGGATGAGGTATTTAGAGTTTTCTAGCCTAATTTGTTCAACTTTTGAAGGGTCGGTCGGGCGACGTGTGACTGGGCGTTGTCGTGGAGAAGGATAGGACCATTTCTGCTGACCAGTGCTGGGCACACACCTTGAAGTTTTTCGTGCATTTCGTCGATATGGTGGCGGTACTTTTCAGCTGTAATGGATGCACCAGGATTCAGGAAGCTGTGGTAAATCAAACTGATCACAGACCACCAAATTATCACCATGACCTCCTTTTGGTGCAAATGTGGCTTTGGTAAGTGTTTTGAGCTGATCGTTGATTGCGCAAAGGAAGGGCAGATGACCCTCACGTTCTACGATATGTGATGTGTTATGCGATATGCGATGTGTGTTGTATGATCTCGATGTATGTTCTGCAATATGCGATGTATGTTATGCGATATGCAATGAATATTATACGATGTTGATGTGTGTTATGAGCAGAGTAGGGCAATAATCAACTAATATTTAAAAATAACTAATGGTCATCAAAACTTTCTGATTAATTAGTGATAACTAATTAATAATATTAATGTATGTTAATCGCATAATAGTGACTGATGGCTAAAGATGACTGATCATCAACTACTAATTCACTAATAAGCTATAGCTAACGATTACTTAGAGCTGTGACTAACTGTCCCTAACTAATCAAAAAGTTTTGACTAATGACTGTTTTGCTATAACTGACATTCAAAAAGACTATTAGTCATTTTTAAATATTAGTTGATTATTGCCCTACTGGTTATGAGATATACGATGTGCGTTATACGATCTCTATGTGTCTTATGAGATATACGATGTGTGTGGATGTGTATTATACGATCTCGATGTGTGTTACAATATATACGGTGTGTGTGGATGTGTGTTATACGATCTCGATGTGTGTTACAAGATTTACAGTGTGTGTTACGAGATCTACGGTGTGTGTTACGAGATGTACGATGTGTGTGGATGTGTGTTATACGATCTTGATGAGTGTTATGAGATCTACGGTGTGTGTTACGATGTGTACGGTGTGTGTTAAGAGATGTACGATGTGTGTGGATGTGTGTTACGAGATCTACAGTGTGTGTTACGAGATGTACGATGTATGTGGATGTGTGTTATACGATCTCGACGTATGTTCTGCGATATGCGACGTGTGTTGTATGAACTCGATGTGTGTGTGGATGTGTGTTATACATTGTTTTACTTTTCTTTGTGCCAGTTCATTGTTAATTGCTGTGATATGCATGTGATGTGTTCTTATTATGAAAAAGTTTGTAAATAATGTATAACTTGCAATATTTGTAATGAAACATTGTTATCGCGCTTGTTAATATGGTTTCAATTTATTAATAAGTAGAAAATTGTACATATACTGTTTGTAATTGTTTTAATGTTCAATAAACTATGTTTAAAATGTATTAAAATGTTTTAATTTGTTTTATTTTTAAATAAAAATTATAAATTAGCAAGGAATGAGTAGTATGGATTTTAAATTCCCCCGTTTTACCCGTTAGTTGTGTAACACAAAATTCAGATGGCGCTGGATTTCCGTGCTAACAAAAAGGTACATTGAGTGACACTCATGACACTACCCTGGCCATGGGCAAAGGCCTGCGCTCACGGACGGTAGAACAAGTCACTAAACACGGAGAATCTCAGGCAGAAATTGAGCTAATGTTACTTTCATTTCACGTGATTTAGACGAGTTTATGTCAATAAGTCCATTCTTGTTCTGAATCGTTGTTTCGCAGGCTGGATCGCTTCATTTGCATGCAAATGATAGGTCTATCCTTATATGTACCTCGTCGGTGGCGTTATCTACTCCATCCTGTATGCTTAAAATTGAAATATCCCGCCGAACGCATCACTCGAATGCTTAGCAAGATTGGGATATAGGAACTGTATACTGTATACATAGTTAATTTATGACGTGTAACTGTGTGTAACGCATCGTTATCGCTTCGGTAATGTTGGAGTTGGAGGTGACAGGAGAAAATGGTAAACGAATTTAACGAATCACTGCGATTGGAACATGAGACAAAGGTTTTCGGTTCCTGTCAAATCGATCTGTACGTTTGGTCTGTGTGCTGATAGTGACGCGTTAATTATAAAGAGTGACGTATAATATTGTAAGAGTGTAAATACATACTTGTATTTGAGCTAATAACTGCTGCACCATATGCTCACGATCATCACTGCGTGATACTTTTCCGTGTGTACAACAGTGATCGATAAATCGTTGATCAGAATGCAGAAGAAAATGACTGTGAACAAGGATTTGCAGCGTGAACGGGAGAAATGTACGTTTGATCCATTGGAATTGACTCATCTTATGGACGGCGGTATAGAAAAGACAAAAGCTCGTCGCGAGCGAGGTATTTAACCAATTATTCAATATTTTTTTCAGTTTCGTTGTTAGTGCGTGCTTGCACTCGATTTTTAATTACGCGGAATGCGGATAGCCATCATTCGAATAGAATTATAAAGTTCTCAGACAATATGTAAGTTTTCATTTGAACATAATGTAAGTTGCATCGATGTCACTGAAACAGGAAGTATTAAATAGATACTTGCATGGTAGTTCTCAGGTACTATGCAAGTTTTTATTTGAATATGCATAATGCAAGTGGCATCGATGTTACCGATACAGGAAGTACACAAGTACTTATGCCGAATCGAAATTATAGCACTGCTTTACGGAATAAATTAATTTCAATGCACTATTATTATTTCTGTAAGCGATGCATCCGTTAAATGTGCTCATGAGTCATGACTATGGGCACTAGATTTATTGCACTTGTTTCTACCTGTTTGAAGGTGTCACAAAAACAAACACCTGCTACATAGAGCGTAAGTACCGGTTGCCTAAGAACGCTATAAAATATGTTTTCGCTTCTAACCGCAGTTCGCGGATTTAAGCCTTGCATAATCGGTAGGGTTAAATATTCAGCGTTACAATCGTTTATTCCAGGTGTTCTGTAATGTTGTCATTTGCATTTAATGAACTTCGTTTTATGTTGATTTTCGTTGTCTAAACGTAATAAAATCTTGAACATTTCCGATAGTCGCGCCGCTTTACAGAATATGTTTATGTAAATATGTAGACATTTTAAATACACGAACAGTTTTATTTTTCGAGATACATAGCACGGAAGAATAGAATTATCATATTTTACGAAATTACACTCAAACTGTTGCTGTTGTAGATAAAACGAGTTCTTGATACAGATTAGATTTCAATAATCGTGATAGATGGCACGATTAATTTGTTTTTATACGATTCATGACAAATAATAAAGTCAATCACCGCAATGGGCGTGTCATCTTTTTATCGAGCTTTGTAAGCTAAATACATAGGCGCCGCGTGAATGGATTTAATATTTACATATCATGATTGCGATTATTTGACAACTTACTGCAGTAATTTATAGACTGCGTATCTTTATGCAAAATAAAAATCGTCTTCATCAATTGCAAGACACAGAAGCCATATAAAACTTTTTTTCTATTTTCAACAATTATCGAGAACAACATATGGGCGTTCTTAAATTGTCTTAATGTTTTTACTGTTTTAAATTACATCCACCAATTTTCGTCATAAATGCATAAAATCCGCAGTTTAGTAATTAATGTTAAAATATCCAGTACAACACCCGATATGCTATATCGTTTTTATTTTTATGCACGTTTTTATTTTTATATTCGTTGTTATTTTTACCATTGTAAAAAACTTTCACGATATTTGAACTTTAAAGCCACGCATAAGCTTTCCGATTAGATTAACAAAAAGAACCAATGCATACTTTGTTGCGATTACGATAAGATGCAATCATATTGGATTATTGTAATACAGCATATCATCTGGTTTTAATTTACTTTATGTTCATTAACATTTAATTTTTCGGAACATTGCAGCAACTTCTTCATATGTAAAGTTGCAATGTCATCTATTAAAGCATGCTAATAGCATACTGTTTACTGTGGTAATACTCGTCCAACAAAAAGTCCATTAGAAAAGCAAATACTAAGTCTAAGCAGAACGCACGAAGTTGTAATTTTATCAACCTTTACAATCTTTTTGTAGAACAATTTTTCCTGGACGATCCAGATTTGCAAGATGATGTACCAGTGAAATATAAAAGCCACAAGAAAGTATACGAGGATGGAATTCGTAAAGCCTGCAAAGTTTTGACCAAGGTACGAGAGTTACAAGATCAAGGAAAAGCTGGCATGGATGTTTTCTCGTATGTTGTTTGTTATTATTCTGTGTTACTTTGTAAAGGAAAGGAACATGGTAACGATTCAATGTATTTTTCAGGCATGTTTTAGGAGGAATGTTCGGAAGCGGTTTATTGAAAGATGGAAATCCGTTTTTGGTTCACTATGCCATGTTCCTTCCATCTCTTATTGGACAAGGAACACCAAATCAGCAGGAGTATTGGATATCTAGATCCTGGAATGGCAACATTATTGGAACTTATGCTCAGGTGAAGTATAATAATTACTTGTTCTCAAGTACAAATTAAATGTTGCATTACTTTCTTTATTTTAGACCGAACTTGGTCATGGTACCTTTATCAGAGGTCTCGAAACAACGGCAACATACGATCCTAGTACAAAAGAATTTGTACTGAACAGCCCCACTTTAACTTCTTATAAATGGTGGCCCGGTGGTTGTAAGTATTCAACGTGGAATGATAGATTGATTCTTTTCCCGGAAATGATGGCATGTTAATCTTACATTGAATATTTTAGTGGGCCACACAGCGAATTATGCGATAGTCGTCGCACAATTATACACGAAAGGAGAGTGCAAAGGAATCCATCCTTTTGTTGTGCAGTTAAGAGACGAAGAGACGCACGAACCCCTACCCGGTACAGAACATTGTTTATTTTGTAATGATCGATGCGATCGCGTGTCACAGCAAAACCGATTTTAAGCTTATTTATTGTGCAGGTATTAAAATTGGTGAAATCGGTACCAAGCTGGGAATGAACGCAACAAATAACGGATTCCTCGGATTTGAGAATTTCCGAATACCTCGCGAAAACATGCTTATGAAGAACTCCCAGGTAAAAGAGAAAGTGCAGTACTTTCACGAAATATACGTGAAAAGGCAAACAGTTCTATTTCTCCTCGGTAAAACCAATATGATTCGTAGACTGCGGATGTTCATGCTCGTTTCTCGATTGTGAAATTAATAACTTCGGAATATATTTGTTTTCGACACCTCGGAATTGCATAGACATCTGCAGGCTATCAACGATGGTAACAATTCTTTAAATTTTTTTGTCTGTTTTTCGCTTGGTCATTTTACTATGGCAGTAAATCGAAAAGGTAAATTACATGTTACTCGCATAAATAGAACTGTCGGAAAAGAGCGCGCGAGATGCAGAAGCGCCGTACATTTTTCATCTACGTTATTATAGGTCCTCGAAGATGGCACGTACGTGAGAGCGTTGAGCGACAAACTAACGTACGGTACTATGATGTTCGTTCGCGTAGTATTGGTTCACGACATTGCAAGTTATTTATCAAAAGCTGTCACGATTGCAACAAGATACAGTGCAGTGCGCCGTCAGAGTCAAATCAATTCTGAGTAAGTAATTGGTTAAGATAACCCTGAAGTGTAAAGTCCAAGTGTGTGTATGTATACATTCGATCATCAGAAATCCACGTAATCTCATTTTTGTTATTTTGATAGCGAACCGGAAGCCCAGATCATCAACTACATAACGCAACAACACAAAATCTTTCCGAATCTTGCCGCGTGTTTTGCCTTCCGAATGGCCGCGGATTGGATATGGAATATGTACAATAATGTTACAGCTGAATTAGACCAGGGCGAATTAGACAGATTACCGGAGGTACTGGATACGCCATTCGTTTCTCAATTTTACAGAATTCGCACCGGACAATATAACGACATTGTTTCTTTTCAGTTACATGCTCTGTCATGTTGCCTAAAGGCAGTTGCGTCTTCGGACGCAGCCACCGGAGTGGAGCAGGTGCGATTGGCATGTGGCGGACACGGATACATGGACGCTAGTAATCTTCCAGCGACTTACGGTTTAGTTACCGCTGTCTGTACTTACGAGGGAGAGAACACTGTTCTGCTATTACAAACGGCGAGATACTTGGTGAAAGCTTGGAAATTAGCGGTGAGCGGCCAGTCGTTGCCGGTCACTATACAGTATCTTACGATGCTCGCCAAGGGTGTGAAACAACGCCCTTGGAAGAATACTTTGGATTGTATTATTACCGCTCATCAAGCGGTGGCTGCTGGGTAATTCCTTTATCAAGTAGTACGATACTTCATTGTAGTGAACATTATACTGATGGTTTTCTTTTTGTGAACAGTAAGATTCGTTTGGCAACGGAAAATATGGACCGCAGAATACGCAGCGGAGTGTCGCACGAAGATGCTTGGAATCAGACCAGCATCGAATTAGCTCGTTGCGGGGAGGCTCACTGTAGAGCATTTCTAGTCATGAGATTCATTGAATCTGTTAGGGAAATCACGTCTGTGTCAAAAGAGTTGCGTGTCGTGTTGCAGCATCTCTGTGAATTGTATGCTGTGTACTGGGTGTTGCAAAGACTCGGCGATTTCCTTCAGGTGAGTACAGAATGTTCTTTCGTTTCATATATTTTTTTTATTTGATTATTTAGATGTTAGCAGTTGACTTTAGGCGGAGTGAAATGGTTGTCTTAAAGAGATATTTTGAGACTCGAGTGTTCGTAAGTTGGTCTGAAGGAACTTTCTCAACTGATTTTGTTTGTTCAGTTCTCGACATTGAGAAACGAGGATGTCCCATTGCTTCAAGCTCGGCTGGAAGAGCTGCTAGCTGCTATCCGTCCAAATGCTGTCGGTATTGTTGATGGTTTCGATATTCGCGACGAAATCCTTTGCTCGGCTCTGGGAGCGTACGACGGCAACGTTTACGAGCGATTGTTCGCTGAGGCCATGAAGAGCCCGTTGAATCAGAAAAGCGTGAACGAGTCTTTCGAGAAATATTTGAAACCATTCCTTAAGAGTAACTTGTAGTGCAATATCATTTTTACGATTTGATGGTTACATTCTATTCCGTAGATTTATAAAGGTGCCGAAGAGCGATGCAATCTATGGTTTATAGATTGTATCGCAGTCGGAAACTTGATGTTGTTGGACTTTGACTTTTTTTGTCTCGTATTCTTTTTTATACAACGAACTTTACTATTCCTTTACATCTTTTACATCGTTGGCACATTTATGGAGAATATAGAATATTATAAATTTATATGTAGGAGATTCTATGAATATATTTTTCTACTGCCTTTGTAGACTATTGTAAATATATAGAACAGTGAAAGGTCACTTTTACGGTTGCGGAGGAATAATTAACAGGTTGTTAATATTCCTTCGGTAGTGTTGGTTCGATTAAAGGGAGAATTTTGAATTGAAAAAAAGATCAGGTATTTTCTATGTACTTTTGCTATTAATAAAATAACGCATTGAAGTCGCAAAAAAAGACATATCGTTCACGTATCCTCCAACCGCCGATGCTTCCAATAAAATTATGTGCTTCGCTTTGTATAGAAATTAATTATTCATTTCTACGCAGAACGGTTACATTATACATGTACAATGTTTCTTTGTTAATTTTCTAATTATTTCCGCCGTTGAAACTAGAAATTAAAGGCATTAAGGGAGAAAGTAGAAGAAGAAAGATGATTTGGATTCCATTTATTGCAACTGATTTACCCTAAACACAATATGATTTTTTTTCTGTAGGTACTTTCGATACCGTACCTTAACCATTCGACTCGTTCCGATCGTTCGCTTAGGTATCGATATTTATTTGCGACCTTATCATCCAACATAACCTGTACATTGAATAGTTGTTTAAATAGAGTTCTCCTTCCAAGTCGACCCTATCAATACACTTAATCGTACCTTTATTACTACGCATATCATTACAATATATCCTCGAGACGTCTAGACGCATTATAAATAAGCTTATAAAATAGCGTCGAGCTATTTCACGAATCGATAAGATCGATTTAGAAGCAGTGAAAAAAGTTCGTTCACGAGAACGCGCCGATCGATGAAGTTTCTCGTACCTGAAAATATATATGGATCGACATCGCGGCAGGCGATTTTATAGAAACTGACATTACTTTATCTATATAACGAACGACGTTACGATCTCGAATCACGTGACGGGAATTTCAGGAGGGTTAGGGAGGGGAGAAGTGATACGCGATTGGCCGATCGCCTCCCGCGATGTTGACAGTCGACACAACGATCAAGTTTCAAACGCTGTTTGCCCGTAACGTAACATCCAACGATGGTGTTCGGTGTTAGACTACAAGAAGATAAAATGGAGTTGTTAGATTGTCACGGGGGACGAGAAAGAAGAAAACGAGAAGAGAATGTCGCCGATTGGACCGCGATGGTTTCCGTACGAAATTGGCGTTCCTTACGTAATACATGGCAGTATTGGCATGATATTTCGTTTACCCCGTACGTCAAATTGGACTCTGCAGAAATGACGCTCGTGTTCCTGCGACCCAGGTAGAAACATACTTCGTATCATTGAAATTCTTCTTGCTTCGGATTCCGCTCGACCAATGCCAGATCCTTGAATATTTTTATTTCTCTATTTTCCTTGCTCCAACCTACCGTTTTCACTTCCAATATTTATTTACATTCTACTCGAGCATTCTATACTACTGTCACCTGAAAAATCCGATAGCGATGAATAGAGAGAATACGATTTTAGTAGAGAAACTATTTTTCGAAATACCTACATATCGAGAAGTTTTTAACGTAGCTCGTAAACAACCTGGCATTGGCATCCAGCGTAGCTCTAAAATTGTCATAACATAACCTGCAGGCCGGGCGATTCAATCGTACAATTGAATGAAAAAAAATGCCGGATAGATATTTCTGTGGTTGCAAGAAAAACGCCACATGTCACAATTTCAAAAAATTTGAGTTTATGCATGAATTAAGCTTCATAGTATATAGGATTTATGTATTTTCCAGAAAGGAAGTCATGACAACAAATTCGAAAGGCTTAAAAAAATAAATCAATTTAACTGATGTCCTATTTTAAAGCATTAGTGATCAAAACTTCAAACGGCAATATTTCGAAAGTATGTGACATGCGGCGTTCTTCCTGACAACCACAGATTTTTCCCGGGCAACAGGTTAAGACATGCGCAGATCTTCGGGGGCTTAAACGCTACCAGTACCGGTCGCTTTTGAAAATTCAAATATCGCGAGGCACGAGTGTGAATCGCGGTGAATGCGATTCGCATGATTGGTCGTTGCGGGCGGCAATAAATGCGACGGTTCGTGTACGTAAAATCCATATTATTATTGCACAGGACATAATAGTGACATAACGTTATATATAAGACATTATAGCCGCATAACATCGTATATATAAGATTATTTATTACGAAGTATGGTAATCCTCCAGAGTGTTCTCGCAACTGCGCGCGTCAGATGGAAACGTCGATAGTTGCGTACTGTTGATTGATACCGCGACCCTAATGGAGTATTAAAAGATACCGCTATGTTTCCTACGAAGAAGAGACAAAGTTTTTTTCAGTTTTATTTGTTTTTTTTTTCCTTTGGAAATATGCGAAGAGACGCGCGCTTGTTCAAGATGCGGTTCCAACCGAGCAAAAGTAAAAGAAATAAATTACATCTAAATCGTTACCAATTCATTTATTATAAGTTTACAAATAAATAGATCGATCGAGCAGTGGAAATTTATAAATGCATCTGAAATGAAAATAATGCATCCTTCAAGAAGGTATGCACGTCGTGAATGGAGGTATACATAAGAAATTTGATAAGGGACAGTTTCCGAAGATGAAAACTTTGGTAAGCCAATCGTAGAATATTCATTGATTTCGGTGTCGTTGATAAATAAATAAAAATAATTTTACTCGGCTAGGATCGCATGTTAAATCGCTGTGATACGTGGCGGGAAACAATGCCTCCTAGATGGCGCGACTAACAATCGATTACGAGTTTACCCTACAGTTCCGAATAGAGGGAACGTTACGATATCGATTAGTCATTAACTTCGTGACACTTAAAAACGTAAAAAAAAAGAAAGAAAAGGGAAAAGAAGAAATAGCAAAAATCGCGTAAAAATTGAGGGGATACGAACAATTCCCATGTCTCGGTCGGTGGCGGGAAGTCAATAGTATCGATTGGGCGAATCTTTCGATCTCGTCTGTTCTACCTGGGAAGAGGCGAACGTCGCGCGATGTTACGAATCATGAAACCAAGGAACGTCACGGCAACGATCACCGCGGGATATCACCGGAATAGTGAACGGAGGTTAAGTGAAGCGACAGGGAAGGATCCATGGATCTGAGGATCGGGAGAAAGGGAGATCGCTTGGTCCTACGTGAAAAAGTCAATAAATTATTACAATGTACATCGCGATACTCGACCATGGGATATAGATACCGTGGACGAAAATTCTTGGAACAGATAGACGTACTGTTCGTTCAACTGAAGTTTAGAGCAACGTCACGTGATTTGTCCAGGAACGTAGCTACAGAAACGGGGAGGGCCCCGTGAACTTTCTAATCGGTCGACTGCGAACGTTGACACGCGACTTTTGACAATTTGTTTTTTTTATACTCGAATTCGTAGGAACTGAGGTAACATGGAATCTCTATCGCGCCCGCCATTTTTCGTGCTTTAATCCGAAATTGAACGGACAGTACACGTGTATGCGTGTTGCTGTTTTTCCCCTCTGTTTTTCATACCTCCTTCGTCAGTTTCTTTTCGATATATGGCATAGGCGTATTTTTCAGTCGAACGACGAAGAACCGTGTGTATTTATGTATACATATTATGTGTGCGCGCGTGTGTGTCGACGCTTGCGCACGCGCCCCTCTCGGGAGACGGTACTGCGCGCGCTCGCGCGGGAAATTTGGACGCGTTCAGTGTCCATGGCAAATATAGAATCTCTCTCGACCAGCAGAAGAAGCCTTTCTCCTTAAAATACAAAAGGTGTTCCGTGATTCCGGGGTGGAAGAAGGGAACGTAAGCGAACTTTCCTTTTTCTCCACTTCATTTCGTTTCATTTCATTTCATTTCATTTTATTTCGTCGTTCTCGTGCCTCGACGGAGGATCGAGCGATCGGTTGCGTACAGCTAGTCACTGACTGTGCTTGAAATGGCACGTTGAGTTTCCCTCTTTATCCGCTAAGTGCATGGCAATCGATGCAACCGCGTTCAAACGAACCGTTCCCGTCGCGAGGGTGCCGTTCAATTCTTGTCTTGCCGCTGTTATCTTTTCTCTACCTCTCTCTCTCCCTCTCTCCCTATTCTTTCCTCATCTATAAAAATGAAACGCGCGCAAAAAACGTCTAGAAAACGAATTCACTCGATTTCGCGTCGTCCTAGGGATTTCTAAGTCCTCCAGGAACGATCTATAAAAGCTAGATGATTATCTACAAATTCGAATGGGGGGAGTACACGACTGAAATTAGATTAAAATGCACAGACGCGGGCGTAAGAATAAATAATTCCCTAGGATAGAGACATATCTTACCATAGAGAGTCTAACACGATTACGGTTTGTGCCATCCGACGTCGAAAAACCACGGGGTAAACGATAAAAAAGGAAACGGCAGAACGATCTAATCATCGATATGTAAAGTCAAGTAATCGTACCCGCGGAATTTTCCAAAAAACTCATCGACTTCCGAATGCCCGTTTCGTCGCGTTCGAATTCAATTGTCGGACTCGCTGCGCCTTTATTTTTTCTTCGGTTTTTGGTCGACACGTTCCGTTCGCGTCGCAACGTTCGTTGCTATCGAAATTGGAACGCGTTGCTCGCGAGAGATCCGCAACGTTTCAAAAGAAAAATCGAGCCGATAACCTAAATTAGAATCTCACCTATCGATAAACTTGTCTAAGATATCTATACCTTCCAGCGGTCAACGAGCGATCGATACAAAAAAAGAGAACGCATTCAGATTGGGATAAAACAGAAAGAACTACGAAAACAACAGCCGACGAGAAAGCTTAAGAGAAAATAGTCCCGCGAAAACACATCGGACGCTTTTCGAATTAAAATCGCGTGTCCGTTCCCGGATGACCAGTCCGAGAACGCGAAAACTTCCTAGACAGTGAGAAACTTTGACGGGCCAAGGTTCCACTGGTCAAAGCTTTAAAAACTGGAACTCGGTGAATCGTTGACCGATGAAAACCGATTGAATAAAATGGGGCGGGGCCGGGGTTGACCAGTTGCGGGCACGGGTTGCCCCGCGGGGCTCTGCTCTGCTCCGTTGAGTGAGTGAACAACGAAGCCACGCCCACAGTGGGCACTTTGCTTGGGGAGGGGAGCAAGATCGAAGCTCTGCGATCCGGAGCGTTGCTCTCCGGGGCAATGCGCAGCGCTTCCAGGGCAAACGGTGCTCGCAGTGGCTCTACAAACGAGGTCGCGGGGTTTTGCGTCGGAAAGAAATCACGGTTGGCGCAACGATCCTTCTTCCTTCCCTCCTTCCACCTTGGGAGCGGGTGGGCGGGCGGGGAACAGAATGATTAACGATTATACCAGCAGCGTTTATCGGTCACGAATTTTCGCGCTCTCAGTCCTGTACAGGGGGAGGGGGTGTGGGCGTATACGTACGCCTAAATACATATACGCTCTGCGAACGCGCTGTAAATGCATCTGGAATAATAGCCGCGACCTAGCGCCGACGAGGACTGGGCGAGCTTCGGTTTGCTACCCTTCTCCTTCGATCAGCGCGCCGCATATGCCCGCGTGTTCTACACTTAACACTGAAACCGCGAGTGTCCTCTTTCTCTCTTTCACTCACTCACTCATTCACTCACTCTCACTCTCATTCTCGTTCTGATTCTCACTCTCACTCTCTTTTTCTGTCGGAGGCGGAGCCTATCGACCGAACACGTCCGAAAGAAAGGAGGAAAAAGCTGCACCCGAGAGCTACCTATCTGCGACGTTAGGGGGCGTTAGGGCGGCGAACGAAAGCGTTGCGATGGCCAAAGGGTGGCTGTCCACCCTTTGCAGTGATCAATCTCGAACGGAGACAACGGTGGTTAGAGGGGGGTGATGGTGGTGGTGGTGGTTTACCGATCGAGGTCTGGGTTAGCGAAACGGAAAAGCAAAGCGGCGGAGAGAGGATTTGATTCGATTCGATATAGCATCATGGTTGTGATCGAAGGATGACGGAAAATAGAGGTTGTGCGCTGACGCTATCCCCGTTGACGACGGAAGCCAACCCCCGGCATGGTGTGGTTTTGTTGCTGACGACGATTGTTGTGTTTTTGCGACGAGGCTTGTGTTCCGCGGGACACACAGAAAACAGTTTTACAAGAGCCTTGCGCTGCGAGATTTTCGCGGCGGTAGGCGGTTGGCGGCTGGCGGCTGGCGGCTGGCGGCTGACGGCGCTTTAATTCGGTCGAAGGACATCGTCTTTCTCGGCGTTAGTGTCGTGGGGCAAAACTCGGCGATGTCAAAGCCATAGAGCTTAGGCTTCGCCGCCTCAAGCGTAGAACTCTCGATTGTGATGCGGCGCGCCCGATTTCGGGAACGCCTGCGCCGCCGGCGATCTCCTCGGCTCGTCCAGGGCGTACGAGCCCTCATCCTTCTTGCGCATCCTGTACACGATGAACATCACCACCAGGATCGCGCATAGCAGGCCTACGACCGCTCCTCCAATCACCGCTGCAATTTTTAAAAACACTCCGATTAGTTACCATTTCACACCCTCTCCGATCGACTCAACCCCCTGCTACCTTTTCGCTCTAAAGTACTCGGCAAATGCTCTATACTGTTAGAACATCTTCGTTTTTATTAGCCTAGGGCCAATATTTTCTACGATATTTGATAACATTGCACTCGGTAGCGTGGCAGGGGGTTGAATCCATCAGCTGCAGAAACATGACCGGTGAAATACGAAGATCTGCGAAGTGCAGGGGGACATACAGGCTGTCTCATCTGACTCTGCGCTCTTAATTGTTTAGGTCATTAACGTATTAGTTGTCGGAAGCCTACTAACAGGCTTCTGACGACTGTGCTGTGTTTGCAACGAGATTAACCCCTCGCACTAGGATTTTCTTTCCTAGAAGAAAAAGTCGATGAAACGCAAATCAGTGAAAAATGATAGATAGGTCAGTGTACATGAGTTGAACAATTCGACTAAGGTGGAGTGGGGTAAGTCCGTCTACGGGGCAAGTCCGTTAATTGGGTGTTTTTATTATAATATGAACGAAATTTCTCTAGCTTGTATTTATTAATGTAGTGTAAGTTAGTACGAACTATTCTACATACATGTCGCCCAAGAATAAAGGTGCTCCCCTCGCTTAAATCAACCAATGCCAAACAGTCACGTTCGAGGTACACGTACTACTTTGAGGTTACCCTCGAACGTGCAATAGTTTACAAGTTATTAATATATTCTGTGTTGTTATTTCAGGTAAGTACAACAAATATTGATGTACGTTTATATTAAATAAACCGGCTTTATTGTATTTTTTTTAATTTATTGAGAAAGACATTAAGATGATCTTGCCCCGTAAATATTACTACACAGGACAAGTGCGTACTATCATGGTGGGGTAAGTCCGTACTGTATGGGTAACTATAAAACTAAACAATATATTTAATGCAATAAAAAGCATTTTGTAGCAGGCTTGATAATTCTTTTCTTGCCCCGTAGCACGTGAAACAAGGTTCGAAAGCATGTTTAAACTTTGTTTTAATATCACTCTATCCCCTTTCATATTTCAGCATAAAAGTACTTGTTTGTTTAAAAATGGATAACTATAAAACTAAACAACATAATTTAATGCAATGAGAAGCATTTTACAGCAGATTGTTAATCATTCTTTTCTTGCCCCGTAGCACGTGAAACAAGGTTCGAAAGCATTTTTAATTCTCAGAGGCGGACTTGCCCCATTTTCGGGGCAAGTGCGTCCTAGTTGACACTTTGTACAATATCCTATCAAAATGATAATTTTCAAGCAAAATTAGAATCCTACATAATACTAATTCATCGGTAATAACTGTGGCAAGAGTTTGATACCAAGAACGTTAAGTTTTTACATACCAGACTGAAAATGCATCAGTTTAAACTCCAACTTTGCAAAAACTACGGCGGACTTTACCCCACTCCACCTTACATGATTTGCGCCTTGTTAACCCTTCCAGGACAAGTGTCGCGAGACGAAGAAAACATTATGGATATTTTAAAAAACCCTCGTCCGCGAAGGGTTAATTGATAATAACATATCCGCAGACTGGCAATGATAATAGTGGACACGAATTTCGCAGAGTAGCGCGACGGTAACCGTTTGTTGCGCCTGTATCAAGTTCCGATAGAACGGAGCTGGGCAAATCAGAAACGGCTTAAGTGGCTTTACGGGAACAAGGGATTCATAATTCACCGCGTGAAATATTCAGCGTTGTTAATTACGTAGCGCGTTTATTATGCGCGGTTCGGATCGGTTAACTTAACCCAGAACGTTTCCTCGGAGTTTCTCCCCGCGCCCTCGTGAATAAATACCGGCTCTCTCTCTCTCTCTCTTTCCCCCCTCTCTCTCCCTCACCCTATCTCTGCCGCGGAATGTTGATTCGCGCGTTGCCCTTATACTTGGCCGCATAACGCCAAGGGAGCGCGTTAATAAATAACGTAATCCGTCGACGGGCGCAAAACCCGGGACCCGTAACAATTCCCGCTGTTCAAAGACATTCCCTTCCCGTCAATTTCCAATGTTCGACTGATTGCACAAACGGCGTGATTAACATTTTGCCCGGCGAACCGTGCTCTCGTGCTCGTGATCGTTCTCTCCTGCTCGCGTTCTGATCAACCCCCGTAGAAAACCGCCGAATCAATCGCCTGGCAACGAATTCATTTTAAACCCGTTTCTTGCGAACGAGAAAGAGTATTAATTTATTAGGTTGGCGGGGAAGTGCTGTCGTAATTTAAAGAAAACATTTGAATCATTTTATAAAAATATGATGTGATATAATTTCCATTATTTTTTAAATAACTTGTTGCCATCTTTCAGATAACCTGTCAATTCCTGTTTCTGGATGACCAGCAACATGTGTTTCGATTTACAAGCAAAATTACTTTCCCACCAACGCACAGTGATCGATTCCTTGATTCCAGGCGGACAAAATGGTAAATTTGATTAACTTCAGATATCTTCGCTGCCGTTCTATGTTGTTTACGAACATTTATTTATTCGATATATAACCTAATATTTCGATTGCACGTGGTTATTACGACGTAATACGGCGTTAAAGTTTTGTCTTTGCGAAATACTATAAATAAGCTAATTCTTCTCCATCGTATAACTTGTTTGTTTGTTGTTTAAATTATTATCTAAAAAATGGAGCGTGTAAGCGAAGGTAAGTATTTAATTTTTACATATCGGTATAATTTTATTTTGCCGTGTATATCATATACAACAGGTTAACTAATAATATTATTTAAGAAGAGGTCAAATTGTATAACTTCATTCCTCGGACTCGGCCAGACTTCGTTCTTTGATAGTTTTGAAGAATACTTATTTCAAAATAATGATACTAAATATCGCTTGCCCGTTTTGGCCCGTTAGTCATTTATATCATTTTTTAGAAAAGGCATGGAGTATGCCACGAAGACTGATGTTTGAAACCTGGTATTCAACAAGTTCTAAAGATACCAAATCCAAAGTTGATGCAATAATAGGGCTGATTCTAAACTTTTTTAACATCGAAGCTATTAATGATTCAGCAAAAAATATTTTGCATACAAAAATTACAAGTTTTTGCAAAAGAGTCCAAGAAAAATGGCAGAAATGCCATCGCACTATCGACCGCTTTTTAAAAGAAAATAGAAAAAAAATGTAGAAGACATATTTCATATGTTACTTCTAACGTCCGATCCACTTATAAGTAGTAACAGGAAAATTACTAAAAAATGTTCTAAAGAATTAGCAGCGGAGGCAAAAAGTTTACTCAAATCACCTTAAAAAAGGTACGAGATTTACATATGACAATTATAATTTATAATAATTTAGGATATGCACCTTTGTCATGCACATTCCTTATTATAATTTTGTAATTTTGTATTATATTTTCGTACAACTTTATCTAATTTTTAAATATAAGTTAAGATTAATTCTTTTAATTTTGTGTATTGTGTATTCATGTATTTAAACAAAAACTATAAAATATTTAATTTATGTTATTTTCACAAATGTTACAATTAATTGTTTTATTTGTCCATTATAAAGAAATTATATAAATCGTTAAAGTTCATGTTGTTTTTATACATTTGTCATGATTTCTGAGAAATAAGACTATATTACTACAAGAAAACACAAAAATTTGAATTTTGTCCACCTAGAATCGAGGAATCGATCACTGTGCAACGTAATGTTTATTTTACCGCAGTCTATTCGGTACTCGGTTCTACGATAACGTAATTGCGTTTTCTAATGTATTCGGAAATGTTTCGGATCGGTGTAATGGTTTCATGGAAAGCGAAAATTTGTCGAACAGGGGGGCTTACCTGCCAGCACGCCTGGCTGAGCAAAGAAGGAGCTGGCGCGGTCCTCGTGTTTCGGATTCATGTAGACGTCTGTGTTGTCCGAGTGGTCGCCCTCGCCACCTGAGGGCTCGATTACATCGGCCTCGTTGTCGGGTCGGTTTACAGTCTCTACGATGGTCTGCAACGGGACACGGCTTAATCAGTTTAATCCGTTTAATTCGGCTGGCCAACGAGCAGGGGCGGCGGCATGCGTTTTCAAACAAATCTAATAACCCTTCTTAACGTTACACGCGCTTTACCGGGTTATCCGCTCGGATTTCTCCCGTTTCAACCGCTTTCTTCTTCGAACTTTCTACCGCGGATGAGAATTCCCACCGCGTTATAAGAAACTCGGAATTAGCACGAATCGGACCGAATTCGATTAAACTTGATAGAAATGAAATCGCAATTTTTGTTCCGCGTTGTAGTAGGTTTCATTGTAATTCCATAACATTGTGATTCAATTGTACTCGCGATCACGGTAATCGACAATTGAATAAATTGCACAGTTTGAACAACGTAACGCAATTACAGCGTGAATCGAATTACTATGACATTGAAGTACAATGCAGTTGCATTACTGCGTAATTAATTCAATTAGCACAGCTGTGGCGATAGTCACCTTTTCCTTGGTCTTGACTACGTGTTCATCGACTAAGTGTGGCTCTTCCGGCTCTGTCGGCCTGTTGTTGGGTACCGCAGGGTCTATCCTGTTGTTGTTGTTGTTGTTGAAATCTGGCACGCGAGGATCTGGCATAGGGGCAGGAGAGAATCATTGCGACAAATCTTTCATGATTTAAACGTTTCAAGTGTCGAGAGATGTGCGCCCGAGAGCGACTTGCATTCTTGTTACGAGAGGCGTGGAAGCTATGAGAGAGGTCGCGGAGACTGAAAACCACGTAGCGAAACGAACGAGAACACCGAGAATCGAAGAAAACGAGACTCGGCTATTAATATCGTGAGTTTCACGCGTTTCCGTTCCGTTGAATAGCAAAAGAGAACAGTCGTACCGTTATCGTCGTCGCCGTCCTCGTCGTCGGGGCCAAGGCCGCTACCGGATGATTCAAGGTCGTCGTGACCTTCGCTGCCACCTCGACCAGAACCCTCCAAAGGTTCCTGGTCGTCTAGGTAGAGATCGTCTGGGAAGGAGTTGTACGTCGCGCTCGCGCCCGGCGTCCTCTCCTTCTCGGTTTGGTCCTTCTGCGAACAGACGTTTCGACGAACTTATAATCAATGGTAATTAATAGAAAAAACAGACCACGGCTAATCGCCACGGTCTCCTATATACTTATACTTTTTTTAACCCGGTGTCGTTCCATTTTTATTATATAAGGTGAGATAATTGCGGAGGATGCGAAGGAAATAATTCGATACCCATTAATCTGACGCTTGCGCCCATAATTATGAAAGTGGTCTCCAATTCATGTTAATTCCATGTAATTTTTACGATATCGTCAAAAATTAACCGTTAGATAGCGCTTGTTATTTTAACATTGTATAGAACTCGTTTAATATGATTTATGTCTTAGGCCACTTTCATAATTACGTGGACATTTGTCTCTCCTTTGTTCGATATTTCGGAAGGAACTGGCCGCGATTATGGGTCGCTTAATTCTGAATCTATCGTCGAATTTGTCCCCGGAATTGTGGACCACCCTGTAGACGTCGGATAACGAAGCCGCTACCCAGACAGAGCGCGTTGTCTGTCTTTTTGGTCTTTCTTTTTTGCTTCCTCGCATCATCTCCGGCCTGGTCTCGAAATAGAAACCATTCCCGAGACGTGCGCTTGCGTTTGCTCTCGAATTACCGCACGGCGTACGGTGGCATCATCAAAACAACATTTCGTTCTTTTTTCTTCCTCCCCTTTTTCTTGTTCTCTTGCGTGTCGAGTTGTTCCCGACACTCTGCTCGGCTGCTGCTTGCAGCGGGACGCGTATCGGAACAGGATTGTTCACTTTCTAGCGAGAAACAACGGAAATATAATCTTACACAGTTCTATTGCTAGACTGCGGATATCTTTAGGCGAAATCAAAGTTGTCTGCATGAATTGCTGGACAGTCCTTGCTGGATTTCCTCCCTTTCTGTAATCATCTTCATAAGTTGAAGATTTTAAAGAAAAGAAATCCGGAGTCTATTAAATCAGAAGCATATTTAAGAAAAATATTTTTTTCATTTACCAATCTATTCATCTTTGCATTTTTTTATTAGGAAATCTCTTATGAGACTTACTACAACGTAATGCACATTACAGAGTATTACAGAGTATAGCGAATAACGAGGACGTTAGTAACATTGTGAGAAAGAAAAGAAGACCCTTAGACACGTAGTTTGCAAGTATTTAAAAAGACTATTATATACATATACGCACGCCATAATATTAAGTTATGTTACTAAGCAAACTATGTCCAGCGATAACACTGTCCAACACCAAATTTGTTCCCTAATTACTGTTGGGTCCTTCGTATAGAGTTTTTTTGCGCTGATTCCGAATCTGTTTTTAATTTTCTTCCTATACGCACAGTTTTTGAGAAACATGACTTTGAAAAAAAAACATATTTTTCAACTTTGAACAAATATTGTGATGTTATTATAAAAGATATTGAATTCATATTTACAGCAAAAGATTCCTTAGACTTTCCCGAATACAGTGATATCCAATATTAATACATTATGATTGTTTAAACATGTTTAAACGATCATTAAAGACGGAGAGACACCACTTTTTCACCAATTTTTGAGGATATTTTTCAATTTATCTCAAAAAATAGGGGTCCAGCGGAAAATCGAACTATACCATGCGATAGAGCAGACTTTTATCTTGAGAAACCCCGCTTTGAAGTTTGAAACGTCGACGTTTCTTTCGAACCAGAAAGCAAAATATCTTCGCCCGACATGAGTTGCCGCCAGTGGCGCTCACCATTACAATGGTCCTTCGCCGCTCCGTATCCCGTCGCTGCGCCGTATCTCGTCCCGAGCGCCACTGGCGGCAACTCATGTCGGGCGAAGATATTTTGCTTTCTGGTTCGAAAAAAACGTCGACGATCCAAACTTGACAGGGTGGCTTCTCGAGATAAAAGTCTGCTCTATCGAGTGGTATAGTTCGATTTTCCGCTGGACCCTTATTTTTTGAGATAAATTGAAAAATATCCTCAAAAATTGGTGCAAAAGTTGTGTCTCTCCGTCTTTAATGATTGTTTAAATATGTTTAAACATTCATAATGTATTAATATTTGATATCGCTGTATTCGGGAAAGTCTACAGTATCTTTTGGTATAAAGAACAATTCAATATCTTTTATAATAACATCAGAATATTTGTTTAAAGTTGAAAAATATGTTTTTTTTTCAAAGCCATGTTCCTCAAAAACTGTGCGTATAGGAAAAAAATTAAAAACAGATTCGGAATCAGCGCAAAAAATTCTATAAGAAGGACCCAATAGTAAATAGGGAACATAAAAAAAGTTGAAATTTGTTGGACAGTGTAATTGAAATCCTGCTTTGGGAGGGTTTCGGATACATTTTTTCCTCTGTTTGTTATAGATTGCGCTGCCATAGTATGAAGGATACTTTACTCTAAAATTACTTTGTTTAAGAGTTATGACTTCTTTTTCCCGAACGCCCATATATTCAACACATTGTGCGACGTGACAAACGACTTCCAGGAAGACGAAGAACGTCGCTTTCTCTTCCTGGATTCTGCAGTGACGACACGCCGAACTATCGTGGAAAACTTCGGAAAGTAGTTCCGAAAGAAACCGAGGGCAAATATATTGGCCTGTATTACTCGGAAACGGCTTCGGTGTAGAACAAGACGCTTGTTCAGCGGCCATTATAGGACCACACGCGAGACTAATGAAAGATTCAGTAGTTTTTCATTGAATTCCCAGAGTAGCGGAGTTAACACGCGCATAAAAATCCGCAGTGGGATCATTAGAGTCCCGCGGACTGCGTCAAGGCGAACGTCGAGCAATGGCCACCAGCGACTTCCGGTTAGCAAACGCCACTGGCATGCCGAGTGACACGCGATAAAGGCCAGCATAACAAACGGCGCCAGCAATCGCGATTGTCTCTCCCTATCGACCGGCCAAGACGACTAAACTTAAACTTCAACGACCAGAGGGACCTTGGTGCAGAAACCTTGGAAATGTGCTGTTTAATCGAATTCTGCCTGTTGACATTTTATTTATTCTTAGTCGAAAGAATCGGACGACCTTCGAGGATTTTGTTATTTCTCTCGGTGGACGTCTAAACATTTTTTGGAACAGAAGCTTTCGAACCTTTTTCGAGGCTTTTGCAAAGGGTTAAGTGGCAGGATGCAACTGCAATCGTTTCCCGTCGCTTCGGAGGAGAGTTGCGGTATTTTTTTCCGGGATTCGGTAATTCGTCGAGAGACCCCATTGAACTTTGTCGTGTATCTCTCGGAAACAGCGTACGCGGACAATCGCGCGACGGCAGAAGAGTGTGCACACTGTATACTGCACACTGCAGACTGCACACACAGGACGCGCCGTTTATATACACGCTGTACAATCAAATAGGGACCAGTTGTCCGCCGGACGATGTTCCCGGGCTCGAAATTTCACCGTTCAACCAGAGGAAACTAATCACGCCTCTACAGCGCCGCCATATGGCACGTTCCTGTTTACAGAACGGCAGTTACGACCGGCCTGGAAAGAGCGCTCGTCCCGTTCCCGTCGCCCATCGCTGCGTTGGCAAACTATAATATGCACTCGATCGCATAATGAGTCCCAATCGCGGATGCGCACCGCCTGCTCCACGAGAGAGATCCAAAGATCCGCAATCTACGATGATCGATCGCTGTTTCATTTGTCTGACCCTTGTGCTCGGCAAATTGGAACGCTTATATTTTCAGAATTAAATTGCATCATAGTTGACGGTCCATACTGCAATGCGTGCGTGCTGTTGAGGGTCAATTAACTTGTGTATTCCAGCAAGAAGAATCGGAATTGATAGCAAAGGTCTGCTTTGGAATTGAATTGATCTGATCAGTGCACGGGGGTTAAGCAATATCTAAGGAGAAAATGATGGCACCTGGATACTGGCACGACAACGAAAGAAAAATGGGCAGGCGTTGATCGCAGCGCGACCTTGGCGCAAGGTGAACGAAAAAATTTCGCAGCGCGGCAACTTCGTGCTGCAACGTAAACACCAGTTGACCCAGAAGTCCGCAGTGCAATAAAACCGCGTTACGAAAATACTGCGTGTTTTCCTGCTGCGCCAGTTGTAACTCGGAGGTCGCGAGACAGCGAGTCGGTATAGCGAATCCAGTGGGCTAGCTTGAAAGAAGGAGAAGTTTACTCGACGATGGTGTCGTAACACGAGGAAAATGGAACTTCGGCCGCGGAACTAGGCCGGGACTGCAGCGAGCTGCTCCCCTTTTCAATTTACAGTTACTCAAAACAATTTCATATTCGAACGAGACAGCTTAAGACTGCTGTTTTTCAAGCGGAATGTCTCGAACGTATGTGGGAGAACCAGCTACTGGTTAGGCTCGGAGAATCTGGAATTCCATGCAACAGCCAGATTGAAGGATGCGGCACCAGGTGCTCGAGGATCTCGTTACCGGCGTCTGATCGAGTTACCAATCAACGACCTCCGTTGCATCGGAGACCTGACGCAACAGCGAAAACACTGCATCGTTTCCTGGCGACTTTTCGAGTAGCCGCATCTTGACTGCATCCCCTAACGTCACCGTGCGTCCTCGCTTCTCCAGCTTTCCTAACTGGGAGGTCTAAATAAAATAAAAACGTGGTAAAATAACCGAACTTTTTGGCGTTCCGACACGATTCGGGAAATTACAACGAACTCAGCACAGCCTCTGAAAGACATTCCACAAACTGCTTACCAGGTCTGCTTGCGGAAGTGGGAACGCCGCTGGAAGAAGCGTACGACGAAGGTAGCAAGGACGAATAGTCCGCATGTAGGTCGAAAAATTAGAAAAGTAAAATTCGGTCACTTTTCGAGCAGGTATCGTATATTGGTGACGCACCTCTTCCCTGCAGGGAGTCCGCGACTAGAGGCACAAGGTTGCAGGTGCAACGACCGAGGATGCACCGGGCCCACAGGATCGTGCGTACGAATGCATCGCGCGGCGAGAGCGTGTTCCTCGCAGCTGATCGATAACACGAATTTCGTCCTCCCGGGCAGAGAGAGGTGGTCGTAGAGTATCTCTCTCACTCTCTCTGTTGCGCGCGTGCTCTCACGAAAGGGGAAACAACGATACCGAAGAGCAACGGATGGCAACGCACACCCTGGACCAGCGTTTTCCCGATTACTGATCGGGCGTCGAGCCTCTCGGACTTTTCTCCGGGAGAGAATCCGTTCTCCTTCTCTGTTCACGAGACGGGTGTTTTTCGTCCGTGCGGAAGAAACGCAAGAATTGCGCGGGCGCGCGCGATGTTATCGACCACTTTCGCGTATTCCATCGCGCCCGCACACGTTCCGCTCCCTATTCAACAAAGTGTCACCGCTCTCGTTTCAACACTGCCTCTCTCTCGCTCACTCTTTCTCACTCTCTCTCACTCTCTCGTTCTCTCTGTCGACACAGCCTGCCTCTGTCGGAGGCCTACCACCCCTAAGGTCAAGGTTGTCCTCGAAATCCTCTTGCCCTCCCCTCCCCAGTTTCCACTACCGCGTTTCACATCCATGATTCGATCGCGGTGACACACACACACACGCTTACATACGCACACATACACCGATATGCGAAACTCTGTGAGAGGACTGTCGTCCTGGTGATCGAACAGGTTCGAGAGATGTGTTCACACGACGATCATACTCACGAGAGCGCTCCGGGGGCCAATTCCGGGGAACTGCGCGGCCGACGCGAAACCGACCCCGAGAATCCACGGAATTTCGCGAGATAGCCCGCGAGATATGCTTTTCTGCGAAGTAGCGACTGCACTGACGTAGTACGGACTCGGCACTGTAGACGGCACTGCTCCAGCCATCTATATATAGCTACCGCACAGATAAAACGGGAGGATCTGGCCAGGACTGTACCATCCAGCATCCGGGATCCGCGATTTTTCGAGCTATGTTCGTTCCAGCGCACACACTCGGCCAGAATCGCAAAAAAATCAGGATAAAATCCGTGTCCCTGGTCGTTAGACATTATTCATTACCGATAGAATTGTTTTAGACGTTTCTCGGGGGTTGTAGTGTCTAGTTCTGGTATTATTTGCTTCCAAAAAGGAGAAACCGTCTGTAGAAAACTACCCTTACCCCGGGTATTCGATCTAAGAAATTAAAAATGTGCTGGTTCATCAGCACGTCATGTCTTGTAATGTTCTTCGGATAATTTAAGGGCTTGTCTATTTTCCAATTCAACAATTTCTAATGATTTTGTAGCATCGTCTCCTCTCCTCTGAGGCCAAGGGATCCTCGAACGCCCCATTCTTCTTCGTTCCTTGGATTCGTCCTCCTTTCGACGATGCTACCCCAATTCTCTGGCCGAATTATCCAGAAATTCAACCGAATTACTAAATCACTGAATCTCCTACAATCTCTCTTTCTCTCTCGGTATCAGAATTGGCGAGACCTAACGAAAGATTGAGAGCCCGCGAGGAGGCGATTCGCTATACCAAATCTCATTTATTTCAGCAGAGAAGATGGACAAGTTCGCTTAAATATGTATGGGTCTCCGACCTTTTTCGCTGCTAGATTGCATCAATGTTTCAACGCCCTGCTTCGGTGCTTCGTGCCAAATCGATAATTATTAGATTGCTGGTCTTATGTACTTAAAAAGTCGGTGTTGTCGAACAGTTAACTAGATTTCCGTCTTCCTCCGAGCGTAATGTAACACGTTTCATCGATAAAAATCTCCGCGGAAATCTGCAGTCTAACAGTGGAAAATCATAAGACACCGACACATTTGCTCTATAATTTCTGTCACAGAATTTCCATAGAAGGAAAAAGAACGTCTACAGACATCGACTCTGACGGGAATAGAATTTCATTCCGTCTTCAAAGAAACGAGCAACTATCAGACTTCGGTATGCAGATTCTATAAGAAAGCGTCATCTTGAGCCTGACAACGGTGCTATAAGCGAAAGGGTTAAAGTAATATACATATAAGCTCCGGCGCATTCGATATTTTTTCACGGGGGAATACGGAAGCAGGTACGTGTTGCTTCGCAGATTTTCGAGAGTCGATACGATACGGGGAGGGGGAGAGGGGGAGGGGGTAGATGGTTTCTGAGACGCGATAAGTCGACTGATCAGACTATCCGTTCAGTATACAGCCTCCCGTTGGATGCACGGGATATTGAAAATCCAGTCTGTGCATGTGACGCGTTCCCACCGCGTGGGACCCGTCTCGTCGTCTATTTGAATAGGATCGGAATCTTTCATATTGGATCCGAATCCAAGAATCTTAACTCTACTCCCGTCCTCGCGGTCTCGCGTTTCGCGACGTTTTTCTATGCGTTCGTTTACACTGAAAGGAACACGTCCCGGCAGCCACACGCACACACACACGTACACTTCCTATCGCAAGGCTGATAACGCACGCTCGCAGAAAACGCATCGCCACCCGGATCCAGAAATCCACTCACCTCCGCTTCACCGGAAATATCAATATTATTTTTACGTTCGTCGCTTCGAGGCTCGTTATGTTTATTTTATTACGACGTTTTCATCTCGCCGCAAACTTCTACTATTTTTCTTATAGCCAGTCGTTCTTTAGGTTCGCTTAGAATTATTTGGTGAAAAAGCGGGAGTATCGAGTTACGTTTCTATACATTTTGAAAATTTGTCCAATCCGTCGATGTATCGAGTTGACGATTTATTGTTGTGTTAGTCGGGATTTTTATCATCTGTTTATTTTAATGGACGAGGTTTTGGAAGCCTTTTTATAGACAACGCTTAGCGCATTAATTCTTTGTTATAGTGTAAAAGTCATTTCTTTTGCATGCATGTACTGTAGACAGTGTTGGGCAAATTTTATTTTAAATAATTAAATAATAAATAAACGTGTGATTTTAATTGCAAATAATAACTAAACTTTTTATTTAAATAGATTATTATTTAAAAAGATTATTTATTATTTGGATTCAGGTGCAAAAAACAAATAAATAGTAGTTTTTGGTCTTCTCTTATTTCTTGTATTTTGTATTCTATCTATACAGGGTGTCCCAAAATTCCTTCAACAGCCGGAAATGGGAGGTTCCTGAGATTATTTGAAACAATATTTTCCTTTGCAAAAATGTTATCTGCGGCTTTGTTTAGGTGTTATTAACGAAAAACACGGACCAATCAGAGCGCGACCTAGACGCGAGTTGGCATAGTAGTCATGGCGCGCCAGCTGTCTATTGGCTGACTGTGCCAACTCGCGTCTAGGTCGCGCTCTGATTGGTCCGTGTTTTTCGTTAATAACTCCTAAACAAAGCTGCGGATAACATTTTTGCTAAGGAAAATGTTGCTTCAAATGATCTCAGGAACCTCCCATTTCCGGCTGTTGAAGGAATTTTGGGACACCCTGTATACAATGATGAACACGTGCGCGTTTTTTGTCTGCTATAGCGACCTATTTGTCAATACAAATAATAATTGAAATTGTATTTGTAAATAACAATTAACTTTATTATGTTAATAGTAATAGTAATAGGTCGAGTAGTAAACAGACACTGCGTCGAGGGAGGGGCCGATATCTGCTCGCGATAGCCCGGCACCCGGAAAATAGACTGAGCGGGTAAACAAACAATAACGAAGACTATTTGACCGCCGAGCCTTACAATTAGTATCACCGCGGCCGTCAAAGTAAACGAAAGAAAATGTCGCTGTACCTTTCCTGTTGACTCGGGTGTGTCGCCAAACTTGGCCATTTTTCCCGTTTCGATGTGTTGCGTGATAACCGCGGATTGTTCGACGCGGGACGATGCAATTAACCCTCGTGTCAATACTCGATGCGCGGCGGAAGAAATGTTTAATTCGCAAGTTAAAATAGCTCCGACTACAAAGCCTTAATAGGATATATGTGCTAAAACAATGAAGGTTGTACCGAACGTCGCGGGCAAGTTTGAGTGTTTGCAGAAGGGTTGAATCGATCAGGCGAGTTTACTCGAGGCTCGTGCAGGCGAACAAGTGTCCGGTTTGTGCTCCGCGAGCCGAACTTCCTGGACGAAATTTCAACCGATTAGATTTCGTCCTGGCGAATCAGGGGACACCATCGATTCCATGGTGTAGAACCACCGGGTGTGTCCCTTACACGCATCGCCGTGGCTCCGGGGCCCGCAGGGAAATGGTTCATTAACCGCTTAACAGGGCAAATCCAGACGAAGCATCGAACGGAGATATGTTCATGCGAACATGAACAATTCGTATGCGCGCGAGAGAGCGTTCGCGAACGTGTGCGCGACCGACAAAAGGATAACAGAGGGACGAGAACCAGCCGTTTGCTTTTGAATTTCGTTTCACGCCCCATGGATCACCGACGGTGTAAATACAGTTAACCGAACCAGTCCCGTTAAGTCACCTCTCCGGTAACCATTTCTCTTTTTCATTTATTTCAGATTGTATCGGTGTTCATCTAGATGTCTTTCGCGAACATCCATTTCCCGGAATCGTTTCGCGAACACCGGAGGAAAATTGATTTCAACGACCGAATGGTCTTCGCAGGTGACGTTGTTTATGACACCAGTAAATTGTATATGTTGTCTTGCTCACTGCTGTTTGAGAGTAGTTTGATTTGATTAACTGGGACACCGCTAGAAATTGCTGTACCATTATTCAAAATATTTTTTTCCATTATTAAGTATGTTAGTATCTGACCAATCACTAAATATTTCAGTATTGTATGAGGTATTATATCAATTTCATACCTATAAAATGAAGAAAATCATATACATACAGTAAATCCTCTATAAACGCATAAAAGCTGTAGCAGATAAACGCAGAAAAAATATCCCCTCCACTTTAGTAATCTGATCTCGGCTCGGATATATCGGTGTGAACCACTACTAATGCGACGCGGAGAGTCGCAGTCGTCGGCACAGTTCAAAGGCCCGTGCGTCCTCACAATGTAACACCAATATATAATCTTGTTTATTATTACTTATTTTTTTATGAAACTTTCATCAATATACTCGTGGAATCTCTCTGATTAAAAAAAGACCAAACACGATATAATTTCAACTGTATTTAGTGGTTTAATTGACGATGAACGTTTCGGGCGCAAGAAAGGACAGCGTATCGGAAAGAAAGATACGCGGAGAGTCGCAGTCGCCGGCACAGTTGTAAAGCCCGCGCGTGGTCATTCTTTAGACGCGCTATCCTTCTCTACGTTCAGCTCGGCCTTTGAAGCTCAAAAAAATAGAGCTACATAAGGTGAAGTGCCCTATGCCTGGACAGCATGTTTTCTATTTTAAATTGTATCACTTTAAATAAACAAAAACAATTTCTTAAGAGTTTTAACATATAGTTCAGAGTTTGTAAAGTAATTTAAAATAAAAAAATCATTGTTTAGGTTAATATCTTAATTGTATTAACAAGAATAATTCAAACCTATAGTTGGACATATTAAATCCAATCTAAGCTACTACCTGGACAGAAGTAAAGCCTATATCGGGACAAATTCAATTTACGAGTTGATCGAGCGAACATAACCTAAAACGTTGGTTGGTGGCGCTGTTGCGCATGACGAATAGAAGATGCCTTGCGTAATATGTTGTATTCTTATCATAGATTATAGTATTGTATTATTTAACCAAATATATATTTATTTTCATTTACTGTTTTAATAAAACTTGTCATAATACAACTTTTAAGGTTAGGTAGTAATACTGATAGATTTAAGATGTAAACATAAAGTATTATTAACGTCACAACCGGAATACATTTTCTACATACGTTATTCAAGCTAATAGAAGACTAATTATACGTGCATGTAGTTAAATAATTTGCAAACAATGCGTTGATTTTATTCACAAACACGTGTCCGGCGTCAGGCGTAAGCACATTGCGTATAAGCTTAGAGTGGGACAGCTACTGTCATAGCGTCCCAGTATGGAGTACTTATATTTGAAAACAGTCCTAATCTTGGACATCTAATATTTGGATTAATAATTATTATTTACGTTAAGTTTGATTGCCAATTTATTTTAAAATATCAATATTATTATGCGTGATAATTATTTTTTGTCTGAGGGCTTAAATTATATCTTTTTTTCTAACAAAAGTTCGAACTATAAATGCACATGATTCGCATGTAAATAGACTATTTTGTATACTGTTTTCAGATGAACTTTGAATTCATTTTTAAATTTCAATTGATGTCTTAATGAAATAATATTCACACCTACTTGTAGCTAAGGCCTCAGAATATATACTGTAATTATTTAATCTCTTAATTACTGATTTTACTATGAAAATTCAATTGTCCAGATTTAGGTATCACTTTTGGACTGTCCAGACTTAGGGCACCTCACCTTACCCGTCTCGGATAAACGCATAGAGATCCTCTGAAGCTTATGCGTTTATGGTGACAACACCGTAATTATTCTAGCCAGGAAGAAATGTTTAATTTTCGAGTGAAAATAGCTCCGACTGCCAAGGATCAACCACAATGGTCTCGTAGGTGAAATATGAGAAATAGAAATATCAGAAGAGATCGTCTCCCATTTTTAGCTTGGATAAAAATGCAATTGTGGAGTTGCAGCGTGCAATTTTCCGGCGTGCCAAGGAAGGCGAATCAGTCGATAAAAACGAAGCGTTAATTCGTCTCGCTCGACCAACAGGTTGAAGCTCGGTGGAGTTAATGTGTCTCTGGAAGAATCGCTCAGGTCATACGTTTGCATCCCGGTTTTCCGACGTTCTCCCTCGACGTTGAAATTCGGGATGGCTCGCGTACAATGGCTGTCGGCCGTTTTTGGATTTGGTTTGCCGGATCCCTCGCGCGCGCTCGGCTTCCGGTCGAATAAAACGGGGCCGCATAGATAATCGTTCGAGCAAGGTGTCAAATGCACAACGAACAGCGACGCGCGTCCCCATTGGCTGTAACCCGGGATAAAGACGCCATCATCTCCATTCCGTGGAATTAGTCTGTTCAGCGTGAAATACAATTTCGTGTCGGTTAATTTCGTGCCGCTTTGTGCCGAAGCCACAGCGTTTAACAGCGACCGAGCGAGAGCCAGCGAGAAAGACAGAAGGGGGTGAGTTTGCAGCGAGCAACTTGGTAAAATTACTTTCGCCTCTACAAATACGTTCTGCTAATAATGGATTTATTATAATGATGACAACGGAGCCGCCGGGTGAGCGTGCTAATAACCGCAATAGCCGTTGACAACATAAATGAAATATATTCGACGGTCGATACGCTAAATTGCTCCTAATTACCGAGTCCCTGTAGCAACTCCACGTTTCTTTTTCGCCGTATTATTTGCGTCGATGGAACGACAACGACAATTATTTCTGTACATTTCTAAACGTGTCTTTACCATTTTCATCGATACGTTTACCCCTTGCCGTATTTTTACGAGCCAGACTCGTGATGGAGATTTTAACAAAGTCCGACAAACATTAATGTTACTTTTTACACGAAAATAAATGTTCAAGAAATGATAAAGACGTTTTCATCGCCGTAACCGTAAAGAAACTGTTACGGCAAGGACTTCAGTTGTCCTTATTAGCCCGAGTCGTACATAGGCAACTTCATAAAGACGGTAAATGGCGACTTGGCGAATTGACCGGACCTGTTTCAACCGATTCTACGTTATCGACTCTCGCAGCACGAGTTGCCCAGACCTGGTTTAATTATAACACGCTGTCGGCCAAAAAATAGTAGCCCTACGCGATCTATGTCGGAGCACGGACACGTCGAACCGGCTCACGGTGTCTCTGTATCGAAAACCGAAAAGGAAAATAGTTTCCCAGTACCCAGTACCTCATCTTTATGATTTTTGTCGACAGTCTCCCAGGTTGCTTCGACTTCGAACATCTCTTTCACGATTCTCGGTCTCCGTTCAGCGCCCCAAGTTTTCGCAACGCCCTCTGTCCCCGCATCCCCCATTTTTCCCTGATTTTCCCGTTCCACCCGGGGGAATTCAGTGTCCCCCCGACTTCCCTCGCGCCGGTTTGCTTTCACGGGTATATCTCTCCGCAGCTTCCTTTTTCCTTTCTCTCTCGCCGTCACGTTACTTTTCGCAGTCCCGTGACGTCTTTTCCGGTTCTTTTTTCTCGGAGCCCCTTCCCTGAGAATTTTGATCTAGCTTGACATCCGACTCCACCACCCTCCCATCGATTTCCCTCGGTCCGCAGCGGAGCTACGGTTTCTGTGTCAGCTTCACCGTCGTTCCGATACCTCTCGGCCTCCGGAGACTCTCGACTCGCTCGAGAAAAATGAAGTTTCTCGAAACGCGCACACAAAAGTGTAGCTAAATCGAAGTACTTTCTCGATTATCGAGCTGCTCGCTGTCGCTTTCGACGCAGCGATAAAGGATTCACGCGATTTTTTACCGGTCGAATACTGGTCTTTTTTTTCCGGCGCGTGTCGCGTCGATGACATCCCGAAAAGACCGCTACAATTATCGTCAACGATTAAACCGGACGCGAATGGCTCTCTTCTGTGCGCGCGCGATCATTTCGAATTCATGGACTTCCTGTTAGCCTCTGAATCGGACGTAACACGAGATATTCCGCGTTCGCGCGCGTCCAATTCGAACACGTACACGCCGAGAGTAGAATGTTTGGTAAATCAACAAAATCGACGATATTTCAGCACGTACGAAGAATTTTAGTAGTCGAACGGCTGCATGCAATTTCGCTGAACGTCTCCTACATTTAGGTAGATGTTCAAGGAACGTGTACAGAAAGTTGCAGCTTGAAATACTCGTTTGTTGACGAGGAGCAATGACTTTTCTCAGGGCGTTCAATTTAGAGCAGTAGAGTGGCAGGATTCATTGATAAAAAGTAATAAATTGAGATTGAAATTGTCGAGAGGTTTCCTAAACTTCTTGGATAGTTGGTTAACATCCCAAGGATGGCGCAAGAAAAGCTGCAGCTTGAGAAATACATTTGTTGACGAGGTGCAACAAAATTCTCCCGTGGAGTTCAACTAAATGAATAAATTGTGACCGTAAAGGGCGAACCGATCTCGCAGTGTAGTTAGCGGTTAAACTTCCCGATTCTTCGAGTATGGAGAGAGAGAGAGGGGGAGGAAGAGGATCAGAACTTACGGGAAGTTAGGGTGCTAACTGTGTACAAGAACGCTGGGGGCGTGCGAGAGGACAATCGACGCAGAGAGAACCGAGTTTCCGGGGGGCCGTGGGTGGTGGAGGGACGCGTTGTCGCTGTGAAAGGGAAACCGGAGAAACCAAAAGGGACAAGGCGACGAGACGGGCAAAAGGGACGGACGTAAACGGCCGCCACACGAGAGAGCCACAAGGGAACTACCGAGGGAAGGGAAAAGAACGAAAAGGGCGAAAGAAACAAACAGACCGAGGCGAGCGCGTCGCGCGACTAGGATCGCAATCGCGTTCCATTTCGCTAACGAGCTGGCTGCCTCCTGGCCCGAGAGATGCGTCGACGCACATAAAGCACACCGACCACGCGCAATTATCGCGACGATAATTATGCAGCGGTCACAACGCCGCGACTGGCCGTGGTTACGACCCCGGTCGCGCGTTTGTTAAACGTTAACGTGAAACGAATCTCAGATGTAATTGAAAGCCACTCTCGCGAGCGTCCTTTTCTTTCCGCGAGCTCTTCGCGCCGGGCCTTGAAGCGCGATTACAAAGAGAAACTTTTATCCTTTCTCTGTCCACCGCTTGCAACTTTCGGTATCGAATGGAGATCCCTATTTCACGTGTAACAAATACGCGTATCCACGTTCAAAACCACGGTCCGTGGTATCGACCCGGTTTACATCTCGCTGCAACCATTTTGCAAGAATGGTACCATTGGAACGCTTGAATTTTTCGACAATCCAGTGATTGTCACAAGAGTTTCTTTCGCAATGTATACGTTTAATATTGTTAACGCCATCGTCTGTTGCATTCAGATTCCTTTTATTTAACCACGCCAGTTGTCTTCCAAAGAAATTACATATTTCCACTGCGTACATTAACCGAAACGAACTTTCGGGAGAGGCTGATAAATATAATCGACGTATTCACAACAACCAAAAGCAGAAACAATAGAAATGCGATGAATGCACAGCAAAATTAGTTTTGCTTCTCGGGCTTCCTGAAACTGCACTGCCCGCAGATCGCTGATTCTGTCTCTCTCTCTCTGTGTTGGTTCGTTTCCCCCATTCGTTTGTTATTTAAGGGAGCAATGAACCGAGTAAAAATGTAATCTCGTTGTTAGGCAAAATCTCCGGTAAAACGGGGAAGATTTTCTTGGGCGGGCCGTGAGTCGTCTCGGAGAGGTTCCTCGAAAGTTCGCCCATTAGGATGCATCCCCTAAAGCCCCCTTAAAAATCGTACGTCGGGAACCCGTGGGCTTTCCGCGACGGCCGAGGGACATTAGCTCCGCTAAACATTACGGGGAATTACGCTAATGAATATCCAAGCCGAGCGTTAAGGGGAATTATGCTAATGAAGCCGGCGAAAGTCCGTGCGTCTTGTTGCATTATCCGCGAAGTGTTCGGGCGCGCGAGGCCCTTGATTTCGGATGCAGTCCGAGACGGGGAGAACGGCCTCATGAAAGTCGACCGAAGATTCTCGAACGGCGCTGAACGTTTTTTCCCGGAATTTTCCTATTTTTTTATTCGGTCGTTTAGCTCTGCCGCGAAACCAGTTTCTAACGAACGACTTCGGCGAATCTGTCGTTCTTGTGCGAGACTCTCTATAAACTTTGAACTGATTAAATTCTTTAGGGCACACCCCCCGGCTTTTTATTCTCAACGGATTTATAAACTAGGGTCTCCGGCATCGCCGCGTGCTGGTTCAGGACTAGAAGGACAGATCCGCATTTACTGGACGAATTTGTAGGAACATTTGAACACCTAAAGAATAAAACTGTCGACGTCAGTAAAAATAGGGTCGGGGGCGTAGGATCGAAATGAAATACACACAACGTTATAATTCACGATAGGGTCGAAGGGCTAGAAAAAGGGTCCGTGTAGCGAAGATCGTAGGGGGAATAAATTGCACGGGGAAAAGGTAGAAAGAGCGGAGAGCGTTCCGCTTTAACCCGAAGTCAAAGGGGGTTAGAGGGCCAGCAAAGAAATCACGGAATTAATTCGTCTCTCCGCCCCCTGTTCCTCCCACGCGAGACTTACGGGGGCGGTTTCAGCTGCGAGTAGGGTGAAGAGCGTCCTCGCGAGAAAAAGGACGAAAGGGTTTGCGAGGCGAGAGAGAAAGGGAGAGAGAAAGAGTGAGTTGTGGCTCGTCCGAAGAAAAAAAGAGTGTGGAGGTGCCTCGGGGGTTGGAGGGTTGGTTCCCCGCATGCTAAGCGGCGAATTAGGCAAATATTACCGCGCGTAGCTCGCGGCCACGCGTAAAAAAGAATCCATTTGCCTTTCGCTGGCGTGGATCGACGACCCTCGCTTGGGAAAAAGAGTCGTCGGCCCTGCTCCACCCACGGACCCAATCCCCTCCCACCCCTCGCCGCCCCTTTACCCCCTTTTTGCCAGCACGTTCGTCTTTTTGCTACTTAATTACACGTACGGCCGCGTGGCGACCCGGACCTCGCGGTAAATCTCAAGACATTGCTTTAAAATGCAGGCTCCGCCTCGACAAAAATACTGAAATTAAGCACTCGCAAACACATGTTAATCTCCTGCCAAAGATACTCCGAATATAATTTATACCGGGATTACCATCTGTCAATTTATTGTGAATTTACGGACGAATAAATCAATGGCGCTGGGGAAATTTATAAACCCGCGTAACGTATGCGTAATATATTAATGTATTCTTTAACGAGTCGAAAAAGGAGGATATTATTCCGACTAATAATTTTAGTACCGAATCACGCGCCTCGCAATTTTAACATTCTCCATTCGCTTGATATTCGTTTCAAGCTCGGTAGAGATTTGTAATTTTATTGATGTTAGCTATTCAATTATTCTTTTACGCGGGGAGGACGTTTACGAAGCACCGTTAACAGCAAAATTTCAATTTCTCAGTGTGTAACATCCCCAGCAAGGGTAGTTTCGCGTTCCAGCAAATAAGTAACATCGGAATCAGATTCCACGGACCCTAAAACCGCCCTCCTGGTAATTAATAATGTATAATTACCAGAGATACGAATTTTGTCCAGCTTCTTGCAATTCTGGCGCACCGTGCGCCGTATGCTAGAGTTGATTCAGAAGAGCCAGGCAGGGGGGTGTACGACCACCTCTCGGTGGAAATATTCCCGGAATATCATAAATTTCACGGTTTCTTAGAGGATGCGTGCGAGGGTAATGGGAATCTTTTGATAAAAATTCAATCCCTTGGAAGACGGCAGCCGCAATAACCATCCGTCGCCATTTTCTTTTCGGAATCAGCCTGGGCGGGGCTTCCAGCATCGAGGAGCAAGATACAGAAATTTTTTCCATTTTTCTCGAGCCGTGCAACCAATTTTTGCTACGACATTTTCGCAACGCAAGATTTTTTCGCCGCGGTAATTGAACATTTTTCTCACCGGGACCGTCGATCAAGAATATTTATTTCTACGCGCATCTAGAGCATTATTTAAATGATTCGGAGGCGCAGTTTCGATGAAATAGGACGAAGATCTGGCGACTCATGTATATTTATCAACAAGGTTCAGCCGTTCAAATATTTTTACGAATTATTCATGGGCACCGTATTCGCGGGCACCGGTGTTTATTGTTTACCCGAGTTTATCTCGAAAACAGCCGCGCGAAATATTCAGTGGCGAGCCAGAATAAAGAGTATAGTCTCTCTCTCTCTCTCTCTCTCTCTCTCTCTCTCTCTCTCTCTCTCTGTCTCTGTGTGTGTGTGTGGCTTCTTTTTTTTGTTCCGCCTCTGATGAATTATTAATGACCGGTGTGCACGTTTTCAATCAGTTCTCGCGTGAACGGGGCCGGATGGGTCGGTTGTAATTTATCAAGTTATTAAATCTAACAAGATTGGAACGGTGATCGATGTCGCTGAATCGGCAGCGCCTTTACGACGTGGCTCCACTTCTTCTGAAATTGTAACATCGATTAACAACGTTCGAACGACCAGAAAAAGGCTCGTCGATCTTTTTCACGTCGGGCTAGAGGAAAAATGTAGATCGAGGCATCGAAAAATTTTGTTCTTCGCGTAAGAAGAATGTTCACACACGCGTTGTATGTTTCTTCTTGTATTCGATGATTTTTGCGGGTAATTTCGATGTCGCATCATCGTAGTGTTTCCTCTAGGTTTGCCGCGTCGTCGCGAGGAGAGGAAGCGTCTCAGGAAAAATACTATCATCCCGAAGCGATTATTTCCGGACTTAACGCGGCGGAGAGGGTTCCATCTTCCGCAAACGGAATCCTCTTTGTCCCCCATCCCCCGGTTATTATGTACTTTAATTAACGGAAAACATGGGATGCTGCCGGGGCCGGTTCTTTCAATCCGTTTCTTCGTTGGGGGGGCCGGGCACAGAAGAAAAGGAAACTGGTTGGTCGTTTATTTGCCCCCGCCCGTATTGCTTTCAATTAAATTGTCCACGAATCTCATTAAACTCTGGCCTGGTACGAACTTTTCTTCCTCGACTTCGCTCTCTCCTCCTTTTAACTTAGCTCTCTTCTTCCTTATTTCTTCGTTCTTCCCCTTCCCCCTTTATTCGAGATATGCTGGCTTTCTTAGCCGTCCCCTCCTCTCGATGCTCGCGGATTAAACGTGAGAGGAAATTCGTCCTGACGAATCTCTCGCGGCCACTCCAAGGCCAGAATTGATTAGTTCCGTCGAGCGAAAAGACGAAAAGAACGGAATCTCGACGATATTCCTTGTCCTTTCATCGGCAGACGAGAGGACTTTCCCGTTTTCCTCGAAGACGAGGACGAGGACGCTCTTTTCCGTTTCGTTGCCGACTGGCAATTTGTCCGGCGGCACGCCGCGCCCTTTCAACGCCGCCCTTTTTTCGTATTCATTTATTCCCCTTATTCCCTTATTCTCAGTCCGTGATGGACACTCGACGCCCCGCGTCAAGATGATCCGCTCCTGCTCGCTTCAGAATTCACGCCCACCTGGAAACAAGCTTTGTTCCTTTCACGGACAACACGCCGCTCCGAGACCGAACCCATCGCCGCAACCCATCTGCTGTTCTGTAGACCGGGGCAATCGCGACCCTTCGCCTCGGAGGATGCAAATGTGCAACCTCCCCTAATTTTACATTTGTCTAAATAAGAAAATGTACAGCAAATGTGCGAAATAATTTCTCTCAGATAGATTAGCTTCGGAGGATGCAAATGTAGTCCTTAGGGCAGGGGTCGGCAACCTGCGGCTCGCGAGCCACATGCGGCTCTTTGGATGTTTTTTCTTATGAATAAATAGATTAGTTTTTTTATCAAATAACTTGATTTATGCGAGTACTATTTATTATTGGCAAGATTTTTGACTCTTCCGACTCGAAAGGTTGCCGACCCCTGCCCTAGGGGTGTGCGCGAGTACCCGAAATTTCGGGTTCGGGTCGGGTCCGGAAATGGTAATCGATAGAGGTGTGCGAGAACCCGAAATATCGGGTCGGGCCGGGTACACGAAATTTTTTCGGGATCGGGACGGGTCCCGAATTTCGAGATTCTCGAATTTATCGGGATTCCCGAAAAAAATCGGAATTCTCGAATTTATCGGGATTCCCGAAAATTTCGAGAACCCAGTAATCATTTATATTCGTTTTAATGAATACATTCATAGTTTCGGATTTTTTATTCTAGATGTTTTCGAGATTGAAAGAAAGTTGTCCATCACGAATTCTTTTCAAGAGTGTCTTATGTCATATTCTCGAAATTGTGGGGAACCCGATTTCTTCGGGAATCTCGAAATTGTCGGGAGCCCGACCCGTCCCGACTCGACCTCTTCTCGACTCGTCCCGACCATCGGGTTCCCGATATTTCGGGTTCTCGCACACCCCTAGTGATCGAGTCAGGTTGAGTCGGAGTCCCGAAAGTTTGCAATTTTCGGGTACTTTTCGGGGGCAAGTCTGCGATCAAATCAGCGATAAATAACTCTGTGCATAATACGATGCCTTGCTTGGAACCGAAGTTTGATAACCGATTACACTAAAAATTCAAACATCATTGTTGCCAGTAAAGGTAAAAGATTCAACTGAAAAATCATAAAACAGCATTATACTTTGTATAAATACAACTTTAACTTCGAGTACTCGAATATTACAAACTTTCGGGACCCCAACTCGACCCGACCCGATTACCACTTCGGGTACCCGAACTTTGCAAACTCTCGATTATTGTCCGACTCGACCCGAGGCTCATCGACACAGATTTCTCCGACACGGTTTTCACCGACAACATTTCATTAATTTTTTATTTATTAATTAATTAATTCAAGAACACTCGGTTTCATATTTCGTTTTCCCACTGATTTTCATTCAATCCACATTAATTAATTAATTAATTAATAACAAATGAATGAAACGTTGTCGGTGAAAACTGTGTCGATGATTTCCATGGGACCCATTTCAATGATATGGTCATTCAACTACGTCGTAACTGAATTACATAATTCAAACCCTTCAATTAATTCAATTACTAAGTATTTTAATCAGATGTGTAATTGAAATACAATATAATAAAAATACAGCTCTCCAAATTATAGCCCAGAAACTTTGAAGAAGTGCGATATATTTTTATGTTTTTCTTTCATATAATTGTTTGTTGTCTGTGCGGCGTAGTTTCGTCGTCCTTGTTCATAATACGTAACGCTATTTCATGTTTATGTTTGAAATTTAAAAAATTTGTAACACAGAAGTTATTGCTGTTCAGATATTATAAATAATAAATTCCTTTTGTTTGAAACCTTCACATGAATATTTTAACCTCTTCTTACGTGTTACTTTATTATTCTTTAATTTTTTATTTTAATTTAATCACAGCGTGATTCGTAATTAATGTAATTTAATTACAAAGTATTTTATAATTCTACTCTAGTATTTATAATTCTACTATTTTATCATTATACTCCGATTGCAATTACCAATTAAATTGTAATTAAATTACAATGTGTTTTATAATTGTACTCCAATTGTAATTACGATTTGCATTGTGATTTAATTGAATGAAGATCTGAATTATAAATTACAATATGACTGAATTACAATGCAATTCAATTACTTTGTAATTATAATTCCTGGAGTAATTCAATTGTAATTCTGCACAACTCTGCCGCACACCCCTGTGTAGCTCCCTAACTTTCATCGTTCGCTAACCGTATGTACAAAAAATGCCATATCTCAAGGTTCGTTTAGAATTTAGTTCAAATGCATGGTAAATAAAATGTAAATGTATATCACATGTAAATGTGCGGTTCGGAGATAGCCAACTTGAACGATTAAAACGTATAAAATGCAAAACTGGGTAGAATTTCGTCCGGTGTCTATTTTCACCTGTTCGCACCAGGAAATATTGTGATTAAGCTCGTTCATAATGGTTTTATATCCGTCATCACGCGTGAAAGCCATTTCCGCAGGCTACAGGTCACGAATTGAAGCGCGGCGAGGGTTAAACGGGGCAAAATGGTCGAAATTAGAATCGAAATCGCGGACAACGGAGTTTAGCGCGGCCGGTAATTAACCGTTTCACGGAACCAGTTTAATAATACTGTCGGTATTATTAATAGTGTCGCTCATTAATATTGTGAACATTTAGTAATTGCATCTGCGCAAAATATTGATATTCGGTATCCAAAGGACAGTAATTAAATGAATCGTTGCGTGCTACATGGCTCATTAGTAAATTCAATAGAGCCTCGTCGTTGATAGAAGTATGTAGTCGACAAACTGTCGTCCGATAGAGGATCCACAAAAATTGATCGAACAAACAGGCAACTACGAAAATTACCTCTACTGTCCAGCGTCTACCATTAATTTAAATTTCCAATAGCTGTATCGGTGGAAACAAATAACTTTTTTATTTCATGCATCCCCTATCAGTTCCAATTGCCTCAATATACCGGGTGAGTCATTTAAAGTAAAACAGACGTATATCTCGGAAATGAAGCATTTTGGAGAAAAATGATGTCATTGAGTTGACCTTGGATAATTGTTTGAAAATCACGTGAAGGTCATCTTCAATTTCTTAAATAGAACTCCCCATTTTTTATCGCATATTCTTGTATCTTGTTTTGAGAGCTTTCCAAAACACTACAACCAGAGTTGGGCAAAACTTTTATTTAAATAAAAATTTCGAATAAAGTAGGTTTTTTCCAAGTGGGTTTTAAACCCACTTTATTTGAAATTTTTATTTACATAAAATTTTTGCCCAACTCTGACTGCAACAAAATATTTTTTTCCTTAAATATTTTTCAAGTTATAAGGCTTGAAAGTGACAGTACCGCCTGCATTAGCATTACTGTCGGTGTACCGCGTGAAGGTTGCATGGTCGGATTTACACACCTGTTTGTGTGCGTGTTTATCGATGAATCCAATGATAAAAATTAACACGATTTGCAAAGTTGTTTCCGTAGGTCATGATAAAATGTGGTAAGGATTAACTGTCGCTTTCAAGCCTTATAACTTGAAAAATATTCAACGAAAAAATATTTTATTATTATTGTGCTTTGGAAAGCTCTCAAAACAAGCTACAAGTATATGCAATAAAAAAATAGGAGTTCTATTTAAGAAATTGAAGATGACCTTGACGTGATTTTCAAACGACTATCCAAGGTCAAATCAATGACACCATTTTATGTCCTCGTTGAAACCATACAACTTTTGTCTGAAACATTTTTCAGGGTTAATAGGGTAAAGTGCCCAAATATGGTATAGTCGCCTATTATGGCACTACCTTATATCTTGTAAAGGAGAAGTCGCACTCTAGTGAGAAAGTCCTAAAACAATAGTTTACCATGTTTACTAAAAAATGTGCAGTGCAATCGCACCATTCTATAGATTTTAGTATCGATCCTCCGCCAGTTGTGTCTCCACGCGTTGGATATTTTTGTGGTTAGATTTTCGATTGGATCTTTTTCGAGGAAGGTAAGTGATTTTGAGATGTTTGAACATATCTGTAGTTTCAGTTTATTTATGTTAATGTTTGCCAACTGTTGGTTTGGGCTGAAATTCATTTTGTCTTTGTCAGTAGCTAGTATTATCAGTCCACGTGGAGTTCTCAATATGACACTACCAAGGGTTCCCTAATATGGGTATAGTTATTGACATACCTGGTATAGGTGCCGAATATGGCACTAGGTGTCATATTAGGGACTCATGGTGTACCATATTAAGAATCCCTTCCGCTGAAACTTGCAAATGACACCACAAAAAAAAATATTTTTTCCAAGCTGTATTAATTTTTGAACAAACTTGATCCCAGAATCTTATAGGAAGGAAATGCATCTACAATCGGTAATTTTTTAGTCAAAAAAGAGCATTCTAAAATAATAAAAAAATTACATCAACAAAAAGCGGTTCATATTTGGACACTTTATCCTACGTCTGTTTCACTTTAAACGGCTCACCCGGTACAATAGTTCGTATAATTTTCTCATATAGACACAGTTCGAAATGATGGATGAATTTCTATAATTTTTGCAACGTTTGTCCGCATAATTAGCGTCGCGATTATGGTCACGATTGGCAGTGAATATTCAATGAGTCCTACAGTTGATTGATTCAACTGAATCCCATTTTGGCCGTGAGCATCAAAATTGTCGATTAATTATTCAATTTCTGACGATTAAATCGGATGGACAGCTGCATCAGGAACAATCGAAAGACTAGTATGCGTACAAGAAGCGCCTTCATAAGAATTCTCCTAGAAATTGATTTTCTAGATTCCTCTTCGACCAATTTCTATGCATGGAAAATGTAATGTTTGGAAGCGAAGGATTTGTTAGGAGCGAGCTTTCGATTTCGCAGGAACGATGCTACTCGCGAGCACGTGAACGCGTCCAGGAACGAATTAAAGGCTCGCTTTCTTTTTTGTTTCCTGGCTCGACGAGTCTCGAGCGTGAAAAGGTCCAACCGGCGCGGCGTGGTGTTCGGTTTGCTCGATTGAACGTCCATTTAACGCTCAATCAAACAGTCATGGCTCTATTGCCTTCCTCTCTTTCTCTCTATTTCCCGTAGGAACGGTGAATTCTTACGGATTATTTCGCGCGAGAAACCTACCACGATTGTGTTTCAACGGCCGGCCTTCGTTTTCACCGCGTTTCTTTCCCTCGTTTTTCCGCCGTGCGTTTCCTAAACTCGAACCTCCTATTTTTCTTTCTTTTTACGTTGCTGGTTCCCCCCTGGCAAATTATCAACTCTCTATTTCGCACTGTGTACACGGCAAACTCGGCAACCTCCATTTTCTCCTCCTCTTATATCGTTCTCCGATAAATTATCAACTTTTTCGCTCATTTCCTCCACCCAGTATTTTGTACACCCAGCACACCTTGTTTAATCCTTTTCCTCCATTATCCATTCGTATTTCGTACACCCAGTCCTCCTCCTTCAATTCTGTTTTTCTCATTATTTTCCAATGGTAGACTGGCAATTTTTTACTCTCCCAAACTCAATCCTATCTTTGATCTTCGTTTCAACGGCGAATTATCTACTCATTTTGTCTCTGCGTATTTTCCACAATCGGTCTTCCTCCTGTAATTCTTTCCCCTCATAATTCTTCGTTGGCAAACTGGCACATTTTCTCAGTCACGGTCTCCGTATTTCATAAACTGCTGCTTTCAATCTTATTTCTCCCTTCAAACTAAATTAATTGAATGTAATTTTTACGGCATTGTGAAAAATTAACCTTTCGATAGTGCTTCTAATTTCAACATTATCTGGAATTCATTTAGTGTTAATATCCACTTACTAATATCTTAGACCGCTTTTATAATTACGGGCACATGTTGCAATCAGTCTTTGCCAACATTTTTCGAATGACCAATATATCAAACAAGGTACACCGATCTGGCAGATCGAAAAATCGAGCGTAAAATTTGAAGCGCATTTATGGTTCCGGTGGCGGCCGGAAATTGATAGGAAGAATATCGACGGGGGAACCCGACGAGAAACAATGGCGTTCGGTGGGCGGCATGAAAGGAGAACAGGAGGACCAAGATGGCCGATGAAAAATTCAACGGAGCACGCCAAGAAAATTACCGAATTCGTGGAGGGTTTCGGTCGGGATATGTGGGCGGAGAGAAAACGGGGGGGAAGGAACTTGTCCCGGATGACGCTTGGCCTTAATAAGCCTTCGAGAGTCTCGAATCCAAGTTGCGGGGGCAGCACAACTTGCTCGCCATCCCGTTTCCTTCGACACGGTTCTTTCTACCCGTGTGTTCCCTGTGTTCCGGGCCAATAAAACCTGCGACCGACTTCTATCGCCACCGCTGTCCCCATTCTTTCGGAACCGACTCTCCGAATAATAATCGAAATTGTAACATCGGGAAACACGTCGCTCCCTGGCCCGGAAATCGCAATATCCAGGGACCCTCTTTCTCCGTTCGGAAGCCGAGACCTCGGGATACAGGTGCATTCGAAAGTCCATTATTTATCTGGCGAAGGAAATCCTCGAGGATCTCGAGCCGTAAGCTGTCTTGCTCCTTATTTAACGACCTTGTACATTTTCCGACAATTCTTTCCTTCAACTCTCCGATTCGCTTTTAATCGTACCCTTTCTTGCAGAAATATGTAAGTTGGGCAAACATTTAATCAACGATTGACGAATAAACTACTTCAATTTTTAATCGCAATTAACAATTAATCTCCTAGTTCAGTCGTTAGTTGCGGTTAACGATTAAATACTTATTAATCGTTCATTGGGAGTAACGGTTAAATTTCTACTTTAGTCGTTAATTGCGATTAACGATTACATTCCTTCCAATTGTTGTCGTCAATCGGATAATTGATTAATGATTAACTGCTGAGATTTCGAAATGAAATACGGAATCGAAACTATCCGAATACTGAAAGGAATGTAAACTGAGTTTAGGTGTATTGTCATTTGGTCTATAATACAAACTCTGTTTACGTGCTTTCATGTTTTTATTCGATGATTTCTTTTTTTAATCAACGATTGACGATTAACTTCATCAATCGATTGAATCATTCGTCGATTTTTCAATGATCACCTTTTTTAATCGTACACATTAATCAATTAATCTTGATTAAAATTTTCATCGATTAACGCCCAACTCTGAGTTCATTTAGCACGAATTCATTGTAATTCTCAAAAGAGTCATTTCAGAGGAACATTTTTCATTAGTTCACTAAATTATTTGTGACATTTCTCGTATTAAAATGACACTGAACACGATCTAATTTTGACTGCGACACGAGCTTTTGCACTGACCTAATATAATCATATAAAATGTATAAAAAGGTGAGGTTCAATATCTTCTAGGTCGAATTTCGATCGATATGGAAGCCACTCCGAAAAAAGGTGCACGCGAGCGGAATTTGGTTGTTTTCGAGGTCGACTACCGAGCATATCGCGTCGAGGCCCGGATTCGTTATCGACGGACCGCCTAACGAACCGTAATTACGCTGAAACTAATCGCGTAAGCAAAGTCTGAGCACGGCTCCCGAGATACTGCTCTCCTTCCTTCTTTTTTGTGTACACAGCGTTCGCAAAAGGGTCTTAGGTTGAAGGGGTGTGTGCCACCCTTGGCAGACGGTATTCCACGAAACGGGTTAACCCGACCGGTGCAAAAATGATTTGCACGCGTATCACCGTATTTGCACGAACCTCTACCACCTTCTCTTCCGAAGAAATCCGACAGCCACCCTTTTCTTTTTCTTCGTTCACTTCGTTTGCTTCGTCTCTTCGTTCACTTCGTGATACCAGGTTGCGCGGATTGCCTTCAATTTCGCGAACGATCTAACCAAAGTCGTAGAAAGCCGTATAACTCAATTTTCTGTTAATAAAAAAACAGAAATTCTACGGGCATGGGATCTTTAAGTTGCCCGAAAAATCGCAATAGATCATAGAACTTATTCGAACTTGTAGAATGTCGTAAAACTTATTCGAAATGGTAAAAAGTTGGCTTTCATGTTCCCTTGAGAAAACGAAATGACTTTGCGAACGACCTAATATTTCGAACTTAAAATGTTCAATGGCTATCCAGTGCTCCGTAATGGATTGTTAAAAAATTCACTGCACGGTTAATCGCCTCGGCCAGTGAATGGCTCGTATAAAAATAACAAGATTGTATTTATCATTCACACTTTCACTGAACAGGATTATTACTCGTTCTTCCAAAGCGGAAAGTAAAGGGGTGAATCTGAGTAATTTCGGTCACAAACAGACTGGAGTTGATTCGACACTCTTTCACCCCCGAATGATCACCGAGCATCCCTCGCGTTCCAGGCTGTGTATCCAGACAATGCGCGCATCTCCAGACAAAACAGTTCGAACCGATAATTAGCGTCATTAGCGCGGGGTGAGCGTTCCTCGTTAAAGAGGGTCGTGGGTATATCCACGGGGTGTATGCGTGTGTACGTGAGAGGGGGTTGAAAGAGGGCGGCAGGTCCTCGAAAACCTGCACAATAATTCCGGGATACGGAATCCCTAGAACCTCCGACTTTAAATCCTTTTCCGATTCTCGACGCTACTTATCCAGGCTGGATTCAACCCCCGCGATTTCACCCCACGGGGGTAAGTCCCGATGAAAATCGGGGCTCCGAGCCCCCGCTGGCCTGGAAAATCTCGCGAGCCCTCACGGGACCGCCGAGAACTCGTCAGCACACGAAAAAAAACCCTCGATCGATACTCGATACTTACCACCCCATATTCCCGTTTTGTTTCTCCTCGTTCGCATTTTATTTTTTGATTCCGAACGGTCTCCCGTCGATTTCGCTCGCGTCAATCCGACGGGGATCTAGCGATCCATGTTTGATATTTCATATTTGGTGTGACCGATACAAGACGCAATTAGAGGGGCCGGCGGACCGTGATTTCACGCCGAACCCCGTCGAATTTCCGAATTTCTCACGGCCGTGGAAAAACGTAGCCCTTCCGGCCCTACCCCCCTCTATTTTTCTAAATAGATTCGGCAAAGTTACACATGAAAATATAATTCTATGATGTAGAAAGTTCCGACATAAAGTAGTGAAAACAATTTTTAATCCTTAGCACTCGAACAGTAACTCTGAGTCGCCACTAAAAATTGCTCTGTAGCATTATTCAAAATACTGTTTACATTATTAAATGTGTCGGTGTCTAATCAAATACTAGACATTTAGGTATTGTATCCATAAAGTTTGAAATATCATATGGAACGGAAATATTCGGAAAATATTAAAGTAGGCTCCGAGTGCAGAGGGTTGATCAGTTTGCAGTACTAAAAAATGCAAAATAATTTTATATGCTGGCTATAGAAAATCTAGCCTCGAATTTAATTTCCTTCAATAACGCAGCTTTCTATAGATTAAAAACGAACGGCGAGGAAATTGTTGAAAGAGGGACGCGCACCCCTTTTCAAAAATAATATTTAATTGCGATAATTTCTGTTGATTTTCGCCCGGCAGTTTTCCGCTGTTTTTCCAGTTGCGCGGTTAATACGATTACGGCGCAAACACCGTCGATCGAGGTTTTTCTTTGCGAACGGAAGGGAACGCTGTGCCGGGGGTAAAGAGACGCGGGAAAACGCAATTGCCTCGTACAAAAGGCAATGCGGACTAATTTATGCGATAGTTCGACATCCCACGCCAATGTTTAGGGGCTGACTGCCGTTTTCCCTTTCCACTGCATCCACCATTCTCTGTCTGTCGCTCTCTCGTTTACCCCTCTCGCTCGTGTTGCGTGGGTTCCGAGGGGGACAGGAGGGCTGGAGTTGTGAATCAATACAAGGGCAGCCCTCCCCCACCGACTCTGCTGCCAGCGATGGGTTCAAGACGCTCCGAAATCCTTCCAGTGTTGCTCGAACTTCGTAACTTCCACCCCCGTACTCCAAACAACTACCCCAAAACTCCAAAATTCGAGAAACACACCCCCTTCCAACCGCAATCTCGGTGATGTATGTTTACTGTTAAACCCATACATACCCCCGGTGAAATTATCAATTTTATATATTTCATAAAATTGGTAGCACAGTTACTTGTCAATGCTAGAACGATTCAACGATAAAGTGGGTCCGTCGAATTCGTCTCTGCTTCCTTCGTTTATTTTATCTTGATTTCTACGCCCGACGAACCTATTTGCGAAAAATATTTCCGTCCTCGCTGCAACACGGTTTACTCGAGTCCGCCATGATTTATTTGCCGATCCATCTCATCGTGAAATAACACGAAGTCTCTCTTTTTGGCTTCTCTTGGTTAAACATATCTCCATTCCCCATTCGACTTGGTGAAAATCTCCATATCGGTTCGCTCGAATTTATCGGGCGAAATACGTCCACGAATTGTTGTTTAGCTTCGCCTTACACCGAAGGGTTGAACATTTATTTCATTCCCGTTCGACCCGTTGTTTTACCTGCGATTTTATCCGAGGTTACCGCGGTTCCTTTTGTCGAGTTTGTCTTTTTTATACGTTTTCGCTCTTAATCGACGAGAGGAGCAGCCGCCGAGTTTAAGGGTGGGTTTTATCCGTGCAAAAACAACGGCAGCCATGAATCATCTCTCCGGCAACGGATTAAACCCCCCTCGACGAGAAAGCCTTTGTTTCCCATCGCGTAGATCCACAGCCGTAGATCCAGCCACGGAGTTAATTACGAGTGTTACACGGCTCGAAGTAATGATCGTACAACCAGGACATCAGGTAGTTAATACCCATTACAGCGCATCAGACACCTCTGATAAGTTCTTTAGCTACTGTTGGCCTAATTTGTGTGCGCAAACAGATACGAGATCGACTGCCGCAGTAATTACGTGTGTTATCGAACTCGGCCACCCATCGTTAGAAATTAATCGAATTACTTGGAACAACCGTCGAACTCCTTCGAAAAATTCCTTCCTCCACTTCAATTATCCTAACACAATTTCCCGACAACCCGTCTAAAAATTCCGTATTTTACCTCTACTTCGAGGAAAACATCGCATTATTTTAACACGCTGCCGGCCGGTGATCATTTTATCATTTTTTGAAGTCTTGGTGGAACAACAAAGATTATTCCTCAAACAGGACAATGCTCGCAAGGTCTGTTGACAGCCTGCAGCCAGATCGATGCTCGCTGCTGCGCGAACGCAAGTCAAGATCCTTGTGCAGATCAAGCGCGTCGTTTGATTAATTTATCCTTTGTCAGGACTGAGGGAGTTAGGCGAATCGCGTGCTCCGGATTTGTCGAGGGAAGGCTCGAGGACCCGAAAGTACGCGGGGGTGGCTTCGGAACCCTTGCCTACACCCTTCCGCAGGGTTATTACGCTGTCCCAGAAAACACCGCGCTGCTTTCGTTCACTTTGTAGCCGCGTTATTTATGTTTTCCCTCTGCTTGGGCCAACGCTCGTCAAAGCCTCGGGACCATTTTTATCCAGGGGAAAAAGGAAAATTTCACTGTCCAATTTAATAAAGCGTTACGCTTCTGTCGCGTTTTTAATCAGCGAGCTTCCTCTCGAGAAATTTCGCAAAGATTCGCGTTCTTCAACGCTGGCTTCCCGTCGATCAGCAAAAAATTCATTTGTTCGGGAAATAGACAGCAATTTCCCGGAGCATTTCCATCCCTTTGAGTTCGCAATTGGAAACCAGCAGGATAGTAAGCTCGAGACTGCAATTGCATGAAATAATATTAATTCGTAATCGATATCTTCGCGAATTGAAGCAATAACATGTGCAGGCGAAAACTCATAATTTGTATAGAGTGTAAGCTATCAACTAATAAATTATTATACATTTTAACGAGCACAATGATCAGCCTATTCCTCATTTCCAATGTACAGGGTGCGTCGCCAAAATCAGGACAAAATTAAATTCGAATTTATCGCCGTTCTATACCACTTACAGAGGTCGCCCTTGGCGTCCAAAATAGCTTGATTCGTGTACTAATCAGTCATAACCTCAAAACAGTCGCAATGTTCAAACCAAATGCAGAGTATAATCGAGGAGCCGCGATCATCCAAAGTGTTCGCAATGGGCGCTCAGCGACAGAGATCATTCGATTCTCCGGGTACCCGAGATCGACGGTGTCGCGAAGTATGATGAGTCGGAAATGTCCAGCGAAGGTTCTGCAACACCGGCAAGGAAATCACACTCGAAGGAGTGCGTTGTCAGGACGCCGGTAATCATCAAACGGGCTCAGGAGCTAATTTTTGAGGTTCAAGGGCAGGCAATCCGAAAATTGTCGTCGGTTGTCGGTGTGAGTGAAAAAACTATCTCTGGAAATCGTCTGGAAGGCCGTATGTTTTCAAGTCATTTGGTGCAAAATTGGTTGTCGGACTACGTCGACGTGTCTTTGGTCCAAAGAAGTTTGGCCTCCCAACAGCCCATATTTAAATCCTTTGGACTTCTATGTATGCAGCGTTGTTGAAAGGGTCTCCAACAAGTCCAAACATGCAAACGTCACATCATTAAAATCCGCTATTGAAGCGGCATTCGCCGATATGGACTATGACGCCTTAAAACGGGCCTGCGACCGTTTCAGAACAAAAATGGAGACGGTTATTCAACTAGAAGGGGGCTATACTGAGTGAAAGTATTCTGTGTGAACCAACAAACGCAATAAAAATTATGTTTGAAAAAAATGTTGAATTTGTCCGGATTTTGGCGACGCACCGTATATGTATGTATACGGTGGATGAACGAAGAGAGGGGGTAGAGAAAATGACGAAAAAGCTAGTTTCCTGCGCTGTGAAATCGCCGAAACGAATCGCTGTTTGATTCTGCGGGATGCGACACGGCTATAGGGCGCACGGCAAATATTTAATCCGAGCCCGCCATTAGCCTGACAATGGCCATATTGTGTCCAAGATATCTAGGAACACGGGAGTTCCTCCGAGGCAAACAGCATTCATCGGCTCGGTCCGAGGCCAGTCCAAACAATCGGCCCGAATAACGAACCCTTTCAGGTTGTTTCCATCCCGAGCAAGCTCGGCCCCGGCGGCCATTAAATCGAACGTAAACGTGTCCCGGGACACGCCTCGAGCGTCGCCGCTAAACCCATAAGAAAATAAAGATCGTCGATAAAAGCCGCCGTTTTTCCGGAGGGGGTTCGCCGACTATATTTACGAATACATCATTCATGCCCTTCGTTGGAACAGCTCCGAGATGCTCCAGTCCCTGAGTTAGGCTCTTGGCTCGCGCCAGGCCCGCGCATAAACCATCCTCTTCTTCTTGGCTTCGGATTCTTGGCCCGAGCGAGTCCTTCCTCCTCTTCTTCTTCTTCTCTTATTCCTCTCCGTCGTCTTCATTCTTACTCGTCAACCGTCTCGCCGCATTGATCCGCCCCCCGAATGACAAGACGCTCGCCACCGTGCCCGCTAATTACCCGGGCTCTCTTCAGACTCCTTTGTCAACCGCTTGATTCTGCTCGGAAAACTTGTGGCGATTCCGCGATTTCTTCTCAATCATCCGATTTGTCGCGTTGCTTTAGCGCAATTACAAATACGGTAGCCCCCGGGGCATTTTCCTGACTCCATTGTCATCGAGGGCCACGAAGTCACGCCCGCTCAGAGCGCTGTACATAGAGCTGATCTTCGATCACGACCTTGAGTCGATTTAATGAGGAGCAACTCTTTTTAGACTGCTTAAACGAGATGCACAAATTTTGTCCTCTGGATCCACTACATTACTCGATTGAACCCGGGGCCACGAAGCCACGCCCATTCAGGTCAAGCCACGCCTACTCCGCACAGAGAGCAGAATTAAAATAGAAATTCGTTCCTTTCCCGATGCGAGGAGCGAATTTTTAACGGAATCCGATAATTAATGGCAACGCGTGTAAACTCACACATTTCCATTTTCTACGCCGAAATCGGTGTTCCTTGTCCCAGCACCGAAAACACCGGAGCATCCTCGAATTTTAATTCCCCGCCAGGGAGAATTGAATTTTGCCTCCGGCTCCTCCCTCCCTGCATCGCGGCGCGCGATTACATTGCATTTCCGGTGTTACGAAGGGCATCGTCCCGCGAAAAATCCCCGCGAGACGCTCGATAACGATTAACGCGACGATACTCGTCGGTTTAACGCGCGGCCGACACGCTCCGAACCCGAGGTATGTATCGCACGATTCTCTCTGAACCGAGCCGATTCGATTCGATTCGATCCGATCGCGCCGTCTATTAAATTCATTCAATTTATCCGTGGGAAATTAAGGCACGCTTAACGCACGGTTATTTTCCCCCGCGAAATTTTCAAATTCTCCCGAGGCTCGTAATCTGCCGGCTTGGGTAGCGATAGCGATGGCTTTGAACCGCTCGCGAGCATGGAACAAGCGCTCGTTATACGTTTCTTCTATTTATCCCTCTCGCAGTAGTTAATATCAATTGGAGAACTGATTCTAGAAGCCAGGCGAGTCCAAATTTTGAAGATTGTTTACTAACGCTTAGCACTCGAATGGTGACTCTGAGTCGCTATTAAAAATTGCTGTAGCAGTATGTATTCGAAATATTGTTCACATTTTTAAATATGTCGGTATCTATTGGATATGGGTGTAAATGAATGTACACTGGTACTTTTAAAGTAAAAGTTAGTCTTTATTTCACGGCGCGGAAGGAAGCTCTTTACCATGAGATGTCTTAGCTTCGACTGACTTTATGAAGAAAAGAATCGTTGGAACTCCCAGAAAGGAAACCAGAGCCCCTTCGTATCTCCAAACTGTTTAGGTTAGCCCCCCACAGTTCGGCTCTTAGAAGAAAGTATACTTCTGAGAACGTTCCATCGATACTTCATAATCTCTGTTTAAGAATACGATTCTGAGATCGTTGATTCATTTTTGTAACTTGTTGATAATCCAACAGTATCTAATCAATTACTAAACATTTAGTCAATTTTGAATATTAAGGTATGGAAACCTTCTAGGTCGGAAGAAATGTTTAATTTTCGAGTTAAAATAGCACTGAATGCAAAGACAAGTACAATTCTACATTAATTTTAATTTCCTTGGATTGGAATATTTAAACTTGAGATATGAACAAAGTTCTCCGTGTATAGTTTATATTGTTAATCCCGGACTGTTCTTTCGCCCATTTAATTTTACGATTGTCTATTTACCGTAATGAAGATTTGGAACTCGATATTTGTTCAGCGTTCTACAATGTGTAGATTCGGCTCGATTCTATCGCTACCAGGTTGCAACGAATTATTCGAAGATCGTTCCCGTAACGTTACACCGATCGGGCAAATGAAAATGCAATCGTCGCTGCGATCCGCGCCCGTGCAATGCACTTCCCCGCTCGTATGTTCCGCAACGATTACTCGAATCCCACTGACTGCGTGTCGATAGCTAGCAATTCGTTTCATCCGCCGCGTTTATTAAAATTCGTTTAAACGTCGAGGATCTGAACGCGAATAGTACTTGCATTGACGATATCGTGTTAGCGAACCGTTCGAAAATTCAGTCTTCAATAGAAAACTGCTCTGCTGTTATATTTCATTTCTCTTTTTGAATTTTTCATCGAACCATTGCAATCCTTGGACGCTCTTGCCTTTACCGTGACGATAAACCCGTTTTTCAAGCTAGCCAATTTTTAACCGAACCTCCGATTCCAAATTTATCGAAGTTCAAAACAGTTTGGTTTTCGAGCTCCGAGGATTAGAATATTCCAGTATTCGAACTTTTGAAGTTTCCATATTTTTCAGATCCCGAATCGTTTGAGCTCACACGTCTTTGAGACTTTGAATGCCAAAGTTGCTAGACTTCCAAGGGATTTCCAGAATTATTTAATAGACTGCGCGAGTCGGTGAAATTTAAAATATTATTTTGAATTTATTAAGATCGTTTAAGAAACGAGGGAATTTCAATCTATTTTCTGCCTCTTGCAAATGAACAAAAAAATTGTATTTTACACGAAGATACACTGTCTGGTGACAAATTAAATTCTGTCGCGAATTTTTAGTGGAAAATCTGTTAATCAAGCTTCTCAGGTGTCGGTATTGGTAAAAGTGAATCGAAGATATTCCCAGTAGCGTGTATTCAATGAATACTAAAGTTGCTAGACTTCGAAGAGTTTCTAGAATTATTAATAGACTGCGCGGTTTATGCATTTATGGGAAAAACGAATTGGTGCAATTTAAAATTAATCAATTTAAGATCGTGAAAGAAACGAGGGAATTTCGATATGTCTTTTGATTCTTGCAATTTAACCAACAAATGTTGTATCTTGCACGAAGATCCACTGTCTGGTGATAAATTCAATTCTGTCACGAATTTTCAGTGGAAAATCTGTTAATCAGCGACCTGTTAATCATAATTCAGGGTCAATAATTATTATGAATAAGTGAAAAGGAATTTGATCATCGATAACTGTTATAAATAATCGAAATCAATTTCTCTCATTGATAACTGTTATGAGCAATCGAAATGAACTTCTCTCAAACAGTTTTTCTTCCTGGATAACAATTATCGAGGAGGATGCAATTTTTTGGACACAGATAACTGTTACTTGTAACCAAAAAGTATAAAAATCAATATTTTTTAGTCATTTCGTTCTTCGAATTTTTTTCTTTATATTTGGTGTAGATTATCTTAAATTTCAATAAAAATCAACTTTTTATTCATGATTTTTATCGTAGAAAATTGTAGAATAACTGTTATTTTTGGTCCTTGCTGTTAATCAAGCTTCTCAGGTGTCGGTGTTGTTAAAAGTGGAGTCGATAGAGCGTTGAACGTAGAATCGAAGATATTCCCAGTAGCGTATATCAATCGGCTGGACCCGGAGCTCACGGTGAAACGACGGACAATCGTTGGTCGATCGAATAAAGCGCGATGCACCGTCGGCCGTACCTTTCCCGTTGGTTTTATCGTTGCAGCGCACCTTTCGCGTTCTATCAGGTGAAACCGGTGAGCGAAGATCAACCGGCTAGTTCGATTTATTATTTACAGAGCGGGGGGAGAGTTACATCCGAGATTTTTCCTACCGAAAACGTGCCGCCTTATTCCGCTCGGAATAAATTGTCGATATCTGTGCCGGCCATACATTTTTCTTATCGTAATGGAAGACGGATATGGATGCGCGGTGGATACGTTCCCATGGCTCAGCAGACGCCGCGCCGGTATATTGTGACGTGTTTTCTTTCGAGTTTGCGAAATAAATCACGTTTTATCCGCGTCACGGTGGAGAGTCGTGCCAGCTGCATAATCAACCGGCGATAATTTCGCTCGCCGGCGAACGTTCGACAAACTGATAACCGATAAATTGATTACCGTGATTACATTTTTCAAGGACACCGACAGCCCTTCACACGATACCGTTTTCTCTTGATCCGGTTTTATTTCACCCTTCGAGGGAACCGTGCATTTTTTCGTTCGATCCAGGTGGAATGTGGTATACACTCCCGGCCATAAATCACCGCGACACTTGTCTATCTTCAACAAAATGGTAATTAAAGAATGCAAGCTTCCAGCTTGAAATGATTGTGTTATTTCGATTATATGTAGCTATTATACGATAATATTTGAATAGAAAATTAAATACAGTGGGTGTAAAAAGTATTTTCGTACGCCCTTTAAAACAGAATAATTTTTTTATAATTGTACCAAACGACTTGATTTTTTATAATCGATTAGAAGCATTGAGTTACGAAATGTTACAAGGTACAATTTACAAGGTTACAAGAAAGGCATTTTTTAAAACTTTTTTATTTGGACCTTCAATGAAAATTTAAAATGTATGTTTCGTTTATCTGTGGTAGTTGTACACGTGCTGAAAATTTCATCGAAATTGGTTGACGCAGAAAAAAACGACACTACAATTCTGTTTTCGCAATTGATCGAAAGTCGTGTAAAACTACGATTTTCATCAATTTAACCGGTTGTAGCTCGTGTGTGTGTTAATCGATTTCGATGAAATTTTATAAATCTATATAAATCTATAAAACATATATTTTAAATTGTCATTAAGAGTCCAAATAAAAAAGTTTTAAAAAATGCCTTTTATTACTTTTGCATGTAACCTTGTAAATGATAATTTCTCGAAAATCTTTTTTACATATCATTTCGTAAACCAATGCTTCCAATTAATTATAAAAAATCTGGTCGTTTGGTGCAATTATAAAAAAGTTATTCTGTTTTAAAGGGCGTACGACTACTTTTTACACCCACTGTACATATACTATCTGAATAAATGTTGGAGAAAAGAGATCGCGAAACTGTGGGACGATTACGGACAGCTCTAGAAGCCAAACTGGAAAACAATTACATGTTTTCTATATTAGAAAAAAATGGATGAATACTTAACTACCATTTTATCACGTTATCACGTTTTCATTAGCTCGCTTTCTTGTCTGTCTGTCTGTTTGTTCGGTACAAATTTTGCAATTGATTTTAATCTAACTTCCCGATGAGCTAGAGACTTGAAATTTTAAACATAGCTCAGAACTGGATGACAATACAATATTTAAAAAAATTTTTTAAAAAAGCATATGCGTTTAGGGCAGGGGTCGGCAACCTGCGGCTCGCGAGCCACATGCGGCTCTTTGGATGTTTTTTCTTATGAATAAATAGATGTTTTTTATTATCAAAAAACTTTATCTATGCGAGTACTATTTACTGTTGGCAAGAAAAAATGTTGTGGCTCTTTAAAAACTTTGAAATTTTGTAAATTGTAATTTTTGACTCTTCCGACTCGAAAGGTTGCCGACCCCTGGTTTAGGGGATATAAATTATTAATAATTTAAACCTTTGCACCCCCCCCCCCAAAAAAATACTTGTAAGATTTAAAACGAAAAACGTAGTAAGGAGTGTAGAGAGTAGCTGCCGCTGAGAAAACTCGCACAACAGTTCACATAATTTGCAGTGCAATAAAATTGTTAGTGATTTAGGTGTTCATGCATCAGTTATCTATTGCATGCGCCCCTCGTTTTTCGTTTTAAATTTTACAAGTATTTTCATAGCTATTAAAAATTCACAATCACAAATTTTCAGGACTATCTGTACGGGTTTAGGAATCTGTGTATATGGGGCTAAAAAAAATTATTTTATACTTTTTAGTCCGTTTTTCAAACGTGGTACTTTTTAAAAATTTATTTTTATTTCATAATATAGGTCCTTCAATAACCAGAAATCGACTGCATCCAAATTTGAACAAGTGTCCGGTGACTTATGAACGGCAGTGTACTTCTACCACCGGGATGAAAGTTCGAGGATTAAAATCGAATGGGTTATCCAGTTTCCGCAGAGTCAAAAAGTTTCCGTTGGAATAATCGGGGGAAAAGTAACGCTGAAGGGAGAACGTTATTGTAATGGCATCATCGGGAGGATAAAGCAAATCACGAAAGAGCATCGCGACTGGTATTTGTCGCTGCTCGTGGCTTCTTTGCTCGCCGATTCACGCCTTAACCTTTCCATTTGATTACGCAAGCCGCGGTGAAAGCAACCAACGACCGTCCGATTGTAATTGCGTTGTCCCACGGGCTTCTCACGGCCGATATTTCCTTCTGAAACTGCAGACGTTCTCCAACCCCTAACGCTCTATCCCTGAATCCTCGTATTATTTCCGATTTATCGAGTCCCCTATTTTTTGCTCCCCGTCACGATTTATGGTACTCCGTCGATAGCAATTGTGCATTTCACGGCGATGAATAACAAAGAGCGCGATTAATAAGCGGGTTAAATTACAGTTTGAAAGCGTCGGAGGGAAGGGGGTAGTCGGCCGCGAGTAAAACGATTTTTTCCCGCGGAGAAAGGGCGTCGCGGCGCACACAGGAAAAGAGAAAAAGGGGAAAAGAGAAAAGAGGGAAAATGGCGGCGGCGGCCGGCCAGCGCGGAAAAAGTTTTCAAAGTGAGGCGGAAGGCGCGACGGAAGAGGCGAAAAAAAATCGAGTTCCCGACGGCGAAACGCGGCGGGAACGGTGAAAAAAATTCGTCGGGATCGTTGTGTTTTGCATACTGAGCAACGGGGAGGGAAACAAGATGGCGGTCGGGACAGGTACTCGCATTAAGCCGGAGCCACGCGAATAGAAATTGTTCCGACTGTTTTTTCCCGATCGATGAACGGGCCCTGTTAACCGGACTGGATTCTCATGCAAAATAAAAATCCAGTCTGCATCAATTTGGAAGATGCAGAATGAGTTTTCTAGAATCGCTTTAATCCTCTGTGTCCGCGAGTAACGCATAAAATCCGCAGTCCATTGCGAGCAGAATTTGAAAGAGAACAACAGGCCTTGGCGGTTCGTATGAAGGAAAATGCTCGCCGGCAATAAAAATCGTTGAACGCGTCTCCATCGTTCTCTCTCGGCCTCCCACGGTTCGTGTCTCTTATCGTTGGCCATTAACGAACACAGTGGGGACATAATTCGCGGGCGCAGTAAACAAGACAGTTCCAAAAAGCCGTGCGTACGTTTGCCGGTGACAGTTATGCATCGTGAAACGAATCCGACGGCTCGGTGCGCCGGCAATGCGTTGCCAGGCATCTACCGGCGCCATTTTGTCGCGTTTAGGAGCCATTCCGCGTCCGAATGGCCATTCGGAACGTTCGCCGGCGTTTCTTTCGGGTGGGAGCGAGACCCGTTTAACCACCCGGAATCGCGTGTCCCGCTCCTCTAACTGTTTTCTTACTCTTTATCGCTCATTTTTCATCCGTCGAACGAGGAACGATCGGTTTTTAACCTGGCGGCCGGGTCGCTCGTCGATTATCGCCTTCCATTTCCCCGTTATGCATTTTCTTTCGTTAGATTTTATTATGGGTCCTATCGCGAAGGATTCTTTGGTCAGCGAAGGTTTTCTGTGTGCGAGCATAAAAAAAATATATAAAAAAACTTTTTAAAAACCACGCATATATTAAATTGCACTAAAAAGGAGAAAATAATTTTTTTGGACATTAGCAACAATAAATAAAAGCGTGGAGCGCTAAACTATATTGACGGAATCTTTGTGGACGCTCCAAGCTTTTATTTATTGTCGCTAATGTCCAAAAAAATTATTTTCTCCTTTTTACTGCAATTTAATATAAGCGTGGTTTTTAAAAAGTTTTTTTATATATTTTTTTATTTTCTACTTTTTAGTCTTTACATATCCTGTAATCGATTTTAATTACAACTTCAACCTGTAAATTCAACCATCTTTTGTAAAAGGAAAAATATTGTGTCATGGCGGCTGCAAATTGAAATTTCCATTCTGTAGGATTTTTGACAGGTAAGGGCGCCGCCATATTGGTTTGTAGTGACGACCGCGAGCCGCTTACCGAGCAGAATCGCCTGTCTTAACCAACTCGATAAGTAACTGAGCTCCTTCGATGCGAAGTGGGCCAGTGGAGTGGGGATGAGTCAGACTGGGATCACGTAGTGGAGTAGGGAGCGCTGGCGCGCGGAGTGGGGATCGCTGGCCGCGATGACGTACTACTGAGCGTCGCGCGGCGAGGTGTGACGGTTAATATTAAAATGTTGTTTTTCTCTTAGACGCATAGTTTTTTTTAAAAATTTGTTTTTTAATATTGCATTGTCACCCAGTTCTGAGCTATGTTTAAAGTTTCAAGTCTCTAGCTCATCGGGAAGTGGTTTAAAATTCGATTTCAAGATTTGACGCATACAACAACGACAACATCGACAACCACGACAACTCGGCAAGCTAATATAAGCGTGGTAATAATAATAATATGATTGATAAAAAAGAAAGCAGAAGCGCTCAATCTCCCATGGGAATATAAAATGCACGATATTACTCAAAGGTTCGACACTCGTGTTTTGGAACGCCATCGACTGACGAGCGAAAACGCAGCCGCTTTTGGCGTTCCGCAGCGGTTCGATCGCTCGAAACAAATTTCCGCGTTGACACAGGGCGGCGGGTAGCCGTCAAAGGGGGTCGGGTACATGAACTTTCAATTAAAAATTTCCCGGGTGTTGGCGGCGCGACGCGGCGCAAGCTTCAGTTTTGCAAAGAGGAGGAATATGTTTGTTCGTCAATTTCGCGGCCCCGAGGGCTTCGACGACGGCGAGAGCAGATTCTCTCTCGAGGGAGAGAGGGAGAAGGCTCACAGGGGGTGCAGATAGGCGGAACGACGAAATCCGTAAAGTTGGAGGGCGAAAGAGGGCGGAGAGAGGCTCTGATATCATTACTCTCGACTCGAAATTCCGGCGGAAGCGCATGCAGGTTCTCGCGTGCACTCGGGAATGCGATGCTCTTCAGCTCAGACACGGAACTTGTCTTATGAAATGTCGCAGCTTCCTGTAACGCGAGCATCCTTCCTTCTGACCCCCTTTGCAGCGCCTTGCGACCCCCTTTGTAGCTCCATTGTCACCGGCTGATAACAGCGCTGCGTTCATCCCTCTCGTGAACACAGTACGCCGTTAACTCCGATATCGATGAATTTATTATTCAGAAACGGCGAGAAATAATTTTTACCGACCAAATAGAATTTCAGATTAAACGACGTTTCTATCCAGTCGATTCCGTTTGAGATTTTCACCGCAACTCTGACTCGATATCACAGCACGTATCGAATATTTCGAAATTGATTACACGAGGTCAGATTACTAAGCGCGATACCATAATGGGAATAAATAATAGTAGTCTGATAATAGTCTGATCGAACGATCGAATAGCGGGGAAAATAAAGCTGAACGAATCAATTTTCGGGGTTAATCTTGACCCAATTCAGAACAGTTTCGTCTCGAATCGAAAGAAACCACTCTGGAAAAGAGGAACCAGCACGCGAGGAAATTGTGTACGTACATTGATTGCAACGATCGAATAGCTGGCGAGCATGCGAGGGTTGTTTTATCACGGATACATTCGATCGAAATCGCGAGAGATATTGCTGAACGAATTAGTTGCACGCGTTTCCCCCCCCCCCCCCCCCAAGACGTGGACCCCTCTCACTTCCATTTGTTCCCGAACCTTAAAGAATTCCTACGTGGCAGGCGTTTTTCATCAATGAAGAAGTGATAGCAGCCGCAGATGAGGATTTTAGAGGTCTCGAGGAAAATCATTTCAGAGATGGGGTAAATGGATTAGAAAATCGTTGGAAAAGATGTATTGAGCTTAAGGGAGAACATACTGAAGAATAAATGTATTTTTAACCGACTTCGAAAAAGGAGGAGGTTGCTCAATTCGATCTGTATGTGCCTTTTTTTCTTTTCGCTTTTTTTTCTATGTATGTTCACCGATTACGTCGAGATGGATGGACCAATCGGAACGAAACCTTTTGCATCTTGTAAAGTATGTTCCCGGGATGGTACCGTGTAAAAAAATTGGGTGATGCCGTTGTGAACTCCGCTGAATGTTAGATATTAGGAACAGTAACGACGCGACGTCGTTACCGTTTTCGATTGCGGCTTTCAGATATTTATAAATTACGATTTGGAATGTGACGGCTGACAGAGATAAAAAGTGTGAAATAAAAAAAATTTTATAAAAAAAAATTAAACCGACTTCTAAAAAACACACTAAAAAGTATAAAATAATTTTTTTTTAATTTATGTGAATACACACGAACTTAAATACAATACAATCTTTTCGGAGGCGGCGCAAAATTGAAAATTTTCGACACTGGAAATTACGAAAATCCTTAAATTCTTCTACATGCTTTCATATATTAATGTATCTTCTCTTCCCACCTACTGATTTCCAAGCCCACCATATTCCAATGAAATCATAATCAGCAACATCTGTCATTTGGAAAATTTTCAATTTTGCGCCGCCTCCGAAAAGATTGTATTGTATTTAAGTTCGTGTGTATTGACATAAATTTAAAAAAAATTATTTTATACATTTTAGTGCGTTTTTTCGAAGTCGGTTTAATTTTTTTTTATAAAATTTGTTGACACATTAGTCCATGTCATTTCATTGTTAGGCTACGAACTTTCTGAATGGCCTAGTAAATGATGTGATACCAGTGTTCTTCGAAACGAGGTTATTTTCATAGGTTGAAACGATGTACAGTCCCTGCTCACTTTATTAGACTCACCTCTATAATTATGATATTTTGAGTTTTACCATGAATAATGGGTATAGTAGCCTTATGCAAATATCACTTCATGATGACCAATGTATTTTCCATATATTTATTTTACAAAAACAATGGATACAAACACAAATAGATCAATATAATTCTTGAAACACTAATATTTTGTTGATCCGCCCTTAGCTGATCTTAAATTGGGCAAATTTGCCACAACTCTTCTGGGCATGATATCTATGCAAGTTTGTGCAATTTCTTTTAATATAACGGTATGGTGCCAGTGATAGATTATTCTCTCTATCAACTTGGTCTTTGTTGTTATATTTTCTTTGGCCAGTTCTCTTTTCAGGCACTCCCAGACATTTTCAATCGGATTCATGTCCGGTGAATTGCTGGGCCATGGTAAAAGAGGGATCTTTTGCTCATACAAGAAAATTTTACATTTGGATAGGCAACCCATAAGGCAACCTTGTAGTACGAAATCATTACCCCATAGGTTGAAAACAGCGTTGAATTCCTTATAGGATTTCAAAAAGCATCAATTCTTCAGGTGAGTCTAATAAAGTGAGCAGGGACTGTAAATGACACGCGAAGAATAGTCTAAAATCGTCCGGTATTGCCACAGTGAAAACTGGTGCATCTCGCCCGATGGTGCATCTATTCCGACATTACCCTACAGCAGAATTTTTCCTCCATTCTAATACATATCGTAGAACGTGTCCAGACGATACAAGTCAGATGACTGCGATAGACAATGTATTTCCAAAGGTATCATCGGTACGGTTTTATGAGACAGTAGAATGTGAACAGAGATAGAGCCTGCGTCGAGATTTACGCGGCGTTTCTCGATCCGCGAAGATAACTGGTGCATCGGGGATGGTCGAAACCATCCCCCGCGAACCAAACAATACGATGTTTATTCTCCCGAGGAACCACTTTCGGAAATTTACGAGGGCCCCGGATCCGGCGAACACGGCCGATGAATGGAATCGAACGGAGAGAAACGAGGAAACTCACTCTCTCTCTTTCTCCCGCCCGGCCACGACTTTCCGCTTGCAATCCGTTGGATCTTGACTTCTCGCAACCCACCCACACTCCGAAACCACCCTAGCACCCGCAACCAACCCCTATCGACCCCGCAGTTCGAGAACTATTTATGGAAATCGACGCGTCGTTTAACCCCCTCTCGCCACCTGCGGAACAAGGGACGCACAGTGGTTTAACTTGCAGTTCCACCTCGGTGAAATTATTTTTACTCCCACTTTTTTTTCTACAGTTATACCGCGCGCTTGTTGTTCGCTTGGATATAAGCTGGAAGAATTGGATGCACGGGAATCGATCGATATCCCGTGATTGGACTATTTCCTCGGAACTGGCGTCAGAATTATTTTCCGTTTTCTTCTGTAGACAGTTTCACGCTGCCATTGATTTATTTGCATGTGAATTTGCAATAGATTGACTGACGATCGATCGGAAATAGATATTATTCTTCGCTGGAGAATAAACGTGGAGATATTTCATTCTTCGCATTTTTCCAAGCTGGAACTACACTTTAAACGAATACGCGACGGATCTGCGGGGGGCGGTTTCAGTTCTGGGAGCCGTATGATCGGACGGTTCGCGAATTTATCGGGTTTCGATACTTCGGTCTGTTTTCGGTGAATGATTTTGGCGCCGGGAATTCCCTCGGAACTCTTTCCTACTTCCCGGAGGCGGTGAAAGGTGTTTGAAAAGAAACTGGAGCGATATCGAGATTATTTCTCGTGCTCGAGCCACCCCTTCCGTTTCATGGCCGCAAACCCTCTCTCTCTCTCCCTCTCTCGCGTCGATCGAATTCTCGCAGTTTTCTCTGACCAGAAAACTTGCCCCGAAACGTGATCTCGTTTCCCAGAGTTCTCGCTTTCGATGAAACGATTTCTTATGGGATTTATACCCCAATCCTAACGACGTCTTTATTCATTGCAGATGCTCTTACCCGGATGAACGAACCTATTTCGAAGATCGGAGCACCCTCGTCAACGTTAGCAACGAGATTCGACTTGACGGAGGACCGATGTTTCATAACCGACCCCGGCTACACGCCGCGAACAGTGAGTATCGTTAACAATAAACAATTCACGACCATTAAATTTAGATTGCGATCCTCGCCGCGGGTCTCGCTGCCATAAAACCAGTCGTTAAACGTCTTTGCAGCCGCGAACTGCATCGCGGCACTCCTCTCAACCAACCCCCAACCCTTTCTATTCTCGTTTCGGATCGGATAATAAGAATAATAGTCCCGTTTATTGCGGGAGCGCAGTTGCACAAACAAACGCGTTGCTAAACAGACCTTCATTGTAATTGATTCTGCCGAAGTAGGCACCACGACGAGTCGCGAGCGTAGGGGAGTCTTTAGGTCAACTCTAAAATACATTTCCGTGGGAATTTTTTAACGTTTGAGGACTCAAATTAAAGGTGAAAGACTGCATTTTATGATAAGCGTGTTTACCCTCCAGAAAAATCGCCGAAATCTAGTGATAAAAATGGGAAACCGCGACCGCCCGCCCGGTTAAAATTGACTCGACTTGGAGAGGTCTCTTTGGATCAGTTTTGGATTATATTGGCGCAGGAATTTTTTAACGTTTGAGGGCTCAAATTAAAGGCGAAAGACTGCACTTTATGATAAGCGTGTTTAATCTCCAGAAAAATCGCCGAAATCTAGCGACAAAATTGAGAAACCGCGACCGCCTGCTCGGTTAAAATTGAGTCGACTCTGAGGGGTCTCTTTGGATCAGTTTTGGAATATGTTGGAGCAGGAATTTTTTAACGTTTGAGGGCTCAAATTAAAGACGAAAGACTGCACTTTATGATAAGCCCCTTTACCTTCCCGAAAGATCACCGTAATCTAGTGACAAAATTGAGAAACAGCGACCGCCTGCTCGGTTAAAATTGACTCGACTTGGAGGGGATTCTTTGGATCAGTTTTGGAATATATTGGAGCAGGAATTTTTTCACGTTTGAGGGCCCAAATTAAAGGCGAAAGACTGCACTTTATGATAAGCCTGTTCACCTTCTAGAAAGATCGCCGAAATCTAGTGAAAAAATTGAGAAACAGCGACCGCCTGCTCGGTTAAAATTGACTCGACTTTGTGAGGTCTCTTTGGATCAGTTTTGGAATATATTAGAGCAGGAATTTTTTAACGTTTCAGTCTCAAATTAAAGGCGAAGGACTGCACTTTATGATAAGCGTGTTTACCCTCCAGAAAAATCGCCGAAATCTAGTGAGAAAATTGAGAAACCGCGATCGTCTGCTCGGTTAAAATTTACTCGACTCTGCGAGGTCTCTTTGGATCAGTTTTGAAATATATGGGAGCAGGAATTTTTTAACATTTGCGGGCTCAAATTAAAGGCGAAAGACTGCACTTTGTGATAAGCCTGTTACCTTCCAGCAAAATCGCCGAAATCTAGTGTGAAAATTGGGAAACCGCGACCGCTTGCTCGGTTAAAATTGACTAGACTCTGAGAGGTCTCTTTGGATCAGTTTTGGAATATATTGGAGCAGGAATTTTTTAACGTTCCAGGTCTCAAATTAAAGGCGAAAGACTGCACTCTATGATAAGCTTCTTTAAATTCCAGAAAAATAGCCGAAATCTTGCGGAGTCTCTTTGAATCAAGTTTGGAATATATTACACCGTAGAAACTTTGTAACGTTTGAGGGCTTAAATTAAAAATGAGAACTCGCGTTTCGTGAGTAATTGACAAAATCGATTGGACCCTTACCAGAGATCATAAAATTGCGAGATTTTCATCGAGGGTCAGACCAAACGCGTAAGGGTGACGGAGTGGAAAGCGGGAACAGAGGAACGAATTCAAAAAACGGTGAATAAGTAAAAATTGAGTGGACAGGTGGAAACGGTGCAGCTGGGTCTGCGGGGATGGACGGTGCACGAAGTTCGCAGTTAATTTGAATACCGCGGCCCGGTATCCGGCTCGGATAAATCGCGAGCGGACAACGGGCGCCGGTCGCGGTAAAGCCCGGCCCGAAGTTACCGGATAATTTCCGGGGATGTTCGAAATTAAAAAAGTTTACCCTGTCCGAGGGGAGGGCGGAGAAGAGAGAAGCGTCGAGCGGATCGCGGTTCTCGCGTTAATCGCCGGTCGGCTGCTCCTTTATCTTTCGCTCTTTCCCTTTTACGTGCCTTTTACGGGCGAACGGCGAATGGCGAAAAGAAAAAGGAAAAAAGAGAACACCTCGGAACACCATGGAAACTCGAGCGGCCGCGGCAAGAACCGAATCTGAATTGCTTATCGCACTGCCAGAGCCCCTCGAGAGGCTTAACGCGGAATAATCGCGCTTTCAGGCGACTTTTGATCGGTTGAACGCGCTCCAAGACGACTCTCGAGCAGCCCGGATCGTGGAACAGCGTGGCGGCACTTGTAAACCGGCCTCGAGATCCTCCCAGGAACGATCGACTGTTTAGGGAACCAGTTAGGGACGCCCCTGGCCCTCCGCCCTTCACAAGTTCGCGTTTCCTCTTCCCCGAATCGATGCACTCTCTGCAACGTTCCTCGTTTGCATTTTGAGCATCGTCTATAAGCTCTTTGTGCATCCAACGAGAGTTCATGAATTTTCTGAAAAACTAGCGCTCGCTCCGACTTCTACGTATATTTCGTAAGTGGAGTGCGGATCTGTCCGCAAAATAAAAGTGTTCATCATTTCCGCGAGTTGGAAACGATGTGTGTGCACTGTTTTAAGTTTCATTGACTCATTTTTATCATAAATGCGTAACATCCGCAGTCTATTGATACAAGGTAACGTAAACTTTCGAGCAGTGAGATTAATTTCACAATGTACTCTATAAAAACCAAGGTATCGTGCAACATTAATTACAAAATAAATTGCGAGCCGAATAGCGAAATCTCGGATGCGCAGTCGGTCTCCAAGGGATCGAGAAAAACGAGTCAGCTTGAAAATGGCGCGGCGGAAGCGGGGAGCCGGTCGGCTCCGAAAAACAATCGTGAAAGCAGTGTATCGATTACGGGGCGGGATGATCCGATAAAGTTGCAGCGAAACGACCGAGAAACAACGAATAGGAAATCGATCGGAATAAATCGGGGGAAAGGGATCGCTTGTGAGGGAGGGAGAGAGAGAGTGAGAGAGAGAAATGGCGATCGGTTTCGGATCGATAGGGGTGCGCGTGTGTCCACGGCTAATCAATTGTCTCGAAGCCTGTCGGTAAAACGCTCGGACAAACGTCGCTATTCCGCGGGCAACGAGGCAGCTCGCGAGCCAAACTAATCCTCTTTTCGTTGGTTTCAACCGACTATCCCCGGCACCAACACCAGCATCGGCAACGGGAACGGGAACAGGAACAGGAACAAAACCGTCCGGATGAATGGCGGACGGTGTAACGCGTCGATCGACCGATTCGGTGATTTCAACGGGCGCACTACGCGTAATCCGGTTGTTTCCCTGCTACGAGGAATTAACGGCACGGAATAAAACGTCCTCGAGACACCCGTGTCGCCCCACGCATGCAATATTTAATTTATCAACAGCGCCTCTTCTCGATTCTGGCTGGTCCAGCTTCAATTTGTTGGTGAAACGAGAAGAAGAAGTTGGAGGGAAAGTTCTGTCGTATTTTAAATAAGCGGGTAATTTTGCTTGCAAATGAAAAACACATGTTGAAGCAGGAATTGAGTTGTTGCAAATATGTAATGGAATTTATATCGTCGAATAATATGAAACACACATTTTTCTAAATCGGTTCGAATGTTTTCTTTAAAATACGACAGAACTTTCCCTCCAACCTAATTCGTTCCTGACGTTTCCCTTTGGTAAAATGTCGAATTAACAATAAGTTGAATGCATTTGTAGAACAACGAATCCCTTTGCATCTAGAACGATAAGAATGTCTGGGTTCTTCGTAATTCCCCGCAAGAAAAAGAATATTGATATCACTGTATTCCCTTGTTCCACATTGGCTACACGATTGCGCGAAACGAAGGGCCCGAAGGGAGCAGGTTGAACGACCGAACAAAAGTTAGATAAGGAAGGCAAGGACGAGTGTCCTGGCGAAAGCTTGTCGCGTGGGTGGCGCGAGCGGAAGAGCGCGTTTCCCCATTGAACACGCGGAATTAACAGAGTGCGGTCCTCTTTGCCAGCCGCTTAATTAACACCTTATTGTTATCGGCCGCGAAGTCTAGTTCGGGGTGAGGTTGGCGTCCTCGGAGCCGGCAGCCAGCGCAGCCATTTTTCTTCTCTCTTTTCCGAGCCGGGAGAGGAACTCGGTTTCTTTTGTCCGCGACGTGTCGTCCGCAGAGGCTTCCCTTTGCGATAAAAGAGAACTCCCTCTCCCGCTTTCTTGCTCTCGCGTTTTCTTCCTCTTTTTTCCTCTCTCTCTCTCTCTTCGTGCCTCCCCACTCTTCGACCATTATCTTCGATCGACGCGGCTTCGATTCCGTCCACAATGAACCCGCGTACCAAAAGATAGGCACCCGCGATAAAAGATTCCCTTCTCTTCTTCTGACAAGAGCGGCAAATCGAAATGGCGAATCAATTATCTTGGGAGCGAAAGAGAATCGGTCCGAGGCCCTTCAGTTCCTTCTCTCACTGGAAAGGTGAAGTCTCTTGGCGCAGCGGCACAGAAATGATCTGCACGCGAAGGATGTGCCTTTGAGAAGGTAGTATTCAGTCGACAGGCAATGGAATGTTCTCTAAATTCGCGGTGCTTCGTTACGAGCGCGTTCTGGGTCCCAACAGGAGTGCTTGTAGCGAGGAAATCGACGCAAAACTGGCACTGCTTCGCTGCAAGCACGCGCCGTGCCCCGATAGAGGCGCTTGCAGCGAGGCACAAGCGCGAACCGAGTGGAAAATGGTCCGTGGCGTAATAAAATCTCGAACGTCGTATTGCTATCTCATTTATCCTCTTCCATCGTGTTCCTAAATCGATGCAAAGCTTCGGGAGGCGTCTTACGGCGAAAAGTCGTCGGCTAAGTCGTCGGCTAAGTCGTCGGAGTTGCCCGATATAAGAGGGGACTAACCCGTATTTGCTAACGTGCGAATACATCATCCGGTTTCGGGGCTCGAAAACCGTCTCAAGATTCAGGTGGAGCGACAAAACCCAATTTCCACGATCCATATTCGGCTTAAACACATTAACGGGCCTGCAGCGGAGCGGCGGCAAATATACAGCCGTTCCGAGCTACTCTCTCTCTCTCTCTCTCCCACTATTTCTATCCGCGTCTGGTGAATCCTCCGCCTTCCTGGTAACTTCCAAGGAAATGGAAGCTGGGATAGAGATTACTCTTCCTGTTGGTTCACTGGTGCGCTTTGATTTTCTGCCGGGATTTAGCGGAACGGGACGCGCGAGATCCTCGGGTCCTTTGTTCCATTAAATAATCGCTAGCTGTGCCCCGGTCGAGCGACTTCGCAACGATATCCGCGTGTAACGAGACGCTTTTTTCTCCTCGCTGTTCCCGTTGTCGGTCCTTTCACCGGACGGACGTTGCGTCCTCCTCGTTACGGGCCCGCGAGAAAAAGAACCAACCCGCGGGGTCGAACGTTTTCGGCGACCCAGCTCTCGCCGCGTCGAATAATTTTAATCCGCTTCTAACGACCGACCACGATGTCCAGAAGGCTCGGCCCTCGCGCGCCACTCGCGTTATTATTACACGGTTATCGATTTTCAGACGCTCCCGCGATATTTCTGCCTCTTCGTCTCTCGGTTCTTTGATCTTCATTAACCCTAGGGAAATGAAGTTTACCGTGCAATTACTTTCCCCCGGCCGCGCGCTGTTTCTGGCAGCGATTCCCGTCCAACATCCCGAACAGATTCGGTACCGACTCTGCCAAGTCCTACTACCTGCGGAACGTTTACCTGAAGAGAACGCCTCGAGGGTTGCTCCCTCGGCGCCTTCGTTTTTCGCGAATTAAACTTTCTCCGCGCTTTTATCAATTTAGTTGCAAAATGAACGGACGTAAACGTTGATTGAATCACCGCGCGATCGTTAAGACCAAGTCGGAAGCACTTTGGCCCTGATTGCGAGGAATCTCCGAGATTCTCTTCGTCCCGGAATTATTTCATAACACACAGTCTACAGTAATTTCTGGTTGATTAACGGCGCTCTTCACTTTTCGCAAGATAGCAGGTAAAGAAAACTGAATTTCCAGATTTTATCTACATGTATTAGGTGGGCAAATAAGTTCCTTTCCCTTTTCTTTTTCTATGATCATAACTTCTGACCGAATTCGAATTACTTACCACCGGTTTTGGTGCCATCCGGAAGAGCGTTCTTTCAGTTTTAATGGCGACACTCGCGCGTGAACATTCACACACCGCTTGCGTACACTTACAGTCCTCGGCAAAATAATAAGACACCTAGCATATTTTTCAATTTCTTGTATTTAAAGGTGGAAAGTGTACACTATGTTATATCCTGAATACTACATACTATCTCCAAAGTAAACGAAATCTTAGGATTGTATCGCATGCCATAGCAAAATTAGAGAAAGATATGTGAACACGGACTGACATTGCTTCGACAAAAATATGAGACATTTGGCCTATTTTCCAATCATGTGACTTCTACCATTAAGTGTTCTACTGCGAATGTAATCAGACGTTGGATCTTGTGATTTTCTTATAGTATAAGTACATTTATTTTTCGAAAAATGAGTAATGGGTCGAGGAAAGCAGTTAGATGAAAGTGAGGTCGATCGAATCGTTCTGTTGCGCTCGGAAAAGTACAATATTAATAAAATTGCGAAATTATTAAACAGAAGTAGGTGCGAGATATATAATGTGTTAAAAAATCCAAGTGCTTATGGAAAAACGAAAGGAAGTGGAAGACCTAGCGTTACTTCCGAACGTGATAAACGTGCAATTTTGCGTGTTGCGTCGAATTTTAAGGACAGAGCAGGACAAATAGTCGAAGAAGCAGGTGTGAAAATAAATTTAAGGAATGTACATCGCATTTTACAAGGAAGCAAACACATTAAACAGAAAAAATTAAAACAACGGCCACCCTTAATGGAGAAACACAAAGTAGCAGGACTAAAGTTCGCTTGTGAATACGTCCACTGGATGAGAAACTCGAAAAAAGTCATTTTTAGTGTCGAGAAAAAATCCAATCTAGATGGCCCTGACGGCTGAGCCTACTACTTTCATGATCGCAGAAAGGAAGAACTGCATTTAAGTTGCCGTCAAATGGGTGGTGGCAGTGTTATGGTATGGACCGCTATTGGTTACTATGGAAAAACAGAAATAAACATTTTATCAGGTCGGAAGAATAGTAATAAATATATTGAACTAATAAGAGATCAGTTAAACAAGCCTGCAGCTCGTATCACGCGTTGCGACTATATTTTTCAACAGGATAATGCAGCCATCCATACTGCAAAATCTGTGAAACAATCCATTCTTCCAAAAAATATTGATATTTTGGAATGGCCCGCTCGTTCTCCCGATTTAAATATCATAGAAAATGTGTGGGGAGATTTGTCAAGACGATTCCACGCGAATGGGAGACAATATAATAACGTAAATGAACTAAAAGAAAGTGTAAATCACAATTGGACATAGTCAGAACAAGAACGAATCAAAAAGTTATATAAAACTATCCGAAAGCGATTACTAGACGTAATTCAATTCAAGGGAGGTATCACAAAGTATTAATTTTGTATTTTTATTTGCTTAATCAAACATTTTACTGTTAGTGTTAGTTTTATACTTTTGTCGAATTAATGTCAGACCGTGTTTACGTATCTTTCTCTAATTTTGCTATGGTACGCGATACAATCCTAAGATTTTATATGTTTACTTTGGAAATAGTATGTAATATACAGGATACACCGAAGTGTACATTCTCTACCTTAAAATATAAGAAATGTAAAAGTATGCTAGGTGTCTTATTATTTTGTCGAGGACTGTACACACCGCTAGACCACGTATACGTACGCGAGGATTGCAAGGGTTCGGGATTCCACTTCTGATTTCTCGATAATGCAAAGACGGGGTTTTTTAGTAGTCAAAACCGCTAGATGAAAGATCAATCTAGGGCGCTGTTTGCCTCAAAAGTCCTTCTTTTACGTTTCCGAGCAATGGTTTTGCAATATTCGGCTGCATGTTGCCCGTCGGAGAGGCTAGTACACCGGCGTGACTGCAGCGTCCTTTGACGGGCAACATGCAGCCAAATATTGCAAAACCATTGCTCGGAAACGTAACAGAGGGAATTTTGAGGCAAACAACGCCCTAGATTGACCTTTCGTCTAGCGGTTTTGACTACTAAAAAACCCCGTCTTTGCATTATCGAGAAATCAGAAGTGGAATCCCGGACCCTTGCAATCCTCGCGTACGTATACATGGTCTAGCGGTGTGTGAGTGTTCACGCGCGAGTGTCGTCTGTTGGAAAAGACTCCCTCAAGAAGAGTCGTGATGAGCGATCTACGAGTTTCCAGTCCTATGCAACAATTTCGAGCAACATGGCGTGCGAGAAGCATCATTTGCGTCACTGCTTACTCTTTGCATTCCAGCTTAGGAAATCAGCTGTTGAAGCTACTGAAATGAAGCTTTTTTTAATTGTTCGGCCGCCCAATTAAAAGTCTACTTTGATTGGTGCTCACTGAACCGGAACATGAGCAACCTCCACTATATAAGTGGAGCACAAATCAGGCACACACCAGTATCAGTGTGTCTTACGACCCCCTGATGAAGCTAGCTGCAGTGCTGGCGAAACGTTGGGAAATTTCTTCCTTTAGGACATGGCTTACACCCGAAAGCCTCAACAGAAGTAGCTACTGAAATGGTTTGTGCGGCATCGGGAGAGACCGCTGTATCTTACAGAAACCGAAATGAAACCGAAATGATGGGTGACCGCTCGTGTGAAAAGCCGGGGGTGGCCCAGGGTGATTTTTCGTGTTGTTGGTATAATAGGTGGTTCGGAACCCACCTTTATAAACAGCAGGTCCAACAGAAAAAGAAAAAGATGGGAATTGGCCCGAACAACAAGGTCGGCGTAACTCATATGGAGTAATCTTAGGTGCAGTTTGCATTTTGAGGAGTTTCGCCAATACTGAATGTATCTTACAGAACATGCAAAAAGTGGTACCCGGTTCAGATGCACCGGTAAAGTTCGATGACGCTGAGCTAGAGGAATTGCTAAACGAAAATCCGACCGAGACGCAAGAAGAATTGGCAGACAAGATTGAATTTGGGAAAAAGGGAAAGAACTTATTTGCACTCCTAATACATATAATTGCCAGTTCCTCTGTAACGGTAAAAGAATCTCAAAGCACAGAAGACATAGAAAGCTGAAATTTGGTGCGCGGGTAGCCGTTAGCTCAAAGGGGTGCACGAATATCTTTTTATCCCGGAAATCCTTCGGAATCAAGTGCTAATAATAAATTAGTGGCATACTACCTCCAGAAATAAGCCAGCCGTTGACTTTTCAACGGGAATCATGCTAGTAATTTATAATTGTAGCAGTACGGCAACGGTTTTCATTCATTTTTACTGGATTACTGTTAATTTTCGAGACATTTTCGCTCGGGACGTCCGCGAACCGATCCTCGCAGGTGGCTAGATCCCCTATTCTGCAGGGTCTATCATTGTTTGAGCGATATCAGCGCTCGCAGGATGTTCGCGCGGGTTCCCCGACGTTCAGCTTCCGGCCCGCAGCTGGGCAAAGGTAGAGTCGCGGCTCCGGAAGGTTAAGCATAACTAAGCCGGCTTGATCCGAGACGCGACCCCTGAGGATTTCCTTGCACGACCGAAATTACCAGCCTTTCTAGTCATCCTCTAAGCCTTCCGCAGCTCTCGATCCGACGAGATCGTCCCGTCGTCTCCGGAAATTCCGCGAAAGAACACGTCTACCAGGGCCGCTTTTATTCTCGTTCGTTTGCGCCTCTTAATCCCGTCCGCTGCGCGCCGCGCTGTTTCCATATCTGGCTCCCTTTCTCGCTATCTATCCGTCTCTCTGCTGATCGGCCAAGATCAGGATCATAAAAGAATCCTGATCCTCTTCTGCTCCTCTGGAAACAGCGGTTCTCCGCCGAGGATTTCATACTCGACGGCAATTTTACGCTCGTTACGTCTCCGAACGAGATCGATCACTGGAATTATCTTTCTCTGATCCGATAGACCCGTTGCCTTTTTCTGCTGAGCCCTTCCGCAAGGCGCAGAACGTTTCTACGGTTCTATTTCGAGGATTATGTTGGTAACACAGAATTAACCCTTTGCAGTCGGAGCTATTTTAACTCGGAAATTAAACATTTCTTCCGAGCTAGAATAATTCCATTCTATATCATGTTTTTCATTTTATGGATCTGAAATTGATTGAACACCGCCCCCAATACTTACAGTAGCGGGCAAAAGTTTAAGACCGCTCTAAAGAAGACGATAACTTTGTTAATATTGTACTATACGATTTGAACTTTTTTTGGGAAGCTATAGCAATTAGTTTACTAAAGGATGTGAAAATAATTTTTTTCAAAAATTGCAAATGATCGGAATTGTTGAAAAAATACTAAAAGTTGAATTTTTAACTTCTTTATGTGGGCCTATATTGAAAATTTATAAAATACATTTTGTAGATCTGTGTCAATTAAACATATTCTGAAAATTTCGTCAAAATCGGTCGACGTTGCAACGAGCTGCAAACGTTTAAAGATGGTAAAAATTGCAGATTTTCACGATTTATTGCCGAAAATCTGGAAAATCTGCAATTTTTACCATCTTTGATGAAGATTTTGACGAAATTTTCAGAATATGTTTAATTGACACAGATCTACAAAATGTATTTTTTTAATTTTCAATATAGGCCCACATAAAAAAGTTAAAAATTCAACTTTTAGTATTTTTTCAACAATTCCGATCAATTGCAATTTTTGAAAAAATTTCTCTTCACATCCTTTAGTAAACTAATGCTCTAGTTTCCCAAAAAAATTCAAATCGTATAGTACAATATTAAAAAAGTTATCGTCTTCTTTAGAGCGGTGTTAAACTTTTTTCCGCTACTGTAAATGTTTGGTAAGGTGGAGTGGGGTAAGTACGTCTACGGGGCAAGTCCGTTAATTGGTTTGGTTTTATTGTAATATGAACGAAATTTCTCTAGCTTGTATTTATTAATGTAGTATAAGTTAGTACGAACTATTCGACATAGATGTCGTCCAAGAATTAAGGTGTTTTCCTCGCTTAAATCAACCAATGCCAAACAGTCACGTGCGTGGTACACGTACAACTTTGAGGTTACCCTGAGCGTGCAATAGTTTACAAGTTATTAATATTTTCTGTGTTGTTATTTTAGGTAAGTACAACAAATATTGATGTAGGTTTATATTAAATAAACCGGTTTTATTGTATTTTTTTAAATTTATTGAGAAAAACACTAAGATGATCTTGCCCCGTAAATATTACTACACGGGGCAAGTCCGTACTATCACGGTGGGGTAAGTCCGTACTGTATGGGTAACTATAAAACTAAACAATACATTTAATGCAATAAAAAGCATTTTGTAGGTAGGTTTGATAATAATTCTTTTCTTGCCCAATAGCACTTGAAACAAGGTTCGAAAGCATTTTTAAACTTTGTTTTAATATCACTGTATACCCTTTTATATTTCAGCATAAAAGTACTTGTTTGTTTAAAAATGGATATCTATAAAACTAAACAATATAATTGAATGTAATGAGAAGCATTTTATAGCAGGCTCGCTTACGTAGCACTTGAAACAAGGTTCGAAAGCATTTTTAACTCTCAGAGTTGACACTTTGTACAATATCCTATCAAAATGATAATTTTCAAGCAAAATTAGAATCATACATAACACTAATTCATCAGTAATAACTGTAGCAAGAGTTTAATACCAAGAACGTTAAGTTTTTACATGGCAGACTGAAAATACATCAGTTTAAAGTCCAACTTTGCGAAAACTAGGGCGGACTTACCCCACTCCACCTTAATTGATCAGTAGACTGCGGATCTTTATGCAAAATAAAAAATGTTTGCCTTTATCACAAGACGGAGGAGCGAATTAACAATTTCTTTCTGCTTTTAATTATCTGATTAAGTTCAAACCAATGCACTAATGTCTTTAAATCCTTTTAATATGTCCACTGCTTTAAATTGTGCTTACCCATTTTTGTGATAAATGCATAAAGATCCGCAGTCTATTGATCAGATACCAAGATATTTAATAATATAAACAAATGAGTCGCTACTCGAATGCTAAGGGTTGACAGTCGATTCTGCAAAAGATCAGACTCGTAAATTAAATGCAGAAAATGCAGCGAGCATCGTCTAGCGGTCCGATAAAGTTTTAAAAGATTCAAAATGGTTAGCAGAAGAATGCTCTACTTCGTCAACTACTGAATTAGCTGAATAAATTATTGTAATACCAGAAGCCTATTTTCGATGAAACACTGCGCTAATTATCGATGGATTCAGATTTCTCAAAATTTATAGAAGTATATTACGAGCCTCGAGTCTCGATCCGATCTCTCGAAGGCAGTTCCGGGGAGAAGATGGCGATCGCTGGCAGAGTCAACAGTCGTTCTTCCATCGGTCTTTTAATCTTTATCCGCGACCCGATTGATTCGGTACTCGCTGGAGGATGCTGAAGAAAAGGAATCACAATCGCTCCGAAGACCCTATTCTTCGGCCTCGCTGCGAAATAAGATCGAACAATGGCGTGAATTTTTATTACGTTCTGCCAGGCAACTTGTCCGTTTTACTATTATTACATCGTCTTTATTGTGCCACGGCTGCACGGGCAAATTAGACGATATTGCCTGTAACGATCGGTACTTAAGATCTTGCAAGCGATTCAATTCCGCTATTATAAGCTGTTGAATACCGGTAATTAATTCGAATAGAGTCCGATGTTAGTATCAAATGAAACATTAAATTTAAAGTACGAGGTTGCGCGAAAATTGTTAGTTTAATTCATTTCTCGCAATACTTAGAAATGCTAGGCCCGACTAGAACTTGATGGATTTTCGAACGCTATTTTCTCGAAAACGAAACGCCAAACGAATCGGAGGGATTCGGGGGGGTTAGAAAAGCAATTTGTTAGCGGGAGGAAAATATTGGTGGGTCCGTAGGGACGACTGGCGCCATATTGTCTGGCAGCAGCCGCCATTCGAGAATCGGAGGACTTCCGGGGGGTTCGGAGGGGGTTCGCACGTCCGCCATTGAAAAGGAATTTCCGAACATCGGGACAGGGTGTGACGGAAGCTGGCGATGGGTTGGGAAAGCCGAACGAACGGAATATTAGACGCGGTGCTCTCGCGGCGCAATTAGCGGGATTCCGCGTGACGCCGAGCCACCGGAAATCGAACCGAAGCCTCGCGCATTAGACTTTAATTAGACGCAATACGTCGGATCGATAACGCCGCCCGGCCATCGGTGTTCTCTCTCTCTCCCCCTCTCTATCCGCGTCTCTCTCTTTCTCGCGTCTGTCCCCGTTAATCCGTTTAACCGACCGACGCCGGAGAGCTCGGTTATCGATTAATTAATATTGTTACCTTTAAAGAAAAACTCGCTGAAAAATTACGCGCAACATGGCCGAGAACCCTCCACGCCTCATCCTCGATCGCGATCCTACGTAATTCAATTCTTTCTATTCCGCCAGACAAATATCGCGCCTTGTTAAACACTGTCTCGATAATAATACAGAGTTGTATCCATCTCTGAAATTGGTCTGGGAGCGTCACCCGGCACCCTAACATTCAATTATTGTTTTTACGGAAAGTTGGTTATCTAGAATTCGTCCTCCATATTCTATTAACCTAATTACGTCGAATAAATTGCGATTTCGTTTAGAATATCCCGTCTCGCGAATGAAAACGCACAAAACGGTACCTATACTTTAACACTAAACATACCGACCATCAAACGTGACCAAATTGTATGGCATTTTAAAAATAACAAGATTAAATTTATTTATATTCTGTGCGATTTTTACTATAATATATGTATACTGGAGTCCAAAAATGTATTCAATCTACCATATGTATTCAATCAATGTATTCAATCAATGTATATGTATTCAATCAATTCCCATGAAAACACCTCTACAATCTCAATACAGTAATAAGCAAAATTAAAATGATTTCGGCGCATTGGTTCGATCAAATGTTACTTTTAATTACACAATTTGCAAAATGGGCACAATAATTTGTCTCAACGTTTCGATCTCAATGACATATAAAAACTTGTATGTGTATAATATGTTTCGCCTTGCATGGTAGCCGTTAAAGTAATGTCTCTATTGACGCAAAAAGGCTGTACACGCTTGACGCAAGAAAAATGTCCCCCCACTTTAGTAATCTGATCTCGGCTCGGATGTATCGGTGTGAACCACCATTAATGCGACGCGGAGAGTCGCAGTCATCGGCACAGTTCAAAGGCCCGTCTTAATAATAAAACTTCAAAGAACACAATTGCACAGAAATGAACACCGGGACTCATCCGGAAGTATAACAAAATCATTACCAAAGTCTTGGAATCATAAAGAAAGTGACTGAATCGTTGATTATCTTTATATATTAATAATTACAAAAATGTATATAGTACAAAACTGAAATTCTCTTAAAAGTATACCTTATACTTAGCTCAAAAAATAAATTAAGATTAGAAATGGTAAATAATCTTAATGAACGGTCAAAATTTGCGACGCACAGAAGGAGAGCGTATGGGAAATGCTATGAACTATGTCTCTTTCTTTCCCATACGCTCTCCTTCTTTGCGTCGCAAATTTTGATCGTTCATTACTTTTTTTTCGCTTCATTAGGATTATTTACCATTTCCAATCTTAATTTATTTCTAAACATTACATTAGTATCTAGTGAATACTATAAATTACTCTAATAACGGTATAACGGTATAACGTACGACCTGCATTATCAGCCGTATTTTATTATAACATTTGTAACGTGCAGCTTAGGAACGAGATAGTGGTGCTACTAGTGCAAAATTTCGAAACCTCAAGGTGCTGTATTATTATTTGTGAGAGGCGGTGTCTGCCGAATATTACAAATTATTCCTCTATAACGTAAAAATATGCATTTTGGGCACCGTAGCACTATATATCTACAAGTTGACACAATATTTACTGATTTCTATAAAGCTTTTGACACTGTAAATCATTCCCTTCTAATCGATAAGCTTTCTGCTTTGGGCTGTAAGGGTAATCTATTGGCATGGCTAAAAAGTTACCTTAAAAACCGGCTACAAATTATACGTATACGCGGTTGCCTATCATCCCCAGTAATTGTTCTATCCGGAGTACCACAAGGCTCCCACCTGGGGCCTCTACTATTTATAATATTCATTAATGATTTAACCTCCATTTTTCAACATTGTAAATTTCTACTATTTGCAGATGATTTAAAAATCTTTAGCATCATCTCGTCCCTGGATGATGCTTCCAGATTACAGACAGACCTAGACCGTTTCTGCGACTGGTGTCACAGGAACGGTATGGATCTTAACATTAAAAAATGCCATATTATGAGGTCCTCCCGTCGTTCTGTACCTCTTATATATCCTTACCATCTAAATGACTGTATTCTCTCCTCAATAACAGATGTTAACGACTTAGGAATTCACTTCTCCTCTACCCTAAACTTTTCCAACCATTTTTATCACATTGTCAACTCCGCTTCAAGAATGCTCGGTTTCATACTTCGTTTCTCCACAGATTTTCATTCAATCCATACACTTAGGTTGCTATACATTACCCTTGTCCGTCCCCAGTTAGAATATGCTTCAACTATATGGTCTCCGAAAAGCGTTAAATATGAAAATATGCTAGAGAGAGTGCAGCATAAATTCCTCAGGTTTTGTGCATATAAGACAAACAACCCAATGTCATTATTTGATCACAATTACTCTATAATATTAAACACAGTCAACCTTGAAACATTGTCTGATCGTAGAACAGTTTCCGACCAGAGCTTTATCTTCAATTTGATTAATAATAATATAGATTGTCCCGCACTCCTGAGGCAAATCAACTTCTACGTACCTGAACGTGTGTTGAGAACGAGAGCAGGATTTCAAACGATGAAATCCAAATCCTCATATGGAACAATAAATCCATTAAATCGCATTATTGCTAACTCTAACATATTTTACAACAATATCGATTTTTTCAATGGCACGTTACAGGCATTCAAAGCAAAATTGCGCAATACTATTTGTTAATTATATCTGTATTTCTTTATTTTCGCGCGGTCCATTTTTATGTTAATTTTAGTTAAGACTTAGGTTAAGAGTTTAGGTTAAGACTTTCTTTTGTTATGTCTTTTTTTTTTTGTTTTTATCAGTTATACGGTAAAAACTGTATACATATGTACAAAAGGACCTCGGTCCGTATATAATAATAATAATAATAATAATAATAATAATAATATCTGACTTTTAGGAATCACAATTGATCACTTCTGAACTCCTCATTGCAATGTTGAAGCGTCATTTTGCATTCTCATAAACCTTGTAATTGCATATACGTATATGCGAATTTAGCGATGTGTGCGTGTGCCCGCACACTCTTGCACGGCCACGCTGGCCGCCTTAACGCCTTACACCCTGCCAAAAGAAGTTCCACTTCAAAAAACTTCTCTAAAACCAAAATCTGTTTAATGTATGCAAATAAGGTAACAATTACATACTAGGTGAATTCGTTGATAAATGAAAGCGTGTTAACAGAATTTCAAACTTCCGATAAATTTCAGTGCTTTATGGATACATGAATGGGAAAATGTTGAATGGGAAAATGGGAGATTGTTCCTCAGTTATTCAACTAACCAAAGCCACAAAAATGTTACAATTTGAATTTTGCGCCGTCTCGTTGAAGCGAGTACGGGTCTTCGCGGCCTCTCGAAATAAATGATCGATCGAAGCGAAGTTTCGGCAGCCATAATAATTCTTGTTCGGGATTGCAATTTCTGTCGGGCTTGTAATCGCGGCCGTTCTATCCGCCGCGATGTCGGCAAATGGAAACGACGGGGCTCGTCCGTAGCCGGCAGCGCCGGCAGAGCGTCGACCGATGAATAAATTGTATTTAATCGACGACGGGTGCCTTCGGTCCGTTCAACGGCCATCGGCGAACGTAGCGCGGTAATTGATTACGAAATAATTAATTTGGTGGTGGCGGCCGCGTGTTTTTCTGCGTCTCTCTTTGGCCGGGCACGGGAACACGCTCGAAATTACGCGACCCCGAGGAATTTCATGTAAAATCGTTGGTCCGCGGTGGCTGCGCCGCTCTCTGCTCCACGCTGCGCGTTTCCAAATTATTCGGGAAACAATTTTACCGTTCTCCCGTCGGAACGTTCCCGCGGGAACACCGGCACGTTATGAAATTAAAACTGTAAACAGCCGTTAAAGCGATCCCATCGACCGACTACACAGGTGTATCTACATTCGAGCATCAACCTCATTTCGAAGATTTCCACCGGCGTTCTCGACAACGTTCTACCTTTCCGTCAGCCGGAAATGCAATCGTTGGCGATCGTTGGAACGTAAACTCGGGCCGACTCGCTACTCCGAAACAGAAGCGAAACGTAAACTCGTCGCAGGATGCACGGGCTCCGAATAAAATGAGAATCTTATTAAACTTCGTCGAAGTCTCGAGGCGGGGAACTTTAAACAATGGCGTCTCTAAACGTATAAACATCCGCTGTAACAAGGTTAATACTGACTGCGCTCTCCGCCTCCACTCCGACCGTTTACGACCAGCATAAATATTTATTCGATCCCGGAGCACGAATCCGGTACGACTTTCCGAAATAGAAGATTCGATCGATACATTAGCCCTCTGCGGTCTTGTATGCAACGTAACCGGACAACCATTTTATTCCTCGTTTCAAAGAATCCAGCGATTTCGTTAGAAAACCAAAGCACGATCCCCTCGATAGATTCCGAGGGTCGTCAGAAATTCTCGTCGGATCACGATAGAGAGGGCAACATGGCGACGGGATGGAAACCAACGCGACGGACTGGAGGCTGCGCGACTCGTCAAAGGTTGGGTTACGGCGGAAAAGCGACCGTGCAAGCCACTAATTCAAATTGGCAATTTTGAGATTTCGCGCGGGCGAAACGGAGATTCTCTGTCGCGAACCCGCGGCGCAGCCCTTCGGCTGGAAATTAATTTCACCGGCGGCCACTAATTTTATTCGGGTGTCGCGGGACAAGCTGTAATCGCGTTACATCGCGTGTAACGTGTCCGAGCGGACGACGCGACCGGCTCCAGACGCCCCATCCCCTTTTCCTTCCCGGGAATATTCGATTTTCCCAGAAGGCTCCTGGCTTTTGTTTAAGAAATTTTTAACGCCGCTTTCGTTTCGCTTTGTCCGGTCTGATCGAATTACTCGCTCCGCTCGTTTCGCCTTAAAACCTTTCAGCATTTTACCCGGCTATTATTTCTGCGGTTGTCACGAAAAACGCCGCACGTCACAATTTCAAAAAATTTCAGTTTATGCATTAATTGAGCTTTGTAGTATAGGATTTACGTCTTTACCAGAAGAAAAGTCGTGAAAATAGATTCGAAATTGTCAACGAAAATAATGCAATTTAACTGATGTTCTATGTCAAAGCATTAGTAAATTTGACTTTACCAGACTCAAAATTTGTGCCTTTCACCTATAAATTATAATGTATTTCGTGTGTAATCCAGTAGACTTGTACCCGGCGCGGCTGCAGATCGAAGTCTCGATCCTGTAGGATCAATGGTTCAGAAGTTATGCTTGCTGAAAGTTGAACAATCTGCAGTGTTTTCGACAGGTAAGGGCGCCGCCATATTGGTTTGTAGTGATCCTTGCTGCTCCATCTTCCCCGACCTAATCACCAACCAACTCGGTAAGCGGCACGCGGTCGTCACTACAAACCAATATGGCGGCGCCCTTACCTGTCAAAAACATTGCAGATCGCTCAACTTTCAGCAAGCATAACTCCTGAACCATTGATCGTACAGGATCGAGACTTCGATATGCAGCCGCCAAATCTACTGGATTACATGCCAAATACATCATAGTTTATAGGAGAATGGCACAAATTTCGAGTCCGGTAAAGTGAAGAGCAACCATCAAAACTTTAAACGGCAATATCTCGAAAGTGAAAGTATGCGACATGCGTCGCACAGTGGAACTTTTCGTTCATTTCGGAGACAAAATCAAAGAACTTCCGATAGAAATGAGATAGAGAGCTGAAATTTTGTTTAATTACAGCTGAGACTACACAGAATATGGGAAAAATAGGGAGATTATGGTACGAACATTTTTTAACCTTGAAAAAAATCGTCAAACTTGCACAATGTCACGAAAATTGTGATTTTTGCAATACCACGGGTAGAAAAAAATTTTTTTGTAACATGCCATACATCATTTCCTGTAGATTTTTTCATGCTGAATTCAAATCTGGTCTCAAAATTTGTCTACGACCTCAGGATTTTACAAGAAATCGATTTTTGTAAACGAATTGTTTAACGAATTTTCTCAAGGTTATAAAACGTTCGTACCATAATCTTTCTATTTTCCCATATTCTGCCAAGTTTCAGCTTTAATTTAAAAAAATTTCATCGCTCTACCTCATTTCTATCGAAAGTTCCTTGATTTTGTCTCCGATTTGGACCAAAGGTCCCACACTGTGAGGCGTTCCATGGGATACGGCGCACAGTGGAACTTTTCGTCCAAATCGGATCTTTTTCAAGGTTAAAAAATGTTCGTACCATAATCTCCCTATTTTTCCCATATTCTGTGAAGTCTCAGCTGTAATTAAACAAAATTTCAGCTCTCTATCTCATTTCTATCGGAAGTTCTTTGATTTTGTCTCCGAAATGGACGAAAAGTTCCACTGTGCGTCGTTCTTCCCGACAACCACAGATTAGTGCGGTCTAAAATGCGAAACCTCTGTACAAATTGAAATTTTCGTAGACTGTCTTGGAGGCAGATGTTGAACCTTAATTAATGTATTTTTTCGACTGGACGTATTGCATAATAGTCGGTCATAATTTTCTGGATAAGTTTCTGTATGAGCATTTGTCAATGCGAATACGTTTCAGTGCAGGAATTTTTCAGGCAAGCAACTTTCTAACAATGCGCTGTTGTTACAGAACAGGTTCCCGAACGCAACGTTCATTATTTGGTTAATATTTTCTGGAGCCGAGACGCCCGCGGCTCTGCGTCACGCGTCGCATAATGGCCGGCTTAACGTGCTCTCGTTTCGATTCTAGACCACCGCGCCGCGCCGGTTCTCGCACGACACCGGCCGATAATAATGATAAAGAATAACAATGGCCGGCCGCGGCGCATATTGTGCGCACTTGCGAGCCCGCCGAGAGGATATACCTTGAAGAAACGTTTATTCCCGACCGCGGACCTTTGTGTCGCGCGGATATTAAGCCGCGAAATCAACCATTTCACCGTCGTGAAATTGGAGAACCGGATTAGAAACGTAATTCAACGGCCGGCCGCGCTGGACCTAACTGAATCGCGCTCTGCGTTCCATTCAGAAAGTTTACAAAATATCAACGAGACTTCATTCCGCGATCTTCGCTCAAAAATGTTGAAGGATATGATCGGAGTGGAAAGAACATATGCGGGTGCTCTCGGATAGATGCTGGTAAGAGAATGGAGGAAACGGTCCCCACCAGCATCCCGAGAAGAGATATCTTTTTTTTTTTAAAAAAAGTGCTCCTTCATATGCAATGGTAAAAAAATCGGTTGCTCTATTTAAACGTGGTCGTACAGGCATTAATGACGGTCCACGTTCAGGACGTCCAAGAACTGCAACCACTTCAGAAATGACAGATCATGTCCATGATTTGGTTTTAGAAGATCGCCGACTAACTGTGGTTGATTTAGCTGAGGCCACAGGCATCTCAACTGGATCAGTTAATGAGGTCTTAACTAATGAATTAGGTATGAGAAAGCTATTTGACAAGATGGGCGCCTCATTCGTTAAATTCGGATCAAAAACGCATTCGCGTGAAATGTTCCCAAGAACATTTGGATCGTTTGGAACGAAATAAAACCGACTTTGTGCGTCGATTTGTAACCATGGATCAAACTTGGGTTTACCACTATGATCCTGCATTGCGACAACAAACCGCACAGTTGACTGAGCCCGGTTGTTTAGCTCCAAACCAGCCAAAATGGTCAAAATCGACAAAGAATGTCATGACATCCGTTTTGTGGGATGCAAAAGGAGATTTTTAAATTGATTACCTTCAAATCAGGAAAACAATAACAGGAGAGTATTACTCAAACCATTTGGATCAACTGGATGCACAAATTCGGGAGAAAAGACCTGGCTTAACGGAGAAAAAAGTCATTTTTCACGAGAACAATGCATCGGTTCACAAAGGTGTTTTTGCAATGGCCAAATTGAAGGAGTTACGCTATGAATTGCTGCAGCATCCACCATATTTACCAGACGTGACCCTCTCTGACTTCCATTTGTTCCCAAACCTCAAAGAATTCCTGGCTGAATACGTGGCAGGCGTTTTTCATCAACGAAGAAGTTTTAGCAGCCGTAGATGAGTATTTTAGAGGTCTTCTTGAGAAAAATCATTTGAGAGATGGGGTAAATGAATTAGAAAATCGCTGGAAAAAATGTATTGAGCTTAAGGGTGAATATACTGAAGAATAAATGTATTATGACTCATTATTTCATGTTATTTCATTGTTAGGCTACGAACTTTCTGAACGACCTAGTACAATACTTATGTTTTTCGAACAGTTTTACCGTTTTTCCAGTCGCTCACTGACAAGAGTTAGATTGTTGGATGAGAAGGTGGTCCCTAGATTAACCGAGACACCCGAATCGCGTTTTTCGGCCAGCCACCACCGCCAAACACGATTTCTGGACTTCTCCGAGGTCTTTGAAGTTGAGAACGGACTGCAGCAGCGATGCTATCCCATTTTCAAGGGATCTAGAGGTTTCCTAACGAAGTTTGAGCGGGTGTTCGACGGATGCCAGCTCGGCGGGGTTCATGGACTCCGGTCTAAGGTCTCACGGCTCCATCTCAGCCACTTTGCCCGCGCGAGACATGCTCCGGGTCTATATCGGCTTATCAAACATTCAAGTTTCACAGTTCATTTTCGTACGCGGCGACGACCTATCGTTTGCACATCTCGCCATTACGCGACTGCATTACGTCTAATTGGAAGCGGCCCGCAAGCTGTACTACTGCTTAATTAAACTGGCTCTGTCTACTCCTACGGCACGATGTTCAAACGGAGAAACCGTACGAGTCGCGAAAAGACGGCGAAATTTCTGCTACGTTCAACACGCGATTCTCTCAACGATTCTCTCTACTCCGAGACGTAAGAAATGTTCTCGCCATTTCGGTTGTACTAACGATTAAGCAATCACACATATGTGACGATTTGAGATCTAGCAATTTACTTAGAGAAAGCTAAATTAATTTCGTACAGTTTGCTCCGTGACTTTCTCCTGTCAAATCGTTTTGATGTCCCGTGAAAGAGGCGCGATGCACTTGACGAAGCATTTTAAGAGTGAAGGTAGACATTTAAGATCATGATGCAAGGTTTGATGCAAGAAAACCAGCGAATGGAGGTCTGAAACCTTTTAAGATCATGATGCAAGATTTAGTTCTCTAAGGACGATTTTCAATTTCCATTTGCTCCTGACTTTCTTCTGCTAGAACGTTTTAATATTTTGTAAAAGGGGTGCGTTGCACTTGATAAAACATTTTAAGAGTGACGGTAAATGTCGGAACAAATAGTACTGGTAAAATCTTTTAATACCATGATGCAAGATTTAGTTTTCTAAGGACGATTTTCAATTTGCATTTGCTTCCTGACTTTCTTCTGCCAGATCGTTTCAATATTTTGTAAAAGGTGCGTTGCACTTAACAAAATATTTTAAGAGTGACGGTAAACGGCGGAACAAACGGTACTCGTAAAATCTTTCAAGATCATGATGCAAGATTTAGTTCTCTGTTTTAATGATGCAAGATTTAGTTCTCCAAGGACGATTTTCAATTTGCATTTGCTCCCTGACTTTCTTCTGCTAGATCGTTTTAATATTTTGTAAAAGAGGCGCGTTGCACTTGATAAAACATTTTAAGGGTGACGGTAAACGTCGGAACAAATGGTGCTGCTAAAATCTTTTACGATCATGATGCAGATTTAGTTCTCTAAAGACAATTTTCAATCTTCATTTGCTCAATAACTTTCTTCTGCTAGATCGTTTTCATATTTCGTAAAAGGTGCGTTGCACTAAACAATAAATTTTAAGAGTGACGGTAAACGGCGGAACAAATGGTACTGGTAAAATTTTTTAAGACCATGATGCAAGATTTAGTACTCTAAGGACAATTTTCAATTTCCATTTGCTCCCTGACTTTCTTCTGCTAGATCGTTTTAATATTTTGTAAAAGAGGTGCGGTGCACTTGATAAAACATTTTAAGGGTGACGGTAAACATCGGAACAAATGGTGCTGGTAAAATCTTTTACGATCATGATGCAAGGTTTAGTTCTGTAAAGACAATTTTCAATTTTCATTTTCTCCGTGACTTTCTTCTGTTAAATCGTTTTCATATTTCGTAAAAGGTGCGTTGCACTTAACAAAACATTTTAAGAGTGACGGTAAACGGCGGAACAAATGGTGCTGGTAAAATCTTTCAAGATCAGGATGCAAGATTTAGTTCTCTAAGGACGATTTTCAATTTCCATTTGCTCCCTGACTTTCTTCTGCTAGATCGTTTCAATATTTTGTAAAAGGTGCGTTGCACTTAACAAAACATTTTAAGGGTGGCGGTAAACAGCGGAACAAATGGTGCTGGTAAAATCTTTTACGATCATGATGCAAGGTTTAGTTCTGTAAAGACAATTTTCAATTTTCATTTTCTCCGTGACTTTCTTCTGTTAAATCGTTTTCATATTTCATAAAAGGTGCGTTGCACTTAACAAAACATTTTAAGAGTGACGGTAAACGTCGGAACAAATGGTGCTGGTAAAATCTTTCAAGATTAGGATGCAAGATTTAGTTCTGTAAATACAATTTTCAATTTTCATTATCTCCGTGACTTTCTTCTGTTAAACCGTTTTCATATTTCGTAAAAGGTGTGTTACACTTGATAAAACATTTCAAGAGTGACGGTAAACGTCGGAACAAATGGTACTGGTAAAATCTTTCAAGACCATGATGCAAGTTTTAGTACTCTAAGGACAATTTTCAATTTCCATTTGCTCCCTGACTTTCTTCTGCTAGATCGTTTTAATAATTTGTAAAAGAGGTGCGTTGCACTTGATAAAACATTTTAAGAGTGGCGGTAAACGTCGGAACAAATGGTACTGGTAAAATCTTTCAAGATCATGATGCAAGATTTAGTTCTCAAAGGACGATTTTCAATTTTCATTTTCTCCCTGACTTTCTTCTGCTAGGTCGTTTCAATATTTTGTAAAAGATGCGTTGCAGCTAATAAGACATTTCAAGAGTGACGGTAAACGTCGGAACAAATGGTGCTGATAAAATCTTTTAAGATCAGGATGCAAGATTTAGTTCTGTAAGTACAATTTTCAATTTTCATTATCTCCGTGACTTTCTTCTGTTAAATCGTTTTCATATTTCGTAAAAGGTGTGTTACACTTGATAAAACATTTCAAGAGTGACGGTAAACGTCGGAACAAATGGTACTGGTAAAATCTTTCAAGACCATGATGCAAGTTTTAGTACTCTAAGGACAATTTTCAATTTCCATTTGCTCCCTGACTTTCTTCTGCTAGATCGTTTTAATAATTTGTAAAAGAGGTGCGTTGCACTTGATAAAACATTTTAAGAGTGGCGGTAAACGTCGGAACAAATGGTACTGGTAAAATCTTTCAAGATCATGATGCAAGATTTAGTTCTCAAAGGACGATTTTCAATTTTCATTTTCTCCCTGACTTTCTTCTGCTAGGTCGTTTCAATATTTTGTAAAAGATGCGTTGCAGCTAATAAAACATTTTAAGGGTGACGGTAAACAACGGAACAAATGGTGCTGGTAAAATCTTTCAAGACCATGATGCAAGTTTTAGTACTCTAAGGACAATTTTCAATTTCCATTTGCTCCCTGACTTTCTTCTGCTAGATCGTTTTAATAATTTGTAAAAGAGGTGCGTTGCACTTGATAAAACATTTTAAGAGTGGCGGTAAACGTCGGAACAAATGGTACTGGTAAAATCTTTCAAGATCATGATGCAAGATTTAGTTCTCAAAGGACGATTTTCAATTTTCATTTTCTCCCTGACTTTCTTCTGCTAGGTCGTTTCAATATTTTGTAAAAGATGCGTTGCAGCTAATAAAACATTTTAAGGGTGACGGTAAACAACGGAACAAATGGTGCTGGTAAAATCTTTTAAGATCAGGATGCAAGATTTAGTTCTCTAAGGACAATTTTCAATTTCCATTTGCTCCCTGACTTTCTTCTGCTAGATCGTTTTAATATTTTGTAAAAGAGGTGCGTTGCACTTGATAAAACATTTTAAGAGTGACGGTAAACGTCGGAACAAATGGTACTGGTAAAATCTTTTACGATCATGATGCAAGATTTAGTTCTTCAATTTTCGCTTCCATCTGTTCAGAACGTTCCCCGTCTTCGTCGGCGCCTTGCTGGCTTTGCGAAGGTTTCCCCGCGCTGATCCGTGGATCAAAAAGCCCGGTGGATCCCACGATCGGAGAACGCGAGACGTCGTTCAAAGGCGCGTGGCCGGATTATGCGGGAGTCGGGTCAACTGCGGCCCGACCGGATCCGACCCGGATTTCCTTTGATACCGAGACAATATCGTCGATAAAAATGGCCGGTCGGCGACGTGTCAACAGGTCGATAAAGGGTTGAAACGCGACCGCCGCAAATATTTGAGTACCCGCGCCTTTCTCGTCGGCGTCCGAGCCAAGCCGAGTCGAGCCGGGTCGGGCCGTAGCCATGCGGAGCTCGTTCAGAACCGAAACGAGCCGAATGTGTATCGGTCGTCCCTTTTTCGACTGGAGCACACAGTTTCGTAAATATGGATGTCGCTTTGAGAACCCGTCCCGAGAAGTGGATTGCGAGAAAACCGGGTGCAAGAGATTCTCCTGCTGGTTACTTCGATCGTATTGACACGACGCTTGCTGACGTTGATACTGTTGATGCTGCACAGCCTACGATGTTATGCGTTCGTTCTCAGTCAAGTCTGATGGGGACTCTTCGTCTCTTTGTGAATCAATTAGCGTCTGAAACGACTGGCTCGAGTCTCCCAGAGTGAAACGTCGGACGACATCTGCCCGCGATTCCTATTGGTCGTTCATTCACCCGTCGTCGCTAACGAGGAGAGAAAACTTTTGTAAGGGAACGCCTCCACGCGCCAATTACTGATTTTCGTGGATGCGTACGTACACTCTCGTTCAAGATTCTTGAGTAGAGCTATGACTTATGGGATACCCGGCTACACAAGTAAGCCATGAGATAGTCAATTACCCGAGTACTCGATCACCTCGTGAGATTGTCGAAAGAAAATATTACAGTAAATCCTCTATAGACGCATCAATTTCTATACCAGGCCTGGCCAACGCTAGGCCAGAGATACCTCTCTCTCTCTTTGTGTCTCTGAGGAAACTGGCTCGATCGAGTTAGGGTGCGTTTATACGTAATTAACTACGATCTGACACAGATTTCGTCCAAATTGCTCACTGTGTAAAGTATGAAATTTTTAGATGGTGTGTTTGCTCGTATACGGACATAAAGCGAAAATTCGCAAACCCAATTTTTCTAGTAAGACTCTAGTTATTTGCTACGAGGGTCATTCAATAAGTAAAGAGACAAATGGCTATAGCTCAAAAACGGTTTATTTCAATCTTTCAAAATTAAGGCTATTTTTCAACATAATCACCCCCCACAGTTATGCACTTGTCCCATCTTTCTTGCAGATTCCTAATTCCCTTGGCGAAGAATTCTTTCGATTTACCCCGAAGCCACTTTTGCACCGAGGGACCAGTAACTTCCACTGGACGTCCACATCGGGGTTCATCACCTACACTTGTCCGGCCACTTTTAAACCGATCAACCCACTTGTAAAAATTCGCATGGTTCATACAATTTTTACCGTATTGTATTAACATTCTACAAAAAATTTCACTTGGTTTTACACCTTCTGCGACTAAAAATCTAATGACTGAGCGCTGCTCTTCTAAGGTGCAATCTTCTAGTGGACTTGCCATGGTGAATTGAAAATTTTTAGGTTATGTTGACATAAAATGATGAAACAGCTGATCAGAGCATATCCCAAGGTTGCCAACTAACACCTCTGAAAAGATTGTACACATTCATTGAATAGTTTTAAAATTATAGAATTTGTCTCTTTACTTATTGAATGACCCTCGTACTTACAATCCGAAGATATCCCACCGCCTTAAAGGAAAGCTATCGGTAGTTTACCTAAACGAACCGTGAAGCCGTAGAGATCTTTTTTTTTGTGCCACGCACAGTGGGGGCACAGCGGGCCCGTCAACACGCTGAAATTTATGACCCGATTTCGAGCCCGCGTGCTTCAACCACGTGGGAAAAGGCCCGTGGGCAACTCGGTATAAACGCACCCTTAAAAACCAAGGATCAATAAATTCGAGGAAGCCTTCACTCACCGTAATAAATTGAAATCAAAGCCATGGTCTCTAGCGGAACAGAAATGATCATTGAAAGTCGTGGTCCGGAAAGAGTTCCGGGAACCTCGTACTAAAAAAGCGGTCTGGGTCGAGTTAAAAAATGGCAGGGTGCTCGAGGAGTAGAGCTAGCAGGATCGTATGGAGAAGCGTTCGGTCAGTTCGGTAGACCGAGGTCGGGGAACTATTTCTGAAAGGCCGAAGGGGGATCGTGGTCGAGGAACGCGATCGACGAGAGTGGTCCGGGTGCCGAAAAACCGTTTGGATCTCGGGGAAAGTTGGAGGATCGTTGGAGGATCGTTGGTGGATCTGGGCTGGACGTCTCGAGGGGTCGCGGTCTCGTGAATAATGCAGGGGACGGTGGCCGTGCGCGAAACGTCGAACGTGACCGAAATGAAAGGACAAGGAAGGAGAGTCAGCGACGATAACGAGATGGACGTGGCCGCGGCACCGTTCCCTCGATCGCGTCGCGGCTTTCAAAGCCGCGGGGATCGGGGGATGCCGGGGGTGGACAGAGGACAAGGCGAAGCCGGAAACGGAGGAACGGCACCCGACCTCTCTCTCTCTCTCTTTCTCGTGCTCTCTGTTCGCCGCTTCCGCTCAATGGCCGCGCTCGGCGTCGTCTTTTGCGGGATCATCGTCGGATCGGGGTTAATTGCGACGCTTTCCTGGCTCTCGGTTGTTGATTGCGACGCCTCCCGGACGCGACATCGAGCGCCCTTCCGGTCTTTGATTGGAGGATCGTGGTCGGGACACGGCCGGCCCGATCATACCGATTTCTTCGACCCTCCGCGAAAACAACTGCTGCTCGGCCAGCTCTATTCCACATTCCGATCGACCCGCAACTCACTTCACGCGGTAAATTCGCGCACTTTGCTTTGCATTGCAAGTAAGACCCGTTCAGACACGGCGGAAATTATTATTGTGTTTATTTACATTGGAGCCCGTGCAGACATGGTGGAAACGTCCCGGATACAAACCGTGCGGAGCTTATTTGCATTGGCGTCTTTGTATTCGTTCACACATGTTCGCGCGGACCAGCAATCCAAAGCAAAAATCGTGCGATCGAAAACGTGCCGTTTCCGCTGTGTCTGGACGGGGTCTTAGGCCCGCTACACACATCCGTTTTTCTAACGTGCGGCGACCGTGCGGTACCGGAATTGCGGTCTGAAATACTATGGATTCGAATTAGTTACGTTACCTTATAAAAACCGCATATGCGATCGTCAGTATATTATCGCATATCAGTCGATGTACACGTCCGTTACTCTGCCGCGCGGTTTCCGCACGATAGAAAAACGGATGTGCGTAGCAGGCCTTACAGCCGTACAAACAAAATGGACGACGAGACGCGTGTTATCCACGATGCGAACGGGGTTGAAGAAGAAGAAGAAGATTCGAACGCTCGGGTAATCGTGCGAACCAGACACTGGATTTTCCGGGAAAAATCGATCGTATTCGAGGCGACGCGACGCCGAACGTCGTTGCGGAACAAATCGCGGCCACTTTGTCGACGAAAAGTTGCCGGGGCGGTTATCCGCACGCGAAACTCGGAGAAACGCGAGATAGCGAAAGAAAAACCGAACGAGATTAGCAAGTTTCGGAGCACCGCGTTCGAATCGACGGGATCCTTTGCTCTCTCTCTCTCTTTCTCATTCTCTTCCTCTCTCTCTCTCTCTCTCTCTCTCTCTCTCTCTCTCTCTCTCTCTCTGCAACTCCTCAGCCGGGGGATTTTTTTTACCGAATCGCTTCGGAAACTCTCTAATTGTCCGAGTGTTCGTTCACCACGGAAATAACGAATCGACGATTCGGCTTCTTCGTTCGCCCGCGCGATCCTCCCCGCTACTCTGTTCTCTCGAAACTTTTTCGTTGTTCCCTGCCTGAGCCCTCGGGAGCCGACGATAATTGTTGACTCTTCCGACTTGAAACGAAAGCCGGCGCCGTCGGGCTGCGAAACGTTTATGCGACTGTACAGGCACGCTCAAATCGAGCGGCTAGAGGCAACTGTCTTCTTCTTCTTGAAACATTTGACCAATATTAGGTTAATTCACGGGTTCAATTTTCCTCCTCGCTGAGAACTTTATACTTGAAGAAAACGAAATAAAATTGATTTTTGAAACTTTCACCAATATATTTGTGGCATTTTTTTGATTAAAATGAGACCAAACGCGATATAATTTCAACTGTATTTAGTGGTTTAATTGACGATGAAAGTTTCGGGCGCAAGGAAGGACAGCGTATGGGAAAGAAAGAGACGCGGAGAGTCGGCTGTGCGCCGCCTCTCTTTACACGCGCTGTCCTTCTTTAGGTTCGGCTCAACCTTTGAAGCTCAACAAAAATAGTGTCCCCCCTACGATAAATGCAAACTATCTCCCCGAAGCCAGAGAATGAATCGATTAAAATTTTAATCATGATTGATTGATTAATGTATACGATTAAAAAAAGAAATCGTCGAAAAATCGGCGATTGATTCAATCGATTGATGAAATTAATCGTCAATCGTTGATTAAACGAAAAAATCATCGAAAAATCGGCGATTCATTCAATCGATTGATGAAGTCAATCGTCAATCGTTGATTAAATGAAGAAATTGTCGAAAAATCGGCGTGTTTCGATTGATTGAAACAATTGAAACCTAGGAGTACTAGGATCGATACGGGGAGCCAGACGCGTGGCCGGGTCGAGGAGGCGTAGCTTTCAATTGTCTTCCGATTGACGATTAATAATTGTTAATCGCAATTAACGTCTAAAGTAGAAATTTAATCGTTAACCGCAATTAACGATTAATAAGTATTTAATCGTCAACCGCAATTAACGATTAATAAGTATTTAATCGTCAACCGCAATTAACGACTAGACTAGGAGATTAGTTGTTAATTGCGATTAACGATTGAAGTAGAAATTTAGTCGTCAATCGTTGATTAATTTTTTGCCCAACTCTGACCGAAGCTTCTGCGTTTATAGAGGATTTACTGTAATACTTCACACAATACTTAAAATGTGTAGTAATTGATTAGATACCAACACATTTAATAATGTAAACGTGGTGAGGATTGTTCCGCGAGGCAGCGTTGCCCAGGCCTGATGTAAACCATATTTCCAATAATGTTACAGCAATTTTGAATGTCGACTCTGAGTCACCACTCGAGTTTCTTTGTGCGCTGCGCCGAAGATTTCGAAAATCGAGTTTAGATCCACAAAGGATGAGAATGAAAAATTCTGTGCCTACACGGTGCACCTACACTGCCGCTCAAAAGTATGTGGACACTTACCATGTTCATGAAATTTGTGATATAAAATGTATATTTTTATTATCAAACAATATTTGTTGCTAAAGTCTATTACGAATATGTATGTAATGTATTCTAATAGTACCAAAATAAACAATTTAGTTATTGAATTTTCTTAAATAAATAAAAGAAAAACTATGGGATCACATAGATAGATAAGTCCGAAAACGATGTCCCAAGTCTGAAAAACATTTGTGGGAAATATTAGAATCTGAGTGGAACCTTATTGAAAGTGAAGTAATGAAAAAGTTAATAGCCAGAATGCCACGACTAGTAAACGCGGTCATAAAAGCACGCGGTGGATATGTAGACGAAAAGAAAATATAATTATTTTTTATCATTATCGGTGAGATATTTAATAAATTATTATTAAAATATGTTCTCCAATACTGTACAAACTGAAATACATACAAGATAATCAAATTTACCCAAGATATCATAACTTCTTTCAGGTAGTTATAAGAATTAAGGAAGTGTCCACATACTTTTGAGCGGCAGCGTACATTGACTATTTCAAGTACCTCGAGTATCTTGAACATCTCGGATCTCTTGGCTCGGATAGATTCGTAGTGCGCCGAGTGCTTTGACTTACAAAGTTTATCACCGTAAGGAATTAGATGGAGAAATCCTGTCATTCGAACACCTACATCATCCCGGTCGGACGAGTCCCAGTCCAATCCCATTAGGCGACCGACCGTTCCCGATAATATCGAGGATATTTATTGTACTGGAGAATCGTTCGCTCGCTGCAAGCTCTATCGCGGTTCCCGTAGGATCGATACGCGTTTCAGAGATCCCGCTTCGCTGTTGACCGTGTTCCTGCTAATCTTTCGGCGATCCCACGGTGTCAGGAGCCGGACGAGTGTTCGCGAACGATAATCCAACAAATCTGGGTCCGGTGTCAGCCGGACGGGTAGCAAACGAAACCCTGGTGTTTCGAGCAAGATCCACAGAGCAGAAGACCGCAAGCAACGACGTCAACACGCTCCGGCGAGTCCGGGAATCGATAAACTTCATTCCCCCCTCGGTGTGTTCGGTCTCGCGACGACCAACGCTCTCCTCTCTCTCTCTCTCTCTACCCACGAAAGCGACAGACAAATTGTTAGGCGTTGGCCGGGAACCAGATATGCGAACTATTTACGATCGATATCGCAGGGGGGAACCTTGCCAGAGATACGGCAAGGGTCCCCTTTTCCATTAATCCACCCCCATCGCTTACGTCTTTTCGGAGGACTCCGCGATAAAGAGACTCCGGGTTTCTATCGTTTCCACGGCTCCGATCCAACGTTTATCGCTGCCACTGGAAACACGCACAGGGTGGACCGGCTCGAATCGAATATGCCAGCGGACTTTGACCAACCCCATAGAACACCCCCGAACTGGTGGAATCCTTTCAGATTAATTCTTTCAGCGAAATGTCTGCGGAAGACTGATCGATTATATCGGTGAACGGAGTTATTTCGTGGTGTTTTCAGCACTTTGTAGGGATTCTTTCGCGGATCGTTTAGTTCAGGATTTAACGAAAGGACGTGACTAAATGATTCCGACACATTGGAGGACAACAGTTGATTCAGGAAAGTGTTCGGCGGCATTTTCTTTGCAGCATGTCTTTATCCCCATAAATGTCGTAGAAGAGAAACGAAAATATATATGTAAGGAAAGTGCACGGCACTTCCCTAAGATCACTTGAATTATCCAGCGTAATAACGACGGTCGGTAAGCCAGACATCGATAGGTAAAATAAAGATAATAAGGTGAAGGTGATGATGAGAAACACGTGGCAGAAAGGAGCGTACGAATGACAACAAAAGAGACTGTGATAATAAGAAATTGTAATTGTAAGAAAGGAACGACAGAGTGGATAACAAACATTGAATGTTGTTTCCTTGATTTACAGGTATGATTTATAATAAAGTAAACCTTAGTTTATAAGCTTTAAAATAATAAAAACTATCTTTGATTTACAGAGAAATAATTCAGTTTACTTTACTGTGATAATAAGAAATTGTAATTGTAAGAAAGGAACGACAGAGTGGATAACAAACATTGAATGTTGTTTCCTTGATTTACAGGTATGATTTGTAATAAAGTAAAACTTACTTTATAAGCTTCAAAATAATAAAAACTATCTTTGATTTACAGAGAAACAATTCAGTTTACTTATTCATAAATGTTCCCAAAAAAAAGAGGAATTAATTGAGTAAAAGACGCTCACATACATTTTATGTATACATTCATTTTAATGCTGAAGTATTGATTAAAAACTAATCAAATTTTATTAACATTCATATTTGTTAGACCTATTATCCTCATTGTATTGCGGAATTTTTATTTAAAGGACTTTATACTTTCGACAAACGTATCGAAGTATCTTTTGAGCTGCTCTTTACTTCACTGGACTCAACATTTGTGCCTTTCTCCTATTAATTGTGATGTATTTGGCATGTAATCCAGTAGATTTGTACCCGGGGCGGCAGCAGATCGAAGATTCGATCCTGTAGGATCAATGGTTCAGAAGTTATGCTTGCTTAAAGTTGAGCAATCTACAGTGTTTTTGACAAATAAAGCCGCCGCCATGTTGGTTTGTAGTGACGGTCGCGCGCCGTTTATCGAGCAGGATAAGCGGGCAGGCGGTTCTGCTCGGTAAGCGGCACGCGACCGTCACTACAAACTAATATGACGGCGGCCTTATCTGTCAAAAATATTGCAGATTGCTCAACTTTAAGCAAGCATAACTCCTGAACCATTGATCGTACAGGATCGAAACTTCGATCTACAGCCGCCCCGGGTACAAATCTACTGAATTACATACCAAATACATCATAATTAATTTTTTTAAAATAATATTTTTGAAATAATGAGCACAACGTATCCGACAAACAATTGATTCAAGATATTAATATTTTATTCTCGAATATCCTGCATTAAAACTTGCAGAATGACCTGTACTCATAATCTCGATCTATTTAAAATATTTTTGCAAATATCTCGGAAACTAAGACCGAGCGACGGGTATACAGTGGGTGTACAAAGTATTCGTACACTTTTTAAAAACTAACAACATTTTTATAATTGCACCAAACAACCTGATTTTTTATAATCAATTAGAAAGAAGGATTGGTTTACGAAATGATATACAAAAAAGATTTTCCAAAAATTATAATTTACAAGGTTAAATGCAAAAATAAAAAAGGCATTTTTTAAAACTTTTTTATTTGGGTCCTTAATGAAAATTTAAAATGTATGTTTTGTAGATCTATGTTAGTCATACACATGTGGAAGATTTCATTGAAATCGATTAACATACACACGAGCTACAAGCGGTTAAAAATGGTGAAAATCGTAGAGTTTTCCACGACTTTTGATCAGTTTCTGCTTAAAATCCATAGAATCGTACATCTTTCGACGCCTGTTGTTTTTTCCTGCGTCAATCGATTTCGATTAAATTTCCAACATGTGTATAAAGAACATGGATCTAGAAAACATCTATTTTAAATTTTCATTAAGGGCCCAAATAAAAAAGTTTTAAAAAATGCCTTTTTTATTTTTACCTGCAACCTTGTAAATTGTAATTTTTAGAAAATCTTTTTTGCATATCAGTTTGTAAACTGATACTTCCAATTGATTATAAAAAGTCAGGTCGTTTGGTACAATTATAAAAAAGTTATTAGTTTTTAAAAGGTGTAGGAATACTTTGTACACCCACTGTATGTATACGAAAAAGGTGGTGACCTTGAGAACATATTTTAAGGGCAACGCGTCGCATACGTCGAGTCTACTACAAAACGTAACAACCGTAGAATAAAAAGTGGTAATGGACAACCAATAGAAAGTAAGAAGCACTGTGTAAAATTAATGCAAGACGTACAAAGGAATCGCTGTTGGCGATCGGAAGGAAATAAGATTGGCGAATAATTCCGGGGAAACGTGCTCGCTCGAGATAATTAATGCGAAAGTAGGGACCGAGGTCTTTCACCGCGAATTCTAAGGATGTTTCTGTTCGCGGGTGTCCAGACGCGTCCCCTTAAAAGCGAAACACGCTCGAGGACGCCGGGTTCAACGATCAATTGAAAGCGCGCGCTATCAAGAATCCCACCCACCCTTTTCACCCTTTCATTCGCCGCGGGAGACGAGCTCCGTGGCTCAAGGGACGAAGGGACGGAGAGGGCGAAGGCCGCCCTCGCGTCGAATTCCAAACAGCCGAGAATGGCGAACGCGGTATTTCATTAATCCCGTCGCGGACGAATCAATGAACACCAGCGGTGATGGCCTCCCTCTTTCTTTCTCTTTCGACAAGACGGTCGCTGATGCGAGTAATTAACGCGTCGGATTCGCAATAAACCGGTCAACACAACATACAGGCAGTATGTTCCATAAACGACGATAATTCGATCGAACCTTCTGGAATTTGTAGAATGGTTTCGTTCATATTTGAAAATGTCAGACAAATTTTTATAATTTTAATGTGGTTCTTTCTCAAAAACTTGTTGTGGGTAAACCGGACTTACTTTGCTTTACCGGACTCGAAACTTGTGTCTTTCTCCTATAAATTATTATGTGTTTGGTATGTAATCCAGTATATTAGTATCCGGGGCGGCTGCAGATCGAAGTTTCGATCCTGTAGGATCAATGATTCAGGAGTTATGCTTGCTTGAAGTTGAGCAATCTGCAGTGTTTTTAACAGGCAAGGGCGCCGCCATGTTGGTTTGTAGTGACGACCGCGAGCCACATCCGTGCAGAACCGCCGCATAGTGGAACTTTTCATCCAAATCGGAGACAAAATCAAAGAACTTTCGATAGAAATGAGGTAGAGCGATGAAATTTTTTTAAAATTATAGCTGAAACTTGGCAGAATATGGGAAAAATCGGGAGATTATGGTACGTACGTTTTATAAACTTGACAAAATTCGTTAAACTCTCACAATTTCAAGAAAATTGCGGTTTTTTCAATAACACGGGCGGAAACAATTTTTTTTTAACATGCTGCACATCATTTCCTGTAGATTTTTTCACGCTGATTTTAAAGCTGGTCTCAAAATTTGTCTACGACCTCAGGATTTTACAAGAAATCTATTTTTGTGAACAAATTGTTTAACGAATTTTCTCAAGGTTATAAAACGTTCGTACCATAATCTTCCTATTTTTCCCATATTCTGACAAGTTTCAGCTTTAATTTTTAAAAAATTTCATCGCTCTACCTCATTTCTATCGAAAGTTCTTTGATTTTGTCTCCGATTTGGGTGAAAGGTTCCACTGTGGGGCGGCTGCAGATCGAAGTTTCGATCCTGTAGGATCAATGATTCAGGAGTTATGCTTGCTTGAAGTTGAGCAATCTGCAGTGTTTTTAACAGGTAAATGCGCCGCCATATTGGTTTGTAGTGACGACCGCGAGCCACATACCGTGCAGAACCGCAGGTATTGTCCCTCCTCTAGCCCTAATCATCAACCAACTCGGTAAGCGGCGCGCAACTGTCACTACAAACCAATATAGCGGCGCCCTTACCTGTCAAAAACACTGCAGATTACTCAAGTGTAAGCAATCATAACTTCTGAACCATTGATCCTACAGGATCGAAACTTCGATCTGTAGCCAACCCGGGTACAAATCTACTGGATTACATACCAAATACATCATAATTTATAGGAGAAAGGAAGATATTTTGAGTCTGGTAAAGTCAAGAGCAGCCCTTGTCGCTGTTAGCCTTCGTAGCGACAGCGTTGATCTTGTACCAGAATAAAAAATCGTAAAATTAATATTATCCTTAGCAGTCGAGGGGTGATTCAGAGTCACCACTAAAAATTGCTGTACCATTATTTGCTATACTATTTACATTACTAAATACGCTGTTATCTAGTCAATTACTACACATTTCAGTATTGTATGAGATATTATATCAATTTTTATAATACAATGGAATTTTCAAGTTAAAATAGCTCCGACTGCAAAGTGTTAATTCCTCGCTGTAACATATTCTTTACAGTGACAGTGATTAAAACGTCTTTGTCCCCAAATATGTCGCAGAAGAGAAAAGTAAATTTATATTTTTTGTATGGCTACATCAGTGACGGGCAAAAATTGTATTTAAATACAATTGTATTCAAATACATTGCCTTTAAATTGTATTTAAATACAAATTTCGAATAACGAATAAAAGATACAAAATTTGTATTCGTTATTCGAAGGTTCTAATACAAAAGTATCTTTTGTTCGACTTTTATTTAAATAATCTTGTATTCGCCGAGAATGTATTCGATGAATAATAGTTACAAATTGTATTTGAAGCTTCGAATACATGCGCTTACAAAATTATTTAAATAAAAGTCGAATGAAACATAAATTTTATTCGTTATTCGAATAAAAAAGTATCTATATTTTATTCCAATCGGTATTTAAATAATTTTAATGGTTGGTTGATGGTTTATTCGTTACTTCATATCGTAGTACAGAGATGGCGTTGTCGAGCCGAGGCTCTATGTGCCCAATTCAAGCCCTTCTACATTTCAAGTGGTACAGAAGTATTTAAATACTGCCCAACTCTGTGCTACATTTATCTTAGTTTTTATTTATTAATTAACATTCATTTATTAAGTTTTATTTCATCTAAAAAGAAAGGCGTAACATTCATATTTATTAGACTTGGTTGGAATATCTTCATCACGAGTCTGACTGGTTAAAACACGGCAAGGGGTTAATACGAGTCTGAGTAAAATATTTCGAAAAGTACAAGCTCGACAAGTTTTACAATTCCATTACAGACTCTCACTGATTTTCTTATAATATTTCAAGGGCATATTCTCGAAGGTGTACGTTCTCGAGTTGGGTACAGAGAAGTTGATTTTCATCCCCAGCCTGTTGCAGCCTCGTTCAAGATACAAGTCGGAGGAATGGAGACAGAAAGAAAGCACGCGACAAATTAAAAACTTGAGAAATACGATTCGCGAGGAGATTGGGAGGCGGGGGCGTGGCTAACAAAGCGTTTGTTCCCCGCATCCGGCCTTGATACCCAAATTAAATCATTCTCGAGCGGCCACGAGACCGAGCCGCCGTGCCGTGCCGGCCTGTTCCCGTTTTATGCAAATCGACGACACGGCGCAGCGCGCTAATGTACCGCGATATTTCATTACCCGAGGCCAGAGAGAGAGAAAGTGGGAGAGGCGTGAATGAGAGAGACGGAGAGAGGACTCGTGATGAAGTCGACGCCGGTGTTCGTTGGGAATTTTTGCGTATTAACCGTTTGCGACCGGGACGAGGCCCTCGGGACACCTTTGCCACCTCGGACGATCGCCGAGACACCTTTCGCGTCGATCCTCTTGATTACTGCATTAATAATCAACACGAAAGTCTACGACGTTCGGTAAGATTGCAGTCTCGTTGAACTTCGACGTGGATCAACTTGTACGTACATAGATCAATTTGTAATCAGGGACCATAACTGTTGTAACAAAAAAGGAAAAAAGTCATGGTATAACAAGTACAGTAGAAGCTCATTCGTTGTCCAAAGGCCGGGGGTTTGAGCGGACAACTATCGTGCCCGGACACTATTTTTGATTTATGACTGCGCCGACCGCGCCGAGCGAGACTTCAGTAGAGAGCCAAACATAGAGAAGCACAGAATGAATACGGATCGCGTGACCGAAGCGTGTCGCCGGCACAGTTCAAAGAATGTCCCATACGCTGTTTTTCGTTGTCTTCGAAATTTTCATCGTCGATTAAACCACCAATCACAGTTGAAATTATATCGTGTTTGGTGTCATTTTAATCAGAGAACTGCCAGAAATAAGCTAGTGAAAGTCCCATAAAGGAATAATGGAAATTAAGAAGTTTGAGTATTCGATTCACTCGAGTCAATGTTGTGGTGTTCACACCGATATACCCGAGCCGATATCAATCGTCGCTGCCCTGCGGAGCCACTCGGCGTTGACAGGCAGTGGAATGGCTAGGCACTGGACAACGATCGTGCCCACGATTCAGGACAACGAACGAGCTTTTACTGTATTTCATCGACTCAAATCGGATTTTTTATTCTAGATGTTTTCGAGATTGAAAGAATGTTGTTCATCACGAATTCTTTTCAATAATGTCTTATACAGTGCTGCCAAGTCGGCTCCAAACGGAGCCACAGTTCTCGAAAATACTCTCCTCCTTTTCCCCTTCCACTATCCCATTCGCCTCACTCAATCCTCGTCGCGCACGCGCAACGTGTCTCCCATTTGCCCCACTCAATCCCCGTCGCCCATGCGCAACGTGTCACATATTACTCTGGTCATCAGAGAGGGGGTACATCATATATCGGCGTGATTCCCCTCATCTGGCAGCACTGGTCTTATGTCATATTCTCGAAATTTTCGGGAACCCGACCCGACCCGACTCGACCTCTTCTCGACTCGTCCCGACCATCGGGTTCCCGATATTTCGGGTTTTCGCACACCCCTAGTTATAAGTAACCGAAATCACTCTTGTTTTCTCTTGTTGGTAAATGTTATCGTTGAGAGAAATTCATTTCGATCGCTTATAACAGTTATCAATGAGAGAAATTTATTTCGATCGCTCATAACAGTTATCGAAGGGACAAGTTTATTTCGGTCGCTCATAACAGTTGTCGATGACAGAAATTTATTTCGATCGCTCATAACAGTTATCGAAGGGACAAGTTTATTTCGGTCGCTCATAACAGTTGTCGATGACAGAAACTTATTTCGATCGTTCATAATAGTTATCGATAAGAGAAATTTATTTCGGTCGCTCATAACAGTTATCGATGAAAGAAATTTGTAATAGTTATTATTAAATGGTACAACTTTCAAATGGTAGACAATAAATTATTTCATAAATTTTTTATTCGTAAAGTTAGTTGCTACAATTAAAATTTAATGTGACACACAGACGAACAGATTTTGTGTTGTTCTTATGGTCTGTTGATTCGTTCTGTCGTACGAAACGTTCCCAATGTATTTCACAGGCTAGATCCATCCGAAAAAGACTAGACAACTCGATAATTAAATAAGCAACCAAATGAATTTTCTCATCAACAATTATTATGAACAAATGAAAAGAAATTCGATCACCGACAACTGTTATGAGCGATAGAAATAAACTTCTCTCATCGATAACTGCTTTGAGCAACCGTAACAGTTTTTCTTCATTGTTAACAGTTATCGAGGAGGATCCAATTGTTTGAACACCAATAACTGTTATTTGTAATCAAAACGTATAAAAATCGATATTTTTTAATCATTTTATTCTTCGAATTTTTGTCTTTCTATTTGGTGTAGATTATCTTAAATTTCAATAATAATCAACTTTTTATTAATGATTTTTATAATAGAAAATTTTAGAATAACTGTTACTTTTGGTCCCTGTTTGTAATTTCCAAAGAGAAATTGAAAATAAATAAAAATTGATAGACTACAAACATTGACCTTCACTGGCAAAACAGGCTTTGAATTTTCACCCTCCATTCGTTGGTCTCAATGTTATGTTATGACCTTTATGCAAAATAAGCATTTTTCACCTGAATTGTAGGATGAAGATAATATAACAATACTGTTGATACTGTTGATACGTACACACGATGCACAAAGTATTCGTACACATCTTCATTTGGACCCAACAGCTCGAGTATTTTCGAGACGTTAAAACGATTAGTTTACTAGCTAATGTGTAAATGATTTTTTAAAAATTGTTATTGGAAGACAAAGTAAAATGGTCACGATTTATAAATTCTTCAGCTGTGCCCATAATGAAAATTTTATCTATGCTTGTAAAAATCTTTGAATTTAGGGTTCGCGATTCATTTAAATCGCAGATTTTTACAATTTTCGCTATTTTCAATCAATTGTACTTCATAACAGCGTTGATCGATTGCGATAAAACTTTGTACATGACTAATATGTATACATATGTACATGTTTTTAAAAGGTGTACGAATACTTTGTACACCCAGTGCAGATCAATTTATAATTTCCACAGAGAAATCGAAAGTAAATAAAAATTGATAGACTACAAACAGTGACCTTCACTGGCAAAACAGGCTTTGAATTTCCACCCTCCATTCGTTGGTCTCAATGTTATGGTTAGACCTTTATACAAAATAAGCATTTTTGCCTAAATTGTAGGGTGAAAATATATAATATATATATATAATGTATCAACTAAATATATATAATATATAATATATCAACTAAAATCTATAATAGTATGTTTACTCTTCATTTTTGTCATGCATAAAATCCCAGTTTATCGCAGTAATCATCGGTTCCCGATATTTTGTTTTTGTTCAAAACTTACCCTTCGTATACCTCGTAGATAACTGTGTTTTAGCAATTCCTTGGAGCTCGAAGAATGACATTTAACAAACATTTTAGCCATCGTCTATGTACTCTGACCTTTTTCAACCGTTGTTCGGAGGATTCGATGTCGACGTCGATATCGGAGGGTGTTGTTTCCATAGGGGAGGCGTAAAGTACGAGCGTTTTTGGTAGTCGTCGGGGATCGAGCGGAGAGGAAGCAACAGGGAAACAATTAGAAGGACGACAGGTAATGGAAAGTGAACGGTCTCGTGAAAAGGAACAGGAAACAACGAGTAAGAGAGGAAAAGCATGTCAAATAGGGGGGGATACGAAACACGACGTCGAATCGAAGGGTGCGACGAGGGACGAGGGGTGGAATGTTGCAGGAGGAGAGGAGGCGGAAACTGCGGCCCCGAAGCTAATTTCGATCCCCGATACACTCGACTCAATATTGTACATCGAGTTTCGCGAATGTAAGCTCCGCCGAGAAAATCTACCCGGGGAAAAGCGGCTTAAGAGTTTCTCGCGAGGAAAACCGAGTTTCGCTCGCCCTGCTCTGCTTCGCTCTGGTCCGCTCCGTTCTGCTCGCGCGTGTACGCTCCGCGGGCACGAGGGAACTTATCGACTCCTCTCGCGACCCCGGTAATCAGTTGTGTACCTTCCACTCGCAGCCACGTCGATGCTCGTTATCCCCGTGAATTCCCCGAGGAGGAAGTCGCTTTGGCGCTTACCTGGAACACGAAAAGGAACTCGGTCAGTCAAATCTTGAGCCTCCGACGTTCTACCGCTCCCCGCGTCTACCTACTCGAAAGTTCGATCAATTTTAATGATCTTTCCATTTTATCTCGGCCCGCCAAACGCGCAACCCTCCCCGTCAAACGCAGATATTTCTCTTTGATTCCGGTCTGGCTAAATTGCCGCGCGAACGTCTGCGTCTGCATGGGATCCCATTCCTCTCGGATCATGTTTTTCGATTGCCCGTCTCTCATCGGGTCGGAACACGTAGTTTTCTCGTTTTAAAACAAGTCGTTCGAACGAGCATTAACCCCTTGCCGTACCATTTTCTTTACAGTTACAGTGCTTAGAACGTCTTTATCCACAAAAGTATCATAGATTGCGATTACAAACGAATCGTGATTACTAGACTCCGGATGTTTATGCAATTTGCAATTTTGGTAGACGTATAGTAGCGGACAAAAGTTTAAGACCGCTCTAAAGAAGACGATAACTCTTTTAATATTGTACTATACGATTTGAACTTATTTGGAAAGCTAGAGCAATTAGTTTACTAAAGGATGTGAAAAGAAATTTTTTCAAAAATTGCAATTAACTTTTTTCTGTGGGCCTATATTGAAAATTTGAAAAATACGTTTTGTATATCTGTGTCAATTAAACATATTCTGAAAATTTCGCAAAAATCGGTCGGCGTTGCAATGAGCTACGAACGTTTAAAGATGGTAAAAATTGCAGATTTTCGGCAATAGATCGTGAAAGTCTGCAATTTTTGGGCGCAAGGAAGGACAGCGTATGGAAAAGAAAGAGACGCGGAAAGTCGCAGTCGCTTCGGCTGGGCGCGATCTCGAAAGAGAGTGTAAAGATACGCGCCATCCTTCTTTACGTTCGGCTCGGCCTTTGAACCACAAAAAAATAGTGTCCCTCTACGATCGATGCAAATGAACCTCCCCGAGGCTTTTTCGTCGATAGAGGATTTACTGTAGCAGCCTTTGTAGATTTGAAATAATTTAAAATCATACTAAACTGTGTCGAATGTTATATTTTATAAATGCATACACATCCGCAGTCTAGCGATTACAATTCAATCAAATTTTATTTCATCTAAACAGGAAGGCATTCATATTTGTAAGACTTCGTTAAAATCTTCGTCGCGAGTCTGACTCGTTAAAATACGGCAAAGGGTTAATGGGAACCTGTTTTGGAACGTCCACGCAGCAATTTAGAATGACCCGATGGAACAATGATTCGACCGTTTACTTTGAAAGTGGTGTAAGTCCATTTTTTGTTGTTTCGAGAAAATTAAAGATTAGCATATTAGTCGATTCAAAAATATAAATTAATTATGTCAAGTCTGGCAACGTTTCTACTAATTTATCAATATGTAATTTGATCGTACATATAAATTTCTTTCAGGCGGATGTAACTTAAATAGTATATATTTTTAGGCTGTAAATGGACTTACACCATTTTAATAATTAGTCAATTGTAAAAATCATTTAATTTCAATTAAGAAAAATTAAATATCACTTAAAATATATTTTGTATTCATCCAATTTTGTTTATAAATAGTAACAAGACATTAAGGATGTTCTGGAGGTATATAAAAACGCAACAAAATTTTTGAAAATTTGACAAGATATAATTCTTACTAAATTGATGCAATTACCAAAGTTTGGGTTCGATTCACTGCACCGTTTAAGAATTATAGCAACTTAGAGTTTGCACATTTTAACACGTCTTCTTATGGAGAATTCATAAAATTCCACTTCAAACCCTATTTAAACCTTGAAAAAACGCAACTAGAAACTCCAGTTTTTTCTTATATGTAGTAAAAATTAGGTAACTAATTATGTTCAAAATTTATTAGGATTCACTAAACAGTTACAGAGCAAAAAAATTATAAACTGTTACAAAACGTCAAATTTATCTTGTTGTCTCTCACTAGCATGGAAACGTGACAAGTGTAGACCACTGAATATAGCTACAGAGGGTACAGTATTCGCAAAAGTTTCATGCAAAATATACTCATGTATGGCTTTCATTGCCATGTATTGATGGATTTCGAATTTCTTGTATTTTTGTCTCCCATTGTACCTCCAGTACATCCTTAAATAGGAGTAGTATTTTTTATTTTGAACGTTAATTACACTTATATATTGTTACACTTAACATAAGATATTGCTATTATTTATTTATGCTGTTTATGTGACAGTGTTTTGAAATACTCATAATGCACAGGAGTGTATAAGGTAATAACTGCTCGATATTCTTATACAATTTTTCGTAAGTAATAGGTCTGGCATCTATACAAAGACGCCAGGGCGGTTCTTTCAAAGTTTGGCGGTCTTCCCCGACATGTAGGCGATAAATCTAACGTCTTAAATTCTGTGACCTCCATCGATGTTTTATATAAAATAGTGTACGGTGCACTTTTGCAAAATCTCAGCCAACATATTTTCAGCCAGTTTACCTTTTCTCCGTTAGCATTTTTTCTTACCCGTTTTTTAAATTCCGTTTTGTAGATTTCTTGTTGAAACGAAATTCTCCCGTTTCATTTCGTGTAGAACAAATTTATTATTTTGTCTACATTGTTTTATAACATCATAGTAAACCTGTGTTTGTTCTTACACCACAAATATTAATATACAAATAATATATAATATTATATAATATAATATAAAATATAATATTTGTAAATATACAAATTGTACTTACACCACTTTCATAATCAATCGCCACGTACAGTGGGTGTACAAAGTATTCGTACACCTTTTAAAAACTAATAACTTTTTTATAATTATACCAAACTACCTGAATTTTTATAATCAATTAGAAGCATTGATTTACGAAATGATATGCAAGAAAAATTTTCCAAAAATTATAATTTACAAAGGTTACATGTAAAGATAAAACAGGCAATTTTTAAGACTTTTTTATTTGGGCCCTTAATAAAAAATTTAAAATAGATATTTTGTAGATCTATGTTAGTTATACACATGTTGAAAATTTCATCGAAATCGATTAACATACATACGAGCTAGAAGCGGTTAAAAATGGTGAAAATCGAAGTTTTAGACGACTTCTGATCAGGTTCTGCTTAAAATCCACCGAATCGTTCATCTTTCCATGCGTGTCGATTTTTCGTGCGTCAACCGATTTCGATGAAATTTTCTGTATGTGTATAACTAACATAGATCTACAAAATATATACTTTAAATTTTGATTAAGAGCCCAAAGAAAAAAGTTTTAAAAAATGCCTTTTTTATTTTTGCATTTAACCTTGTAAATCACAATTATTTGGAAAATCTTTTTTGCATATCATTTCGTAAACCAATGCTTCTAATTGATTATAAAAAATCATGTCGTTTGGTACAATTATAAAAAAGTTATTAGTTTTTAGAAGGTGTACGATTACTTTGTACACCCACTGTAATTTCTTTTATTGGCCAATTTTGAATCGAACAAAGATTTGGCATTTTTTAAGATATTAAATATTAAGTAGTTACAAATAAAAAGTTTATACTAAATTAATCACAAATTATGTAATATCACATTTTTAAAAAAAATGGACTTACACCACGTTCAAAATAAACGGTCCAATTTTTGATCAACCACCCGCTCAATTGTAAACATAGAACTTTTATCAGCGAACGTTTCTCGATCGCACGACGAAAGGATCTGTTTTCCTCGAAGCATCGGGCGACGGGGCTATAGAGAGGATCGAGGTTTTTCTTGGGGTGGTGCTCCTCGAGATCTCGATTTCGCTTTCGAGTTCGGTGACGCGCGTGATCGACGGCTGCACCGTGATTCCGGAGCTGCGCTTTCGGTAAAATTTATCGCTTAATTGCGTTCGCCGGACCACGAGGAGCGATAAGGGGCGGACAAAAGGCGGGCTTCGTCGAGATTGCCGTCACGTTTCTCGGTTAACCAGCCATCCGCCCCTAAACCGGTCCGATTGGGAATCGACTAACAGGACTAATTACGTCGGCGATGTAATCGATGCTAATAACGCGTGGCCGTCGCTCCGCTCCGCACCGCTCCAATCTGCACGGTTCTCGAGCCAGTTGGAACCAGCCGCTGATTACTGCGCGTGGTTTAACAATAGAGGATTCGACGACTAATTTTCACGATTTCGGCGCCGCTCCACTCGCGATTCGCCCGTTTTTCGCTGACCTTTCCACCGACTCTCGATCGATTTTCATCGGAACATTTCTGCTAATCACAGTTTCGTTTCTCGAAGATTTCCTGGAAAGCTTTTCGAAAGTGTCACTATTCTGGAATGAACCGAAACCCTCTATTCACATATGTATGTATGTAGGAGCGAGATTTTGAAATGAGTGCGTGCGTTCAATTACGACCGCGATATATCGAAAATAAACGCGAGCGGCGATATGAATAAACAACAGACGTGAGGCCTTCTTTCTAGAAGATTCGGGAAAAAGCGATACGAAACAGATGATAAAAATATTGGAATGAGGAATTGATAAAAAGACGCGTTCGCGGCTTTTCGAAAACGAACTCACGTCGAGGTTCACGCGGTACGATACGAAACCAGAGTTGGGCATTAATCGATTAAAATTTTAACCATGATTGATTCAAATCGTCGAAAAATCGGCGATTGATTCAATCGATTGATGAAGTTAATCGTCAATCGTTGATTAAATGAAGAAATCGTCGAAAAATCGGCGATTGATTCAATCGATTGATTGAAACAATTGAAAACAATTGAAAGCTAGCAATTAACGATTAATAAGTATTTAATCGTTAACCGCAATTAATGACTAAACTAGGAGATTAGTTGTTAATTGCGATTAACGATTGAAGTAGAAATTTAGTCGTCAATCGTTGATTAATTTTTTGCCCAACTCTGTACGAAACGATCACGAATACGGAACACGAACGCAAATTACGGTTTAAGAGTCTAATGTTTATTCGGCGTGCGAATGTATATTGTTATCTTTAGTTGTGTGCTTTCTTTTAATAAATAATTTCAAACATCTTTACTCTTATATGTATGACGTATGATACAGAAATTAATACATACTGTTCCGGGAACTATTGTACAATATATGTATACGCTCCAGGTCCGGTATCTGCGGGTCCTGTTTCATTATACATACTTCGCGATATCTTTAGGGTCATTCCATGCTAAATCGATCACTTTTTGCAGGCACCATCGTCGATTTTGTTCTGAATGAAATATGTTGTAGTCCACGTGAAATTAAGGGGGGTTTAAGTCATCATTTTGCCGGTTTCGAATTTTTTTAGAAATGGTAGGTCTTCAAAGTTTTCAATTTTTGCCCATTTCGGCGAAAACGGGCCTCGCTTACGAATTTTTATCTCGGGAACTGTTTGTCCAATTGAGCTACATTTTTTTTTGATTTATTCGGAAAGGATTGGGCTATTACAAAATAATTTTTTCAACCTCGAAAATCGACTATATAATGTCGAAAAATTTGAACAAATTCTTTCCTTAAGTTTTTTTCGATGAGGGACCGGAGCGATTTAAATTTTGAAAAAATGCAACCTTATAAATTGTTATGTTTGGCAAATATTTTTTGCAGATCATTTAGTAAACCAATGCTTCTAACTGCTTACAAATCATCAGGTCGTTTGGTACAATTATAAAAAAGTTGTACTGTTTTAAAGTGCGTTCAAATACTTTCGTGGCTCACCGTATCTGCTCGGAGATCTAATATTTTAAAGTTCGAGGTTTCAAAGGGATCTTACGAGAGAGAAAAACAAACAAATTGTTGTAATTTGAAAGTCGAAAAATTGAGTTTAGACCGTCACGCATAATCGAATTAGCAAGGAAAACGACCGCAGCTCGCTACCAAATTCGCCGATACAATCGCTTTCCTAACCCGAGTTCTATTGTAAATTCCAATATCGTGGCGCGTGTCCATTTTCCAGCGGCTCCCCCGATTTCCGACCGCATTCCGCTGCCCGTGATCCAGCAAAGTATAATCTGATTACGTTGTACCAACACCGATCCAATCGTAACAGTTGAATCCATTACGCGAGTTACTTTCTGTAACGGCGAATCGCAGCCGGACCCGACAATCCCGCGGTAATTACGGCGCGTCGTGATCAACAATTCCAGAAAGTAACTCCGAATCGAATCAACGCGCGCAACGGCCGCGTTTCGATCGGCATTACCGATGCGTGATCAGATTACGATGCTCTCCCGACTCCGATGGCTGTCAGCGTACCATCCCCCCGGGCTCGACACAAGATCCTCCGAAGCGGAATTTGTGAGCATCGTTCTCTATCCGAGCGCATCCGCGTCGTCTGGCTGGCTGGACGAGCCTAGGGTATTTATAAATCATAAATTGAATAATTCAAACCCGTCCGCCTGTCCGCAAACGAGAGCGCGCGCGGAAACAAACCGCTCGCGCACGATCGATCGATCGCGACGCCGCGCCGCGCCGTTCTCCTCCCGGAATTTCGACGATATTTAGCCGGCGAGAACGATCTACACGAAGAAATTATTCAGCACCGTCGGATAAAACTGTACTTTCCATTTATTGTTCATTCTAATGGCAGCGTTTTACGTTCGGCCAGGATCGCTACCAAGTTAACTAAAAATAAAATGTTCAAGGGCCGAGACTGGTCGTTCCAAGGGACATGAATTCTGTATACGCGAACGAACTCCAGAAATGCCATGAAGTTAAGTAGACTATGAGCAAAGCTTATCAAATTACTATTATTATTATTATTATTATTATTATTATAAACGGACCGAAGCCCTTTTACATAAATGTTTACAATAGAATACAATAAAGGATTACTCGTATAGTAACATAGAAGGGACATGCCCAAAAACTAATGGTACTAACTATATGGTATTACCCTATAATTCTGCGTAATTGTTTTTTAAATATGTGCAAAGACTCAATGAAAAAATCCATACGATTATACAGAGTGTTAGAGTCTGGAAATTGGAAAGCTGGTCTTTTTAAAACGAGGATCAATTTTGTTAAACACTTGTACTGTAAGGATGCCGATTATTTTCAAAAAGATAATCGAAGCTTCAAGAATCGATCCACTAAAAGATCGTTTCCAAAATAATCGATGTTTTGAATAATCGATCTTTTTTAGATATGTCTAAAAATGATAAAAAAGACGAAGATTAAAATATTGTTGGACTCTTCTATTAAAGAAATAGAGTAATAATAACACTGTCCAACAAATTTCAACTTTTTTTATGTTCCCTAATTACTATTGGGTCCTTCTTATAGAGTTTTTTGCGCTGATTCCGAATCTCTTTTTAATTTTTTTCCTATACGCACAGTTTTTGAGGAACATGGCTTTGAAAAAAAAACATATTTTTCAACTTTAAACAAATATTGTGATGTTATTATAAAAGATATTGAATTGTTCTTTATAGCAAACGATACTGTAGACTTTCCCGAATACAGTGATATCCAATATTAATACATTGTGAGTGTTTAAACATGTTTAAACAATCATTAAAGACGGATAGACACCACTTTTGCACCAATTTTTGAGGATATTTTTCAATTTATCTGAAAAAATAAGGGTCCAGCGGAAAATCGAACTATACCACTTGATAGAGCAGACTTTTATCTTGAGAAGCCACCCTGTCAAGTTTGGATCGCCGACGTTTTTTTCGAGCCAGAAAGCAAAATATCTTCGCCCGACATGGGTTGCCGCCAGTGGCGCTCGGGACGAGATACGGCGCAGCGACGGGATACGGAGCGGCGAACGACCGTTGTAGTGGTGAGCGCCACTGGCGGCAAGTCATGTCGGGCGAAAATATTTTGCTTTCTGGTTCGAAAAAAGCGTCGACGTTTCAAACTTCAAAGCGGAGTTTCTCAAGATAAAAGTCTGCTCTATCGCATGGTATAGTTCGATTTTCCGCTGGACCCTTATTTTTTCAGATAAATTGAAAAATATCCTCAAAAATTGGTGCAAAAGTGGTGTCTCTGCGCCTTTAGTGATTATTTAAACATGTTTAAACAATCATAATGTATTAATATTTGATATCGCTGTATTCGGGAAAGTCAACAGAATCTTTTGCTATAAAGAACAATTCAATATCTTTTATAATAACACTACAATATTTGTTTAAATTGAAAAATATGTTTTCTTTTTAAGTCATGTTTCTCAAAAACTGTGCGTATAGGGAAAAAATTAAAAACAGATTTGGAATCAGCGCAAAAAACTCTGTACGAAGGACCGAACAGTAATTAGGGAACAAATTTGATGTTGGACAGTGTAATTATTAGACTGCGGATCTTGATGCATTTATAGCATAAATGCATTAAATGCACTTCCCGATGAGCTAGAGACTTGAAGCTTTAAACATAGCTCAGAACCGGATGACAATGCAATATTAAAAAACAAATTTTTAAAAAAACTGTGCGTCTAGGAGAAAACAAAAATTTTTATATTAACCGTCACACCTCGCCGCGCGACGCTAAGTAGTACGTCATCGCCTTCAGCGATCCCCACTCCGTGCGCCAGCGCTCCCTACTCTGCTACGCATTCCCACTCCGACCCATCCCCACTCCACTGGCCCATTTCGCACCGAAGGAGCTCAGAGTAAGGATGCCGATTATTTTCAAAAAGATTGATTTCTCTGAATCGATTATAATCGAAAATCAAGAATCGATCCACCAAAAAATCGTTTCCAAAATAATCGAGTTTTTTTAGAAATGTTTAAAAATGATAAAAAAAGACGAAGATCAAAATTTCGTTGGACTCTTCTATTAAAGAAATAGAGTAATAATAATTATTAGACTGCGGATCTTTATACATTTTCATAGATCTAGAAAACATATGTTTTAAATTTTCATTAAGGACCCAAATAAATAAGTTTTAAAAAATGCCTTTTTTATTTTTGCATTTAAACTTGTAAATTATAATTTTTGGAAAATATTTTTTCGTATATCATTTCGTAAACCAATGCTTCTAATTGATTAGAACAAATCAGGTTGTTTGGTATAATTATAAAAATGTTATTAGTTTTTAAAAAGTGTACGAATACTTTGTACACCCACTGTAAGGAAAAGGATACGATGGCCCACGCGACAACAAATAACGAGTTCGATGGCCTACGACCACGGCGAGGTTTACAAACGCGGTCGATTACCTCGCCGGTTGTCGTCAAACTCGAACAGCTGATGTCGTCAGTGAGGCAAAAACTACTGAGACGCGACAGTTCTTACGTCTCATCGACGATTCGTACACAAAGTCTAAATCGGTGAAATAATCCGCACGTGGGATTTTGAACAAATCAAATAAAAATCGTACTAAATTCTGTCGAATTTTATATTTCAGCAGTTCTTGAAAATTTTCAAAAGCCATAAATGCATGAAAATCCGCAGTCTACTAATAACAAATGGAAGCAATGCCACCTCTACACGAAAAACGGAATTACTTTTCGAACGTCCTGATAGGTCGTCAATGTATTCGATATTTTGGAGCTCGATCTTTAATTTGAATTGCTTTTTCTTCGAAGAGGGGAGAATTTGCCCGGTTCAGTAGGAATTCTCGAGATGGTTGGGGACAGCGATTACTCGAAAACCCTTTCGATCGGTGGCAGGGCTCGAGTGGGCCTCGGCGTCTTCATGAAAATGCAGAGAGGCCCGTAGACAATGCGCTCTCGTTCCGGCGAACTAATTAAATTCCGGAACGCGCGGGGCTCGGGCCGGGCCGGGTCGGAACGGGTCGAGACGTCCTGACTCGTGCCACTCGAGAGATCGTCAGTCCTTTCCACGTCGTTACCGGGAACAGTCGGGAGACTCGCTTGCAGCTGAAACGCGGCTCGAGCACGCTTTTCCATTTCCTGGCTCCGCCGATAACTTATCTGGCCCGTGTTCGGCCCGCAGCGACGCTCGACGACGCTCACCGACCCGGAGGGATGCCCTAACCCCTAAATCTCGACGCCTAGTCGGTGTCCTAGTCAGGACCTGTCCGCGTTGCGACGTCTCGATGACGCGCGACGCTCTCCGCCCGGAAATTGGGGAAATGAAAAGCGGCGTGATCGAGCCAGATTATGTCCCCGACCTCGCTCCAACGACCGCGCTCACAAACGCGTGAATTATTTCTCTCTGTCATCGACCATCAAAATGAAATTGCTAAATGTTGCGCGCGAATCTCGCATTGTTCCATTTGTTGTAGGTCCTTCGAAAAGAATGGGACGATGACGGACCTGGACTCGGCTCGTAAAATTTTGTGTATTCTCGTGCATCTTCTTATTGGTGATAAGTTCACAGCGGATTTTATGCAGTTACGACAAACATGATTAGGTGTAATTTCAAACGGTGAAAAGATTAGAAGAATTTAGAAATACTGTTATATTATTTGCAACCTATTAAACATATTAAGAAAGAAAATCAATTTCTATTTCACTCCAGTTTGTTGAGAACCAGGTAGAACATTTTTATTTTGCACAAAGATCTGCTGTCTGGTAATAAGATTTATTTGTATTAGTTATTTAATTATAGATAAACTTAGTACATCTTATCGGTAATAACACTGTCCAACACCGTTCCCTAATTACTGTTGGGTCCTTCGTATAGACTTTTTTGCGCTGATTCCGGATCTGTTTTTAATTTTCTTCCTATACGCACAGTTTTTGAGAAACATGACTTTGAAAAAAAAACATATTTTTCAACTTTAAACAAATATTGTAGCGTTATTATAAAAGATATTGAATTGTTCTTTATAGAAAAAGATTCTGTAGACTTTCCCGAATACAGCCATATCCAATATTAATACTTTATGAATGTTTAAACATGTTTAAACAATCATTAAAGACGGAGAGACACCACTTTTGCACCAATTTTTGAGGATATTTTTAAATTTATCTCAAAAAATAAGTATAACTATACCATGCGATAAAGCAGACCTTTATCTTGAGAAACCCCGCTTTGAAGTTTGAAACGTCGACGTTTTTCTCGAACCAGAAATCAAAATATCTTCGCCCGACATGAGTTGCCGCCAGTGGCGCATCACCACTACAATGGACGTTCGCCGCTCCGTATTTTGATATTTTGCTTTCTGGTTCGAAAAAAACGTCGACGATCCAAACTTGACAGGGTGGCTTCTCAAGATAAAAGTCTGCTCTATCGAGTGGTATAGTTCGATTTTCCGCTGGACCCTTATTTTTTCAGATAAATTGAAAAATATCCTCAAAAATTGGTGCAAAAGTGGTGTCTATCCGTCTTTAATGATTGTTTAAACATGTTTAAACACTCACAATGTATTAATATTGGATATCACTGTATTCGGGAAAGTCTACAGTATCGTTTGCTATAAAGAACAATTCAATATCTTTTATAATAACATCACAATATTTGTTTAAAGTTGAAAAATATGTTTTTTTTCAAAGCCATGTTCCTCAAAAACGGTGCGTATAGGAAACAAATTAAAAACAGATTCGGAATCAGCGCGAAAAACTCTATAAGAAGGACCCAACAGTAAATAGGGAACATAAAAAAAGTTGAAATTTGTTGGACAGTGTAATTAGATTGCGGATTTTATACATTTATGACAAAAATGGGCACGCACAATTTAAAGCAGTGGACATGTTAAAAATATTTAAGAACGTCAATGTACTAGTTTCGGCTTAATAGGATAATTAAGAGAATAAAGCAATTTCTATTTGGCTGCTGTATCTTGCAATCAATGCGAACATTTTTTATTTTGCATAAAGTTCCGCAGTCTAGTAATAACCGATAGGATGTTTTCTTTGTAAGCTTCACACAAGTAATCGATTTTTAATTCATATCATCATCGGTGGAAAGTACTTAAAGATGACAAATATTAAAATAATCTAATGTGAAATAGCTGAAAAACTCATGCCTTTTAAAATTTCGACTTAGACCACTTTCATAATTATGGTAATTAAGCATTAAAGTGTCACGTCCGGTGGTTCAGCCAACGTTAATAATTGATATAATGAATGATGCATAACATATACCTTTTGAATTTCTATGCTTAATCTAATAATGTTGTACGAGAAACTAAATATTAAATACTATTGTTAATAATCAATGTCGAACTATCGTGTATTACACCACATTGCGTGCGATAGAATTAGGAAAACTCGTTCTTCATTTGAATCTTACTGAACGAAATAACTGCGTAGCGAAATTATTTCATTAAATGAATAAGTCACTTTCAAATATAAATCGTGATCTAATATCCGCTGAGGATTGTCCATCGAGAATCGATGAGCAATAATTGTTCGTCGCCCCACGTGTGACGTAGATGTAATGCGATCTGGCCAGTGGAGTCGTAGAGAAGAAAGCATAAGAAGAAATTGATCTAGGGATGTTTGGGATGCAAGCGATTACGGAGAATTGGTGACGAATTAATCACGTGACGAAAATTATAACAAAGGATTGATCGGCCTATAAAAGGGATGACACCTCATTAGGAGCGCAGTCTGCAGTCTACAAAAGTCCAGTCAATAGCTCATTACACAGTACACAATCAATCAGTCTACAAATCTCATAGTCTGCAGTCAATAAGAGTCCAATCAATAGACCAAGTAAACAGTCAAACAGTGCGACAATTGTCAAAATATCCTCCGAAGGATTCATCAACTACTAGAATCATTCCGAAAAATTTAGGACAATTCCCAAAAAGAAGACTACTTACCGATAATTACTAACAAATTATAATAAGATTTCGATAATATTATGTATCCGAAATTGGGAGCTTAATATATAGTTTTGTTTATTTTTATTCAAACATATAAAAATATCAAATCATTTATTAAAGAAATGACCGAACTTGGATTTCCACGTTCCATCGTTAAAATCACATAGAATATTAAGAAATCCTCGATCACCCGAACCGAAGCCGGTGAATGCAGGTAGTAGATTAGAATTCAATTCTAATCTTTCCAATCATTTCAATCTATTCAAATTAAATTTCAATTTTAACTATTCAAATCTATAATACGTCCACCTTAGGACGTAACAAAAGTAAATGTAGCCATACAAAAAATAGAGATTTTCTTTTCTCTTCTACGACGTTTTTGGGTATTAAAAAGGTTTTAATCCCTGCAACTGTAAAGAAAATGTTACGACAAGGGATTAAGCCACTTCCCCGAGTATTAGAAAATTTGTATGCGTCGCAAATAGAATTTATGAAAGTCTCCTCTTTCCGAAGCGAGCCGCAGGACGCGACAGCGGGTCAACAGAGGTTTTAATTCGCGAGGCAGATCGGGGAGCCAGCTAGCAGTCCCCTACATTCGACGGAAGAAAAGGAAAGCTCGAAAGGAGGATCTCGCGGGGAACTTGGTGGAAACTTTACTCTTTATTCCGCGGAAGGTCAGCGTCTGCAGCCAGAGAGGAAACGCTTCCGGTGGTTGAAAGGACTCTTCGCCAGTAATCATCCCCCGGGCAGCTTATTCGCGAATTTCGAGTAGTCGAGATAACGCCGCGCCGCGCCTCGCCTCGGAATAAGTTTCGTGCCGTCCCATAGAAATCTCGAGAGGCCTGCTAATGGATTTCCTGTCCCCGAAATTGCGGACAAGACCGCGGCTCCTAATTACTTCAGCCTCTCAACCGTCTCTCGCCTTTGAGAATCGAATCGGAACTTCGAACGCAGCGCCGGTTTCACGTCCGCGGCGTTCTTCTTTCGCGAGGAACGGCTCTTGTCTCCGCCATTTTCGCACGGGCCGGGTCCGGCAATTATTTTTACTCTTGGCTTCCTCCGCGTTGCAAACTATAATAAGTTGGCTAGAGGAAAGCCAGAAGATTCGAAGCGAGATTATCGTTGGCAACAAGATAGTATCGCGATTCAAATTGCACGAAGTTCGGACACTAGATGCATTTTACTCGAAAACTTTCGTACCATTTTCTCCCGTCTACTCCCGCGAAAACGGAGAAGACGATCTTCAAAAGCTCCCTTCTCCATCCACTTTGTCCGTCGAACGCATGTTTTAGTACTCTCCGCCGCGCCGAGTCGATCGGACGTGGAAAATTCCCCCAGGACGAGTGAAACACGACCGATAAAATAACCAGACCGATATTTATGCGAGCCCCTATTTTTATAGACAAATTTTCGGAAAGAGAAGCGAACTGGAATTTCATTTCCCCGCAGCAGTAGTTCCGTTCGATGAAATACGACACAAAACTGCATCAAATTCCGCAGAACTTTCCGTTTCTCCCGGAATCTTCTACAAACGCCTAAGGAGTTTGCAGTGGCGGTAGATCTCATTCAAAGTGCCATAAAACGGTAACAAAGGATCCTATCCCAAAGTTTCCGGTTTAGTTGCGAAGAGGACGCTTCGATCTACAAATTCGCGGTAATTCGAGCCGAGAAAAAAGTCTTTTTACCTCCGCGGAGCTGATCAACCCTTTCACTACGATGGACTTATTACGTATCTCGTCTACATGCTGTCGCACGAACAACGAAGTGTTTTATTTTTTGAAAATTTCACACAAGTAATCGATTTTTAATTGTAAGACGCAGTATCTGGATGCAAATTTATATTTTTCACTAATGATTTTAATGTAGAGAAAATAATGTATTAGGTCAATCGGAAAGTTCCGTCCGTTTTTTTACAAAAAGTAGAGCTTTATTTAAGAAACAAAATGAAAAAGTAGATTAATTAAAATATTATGGATCGTTAGCGATGAGTTTTCCCCATCTTTCGGGCAGCAAGCGAATTCCGCGTCGAAAGAATGAGTCATCTTTGGAGGTTATCCTGTCAGAGAGCCATTTTTCGACACCTTCGTAAGAATTAAATCGTTCCTCAGCAAGAATCATAATGTATTAATATTGGATATCACTGTATTCGTCTACATAATCTTTTACTGTAAAGAACAATTCAATATCTTTTATAATAACATCACAATATTTGTTTAAAGTTGAAAACTATGACTTTTTTTAAAATTCATTTTCTCAAAAACTGTACGTCTAGGAGAAAAATTAAGGACAGATTCGGAATCAGCGCGAAAAACTATAAGAATCGCATAGTGGGAATCGAAATACAAAAAAAAAGTTGACAGGCTATAGCCGGGTTTGATGGTGAAATTCGCCCCCGGCGGGATTTTAATCGAGCTTGGGCCATTCGATAGCCTACCCAAAAAGACCCCTCTCTGCCAAGTTTCAGCCTCCTATCTCATATGTAAGGGTAGTTATTGAGAAAAATCGAAAAACCAGTTTTTGGCCCATTTTCCCTAATTATTGACAATTAAAAATTCTGAAAAAAATCTGACACATTTCGGATACCAAGTCACATATTAGGTATCATTTCCAGATTTTTCCGCTGCAAGCTCTGTTTGTAAAAAATGAAAAACACGAAAAAAATCGAAAAAATGCAGATTTCATATAGAAATCTAAAAGGTGCTACTCCAGATTTAATTTAAAATGAGGTATTACCGTAAGTATTATGCTCAATTTTTTTTCAGATTTTTATGAGTGGTGCGTCATAGTTAAAAAAAATAAAAACCGCTTTTTTCGGCGTTTTTCCTAAGTTATACTTATATTTTCTGAATCATAAAAATATATTATGTGATATTAAACGTTCCTACGTTCAGAAAAACATCTCCCAGACTTTAAAACTTGCCTAATACGAAATACGAAAATAATACTATGTACACATATTCGAATATTTCGAAATTTGTTGGACAGTGTAATTAGATGGAACATCTGTTGAAACCTGTTCATATCACTGAGAGTGTAAAGATAGTCCAGAGGAAACTAAGAAAGAATAGGTCGGTGACCCTCGATGTAGGAGGATGTGCGGAGCCAATATGATCTGGCCAAGAGGATGATAAAAACGAATCAAAGATTAAACATCCGGTCAAAATGTAAATGGCAAATTAAGAAGAAATGCGATTACTAAGAAATGATGATGATGAGAATGCGTTCACCCTATGAAGATTAAGCCTAGAACAATGGATTGACTGATCAATAAAAGGGATGGGTCCTCTTCATGAGGGCGGTTTCAGTCAAGATTAGAAATTCATTATATTTAATGAATACGCTCGGTCTATGTTCAAATTCCGGTCAGTCGTCATATTCGTCAAAGTTTAAAGTCAGCTACATTAAAAATTCATCAGATATATTTTTCGTTTATATTGTCAGTTTTTATTGTGTATGTGTGTGTGTTTAAAAGTAAAGTCAAAACCGTGTACACCCGCTGCAGTTATTATAATTATCATCATTATCATCATCTTGGTTGCTGAAGCGATTGTCCGTTCACCAACCTCCAGTTGAGCGAAATCTATTTTGCGGTAAATACATACACTAACAATTTACAATAAGACTCTAATAACTCAATGTATCTGAAGTTTGTTGTTGAGAATATATCGCCGGCTGAATGTAATAACTAAGTAACTTGAAATTTTTAACATTTTGAGTTATCTACTTCGTATTAAAGAAGAAATCAAGTAGAATTTAACACTAGATTTACCAGACTAGTCATTTTGACTGGTTCCAGATTTTTTCTTTTAGAAATATTGATATTATAAATATATTTTTCTGAGAAATTTTTTTAGTGAACTTCTTTACTGAAGCACATATTTAAACAAAACTCGAACGAGATCTAAATAAATGCAATTTTGTCATTAATATAAGTTAATGTATGCCAATTGCGTTTAGTGCTCGGTAGATCTAGTGTTAATATAAAAACTGGGTAACCTATCAAAGTAATCTACGGCATCTAGCGAGTCGTGTTCAAAGTAGATAAAAAATAAATACAGATTTCTATTTATGTTATAAATGGGAAGCTCGACTTCTTTTTTTAAATTTTTCTGATCCAAAATGATGTTTTTTCATGTATTGTTCCACTTGAAATAAAGAAATATAAGCAGATATTGGCATTATGTTTAAAATAATATACAGTAGTGGACAAAAGTTGAAGACCGCTCTAAAGAAGACGATAAATTTTTTAATATTGTACTATACGATTTGAATTTTTTTGGGAAGCTAGAGCAATTAGTTTACTAAAGAATGTGAAAAGAAATTTTTTCAAAAATTGTAATTGATCGGAATTGTTGAAAAAATACTAAAAGTTGAATTTTTAACTTTTTAACGATTTATTGCAGAAAATCTTGAAAATCTGCAATTTTTACCATCTTTAAACGTTTGTAGCTCATTGCAACGTCGACCGATTTTGACGAAATTTTCAGAATATGTTTATTTGACACAGATATACAAAACGTATTTTTTAAATTTTCAATATAGGCCCACATAAAAAAGTTAAAAATTCAACTTTCAGTATTTTTTCAACAATTCCGATCAATTGCAATTTTTGAAAAAATTTCTTTTCACATTCTTTAGTAAACTAATTGTTCTAGCTTCCCAAAAAAAATTCAAATCGTATAGTACAATATTAAAAAGTTTATTGTCTTCTTTCGAGCGGTCTTAAACTTTTGTCCGCTACTGTATGTTTGAAACCTTAAGGGGGTAGTCTACCCCATGGTTACAATTAGAAAATCAGTGTGAACAACCTGTATGCAAAAAAAGAGTTTGGTGACACTGAGAAACACGCACTGCCTGATGAACACGAGATGGCGTTGCTTGTTATTCCCATATCATATTAAATGATTTCGAGTTATATTTGTTTGTTATTAAAAAAATAAATGTATAAAATTTAACATTAGCCAATTATTCTTCCCCTTTTACATTCCACACCCTTGCAATTAAGGAAACGCGAAGTTATAATTAAACTGCGGATCTTTACGCATTGGTCCTCCTGACTAGGCGCCATCTCGTCAAAACTGGCTGAACTAAATTTGGCTCTAGCTTGCTCTGCACTCTATCATCATGAGTGAAATATGGGGGAAATTCTGCTAATGTGAATGAAATCACGCGTTTCGGTTGTTTGACCTCATTTCAGCAAATTTTGGGCTGGGTGAGGGCTCATTCTAAAGAGGAAGGTTCACCACACTGCGCCCTGCTCATCATAGCAGTCAAAAAGTCTTTCAGAGACAGAAAAATGCATTGAAATCTGCGGTTTTTTTTCCTAGATTTTTTCTCTACTTTGGGCCCTTATATTATACATATTAAACATAATCTCGTTAAAATCATGAGCAGAGCGCAGTGTGGTGAACCTTCCTCTTTAGAATGAGCCCTCACCCAGCCCAAAATTTGCTCAAATAAGGTCAAACAACCGAAGCGCGCAAACCCATGTTTTCTGGTAAGATTCTAGTAAGATTCTAGTTGTAACCATCGGGTAGACTACCCCCTTAAAATACTGTTTCATCAATCTCTCTAAGATAAGGAATTGTAAGTTACCTAGTTACTACATTCAGCCGACGATATTCTTGTTTATTTTTACATAAATCGAAGCTTCAAATCATTTTTAAAAGAGTTACCCAACTTCGATTTCAATTATCCAAATCCTCAAACAAGGCCAGCAATTAGTCTTAAGAAATCCTCAACTACCCGAACCGAAGTCGGTGAATGCAAGTAGGTTCAAAACTGCGTTTTATTCTCTATCGAAATCTTTAAATTAAAATTTCCCCTTTTTAAACGTCCACCTTAGGACGTAACAGGGGCGTTGGTATTCCGCGAGGAAGCTATCGGTGGGCTTGTCGCGGAATATGATTCATAAACGGATCCGGAAGATCGTATGACCCAGGTGAATCGGTTCAATAAATCCTCGCGGTGTGTTCCTATCGGTTCTCCTTCGACCCCTCCCTAGCGGAGGTAGGGCTCGCGCGGAGCCCGCCGAGAACAAACAATTATTTCCTCTATCTGATCCCATTTGGAAAAAGGCTGGCCGAGCGGCGGGAGCCCGGCGGAGACGTTTTCGCGCCCTATCTGGCCTCGATACGAAGCAATCTTGCCGAAGTGGTTCTCGCGCCGAGTATTTCCAGCGCGGATCGTTAACGCGGCGTGCTCCTCTTTTTCCTGCCGAAAAAGAGGAGGAGAGGAGGGAATAGGGTGGGAAAGGAGGAGAGCGCTCCGAGCCGGGAATCGATCCCGGAGATTCGACGGCCGACGGGAATTTACATGAAAATTATTTTTTCTCTTCTCTTAGGGGATCCTCCCTCGCGCTATTCACTTTGCAACCCCCTGGAGGAGCCGTCGTCGCGCGTCGGTTCGACGGATACAAGGGTTGGGAGAAGGTTCGGGAGGTGCTTTCGTTGCGATAGGAGTGCTCGCTGCTTCCAGCTAGGTGTATTCGACGAGTTAATAATAGCGGTGCATAGAGATTATATTTTTTCTTCGTTTTTTTCTTTTTTAGCGAACACTTTCCTCGGGGTACGCTCTTTCTCTGGCTCTAGTCCATGGCGCTATTCCCTAATGGCGCGAGGCCATCGGAATCCGTGGATTAGAACGCTGAAAGAGGTACTTCTGTTGCGATAGAACCTCCCTCCCAGCGTCCAGATAGGTATACGGGACAAGGGAGTAATTTTTCGGGATTTTTGGCCGAGAGGAAAGACTAGCCTTTATTTAATGTTCTCGGTGAATCGGTCCTGCGAGAGTTCTCCGGTGAATTTGATGCATACCACGGTCCCCAGTTGACGGTCCCGATCGTGCTACGTGTTGCCGGTAGGTATCTACTACATCGTTTTCTCTGTTTTTTGTTTTTTAACGGAAGAGAGAGCGGGAGACAAAGGGCAAACTCACGGACAGAAAGCTCCCGGCACGTGCGCAGATGTACCGCCAGCCGGTTCAAGCCTGTTGTTTGCCACATTGTTGTCGATAGTGATCGATAGGTGACTGTTGAAACGAAATTGCCTGGACCAAGGCTATTTCTGCGAGTAGACCTCGAAAACGTCGGGAACACGGGTTTCTGTCAAACTTATTTTACGCTCTCCGTCATATTTCCCGCATACGTCTAGTTTCAAGTTTTGAGATATTAGAAATGGCTCAGGAGTACGAGAATAGAACTTTAAAAGCACCTCGTCGCTCGAAAGTACGAATGCCGAACCCAAGTCCTAATGATCACTGTTCAAAAGTTGGTATTTCTATTGGAGAGGCTTTTAAAAGTGCTCGGAAGTACGAAAATAGTATTTGGTGGGCTTTGGAACTACGAAAGATGAACTAGAGAATGTCAAAATTGTCCGAAAAACGGTGCTACAACTTTTGAGGCTATCAAGTCGGCTCAGAAGTATGAAAACAAAATTTGAATGCCGCGGAAATCGCTCAAAATTTGGTACTTTTATCGGCGAGGCTTTTAAAAGGGCTCAGAAGTACGAAATTCAAATTTGGTGAGCAACTGCTTGCTCGAAAGTACAAAAGAAGAACTCGTGCTTGTCAAAATTGTCTAAAAATTGGTACTTTAATTTTTGAGGCTATTAAGACGGCTCCGAAGTATGAAAACCAATTTTGAATGCCGCGGAAATGGCTCAAACTTTGGTACTTTTATCGGCGAGGCTTTTGAAAGGGCTCAGAAGTACGAAAATCAAATTTGGTGGGCAACTGCTTGCTCGGAGGTACGAAAGAAGAACTCGAGCTTGTCAAAATTGTCTAAAAATTGGTACTTTAATTTTTGAGGCTATTAAGACGGCTCAGAAGTATGAAAACCAAATTTGAATGCCGCGGGAAAAGCTCAAACTTTCTCGGAAGTACGAAAATAATATTTGGTGGGCAACTACTTGCCCGAAATTACGAAAGGTGAACTAGAGATTGTCAAAATTGTCCGAAAATTGGTACTTCAATTTTTGAGGCTAGCAAGTTGGCTCAGAAGTATGAAAACTAAATTTGAATGCCGCGGAAATCGCTCAAAATTTGGTACTTTTATCGGCGAGGCTTTTAAAAGGGCTCAGAAGAACGAAATTCAAATTTGGTGAGCAACTGCTTGCTCGAAAATACAAACGAAGAACTCGTGCTTGTCAAAATTGTCTAAAAATTTGTACTTTAATTTTTGAGGCTATTAAGACGGCTCAGAAGTATGAAAACCAAATTTGAATGCCGCGGAAATAGCTCAAACTTTGGTACTTTTATCGGCGAGGCTTTTGAAAGTGCTCAGAAGTACGAAAATAATATTTGGTGGGCAACTACTTGCCCGAAATTACGAAAGAAGAACTAGAGATTGTCAAAATTGTCCGAAAATTGGTACTTTAATTTTTGAGACTAGCAAGTTGGCTCAGAAGTATGAAAACTAAATTTGAATGCCGCGGAAATCGCTAAAAATTTGGTACTTTTATCGGCGAGGCTTCTGAAAGGGCTCAGAGGTACGAAAATCAAATTTAGTGAGCAACAACTTGCTCAGCAGTACGAAAGATGAACTAGAGATTGTCAAAATTTCCCAAGAATAGGTGCTTCAGCTTTCGAGGCTGGCACGATGACTCAGAAGTATAAAAACCAATTTTGAACACCGCCAAAATTGCTCAAAAGTTGGAACTTCGATCTGCGAGACATCAAAAATGCTCACATGTACGAAAATCAAATCTGCGGAGCTTCCATGTGTTCAAAAATAGGGACTAGAACTTCTGAGGCTTGTATGCTAACTCAAAGTACGAAAACAGAATTTGCGTGCTCATGATATCGCTCAAACCAAGGTGCCCTACATTTTGATACATAAATATTTATACTTATACCTTGGACCCATGAATCTTCCGATCTGCGTTAGGATAAGTTACGCAAGAATGTAATTAGGACGTGGCGAGGGAAGTGAACGGTATTATGTGGTAAAACACATAAGAAAACATCAATCGTTTAATCATCTAATAATCATTTTTATTGCAGTTTTTAGCAACATGTACAGAACCGCCGTGTACACTCTACATACAATAAATACATACAGTGGGTGTACAAAGTAATCGTACACCTTTTAAAAACTAATAACTTTTTTATAATTGTACCAAACGACCTGATTTTTTACAATCAATTAGAAGCATTGGTTTACGAAATGATATGCAAAAAAGATTTTCCAAATAATTGTGATTTACAAGGTTAAATGCAAAAATCAAAAAGGTATTTTTTAAAACTTTTTTCTTTGGGCCCTTAATCAAAATTTAAAATATATATTTTGTAGATCTATGTTAGTTATGCACATACAGAAAATTTCATCGAAATCGGTTGACGCAGGAAAAAACGACTACCATGGAAAGATGAACGATTCTGTGGATTTTAAGCAGAAACTGATCAGAAGTCGTCTAAAACTTCGATTTTCACCATTTTTAACCGCTTCTAGCTCATATGTATGTTAATCGATTTCGATGAAATTTGAAGCATGTGTATAACTAACATAGATCTACAAAACATCTATTTTAAATTTTTATTAAGGGCTCAAATAAAAAAGTCTTAAAAATTGTCTCTTTTACTTCTGCATGTAACCTTGTAAATTATAACTTTCGGAAAATTTTTCTTGCATATCATTTCGTAAACCAATGCTTCTAATTGATTATAAAAATTCAGGTAGTTTGGTATGTCACGTCCGGTGGTTCAGCCATCATCATCATCATCATCATCATCATCATCATCATCAACATCTATTTTAAATTTTTATTAAGGGCCCAAATAAAAAAGTCTTAAAAATTGCCTTTTTTACTTCTGCATGTAACCTTGTAAATTATAACTTTCGGAAAATTTTTCTTGCATATCATTTCGTAAACCAATGCTTCTAATTGATTATAAAAATTCAGGTAGTTTGGTATGTCACGTCCGGTGGTTCAGTCGTCGTTAATAATTGATATAATGAATGATGTATAACATATACCTTTTGAATTTCTATGCTTAATCTAATAATATTTCGTTTCTCGTACAACATTATTAGATTAAGCATAGAAATTCAGAAGGTACATGTTATACATCATTGATTATATTTAATTATTAACGATGGCTGAACCACCGGACGTGACAGGTACAATTATAAAAAGGTTATTAGTTTTTAAAAGGTGTACGAATACTTTGTACACCCACTGTATATATAAAGTGCAATACAATGACTGTTATTTCCGATAAAATATTGTAACGCAACGAAGTGACGAGAGTAACATGGCTGTAGGGGAGGCTCCGGGATAGGGTTCGCGATCCTTGGACGAGAGGTCCCGTTCCGCAACGATCCGCCCCAGATAGCCGGTCGTTCAGCCAGGCGGAAACGGGCGATGCTAACCGTGTGTGTTCGTCCAGGTGCATGTATGTATGTACAAGTGTGTGGATACGTTCAAGAGAGAGAGAGAGAGAGAGAGAGAGAGAGAGAGAGAGAGAGAGAGAGGGGGGGGGGAGGGAGATAGTAAGAGGGGTAGCGAGGTTTGAGAGAGATGGAGAGAGGAGTGGATCCGTCGCCGACGAACGGCGCGGCGGTGGCGTTCCTGGTAAACGGGAACGGGAATCAATCGATCGATCGGTTATAAACGGCGCGGGATGGATTAATTAAAAACCGGCCGGCGACAAAGGATCCCTCGGGGGTGAAGGGGTGAGAGAGGAGCGCGGGTGCTTCGCGCGGCGGAAAGCCTTGAACTGTTCGCGAACCAGACCAGAAATACGCGGGCGCAACTTTTTCACTTTCCCGGGACAATCGCGGCCGATTCTATAGCTAGTGAAACTCGATCGAATGTCCATCCTCCTCGTCGTCGTCCCCTACTTCGCAGCCATCGAGAAAACGGATTCGTTGATCGGCTGGTTTCGATATCCCCATGGGCGGCTCCTCTTCGATCAAACCTCGCTTTCAAAGATCGCAGCTTTCGGGACGACGTCGACGTTTACGACGACGCTGTTTCGAGGATAAAGGACGAGTGTGCGGATCGGTGAAAGGTCGCGGAGGGTTGCGGAGGGTGCTGGATCGGTGGCTGGGATCTCGAGTGTCTCCGTGCCTTCAAGGTTTTAGGTGAATTAAAAGCTGACCGGATCGAGGGACCAACGTTTAATGCTTCGCGTGCGCGCGCTGTTTACCAAAGGTCCCAAAGGCGATCGAGGAGAGTCGAATCGGATAAAAAGCATCCGGCCGACCCACAGCCGCCATTGAATCTGTGCTCTGCTGTGAGCAACGAGCCACGAGCTGTGAGCAGTGAGGCAGTAAACGTGAAACGCGGAACAAGGCGCCGCGAGTTCGAAAATGATAAGGCCGCTTCGACTTCGAGGCAGATATCCGTTTGTTACTCAACTCTGTTCGCTCGTTCCCGTTTGATCTGCTATCGGGAAACAACTGACAGGGCCAGGGAACGCGCGCGTCTCGGGCCAAAGACCTCCAGAGAAGAGAGAAGGAGAGAGAGAGAGACAGAGGGAACGAACGTCTCTTCCGGCCCGCGTCTGATTACTGAAAGTCCACCGGCTTTTCGCGACTGCTCGTGCAGCCTCCAGTGGCTCCTCAGGTTTCCTCATTTCGCTTATTCAGCGACGGTTCGAAGGGAAACCGTGCTTCTCTTCTTTTGATTGGTTCGTTAGCGGGATCCGCGACGCGAATGAGGGACGACGCGCTGCCGTGGATAGCAAATAAAAGAGGAACGGGGGGAACGGGGGGAGCAGGGCTGTCAGGGGGGAAACAGAGAGGAGAGATAGAAGCCGGAGAGTGTCTTCTTCTTCCGCGTCCTTGACTCGTAGAGTCCTCGTCTCTTGCTCGAAGAAATGAAGAGGAAAGGAGGGAGAGAACCTCACAACCTCTCTCTTTATATTTTCTTATCGCTTTGTGTTACAACCTCTGGAACGCGCTACAATGTTAACTTGCAAGACGAACAACGAGAAATGAAACGAACTGCAAGTAACTGGAACCCTTGCACTCGACCTTGATACCCTAACCGAACGAAAGAAAAGCGAAACGAACACCGCGTCGAAATGTCGTCGAGCGAGCGCGGTTCCGGGGCGAGGGGAGAGGGCATTTCGTAATTCTCACCGCGCGCAGGCATGCTCGTTTAATTTTTAATTAACGTACGACTTCCCGTGTAATTTATGCCGGGAGGAAGTGGCGCGATTTCCCGTCCAGAAATTCGGCCAGGAAAATACTGGCGCTGCGAGCCGGAGCTTTGCCGATGTAAAAACAAGTTTCGCTTTGAAGCCGAGCGGAGCCGAGCCGAGACGAGCCAGGCTCGGTCTCTCACGCTCCAAAAATTATCCGGCGGCGTCGCTTCTCCCCGTCTCGTTAATTAAAAATATGTCTTAACGCGGCGAGCTGACTGAGCGCGACTTATCGCCGCGGCTGCGCTTCATTAATTACGAGACTTCGAGAGTCGAGACGCAATTACACTCGATGTCTCTCTCTCTCTTTCTCCTGCATTTGCGAGTCTCTCTCTCAGCGAATTTGACCAGAGACTCGCCTTTGTCACAGTCTCGACTGTACTCTACCAGATTGCTACTTTCTCGGCGCTCTCACGATGGATCTTCCAATAAACAGACTCGGCTACCTGTTAGCTGCGTTTCGCCACGCTTCCGAGCACATCTTCTTGTCGCGACTGTTCGGGTCACTGGATAGTCTCAACTACCGCCTAAACCCTTTGACTCACGGCTTAGAATCAGCCTGTTCTTCGAGCTGATCCGAATCTGGCAACTTCGAGGAGATTAGCCCATTCTTCGGGAAGCTAGCGTCTTCCTCGGCGTCGTCCTAATCCGTTTCCTGCTGCATCTTAACGCCCGGTTGCCACGGGAAGCCTATCAATCCTCTTCTTGCCGCCGGCGTTGATCGACCGGTAGCCTAATAACCGGCGTTTTGCCGCTATCGCTTGACCGAGCCGTTTCGCGAGTCGATGAGGCGTCGAGCGAAGATAGCCTGGCTTATGGACAGCCGCCACGCCGCCGATTCGAACAAGAACTTCGGACTCCTCTTCTTCTTCATCCAGCTGCCCGATCGACGATCCGCCGCGATCCATCGATTACCAGTTTATAACGAATCTCCTTGGACGACGCTGCGGACTCTCGCGTTCCTCGCCCCAGAGCGGACGAGCAGGAATCGAACGCAAAAAACGTGGACGAAGAACGAGGCGAGGGAAGGGAATCGGCCTCGAAAACAATCGTTTCGGTATCCGGTCGAGAAATAATCGGAGCTGTCGTCGCGCGTCGCCGTCCGACGCTCCGGACTCGCTCGCAGGTCGTCTGGCGCCTGTCGCTCATCCATTATACATGAAAACCGCTCGACCAGTGGCCCGCTGCCGCTTTTTCCTCGAGATTCCAGCCTCCCCAGCCTGCCTACACTGTCCTGGCCAACCACGATCCCCATCGGCCGTCGGGAGATCATCGTTTCGCTTTTTCCACGTCGCCCGTCTCGCTCCAAACCCCCGTTCACTCGCTCGCTTTCCCACGACATTCCATTTTTCGCTCCGAAATTAATTGGACGGTATCCTCGAAACGCACGGAACGGTATTCGACAATTTTTTCCGATGTCGCGCAGTGGTCCAGCAGGCTGCTTTTTGTAGCGAAAATTCAATTTTTCGACTTTCGAATTTGGACGAAGTTCCTTTTTCTCGCGAATCAGAACCCTTTGAAACCTCGAGATTCGAAATATTAAGGGGGTAGTCCCACCTCTGGTTATAACTAGAATCTTACTAGATTTTGGGTCGAAAATATGGGTCTGCGACTTAATGTTGTTTGACCTTATACGAGCATATTTTGAGCTGGGTGAGGGCTCATTCTAAAGAGGAAGGTTAGATGTAATGCGCTCCAGTCATGAGGTTAACGAGATTATGTTTATATCTAATAATATGAGGACCCAAAGTAGAGAAAAAATCTAGGAAAAAAACGCAGATTTCAATGCATTTTCTGTCTCTAAAAGTGTTTGGGATTGGCTGAGTGTGTCGGCAGGGTGAACGCATCGATCTACTGCGCCGCACAGTGGAACCTTTCGTCCAAATCAGAGACAAAATCAAAGAACTTTCGATAGAAATGAGGTAGAGCGATAAAATTTTTTTAAAATTAAAACTGAAACTTGGCAGAATATGGGGAAATAGGAAGATTATGGTACGAACGTTTTATAACCTTGAGAAAATTCGTTAAACAATTCGTTCACAAAAATCGATTTCTTGTAAAATCCTGAGGTTGTAGACAAATTTTGAGACCAGATTTAAAATCAGCGTGAAAAAATCTACAGGAAATGATGTGCAGCATGTTAAAAAAAATTTTTTCCGCCCGTGTTATTGAAAAAACCGCAATTTTCTTCAAATTGTGAGAGTTTAACGAATTTTCTCAAGTTTATAAAACGTTCGTACCATAATCTCCCTATTTTTCCCATATTCTGCCAAGTTTCAGTTATAATTTTAAGAAAATTTCATCGCTCTACCTCATTTCTATCGAAAGTTCCTTGATTTTGTCTCCGATTTGGACCAAAGGTCCCGCACTGTGAGGCGTTCCGTGGGATACGGCGCACAGTGGAACTTACGCCTCACAGTGTGGAACCTTTCGTCCAAATCGGAGACAAAATCAAAGAACTTTCGATAGAAATGAGGTAGAGCGATGAAATTTTTTTTAAATTAAAACTGAAACTTGGCAGAATATGGGGAAATAGGAAGATTATGGTACGAACGTTTTATAACCTTGAGGAAATTCGTTAAACAATTCGTTCACAAAAATCGATTTCTTGTAAAATCCTGAGGTCGAAGACAAATTTTGAGACCAGATTTAAAATCAGCGTGAAAAAATCTACGGGAAATGATATATAGCAAAAATTTAAAAAATTTTTTTCTGCATGTGGTAACGCAGAAACCACATTTTCTAGAAATTGTGAAAGTTTAACGAATTTTCACAAGGTTAAAAACCGTTCGTACCGTAATCTCCCTATTTTTCCCATATTCTGCAAAGTTTCAGCTTTAATTTAAAAAAAATTTCATCGCTCTACCTCATTTCTATCGCAAGTTCTTTGATTTTGAATAGAGAATGGTCGAATGTTCCCACTGTGCGCCGCCCCGCTATTGGCGGACCCGCACGATAACCGCGAGATCGAGAGTCGATAAGCAGCTAGCAGTAGCTTAGACCAGCACCGTCGGACTTCGATTAGGATCGATTATCAACCCCAAAAAAGGGATTCCTATTGGCTGACCGCTCTATCGATCTGCCAATCACTACTTCGACGGTGACGATAAACTGCCAGCTGTTCGACTCCGATCTCAACGTTCGTCAGTCGTTCTCACTTTTGCTCGCGATAAACATTGCGTTTCTCTTGACCGGTTTTCGCGAGTAAGACAAGTCGATTCAAATCTCTCGATTGAAAATTTTCGGCCGGCTGTCTTGTTGTTGAGTTGTACTAATTGAAATTTAGTTTCTGAAATTCGTGGCACCTCCTTCGATATCATGTTCTCATAATACGAAACTCGGCTTTCGAGGTTCTCGAAAAATTTTCGACCGTCTGACTTATTATTGACTTGTACTACTGAATTTCGTGCCACCTCCTTCGACATCATATTCTGCTGTAGAGATCGCTGTTTCACGTGTATCTAAATACACGTACATAATTAGGTTAACCTAAAAATTGAATGATGTGTCAAAACAAATGACAGATGCCATGAAACATTGATTTTGGTTGAAGGCCCGAAATTGATTTTCTGGTCCGAAAAAAACGTCGACCACGCAAACTTGACAGGGTGGTTCCTCAAGATAAAAGTCTGCTCTACCGCATGGTATAGTTCGATTTTCCGCTGGACCCTTATTTTTTTAGATAAATTCAAAAATATTCGCAAAAACTGGTACAAAAGTGGTGTCTCTTCGTCTTTAATCATTGTTTACATATGTTTAAACAATCGTAATGTATTAATATTGAATATCACTGTATTCGGGAAAGTCTACAGAATCTTTTGATGTAAAGAACAATTCAATATCTTTTATAATAACATCACAATATTTGTTCAAAGTTGAAAAATATGTATTTCTTTAAAACTCAATTTTCTCAAAAACTGTACGTCTAGGAGAAAAATTAAGAACAGATTCAGAATCAGCGCGAAAAACACTATAAGAATCGCATAGTGGGGGGAATCGAAATACTTTTTGGCTGTTGGACAGTGTAATTTCCGGTTAAATATTAACTTGCTACTATTATTATAGGACAGAGGAAGTATTACGCAAATTTTTAAATAGAGCGACAGCTCTTGATGTTCATCAGCCACATCGGTCGGTGTATGAAACAATTTGGTAGTTCTTATCGAGACGTCCCGACATGGACGTCGATAAAAGAAGAAAGCGAATCGCAATTTCGATAAACTTCGGCTCTACAGCGCTCGGGTCCGGCCGCTCGGGATTTATCCTGAATCGTAGCCAACGGAGGAGAGGAAAAAGTTGCGCCGGCAGTCGCTAAAAGTTAGCATCGACGGTTTTATTCCCCCTTGTTTCGCGGCGCCTTCTTCGGCGACTAGCTCCCTCCCGACCTGTCCGCTTGAAATTTCCGCGAGCTACTTGTTACACTCGGTCCCGATGTAACTAGATTTCTCCGGATCTCGCAAAGTTTCACCAGCCGGGCGTACCCGCCCCCTCCCCTCTGCTCCAACAGTTCTCGCCGAGTTTCACCGGTTACAATTCCACCACGTTCCACTTGATTTCCCATTAGAATCGACCGTTTAGCTGCCGAATTTTAACCAGTCGTATCTTTCGCGCGACTCGGTGTCTAACATCCTCCTTCTCGGTTCGCGAAGTGCTCCGGTTCCCAAACTGCATGCATTAGGTCGTTCGGAAAGTCATTTCGTTCTCTCAAGGGAAAACGAGAGCCAATTCTTTATCAATTCTTTAACATCAATGCAAAAGTTGGAATAATGTTCTCGGCGCCAGGTTCGATCAGATTTTACACTATATAGCTATGTTGTAGAAAACTCGAACGTTCGATTCGGATGTGAATCTGTTACATCACGAGACCACGTTTGCTATAGAAATGTGTTCTATTCGAAGAAAAGAAAGGGGGTGTTTCGTCCTAGACCCGGACGAATAGTCGAAGGCAAGATGGACGAATAGACGAATAGGCAAGATGGACAAATAGTCGAACAACTTTCTCGAAAGTTACTGAACTGTCACCAATTAGTATATTAAGAAGAAGTATATTGTAAAGAAGGTATACCTTCTTTAGTTTTGGAATTTGCCGCGCTTCTCATGCTCCGCGCGTCTTTTATTTTAATCGCCGATAGATGGAGCGACAATTAGCAGAAGGATTGAAGAGAGATAGATATAGCGATTACGCAATAGAGCACACGTGCAAAATACAAAAATTAAAATTGATAAACAAAATTAGTACTGTAGGCAGAGAAGTGATAATAGTAAACATTAAATGTCGTTTCTTTGTTTACAGGTAAGGTTGTAAATAGTGTAAATAAGTGTTATTAATTAATGAATAAAGACAAAATTTTCTTTGTTTACAGAGAAACATATTTTCGTTCACTTTATCACCCTAAATAACAATTGTCTTACATATTAATAACGTTCCTCCTTCCGACACTTGTGTCTAAGGCAGGGCCCGCTAGATAGCCTTGCTGATGAGTCCTCTAGCGGGTCTAGGACGAAACACCCCCTTTCTTTTCTTCGAATAGAACACATTTCTATAGCAAACGTGGTCTCATGATGTTACAGATTCACATCCGAATCGAACGTTAGAGTTTTCTACGACATAGCTATATGTATAGTGTAAAATCTGATCGAACCTGGCGCCGAGAACATTATTCCAAGTTTACAAATTTACGATCGACATGAATCTTTCATTTATCAATGCAAAAGGTTAAGAACGGGCGTGCCTAAATATGGAAAGACTCGAAGCACAATATATATAGGTTTTGCACTCCAAATTCACCCTTTTTCAAATCAATTTAACCAATCATTAAGAATACTGAAAATTAATTGATTATTTAGTTAGATTAAATTATATATTTATTTAGACGCACGTCAACGGTGTTATTACTGCGAGGAAAATTTTCATTTTTCAAACTTATTAATCAGAAAATGCCTACACTGAATATACATATGTATACACTAGGGTGGACCTTAGCTGTACCTGGTGAAACCCTACCTAAAATTGTGCCACTGGGTAAGAAAATAATTTCTGCAAAAGATGAAGTTGATCGGATAAGGGGAAGACGTGCCACATTGACGTTGAAGTTGCGAAAAACATGAAATTTTATAGGAGTGGGAATATTTAGAGAAGACTTTTGATTATGACTAAACGTTCTTTTTGTTTAGTCATTATTAGGGATGGGACCAAGTACCTCGCAAACAGGTTCGAACTTTGATTGATTAAATTCGAACTCTCTATGAGTTCTTCGAAAAACAGAAATAGTACTCCTAAGTATCCTCGAACCAATGCCAGACAGTTTCGAACCTTTTACAAGTACTTTGGTAAACGGAAATAATACTTGCAAGTATATTCGAATCTTGGTCGAAGAGATTCGAAACTTTTATGAATAACGTACCGGAAATTCTCTGATTTTCCTAATCATTATTCTTTTCACGTTTAAAATCAATTATTTTGTCCTCTAATGCATAATTTAATTGAACACGTATAACTATAATTTCATAATGGAAATATTATTCTTAAATAATTACGAATTTAATCAAGAAACTGCTTAAAACCCACTATGCAGTTCTGATTTCTAAGATTCGAGTACTACTTGCGAAAGATTCGATTCTTTTCAACATCGAAGTACTTATAAGTATCTTTTCGAAACTTGTAAGTACTCATTCCGAGGTTCGAAATCAGTTTGTATACAATGAATACTTTTAAAATATAATCATTCAAACATTAATTACACTGTCCAACACCAAATTTGTTTTCAATATACTGTTGGGTCCTTTTTATAGAGTTGTTTGCGCTGATTCCGAATGTGTCCTTATTTTTTCTCCTAGACGCACAGTTTTTGAGAAATTTGGGTTTGAAAAAATGACATATTTTTCAACTTTGAACAAATATTGTGATGTTATTATAAAAGATATTGAATTGTTCTTTACAGCAAAAGATTCTCTGTAGACTTTCCGAATACAGTGATATCCAATGTTAATACATTATGATTGTTTAAACATGTTTAAACGATTACTAAAGGCGGAGATACCACTTTTGCTCCAATTTTTGAGGATATTTTTCAAATAGACGGCAAATAGACAGTTGGCGCGCGGGCCGACTATGGCAACTCGTGTGTAGGTCGCGCTCTGATTGGTCCGTGTTTTTCGTTAATAACTCCTAAACAAAGCCACGGATAACATTTTTGCGAAGGAAAATGTCGCTTGGAATGATCTCAGGAACCACCCCCTTTCGGGAAGTTCACGAATATTGGGACACCCTGTATATGAAGGACCCAACAGTATATTGAAATCATAAAAAAAGTTGAAATTTGTTGGACAGTGTTATTATTGCTTTTAAGTAGTAATCGAAACCCATGAAATGAAACTTGGTTATTGAAATTGACTCGGATGTGTGAGTACAACATATTGAACTTGATTCCAGTCCTAAGCCTAATTACAAGTCATTCGTTCAAATATTCCCATTCCTAAGCCTAATTACAAGTCTTTCCTTGAAATATTCCCATTCCCATAAAATTTCATGTTTTTCGCAACTTCAAGGTCAATGTGGCACATTTTCCCCTTATCCGATCAACTTCATCTTTTGCAGGAATTATCTTCTTATCCAATGGCAAAATTTTTGGGGAGGAGGGGGAGCATGAAAAAACCTCGCAAATAAAATTTCACCAGGTACACTGCCGCTCAAAAGTATGTGGACACTTCCTTAATTCTTATAACTACCTGAAAAAAGTTATGATATCTTTGGTAAATTTGATTATCTTTTATGTATTTCAGTTCGTACAGTATTGGAGAACATATTTTAATAATAATTTATTAAATATCTCACCGATAATGATAAAAAATAATTATATTTTCTTTTCGTCTACATATCCACCGCGTGCTTTTATGACCGCGTTTACTAGTCGTGGCATTCTGGCTATTAACTTTTTCATTACTTCACTCTCAATAAGGTTCCACTCAGATTCTAATATTTCCCACAAATGTTTTTCAGACTTGGGCCATCGTTTTCGGACTTATCTATCTATGTGATCCCATAGTTTTTCTTTTATTTATTTAAGAAAATTCAATAACTAAATTGTTTATTTTGGTACTATTAGAATACATTACATACATATTCATAATAGACTTTAGCAACAAATATTGTTTGATAATAAAAATATACATTATATATCACAAATTTCATGAACATGGTAAGTGTCCACATACATTTGAGCGGCAGTGTACATATGGCTAAGGTCCGCCCTAATGTGGCACGTCTTCCGACGTCCGATTGATCTAAAAATTTGGATATATCATTTTTTCATGAAATGGAACAATATTGGGTGGGGGTCCACCCTAATCTACACACAGTTTTCATACACATTACGCAGTTAATGAATTAGTAATTACTTTTAAATAAGTATTTGATCGACATCTTTGCATTAAATAAGATTTTGAATTTCTTAACAATTCGTTTACGTTTGATTTGCCTTCTTTCACAAAAACCTACTTCAAAATACTTGATTTGTAAAAGGGTGAAATTAATCTGCGAAAGGCTGTATTTGACTTGCAAAAGGGTGAATTTGGAGTGAGAAACCTGTAAGATCGGTACAAACAACGACGCGAATATAATTCGAAAGATTTGGGTGAGGTTGGTCCGGCAGAAAGTTGACCGTCGAAACTAGAGAGGGTATGTATTTAGCCCTGTCGCGGCAGTTAAAAACGTAGCCAGAACGGCGGGGTCGTAGTACATAGTTGGCGTTCGGTAACGCGGCAACGACAGTTTTAGGCGGCCACGCTCGCCCGAGAACAGAAAGTTCATTGTGGCGCAAATATTCGCGGTGATTGACGCGAACCGGAGTAGAAAACTGGTCGGAAACTGGCCCCGAGGTTGACTGGCCGCGATTTGGCAAGCTCCTCGTGGCTTTTTCCTGCGACGCTAAATTACCATTGCTCGAGAAAATTTGGAGAGCGTGGCCAGAGTCGGGGTTCGCTGCTCGCAAACCGTTCGGAAAATTGATCGTGGCTGTGTATCCCTGGGATTCGCCGGGAGTCCGTGCCACGAAGTCCTGTTTGCGGGTCGAGGACCTCTGGACTTCGCCGATGGAACACGCTTGCAAACCGCGACTGGATTCTCGCTGTAACGCGACTTGCTCGACCGTTTCGTTGACAATTTACCGCGCTCGAGTATTCCTTGGAAAATCTACCAACGAGAATTCGGTGTTTAACATTTCCCGGGAACAAGACTTGCATTTTTTTGCAGGGATTCGGGTCGGTTCGGAAACGAAGAGAAAAGGTGAAGCAAAAAGGTAACAGATTCGGAGGCGAATCCGCGTGAACGATCCGGTTACAATGGCGAAGGCTTTTCCCCGTTTTCACGGGCCGACAGTTCCCGATCGGATCAATGGGACTAAATTACTTTTCCATTAGCGAAGACGTCTTCGAATATTTCTCCGTGGCGCGTCAGCGGACCCGGTCGATATCGCGCGGCTAAAAGCGGACAAAAGTTGCTGGATCATCTCGATTTTTCCGACGAAAAAACCGGTTGGAAACCGGTTCGGGATCGGGAGTTGCTCCGCAAGTTGGCCGGGATCACTCTGCGAATTCATTGCGGGCAAGTTGGCCGATATATTATAGCTGGGCTGTCTCCCCTGGCCGGGGTCGATCCGCTTATCGAGTTCGAGAGCCGCGCGCGCGGCTTCGATAATTGCGGATCGTTGGCGTCGTTCAAGGCCAGCCGTCACCTAACGAGGAAGTTTAATTGAATTTTGAACGGGCACAACGGCTCGCTGATTAAAAATTGAACTCGAGACGACTCGCGTCGCCTGTCGGGGGAAACGTCGACCGCGTCTAGGGATATTCGTTGAAATTGGATCTTGCTAATAATCGATGGCTATTCGGCCAAGATGGAATCGCTTAACCTTCACTCTGTGTACGTATTGTTCCGTCCGGGGATCAAACTTCTCGTTCGTTCGTTATTTCGTGTAGAAATAGCCAACGCGAAACCAGAGTTGGGCAAATTTTATTTCGAATAACGAATAACGATTTTATTCGAGAATAACGAATAACGATTTTATTCGCTGAGAAATTATTCGTAGCTTGCGAATAACGCTTTATTCGTTATTCGTTAGTCACGAATAAATCTTGGGACTTTTATTCGTTATTCGTTATTCTAAATGACGGCAGCGAATAAGAATAAACGCCGAGAATAAGCGCAGCCGGCGCACAGTGGGCTCGATTGAAGAAGTACGCGACATTTTGCGAAAAAATCAACTTTCTAATTTTGATATTTTTTCAATTGATATCGATTTCTAAATGTCCACCGACCACGAAAATGATAAAATTAATCAAATACAATAGCAGCTCTAGTTGTGATATACGCATGAAGTTAGACAGTTTAAGAATATCGATTTTCCCTACATAATTTGGCTGGTCATTCTTAAAGTGTCCTGATAACTATGATCAACTTCTTGCCCTGAATTTTTTCTACATCAAAATGCACACTTTATTGATAAGAAATCATACTTTTCATTGACAATTATTATATATAACATATTTAAAAATAATAATGAGCGAAATCAAAATAATCGTTGAAAATTTTTATCTTTGACATGCGCGATCTTTCAGGTCCCAGGAGATCCCAGTTTTTAACAAGTAAGGATCTTTTCAGTGAACCTTCCTCTATGTAATGTGACAAAAATGATTTCCTCCTTCGAGTCCTTTTTCAAGATATTATTGTCTGAAAACATGCGCGTCGCGTTATCTTGTCCGCGCTCGGACGCGCGCTACGCGCTAAATTCGTCAACTATGCAGCCTCTGAAAGTCTGACAGAACTGTGTTGAATATTTATATTTATATTTATATTATATTTTTATTTAATATTAATTTATATTTTACAGTAAATAAGTCAGTCTTTCATCTCTGATATTTTGACTGCGTTGAGTTTGACGAATTCTTTTCAACAGTGCATAAGTTACATTGTAATTGTTTACGAAATCGATCTTCAAATCTTTCGAAATTTCTTTTCAAACGTTTTGTCTTGTCGACGCAAATTGTGGATTGAAACAGAATTATTGTCAGTCAGAGCAGAACTATCAGCCTGAGCAGTACTGTGATTCCGATATTATTTTCAGTTTTATACGTTTTCTGTTAATATTATTTAATATAATACATCAAGTAAGTTAATATATATCAATTATAATTTATATTTAGAACTTCATATACAATAAGGAACATAACTGATTCCACACACTTTAAATCAGAATAACTTTTATATGAATGGACCACACGATTTGAATTTCTCTGTAAGGCTAGAAGAATTAGTTTAGTAAATGACGTCTAATAAATAAGTTGAAAAAATGCATTTGGTCGGAATTGTGAAAAACAATACTAAAAATTCATTTTTACAACTTTTTTAGCTGGGCCAATAACGAAAATTTAAAAAATGTGTTTTGTCAACTGTTATAAATTATATACGCTCTGAAAATTTCATTATAATTGGTTAATTGGTTTACGAATTATAAACGATCAAAAGTGGTAAAAATTGCAATTTTTCAATATTTTCGGCCTTAACAAATTTTTCTCAAGAATGTAAAACTTAAACATTGTATCTATTTGCATTAAATAGCGAAAATATGAAATACATTATAGAATAAATAATTTATAAAGCTGTTTTAAATGAATAAAAACGGTTAAGCAAATGTGAAATATATTAAGTTAAAAATCATTGAAAAGGAATGATTTTTTTATATATTCAGTTCAAACTTCATTGCAATATCTTCAGTGGTTTAAGAGTTATTCAAAAATGTCGTGTACTTTTTTAATCGAGCCCACTGTGCGGCGGGCCGCTTTTGAAGTAGGAACCCGACGTCGACACTCGGGGCCCTGAGTCGACACTCGGGGCCCTGAGTCGTCGGCGCGATATCATTCTTTATTATTCGCTCGCTGGCTTATTCGAATAAATTTTTATTCGCTGGGTTATTCGAATAAATTTTTATTCGCTGGATTATTCGAATAAATTTTTATTCGCTGGATTATTCGAATAAATTTTTATTCGCTGGATTATTCGAATAAATTTTTATTCGCTGGGTTATTCGAATAAAAATTCATTCGAATAAAGATTTATTCGAACTTCTCTTCGAATAAAATTTTATTTGTAATTTTTATTCGCTGGGAATTCGAATGAAATTTCATTCGAATAACGCTCAACTCTGCGCGAAACCTTCCGCATGAAGCAGGTGAAACGTCATCTGAAAAATGATAAATCCGCAAAATTTGCGGGATTTCAAGCCCCTGACTCTGAAGCGCCGCTAAAAGTTGCCATGCTATTGATTCAAACATCTCTTACATTGCTGTGCTTGTGCTAGCAAGAGGAAGCGTAATACAGAAATATAAATAGAGAGAGAGAGAGAGAGCTCTGCTCTGAACAAGGACAATGGCAACTCCGCGAGCTACCTTTGGCTGGCCCGTTTGTTCTAGAGTGGTCTGTAGCAAGCTGTGCTGGCGTCCCTGGAAGAGCAACTCCTGGAACTAGCTGTTGAGCGGCTCGGAAGCAGGCTGCTCGAACTTTCCGCCATATTCCCGCGAGCGGAATCGTCAACTATCGGCAGCTGGAGGGTCTGGGAGCCTTTGGCTGGCGAAGACGCCCGATCGGAGCAACAGTGGAGCAGAGAGCAGGGCAGAGGAACACAGCGATCGTACTCCACCGATCTCCTCCATCTCCGATACTTTCAGAGTCGACTTCCTCCCGGTCCACTCCCGATGTTCCACTTCCGAACGGTCTGTGAACAATGCCCGGGCATGTAGAAAGGCGCACGGCACGCGGAGGGTTGGTTTGCCACCCCCTCGGAGGCTGAACGATCCAGGCCGCGTCGGATCGAGAGCGGGAAACATCGATTCTCAATTTGGCAGCCGGCAGAAAAGCGAATGGCTCTCCTCGGTGTTCCTCCCCTGTCGCCTGCTCTCTTCGTCCTTCCTCTTCCCCCTACTCCTCCTGTTCTTCTTCTTCTTGTTCCCTCGACACGTACCCCATCCACCTTTCCCTGACTGAAGTCTCTCTTCGTCGAGTTTTCCTCCATGTCGTCTCTTTTCTCGTTCATCGATTTCGACGTCGCTCAGCCGTGACATGGCTTTCCCTCCCGCGAGAAGAGCTTTCTTTACGCGCGCGTCTCTCCTCCTGCGCCTACTTCCGATAATCCTCTACCCTTGCCTCTCTTCTCCCTTCCCTTCTGCAGCACACTCCCTCGTTTGTCTCTCGTGTTTCCACCACGTATCCAACCCCCTTTCCATCCGCTTTTCTGACTGATACGGGAGATCCCGTTGCTGTAAAACCGGCCCTGGTAAAATTTCCCGTGAAGCCTCGATCGAAAGTTCGCATTCCGAACAATAAATTGTTTTCGCGTCTTCGTTAGACTCGTTCGAACCCTTCGCACTCGGAAACCGTACGCAAATCACCTGTTCCACTCTCCTATCCGGTTTTATTAGCCGACAGTTTATAGTTAACATAGTTCAGTAGCATTTTACCAACCGGAAGTCTATTTTACGGTAAATCCTCCATAAGCGCAAGAGCCTCGGGGGGATTCGTTTGCGTTTATCGTAGATGGGTGAAGGCCGAGCTGAATGTAGCGAAGGACGGCGTGTGCAAAGAGAGACCACGCGCGGGTTTTTGAACTGTGATGGCGAACGCGACTCTCCGCGTCTCTTCCTTTCCCATACGCTGTCCTTCCTTGCCCCCGAAACGTTCATTGTCAAATAAACCACTAAATACAGTCGAAATTATATCGTGTTTGGTCTTTTTTTAATCAGAAGAATGCCACGAATATATTGGCGAAAGTTTCATAAAATAATAAGTAGTGATAAGAAAGATTGAATATTGATGTTACATTGTGAGGACGCGCGGGCCTTTGAACTGTGCCGGCGAACGCGACTCTCCGCGTCTCTTTCCTTCCCATACGCTGTCCCTTCCTTGCCCCCGAAACGTTCATTGTCAAATAAACCACTAAATACAGTCGAAATTATATCGTGTTTGGTCTTTTTTTAATCAGAAGAATGCCACGAATATATTGGCGAAAGTTTCATAAAATAATAAGTAGTGATAAGAAAGATTGAATATTGATGTTACATTGTGAGGACGCGCGGGCTTTTGAATTGTGCCGACGACTGCGATTCTCCGCGTCGCATTAGTACTGGTTCACACCGATATACCCGAGTTAAAATCAGATTACTAAAGTGGAGGGGATATTTTTTTTGCGTTTGTCGTGTCCTATTACTGTAATAGGATTTTCAATCATTGTACTGTACCATTATAATCTTAAATTAAATAGACGACGTTATCGAGAGTGACTTGTCAGTATATAAGATGGACGATGGACATTCGGCCGGCGTTTCAGCCGGTGACACGCTTCGGTCTCGCGATCCGTGTTTCATTTTGTCCTTCTCTATGTTCGGCTCTCTATAGAAGTCTCGCTCGGCGCGATATCTAGACGCAGTCATAAATCAAAAATAGTGTCCGGGCACGATCGTTGTCCTCTCAAACCCCCGGCCTTTGGACAACGAAGGAGCTTTTACTTTCACTCTCGATGCGATCAAAAATCAAACTTTCCAATTGTGAGCCGGGAATCATTCAACTCTTACCCTTCCAACGTACTCTCGGCGGGGAATTGGAAGAGCGGTTTTTACCTGTAACAGAAAACGCATACGGTCAGATCGGTGTACTCGATTCGTCTCGTGGAAAAAGTTGCTCAAAGAGAGGGGCCAGTAGTGATAAAACATTTTTGAGTGATTCGTTGGAGAATCGTTCCGCCGCACAGTGGTCCTTTTCATTGATTCAGCTCGTTCAAGCACTCGCGAAGTGTTATACTTTATCAAAAGTTAGAGATTTTCGTAGGACGTCGAGCTTCTATATGTTCCAAGTAAGTTGTACACAATCTTTCCAGTATGAAAGTTTTGCACGCAGGAGTGGACTTTACTTTCAACAATTTTGTATCTTTTTATTGTATATCTTTCTGGTATTATTTGCATTTCAACGTTGCAATTCAACAATATATTGCTTTTTATTTAAAAACGTACCAAAAAATATTGAAAAAGTATTAAAAAATGTTTTTGAAATACGTTATTCGATGAAGTTATTAATGAAGCCAGCTAAAGCAATGAAAAGTTATTAACACTAAACCAGATTTAATTCCAGACTTTTGATTTCACAATTATTGAAATGATAGAGATGCTTTCGTGGTAAACGATTAAATAAACATATTTAATAGCACAGATATTACAATATAAACCGCTCAAAGTTCGTATAAATTTGATCTTGTTATTTTCACGAGTAAGGTGAAGTGCCCTAAGTCTGGACAGTCCAAAAGTGATACTTAAATCTGGACAATTGAATTTTCATAGTAAAATCAGTAATTAAGCGATTAAATAATTATATTATATATTCTGAGGCCTTAGCTACAAGTAGGTGTGAATATTATTTTATTAAGACATCAATTGAAATTTAAAAATGAATTCAAAGTTCATCTGAAAACAGTATACAAAATAGTCTATTTACATGCGAATCATGTGCATTTATAGTTCGAACTTTTGTTAGAAAAAAAGATATAATTTAAGTCCTCAGACAAAAAATAATTATCACGCATAATAATATTGATATTTTAAAATAAATTGGCAATCAAACTTAAAGTAAATAATAATTATTAATCCAAATATTAGATGTCCAAGATTAGGACTGTTTTCAAATATAAGTACTCCATACTGGGACGCGATGACAGTAGCTGTCCCACTCTAAGCTTATACGCAATGTGCTTACGCCTGAAGCCGGACACGTGTTTGTGAATAAAATCAACGCATCGTTTGAAAATTATTTAACTACATGTACGTATAATTAGTCTTCTATTAGCTTGAATAACGTATGTAGAAATGTATTCCGGTTGTGACGTTAATAATACTTTATGTTTACATCTTAAATCTATCAGTATTACTACCTAACCTTAAAAGTTGTATTATGACAAGTTTTATTAAAACAGTAAATGAAAATAAATATATATTTGGTTAAATAATACAATACCCTAATCGATGATAAGAATACTACATATTACGCAAAGCATCTTCTATTCGTCATGCGCAACAGCGCCACCAACCAACGTTTTAGGTTATGTTCGCTCGATCAACTCGTAAATTGAATTTGTCCCGATATAGGCTTTACTTCTGTCCACGTACTAGCTTAGATTGGATTTAATATGTCCAACTATAGGTTTAAATTATTCTTGTTAATACAATTAAGATATTAACCTAAACAATGATTTTTTTATTTTAAATTACTTTACAAACTCTGAACTGTATGTTAAAACTCTTAAGAAATTGTTTTTGTTTATTTAAAGTGATAAAATTTAAAATAGAAAAACATGCTGTCCAGGCATAGGGCACTTCACCTTAGTCTAGTTAGGAAGAAATGTTTAATTTTCGAGTTCAAACAGCTCCGAGTGCAAAGGGACAATTACACTCTCCCAGCTTCTTTCTTGCCGATGGGACTTCCTGTACTCTTTCGAATTGCACCTACCAATTTTTTCCATAAATTCATAAAATCTGTGTACTAATCACGCTCCGTGCTATGTACTTCAGTATTGGCGAGAAATGTTTCGATTCCTCCCAGCTTCCAATGCTTCGTGTCTGAATGACCGAAACGACGTGCAAGGTATGAAGCGATAAATACATACAGCTGAAAGATGTTCTCCAAAAATTGATCTGATGTCATGGGAGCGCAGGTTGCTGTTTGCTGGGAGCCGAGGAATGGAAAATGAAAATCCACTCGACTCCGCCTTCTCGAAATTCGCCCGCAACAAGAGAACTCGCATAAACATCCGCAGTCCGGTAATCAGATTACACCTTGCCCAACTCTCCGATCGATCCCACTCGAAAGTCTGCCCGATAAATTCGAAGCCGAAGAGGTGAAGGAGGATGAGGAGGATGAGGATGGAAGAGGAGGAGGCTGCTGCGATCCGTTTCCCGTCCCGTCGTCGCGTTTCTCCCCGTTTCAGCCGTCGGATTCCCCCAATAATCTCGTCAGTCTCGTCGGGACGGGGGTAGAGGACATTTCTTCCTGCTGCTGATAGGGAAGACGTCTCTTTCCACCCGGCGCGGACGTCGTTCGAACAAAATATTAAAAATAATACGATTATTCAAATGTGTCTCGAGAGAGTTCGCGTCCTCCGACGCTGGGGGTTGTCGTCGCTTCTTCATCGTCCACGGCGAAGGATACAAAAAAGATACGTGTCCGATAGCTTTTTCAGAGCGGTTCCTGCCTCTCTCCCTCTTCCCTCGCGAGTCGCCCAACTTTACGATCGGAACAAGAACTCGCGTAAAATGTTTGCGAACCATTTATTCTATCGCGGGATGCAATTCTTTTTCTATCGCGGTCTTTAACCCTTTGCGCGTCGTAAATTTAACGGTCAGCTCGGATGTCCTTGCCGGGGAGACGTGGAAAAGTTGCTTTCATGCAAAATCACACTGTCCTGCATTTTTTGAAAATTTATTTCTCGATTTAATCATTTCAGTGGATCAAAAGTAATACATACACTGATACTCCGCAGTCTGGATATACAGTGGGTGTACAAAGTATTCGCACACTTTTTAAAAACTAATAACATTTTTATAATTGTACCAAAAAACCTGATTTTTTATAATCAATTAGAAGCATTGGTTTACGAAATGATATACAAAAAAGATGTTCCAAAAATTATAATTTACAAGGTTGAATGCAAAAATAAAAAAGGCATTTTTCTAAAACTTTTTTATTTGGGTCCTTAATGAAAATTTAAAATGTATGTTTTGTAGATCTATGTTAGTCATACACACGTTGAAAATTTTATTGAAATCGATTAACATACACACGAGCTACTAGCGGTTTAAAATTGTGAAAATCGTAGTTTTCCACGACTTTTGATCAGTTTCTGCTTAAAATCCACAGAATCGTGCATCTTACGACGCTTGTTGTTTTTTCCTGCGTCAGTCGATTTCGATGAAATTTCCAACGTGTGTATAAAGAACATGGATCAAGAAAACATATGTTTTAAATTTTCATTAAGGGCCCAAATAAAATAGTTTTAAAAAATGCCTTTTTTATTTTTGCCTGCAATCTTGTAAATTGTAATTCTTGGAAAATCTTTTTTGCATATCAGTTTGTAAACTAATGCTTCTGATTAATTATAAAAAATCAAGTCGTTTGGTACAATTATAAAAAAGTTATTAGTTTTTAAAAGGTGTACGAATACTTTGTACACCCACTGTATATGTATTTCTATTGAAACTTTTGTTTCTCGTTGTATGTATACGAAAAATATTAAATAAAAAAAATTTGCAATTTGTAAAAGCATGTTTACCTAAAGTTCGGCCCAATGTAACGTTACGCGTCATCAAAGTGGCCCGCGAAAACGTTCGGGTTGGCCAGGCCTGCTCTAAAAGAAGACGAACCCGTCTCCGACAGGATCAAAAAAGGATCGAGCGATCGGCAGAGTTTCTATTCCCGAGGCTTCGCGATCGTCCGTAAATTCTTCGGTGAAATTCGTCCCGCAGGAGTTGCTCTTAGCTATCGGAAGTCTGCAAAGCTGATTCTGGACTCTGGACACCAGCATCTCCTCCGTCCGTTCTGGAGGAATTTCAGCGCGAGTCGTCTGTCCTTCTAACTTTCAACCGCACAAGCCGGCATGTGTGTGTGTGTGCACCGCAGCAGATGCAATCTGCGATTCCGTCGACTTTGATCGGCAATTGGGAAATTGCTGGAATTAGGCGGCGTGACGTCAGCCGACCGGAGGCATTACTGTGATTGGACTGTTAGAGGCGGCTGACGCGAAGGTCACTTTCGTGTCCGCGAGATGGACAGTTAGCGTCTTTTCGCGCTATTCCTCCGAGCAATTACCAATATCTCGCCGGGGAAAAATTACGAGAGACCCTTCAAACTACGATCTTTCATATGGCAAAAGATTTATAACCAAAAGTTTTCAAATTTCTCGAAAAAAAATTGGAGACGTCGCGAAGAATGAGTACAGTGTTCCCGCGATTGACGTGACTTTCGGGTATCCGGATGATGTGTCATTTTTATCCCCGCTACTAGGGGGTCTCCTAGTAGTGAAGACATGAAGATATTAGGGTGTTTAAATTGGGGTTTTGTGATACTCGATGTATTATTCTCAGGTATGGAATAGCATTAGTAGGTACAATACAACAATTTCCCGCTTAGCACCGTTGTTTACCCAGGATCGTCGTTTACACCTGGAAAAGTTATCTGAGAAATCAATGTTCGGCACACGTAAAAAAACGTAGTACCAAAATTTTATTTTATTTCAACTGAATCATTTTATTTTTATTTTATTTTATTTAAACCCAACAGAGTTGGGGAAAAATTTTGTTTAAATACAAATTTTAAATAAAGTGGTTCAAAACACATTTAAACAACACACAGTGGTTGTTTACCCAGGATCGTCGTTTACACTTGGAAAAGTTATCTGAGAAATGAATGTTCGGCACACGTAAAAAAACGTAGTACCAAAATTTTATTTTATTTTAACTGAATCATTTTATTTTTATTTTATTTTATTTAAACCCAACAGAGTTGGGGAAAAATTTTGTTTAAATACAAATTTTGAATATAGTGGTTGAAAACACACTTGGAAATAACCCACTTTATTCGAAAGTTTTATTAAAATAAAATTTTTGGCCAACGCTGCAACGCAACACGAGTACATAGACTAAAAAAATATAACTGGTACACTGTTGTTCGTACAGTGAACCACGAAAGTATTTGAACGCACGTTAAAACAGTATAACTTTTTTATGATCGGACCAAACGTCCTGACTGTTTTTTGAGCGATTAGCAGAATTGATTTACCAAATAACACGTAAAAAACATTTTGATAAAATTGCAATTGCTAAGAATTACATGAGAAAATAAAAGAGTCAATATTTATAACTTTGTTATTAAAGCCCGTAATAAAAATTTAAAATATGCGTTTTGTAGATATATGTTAGTTATGCACATGCCGAAAATTTCATCGAAATCGGTTGTCGCGGAAAAAAAACGACACGCATCGAAAGATGTTAGAATCTGTGGATTTTAAGCAGAAACATTTAACAATTTGTAGCTTTTGGGAATGTTAATCGATTTTGATGAAATTTTTAGCATGTGCATAACTAACAAAGATGTACACAACATGTACAGTGTGTGTACAAAGTATTCGTACACTTTTTAAAAACTAATAACATTTTTATCATTGTACCAAACAACCTGATTTTTTATAATCAATTAGAAGCATTGGTTTACGAAATGATATACAAAAAAGATTTTCCAAAAATTATAATTTACAAGGTTAAATGCAAAAATAAAAAAGCCATTTTTTTTAAACTTTTTTATTTGGGTCCTTAATGAAAATTTAAAATGTATGTTTTGTAGATCTATGTTAGTCATACACATGTTGAAAATTTTATTGAAATCGATTAACATACACACGAGCTACAAGCGGTTAAAAATGGTGAAAATCGTTGGTTTCCACGACTTTTGATCAGTTTCTGCTTAAAATCCACAGAATCGTGCATCTTTCGACGCCTGTTGTTTTTTCCTGCGTCAATCGATTTCGATGAAATTTCCAACATGTGTATAAAGAACATGGATCTAGAAAACATATGTTTTAAATTTTCATTAAGGGCCCAAATAAAATAGTTTTAAAAAATGCCTTTTTTATTTTTGCCTGCAATCTTGTAAATTGTAATTTTTGGAAAATCTTTTTTGTATATCAGTTTGTAAACTAATGCTTCTAATTGATTATAAAAGATCAAGTCGTTTGGTACAATTATAAAAAAGTTATTAGTTTTTAAAAGGTGTACCAATACTTTGAACACCCACTGTATTTTAAATTTTCATGAGGGACGGAAATAAAAATGTTTTGGAAAGAGCTTTTTTTATTTTTGCATGCAGCCTTGTAAATTGTAATTTTTGGAAAATCTTTTTTGCAGATCATTTAGTAAACCAATGCTTCTAACTGCTTACAAAACATCAGGTCGTTTGGTACAATTATAAAAAAGTTATACTGTTTTAAATTGCGTTCAAATACTTTCGTGGCTCACCGTATATTCCAACAGCTCAGGCGCAAGGTTTGAAAAATCATATTTTGAACAACTTTCCTCGGCAGATACTCCGCCGTGCGTCGCTCAAAAGAACGGTCCGTCACGCAGAAGAGTATTCCGCGAAAAACCTATATCGATTCGCGCGTTTTATCGGTAAAAATCGGCCCGTGTAAACATGGTGTCAGAAAGGGCCGCAATCGCGGTAACATGGTGATCGATAGCGAGCCGTAAAAAGCAGATTCCCGGAGCGTCCGCGATTAGATATTTCCAAAAGATGTCGAGGAAAGACCGTGAACGATATTCCGGAAACGACGGCAGCACGTCCATAAATTCGAATGATCTTGGGTATCGCGAGATTTCGAGATGGAGGGTGCAGGAGCGAGGATCACGCGGAATGGTGAAGTTTCCGCGTACCTTGGACCGATTACCGAGGAAACTCTCCGGTATCGCGACTCGTCTGTCGGCAGAGCACGTTCGCAAATTCAATATTTGCGATTCGCTAAGCTGCGACGATGCGGAATAAATGGTCCGGCCCCGGCGAATCGGTAATACTCTCCAGCCGGAGCTTAATCGGAATTTTTCTTCGGATTTTGATCCGCGTTGGTCGTTCCCCGCAAAATCTCCCACGACAAATAGCAGAAACACACACGGTTGAATCACAGTCTTTCCTTGATAAATGTCGCAAATGTCTGGCCTTTAATTTTGTCCCAGAACTGTCCCCGCTATCGCGGGATTTGATATAGTTTTCATTAGAAAAATCCACGAAGATGTTGGTCAAAGTCCCATAAAAAAATAATGAAAAATAAAGAAGTTTTGTGATTAGGACAATTCAGACAATTACACGGTCCAACAAATTTCAACTTGTTTTGGGAATTTCGATTCTCACTATGCAATCCTTATAGAGTTTCTTGCGCTGATTCCGAATCTGTCCTTCATTTTCTTCCTAGACGCACAGTTTTTCAGAAATTTGAGTTTGAAAAAATGATATGTTTTTCAACTTTGAACAAATATTGTGATGTTAAAAAAAATTTTTTCCGCCCGTGATATAGAAAAACCGCCATTTTCTTGAAATTGTGAGAGTTTAACGAATTTTCTCAAGTTTATAAAACGTTCGTACCATAATCTCCCTATTTTTCCCATATTCTGCCAAGTTTCAGCTATAATTTTCCAACAAATTTCAACTTTTTGGGGGATTTCGATTCTCACTATGCATTCCTTATAGAATTTCTTGCGCTGATTCCGAATCTGTCCTAAATTTTTCTCCTAGATGCACAGTTTTTGAGAAATTTGAGTTTGAAAAAATGACATTTTTCAACTTTGAACAAATATTATAAAAGATATTGGATTGGTCTTTACAGCAAGAGATTCCCCTTAGACTTTCCCGAATACAGTGATATCCAATATTAATACATTATGATTGTTTAAACATGTTTAAACTATCATTAAAGACGGAGAGACACCACTTTTGCACTAATTTTTGACGATATTTTTGAATTTATCTAAAAAAATAAGGGTCCAGCAGAAAATCGAACTGTACAACGCGATAGAGCAGACTTTTATCTTGAGAAACCCCCCTTTGAAGTTTGAAACGTCGATGTTTTTACCGAATCAGAAAGCAAAATATCTTCGCCGACATGAGTTGCCGCCAGTGGTGCTCACCACTACAACGGGCGTTCGCCGCGCCGCACAGTAGAACCTTTCGTCCAAATCGGAGACACAATCAAAGACTTTCGATAGAAATGAGGTAGAGCGATGAAATTTTTTTAAAATTAAAGATGAAACTTGTCAGAATATGGGAAAAATAGGAAGATTATGGTACGAACGTTTTATAACCTTGAGAAAATTCGTTAAACAATTCGTTCACAAAATCGATTTCTTGTAAAATCCTGAGGTTGTAGACAAATTTTGAGAGCAGATTTAACATCAGCGTGAAAAAATCTACAGGGAATGATGTGGAGCATGTTAAAAAAAAAATTTTCCGCCCGTGTTATTGAAAAAACCTCAATTTTCTTGAAATTGTGAGAGTTTAACGAATTTTCTCAAGTTTATAAAACGTTCATACCATAATCTCCCTATTTTTCCCATATTCTGCCAAGTTTCAGCTATAATTTTTTAAAAATTTCATCGCTCTACCTTATTTCTATCGGAAGTTCTTTGGTTTTGTCTCCGATTTGGACGAAAGGTTCCACTGTGCGCCGTATTTGGAGGCAGCTCATGTCGGGCGAAGATATTTTGCTCTGGTTCGATAAAAACGTCGACGTTTCAAACTTCAAAGGGGGGTTTCTCAAGATGAAAGTCTGCTCTATCGCGTGGTATAGTTCGATTTTCTACTGGACCCTTATTTTTTATGATAAATTCGAAAATATCGTCAAAAATTGGTGCAAAAGTGGTGTCTCTCCGTCTTTAATCATCGTTTAAACATGTTTAAACAATCATAATGTATTAATATTGGATATCACTGTATTCGAGAAAGTCTAAGGGGAATCTTCTGCTGTAAAGATCAATTCAATATCTTTTATAATGACATCACAATATTTGTTCAAAGTTGAGAAATGTCATTTTTTCAAACTCAAATTTCTCAAAAACTGTGCGTCTAGGAGAAAAATTAAGGACAGATTCGGAATCGGCGCAGAAAACTCTATAAGAATTGCAAATTCTTTTTAGCTGTTGGACAGTGTTATCAAGAAAACAGGCCAGAGTTGCAAAATACGCATCGTATCTCATTTAAAAACGTGTTCCCTTTTTTTGGCAGTCTGCGATTTATATTATTCCGACAGAAAGTTCACTTGTATGCTTTTGCCCGTGTGAGAGAGACGTGGAAGTCGGATAATGACGGTAACGACGAAAAAGAATGTGGTTTCTGTGTTTCCAAACGGCGCGTGTAAATATTATTTCGAAAAATCCGTTAATGATGTAACGCGGCACCAATTTGATAGAGAAACCGGTTCCAGAGTAAATATTATGCAAATGTTATCTCACGTCGTAAATAAACTGCGAGCTCTCATGCGAATCCATATTTTTGTAGACGGACTTTACGCGACGGAAGCCGCGGAGAAACGTGTTTCCTATGCGTTTCTATTTCGTGAAAACAACAAAGCGAAACTTTCCTTCGATGTTTTGCCTCTTCTGCGACGCCATTCCCCCACGCTTCCGCCACAGGCCGGTCACGTGACGCGTTCCGTCGCCGTCGCGAAAGTATCGCAACGTCCCGTGACCAGTGTTGCCAGAAACAACCGAAATTAGTTGTTTTTTCCTCTCCTCCTTTTTCCCTTCCCCTTCCACTATTCCAATCCAACACCATAAGCACGGTGCGCAAACTCCAACATCGCCCACTAATTCCGTAGACTAGTCACGTATTAATCTGGTCATCAGAGAGGGGGTAAACTGTATTCCCCTCGATTTCCTCGATCTGGCGACACTGCACGTAACTGAACTGCAGACTTGGGCAAAAACTTAATCAGAGATTGACGAATAAATTTCTACTTCAATCGTTAATCGCAATTGAGAATTCATCTCCTAGTTTAGTCGTTAATTGCGGTTAGCGATTAAATACTTATTAATCATTAATTCGGAATAACGGTTAATAACATAGATTGAATCAATCGCCGATTTTTCAATGATTACTTTTTTAATCAATCAATCTTGATGAAAATCTTAATCGATTAATGCCCAACTCTGCTGACCTGGTACCGGCGCGGCGCACAGTGCGGCGTTCTTATGGTCGGAGTGGACAAAAGTCTGTTCTTGATGGACTCTTATAGGAAATTTCACGCTGATCACGAATATACCATATACTAGGGGTCCCTGAATAGAATTCAACAGTTTTTTCCGCAAAATACTGTAGGATATAGCTATGAATAAGTTAATACGTCCGAAAATGTAAATGTTTTAAGATTTAATTTCAAATATATTAAGTACAACTTTAAAACACGTCTTTACTTTTACAACTGTCAAACCGGAATCATCCAAACAACGCAACTCATAAACAAGAAGAACGACAAAATTAATCAATAAACAATAAATATCGAATCGTCGCGTCGTTACAGTAACTAACGACGCGACATTCGAGTGAACTTTCGCCGATTGGAATTGACTTCTCCCTACAATACCGTTTTTTCGAAGTTTTTTGAGTGTTTTTGCGTGAAAAAACGGTTAAACTCCATTCAATGACCCTTAATACATGGTATATACGTGATCAGCGTGAAATTTCCTATAAAACCTCAAAGTATCTTTCTTTCGTTTGGGATCACACTGTATATTCCAAGTGATGGAAACAGGGATCAGTTAAGAAAAATTGCTCTTCAATGCATCATCTACAAAAATGAGGAAACACGACTAAAAATTAAATTGAATTTTATTCAAAATTGAATTTCAAATAATATTTTATATACATTATAACAATAATAATGGACAGAATATGTAGGTAACTTCACAATAATAAAGGTATGCCTATTTACGTAATATAGGTCATAGACTATACCTATGAAGTAGATATTTATAAAATCTCTAATTAAATACGCTAATTTTATAACAGAAGAAATTTTGAACGAATAGCTTAAAATTTTGGGGAAAAATATTATTAATCATCTAACTATATTCGGTATTTTATGAAGAACCAGGGAAAAAATTATTTTCTCTGTTTCAGTGCATTTTAATATAAGCGTGGTTTTTAAAAAGTTTTTTATATATTTTATTTTCTACTTTTATTGTCATCGGAAGCAAGTGTGTATATAAAATTTCAGTAAGATTGGTCTATGGGAAGAGGCTTAAAATTCGATTACAAAATTTGACGCATAAGCGTGGCAAAAAATGGCACACAGCCGTTCAAAGCAGTTTGAAGCAGGAAATGTTTACATATTTGTGAAGTACAGGGTGGGGCAATAACTATTAGCACCTCAGATATCTTCGAAACTAAAAGTGTCACAGAAATATTTGCTAAAATAAAATTGCACAGTACGAAGGGGGCCATCCGGTGGCGATAATAGCTTTTTTGCAGGTGGAGGTACTTCGGACATTTGAAGGTCACCTTCATTTTTTTAAATGGAATGAGGTATTTTTTAATACATCAATCGATGCAGCTGGACATTCTTTATAAAAAAGTACTAACCTATGTATGTCGAAAAGTTACTAGTTCAGGAGATATTTCAATTTAAATGACTCTAAAACACCATTACTGTCGTACTAATACGTTACACAAGTAAGGAAACGCTAACGTCTTAGTACGACAAAAAGCTATTAGCAAAAAAGCTATTATCGCCACCGGATGGCCCCCTTCGTACTGTGCAATTTTATTTCAGCAAATATTTCTGTGAAACTTATAGTTTCGAAGATATCTGAGGTGCTAATAGTTATTGCCCCACCCTGTATAATAGTTGTGTCATCGAAATATATCAAAACCACAGGATGTTTTGATCCTAACTTGAGAAAAGCTTATCTGAAGATATTAACATCTATAAAACTTGATTCTAACTTAGTGTTTTATAATTGCTACGAAACTATTTTAACGATTAAGCCAGAGACTCTAAGCCACATGTTAAGAGATTGCAAAGAGCTGGAAAGAGTAAACATAGTAGAGCGAGGAATTCTGAAAGGAGACAAAGAGGGCACAGAGTGGATGAGGAGAGTAATAGAAAAACGAAAGAGAAACAAAGATAATGTTTAAATATACACTGACACAAACACACTTGTATCCCCCATTTTAAGGCCGAAAGGCATAAAATAAACCTATTTACTACTATTTTAACGATTAATGAAACAGGACAAATGGATATTCCTCACCTTCTTCGATACCTTCCATATCAAAAATTTAAAGAAAGGACACAAAACAACGTTCTTGATTATAGAAAATCAGTAATTGATTGGGCCAGGTCTCGCGTGAGTTCTTCGATGAGCTCTCTGCCACATATGCAAACGTGATTACTGCCGTTTGTTGTGCTAATTTTAGATTCCCGGCATTTGTTTCATACACTAGAGACATCTCTGAAGGGATTAGTAAAGCCAAATAAGGCATGGAAAATAGTTGCATTTTCGACTTTTGTCCACAAGCGGCCGCACTGTGCGGCGTAGAGGGGGTAACTGTTTCTCCACGATTCGAGTAAATTCCCCTCCTCTGGCGATTCTGGCGGAAACATCAAGTCTCCACCGGAAGATTCCCGCCCGAATCGGGATTACTCGAACGACGCGTGCACATACGCTCGTATCGGCGACCGAGGATGAGGGCGAAGAGGAGAGGGGAGTGGACTTGTGTGTGTGTGTGTGTTCGTCGAGTGCATCGCCATTAATTCAAATGCAGCTCGTGGCCGGCGCGCGAACGCTTCCGCGATGTCGACGACAGGCCACGCGATTATTATTGTGCAACCGACGTAATTTGCATCTGAAAAAGACGCGACACTCGGCCACCGGCTCCCAGAGTCTCGACAACGCCTTTCGGAAGCGCAAACAAGTCCATTATTAGTCATCCTCCGTCGTTTCAACCCTTAAAACGCATTCGCCGTCTTACGCCTCGTATATGGGTCATGGTAACTTTATTTAAAGTCGTACCGTAATTCAAGACAATAGCTACCGCCAGTAGAATTACGACCAGTTTACTCGAAGCGGCAACAAGCTCCGCACTCGAAACCAGCCCGTTTTCTTCGACGACAATCAATTTAACCCTGGATAGCCAACCTACTATTCGATTCCACTTCGAATCGGAAGAAAATTCTGTCTGTTTGCTGTCGATGTTTAGTCATTTAAATAAACGAAGTCACACGGTCGATATATCAATCTTCTATTTCCGCCGCGGGGTCAACACAAACAAAGGGTATAGCCGGATAAACATGGGCCAGCGGCCCCCGCTCCGATTTTCCTGATTCCTGTCTTAAAACATCGTTTTATGTCTAAAAAAAACATTGTGTCAAACTTCAAATGTCTACCCCCACCGATAGGAGTGATATTGAGGTAAATTCCCCCGCACTTAAATACAATTTGCTCTAAAACGAGAAAAGATATCGACATGGGATAAACGGCAAACAAAAGATATAGATACACTCTATATCTCAGATTTGTTTCAGAATATTTTGCTAATTATTTATAGTTGAAAATAATTAATTAATTTTTTGGGAATTTTTTTAACTATCTTCCCCTGGGTTGACACCTACCAAAAAATTCTAAAATATCGCTATGATTCTAACCTATTTTGTAAAAAAATCTCAGAAGTGTCCGTTTGGTGGAACAGTGTCAAAAAAAATAAAGTATGCCGGCGAACGCTCGGTTTTGATCAGTAACGACGCAACGGACCGAGTCCCCTTGCGGTGGCTAGTGACGGGAGCGAACGGGAAGTCGGCGTTTACACGGAAAAGCTGATACATGTAAAAATGCAACTAAATTTTCTAATATATGATTGCTGTTGGAAGTCTAAACAATTATATTCTAGGAAATAGCTTACATTGAAGAAGAAAAATACGTGTAAAGCTAGTTTGTTGCTGTCAAGTAACAGAAAGAAGAAGGTTCTCACAAGTGTGTTGTATGGTCACGGTATTAGAGGTTCTGCTCGATGCTCTGGAGGGCTCCAGTTCGAATCCTCCTCAACTCAACTTTTCTTGTTTTTTTCTTTTTTTTATATGTATTTATAAACTAAACGATTTTTATTGTTTGCACTTCAATATTCTATGCATTACCCTTACATTCATTATCTTATGCATTTATGGGAAGAATGGGTAAGTGCATCTATTATTTCTCAGCTGGTTAAAATGATTAACACTACACCTACCACTGCCGGTCAAACACGACCAGTATCATATTTTTCGTCTTACGATCATTGAAATTATGAAGTTACTTACACGGAAATTAATTCGAGAAATTTCTATATCCAAGCATACATTACCACGCTTATATTAGCTTGCCGAGTTGTCGTTGTATGCGTCCAATCTTGTAATCGAATTTCAAATCACTTCCCGATGAGCTAGAGACTTGAAACTTTAAACATAGCTCAGAACTGGATGACAATGCAATATTAAAAAACAAATTTTAAAAAAAAACTGCGTCTAGGAGAAAAAAATTTAATATTAACCGTCACACCTCGCCGCGCGACGCATAGTAGTACGTCATTACGTTCAGCGATCCCCACTCCGCGCGCCAGTGCTCCCTACTCCACTACGCGTTCCCACTCCGACTCATCCCCACTCCACTGACCTATCCATCTCGCACCGAAGGAGCTCAGGCAGTGTGGTGTTCGGTTCATCAGTTCCATTTCGGACAATTTCGGACTCCATCAAGAGACGTCTCTCGGAATGATCCCCTCATTCCATCTCGCGTATTTCTACATCTTACTATTTCACACCAGTATTACTAGTTAATTGATAGAAAGAACTCTATCATTCAACCTAGGGTAGGTTAGGTTAGGTTAAGTCTACAACACAACTTGTACCTTCTAAGTACCTTTGTGCCTTGTCTCGTAAACCCACTTACCAGTATTACTATATCTTGCGTTCCATTTAAACAAGCCTAAAAAGTAGAAAATAAAAAAATATATATAAAAAAAAACTTTTTAAAATCCACGCTTATGTTAAAATGCACTAAAAAGGAGAAAATAATTTTTTTTAGACACTATGTAATGACTATAAATAAAACGTCAATATAGTTTAGTGCTCCACGCTTTTATTTACAGTCACTAATGTCTAAAAAAAATTATTTTCTCCTTTTTAGTGAATTTAATATAAGCGTGGTTTTTAAAAAGTTTTTTTTCATTGTAACGTAAGACACTTGAATCGGTTGTAGTGCTCGGTAGGTTTAGCGTTAAAGTAAGGAACGCCACAATTCTTATTTCGTGCAAATATCCGCAGTCTGGTAATGACGCAGTGTTTCGCAATAATCTTATCCACATATTTAAGTTGGTGCGGAAATTGCGAAACTAGACTAGATAAATTTGTGAAAATTGATCGCGCGCGTGCACCGACCGTTCGTTGGAAATCACGGCTCGTTGATTGCGCTGACGGAATAACGAGGGCGGGTAGTAGGAAGACTTAAATGTCCCAGCGATAAAGTAAAAACGAAACGGACGGGAATAAAAAGGAGCTAATTTTCGGGGGTGATTCCTGACGTTTCTCGGTCCATTAGCCGCTGATCAGTAGCACGACGTCGACTCGATTCGATTCGACAAACTGGCTTAATGTAAATCCGAGCTCCGTGCCAGTATTGAATCCCGAACGATTTTCGTTGTCGCAGGGCCGCAGCAGCTCTCCTGGAACGGGTTCAAATTTATCGCGAGACCCGCGCTCGGAATTTTTGATCGCGCCAATATACCCTCCGCTGAATTTTCCTCGGAAAAGTTACACACCGGTGTGTATCGATACACTCGCCGAGAGACAGACGAAACAAATTCTCCGCATAACTCGCTTATCGAGGCTATTTACTTTTTAGTTCCCCCGGATAAAAACCCTCCCGCGCGCGCGCACAATCGTAAAACTTTTACCGTCCCTGGACGCGAAAAATTTCCAAGCCCCCCCCCCTCACGGTACTCTTTACGATCCGAATATAAAAGCGATCGAATTTTTATCGTTTCCATCTAATTATTTTCTCTGTTCGACGACTTCGGGCGAATTCTGTTTCCGGAGAATCGCAGCCGATGATTTTTGCTTCCAATTTTATAGAATTTTACGCGAATAGGATAGAAGGGAATTTTTCAAAAATTGTTTAGACCCATCTCGACGTTGAAATTGTTGAACAATAAAAAATTGTACCGTATAATGAACACGGGTGTAAAAAAAAATAGCTGGAACCCTCGGAAGAGCATACCCTCGGTCCTTTTCACCCGATTTATCCCCTTTCGACTACAACGATGCTCGATACCACAATTTATCACGCGAACCGTGAAAATTAAAAACTCCCCTTGTTCCCGGATCGCCGCGGGGGTGTTATCGATATCCGGGATCGCACTCGGCTGTTTGTCGAGCCCGTGGATTCCCGAATAATTAGTACACCCACGAAATTCCGTGGAAAAGCCAGCACCCGCGCGTTCGTTCGCCGAGGGTTTTAATTAGGGCCGAGGGCCGCGAGAGAGAGAGGGGAGGAGGAGGGTTCGTTTCTCGAAAAGAAGCCCTTCCCAGCCGGTGAAGCCGTGCTTCTCTTTGATCGGACTCGTCCGCCCCCGACCCTGGTGCTCTTTTTTCAGAAGGATCTGCCGACACCCTTGAAAAAGTCGATTTAAACTCGTCTCGCGAATTTATCCATGAAAAATCTTCCACTCGACCAATGTACAGGGTGTCTCCCTCGACATCCCCGCCAACTCGAAAGGTAAACTGAAAACGGGGTAGAAAAATTGCCGGCACGACGCTCCGAGTTTTCGAGCCCGTTTTTTATCGAAGCGGCGCATGAAAAATTTCGGTGTACGCAGAATTACTCGTCCCATTGTCGCTTCTGATCACGACCGCCGTGACGTTCCGTGTGCGCCGCGAATTGAAACGGTGTCTAACAAACAATCAAGAGAGACGAACGCGAATGAAAACGTCAATCTGATACAGTGATAAATGCGAAGCTAATTCAAAGGCTCGACAGCGATAGAAACCGACGATATCTCCAGCTCGATTTATATATTTCGTTTTAACACGGCTTTGCATCTAGTGAAAATAAATCATACGCGCGGACGAGCCGAAGGGAACCTGACACTGGAATGCCGAATCAATTGACTATTTTCACTGAATTTACTGCGCTTTCTATTTCTCTCCTACAATAATCTAAACTCTTTCGCTACTAAATCACAAAATTGTGAAGCTGCAGGTAAGCCGGCATACTTATCGGATATGTTCGATCAGTGTACCTGCTCGCGAGCCGCTCAAAGCCCTCGCTAGCTGCCGAACAGACTCGTCCCCGGTGTCTGCCGCTGGCAAAGCGAATTTTCAACTCTCGTTTATTAGCCGGTGCTCTCGGACTGTTCTCGCGCGCGACTCGCTGAACAATTAAACACGCGACACCGAATTTATCGGCGGTATCGATAACCTTCTACTCCTGACAAATCATAGCGAGGCATAGGCGAGGCGAGGCGAGGCGAGACGAGGCTGGTCGGGTCGAGGCCGTGACAGAGGCCGGGGGAAAATTTATTGGAAAGTCCGGCGGCGGCGTGACGTCGCTATCGAAGATTCAATTCGCCGGTTCGTCGATAGCGATCGGGGGTTCGGGATCGAATCGATGCGGCTAGGCTAGACTAGGCGTACCGGTTCAATGGCAGCAACTTTTGTTGGATCGCACGCGTGTTACACGCGCGTAGTCAATCGATGACCGTGCATCCTCCCTTTTCGCCCTTTCTGACCCGGCCCTGGAAACCGCGACCAATTCTATCGCCACGCGTTATTCCGTTCGACGGCGCGATGCATTATTCCTCCATTCTTTTCATCCCCACCAATCCCCTCTTTTTATATTTCCCCGTCTCCTCCCTACACCACGCTGCGCTCCTTTCATTTTTAATCCCGTCGATACCTCGCGGTTTCGTTATCGGCAAACCTTCCCCTCTCGCGCTCTTCGCTTATAATCACGGTCGGCAGCTTCTTCTGCACTGATTTTTCCTCGGACCTTCGATAAAACCTGCTCGGCAACTATTTCATCTGCTGGACACGCCAACTCCGTCGCGAGAGGACTTCAATTTTACATTATTGCACCCGTGAATCTCATGAGACTCGTCTTTTCACCCGGTGCACAGTGGGAGAGAAACCGATCTTTTTGGACAAAAATCTGCCGACAACTCAGTTTTTTATCGATTCAATTGGAATTCTTTTTTAAATGTTCGTGAAGGACTATACTTTGATGACGTGCCGCGCGAAAATCGTTAAGTGTCACAAGTAATCAAGAATCCTTTCAATTCAAGAAGAAGAAGAAAGAAGAATCTACAAAACACAATAACTCCGATACTTCATTCGCCCATACCATAAATTTGCATGTCCCAGCTGAGTTGCCGACACTTCTTAAGGATGTTCTGGAGGTATATAAAAACGCAACAAAATTTTTGAAAATTTGACAAGATATAATTCTTACTAAATTGATGCAATTACCAAAGTTTGGGTTCGATTCACTGCACCGTTTAAGAATTATGGCAACTTAAAGTTTGCACATTTTAACACGTCTTCTTATGGAGAATTCATAAAATTCCACTTCAAACCCTATTTAAACCTTGAAAAAACGCAACTAGAAACTCCAGTCTTTTTTTATATGTAGTAAAAATTAGGTAATTAATTATGTTCAAAATTTATTAGGATTCACTAAACAGTTACAGAGCAAAAAAATTATAAACTGTTACGAAACGTCAAATTTATCGTGTTGTCTCGCACTAGCATGGAAATGCGACAAGTGTAGACCACTGAATATAGCTACAGAGGGTACAGTATTCTCAAAAGTTTAATGCAAAATATATTCATGAATGGCTTTCATTGCCATGTATTGATGGATTTCGAATTTCTTGTATATTTGTCTCCCATTGTACCTCCAGTACATCCTTAGCCCTAAACCCTAAACCGCACAATTTTAAACTGTAAAAAAAAATTTTAAAAAAACATTCTTATTAAAATTTATCCATGGTATAAACTACCTGCATCTGTTCATAAGGTATTGCAACATGGAAGTACTTGCTACAATTGAACTGCCAATTCTATTCAATTGGTAATTCTCAGGGCCAGATTTACAGTTTAAAATTGTGCGGTTTAGGGTTTAGGGTTGAGAAGTGTCGGCAACTCAGCTGGGACATGCAAATTTATGGTATGGGCGGATGAAGTTTCGGAGTTATTGGGTTTTGTAGATAAGGATTCTTGATTTCTTGTGACAGTTAACGATTTTCGCGCAGCACGTCATCAAAATATAGTCCTAAACGAACATTTAAAAAGAAATTCCAATTGAATCGATGAAAAACTGAGTTGTCGGCAGATTTTTGTTCAAAAAGATCGGTTTCTCGCCCATTGTGCGACAGTTGAAGTCCGGGTTATAACTAGAAACGCTGTCATGATGCTACATGTGCCCATAATTAAGACAGTGGTGTCAGTTTTACAGGGTGGATCACCTAACGTTGCCACCTCAAATATCTTTGTTGTTTTTAAAGCCTAAGCATGAAGTCTACAAATAAGGGGCTTCGAAAATTAGTGTGAGTGATTAACGGGTAGAATGCTAATTCTTAATGGTTAATGCAAAATAATAATAATGTTCTGTGTCTGTTATATGGACTACGAGCTACTTAGAAAGTTTATACGTGCATGGGTAATTATAGTTATTGAATTCCTAATGGGAATGAAAGGGACTATCATTGTAGGTGTTTAAAAAAGGGTGCTTCCATTTTAAAAGAATGAAGGTGACCTTGATATCTCTAAAAAAAATCACAAAAACAGAAATATTTTTGATATTATCTGAGCCCCATTGAACGATTCAATATTGTCCTTCAGACATTTGACGTATCTTTAAAAACAACAAAGATATTTGAAATGGCAACGTTAGGTGACCTTGTATACTTCTTGTTTCGACATATTTTTACCATTAGCACTCGAATGGTGCTAATTTAGAGTTACCACTAAAAATTGCTGAACTATTATTCACAATATTGTTTACAATTATAAAATATATCGGTGTCTAATCAATTACTAAACATTTAGGTATTGTATCGACTTCATATCCATAAAATTTAAAAAATCGTAAGAAATGGAGTTATCTAGGTCGGGAGAAATGTTCAATTTTCGAATTAAGATAGGTCCGAGTGCGAAAGATTAAAGGAAAAGGATATTAACGCTAAATAAATTTCATACATGTAATGCTGAAAATAACAAGCACTATCTAACTAATATCGAAAAAATGACATTGAATTAATTTAGTTTATTGGGTTGGCAAATAAGTTCGTTCGGTTTTTGTGATTTATTCCACTGTAAAAAACCGAACGAACTTATTTGCCAACCCAATAAAATAATGTGATGTGAAATAACTGATAAACTCATTTTCTTTTAATTTTGACTTAGACCACTTTCATAACGAAACTGATATAATTTCATTTTTTAAATACATAGAGATCGAACAACGTAAACAGTATTTTGAAAATAATGCCATTTCGATAAAATCTTACCCAACTATTGGAAGATCTACAGGGTAACCACTGTGCCCTATCGATTCCGGAAGACCGTAACAATAAAATTGTAATAAATAAAAGCGTCACCGCTGGTTCACCGCATAAGAACCGAAAACAAAAATAAGGATTGCGAAACAGCAGCTGGACACAGACGTTTAAACATTATCTCCCGTTGCCTCACGGTTAAAAAGATCGTGATGCAAGAAGGGGTTGAATCATCGCGGCCGCCTTTGACATCGCCGATAAGACGTCCGCGGCGGATGATAACACGTCGGACTACATACATACCACGAAAAATCGAATCGTCTCTTTTCTTGGCTACGGTCGTGGCCGGCCATCCTGTCGTTTATTATTCAAACGGACGCCGCGCCGGGCATCCCGGGAAAAAAATGTTTCCAGATGAGGGTCTCTCGTCCGGCGTGGCGCGGTGCGACGATCGAACGAATAGGGGAGAAATGGTCGACGACCGGACACCGCAGTCGACGTGGTCTCATCGATTCGTTTCTAAATGCGTCGACCGGCTCCGTTAACCTCTTCCACTAGACCCGTTCGGATAACGGAGGCTCCGCTATATTTTACTCCCATGGAAAATAACTAACCCTCTGGAAAATCGCGAGTGAAACATCTGCTAGTCTATCTGCGTCGTTAGCCACAAATAATTTGCAAATTATTTAATTTCGTCTGCCTGAATCGCAACGTGTACTGGAACCAATTTAAAATTTACCTCCTCCCTTAACTACTACTACTACATTTATTTATTTAATGTTGCTTCAACATCAAAGGTCATTAGCAACACGGTACACACACACACACACTTTTTTACAATATTTTATACATTTTAGTATCTTTGATATACTGGACAAGACCGGCGATATACTCCTCAGAACCTAACAAAATGGGTAAGCATCCAGGCAACTTAGCATTTTTTCTTTCATTCTCATATTTTTTGCATTCTATTATTAGATGATTCATGTTAACTGGTACTTTACATATATCGCAGATCGTGTTTTGTTTTTTATTTAACAAAAATGAATGGGTTATTTCAGAGTGCCCAATTCTGATTCTAGAAATTGAAGTTTGAATTTGACGATCTACTGGACTTGGAAACTTTTGCCACTCAAGATCAGCTCCTTCATTATGATATTTTTGTATGTAATTACTTTTAATTTTGTCAAATACCTGTTTCCTAAAGATTTCATTTAGGTGGTTTTTAAGATCGTTTAGTCTGGTGTAATGAGTGATTTGTTTTATTTTTGTGTTGCAGGCTGCTAATTTGGCTGCTCTATCAGCGTTTTCATTGCCCTGTATACCCATATGTGACGGAATCCAGCAAAATGTAATGGATTTTCCCGTTTCAACCGCCGCGTTATAACTTTCTTGTACTTCCTGAATATGTACATTCATCGGTTGTTTCCGAATCTTCAATGGCCATAGTAGCACTCTTTGAGTCTGTAAAAATTGTGAATCTATTCCCAGTGGACTTTCTGATTATCCTCCCTTAACGTTCAACTCCAGATGGGAAAATTCTACCCCTCTTGAAAATTGCGCCTGAAACATCTGCTAAGCTATTTGCATCGTTAGTCGAACATAATTTACAATAATGTCAAATAATTTTCAAAATAAACATTGCGTGAATCGCAACGTACTGAAACGTAATTAAAATTTATCTCTTCCTTTAATCTTTAAACCTTAAGTCTATTTGCATCGTTTTAGTAGAATATAATTTACTATAATGTAAAATAATTTGCAAAATAAACATTGTCTGCGTGGATCGCAACGTGTATACTGGAACCTAATTAAAATTTATCTCCTCCCTTAACGTTTAACTCTAAACGGGAAAATCCTACCCTTCTTGAAAATTGCACCTGAAACATCTGCTGCGCAATTTGCATCGTTAGTCGAACATAATTTACTATAATGTAAAATAATTTGCAAAATAAACATCTGCGTGAATCGCAACGTACTGGGACCTAATTAAAATTTATCTCTTCCCTTAACTTTTAACTCTAAATAAGAAAATTCTACCCAACTGGAAAATTGCGACTGAAACATCTGCTAGTCTATTTGCATCGTTAGACAAACATAATTTACAATGTAAAATAATTTGCAAAATAAACATTGTCCTCCTGAATCCAACGTGTATACTGGAACCTAATTAAAATTTATCTCTTCCCTTAACCTTTAACCCTTAACCGTAAATAGAAAAATTCTACTCCACTGGAAAATTGTGACTGAAGCATCTGCTAAGTCTATCTGCGTCGTTAGTCAAACATAATTTACAATGATTTAAAATAATTTGCAAAATAAATATTGTTTGCGTGAACAGCAACATACTCTACCGAAATTCTACCCAACTGGAAAATTGCGCCTGAAGCATCATCTGCTAGTCTATTTGCATCGTTAGACAAACATAATTTACAATGTAAAATAATTTGAAAAATGAACATTGTCTGTTTGAATCGCAACGTACTGGAACCTAACTAAAATTTATGTTTTCCTTTAATTTTTAAACCTTAAGTCTATTTGCATCGCTTCAGTTGAACATAATTTACTATAATGTAAAATAATTTGCAAAATAAACATTATCTGCGAGAATCGCAACAGACTGGAACCTAATTAAAATTTATCTCTTCCTTTAACTTTTAACTCTATATAGGAAAATTCTACCCAACTGGAAAATTGCGACTGAAACATCTGCTAGTCTATTTGCATCGTTAGACAAACATAATTTACAATGTAAAATAATTTGCAAAATAAACATTGTCTTCCTGAATTGCAACGTGTATACTGGAACCTAATTAAAATTTATCTCTTCCCTTAACCTTTAACCCTTAACCGTAAATAGAAAAATTCTACTCTACTGGAAAATTGTGACTGAAGCATCTGCTAAGTCTATCTGCGTCGTTAGTCAAACATAATTTACAATGATTTAAAATAATTTGCAAAATAAATATTGTTTGCGTGAACAGCAACATACTCTACCGAAATTCTACCCAACTGGAAAATTGCGCCTGAAGCATCATCTGCTAGTCTATTTGCATCATTAGACAAACATAATTTACAATGTAAAATAATTTGAAAAATGAACATTGTCTGTTTGAATCGCAACGTACTGGAACCTAACTAAAATTTATGTTTTCCTTTAATTTTTAAACCTTAAGTCTATTTGCATCGCTTCAGTTGAACATAATTTACTATAATGTAAAATAATTTGCAAAATAAACATTATCTGCGAGAATCGCAACAGACTGGAACCTAATTAAAATTTATCTCTTCCTTTAACTTTTAACTCTATATAGGAAAATTCTACCCAACTGGAAAATTGCGACTGAAACATCTGCTAGTCTATTTGCATCGTTAGACAAACATAATTTACAATGTAAAATAATTTGCAAAATGAACATTGTCTTCCTGAATTGCAACGTGTATACTGGAACCTAATTAAAATTTATCTCTTCCCTTAACCTTTAACCCTTAACCGTAAATAGAAAAATTCTACTCTACTGGAAAATTGTGACTGAAGCATCTGCTAAGTCTATCTGCGTCGTTAGTCAAACATAATTTACAATGATTTAAAATAATTTGCAAAATAAATATTGTTTGCGTGAACAGCAACATACTCTACCGAAATTCTACCCAACTGGAAAATTGCGCCTGAAGCATCATCTGCTAGTCTATTTGCATCATTAGACAAACATAATTTACAATGTAAAATAATTTGAAAAATGAACATTGTCTGTTTGAATCGCAACGTACTGGAACCTAACTAAAATTTATGTTTTCCTTTAATTTTTAAACCTTAAGTCTATTTGCATCGCTTCAGTTGAACATAATTTACTATAATGTAAAATAATTTGCAAAATAAACATTATCTGCGAGAATCGCAACAGACTGGAACCTAATTAAAATTTATCTCTTCCTTTAACTTTTAACTCTATATAGGAAAATTCTACCCAACTGGAAAATTGCGACTGAAACATCTGCTAGTCTATTTGCATCGTTAGACAAACATAATTTACAATGTAAAATAATTTGCAAAATAAACATTGTCTTCCTGAATTGCAACGTGTATACTGGAACCTAATTAAAATTTATCTCTTCCCTTAACCTTTAACCCTTAACCGTAAATAGAAAAATTCTACTCTACTGGAAAATTGTGACTGAAGCATCTGCTAAGTCTATCTGCGTCGTTAGTCAAACATAATTTACAATGATTTAAAATAATTTGCAAAATAAATATTGTTTGCGTGAACAGCAACATACTCTACCGAAATTCTACCCAACTGGAAAATTGCGCCTGAAGCATCATCTGCTAGTCTATTTGCATCATTAGACAAACATAATTTACAATGTAAAATAATTTGAAAAATGAACATTGTCTGTTTGAATCGCAACGTACTGGAACCTAACTAAAATTTATGTTTTCCTTTAATTTTTAAACCTTAAGTCTATTTGCATCGCTTCAGTTGAACATAATTTACTATAATGTAAAATAATTTGCAAAATAAACATTATCTGCGAGAATCGCAACAGACTGGAACCTAATTAAAATTTATCTCTTCCTTTAACTTTTAACTCTATATAGGAAAATTCTACCCAACTGGAAAATTGCGACTGAAACATCTGCTAGTCTATTTGCATCGTTAGACAAACATAATTTACAATGTAAAATAATTTGCAAAATGAACATTGTCTTCCTGAATTGCAACGTGTATACTGGAACCTAATTAAAATTTATCTCTTCCCTTAACCTTTAACCCTTAACCGTAAATAGAAAAATTCTACTCTACTGGAAAATTGTGACTGAAGCATCTGCTAAGTCTATCTGCGTCGTTAGTCAAACATAATTTACAATGATTTAAAATAATTTGCAAAATAAATATTGTTTGCGTGAACAGCAACATACTCTACCGAAATTCTACCCAACTGGAAAATTGCGCCTGAAGCATCATCTGCTAGTCTATTTGCATCGTTAGACAAACATAATTTACAATGTAAAATAATTTGAAAAATGAACATTGTCTGTTTGAATCGCAACGTACTGGAACCTAACTAAAATTTATGTTTTCCTTTAATTTTTAAACCTTAAGTCTATTTGCATCGCTTCAGTTGAACATAATTTACTATAATGTAAAATAATTTGCAAAATAAACATTATCTGCGAGAATCGCAACAGACTGGAACCTAATTAAAATTTATCTCTTCCTTTAACTTTTAACTCTATATAGGAAAATTCTACCCAACTGGAAAATTGCGACTGAAACATCTGCTAGTCTATTTGCATCGTTAGACAAACATAATTTACAATGTAAAATAATTTGCAAAATGAACATTGTCTTCCTGAATTGCAACGTGTATACTGGAACCTAATTAAAATTTATCTCTTCCCTTAACCTTTAACCCTTAACCGTAAATAGAAAAATTCTACTCTACTGGAAAATTGTGACTGAAGCATCTGCTAAGTCTATCTGCGTCGTTAGTCAAACATAATTTACAATGATTTAAAATAATTTGCAAAATAAATATTGTTTGCGTGAACAGCAACATACTCTACCGAAATTCTACCCAACTGGAAAATTGCGCCTGAAGCATCATCTGCTAGTCTATTTGCATCATTAGACAAACATAATTTACAATGTAAAATAATTTGAAAAATGAACATTGTCTGTTTGAATCGCAACGTACTGGAACCTAACTAAAATTTATGTTTTCCTTTAATTTTTAAACCTTAAGTCTATTTGCATCGCTTCAGTTGAACATAATTTACTATAATGTAAAATAATTTGCAAAATAAACATTATCTGCGAGAATCGCAACAGACTGGAACCTAATTAAAATTTATCTCTTCCTTTAACTTTTAACTCTATATAGGAAAATTCTACCCAACTGGAAAATTGCGACTGAAACATCTGCTAGTCTATTTGCATCGTTAGACAAACATAATTTACAATGTAAAATAATTTGCAAAATGAACATTGTCTTCCTGAATTGCAACGTGTATACTGGAACCTAATTAAAATTTATCTCTTCCCTTAACCTTTAACCCTTAACCGTAAATAGAAAAATTCTACTCTACTGGAAAATTGTGACTGAAGCATCTGCTAAGTCTATCTGCGTCGTTAGTCAAACATAATTTACAATGATTTAAAATAATTTGCAAAATAAATATTGTTTGCGTGAACAGCAACATACTCTACCGAAATTCTACCCAACTGGAAAATTGCGCCTGAAGCATCATCTGCTAGTCTATTTGCATCATTAGACAAACATAATTTACAATGTAAAATAATTTGAAAAATGAACATTGTCTGTTTGAATCGCAACGTACTGGAACCTAACTAAAATTTATGTTTTCCTTTAATTTTTAAACCTTAAGTCTATTTGCATCGCTTCAGTTGAACATAATTTACTATAATGTAAAATAATTTGCAAAATAAACATTATCTGCGAGAATCGCAACAGACTGGAACCTAATTAAAATTTATCTCTTCCTTTAACTTTTAACTCTATATAGGAAAATTCTACCCAACTGGAAAATTGCGACTGAAACATCTGCTAGTCTATTTGCATCGTTAGACAAACATAATTTACAATGTAAAATAATTTGCAAAATAAACATTGTCTTCCTGAATTGCAACGTGTATACTGGAACCTAATTAAAATTTATCTCTTCCCTTAACCTTTAACCCTTAACCGTAAATAGAAAAATTCTACTCTACTGGAAAATTGTGACTGAAGCATCTGCTAAGTCTATCTGCGTCGTTAGTCAAACATAATTTACAATAGTTTAAAATAATTTGCAAAATAAATATTGTTTGCGTGAACAGCAACATACTGGAACATAATTAATATTCATCTCTTCCTTTAATTTTCAACTCTAAATAGGAAAATTCTAACAAATAACAAATGTTGATAGCGTTCAACAGTGGTAAAACGCTGGAAAAATACGGAAAATGTGAACCGATAGTTTGACAAGATATAAAACAACCTTTACCCTAGTATGCGTGTTATAATTTTCCATTTTTAGAGTGAACGACAAGAAAGCTCTCTGGTATCTAATATTTTCTTGTCTATCTGGCAAGGTCAATTAATCGGGAGAGGAAAAGTTTGGTGGAAGACCGCGCGCGTCTCACGATGGTTTTATTGTTCGTCTAATCGGCGAGCGACCGAAGCCTCGACAAGCCAAGAATATCGATAACCCGGTCGCCGACAAATAACCGAGATCGATAGCCTCTTCTGTCCGGGACTGGCAGCAATGAAATCTGAAATTGTTTTGCGCGCCTTCCGTTTGTCAAAACAATTTCGCTCGATTTTTCGGTAGAGCCAAGGAAGAACGAAGTCGCGAACTTTCCAATCTACGAAGAAAGTTAGCCAACTTCGATGTGCTTTGCAGGATTCGGGGAGCAGATCGCTTCTCCATCGACGAGCTCTTTCTCTCTCTCTTTCTCGAAACGAGAGAGACGGATAAAACGAAAAAATCGATCACCGGGGAAAAAGGAGAACGCATCGCCGCACGATTGCTAGGAAATTAAATACATCGGTCGGGACCGGTGCTTCCAGAAAGGAAGTCGAGGTCCCGGTGGTTACGGCCGATTCGAAGAAACTCCTAACAAAGTTTCGAAGTTCAAGGGTCAACTCGATTCGCGGCGGTCGTAACGAGATCGAACTAAGTGGCTTCCTGTTAAGCGTGGCTATAAATCGCGCGACCCAGTCGCCTTTTGTCTCTTTCTCCGCCGAAAAACTACCAAAAAAAGAAATTCTAATTTCTTCTCCTCACCCACGCTCGCTTTCGACTATAACCCCTTCGTGTTCCTCAAATTACTTTCATTCACTTTAACCTTTGCAGACGAATAGATTTCTACACTTATTTCGCATAAAGAAATGGTGGAATTAAATGAAAGAGTAGGTAAGACTTTAGAAAACCCCTCTTCCTTTCGACATGTGACATGTGTCATTCTATTCGTTTTGACATGCTGAACACAAAATGTAGGTGTCATTTTTGGCTGAAATGAATAGTTTTCGAGATATTCGTGAAAAACTGCAGTTACTACACATTGAATTTTGTGTATACGTTTCTACAAATATAATACTACTAAAAAAAAAATAATTATGTAAAGCTTCATATCTTACCGAAAATTCCTTAGTTAAGCGGAATAGCCAATTGAATGGATTTAATTAGGCTTTAAAAAAAAAATTTTTTATAAAAAGAAATTGAATCCATTCAATTGGCTTTTCTAGAAACAGTTGACGAGCGGTAGCATCGCGCTGACGCACAGGCACAGCACGGACGTGCACGTATACACAAAATCCAATGTGTAGTAACTGCAGTTTTTCACGAATATCTCGAAAACTATTCATTTCAGCCAAAAATGACACGTACATTTTGTGTTCAGCATGTCAAAACGAATAGAATGACGTATGTCACATGTCGAAAGGAAGGGGGGAGGGTTCTAAAGTTCAGCCAAAGAGTAAAATGAAAAATATAAGCAACTAAGTCTGACGTTACTAAAATAATTGCGCCTGTTAATCTGAACGTTTGGTGCAGTGACACTACACCGAATAATACTGTTTTCCGTCTGAACCTTCGAGCGGCCGTTCTCCGCAGCCCCAGAATTAATTCGTGCTATTCATCACGGCTGGTTTCAACCCCAGATTTTAATTTTTAGTGGAGCGGTTCTTGAGAATGAATTTTGCTGGCAGAGAAATAGCAAGAAGAAAGGGGTAGGGAGAGAAAGGAAGGGAATTTCAAAGGGAACGTGTGGCGAGCGTGGATCACGTAACGGCAATCTTTAGCCTGGTAACAGGGGAGCCGGTGTTCCGGTTCGGCATCGATTCTCGTCACGCGACAACCAATCGTCGTTCAAATAGTTAATATCGGCCGGTCGGTGGCCGCGACGATCAATTCATTCTGGAAAATTATTATTAATTCGCCGGGAGATGGTCGTCCGATGTCCCCTCTGAATCGCTAATCACGAAATTATTCGAAATAATGAAATCGCCGACGATTCCGACAATTCCTTTCTCTTTCGAACACTTTCTCGATTCAATTTCGACAAATGACACGCTTTTAATCACACTTTCGACGCTTGGCTCACAATATCGAAGAACAGCACAGCGATAAGTAAAAACATTTGATCGTTTATGGCAAAATTCACCGAGGAGAATGTCGACGAACGAAACTGTCACTGATGTCGCACTGTCCGCGGAAGACGAGGGTTTAATTGTTTTTCCTAGCCTGTCGCGTCGCGTCGGGTTTCATTGGTTCCTAATTTTTTGGGTAGGGCAGCCGCGTACCCCCGAGTTGCAAGTAGAGATTATGGTTGAGCTCTCTCCCTTGGATTGCGAGGGCCAATAAAAATAAAGATGACATTCAGAAGCAAAACAACGTTCGTATTAGACTAGATTCTATTTGAAATTTTCAGGGCGAGTCTATCTCGGCACTGTGCGGCGAGGGGCTAATCTAATTCCGCAAGCGGTTGCAATTTTGGAAGGCACCGATATCCGATCGATGCATTCCTGCGGAAGATCATTCTCAAGGACCGGGACCAACGAAACGGAATTCCAATAGTCCACAAACCGAAAGGATTTGCCCCGCGCGAAACACGATTAAGGTAAAAGCGCCAATAGTTGACCAGTTAGGAAAAATTGTCTGCGTGAATGATGGTAAATGCATTTTATCCTTTATGAAATACAGAGACTTTATGCGTGAACGTATTGTTCGAACTTCTTACATTGTGTAACAAAGCTAGCTTTTTAAAAATAATTGTACTGTTCAAACTTGACATTTTGGAAAATTTGGACCGTTTATTTTGAAAGTGGTGCAAGTCCATTTTCTCTTGTGTTTTTATTTTTTTTATTAACTTCCCGATTTTATAGGGAAGTTATTGTAATTACCCCGAAAATCGAAAATCGAATTTTTAGCAGATCTTCACGTTTCATGGTCATTGGAGTCATTTTAGACTATTTTTATCAAAATGTCGGTATGTGTGTGTGTGTGTGCGTATGTCCGTTTCTATGGTATCAAATTTTTCGTTAACGTTTTCAGAAAAAGTAACAACGCGATCGGAATGATGAATGATGCAATCGATGTGCCCCGCTGTAACTTAGAGCTGATTAGATTTTGGTCCATTTTGGTCAAGTAGTTTTTTAGTTTTTTTAGTTTTTTTCGGAAGAAGTTCATTCAACAATGCAATTTATACGAGAGAACGGAAAGTTTCCACCGAAGAAACAAACGTAATTACACAAAAAATTTTTTTTTCGATTTTTTTAAAATTAGAAAAAAAAATTTTTTTTAATCTTTTTTTGTACCTTAAGATGATGTTTCCGCTTACAATAATCGAAAATTATCCCAATGCAAGAGTGAGTTAATCATCTCTACTCCCGAGAATACATTTTCAAAGAATATCGATGAAAGTACAAAAACATTTATATTACAATCTTTAAATAAACAATCAGTTCAAAACGAATTGTTAACTGAGATTAAATTGAAAATTAATATAAAATATATGATAATTAATAACATTGATGTTGAAGACGGATTGGTTAATGGAGCATGCGGAATATTAAAATTTATTACTTTTCAAGAAAATACTAAAATTCCGTCTATATTGTGGTTAGATTTTCAATTGGCCATAGTAGGAGTGAAAGTAAGAACTCGTTATCGTGATTATATGAAAAACGCAAATATAAATCAAAATTTAACACCAATAATAAAAATATCGAATCAAGTAAATATGTCGAGTGAGGAAAAATATCAAATCACACGTAGTCAATTTCCAGTGGTTCCTGCTGAAGCGATTACGATTCATAAAAGTCAGGGACAAACATACGAGAAAGTATGTATGGATTTTAAAACATCAGAAATACGAACTTTACAAATGTTGTATGTAGCACTGAGCAGAGTTTCAAAATTGAGCGCGGTTTATATATTTCGGGACAATTTAAATTAACAGTATCGAAGAAAACCAAGATCAATACTGCAACCCCGGATAATGATGAGTTGTATCGTTTGCGAAAAACTAATTAAGACAATTTATATTGCAACATTAGTATGCTATAACAAGGAACCAAGCGAGCAACGAGCATACGATATTGGTTTAATGCGATGCCATATAGCAAACATTTTGATAAGTAGAAAACTATTGAATTTCCCTGAAAACGTATAATATTCTTAAAACGTACACTTAATAAATAATAATAATAATATACAGCAACTAATGAATCGAGAAGTTCTTTGTGTGGCTCGTGGAGAGTCACACACAAAATGAAAGACATTAATATAGCTGTAGGCCCTACTAGGATTGCGTACCACTAACATTCTCGCAAGAGCAGTCCTGCACGCGAGCTCGCGAAGCGAGCGAGCAAGAACAACCCTACTCGCGAGCGAGCGAAGCGAGCGAGCAACAATAGCCCTCTAGTTAAATTTTATTTACATTAAATTAAGCATGAATTACGTGATATCTCATTTTTTTCAAAGATGGGCTTACACCACTTTCAAGATAAACGGTCGATTTAATAATTGTATCGGAAGTTGACTATTCTTGAGAACGAGAAGACTACTGATTGACCACACGTTAGTAGTTGACCACTTATAGTATAGCCTAGGGTTGCCAGAAATGTTTTATCCAAATATTGAAGAAGTAGTGAAAACTGCAATTATGTGTATATGAGACTCGTTTTTGCCAGCGGCTTCGCTCGCACAGGAAACCGTTTAATGCCCTTGGAAATTGATATTGTTTCTCCATAAAACCTTTTAACCCCCCCATTCACCCCTATGGAGTTTTAGTTTTATGTCATGTCGCCATCTTAGATTTCAAGACCCCTTTTCACCCCCTTAGGGGTAGAATTTTTTAAAATGGCGAAATAGGTGTTTGATTAATGATATCAAAGAGCATTAAGACCAAGATTCAAGCAAATCCGACCACAAATAAAATATTCCTCGTACAAACGTTGCAACCCCTTTGCACCCCCTTAGGGGTTGAATTTCAAAATATCCTTTCTTATTCCTTGTATAGATCATAAAGGAAACCTCTGTGCAAAATTTCAGCTTTCTAGGTCCAAGGGTTTAGCCTGGGCGTTGACAAGTCAGGGAGTCAGGACTTTCTTTTTATATATACAGGGTGTCCCAAAATTCCTTCAACAGCCGGAAATGGGAGGTTCCTGAGATCATTTGAAGCAACATTTTCATTTGCAAAAATGTTATCCGCGGCTTGGTTTAGGAGTTATTAACAAAAAACACTGATCAATCAGAGCGCGATCTAGACGCGAGTTGGCACAGTCGGCCAATAGACAATTGACGCGCCGGGCCGACTGTGGCAACTCGCGTCTAGGTCGCGCTCTGATTGGTCCGTGTTTTTCGTTAATAACTCCTAAACCAAGCCGCGGATAACATTTTTGCAAAGGAAAATGCTTCAAATGATCTCAGGAACCTCCCATTTCCGGCTGTTGAAGGAATTTTGGGACACCCTGTATATAGATATAAGATAGGCTCAAAATGTAGGAGTTCAAGTAAAAGAGGTACACAGCACATTTTAAACTTTTCTATTCAAACAAAGATTTTTGAAAATTCAAATATGATATAGGAGATCAAGTTCAAACATAGAAGACTCATATCAAATATAGAAGATCTGACAACCTTAGTATAGCCAGAATCACTAGAAAGGACAAATACAAGTGAAAAGAAGTTAATGCCATATAAAATCTTATTTAGGAACAGAATAGGTGAATGCTTGGTGGTTTGCTTGTTCTTCATTATGTAATACGAGAAACTAAATTTATCTATCGTGTCTTTTTCGGACGATTATTACTTACGTCCAGAAACATTATTTTTCACATTTTCCTGAAAAGTGGTCAACCACTGATACGATACGAGTTCAATTACTGGCGCCTTTCCCTTAATTTGAACGACGCAGGACACGTATCCGTTCGTCGAGTGAACGAGTAAATGCGCCGACAAGCGCCAGTTACCAAAATTAGCCGAATCCCCTAATTCGATCGGTCGCTAAACAAGGGAACGCGACACGAAACGACTGGCCTATTATCGAGAGTAGGTGTGCGCGTTGAAAGCGCCGCGCCGTTCCATCTGGTCGTAATCGAAGTCGCAGCGACACGCAGGGTCGAGGAAAATTTAGTTAAAGGTCCATTCTCTGCAAGTTGCAGCCATCTGGTGGACCCAGGAAAATTCCCTCGACAAAGGATTCGGGTGGCCACGAGCACCGTTGCATCCGCGTGCTGGACCACCTTTGCACCTGACCGGGCTGCTGCACACTGTCGTCTTTCCACCGACTATTTTTCAGTACGAATCACATGAGAGCTAAACAATTTTAAAAAACCCCTCATTTGTGGAAACGACGGTGTCAATTAACCCAGCTGATGTTCCCAGTTGAACCAAACACACGAGATTGAGTCGCACACTAAGAAGGGAGAGACCCCAAGTGTTTGACTTCGATTATGATAACATATTCTGAGACGATGGTATATGGATCCCTAATGATGTCTGCGAAATATTAGGTGAGTTACTCAATAGTTTTAAAGATATAAACAATTAAACTTTCATACCTTATAGTCCAGTCAACGAAAAGTTGTAGAGGGAAATAGAAGGAACACAATTTTTAACTCTGGGTCTTTGTTTGGACTAGTTAGGAGGTAAACATAATAAAAGTCACCACTCCTAGGAAGTGAGCGGGGAGCAGGGGGACACATAGAAGGTCCCTTTTTCGGTTTTCCGCTTATATCTCGGAAACTATGCGTCCTAGCGATAAGACCATTCTATACAAAATTAAAGCAGATAAAATGTGCTACAAGATTTATTGAATCCAGTATTCCACTATTTCGCATAGTTTCCGAGATATCCGCGCTCAAAGTTCACTAATTGTGCTGAAGACTTAGCTAGTCAAATAAGGCAAAACACGTGAGGCAAAAATTTCTTTTTCACAATTAGAGAACTTTGAGCGCGAATATCTCGGAAACTGCGAGATAGAGAAAACCTGCATAGAGTCAATCTTATGGCACATATTGCCAGCTTTAATTTTGTATAGAATGGTTTTATCGCTAGGACACATAGTTTCCGAGATATAAGCGGAAAACCGAAAAAAGGGGACCTTCTACGTGCCCCCCTGCACCCCGCTCATCTCCTAAGAGTAGGGACTTTTAGTATGTTTACCTCCTAACTAGTCCAAACAAAGTCCCAAAGTTACAAATTGTGTTCCATCCATTTCCCTCTACACCCCCCTTATGAGCATTCATTGACTGGACTATTATTGATATGAAGTAATTCTTCAATCTAAGTCCCAACACCCGTGTTTTGAACGGACTTCAATAGCGTAGGGAGGCTATTTTTTTATGATGCGTCTACCGCGCCGATACTTCAATTGACGAGCCGAACATAGAGAAGGACAAAATGAAATACGGATCGCGTGACCGAAGCGTGTCGCCGTCACCGGCACAGTTTAAAGGCCCGTGCGTCATCACCAAAGTTGTATCTTCTTTATTTTCCATTATTTGTTAATGGAACTTTCACCAACATATTCGCGGCATTTTTCTAATGCAAAATGATACCAAACATGATATATTTCAACTGTATTTTAGTGGTTTAATCTACGATGACAGTTTCGAACGCAACGAAGAAGAGCGTATTGGAAAGAAAGAGACGCGAACAGTCGACGTCGCCGGCACGGTTCAAAGGCCCGCGTTGTCGCTGTCCTTCCTTGCTCCCGAAACTTTCACCGTCGATTAAACCACTAAATACAGTTGAAATTATATCGTGTTTGGTGTCATTTTAATCAGAGAAATGCCAGGAATAAGCCAGTAAAAATCCCATAAAACAATAATGAAAATTAAGAAGTTAGAGAATTCGATTCACTCGAGTCAATGTTGTGGTGTTCACACTGATATACCCGAGCCGAGATCAATCATTTGCCTTCCTCAAGCACGGCAAAATAAAAATGCACTACCTCGAGTTAAAATTAAAGCGTGTGGCTTTCGTTGGTGTCGGACAATTTCGAGATTCTGCGCCGGTGGTGCGGACATTTTTGCAAAAGGGAGGTCAAAGTTGGCCCGATCGGGACCCGGAAGCCTCGGAGGTGAACGGACACGGAAAAGCGGCTGCAAGAGGCGTCTCGCGGCAAACAAAGCCCGACAAACTCGTTTGCAGCATCGAGGCGAGGCGAGGCACGGAGTGGTTGGCACAATCTGGGACACGAATTCCCGGCGGATCGACGATCCATCCATCGCGAGCCGGTCTCTCGCGATCCTAAACCGTGCGCACAGGCCTACACGCGTCACCGATGCTTGAAAACCGGTCCTGCATAGCTCTCCACAGCCCCGCTGCACCGCTGCAACCCGCCACAAACCTGTCCGACCGCTGTGCATTATTCCGCTAACAAAAAGATCCTCTCGATGCGATCAAAAAATCAAACTTTCCAATTGTGAGCCGGGAATCTTTCAACTCTTACCCTTCCGGCGTACTCTCGGCGGGGAATTGGAAGAGCGGTTTTTACCTGTAACAGAAAACGCATACGGTCAGATCGGTGTACTCGATTCGTCTCGTGGAAAAAGTTGCTCAAAGAGAGGGGCCAGTAGTGATAAAACATTTTTGATTGATTCGTCGGAGAATCGTGCCGCCGCACAGTGGTCCTTTTCATTGATTCAGCTCGATCAAGCATTCGCGAAGTGCTATACTTTATCAAAAGTTAGAGATTTTCGTAGGACGTCGAGCTTCTATATGTTCCAAGTAAGTTGTACATAATCTTTCCAGTATGAAAGTTTTGCACGCAAGTGTGGACTATACTTTCAACAATTTTGTATCTTTTTATTGTATATCTTTCTGGTATTATTTGCATTTCAACGTTGCAATTCAACAATATATTGCTTTTTATTTAAAAACGTACCAAAAAATATTGAAAAAGTATTAAAAAATGTTTTTGAAATACGTTATTTGACGAAGTTATTAATGAAGTTATTTATATTATAAATAACTTTGGCCAGCTAAAGCAATGAAAAGTTATTAACACTAAACCAGATTTAATTCCAGACTTTTCATTTCACAATTATTGAAATGATAGAGATGCTTTCGTGGTAAACGATTAAATAAACATATTTAATAGCACAGATATTACAATATAAACCGCTCAAAGTTCGTATAAATTTGATCTTGTTATTTTCACGAGTAAGGTGAAGTGCCCTAAGTCTGGACAGTCCAAAAGTGATACCTAAATCTGGACAATTGAATTTTCATAGTAAAATCAATAATTAAGAGATTAAATAATTATATTATATATTCTGAGGCCTTAGCTACAAGTAGGTGTGAATATTATTTCATTAAGACATCAATTGAAATTTAAAAATGAATTCAAAGTTCATCTGAAAACAGTATACAAAATAGTCTATTTACATGCGAATCATGTGCATTTATAGTTCGAACTTTTGCTAGAAAAAAAGATATAATTTAAGCCCTCAGACAAAAAATAACTAACACGCATAATAATATTGATATTTTAAAATAAATTGGCAATCAAACTTAACGTAAATAATAATTATTAATCCAAATATTAGATGTCCAAGATTAGGATTGTTTTCAAATATAAGTACTCCATACTGGGACGCGATGACAGTAGCTGTCCCACTCTAAGCTTATACGCAATGTGCTTACGCCTGAAGCCGGACACGTGTTTGTGAATAAAATCAACGCATTGTTCGCAAATAAATTAACTACATGTACGTATAATTAGTCTTCTATTAGCTTGAATAACGTATGTAGAAAATGTATTCCGGTTGTGACGTTAATAATACTTTATGTTTACATCTTAAATCTATCAGTATTACTATCTAACCTTAAAAGTTGTATTATGACAAGTTTTATTAAAACAGTAAATGAAAATAAATATATATTTGTTTAAATAATATAATACTATAATCTATGATAAGAATACTACATATGACGCAAAGCATCTTCTATTCGTCATGCGCAACGGCGCCACCAACCAACGTTTTAGGTTATGTTCGCTCGATTAACTCGTAAATTGAATTTGTCGCGATATAGGCTTTACTTCTGTCCAGGTACAGCTTAGATTGGATTTAATATGTCCAACTATAGGTTTGAATTATTCTTGTTAATACAATTAAGATATTAACCTAAACAATAGTTTTTTTATTTTAAATTACTTTACAAACTCTGAAATATATGTTAAAACTCTTAAGAAATTGTTTTTGTTTATTTAAAGTGATAGAATTTAAAATAGAAAAACATGCTGTCCAGGCATAGGGCACTTCACCTTATAAGGCAACATGCACCGGCTACTCCCGAAGCCCGAGTTAATCGAAACATTTGACGTTGAATGAAACGAGATGAAACGATTCTCATTTTTATGAAGGACTGGTTATCCGGACAATTGAATAGACTTTGCGAATTGCTACAAAAATGCGAGTAATCAAGAGGATAACAAACAACTATGTGTAGTCATCGAGCTCAGTCGGCAAAAACGGATCGGCGGATGTGCGAGTAATTTCTCGGACGGACGTTCAGTTTGTTCGATGAAATAGTTTTTACCGGTTGGTCGGCGGGTGGGTGGCGGCTCGGTGTATCCGAGAACGTTCAATCATCCCTTTCACGTCCGCGCAGACAATGGGGGGGGGGGATCCTCGTCGCGAAAGAGTCGATCGCCTTTCGCTCGCCTAAGAACGCGCGCGTTACGGCTGATCCCTTTCGGTATCGGCTTAATGTTTCGGGCACGGGATAATAGCAGCGAGAAGAGGGTTTACATTCACGATAACTTCGTACCCCGGCGTTGCAACTTGCCCGCTGGATTGTATTTCGAGAGGCTTACCCCGACCCTCGATAAGTGCATCGAATGTCTGCACGCTATAATAGCGTGGTCGAGGGAGTTTAAAGACCCGTTGCGGAGGGTCGAACACGGACTTTCCAGCCGTTGTTTGCACGTTTAATGCCCCGCCCATGATTAGAATAAACAAAAATTAGCTTTCGAAATTCATCATTCGTGTATCGCGCGAGATCAGGGTACTCGGAGGAGAGAAATATTCTCAATTTTGCGACTTCTGTAGCGTCTGGAATAACTTGTCCCGCGTTTTTCGTGCGCAGTAGGCGTCGCCAGACCAGAGGGGCGTGGTCTCGTTGCTCTCGACGCTTCCGAGGACAGTACAGTGCTCCACAGCGCGTAAACACCGTGTAGCGTACCTCGGGCGACCTCATGAGATTAATTCAACCTTAAAAGGTTGTAAAATGAGAGTTATGAAGTTTGAAACCGTAGAAATGCTGGAGAAATCCTGAAGAGATTCTCGCGCTATCGCAAGTGGAGATAACGAGAGGCGATCGAAATAATTTGTTTCACTTCGCGGGACAATGGTGTAGAGCAAATTGCGTTCAGGGGAGACAGATATTCTTAATTTAGCGAGTTTTGTAGTGTCTACAATAATCTGTATCGCATTCTTCGCGCGAAAAAGGCGTGTCCAGGCCCGAGGGGCGTGGCCTCGTTGCTCTCGACGTCTGCGAGGACAGGAGCGACCTCATGAGATCAATTCAACATTAAGAGATTGTGAAATGAAACTTCTAAGAACTCCAGCGACCAGTTGAAGAATAACTTGCAGAATGAAGCCAATTTGCAGTCGGCACTCGAACGGAGGAGAGCCTGGAGATAAATCTGGAGTTTGAAATCGTAAAAATATTGGAGAAATCCTGAAGAGGTTGATAGAATTCCGCGAGTGGCGATCAAAATGATTTGTTTCACTTCGCGGGACAATGCAGGATATTCATAATTTAGCGAGTTTTGTAGTGTCTATAATAATTTGTACCGCATTCTTCGCGCGAAGAAGGCGTGTCCAGGCCCGAGGGGCGTGGCCTCGTTGCTCTCGACGTCTGCGAGGACAGGAGCGACCTCATGAGATCAATTCAACATTAAGAGATTGTGAAATGAAACTTCTAAGAACTCCAGCGACCAGTTGAAGAATAACTTTCAGAATGAAGCCAATTTGCAGTCGGCACTCGAACGGAGGAGAGCCTGGAGATAAATCTGGAGTTTGAAATCGTAAAAATATTGGAGAAATCCTGAAGAGGTTGATGGTTGATGCGTGTCGGCGAGCCAGGTACCGCGCGGTAGTAGCACGATCGCTAGTCATCGGGAAGCGGTGTTTAAGGGAATAAATGAACGAGCTAGCTGGCGAGGGAGGGCGAGGCAGGATGAGGCGCGTTAAGTGCTTCTTACGCCGCGAAACGGCGCAGAATCTGCTCTCGACGTTGCGCGACGGCCGTGGTGGAGAGATAAGGCTCGCGAGAGAGAACCGGACGCGTCCAGCTTCGAAGTCTTCTCTTAAACGTTTCATCAAAAGTGTAGCGCGTAATGGCTTCCGATCGCCATCATTCACTTTGGCCAAGCGTCGATCCTAGAAAGACCGAGCTCGGAGACTCGGCCGCTGGTTGGGAGCACGGCGATTGCGTTGGAGGCGGCGGAAAAATATACGGAGAAGCAGAAGACAGTCCCTGTGCCCTAAATTCCTTCGATCGTTCCGAAATATCCCGAGACGTTCCTTGTCCGTCTTCGTATTTCGAGAAAGAAATATATTAGACCAGTGCGAAAGTTCGCTCCCATATTTGTTAACACTTACTGAACACTTAGGTATTAAATTGAAGGTATAAAAGTTTAATAATCATAGAGAATGGAAATATTATAGCTACGAAGGAATGTTTAATTTTCGAGTTAAAACAGCTCCGAGCGCAAAGGGATCAAACAATGTCGGGTTCGAACGTTTTCTCTGGCCCGATAAATACTTGCAGAAGTTATGAACCCATTTGCATCCGTAAGCGGAATGACCCGCGCATACGTCTGTCAATTGAGCGTCTCGGATTCAAGAAGTTGGTCGCCTATTTCGAGCGATGACGTAAACGAGGCAATAAACGATTAAAAATTACGCCTCGACTCTACGTGATTTGAGAATTAGGTCCAGCTAGAGTTTCGCGGCTGCTTCCGAAAGCGATGAAGGTTAATCGTTGAACTACTCGACGTGCTCCGTGGGCTCGTTTCGCATGATCTGGACGAGCAGCGACGTATAAGGAGGTCGCCTAAACGCGTTCGCACCGTTACACGGTTCGGAAAGACGGAGAAAACTGAAAGATCGAGAGAGAGAGAGAGTGCAAGGCCCACGCGGCTTCCCACTCCGGCACACGTGTCGCACGCGGCCAAAAGTTCAACGCACGACAGGATTAATTAGAGACGACTCGGGCGTCGCGTTCCAGCTGTTATCGAGGCACGGCAAAAAGAGAAGCTCCCGGGGGAAACCGACCGGAGAAAAAGAATTAAAAGGCGCTCCTGGAATAGCCCGGTTTTCTTTCGCCGACGAAATTATTCAGTTCTTTCAGCGAACCCGCTACATTGTACAGCCGGAAAAAGTCGAGCGGAATTACTTTATTCCGCTGTTAATCCAAACGGAACCATTCTTATCGTTAATTGGGAACCATTTACGTCGAATTAACCGGTGTGCCGAATAGGGGTCGGGTCTGTGTTTAATCGCATTCCTTGCAACAGATATTTTTATCGTTGTTCAATCTTTTCTTTTTTCGACGAATCCGGAATTCAATAGCCATCAGGAAAATAAATTTTCCTTTTCGGGGAAATATTTTCTCGTTCGATAACACGCGAAATCTACGGTGAAAGGAATAAAAGAAGCATTGTACCGACCGAGGAATACTCTCTCGGGGCGCTGGTCCCTCCTCCTCGAGAGGCCGGGAAGCAAACAGAAATATTTTCTCGGAGACGAGAAGAGCAATAAAATCGTGCTCTTCTTCCGAAAAAGATTCTCCCGAGGTTTTTGCTTGTGAACGCGAACGCGAATCGAAGAGAGAACGGGCGTAGAGTAGGGTGGATCCGCGCGCGCGACGAACAACGCCGAGAACGATGGAACAATCCCGTGGCAAACTCTCGTCTAGGAAATCGTGAATCGCGCTCGAGCGTAGTTCGCTAACTAAATAATTGAATTTCCCAACGAATTCGAAATGTCTCGGCACGTATTCCATAAACGCTAAACGATCCATGCGAAATTCCCGCGGAATCCTCGACGATCAATGAGAGCCGAGAAGGCGCCGGACACGCGAGCACTGTGTTTTCCGTCGCACGGTGGGCGTGTTTCGACGAAAAACCGCAAAAAACTATTTTGGCGTAATTTGCGAAAGCAGGTTGTCGAATTCGCTGATGTCGTTGAAATAAAGAAAGGAATTTAACGTTTATAAAATCAACATTTTTAAAATCTATTGACTTTCGATGAAGTATTCAGTGTTTCCGCGATTGATGTGACGTTCGGGTATCCGGATGATGTGACTTTTTTATTCTCACTGCTAGGCGGTTTCCCCTTGGGCGGTCGATCGCGCTCGAAAGAAATTAAGGTATTAGGGCGTTTAAATTGGGATTTTATGAAACTCGATGTATCATTCTAAGGTATGGAATAGCTACAATACAACAATTTTCCGCTTAGCACCGTTGTTTACACTTGGAAAAATTATCCAAGAAATCTGTGTCGGCACACGTAAAAAAACGTAGTACCATTTCGTTTCCTGAGACTCGATACCCCCGAGGTTCGCACAACAATCGAGGGAACACTGTACTACTTGACGGGTGAACAAATAATAAAACCAATAGTAAAGCTTTATTCTACAAACCTTTAACTACGTCGGACAGCAAAAATTTCATGACATGATTCACAAAAATTGGGTCTAGTAGACTGGTCCAACGGCCCCACCCACAATTTTTATTGATATGTGTGCAAAACAATGGTTTTAGGTCGAAAGATAACCCCCTAAAACTTTAAGTTAACCCTTTATATAAGGACGAAGAACGTAAGCTAACGATTTACCTTTAATCAACTCAGAATAATATCATATTATAGCACCTCTTTGTATTTGTCACAGTACCTGCTACTATTTTCTGAAGAAAAAATATAGTATTCCATTTAAAAAAAAATTATTATTATTATGTTCCACCAATCCGAGCATCTTGAAACTTTTTTATATATTAGATAGGTAACAGAACATTGATCTTGGCTTTCTTGGAAGTGGTAACTCGAAGGGTTGCTTGCAATTCCCACCCCCAAATAATTAAATAATTTTTTTCTACCCTTAATTATTTGATCACAATTGTGAAAAAAATATATGATATGAAGGAGGTAAGTTCGAGTATTTTCGTTTTTTTAAAAATCTGAATACCTTAATTAACAAGCGAGAAAAAAAATGATACAGTTAAGGGTATTTATCCTCATCTTTATACGAAGATTTAGGGACTCAAAATTTTAGGGAGGTCTCTTTCAACCTAAAACTATTGTTTTCCACACAATATCAATAAAAATTGTGGGTGGGGGGTGCTGGGTCATTCTTAGTCTGCTAGACCAGAGATCGGCAACCTGCGGCTCGCGAGCCATATGCGGCTCTTTGGATGTTTTTTCTTATGAATAAATAGATTAGTTTTTTTTTATCAAATAACTTTATTTATGCGAGTACTATTTATTGTTGGCAAGAAAATATTTTGTGGCTCTTTAAAAACTTTGAAATTTTGTAAATTGTAATTTTTGACTCTTCCGACTCAAAAGGTTGCCGACCCCTGTGCTAGACCCAATTTAGAAATCGACATTATTCCGGAGTTTCGACCAAAAATATCCCACTGTACGTCGATCAAACGTCGAAAAGGAAATCGACCTTCTCCCTCTCTCTCTTTCTCTCTTACGCGTCACGTTCTTTTTTTTTTCGTTGGCCACTCTATTTTTTTTATAAACCTGTCTTTTTTCTTACGAGTTGAAAGTCCTTTGTGCCGGGGCAAATCGACGCCAGGAAAACAGTGGCGCGGAAGAGGTTACAGCCTCGACCGATTTCTCGCCGCCCTTTAAAACCGATAAACGTATTTGCTCGGCAGCCGGGGGCCGACGATTGCCGTGGATACATCGAGTTACTGGATTATCGTTGCAGTTGCTCTCCGAAGTGGCCTTAAAAGCTTGTGGATATCTATTTTTTTCTCCCGTTCCGGCCGCTCGCCGGGCTAAAACGAATGACAGGAAATTTTCCACCCATCCGCGAAACGGAAGCGCGTGCGCCGTTCGAGACTCGAATCTTGTTTCCGATTAAAACAACGTGATCTTTCTGTCTGCGGGCGGAACGGTGATTCTGTATGGTGAAACAGATCGAAAACAAGTAATAACATTATTGAACAGAAAACTTGGTTATAAATTTCTCTATATTTCTTGAATTTATTCTTCATATTATGAATACTTGGGGCTATATCCTCATTGTTCTCTCAATTTTTTAGGAAGTGCCCCGCTACGAAAACATTGTATTTGATTAAAATAATTTTAAAATAAATGGTAAAAAGAACATTTTTTTCAAATGATAACATGTTTAGTAGACACTCTTATGATTCCACTGTAACATCCTAAAAACTCATTACCATCGGTTTGTGTTGGATTATCGATAAGCTACCAGCACAATGAACATATTATTCGTTGTCAAAAATGAATCAAGATCTCTGAATCGTATTAATAAACAGAGATTACGAAGTATCGATGAAACGATCTCAGAATCGTTTCTAAACCAGAGTTGTGCAGAATTACAATTGAATTACTCCAGAATTATAATTACAAAGTAATTAAATTAAATTGTAATTCAATTATGTTGTAATTTATAATTCAGATATTCATTCAATTAAATTACAATGTAATTCGTAATTGCAATGGAGCACAATTATAAAATACATAGTAATTGAATTATGAAAAATGAAGTAATAGGCAAGAAGAGGTTGAAAAATCCATGTAAAGGTTTCAAACAGAAGGAATTTATTACTTCAAAAATCCTTCTGGCAATCGTCATTTTAGTCAAAAAGGAACCTATTTTCAACATTTCATCAAATTCTGAGAATGGACGTAAACGGAAACACAGCCCATGAAATACTGTTCTCGAAATAATAGTGAATATTTCGAGATGAAATAATTGTTCTCGGCTCGGATATATCGGTGTGAACACCACACATTGACTCGACAACCGCGTCTCTTTCTTTCCAATACGCCTTTCTTCGTTGCGTTCGAAACTTTCATCGTCGATTACACCACTAAATACAGTTGAAATTATATTGTGTTTGGTACCATTTTGCATTAGAAAAATGCTACGAATATGTTGGCGAAAGTTCCATAAAATAATAATGAAAAATAAAGAAGATTAAATATTGGTGTTACATTGTGAAGAAAATGATGTCACTGCGGGAATACTGTCCGTGCAGAACTCGGCTGTTCGACAGTAAACCCGCGGTTACTGTATATGAAAGGAAAATATATCGCAAGTTCTTCCAAGTTCTGAGCTATAATTTGGAGAGCTGTATTTTTATTATATTATATTTCAATTACACAATGTATTTCAATTATACTGTAATTCTATTATATTGTATTTCAATTATATTGTATTTCAAGTATATTGTATTTCAATTATACTGTAATTCAATTATAAATTGCATTTCAATTATATTGTATTTGAATTACATTGAATTTCAATTACATTGTGTTTCAATTATATTGTATTTCAATTACAAATCTGATTAAAATACTAACCTAACCCGTTTTCGTCTCAGCGTCAGTCGAAGCTAAGATTTCGATTAGTAAAGAGCTTCCTCCCGCGCCGTGAAATAAAGAATTGTTTTATTTCAAAAGTATGTATCAGTGTGTATTCATTAACACCCATATCCAATAGTTTGTTAGTTCGAGTCTTACGATTTAATGAAAAAAGGGCGACACCTTTGTACAAGTCTGTAAACTCAACAATTTTGAAGGTACCGAAAAATCCTTCAAGATTCATTCATAGGTAACCAGAGGCTACAACATCATATTCAAATTTGAGCAAGATCCAAACCATTACTCCAAAAGGTGTCCGATTTCGCGTGGAATGGCCCTTCTGCTTGTAGAAAATTGCCACTCGGTTGCTCGTGCCATGGATTCGGATAGACCCGTACACAATAAGCTAACGATGCAAATGGGTTAACAACAAGGTCCAAAGCTAACAGCACGGAAAGTAGCTACTGGCCAATGAGATCCCGTGGAATCGTGTCCCGGTCTCCGTACAAGCTCGCGGCTAGCCCCGTCCGCTGTCCTCGTAGAAAGGGAATAGGTAAAGCCTGGGAAACTCGCGGTCCTCGTTCGGAATAAGATTATCCGCGCAATATTGGATAGTAGCTAGCCCAGAAGAGGCGAGTAAGCAAAGAGAGAGAGAGAGAGAAAGAGAGAACAGAGAGAGAGGGAGGAATTAATAATGGTTCCTTGGCTGTTTGCTCGATTTTGTCCGGCGCGCCGGCGTCGGCGTCGCGTCGGAGAGATTTAAATTTTCAGGCGAGCGCAGTGGAGGGAATAACGTCGGACCCGGTGGCAGATTCCGGGAAACGGGACGGCATTTAGGCCAACGCGGATCTCCCGCGGGTGAGAGGTCGCAGCGTCGCGACGCCTCGCGTCGGCCGGAAATCGCCGGGAAAAATTGCATCGCGCGGAACAGGAACAGGAGCGGGTCGGTGCACGTATGCCTCACCAAATTATTACTGACCCGTAGAGAGTGGCTCCCTTTACGGGACGCGCTCTCACGTTCGACCTATTTTCCGGTCCACAATACATTTCCGCGATATACAAGCCTCTATCCCTCCACCCCCACGCTCGACTGTGCCCGATCTTCGCGAAAGCGGATACGACCGCAGTATTTCACAGCGTCTCGGATCATCTATATTAATGCGTTCGCTGCGTCGCCGTTTATTTGTCACTCGCATAGCTCGAGTTCTCCGGCAGCCGAGCAGGCCTCGTCCAATCTCTGGGACCGGAACCGGTGCCGCTGAATTCAAAGCCGTGGACCAGTCGAAGTCGGAAACCGGAGCAAACACGGAATTGTTTATTGTTTTATGCAAGAGCGGGTGAGGTGCCAGCTGTTCACTTGCCCGCCGATTCCTGCCCGCTGGTCATTTTATTCGACCCTCATGCTTTATGCATTTCCTGGTTTCAATAAATATATCAAGTTGGAGGGAAAGTTCTGTCGTGTTTGAACCCTTAGCACTTAATCGGCGACTCTGAGGCGCCGTTAAAAGTTGCTGCGCTATTCTTCAAATATTGTTCGCATCGTTAAGGGTGTTCTGGAGGTACAGTGGGAGACGAAAGTACAAGAAATTCGAAATCCATCAATATATTGGCAATGAAAGCCATTCATGAGTATATTTTGCATTTAAAAAGGTTTCGTGTAATTAGTGAATTTCATGTTATATTTATTTTTTAATCAAATTGCATTCATATTATAAAAAATTGTAAGTGACTTTTGCGAATAATTGTACCCTCTGATCGTAGCTATATTCAGTGGTCTACACAGTTGTCGCGTTTCCATGCTAAGGAGAAGGCAAAACGATAAATTTGACGTTTTGTAATAACAGTTCATAATTTTTTGCTCTGTAACTGTTTAGTGAATCCTAATCAATTTTGAACATAATTAATTACAAAATTGGAGTTTCCAGTTGCGTTTTTTCAAGGTTTAAATAGGGTTTGAATTGGAATTTTATGAATTCTCCATAAGAAGACGTGTTAAGATGTGCAAACTTTAGGTTGCTATAATTCTTAAACGGTTTTAATAGAAAAAACACAAGCAAAATGTAATCCGTGACGTAACAAATTTAAAAACGCACGAGCATTACAAAAATTTAGTTTGTAGTATTTGATCGAACCGTGGCGCCGAGAACATTATTCAATTTTCAAAAAAAGAGCGATCGAGAACAATTTTTCATTTATTCTATAATTAGCCCAGACGCGGTCTAATAACACTGTCTAACAGCCAAAAAGTATTTCGATTCCCACTATACGATTCTTATACAGGGTGAATTCGATAAAGCAGGACACCTAAATATCTCCGTTACTTTTCGTTGTACAAAAAAACTTCGTAGGACAAAGTTACACTGTTTGAAGGGATACATATAACGGTGTAAGGGAAAAAAATTTTCAAGGTCATTTTTATGAAATTTCAAGGTTATCGATGTTTTTGTAAAGGGAATGAGGTATTTTTTAATACATCAATCGATGCAGCTGGACATTCGTTATAAAAAAGTATTAACCTATGTATGTCGAAAAGTTAGTAGTTCACGAGACATTTAGATTTAAATAACTGTAAAACACCATTACAGTCGTACTAAGACGTTACACAAGTAAGTAAACACTAACGCCTTAGTACGACTGTAATGGTATTTTGAAGTTATTTAAATTGAAATATCTCCTGAACTACTAACTTTTCGACATACATAGGTTAGTACTTTTTTATAAAGAATGTCCAGCTGCATCGATTGATGTATTAAAAAATACCTCATTCCATTTAAAAAAACATCGATAACCTTGAAATCTCATAAAAATGACCTTGACATTTTTTTCCCTTACACCGTTATATGTGGCCCTTCAAACAGTGTAACTTTGTCACACGAAGTTTTTTTGTACAACGAAAAGTAACGGAGATATTTAGGTGTCCTGCTTTAACGAATTCACCCTGTAGAGTTTTTCGCGCTGATTCCAAATCTGTCCTTAATTTTTCTCCTAGACGTACAGTTTTTGAGAAATTTGAGTTTAAAAAAAAGACATATTTTTCAACTTTGAACAAATATTGTGATGTTATTATAAAAGATATTGAATTGTTCTTTACAGCAAAAGATTCTGTAGACTTTCCCGAATACAGCGATATCCAATATTAATACATTATGATTGTTTAAACATATGTAAACAATGATTAAAGACGGAGAGACACCACTTTTGTACCAATTTTTGCGGATATTTTTGAATTTATCTAAAAAATAAGGGTCCAGCGGGAAATCGAACTATACCACGCAATAGAGCAGACTCTGCTCTATCTGCAGACACTCAGCTCTATCGCGTGGTATAGTTCGATTTTTCGCTGGACTCTTATTTTTTGAGATAAATTCAAAAATATCGTCAAAAATTGATGCAAAAGTGGTGTCTCTCCGTCTTTAATGATCGTTTAAACATGTTTAAACAATCATAATGTATTAATATTGGATATCACTGTATTCGTGAAAGTCTAAGGGGAATCTTTTGCTGTAAAGACCAATTCAATATCTTTTATAAAAACATCACAATATTTGTTCAAAGTTGAAAAACATGTCATTTTTTCAAACTCAAATTTCTCAAAAACTGTACGTCTAGGAGAAAAATTAGAACAGATTCGGAATCAGCGCGAAAAACGGTATAAGAATCGCATAATGGGAATTGAAATACAAAAATAAAGTTGGAATTTGTTGGACAGTGTAATTACCCCAGAAATTGTTTCGAGTATCCTGCAGCTTTTAGAAAGACCGCGTCCGTAATCTGAGGGATGTCATCACCCCTGTAACGTGAACGACGGCCGAAAAGTAATATTTTTCGTCCACGTTCCCCCGCCTAGGTTAGAGTAGTTGGCGACGGGGTTTTGTCGCAAAATATTTAAAAAGCTGAGCGGCAAATATTGCCGGTGAATGTTTGCGGACGACTTCGCTGCGTCGAGTATCAGAATTGCGATTCGACTACGGCACGGGATGCGAGTGCACCGGCTGCAGAATCCTCGCGGGTACAGCGGGTACGACATTGGAAGGCGGGCGAGTCCGTAAGACGAAAATAACGGGAAAGGTAAACGCGAGGAATTAGCAGAGGCGGAACGGTAATTCTGTTTGCGTTGATTTTCCTCCGGCAGACGGCTGCGGCGCGGCGGCGGCTGTTCGAGAACAGGAGAGAGGCCGAGGATATTCCGCGTCGCATCACGACCAAGGAAAACAGAAGCGGAACGACAATCTCGCGTGATTCGATTAACGAGTATAGACCAACGAAGCTATATAGCTAATCAGCGTGCAAGAGACGACACCGATGCACTACGTTTCAATAAAAACGAACAGGCGACACAGTCTTTATTCTAATCGACTTTGCGCCATCCAAGGCGATCCGAGCTGCTCGCGATCATTTGACTCACCGCAAAATGGCAGCGCGTGCCTTTCCAGTGACGATTTATCGCACGTTGATCGCAGGGAAGGCCTCAATATTTATAATATGTCGTCACACGGTTCTACGAACCAGCTTCTGTATCGGATGGAGGACTGACAATGAGAGCCTTCTCTTGCTGTACACTGTGCCAGGTTTTTTTAACGCTAAACCGACCATCCATTCGACTTTGAAAATGCAAAAATAATTGACCGAGAAGCAGATTTACACCAAAGGATATTATTAGAAACAATTCACATGATTAAACATCGTAGCGTAAATCTTATGTACGAAACCCCTAAGATACATGAATATTACACAACATTACTGAACCAGTCATGTGGTATGATGAATTTTCTAAACAAATTTCTGACACAGCTTCATTGCCTCAATTAACACATACAAATATACGGTGTGTATAATATAATGAAATTGAATGTTAATTAATAATTACCATATTGTAATATGGTAAGAGAGCAGAAAAATGAGGACTATATTGGCTATGTGTGATTTTGAATTTAGCGCCAAATTTCGATCTACGTATTAACGATCGATATGAAGTTAGGTTCGTTTATATATGTCTTATTGATTCAAGTTATACATCATTACCAAGTACATTGCCACAGCACCAACACGTGTTTCTCTAAAACTTTACAATATGAATTATTACTTTATTTTGCACTAAGCAAGTAAGTAGCTTTTTTCTCACATTAGTTTAAATCCACATAAACTGAAAAGTTTTCTTGCATCAATTATTATTTTACAGACGCAATTCTTTAAAGATTTCTTGAGAATGATCTAAATAAAGATCGAAATGTTGAAATAGGGAGTTTGTGAAAATTTGCAAATAGTGTTTATTCTTAATACTTGATCGAATCAGTGCGCCGAAATCATTAATAATATCGTTTTGAACAACAATATACGATCGAAAACATAAGGAAACAGCTAAATCTACCGATTCTTAAAAGTAACTGGTACATGTTCCCTTATGAAAATGACAGGATTGATTTTATTTAGACTTTGCGCAGCTTCTATTGTAATACTAGGTCATTCAGAAAGTTCGTAGCCTAACAATGAAATGACACGAAACAATGAGTCAACCATCTCTGAAATGATTTTCCTCGAAACCCGTAAAATCGTCATCTTCGACTGCTATAGCTTCTTCATTCGATAAAAAACGCCTGCCACATAGACATTTTTTGAGGTTTCGGAACAAAAGGAAGTTAGAGGGGGCCAGGTCTGGTGAATATGGTGGATGCTGCAACAATTTATAGCGTAACTCCTTCAATTTGGCCATTGCAAGAACACCTTTATGAGCCGGTGCATTGTCCGGGTGAAAAATGAGTTCTTTCTTCGCTAATCCAGGTCTTCTTTCCCGAATTTGTGCATCCAGTTGATCCAAAAGATTTCGGTAATACTCTCCCGTTATTGTCTTCCTGGTTTTAAGGTAATCAATTTAAAAAACTCCTTTTGCATCCCAAAAAACGGGTGCCATGACATTCTTTATCGATTTTGACCACTTTGGCTGGTTTGGAGCTGAACAACCGGGCAGCAGTCAACTCTGCGGTTTGTTGTCGCAATGCAGGATCATAGTGGTGAACCCAAGTCTGATCCATGGTTAGAAATCGACGCACAAAGTCAGTTTTATTTTTTTGTAACGCTCCAAATGTTTTTGAGAACATTTCACGCGAATGTGTTTTTGATCCGAATTTAACGAATGAGGCGCCCATCTTGTCAAATAGCTTTCTCATACCTAATTCATTAGTTAAAATCTCATGAACTGATCCAGTTGAGATGCCTGTGGCCTCGGCTAAATCAACCGCAGTTAGTCGGCGATCTTCCAAAACCAAATCCTGAACACGATCAATCATTTCTGAAGTGGCTGCAGTTCTTGGACGTTCTGAACGTGGATCATCATTAATGCCTGTACGACCATGTTTAAATAGAGCAACCGATTTTTTTACCATTGCATATGAAGGTGCACTGTCCCCTAACACATTCACCATATCATCAAAAATTTCCTTTCCGCTTAATCCTTTTTTATACAGGGTGTTTCGTCTAAAACAGGACACCAAAATATCTCTTCAGGTTATTGTGATGCAAAAAATGTTTGTTACGTAACATCTGGCATGAATATTTTTTTAGAAGGTCATTTTTTTCGGATTTATCAAGGTTACCGATGTTTTTTGATACATAACTACATTTTTATTTTATTGCATCGGGTAACTGATCGAAAAATACATTCAGATATTTATAAAAACATAATCGTGAAATGACCTTGATCTTCGAAAATTGGCGTTCCTTTGCGCGGTCTATCTGTTCAGGCTATTGTGGTGCCATAAATACTTGTTACGTAATGTGCATATTATCAGTAGACCAAATATCTGGCAAGAATATTTTTTCCAAAGGTCATTTTTTGTCGGAGTTATCAAGGTTACCGATGTTTTTTGATACATAACTACATTTTTATTTTATTGCATCGGGTAACTGATCGAAAAATACATTCAGATATGTATAATAACATGACCTTGAAATGACTTTGATCTACGAAAATTAAAGTTTTACCTTCAGATCAAGCTCAAGGTCATGTTATTATACATATCTGAATCTATTTTTCGATCGGTTACCCGATTCAATAAAATAAAAATGTTATGTATCAAAAAACATCGATGACCTTGATAACTCCGAAAAAAATGACCTCTTGAAAAAATATTCTTGCCAGATATTTGGTCCATTCACAACATGCTCATTACGTAACAAATACTTTTTGCATCGCAATAACCTGAAGAGATATTTTGATGTCCTGTTTTAGATGAAACACCCTTTATAAATATTCAATGACTGCACGATTTTCCAAGATTTCTATTCTTCTAACCAAAGCAAACACGTCTACCTTAATCAGCTGCCTGAAGCAAGAGCTACATATTTGACAGATCGATTTGGAATGTATGGTATGTTCACATCAAGGCCGGATGTTTTCAACAACGATATGTTTTTGCTGCTACCAATATCATCGATGTGTCAAGCTACGAACTTTCTGAATGACCTGGTAAGTGTGCTCCACTAAAGATATCTATACAATCGTTTCTTATGAAATTCTTTTTATTATATCAATAATCGCAAAAGGAAAAATCTGGAATCGGTCGTTTTGACCGGTGATGGCAGGTTTAGTGTTAAATAAAACGCCTGAGACCACGTTTCGATTGAATATTACATGCGTCCAGAACATGCGTGGCAAAAGTGTGTACGTGTTGAAACAGCAGAAAGATAAATGGGGTTTGTTAAAGTTAAAATTATTAGGTCGGAGGGAAAGTTTTTTCGTATTTCAAGAAAAACATACATTTAAAAACATACAATTTCCTGTTTCCCAATCACATTCTTGGTTTACAAGCAAAATCACCTGCTAATTTAAAATGTTACAGAACTCTTCCTCCAATCTAATAATTGAGGAGGAAACAAATTTTCATTTGGTCCCCATACCTCGTAAATGATGCAATACATTTTGCACGAAGACTTGCCATTAATTAGTGAGGATCGAAGTGTTTCTCATCGGAATGATTTCAAGTTGCAAGACAATTTAGAATGAATATTTGGTGTCGTTTCCATGAGCAACGGTCGTGAAAACCTGTCGTCGGTGCGTTAACGAAACAATCGTGTGTAGATTATAAGCAAGGGTATATACGACACATTGTGCAGCAGTGTTCCGGAAGAAAAGCCGCAATATCTCACGCGCCCTTAGGGCGTTTCCCTTCTGCCAGTGGCTAATTGAACGTGTCGCGGCAAAATTGTTGTCGTCGACCCGAAATTATCATATCACACGCTTTGCCACTTTCGACGGAGCGATTTGGTCGGGCGAGAGCACCGTCGGAGAATGAGAGAAAAATATCGTATAGGCAGCAAGCAGAGGAGCGTTTGAACCGAAACGTAGATTCAGCAATTGAAACTAGAGGTGGGAATCTGGGATCAAAGGTGCGGTTAATTAACAGCGCGATCAGCAGTTTCGATAATGAACCCCGAAACAGCGTCGGAGCGAGGCGGCATTAGCGCGATACCCGCGGAATTAACGCCGAGGCGGGAGAGACGGTGTCCCGGTAGTATTTCCGTTTCAGATAAATTCGAGGAGGGAGCGCCAGCGACGGAATTCCTGCCGCGGGCCGGAAGTCTAAGCGAAAAGTGCTCGGATGATGCATCCTCGAGACTCGTGTTCCCTGCTGGGGCGAGAGGAGGACAGGGGGAGCCAGGAGATGCAGGAAAGAGAACGTAGACGACGACGACGCCTCGGAAAACCCGTCTCAACGGAGAAAGAGTCGGAGAGAGAGAGAGAGAGAGAGAGAGAGAGAGAGAGAGAGAGAGAGAGAGAGAGAGAGAGAGAACGAGCAGACAGCTGCAGGCACGCGCGGCCGCTGCATCTCGCGGATCGAGGAAATCCGAATGCAGGCTGCTTGGTCGAGTTCACCGTGTCCTATGTATATCTGCCTCCGTTTTCCACGGGACGCGAGGCGACCGTCTGAATGGCCCTTAAAATGGCCGTGTAATGCGTTCCTCGGTCGTTTTCGCGATCCAGATGCCGATTTTTCCACGGTCGATCGCCTATTCGCCCTGTTCTCTCGTTTCCCTAGCAGTCGAATAACTTTCGAATTAAACGAGGATTAGATAAGCGCCCGTGGGACCGTCGTGGGCGGTCCTTCAGCCAAAGATCCCGCCCGTTTCTCTTTTATATTTCCCGTTTCACAGCCACAGACCTACTTGGAATCCTTGAAAAATTCTCCACTACAAACAATTTTATATTTTAGACGGTTTTCACGAATTGGAAGGCAATAGAAAACCGGGAATCGCGCTAACAAAATGGTGAATCTAGATCGCGGGATGGTCTTCGTGGAGATTCAAACGGTAGCGATTTTATCATCGCGAGATCCCGCCTGTTTCTCTTTTATATTTCCCGTCTCACAGCCGCCAAACTATTTGGAATCCTTAAAAAATTCTCCACTACAAACATTTTCATATCTTAGACGCTTTACATGGATCGGAAGACAGTGGAAAACCGGGAATCGCGCTAACAAGATCGCGAGTTGGCCGTCGGGGCAGTTGAAGCTGGGGAGCGATTTTATCATCGAATTTCGACGGATTCCATTCGACACCGGTGTTTCCGAGTCCAATTTTTCAGGCTCGCATCTCTCCGGCGATCTTCGGGGAATCTAGGGAACCGGTTGCGCAACAAGATGGCGACCGCGAATCGGGAAACGGCAGCGCGGAGAGCCATTCTCTCGGGTTTCGTCGCGCTCGGTTCTCTTTTATTCGCTGATCTCCATTCTAATACAGCTACGCCGCTGAATCCATTCGAGTCGAGTCGAGTCGCGTCGCGTCGCGTCGCATCGCACCAAGCCCGAACATTGAGTGGAGCAGAGCCGAGCCCGGCGAATGCAATCACGCGCATACGTGGCGTCGAATGCCTTCTAACCCAGAATCGCAGACATCTCGCCGTTGGGATACCGCACGATGCGCGATTTCCATCGCTCTGTGCCTTGTATTCGCGCGACCCGCTCGTCGAGCGAATTCTCCTTCGCTGAAACCCGCACGGACGCGGTTCACGAGATCCACGATACCCACTTTTCGCGCACCGCGTTCGCCGAGAATCGTCCACGTAGTTTTTAACCGGGAATTCGCAAGAAAAAATTGAATAAACAAACCGTTCGTGGAAGCGTGATCTTTCTCGCTTGCTCTACTTTTTCGTGACACGCAAATTTTTCCAAGCACCACATTAAACATCATTAACACGTTGCAATTTTCTTCAGGTCTACAATTAGTATACCTGTATTTTCGTTCGTGATTAAAATGGGAGGTCGACGCGAACGCGTGATTCTTTCTGGAATATAAATTGTATCGCGGTGCGATCGATTCCGGGTCCCGCGAAGCAAAGCAAAAGATGGTGACGACATCTAAACAAATGAAAGTCCACCGCGACACAGGGTCACAGCCGATACGGTTATCGTTAATCCGCGATTTTCCGTAACGACCGCATTCCACGGATATCGCGGATTATTTCAATTACCGTCACCCTCCATTTGTCTCGATTTCTTTCGCGCTTAAAGTCCGAGCGCATTTTTCTCGCTCCCCGGGCCATCGATATCCTCCTCTCTTCCTCTCTGTGTGGAGAGCGCAATTCCCCTCGATGAAACGTTCAAACGGAATCGTTTGCGAGATAAAATGGCCGACAATTTTTCCCGATGGATGACCAGCACTGATCCTCCGTTCCGTGTGTATGCGCGTGTGTGAATACTATTCCGAGAGGCGGGAATTTAAACAAAAATTACTAAACGGAAACCCTGCGCGCGGAAATATTTGGCCGAACGAGTTTTTTATTGGGAACACGGACGAGGACGACGGTGTATGTGCAATTCCGAGCATCATTTTTCAGTTTCGCGAGCCATGGGATGTCGAATTGCCGAACGCAGGGGCTCCGGACGCGAAGGCGCAACAGATTCCGGCGAAATCGTGCTGGGAAAGTTTCTTTTCCGATAGCGACGCCAGTTGAAGATGATTCAACGACTGGACCCCGTCGGACTTAAATAGAGACACAGATTGCGGCTGAATCGCTTCCTGCAGTCTCTACAACCTCTTTGTGTGTAAATTTTATAAACGCCGTTATTGTCGTTTCGGTTCTTAGCTTGCATCAGACGGGTGCTTTACGAATTAAATTGGGTGTAGCGAGAGTCCACTCAACACACCTAAACAATTGGATTGTATACATTCGTAACAAAAATTGGACGGTCGAAATTCAAACAGTTACGGAAAGAAGATTTTCGTGAAAAAATCTGTAGCTAATCGACACCTTCTTCCGATAAAAAAATGTCTACAACTAATTCTCCATTTAGCGTGGCATTCCCGAGATTTCTAAACGCAGAGCACACCTATCGCTGTCTGATTACACTGTCCAACAGCCAGAAAGTATTTCGATTCCCACTATGCGATTCTTATAGAGTTTTTCGCACTGATTGGGAATCTGTTCTTAATTTTTCTCCTAGACGTACAGTTTTTGACAAAATTGAGTTTAAAAAAAGACATATTTTTCAACTTTGAACTATTTTCAATTTATATTATAAATATCATGTATAATAACATCCCAATATTTGTTCAAAGTTGAAAAATATGTCTTTTTTTTAAACTCAATTTTCTCAAAAACTGTACATCTAGGAGAAAAATTAAGAACAGATTCGAAATCAGCGCGAAAAACACTATAAGAATCGCATAGTGGGAATTGAAATACAAAAAAAAAATACAGTGGTACCTCGGTATAGGTCTGCTTTGGAGCAGAGTAGAGCAATAATCAACTAATATTTAAAAATGACCAATAGTCTTTTTGAATGTTAGTCATAGCAAAATAGTCATTAGTCAAAACTTTTTGATTAGTTAGTGATAACTAATTAATAATATTAATGTATGTCAATCGCACAATAGTGACTGATGGCTAAAGATTGATGACTGATCATCAACTACTAATTCACTAATAAGCAGTAGCTAACGATTACGTAGAGCTGTGACTAACTACAATATTTGCCATTTAGTTATCACTAACTAATCAAAAAGTTTTGACTAATGACTATTTTGCTATGACTAACATTCAAAAAGACTTTATTAGTATTAGTAATTTTTAAATATTAGTTGATTATTGCCCTACTCTGTTAAGGAATATGTCCAATTCGGAATACGTCCTGTTTTGGACGTGGCAAATTTCACTCCGAGTACGACATAAATTTTGTGTAATTTTAAAATAATTATCTCAGAGGAAAAATTAAATTAATAATCAATTACATTAGGAGTTGATGTATTATTAACTGACTCCAATTCAAAACAGAGTGGAGGTATTAAAAAGATTTCAGGCCACCAGAGTATTGGTTTCGTCTTAACAAGATAATCAAAAGAAGAATGAAATTTTCATTTGGCTCCCTTGTCTTCCAATCAATGCAAACGTTTTTCATTTTGCACAAATATCCGCAGTCTACTGAATATGCTAGTAAAGACAGTCGAACCAGCTGAGCCTAGTGAAAAGCGACAGAAAACAAAACTATATAAAAAGAACTGTTTAAAAACCACGCTTATATTAAAATGCACTAAAAAGGAGAAAATAATTTTTTTAAACATTAGTGACTATAAACAAAAGCGTGGACTACTAAACTATATTGACGTAGTCTCCGTGGGCACTCCACGCTTTTATTTATAGTCACTAATGTCCAAAAAAATTATTTTCTCCTTTTTAGTGCATTTTAATATAAGCATGCTTTCTAGAAAGTTTTTTTTTATATATTTTTTTATTTTCTGCTTTTTAGGCTTTTTTAAATGGAACGCAAGATATAGTAATACCGGTATGAAATATGTAGTAAGATATAGAAACACGCGAGACAGAATGAGGGGATGACTCCGAGAGACGACGTACGTCTCTTGATGAAGTCCGAGCCATACCGGAGCCATACGCACCACACCACTCTGAGCTCCTTCGGTGCGAAGTGGGCCAGTGGAGTGGGGATGGGTCGGAGTAAGAACGCGTAGTAGAGTAGGGAGCACTGGCGCACGGAGTGGGGATCGCTGAACGCGATGACGTACTACTGAGCGTCGCGCGGTGAGGTGTGACGATTAATAGTAAAATTTTGTTTTCTCCTAGACGCACAGTTTTTTTTAAATTTGTTTTTTAATATTGGATTATCATCTAGTTCTGAGATATGTTTAAAGTTTCAAATCTCTAGCTCATCGGAAAGTGGTTTAAACTTCAATTACAAGATTTGACGGATGCAACGACAACTCGCCAATCTAATATAAGCGTGGTAAAAGCACCAGAATGGCAGGTTTCATTGCAAGAGGACTCTTCTTCCACAGAATATTTTTATTATTATTATTATTATTTATTTAACGTCGCATCGACTGCTATGGTCATTAGCGACGGTTCCACAGAATAGAAAATCGTTCGTTTCTTTTTGTTTAAATTTAAAAATCTATCATAAAATCTCATTCTTTATTTATGTGCTTAAACAGGACACATAATATCAATAGGAGTTTTTTTTATACATGAGAGCGGATTAATCATTTTTACATTACTTCTTATAGGGAATGTTGGTTTGGTATACGTCCCATTCGGTATAAATCCAAGCATCAGGAACGGATTAAGGTCGTGTACCGAGGTACCACTGTACTTTAAGCTTGCGCGCGCGGGCGCGTTCGACAGACGAAGTAGCGCGGAAAGTCGCGTTCGCCAACGAAAGAGAAAATCGTGCCGGAATGCGACAGGAGTTTGAGGGGGAGCCCGGGGCGGGGGAGACGTCGAAAAGTGCTCTTTAATTACGCTCAAGTTCAACGTTTCGCCGTAATTAAACGAGTGCCGCGATAAATGAACGGAGCAGTGTTTCGCTCGCGGCGCGGCGGGTCTCTTTTCCGTGAATGAGAAGTAATCGCCGATTCATAACCGGGTCTCGGCGTGCCGCGATACTCGTTACTATCAAACGGGAGAGTGGATGGGGGTCGCCCGAAACAACACCGTATTTCATGGAATTAATCGAACGTTTCGCCGAACCGACGATGAATTTCATTCTCGGCCCGTTTCGTTTTATTCGTTCGCGTTCCCGCGGTTGTACATTTAAATCGCGAAATTATTATTCTTATCGTCTCCATCGCTGCGGAATTAATAACGCACGCGTTCTCCGAACGGTGGCTCAGAGAGCAATTGTAAAGATATTCATGAATTGATTTACCAGAAAAGAGTCATGGAAATTTACGCACACGCATCGAAACTTTAAACGGAGATATCTTACAAGCACAGATATAATCCTAAGAAAACAAAGATAGCACCGATCAAATTACAGTTATAAGTGCAAGCTTGGAGGTTGAAGCGCAAGGTTTATGGGAGCAAAACGAGCACTTCGTTCGTCGAAATTAATATTAAAATCAGACCTCCGTTCGTGGATTTTCACGGAAGGAAATTCAGCAAAATATTGTCCGTATAATTCGATTCGGCAAGGGTTGATTTTCGAATATCATTGCGCGATTCGATGGGGCTGCTGATTCTTGCTCGAGCACTCTCGCCGTTCTCTGCGCCGTGAAATCGAGATAAATTGGCCTGGCGCGGCGATGCGCGGCCATTCGCGAGACCGCTTCCCAACAGATTTCCGAATGAAATTATTTTTGATTCTGATGCTCGAACGGCGAGCCACTCGTCTGGTTCACAGCGGAAGCCACTTGCACGGAGAGGAGTGTTACTCGATTTATAACCGCTGAATCGATCCCGGTTGATGAGCACATATTAAACCGGGAACGCTAAACGTTACGAGCCAGTTTCAAGTGACTCGAGACGTTCTGGGTTCCGCTCGGTGAGTTCTGCTCGAACTCGGAGAGCGCTCGGCAAGCGCGAAGATCGACGAGAAACGCGAATCGATCTCCGTGTTCTCGGGGAACCATCCTGGCGAAAATATCACGGCGAAATATCAACTCACGTTAGAGCTGTTCGAGCGACTACGCCCGCTGCGATTAAATTCCGCGTCGCGTGAAATGTGGGATCGATCAATTCCGGACGACAATTGCTATCGATACTGTTCCATGTTTCCCTCAAATGTACCACGCTGTACCACGAATACCGTATTCTTTATTTTACAAATGCGACGTGAGAATTTATGCATTTATGACAAGAACGAGTAGATCAAATTCGAAACAGTGAAGATATTCCGATGACTTACTAAGACTATTAGGAAAAGAAATAACACTGTCCAACAAATTTCAACTTTTTTGGGGGATTTCGATTCTCACTATGCAAATGTTATAGAGTTTTTTGCCCTTCGGAATGAAGCTGTCCTCAATTTTTCTCCTAGACGCACAGTTTTCGAGAAATTTGAGTTTGAACAAATGACCTATTTTTCAACTTTGAACAAATATTGTGATGTTATTATAAAAGATAATGAATTAATCTTTACAGCAAAAGATTCCTTAGACTTTCCCGAATACAGTGATATTCAATATTAATAGGTTATGATTGTTTAGACATATGTAAACAATGATTAAAGACGGAAAGACTTTTGCACCAATTTTTGACGATATTTTTGAATTTATCTCAAAAAATAAGAGTCCAGCAGACTTTTATCTTGAGAAACCCCCCTTTGAAGTTTGAAACCTCGACGTTTTTACCGAACCCGAAAGCAAAATATCTTCGCCCGACATGAGCGCCGCGCCGTATCCCATGGAACGCCTCACAGTGTGGGACTTTTTGTCCAAATCGGAGACAAAATCAAAGAACTTTCGATAGAAATGAGGTAGAGCGATGAAATTTTTTGTAAATTAAAGCTGAAACTTGTCAGAATATAGGAAAAATAGGAAGATTATGGTACGAACGTTTTATAACCTTCAGAAAATTCGTTAAACAATTCGTTCACAAAAATCGATTTCTTGTAAAATCCTGAGGTCGTAGACAAATTTTGAGACCAGATTTAAAATCAGCGTGAAAAAATCTACAGGGAATGATGTGCAGCATGCTAAACAAAATTTTTCCGCCCGTGTTATTGAAAAAATCGCAATTTTCTTGAAATTGTGAGAGTTTAACGAATTTTCTCAAGTTTATAAAACGTTCGTACCATAATCTCCATATTTTTCCCATATTCTGCCAAGTTACAGCTATAATTTAAAAAAAATTTCATCGCTCTACCTCATTTCTATCGAAAGTTCTTTGATTTTGTCTCCGATTTGGACGAAAGGTTCCACTGTGCGCCGTATCCCGTGAAACGCCTATTCTAGTGGTAAGCGCCACTGGCGGCAGCTCATGTCGGGCGAAGATATTTTGCTTTCTTGTTCGGTAAAAACGTCGACGTTTCAAACTTCAAAGGGGGGTTCACAAGATAAAAGTCTGCTCTATCGCGTTGTATAGTTCGATTTTCTGCTGGACTCTTATTTTTTGAGGTAAATTCAAAAATATCGTCAAAAATTGGTGCAAAAGTGGTGTCTCTCCGTCTTTAAACATGTTTAAACAAACACAATGTATTAATATTGGATATCACTGTATTCGGGAAAGTTTAAGGAATCTTTTGCTGTAAAGACCAATTCAATATCTTTTATAATAACATCACAATATTTGTTCAAAGTTGACAAATATTTCTTTCTTTAAAACGCAATTTTCTCAAAAACTGTACGTCTAGGAGGAAAATTAAGGACAGATTCGGAATCAGCGCAAAAAACTCTATGAGAATTGCATTGTGAGAATCGAAATCCTTTTTGGCTGTTGGACAGTGTAATTAGAAGTCTGCATATTATTACTGTCAGTGGTCGCAGTCTCTTTATCGAACGACATCGAGCCGAGAAAACGAATTCGTTGCCTCATAATTGTGCACAAGCACAAAATAAATTCAAAGTTTGAACCACGAATAAAATAAAGCAACCTCGAACCAGGCTCCCGGTTTACAAGAGGAACATTGCGGGGACGCCATGATTCAACTCTATAGAGCCTGATCCCGAAGGAAGCCATAAGCGGGATCGTCTAATTGCGCGCGAATAAATTAGCCTCCGTGCGCAGATCGACGGGGGATGGGGGACGGGGTGAAAACCGAGCGGATCTCCCAAAAGGAATAAGAAGCTGCCGTCCGTTGTTCCGGAAGAGGTTGTATCGGCTCGGTGGAAATCGTTCGGAGGACGAAGCCCCCCTTGGCCAACTGCTCCCTGTTTCCCGACGGTTCCCAGCGTTTCCGGTCCCCCGGAGAAGCGAAACGAAGGAGAAACTCCGACGGTGGCCGTTCAACCGAGAGAAACGATAATCGCGCCCTCGTTGGTCCCTCGTCGCGAGGTATCGAGCGCAACTCTGCAACACTGGCATCCACTTCCGGTTACGTTCGACCCCCATTGCCCCCTCCACCGTAGAAAACCCTCGGCAGGAAGAAAACGTTTACGATCCGGCCGGTAAACTGACGCGGACCACTCCGGCGCACCGATTTTACGAGCGAAGGAATCACGGTGCCGGAGCAACAGTAAAATGGATAAGGAAAGGTGAAATGGTCGAGGACAGCCTCTCTCTAGGCTGCGTCGCCAGGTGTGCTCGCCTCCAGGTGTTCACGACTCTCGTTTCGGCTGTCCAAAGCCTCCGGAGACTATGAACGACCACGCTACTTCAAATTCTTCGGAGATTACCCGCCGGAGAACACTAAGTGTTTCGCTGAATTTTAACGAGCCTCTGACGACTGCTACAACCGATTCGTGGCTACCTCTTAACCATAACAGGGGTAACAGTTTAACCCAGGACTAATCATTTTCAGCGTTGCAGTTAACTTTCGATAAAGATTTCTTGGTAAAGAAAACTATCCTTGCGACAGTGGAAGTCTTGATTAAAAATAAATCTTGATAAAATATTCTCGATTAAAAGAAAAGCAGATATGTACAGCTGGATAAGACGAATAGTCTCCGAGATAAAAATTCCTCAAATCCCTCTAATCTCGTATGCACCGTGTCGTACATCGTTCCGATACGGAATTCGATTAACATCCTCGCCGGAGAGCAATCGACTCGGAACGAATCTCGATCCTTCTGGGTTACTGGGAGAATTCGGCAAGTTTCGAGACTAGCGAAGGGCAGTCCGCAAAGGGTTGGCCGAGCTCTCGAGAACCAAAGGTCGCGGAACTCTCTCTTGAACACGCGACGAACACCACCCCCGTTCCTGCACCGAGCAAATACGTTCCGAGAGAGAACGTCGGACCGGTATACACGGTTGAAATGTAACCGTGGCCCAAGGCGAGTTAATTCCATGAAACGTCCCTGGAACGAGCGTGGGCAGGGAATGCAGTGGGAATCGAGAGGCGAGTCGTAAAACGTCAGTGTTTCTCAGCCGATTCTCCGGACCTACGGCCGTTCCTTCCACGAGAGCAGCTTCCGGTTGTAAACACGCGAACGAAAACAAGGAAAAGCTAGAACCAACATCGGTTCTTCACCGATCCCTTCCTGGTAACGATACTGCCAATATATTTAGCAGTAACATTTTGTTACGGTCTATCAGTCTATCTCGCGCGGGATGCTTTACTTTCTCCTTCGGCTCGTTCCGTTTAGTGCGATCATTTCGCGTCGTCGATCGCCAGTATTCCGACCAATTACCCGCAAAAATTGCTTCGCACGAGCTTCTATAATACATGTTCTTATTACCATCTCTCTTTATTTTACACTAAACCTATCGAGCTTTAAAAATGGCTGGCATGCGTTCCCTTATGAAGACGGTATCACAGAATCCCTACAGATTTTCTGTGATTTTTATTATGATATTTGTTTGGACAATTTCAATAATTAGTCACATATTTCTTGTTTCGAGATACTTAAAGGAAAAACACATTAACGCTAAATGAATTCCATATAATGTTGCAATAAAAAGTAGAAATTACATCGAATAAATTTAGTTTAAAGTAAAATGTGACGTGAAATAACTGATAAACTCATTTTCTTTTAAACTTTGACTTAGACCACTTTCATAATTATGTGCACATACTGAAAAATTCACGTTTCAGTTTCACGTTCGTTTCACAATTTGTACATTACGACGCTTAATTATAGCGAGAGCTAATGGGTTAATAAAAATATTACGTTGACGCGTAAAGTTGTCGCGTGTTTCAAAGAAAGGGTTGTGAAGCTGATACACTGGGTGTCGCAGATTGTTTCGCGGATGAAAATCGGCGTTAGGTGCATCAACGACGGCGAGAACACCGATTGCTCGTAGGGGCGTGGGTGGCGAAGGTTGTCCTCGCCCGAGAGGGGTTAAGGGAAACGTGCAAGAGTTTGGTTCGCGTGAAGCGTACTTCATTTTCTGGCCCGACCCTCTTTTTCCCACCGACATGATAATGGAAGCGCGGGCGCGGCCATTGTTGCGCGGATCCGAGCCGCCAATTTAATTTCCCTCGGCCAGCAGCGACTTCGCCGCCGCTTAATCTCCGATCCTCATCGTCCTCCTTTATCCTCGCCCGCTCGCTCCTACTCGCTTCCTACTCGCGCTTCTCTATCGACGCGATCTTAATGACGAAACTTGCAACGTCCCGGGATTTCGTAGCCGATCGAGGCCTTCGATGCGAATTTCGTGGATCCTTCCCGCATCGATCCGAGAATCAATTTATACTTTCCGGTATTGCAACAATTATACACGATAGGATAAACCTTCACGATCAAAATAAAAAAAGAATCGATCGAATCCGATGAATAATTCCAGAGATAGAAAGTCACAAGCTTGAAAGAGATTTGCATAGAACTTCTACAACTTTTTTATATTAAGGTTTAACGTCGCATCAACATCTAGGTCATTAAAGACGAACTTCTATTGTGTTTTTTAGATTTTGTTGAGGTGGTTAATATCTTTAAGGAATTCAATGGTGTTTGTTATATGCTTTTCGGATGTGAGGGCCGTGTTCTGGTTTACAAAATTTTATCCAGTCGAGATATAACACTTCGTTGTCACTTGATTGATGATGATATTCGAGATAAAGGCTGCTCTTTACTTTACCGGACTCGAAATTTGTGCCTTTCTCCTGCGAATTATGATGTATTTGGTATGTAATCCAGTAGATGTGTACCCGGCGCGGATGCAGATCGAAGTTTCGAACCTCTAGGATCAATAGTTGAGAAGCTATGATCGTTTAAACTTCAGCATATTTCCAGTTTCGCGGTCGTCACTACAAACCAATATGGAGGCGCCCTTATCTATCAAAAATGCTCAATTTTAAGCAACCATAGCTCCTCGACTATTGATCCTAGAGGATCGAAACTTCGATCTGCATCCGCGCCGGGTACAAATCTACTGGATTACATACCAAATATGTACATCGTAATTCGTAGGAGAAAGGTACTAATTTTGAGTCCGGTAAAGTAAATTTTACCCGAGATAAAGCCCAAGAGGATTTTTAGAAATGGAAGACGCTGTTCGAAGAGATTTTAGGGTGAATAGAAATCGCAGAGGACGCGAAAACGAAAGTTTCGGTAGTGATCGGCTCCCGCGCGGCCATTTCCACAGCAATTTCTATTCTATTCCCGTTGACGTGGCAATGGCGTTCAATTATAGACTGCAATATTGAGAGGCACGTTTTCCCAATAACTGTGCCGGCTCTATCAATATCTCCTCGACGCCGACGCCGACGCCGACGTTACGCGCCACCACGCCATTGCCTTGCACGCGAACCGTTCTACTATCAACTCCCTCTCTCTCTCTCTCTCTCTCTGCTCTTTTTAATCTTTTACCCCGTTTCCTTCTATTTCCCTCTCGTCGTTCGTCGTTTCGTAATTATATCGAGCACACACAGAGACCACGGTGTACCCTCGACGATAGAACGACGCATAATCGCCGCGTTTTCCTCCGCTCGTTCACTCGCGCGCTGGTTTTTCTTTTTTTGAAACTGCGCGGGGCCTCCGGATCGATCCATCGAGCCGCAGTTCGCCCGGCGGGATTATTAAATTTTTAACCGCTGGAATTAGCGAGTCCGGAAGCCCCGCGGCACCTCGAGGTTTTTACTATGATGAAATTTTATAACTCGGAGAGACCGTGGGAGTACTCGCTTCGTACCCGCTTCCAGTTTGCGGAGGCTCGACGCAGTATTAGATCGACGTTTCATCGAACGGCCAACTTTTTATTGCCGATCGAGCCTGTCGTTCAACTTTAAACGTCTTTCATTAGCCTCCGCATCGATCCTCCGTCGTCCCAGCGACCGAATTGCGGATCCGTTTCCACCGCAAATAGAATCGCCTCCGTTCCCCTCCACTCTTTCTTTCCCCTCTCTCAACTTTCTTATCCGGTGCGCCGCCGATGTTTGCGCAAACAAGCTAATCTTAACCCGTGAACGGCGTCGCGCAGTCTGGAAAACTCTCATTCATTCGATTTTTTTACGATTACTGTTCCCAGGCAAAGTACGCGAGAACCATCTTCTGCAAAGACGATTGCTAGACTCCGGGTCTTTATGCAAAATAAAAATGTTCTGCATTGATCGTGGCAAGCAGGAATAACAATAAAAATTGATTTCATTCCTTAACGACATTGTCACATTGAAAGCAACATTACAACATTCTTGAATTGTTTAAATCTTCCGCGCTTTCTTTATATTTTGTCCAATCAATTGTTTCGTGAACGCGTAAAGATCCGCAGTCTAGACATTACCAATGCCAATTTAGAAATAAATTATAGGGAGGGTCCTGACATCATTTGTAGTGACATTTTCCTTTGCAAAAATGGCGTCCGCGGCTTTGTTTAGGAGTTATTAACGAAAAACACGGACCAATCGAAGCGCGGCTACAGCGGATTGATTCTGACTCGGCCAACGACGACGCCACGCTAAGCGGGACCTGTCGCCGATTTCCGGATGTTGTAGGAATTTTGTGACAGCCTGTATACGTCCGGTGCTGGCAGAGAGGGGGTCACTTTTTCCCCTCGATTCGTGCTCCCTCCCCTCGTCTGACGACACTGGTCCACTCGTCCGCAAACGACTCCTCGCGTAGTCAGTCAGTTATTAACGAATGCTCTGTTGTTAGGCTAAATGCGCTCGATCGTCGTCGAAACTTTCCGATATTCGATACACCGCGCACCGGCAGCCGTCGAAACAATGACCGGCCCTGTCTGCCGAAGCTGAATGAATCATTTTCTGGCCTGGTGAATGGAAGTCGTTCGAGCGGCCCGTTATCTACGATCGCGTAACGCCGCGATCATTTTATTACGGTCGGCCGGTGGTTTCGCTGTTCCCGTTTCTTTCTGCGGCTTCTGTCTCGTCTTCCGATTCTCTTCAGCGTCTGGCGCGGTTTAGCCGCTCCAAATCCCGCGATATTTATTTTGCCACGTCCACTAGCTTTCGGCGCGAGTTGGTTTGTTGGATTTCGAGCTCTGTCGACTGGACAGAAGAATCCCGTTGACGGGTCGTCGTTGACCTTCGAGGAGGGCCTCCTCGGCGCATTCTCGCATCCGGAAATACCGGCTTCCAAAGAGCGGCATTCACGCTCGCGACCGCTTCTTCATCGACTCACTCGATACACGAACGAGCACCGATAGACTCGATCGAGAAGGTTTCTGAGAGGTCACCAGCAAAACCCCCGACCCTCCACATTCAACAACACCTCGTCCATTAACGCGGTTCCGATTCACGCGAAATTCCACTCGAAGAAGTTGCAGACGAAATTATGAATTTCTGCGCTATACATCTTGAGCAATTTTTATTTCACTCAGCACATTAACACCCTATCTACCGGTAACGACGGTATTAATAGGAACAGAAGATTAAAGATTTTCTTTCGCGTAATAATTTCGAACGAAATTATTAGATTACTCAATTGTTATTGTTCTTGCAAGATCTATTTAAAACGGTCCGTAGCTATGGACCGTAAACTTTGAAACATTATGAAATATACAGGGTGGTCCACGCAACTTGCACACCCATAATAACTTCCAAAGTATGCGTTGCACGAAAAAGTTTTGTATACGAAAGTTGCATGGTCTGAAGGGGTACATTACGTAGTGTATTTATTTTTTTTACAGGTGGAAGCGTTTCGGAGATTTGGAGGTTGACTTTGTTTTTTTAAATGGAACACTATATATTTTATACCAGAATGTGGAAGAATGTCGAATTCTGAGTGAGAACGTATTGACTTTCATTAGCCCTAAACCTAATAATTAACGAGTAAAATTTTCAGGAAATAAAGTGAAATTACTCGTTAATTATTAGGTTTAGGGCTAATGAAGGTCAATACTTTTTTACTCACTCAGAATACGACATTCTTCCATATTTTGGTATAAAAAATATAGTAATCCATTTAAAAAAACAAAGTCGACCTTCAAATCTCCGAAACGCTTCCACCTGTAACAAAAATAAATACACTACATAATGTACCCCTTCGGGCCATGCAACTTCTGCATACAAAAATGTGTGCAAGTTGCGTGGACCACCCTTATATTAGGTGTGCAAATAAGTTCTTTCCCCCTTTTTTTTACGATCATAATTTCTGACTGAATTCGAATTCCAGTAATGTCTCTATTGACGCTGAAGCCTCGGGGGGATTCGGTTGCGTCGGTCGTAGACGGGAAAAATGGGGGAAAGTCATCGCTAACGATGAACAATATTTTGATAAATGTACTTTTTCATTTTGTTTCTTAGATCAAGCTCTGATTTTTGTAAAAAAAACGGACGGAACTTTCCGATTGACATAATACTCAGCATATCAGTGCTGAAAGTACAAAGTTAACGTAAGTTCCTTCGCGAGCCGAGGCTATTTTCCCAGCGTTTTCCATTTTTTCCCGCAGCTTTGTCCTCTTCGGGTTCCCCTTGGTCGTTTTGCCCGTCCTCGTCTGCAGCACGCCCTCCCTTTGTCGTGCGAGGATATAATTAATTTCGGTGTATCTGGCGCACAACAAGCCCCGGAGAAGCAAGAGAAGCGGCATTGTTCCCGCACTCTACCAGCTCTTGTCCTTTGACAAAAATCCTCCGGAAGCAAGGAGAGGCCGGTCGAGGCCCGGTAGGCTTCGGGATCCATCGATCTCGCCGGAGTCTGCGTCCGTGCGGCGCAGCCGGTCCGTGTCCCCGACTACCGTTAATCGCGATAAACCCGGGAACGTGTCCCTGCAACGCGGCCGAGTCTCTTCGGGAACCACGGGAGTCCTGTTCTCTTTCGATCCTTCATTTTTGCGGACTCGGAGCAACTGGGCTGGAAGTTTCCACAGCTCGGATAGCTCCGAGCACGTTCCTTTTAGCTTCCCGAGCGAGGCGAACTATGCTACCCCTGCGAGCCGCTCGGTGCTCTGCAATTCCAAAAAGAATTCACCCTGTGTGCTCCTCGTCATTGTCTATTCCTAGATCTGTACGCGAACTTTGTAACAATATCGAGTCTGACTCGATAATTAAAATTAATTCCATTCAGCACGTCCACCGCCACGGGAAGGAGAACAAGTACGAGATTATAGTGAAACGGCGAGGAAAGTAACATATCATCGTTATTTATCCTCTGGAGAATGTGGTAACTATTCAAGAATCACGATGTTTGACGTGAAGTAGAACTAATCCTTTGATGCACGAAAGAGGCTACGTCATGTGTTTCTTATGCCATTGTACAGTCTTCCCTCTCCTAATGCGACGATGAAACTTTATTACTCTTAGTTATTCCGTTGCGAAACCTTCACCAACGGATTGGTGAGACTTTTCTGATTAAAACGAGACCAAACACCATAGAATTACGACCAAAAACGAAAGATGGCACAGAGAAACTTGTGGGTACCACGAGATATCCCTACTTCGCGCTACACGTCTTCCGCGATTAGCCGCGTCGTTTGACGAAGACAGCAAACGAGTGTATTGAGTGTGACTGCAATAGAGCTATGTGGCGACGCTGAGCTCCAATGTCCAGCGTTCCCGGCCGAAACCTAAGCGTAAGAGTGGGGTCTCGCAGATCCCCCTGCACGCCACTGTCAAAATCTGTGACATCTTTCGTTGGATGTGGAGTGCTTGAACAAATACAAGTATCCAAACTCTCATGACATGAATTGTAGGAACTAATTCCGTGTTCACTCTGACACGAAATGTCAAACATCTCGCGAAGTATTGACATTTCGATGACCTGGGGTTAGTATTTTTACGTATACTGGGGTTAGTATACGTCGGATATGAAAGGGTCGATTCGTTTAAGAAAAAAATTGGGTTGCATTAAAGAATAAAGTGCAATTGCACTTTAGGTCATAAGAAGTGATTTAGGACTGAAGTTATGATTTTGTCCTGTATAATTTTTTTTCTATTTTTACTTTTAAAAAGGAGCAGTAACTTGTCCCAGTTCCAAGAATCACCCTGTATACCAGGGGTGGTCAATCTTCTGCACATCATGCGTAAATTGTTTTCACATACGAGTTCAGATGCGCCACACAACTTAAGGCGGTAGTCTACCCTCTGGTTAAATTAGAATCTTACTAGATTTTGGGTCGAAAATATGGGTCTGCGCGCTTTGGTTGTTTGACCTTATTTCAACAGATTTTGGGCTGGGTAAGGGCTCATTCTAAAAAGGAAGGTTCATCACACTGCGCTCTGGTCATGATTTTAACGAGATTATGTTTAATATGTATAATATGAAGGCCCAAAGTAGAGAAAAAATCTAGGGATAAAACCCGCAGATTTCAATGCATTTTTCTGTCTCTAAAAGACTTTTTGACTGCTATGACGACCAGAGCGCAGTGTGGTGAACCTCTTTAGAATGAGCCCTCACTCAGCCCAAAATCTGTTGAAATAAGGTCAAACAACCGAAGCGCGCAGACCCATATTTTCGACCCAAAATCTAATAAGATTCTAGTTATAACCAGAGGGTAGACTACCGCCTTAAGGGAGTCTTTTCCAACAGACGACGCTCGCGCGTGAACACTCGCACACCGCTAAGGTACACTGACACACCGCTAGACCACGTATACGTACGCGAGGATTGCATGGGTCCTGGATTCCACTTCTGTTTTCTCGATAATGCAAAGACGAGGTTTTTTAGTAGTCAAAATCGCTAGATGAAAGATCAGTCTAGGGCGCTGTTTGCCTCAAAAGTCCTTCTTTTAGGTTTCCGAGCAATGGTTTTTCAATATTTGGTTGCATGTTGCCCGTCAGATGGTGCTGCAATCACGCCGGCGTACTAGCCTCTCCGACGGGCAACATGCAGCCGAATATTGCAAAACCATTGCTCGGAAACGTAAAAGAAGGACTTTTGAGGCAAACAGCGCCCTAGATTGATCTTTCATCTAGTGATTTTGACTACTAAAAAACCCAGTCTTTGCATTATCGAGAAATCAGACGTGGAATCCCGGACCCATGCAATCCTCGCGTACGTATAAGTCAGGTGTGGGCAACCTTCTGCATACGATGCGTAAATTTGTTCACATACGAGTTCAGATGCGCCATACAACTCGAGCACTTTTTCTACTTCTTACGTTCATTGTTGCGATTGGAAAATAGCAATAGGGCTAGGATCTTCTTCGGTTAGGGGAGGAAAAGGGATAACTCAATCGCGCAACTAAATTAATTAACTTAAGCCAGTTGAAAAGACACACGTTCATTGGAGCACCAATCTACAATAGTGATAAATGATCTTTTGGACGAGAGAGCGATCACTGTCATGAACACTCTAATTCCTATCCTATAATTGTAAACTGTCAAAAAATTGCGACGAATTGATGAGTAAGAAGGTTGTATAAATTTAACTGAGAGCTCTCAGGTGTTGAAAATATGAAGATGGATTTATTTATGGCGCCTGTACTTCAAACGAATAAATAGAGGCACAAGGATCCAATGCGCCACTTGTAATCATTCAATGCGCCACAGGTTGGCCACCCCTGGTATAAGTGGTCTAGCGGTGTGTGTGTTCACGCGCGAGCGTCGTCTGTTAGAAAAGACAGTTTTTCTACCTCCTTACGTTCATCGTTGCGGTTAGAAAATAGGGGTAGGATCTGCTTCGGTTAGGGGAAGAAAGGGATAACTCAAACGCGCAACTAAATTAATTAACTTAAGCCAGTTAAAAAGACACACGTTCATTGGAGCACCGATCTACCATAGTGATAAATGATCTTTTGGACGAGAGAGCGATCACTGTCATGAACACTCTAATTCCTATCCTATAATTGTAAACTGTCAAAAAATTGCGACGAATTTATGAGTAAGAAGGCTGTATAAATTCAACTGAGAGCTCTCAGGTGTTGAAAATATGAAGATGGATTTATTTATGGCGCCTGTACTTCAAACGAATAAATAGAGGCACAAGGATCCAATGCGCCACTTGTAATCATTCAATGCGCTACAGGTTGGCCACCCCTGGTATAAGTGGTCTAGCGGTGTGTGTGTTCACGCGCGAGCGTCGTCTGTTAGAAAAGACAGTTTTTCTACCTCCTTACGTTCATCGTTGCGGTTAGAAAATAGGGGTAGGATCTGCTTCGGTTAGGGGAAAAAAGGGATAAGTCAATTACACAACTAAATTAATTAACTTACGCTAGTTGAAAATCTACAATCTACAATAGTGAGAAATGATCTTTCGGACGAGAGGGCGATCACTGTCATGAACACTCTAATTCCTATCCCATGATTGTAAACTGTCAAAAAATTGCGACGAATTGATGAGTAAGAAGGCTGTATAAATTCAACTGAGAGCTCTCAGATGTTGAAAATATGAATATGAATTCAGTTATGGCGCCTACTACAAAAAAAAATAAGTATAGACGCAAGGATCCACTGCGCCACTTGCAATCATCCAATGCGCCGCATGTTGGCCACCACTGCTGTGTACAGTCGCGTTTAATTACATTGGTTTGATTTTGTTCACCTCGTTGCTACCCTCTACCCTTAGGCTACCCTTAGGGTAGGATCGCGAACGCGTTTCGGATAAATTGTAAACGGGGGTAAAGGTGAGGCTGGAACAAAGGGGTGGGAGAAAGTGCGGAACGTAAGGAACAAAGTATGGTTCTGGTGGCGCGGAACTCGAATGTTGTGGGGATGAAGACCGGGGAAAATATACAGGGTGCGCTGGCCGTCGGGAAACGGACGTTTCGCGAGAATGCTCGCGGCTCGGCTGGCGAACAAGCGCGAGCAAGCGGAACAGGAGCGTGCGATCCGGTCGGTCGGGGAAAGAGGGGAGAAATTTGAAAGAAAACAAAAGCCGCGCGGCTGAGAAGGGAGGGGGCACAAAAATGGGAACCGTGGAGAAATAAAAATAGAAGGGAAACGTCGGATGAACTCTCGGACGAGGAGAACGGGAAACCGGGAGAAATCCCAGGCGGCGCGGGGTGGAGACGAGCAGGAAACGACACGGAAAAGCGGAGACGCGAGTCTTCCCTCGGATGCTCGCAGTATACTAGAGAGACTCGGCTGTAGCAACGACTGTGGCAGCGGCAGCGTGCGAGAGACAGTCTCGTTAGTCTCTCGTCAAAACAAATCGCGCCAGTTTAAAATCCTTCGCGGCCCTGTCTTCTTTGTTCGTTCCACGAAAAAATGAGAAATTTCAGTCGGGCCGCGCCTTGCCGCCGCGCGACTGTCGACTTTCGCCGGAATAAAAGCTCCCCACCCCGATGGCAGACGGTTCTCGTGGGGGGTGGAGACGCTAGGACACTTTTTTTAATTGAGGGGGGACATTTCTTTCACGAGCTCCGGATTTTCCGGGTTCCAGGACGACGGATTTTTAAACCTCGGAAATCTGCAGTTTCCAAGGGCTTTGACAGATTTTCCGGGGCTAAGCTATTCTCCAGACATGGGAATAAGACATTTTCTGGAGAGGTACCCCGAGGAAACTAATTGCAAGTACTCAGGATCCGAAGGTGAGAAATTTCGAAGGCGGAATACGAGAAAGGCCTAAAACGGTGAATCCCCGTAGTCCATGGTTGCGGTTCTCTCAGGCTGAACGTAACTAATGCTTTCTTGTTCGCTGGCGTAGCAACCCTTACTATTCAAAGCCACGCGTGTCCAGAATCTCCCGAATCTCATCGTCGAGGATACTGGCTGATATACGGACGAATCAGCTTCCACAAATTCCCTTTATCTTTGCTGGCGGAATAGTCGGTGGCTCTACGTGCTGCGAACAACAGTGCACGCATCGCAATAACGCGAACGACTGCCAGACAGATCGATAGGAGAAAGGGCGCTAGAGGAAGAGAGATGGAACGGATGACAGAGCTCGAATCGGTTCCAAACAACAACTATTCAAACACATTATATTACGTACGTGGGGTGTTCAAAAAATTCCGCGTATTTTTGTAATTTCGCGGGTTGCATTAGTCCGATTCACGCCATTGCTTTGTTGTGTTGGTAAACATGTCTGTAAAGTGTGTACACATTGGTTGTCGCATTCGATGTTTAGTCTATTGTCAGCGTTCGAGAAGGTTACATATGTTTTGTTACGATAACGCGCCCACTCACACTTCATTACTTATTCGTGATTTTTTGGCCAAAACTGTGGGACTTTTTCTTGTTCCCAAGAATGAAGAGAACCTTAAAGGGTCGTCGTTGCTCAAGCGGGTCCCATGGAAATCGCCGACACAGATTTCTCCGACACGGTTTTCACCGACAACATTTCATTAATTTTTTATTTATTAATGAATTAATGTGGATTGAATGAAAATCAGTGGAAAAACGAAATATGAAACCGAGTGTTCTTGAATTAATTAATTAATAAGTAACAAATTAATGAAACGTTGTCGGTGAAAACCGTGTCGGAGAAATCTGTGTCGATGATTTCCATGGGACACGCTCAAGCACAGATGAGATTAAAAGCACATCGCTGAAAGAGCTAAAGGCTATTCCAAAGATCGAGTTCCACAAGTGTTTCGGGGATTGGAAGAAGAGCTGGCATAAATAAGTGTGTAGTGTCTAATGGAGACTGTTTAGAAGGGGATAATGAATAAAATCTTTCCCGAAAACTGAAAATTCCCGTTATTTTTTTAATACACCTGTACACGGTGATCTGCGAGGATCAGCGACATCAATTACGGGACAAGAACTGATTCCACGCAAGGATCCGCAGGCTATGGATGATAGCTGAAAATTTCAAAAACGAAGATCGATATTGGAACAGCAGTTCTCGAGTCCCGAAGAGAGAGAGGGAGAGAGTGTTCTTGAATTAATTTAGTAAATAAAAAATTAATTAAATGTTGTCGGTGAAAACCGTGTCGGAGAAATCGGTGTCGATGATTTCCATGGGACACGCTCAAGCACAGATGAGATTAAAAGCACATCGCTGAAAGAGCTAAAGGCTATTCCAAAGATCGAGTTCCACAAGTGTTTCGGGGATTGGAAGAAGAGCTGGCATAAATAAGTGTGTAGTGTCTAATGGAGACTGTTTTGAAGGGGATAATGAATAAAATCTTTCCCGAAAACTGAAAATTCTCGTTATTTTTTGAATACACCTGAACACGGTGATCTGCGAGGATCAGCGACATCAATTACGGGACAAGAACCGATTCCACGCAAGGATCCGCAGGCTATGGACGATAGCTGAAAATTTCAAAAACAAAGATCGATATTGGAACAGCAGTTCTCGTGTCCCGAAGCGAGGAAGAGAGTGGCAGAAGGAAATAAAGCCGGAGAAGAGAATGGACGGACAAATCGCAGGCTTGGGACTTGTTTCCACATAGCTGACGGGACGTAGCACCGAGTAGTAGGCAGGAGGCAGCAAACAGTCGAATAAATAAGCGGGCCACTGTCATACACGTTCTCAGGCGGATTCCGTGCCCGGCTAAATCCGGCGCTGCCTGATCCCGGCATTACGCGGCGCCGCAAACGTTGTTGGTCAGCGCGCCGGCAGGATTACCGGCTTTAATCCTTAATTTCAGCCGGCGACGAGTGCCCGGCACTGACGCAACATTTGCATAACGGGGAATTAGACTATGGGGAGAACCTGGCGAACAGAGGATGCCCAGACGAAAACTGAGAAAGAGAGACAACACCCGATGGAGATGCGAAGCGTCCCGGTTCCTCCCCGTTTCTACCGTTCTACCGAGAACAGCCTAGACGAGACGAGTTAAGGCCGATTCACGATGCACAAGACCGTGTCCGCCGACATCGGCTACCCTAATTCCGTCTTTCCGTCCCGACGAATTCTGCCCGACTCTCTCTCTCTCCTTCCCTCTCCCTCTCTCGACAATTAAAGTCGCTTTTACGCTCGGATCCTGCCACCCGTGTAACGCCCCTACACCGTTTTAAAGATCGCAAAGACGAACGCGGGATCACCGTTCCCCGGTGAATGCCAGCCTGATTAGGACACAGCTGCCGGGAGGATCCGCTTGCGCCGCTTTAACGGAGTTACACCCCGAAAAACATTCGCGAGACTACTTCCAAAATCGGATTTCGCAGACGCGAGATGCTCCAAACGAGTATCACCTATTTATTTCATTCATAGATGCCGTCAGCGTTGTCGATAACAATTATTAATTACTTGGTAACGAATTTCCCAGTTTGCATTATCATCTAGCTACTTTTAGCATGAACAAATTCATAAGCATCTTTAAATGTGTCGGATCTATCGAATGTAAATCTGCCGAAAAGAAGTTTCTTGAAATCTCTTGGCTTTTGATGAAGTATGCTACTTCACGGGTGTGCAAATGAAGAAAAACAATACTGAAGCTCCTTATTCGACAGCAAACATTTCATGACATACGCGAACATTTATAAATCGACATTTTTACGGTTTTTTGGCCGTATACCCCGCTGTGCGGCGTTCGGTGCCGATACCGGTGTAATTCGGTGTAACTCTCGAGCACGAGCAACAAGTAATAGCTGTGCGATTAGGGTGGAAGTTTTTGTCGCTGGTTGACAACCACTGCGAGAATCAAGTTACCAACAGGCCCGCATGAAATCGACGCGTGCACGCGCCGCGCCGCGTCTCGCGGAACGTGTTAATTATCGGATCAAAGCTCCGGTAGATAGAGAAAAATGGCGAGCACGGGGACAGAGAGAATGGTCGTCGCGCTCCCGTTGATCGGCGGCGAGTGTGCCCGGCGATTAAGGTCCGCGATCCCCTACAAGCGAGCGAGCCATTAAAAAAGATCGAGTCATTACCGTTCGGAACGAGATCCGTCAATATTTGACGTTCTTCTCTGCTCTTATTAGAACCGTTTAAGAAACAGTTTCCAGGCGGATTAAATCGGCCGGGAGACACTCGGGGAATGGCGCTTAGATTAAACTGCAAACAGGTCTCGGTTCCAGCAGCCGGCGAGTTATTACTTGATTCGGAGAGGGAGCCGAAAGAGAGCCGCGAGAGCGAACGAGAGATCTAGAGTAAGAGAGAGAGATAGTCGAACGAGCTCGATAGCAGTTTCTGTCGAAGATAAAGTCGGAGTCGTTCGCGGGGACGAATTAATTCCAGGACGGTTTCCAGGGCCGAGTATCGCGAGTATTTGCATAATGGGAGATTAGAGTCGCTGCGGAGGAAGACTCGCGTCGCGTTTCTCTCGCTTCGAACAGATTCAAACAGCTCTGAATTGGCCCGCGTGCGAGAGAGCCGCGAAACGAGACCGAGACCCGACCACGATTTTCCTTCTGCCTCCAACGAGAGAGGCAGAGAGAAAGAGAAAGAGAGAGAGAGAGGACTGGACCCCCGCCCTCGATGGAAACTGTGATTTCGTCACCGATCAATTACCCGCGGCTCCATTCGCGGAACGGAATCCGCGTAATTGGGTATTAAACGAACGCTTCGAGGAAATCTATCCGGGACAAGCGAGCGTCGCGTGGGCTGCGGGTTTTGTGGGCTCGACACACAAGCCAATGCGTATGCAAAGCAGCCTCCTGCCGCCATTGTCGCTGTATACCGCCCCCTCGCTCTCTCACACATTTTTCCCTTCCGAGATGTGGCCATTGTTCGGTCGTTTTCTGCATTTTTCCTCTTGATCGCAACAATTCCTGCGCTATTCTTCCTTCAATTCTGGAGATACTAAAATGATTGGGAATTATTTTATAGTCTTCCTTCTCCCAACTTTTTCCAACTATAATTTCTGAATAGGGTAATGTGTCCAAAGGACCGTTTATTTTGAAAGTGGTGTAAGTCCATTTTTTCAAAAAATGACATATCACGTAATTCATGCTTAATTTAATGTAAATTTTTTATGTATAAAAAAATGGACTTACACCACCTTCAAAATAAACGGTCTATATGAACCACCTTTTGTAGATGTCATTTTTTGATTATTTTAGAAATGCTTTTCTTCGTTCAAAAAGTTACCAGTTGTAGATGCATTTCCTCCCTATAAGATTCTGCGGTCAAGTTTGCTCAAAAATTAATACAGCTTGGGAAAAATATTTTTTTCTGTGGTGTGTCATTTGCAGGTTCCAGCGAAAGGTGTTCTTAATGTGGTACACCTTGAGTCCCTAATATGACACCTAGTGCCGTATTCGGCACCCACACCAAGCATGTCAATAGGTATACCCATATTAGGGAACCCTTGGTAATGCCATATTGGGAACTCCACGTGGATTGATAATACTAGTTACTGACAAAGAGAAAATGAATTTCAGCCCAATCCAACAGATATGTTCAAACATTTCGAAATTACTTACCTTCCTCGGAAAAGATACAATCGAAAAGCTAACCACAAAAATATTCAACACGTGGAGACGCAACTGGCGGAGGATCGATACTAAAATCTATAGAATGGTGCGATTGCACTGCACATTGTTGAGTAATCATGGTAAACTATTGTTTGAGGATTTTATCACTCGAGTGCGACTTCTCCTTTACAAGATATGTATAAGGTAGTGGCATAATACGCGACTGTACCATATTTGGGCACTTTACCCTAATCTTCGTCTGAAAAATCTCGGAGATCCAGGATTTATTGGACAGCAGTGACGCGTGTCTGCATCCATTTCAATCTTCCGTTCTTTCTTCAATTCTAGAGATACTAAAATGACTGGGAATCATTTTGTATAGTCTTCTTTCCTTCAACTCTTTCCAACAACAATATCTGTATAATCTTTGTCTCAAAAATCTCAAAGATCTACAATCTACAGTCCCTGCTCACTTTATTAGACTCACCTGTATAATTATGATATTTCGAGTTTTACCATGAATAATGGGTATAATAGCCTTATGCAAATATCACTTAATGATGACCAATGAATTTTCCATATATTTATTTTACAAAAACAATGGATACAAACACAAATAGATCAATATAATTCTTGAAACACTAATATTTTTTTAATCCGCCCTTAGCTGCTCTTAAAGCCGCAACTCTTCTGGGCATGCTGTGTATGCAAGTTTGTGCAATTTCTTTTAATATAACGTTATGGTGCCAGTTATAGATTATTCTCTCTATCAACTTGGTCTTTGTCGTTATATTTTCTTTGGCCAGTTCTCTTTTCAGGCACTCTCAGACTTTTTCAATCGGATTCATATCTGGTGAATTGCCGGGCCATGGTAAAAGGGAGATTTTCTGCTCTTGCAAGAAAATTTTACATTTGGATAGACAACCCATAAGGCAACCTTGTAGTACGAAATCATTACCCCATAGGTTGAAAACAGCGTTGAATTCCTTATAGGATTTCAAAAGGCATCAATTCTTCAGGTGAGTCTAATAAAGTGAGCAGGGACTGTAGTGGACAGCAGTAATACGTCTTCGTTCCTCCAATGTTTTCCAACTACAACTTGTCTATAATCTTCATCACAGAAACCTCTACAAAGATCCACCGGACAGCAGTGACGCGTGTCTGCATCCATTTCAATCTTCCGTTCTTTCTTCAATTCTAGAGATACTAAAATGACCGGGAATCATTTTGTATAGGCATCTTTTCTCCAACTCTTTCCAACAACAATATCTGTATAATCTTTGCCTCAAAAACCACAAAGATCTACAATCTAGTGGACAGCAGTAATACGTCTTCATTCATCCAATGTTTTCCAACTACAACTTGTCTATAATCTTCATCACAGAAACCTCTACAAAGATCCACCGGACAGCAGTGACGCGTGTCTGCATCCATTTCAATCTTCCGTTCTTTCTTCAATTCTAGAGATACTAAAATGACCGGGAATCATTTTGTATAGGCATCTTTTCTCCAACTCTTTCCAACAACAATATCTGTATAATCTTCGTCTCAAAAACCTCAAAGATCTACAATCTAGTGGACAGCAGTAATACGTCTTCATTCATCCAATGTTTTCCAACTACAACTTGTCTATAATCTTCATCAAGGAAACCTCTACAAAGATCCACCGGACAGCAGTGACGCGTGTCTGCATCCATTTCAATCTTCCGTTCTTTCTTCAATTCTAGAGATACTAAAATGACCGGGAATCATTTTGTATAGGCATCTTTTCTCCAACTCTTTCCAACAACAATATCTGTATAATCTTCGTCTCAAAAACCTCAAAGATCTACAATCTAGTGGACAGCAGTAATACGTCTTCATTCCTCCAATGTTTTCCAACTACAACTTGTCTATAATCTTCATCACAGAAACCTCTACAAAGATCCACCGGACAGCAGTGACGCGTGTCTTGATCCATTTCAATCTTCCGTTCTTTCTTCAATTCTAGAGATACTAAAATGACCGGGAATCATTTTGTATAGGCATCTTTTCTCCAACTCTTTCCAACAACAATATCTGTATAATCTTTGCCTCAAAAACCTCAAAGATCTACAATCTAGTGGACAGCAGTAATACGTCTTCATTCATCCAATGTTTTCCAACTACAACTTGTCTATAATCTTCATCACAGAAACCTCTACAAAGATCCACCGGACAGCAGTGACGCGTGTCTGCATCCATTTCAATCTTCCGTTCTTTCTTCAATTCTAGAGATACTAAAATGACCGGGAATCATTTTATATAGGCTTCTTTTCTCCAACTCTTTCCAACAACAATATCTGTATAATCTTCGTCTCAAAAACCTCAAAGATCTACAATCTAGTGGACAGCAGTAATACGTCTTCATTCCTACAACTTGTCTATAATCTTCATCACAGAAACCTCTACAAAGATCCACCAGACAGCAGTGACGTGTGTCAGCATCCATCTCAATGTTCAGATCGGAATGCACGAGCGTATGACAACCACTGTGCCCACACGGTGTCCACTAAACTCTTTATCCGTGGAAATGTGTTCGGTAGGCCTGTATCGCTCAAGCATGCGATTCGAAAGCGAAGCCAGGCCATCCGGGCGACCATGTTTGGTCGAAACGTTGCGCCGCGCCGTGCCTCGCCTCGAGAGTACGCCCACGCGTCGAAAGTCCACGGTGTTACGTAAAACATGGCCAGCTTGAAGCCTCCTCCGCGAGGAAGATATCGAGCCGATCCGTGACTGTGTCAGCGAGAAAGCATCCGAGCTAACGGTAATCTGCAGTTCGAGAGGGAGCGTCATCATCTACGTTGCCTGATCTAGGCCCGACCGGAAACAGAGAATAGGATTTGACCGAAGAACGCGTGAGACGATCATTTTCCTCGTTCCGCTTCGTTGAACCGCTCAGCCTCGGGAACAGGCTCGATCAAATTATGAATATTCGCCGAGAACATTTCGAGATCCGAATCTCGAAGCCGCTGAAATGTTCAGGATCAACGAATTTTCTTGGCGCGACCAATCCTCAATCCGATCGACCCGTAAGTATATCCCGTGTCGTCTTTTGACGCTGACTTCGGAGGTCTCTGTGGTCCCAGCAGGTGGCTGCGCTTCCGAGCCCGCAGCCGTGGTCGACGCACGTGTACGAAATGAACGCGCGAGAAGGGAAGCAGAGAGACGATCCACGGGAGGAAAGAAGTCGGAAAGAAGAAGATCGAAGGGCGGTGGAAGCCAGCGTGGAAACTCATCGGAGCGTTCTGTCGCGCACGAGCCCCGTGTATCGATTTATCCGGCTCCTTACGAGCCGTGTCAGAAGTTAACGAGGAACGGGGAGTAGGTGGCGAACGCGGCCAATGAGAAGTTTATTAATGCCCCTCTCCTACCCCCTGCTACCCCCCCCCCGCAGCAATCTACCGCGAAAGCCCACGAACGTGAACCAGAGGCACAGAATTTCCGGCGTCTACCTCGTTCCGCAGATTTATCCCGCCACCCATTCGTTCGAATGTTCTGCCAATACTGTTTCGCTTTTACCAGCCACGGTATTCAGGATTAAATATTATGTCGAACACAAGTTACTCTCTTGAGTCGCGTGGTCGCAACGTTAAGGAACAGTTGAAAAATCGGATACCGCTGTGGGCGGGGCTTCACGGCTCTTCGAGGAGCAGGGACTGTGCCCCACGAGACAATTTGTGCTTTCGTCTTGTCCGCAGTGGTTGTACAAGCGATTGAACTTTTCTAAATATAATTGAAGTGCTGACAGAAGACTGGGCGTGTCCTGTTGCCAAGTAGGCGGGCCTTCCCGGCTCTTGAAGGAGCCAGAACTGTGCCCCACGAGACAATTTGTGCTTTCGTCTTGTGCGCAGTGGTTGTACAAGCGATTGAACTTTTCTAAATATAATTGAAGTGCTGACAGAAGACTGGGCGTGTCTTGTAGCCAAGTAGGCGGGCCTTCCCGGCTCTTGAAGGAGCCAGAACTCTGCCCCACGAGACAATTTGTGCTTTCGTCTTGTCCGCAGTGGTTGTACAACCAATTGAACTTTTCTAAATATAATTGAAGTGCTGACAGAAGACTGGGCGTGTCTTGTAGCCAAGTAGGCGGGCCTTCCCTGCTCTTGAAGGAGCCAGAACTGTGTCCCACGAGACAATTTGTGCTTTCGTCTTATCCACAGTTATACAACCGATTGAACTTCTTTAAATATAATTGAAATGCTGCCAAAAAACTGGGCGTATCTTGTAGCCAAGTAGGCGTGGCTTCGTGGCTCCTGCGTGACATAAAACACACTTGCTATCAGAATTTCGTCTATGCACGCTTTCAATTGGTAGGAAGGGACTCGGATCTTTGACAAACGAGAAAATATAATTGGCTATACGAATTGCGTTGGTTCCGACATTATGGAGTGCAGATTTATGGGGAGTGATTTCGAGCAAAGTTCGACTATGACCCGTTAATTTCGAGCGGCACTGTGCATCGAGTGGATCGATGCCAGGAGAGCGTGTTTCACTTTCGAAGTTCGCCGTCGCTGATTATGGGGAAAAAGTTTGCGGCGGGTGGAAAGCGAACCGCGATGGAGAGAGAGAGGAGAGGGAGGGCCGTCGTCTCGTCAAACTTTTCTCTCGCGTGTGTACATACATATTTCGCAGAGAAGCCGCGGTGCGAGACCCCCTTAAAATTTTCGACGAGATTAGACGAGCGCGAGAGCGGCGGGAAAATTCGATCGGTGCGGTTCAATTTAATCTACGAACGGTCGAATCGGGTTCGGATTTAACGCGATCCTGCCTGCCTCCCCCTCTGCCCCCGCTTTAATAGCGGGGCCGGTGATTCGATGGGATTCGTACATCCCCGGACGAATAATTTCTATTTTTCCAGTCAGCGAGGGTGAAAGATAGCGGAGATCAAACACTCGATTTGGAGTTCGTTTAACGCCGACTGCGGCCAGAATTTCGTCGGTGGAACGGAATAAATTCCATTTTCGGTTTATTTAATTCCGTGTTTTTCGGCCGCGCGATAGCCTTTTCGCGGACCGTGACCGGGAAAAACTAGGGAAAATGCTCGATTTAAGAGAATATTAATGCGCCGTTTAAACCAAATAAATATTTAACGGTTCCCACCGATCGGTACGAATATACAATCGAAAGAATCGGAGTTCTCGAATTCCCGTGGAGTGAGCGCGGCAGGAAGATGCTCGAACGTGCACCGTTGAAATTGAAATTTATTTTATTCAACGAGTCGGGTCAGGCCTGGCCGGGTCGGACCGCGGAGCGACGCGAGCAACGTTTTCGTTTATAAAATTCCGAGCCGGTTCTCCTCCCCGTCGGCTCTCGCGCAATTCACCGAATTAAACGATGAAGAACAGCTCGGCCCGAACCCGGCCCGCAGCGCAGAGGCCGTTAATTCCTCGTTCGCGTGCACGCGATTCAAATGATTAAATCGTTCCGCCTTTAGAAACGACAATTACCGGACAGCGAAGGGCGCAGGGCGGTCGAGAGTGCATCAAAAATCCAGGGACGGCCGGCGCGTGTCCCGTTATTACGTTTCGCGCAATTAAAATTAATGAATCGTTTCGTTTCGACGTACAGACACATTTTTCCACGATCGCTTTTTATCCCTCGATTCTCGAACCGGCGTACGTTTGACTCCTTCGGCAAAAACGATAACACTGCCGCGTGGTTTACAATGCCGCGTCGTTTAATGTAATTCTTTGTCGGAATGCAAAATGAGTTTATGAAATGTTCTCTGTACTTTTTAATGTTGGGATTCAACGATAATATAGCGGCTTAGGTATAAAGTGAAGGTTTAAGCGAAAGGGGTGGTTTTTCCCAAGGACGGAACGGCCAGGCCACCGTCCTCAACCCCCAGCTGAATGCGGATAGCGGGCCATAACCTACGGCAGCGCTCGGATTTACTTACTCGCGACGGCCGAGTTTTGAAGGCCACGCCCCCTCGACCCGGCCGCGCGTCTCGCTCCCCGTGGCGGTCCTAGTTCGGAGCTCCTCAGGCGCGTTCCATACTCGCTATTCGTGAAACCTAGGAGAACTAGGGCCGCCACGGGGAGCGAGACGCGCGGCCGGGTCGAGGGGGCGTAACCTTCGAAACTCGGCCGTTGCGAGTAAGTAAATTCGAACGCTGACCTATGGCATGAGAGATGAGGAGAAGGGACCGAGAATGGGCCCTGAGCGGTGGGGTTTTAGTGGGTATGCCTTCGCCCTAGTTTTATTTCGGCAAGGTGAGTCCCACGCTACCCCTTCCGCCCGACCATCATCAGCAGGGCCGTTCCTACCAGGCGTGCAGTGCGTGCCCGCACGCAGGCGGCCGATTTTAGGGAGCGGCCGACTGCGGTCGAAAATAGAACAGCGCAACGCAAACATTCAATCAGAATTTCCAGTGCCAAGGAAACGAACCAAAAAACGACTTTTCAATTACGAAGAACAAGATGATCAAATAGTCTATGCAATATTCATATTCAAAGTTGATTTCTATTTTTCTATATTGGATACAGCAAAAGAAGCGCTCTCAGAAAGATTCGACCAACTGCAGAAATGCAGCGATATCTTTTCTTTTTTGAATAACTTGTTCGATTTGAACGACGCGACGATGCAATTAAGAAGCATTATTGCTCTGATTTAGATGTTGCATTGCAAGTGAGTGATGGAATACCAATTTCAAAAGATATAGATGCAATAGAGCTATATACTGAATGTTTATCGTTTAAGGCATTATTTAATTCTGAGGTTCATAAATGTAAGGATATATCGGAAAAAATTGGTTGTAACGATTTGGTTCACTTATTTCATAATTTGGCAATAGCAATTAGATTGTATTTGACGTTGCCAGTGACAGTTGCAAGTGGAGAAAGATCATTTTCAAAACTAAAAATTGTAAAAAATTATTGAAAGTCAACTATGACACAGGAGCGCTTATATGATTTAGCTCTTTTATCAATAGAGCACGACATATGTGAGAAAATTGATTATGCCAAAGTCATAGCCGAGTTTGCTGCGAAAAAAGCTCGTAAAGCGCCACTCTAAAATTTTATATTACGAATTGCGAATACGATATATGTTTATAAAATGCGTTAATACAACAAATTCATTGTATTCTGAATTTCTCATTATAAATTGAAATAAAGCACTTATGTATACTGGTTTAAATATTTTTTCCCATTGTCAAGGTGAGGGTGGGGGGGCGAAAAATTGCTCAGCACGCAGGCGGCTGTACACCTAGGAACGGCCCTGATCATGAGGGGGTGGTGCGTAACATGCATTTCCCCACCGCCCTTAAACAAAAGAAGAAAAAGGCCCCGGCATGCAGTCAAGACCGTCGTCAGTTTGTTAGAAGCAGCTAGTCTGAGCAGATCGCAATATTGTACAGTGGTCACTTTTACTATTTACACATAGAATGAATAACGGATACGCGGAAACACTGTGTCGTTATTTAGAGCAACACCTTTATACATAATGTTAAAGTGTAGTTTATTAGAATAATGTACTCGCATAAAGACACTTCCAACATTTAATGCTCTTCGTTCACACCATTCGATTCTTCGACAAAAGACCGGTCATCGTAAAAAAATTTCATTATATCGCTGAAGGCCGGAGGCACGTAAGCGAAGTCTTTTTAATAAAATCAATATACGTTACGAATAATGGGTTTCGCGCGAAAGAACTTTCCCGTCGCTTGAACACGTTCAAAGTTTCCGGGAGCCGGCGAGCTTCAAAATGGAATTTCACATCGCGAATTATTTATTTTGGCTCCGGTTATCATGTTCGATACACTTCCAGCGAGTTTCAGTTTTGCTTTCGGAAGGAACACGGCCGCCGATAGCGCAAGAGAGAGAGAGAGAGAGAGAGAGAGAGAGAGAGAGAGAGAGAGAGAGAGAGAGAGCGGGGGACAAGAACTATCTCGAAATCGGAGTGCTCCAGTGAAATTTCACCGATGTTTTTTCAGGAACCGCCCAACGGGAAAACGAGATAACGTTGCACAAGCCACACCACGCCGCGCGTCGTCGTGACAATAGAAACTTCATACTCAGTGCACCATCGTGCGGAAGTATATTTTTCGAGCGCGGGGGTTGGTGCATGTACGGAGCGACTAGATTCCGTCACGAGCGACTACACGAGCCGAAGACGATGCGAAAATAGGGCACGGAATTCTTTGGCGCGCGGCGTTTCCAAGATATTTAAAATTCAGATGCCGAGGGAGCCCTTCGAGCTTGAGACGTCTACGATATGAAAAATGTCTGGAACATCTGAAACAGAACTTCCGACCCTCATTCGCGCCCGGTCGGGTCAGTCCTCCTCTTGCGAGGCTCGCTGAGTTATTCGTGCTAAAAACCTCCTTCTCTCATATTTCCGAGATACGATTAAAGGTCGATTCACATCGACAGTAGTATTCATACTATACATACTATACATACGTTCGTGGAATGGTCTGCATCCGATCAATCAGGTAAGACGACGACTCGTAAAGAAACTAAAAGAATTGTGTCGCCGTTTTGGTGTGCACGAGTGTTGAAGAAAAAGAAAAATTGAAGGAGAACATTGGACATTGCAAAAGATTAACAGACGACGAAGAAAAATTTGTTCAATATTTTCAAATGTCAGAATACAGGGTGAGTCACCTAATGATATCACCTCAAACATCTTTGTTGTCTTCAAAGATACATTAAATGTCTTGAGGACAAAGTTGAATGGTAAAATGGGACCCATACGACACCAAAAATTTTTTGTTTCTTATGTCATTTTTTTTAGAGATAACAAAGTTATCTTCGTTTGTACAGTCCCTGCTCACTTTATTAGACTCACCTCTATAATCATGATATTTTTAGTTTTACCATGAATAATAGGTATAGTAGTCTTATGCAAATATCACTTAATTATGACCAATGAATTTTCCATATATTTATTTTACAAAAACAATGGATACAAACACAAATAGATCAATATAATTCCGTCCTTAGCTGCTCTTAAAGCCGCAACTCTTCTGGACATGCTATATATGCAAGTTTGTGCAATTTCTTTTAATGCAGCGTTATGGTGCCAGTGATAGATTATTCTCTCTATCAACTTGGTCTTTGTCGTTATATTTTCTTTGGCCAGTTCTCTTTTCAGGCACTCCCAGACATTTTCAATCGGATTCATGTCCGATGAGTTGCCGGGTCATGGTAAGATTTTTTTCTCTTGCAAGAAAATTTTACACTTGGATAGGCAACCCATAAGGCAACCTTGTAGTATAAAATCATTACCCCATAGGTTGAAAACAGCGTTGAATTCCTTATAGAATTTCAAACAGCACCAATTCTTCAGGTGAGTCTAATAAAGTGAGCAGGGACTGTACGTTCCGTGTCTTATCGCGTATCTTGGTTTGTCGAATTTACCAAGATTTTCGACGAAAAAAATAGGGATGCGAGTTAACGCCCTCGAGAAGATCCTGATTTATTCGCGGCGGGTAGCTCGCGAGAAGAAATTTCAGAGGCCGGTGGCTCCTTAAACGCGTTCCCGGGAAACTTTTCTCTCGGCGTCGGCCTCGCCGCGAATAGTTTGGCCCCGGTTGCAATCTTACAAAGTGATTCGAAGGCAGCGATCAAACACTCCTCCCCGACGCTTGTTCAGCCTCTCTCGCGCCCGCATTCGCATTCGTCGGTAGAAGCCGATGCTTCGACGCCGCGAGTCCTCTCGGCTGCACCGTGGACGATTTAACTATTGAACGGTTGCGAGGCGAGATACTTCGGGGAATGGCGTAGTCGAATTCCCCGTGGATTCGCCTCTCCCTCTGCCTGTGCCTGTGCCGTACACCCCTCGAGGCCCGAGGCGGCAGGGAAAATCTTGTAACGGGGCCGGAAAGTTGGCGACGGAGAACCGTCCGTAAATCTCTGCCGTGGAACAAAGTTCCCGGAAGTTGCTCGTCCCCCGGAGAGACGTCGCTCCAGATTCGTCTCGTCGTGCCGAACCACGTCGAACGCCACGCCGTGTGCAACCCGAAAAGTCCTCGGGGTCGAAGGTTCGAGACTGAATTGCTCCGGAACCGTGTCGATACGCGGTTCGTAGCGCTAATGGGCTGCGAGCAACGATCCGTGATCCCGGATAAGCTATGTAGCTTTTGCGAGCATCTGGGAATTTTGAAACCGCGCCGTTTTTTGGTAATTATTCCAGAATTTAGGACTTTTTAAATGAATTATTGAAAATGTCTTGATAAGGTTCATTTACTGACTGAAACAGCCAGCAAATTGACCGTATTACGCGTGCAACATAAACTTGTTCTCTGATCTGCATGCGAGAAGAATTTACGTGAGGGACACACGAGTATTTTGCTATATTTGTGTTGCTACAATTTACACACTTTTGCCGAGGGGTTGGTAACCTTTTAATTCCAGTTTCGTGGTAGAAAGTAGAAGGTTTGGTCCGGAGCCAATTGCCTGTTGACACGACGCCCTCCCAACATTTGTTCCAGTGGTTCGAATAAAAGATCATTCCGAGCTGATCAATCTGGGTAGCAAAAAGTACATTCGAGAGTCATCCAACGTATGCATATTTAAAGGGTGTTTTTGTTTAAGCCCGATAGAACTTGAAATTGTAAAAAATAATAGAAAAAATTTAATTTTAATCAAATTGTTTTATTCATTCGAAAGATTAATACATGACATTAACATTTGAAAATGATTTCGGGCATATGGCCACAATTTTGGGCCACTTTTTCAAGCACTGCTGACCGTATGTCACAAATAACACGAATAATGTTGGTCTCCAAGGCGTCAATTGTTGCTGGTTTATCAGCATAAACCAGTGGCTTCGCGTGGTCCCACAGGAAATAATCGAGAGATGTAAAATCGCTCGATCTTGGAGGCCAAACGGCAGGTCCATTTCTCGAAATCAACTTATCGCCCAATTTTGATTTGAATAAGTCGATGGTTGCCGTCGCCGTATGGCACGTACAGCCATCCTGTTGAAACCACATCTCGTTCGGATCAATGTCATCCATATTTTCAAACGAAAAATCATTGATCATGGTGCGGTAACGATCTCCATTGACTGTAACGCGAACTTCGGGCGAACTTCGAGAAATACGGCCTAGTGATGCTACCAGCGTGTAAACCGCACCAAACGATGCATTTTTTAGATGTATGTAATGGAGTCTGTAGGGTCTCTTGTGGATTGGTCTCATTCCATATGCGACAATTTTGCTTATTAACAAACTCGTCAACTAAGCTTAACGGTTAACTAAGTCGTTTATAAATGTAAATTTGGATAATTTGGTAGCGTTGTTCAAGCGTGAGTCTATTCATGATGATTTGCTGAACTATATTGAACATAAATATCGATAAGAGCAATCGGAAAGACAGCTCGTATTGACAGTTATCCCCATCGAAAGTTCTGTCTAAGCTAAAAAAAACACCCTCTAGTTTCTAATTCTTTCCACGTTGCTGCTGTTCGATCGACTACCAAGTGGCTCCGATAATTTGCACACCTCATCTCGAAGCATACGTGCTTCTATCGCGAAAGACCCACGTTTTTCCCAAATTGGACTTATACGATGTACCACAACAACGCGTGGTCGTTAAATCCTGGGACACCGTGTGCACAGCGCAATGAAATGCAAGAGCCGGGTAAGGAAAATCGAAATAAAATTGAAATGGTAAAAAAACGGAAAAGGCGGAGAGGAGAATCTGCGGATAACCAGGGCCGTTATTAAACCTGGTGGTATCTCGGTAAGATCTACACCGACCTACAGCGTCGACGATTAATAGAGGAGTTTGTATGCGCGGAACGATTTGCTATCGCTCGCCGGTTGCAACGCTAAACGGCCCTCGTTCCCCGACGATAGCGTTGCAACTTGCTTTCGCAGCCCTTTGCGGTTCGACGTCGTGCATCGAAACCCTTCCATCTCCCTCCTCCTCCTCCTCCCCCGTTCTTGTTCCTCTTTTCCCTTTTTTCTCGCGTCCGCCTCGGAACGCGATGAAACACAGCCGGTTCTCGATGCACACACGCGCGATCAAAGGATCCTTCTTTCTTCGTCGGATTAATTTAGATCGGTTGACAACGGCTGCGGAGAATCGACGCGCGGATTAACGGCCCACGTTCCAGAACAGAAAACTCGAAATCTCAGAATTCTATCCACGAGCAATCGAATAAATCGGTTAATTAATACCATATACGCCGGAACTTTATAGGAAGTCGAGTAAGGGAACGTTTGTTTTCCCCGGTTGGAAAGATCGAGCGAATAAAATGGGAGCGTCGTTAATGCTCGTTAACGCTAAAGCTTTGGCGGTATTTCGCAGAAGCATGCAAATGCCGAGAACGCGGAATGATCCGCAGGTCTAATTACGACTCCGTTAACGAAGGAAATTATTATTCCTCAAAAGGTTCGTAAAACCGGCGGGGATTTAGAAGGATAATTGATATAAACGTTGAGTTGGCGAATTTGATCGCGCAGTTATAGAAGAATAAATCCGCGCCCCCCGCTGAAAATGTTACCGTGGCTCGTTTATTCGCAATCGAGACGCAAAGAAGATTGATATCACGCTGCTTTTTAAAACCAGCTGGAACTATGGTACTTGGGGGAAAGCAGCTCCCGTTCTATAGGTGGGGAAAGGGTCGAGGGTGAAAGGGCGACGAGAACTCGAAGACAAATTCCACGGAATAGAATTTAATATTCGCCGGGGACGAAGGAGGAGCGTGAGCCGTTCACCGTTCGAATAGCTGGGCATTCAGCGAACGATTCATCCATTTCTTAAGACTGTCCCCGTTAGTCACTTCCCTATCGATGCTCGGCGAGCACCAGGGGAGCGAAAAGCCAGGAACCGGGTCAAGGAAGCGTTTTCTGGGTCGCCGGGAGAACGGAGGGATCGCGGAGCGGCGTGCGCGACGGGTTGACGGGTTTTCGGGTTACTTTGAGCGGACGGCGACGATGAAAATTAAATGAGATTAACGAACGAGCCTTTTCTGGGTCACTTTTGATCAATGCCCGCGTGTTTGGGTGGGGCTAACCTTTTTAGACGCCACTCGCGAGTACCGCAGGAACCCGCGACCCAAACGCAGTCTTCGAAACTCCGTCTTCAACGCGAAGGACGCACCTCGGGAGCACGTTTTGTCCTGCGGACGTCGATTCTTAGGGACCTCGACCCTCGACGAGGTCTCTTCTGTCTTATGCTGACTTCTTTGAATCCTGCGATCCTCGAGGGGGTTGGTCCTCCGTTTCTCACGCTTTTCTGCCCCCTTCGCATACATTATCATAGTAATCGGCCGACCCCCGTCACGAGAGCAATCGAGGACTCGAGCTTTCTTGACGCCCACTCGGCAGCGACTCTGCATCGTTTCCGAGGGAACGACGGATGCAAGAATCTCCGATTCGCTTCGAAAGTCTTTCGAGTTGCATCGTGGATCTTTAGCTAATTTCCCCACGATTTCAAGTTGAGATTCTCGAAGCAACTCGATTATCTCGAGAAAGAGAGAGAGGCAGAGAACGTAAAGGTAACGAGCTTGAATTTATCATAGCCTCTTTCCGATGGAAGCATCGTCGTAATTTCTTCAAAGAATCCACGCTACTGCAGACTAGTAAAAACTATTCCGAACGATTCATCACCGGCAATTTCAAACAAACGCGATTGTAATGCTTTACGTTTGGAAACGAAAGATCCGTTGAACCCAGCAGTTCGTTACCGATGAGCTCCGATAAAAGATCGACGGCCGAAGCCTGGCAAGTGCGGCGCGCGTTTCATTTATTCGTTGATGAAGGAAATAGCCGCGATTCATCGGCGAGATTGCAATTGCGCAACAATGGGGGAATCCGCCGAAAAAATCACGGGAAAATCGGAATCGCGGGGATTGGGGTTCCGAGGGAACGGGCAAACCGGTCATTAAAGTCTCCCGGCGTTGCGTTTCGAGATCGTAACTGGGTCGATTTGTATCGTGATTAATCGCGGCGCACGCGATCGCTCCCCGGAACCGAGAAAAATAGAGAAAGAGAGGAGGAGGAGTCGCCTCGGTTGGATCGAGGTCAGAGCGTAATTTTCCCCATGAAATTTAAGTATTCCGCGAGCGATGCGTCATCGAACGAACCAGAGTCCCGCCCCCGCGAGTCGAGCTTTTCCACGAACATTGAAATTTCGAGGAAATCGTTGCACGCGAAACGGCCCTAATAAGCGGCCGTCGCGCGACAGCTCTCTTTCTCCCCTTTTTCTCTCTCGTTAGCCGTCAATTTTCCCGCCTTTTCTATCTCTCTCTCTTCCTCTCTGCTCGTCCACGATACTCCATCTTGAAATTCTTTTTTCTCCTCCCTTTTCTCGCGTTTCCACCGAGAGCTGAATATTATCGGGCGGAGGTGGTCGAGACATTTTCTCGCCCGTCCTCCTAATTCCGCCGATTCTGTCCGCTCGCGAAATTCTGCTTTTTATCCACCGCTTAATCGCCGAAATGGAAGAACTGCGAGCTGCACCTTTCCTCGGCCCTAATTAATCGAAAAACGAAGATCGACGCACACGCTCTCGTAATTACTCGGAACTTTTCTTTCCTCGGCGAAAACGCCGATAAAAATCTTCGCGTTTCGCCGAATCCCGGAACGAGCGTTCACTGTTTATACAGCGTTATTAGATTTGCTCGTAAACGCACGGTTAATAAGCCGCGCGCAGCTAATTACGCGGATCCGTGCGGTTGAACACGCGATTTCCCTTCCTAGTCGGATTCGGTCGCGATCGCTTCTCGCTACAATTGATCTCGATTTTCGATTGGTCTCCCTCTGTTTCATCGATTATACACTCGCTGTAATATGTAGTAGCATACATACCAGGTCATTCAGAAAGTTCGTAGCCTGACACATAGATGATATTGGTAGCAGCAAAAACGTATCGTTGTTGAAAACATCCGTCCTTGATGTGAGCATATCGTACATTCCAAATTCGTTCTGTCAAATATGTGCAGTGGGTGTACAAAGTATTCGTACGCCTTTTAAAAACTAATAACTTTTTTATGATTATACCAAACGACCTGATTTTTTATAATCAATTAGAATCATTGGTTCACGAATTGATATGCAAAGAAGATTTTCCGAAAAATGCAAATTACAAGATTACGTGCGAAAATAAGAACGGCATTTTTTGTAACATTTTCATTTGGGCCATTGAAGAAAATTAAAAATATATATTTTGTAGATCTATAGTAGTTACACACATGCTGAAAATTTCATCGAAATCGATTAACACATACGTGCTACAAGCGGTTAAAAATGGTGAAGATCGTAGTTTTACTCGACTTTTGATCAATTTCTGTCAAACTGTCAAATCTGTCAAAAAAAGTTCATCAATTTGTCTCGTCTTTCCCTGCGTCAAACGTTTCGATGAAATTTTCAGTACATGTATAACTAACACACGTCTGCAAAACATATATGTTAAATTTTCTTTAAGGACCCAAATAAAAAAGTTTTAAAAAATGCCTTTTTTATTTTTGCATGTAACCTTGCAAATTATAATTTTTGGAAAATTTCTGCATATCATTTCGTAAACCAATGCCTTCGAATTCATTATAAAAGATTAGGACGTTTGGTACAATTAGTAAAAAGTTATTCTGCTTTAAAGGGCGAACGAATACTTTCTACGCCCACTGTATGTGCATAGTTTGCTTCAGGCAGCTGATTAAAGTAGACGTGTTTGCTTGGTTAGAAGAAGGGAAATATACCAGAGAGATAACAAAACATCACACTTGCGACTTACGTTAGGGTTGAATAAAGGTGCGTTTATACCGTTTGCCATACATTTCGAGCGAAAATTCGCAAACCCAATTTTTCTAGTAAGATTCTAGTTACTTGCTACTTACAATCTGAAGGTATCCGACCGCCTTAAGGGGGATCTATACCCTCAGATTTTGGGGTATTTATAAATGTTATCAACCTCTGTGCAGAAAAAAAGTTTTGTAACATTGATAAACACGCAACTGCATAATGAACACGAGATGGAGTTGCTTGCTATTTCCATATTCTCTTCAGCTCGTCGCGAATGCCGTTATACAGGACAGGTCGCACTAATATTAGTGCCACCGATGAGAATATGTAACCTCGTCTGTGTCAGTTTTGCTATGATTCCACATTGACAGCAGTGCAAATGTTGCACAATATCGCAGCACTGATTGACAGTCCTTCTGACTAGGCACCATCTCGTCTAAACTAACTGAAATAAAATTGGCTCTAGATTGGCTCTACATCAGAGATAACCTCTGTCTTCATGAACGTAATATGGGGAAATCTCTGCTATGTGAATGAAATCACGCGCATCGATTTTTTGTCCTTATACGAGCATATTTTGAGCTGCACAAAGGTTCATTTGATAGAGGAAGGTTCATCGCAAGGCGCTCTGCTCATCACATCAGTCAAAAAAGTCTCTTAGAGACAGAAAAATACATTGAAATCTGCGGTTATTTTTCTAGATTTTTTCTCTACTTTGGGTACTCATATTATTAGATATAAACATAATCTCGTTAAATCAATAGCAGAGCGCGCGGTATTTAACCTTCCTCTATAGAATGAGCCCTCACCCAGCCATAAATCGGCTCAAATAAGGACAAAAAATCGATGCGCGTAAACCCATGTTTAGACCCAAAATCTAGTAAGATTCTAGTTCCTTTCTAGTTACAATCCGAGGGTATAGATCCCCCTTAAAGGGAAGCTATCGTTTACCTAAACGAAACGTGAAGCCGTGGAGCCCATAGAGACTTTTTTTTGTGCCACGCACAGCGGAAATAAATAGGGAACAAATGGAAAAGGAGTTCAACCGCGACGTATCAAGATCTCCAGGAACACGGTCCAAGATCCCGTCTAGCAATCTTCAGTCACCGTTCGTGACCGATAATTACTGGTCCGCGAGTGGCGAACCTAATTCGTTCGTCAACCGTCGCGCGTCGCTCCGATTTCTTGTTACACGAATATAAACAGGGAACGAGTTTAATTACTCTTGCAAAAACAAAGGGATTGCCGCTGGCTGCTAAGTAGACCGGAGAAGTAACGAACGGGAACCGAAGACATGTTTCAAAAACGAATCCATAGCACCCGATAAAATGTCCGACGACTGATCTACCATCAGAAATGTTCTTCAAAAATGTTGATCCGATTCTATGTATATTACAGACTAAGCGGTTAACAATAATTTTACGGTCACAGAATTGCTTTCTCGAGCGAAATCCGAAGCAATTTAGCTTCGACTTAAATTCTCGTCGAGGAATCGATTACGGGGTGGGTGCAGCAGGCTCGGGCCCCTTATCCGGCCTGAGGGTCCGAAAATCGGAAATCGTTCGAAACGGCCGCCGGAAAAATGGCGGAAACGTCCCCTGGAAATTGGCTGCTCGTTACTTTCCAGCTTTCCAGCTTTCGCGGCGAATCCCCGAGGCTCGAAAAAAGTTTCATCCATCTTGCGTCGTTCGTCCCGCGGGCGACAACTTTTCTCGTCGTCTTTTCCACCCCCGACGCCATTTTCCTCGGGCCTTCCTGCCTTCCTGCCTGGTCAAAGGCACCCCGATATTTTTTCCTTTTCGCTTCGGGTTCCCTTTTCACGATGTTTACGGGGACGCGGATCGATTTCCGCGGACTTGTCCGCTGCGAACACTCTTTCCTGCTGTTGCGCACCCTCCGTGCTCAAACCTGACCCCCTCAATTTATTTTTAACCCTTCGACAGCGGTGCCTGGATCCACTTTGACCCGGATGATCAAAATTCTAACCTGTGATGGCTGTGTAATGTCGTGTCGATCTCGGAATTGGGAGGAATGAGTGTACATATAGTCAAACTCCGGACAACACGTTTCTCTATTGTACAGGGTGCTTCAAAGTCTAAGTATGTAAATTCTAGATAGGTAGACATTTATTACAAAAATGGACGATGGTGAAAATTGTTTTTTATTGCATTTTACAGTACTCATCGCGTCTCAAAGGAACTGTAGGTCTCGATTCAACCGTTCTCTTAAAAAACGACTAATTAATCATTTTCGCCAACTATTTTATTTCATGTCTACAGAGTGTCTTAAAATCGTATACACGTGGAGGATCATCTCATACATATAACAAGCATACAAGGGCTCCTTCATCATTCAATTAGCGACACTAAATGTTTGCGAAAAAGATCCGCCGAGCAGGCGCCAAGTCGAAATTAATAATCAGTGGTAGATGACGTGCAAAACGACGGGATCTTTTTCAATCGGTCAATTTCAAATGTAAATTAACCCCGGTATCGAAGTCAAAGATCCCGACAGAGGAGTCTTCGGATAGATCAAGAGCGACGAAGATCGAGAGCCTCGTCGTGATCCAGCGGGTTTCGCGGCGCATAAATATGCAACGGGCGCGTCTGCGGCGCGCTTGTTGCTTGTTGCGTCCGCTCCTCGATTCTGCTATTTTTTCTTCTTTTTTTTTTTTGCTACTCGAAGCGGCGGCGGCGCCACGGGGATTATTTGTAGCCGAATGCCCGCGATTGTTTCGCTTCCCGATGGTGCTGATTTAAATCGACAATGAAATCAGATAAATCCCGGGCAACTATCGATTCGGCGGCCGAGTTGCATTCTAATTACGCGCTGTGCCCATTGTCCACCGCCCGCTTCCCCGATTTTCTATTCCGTCCTTGCCTTGCTCGCCTTATTTCCGTTCCGATTCTCGGACGACCGAAAACTCGTGTTTCTGGTCCCCGACGAAAATTGAACCGGGCATTTAAATTTTGTTTCATTAATCGTATATCTCGTCGGTTAAAAATTTCGATTCCCGATTCTTTGTTATATTTTATAAAACGTATCATTTGAAGCTGCATTTTTCTACAAGCCGAATTATTACCAAACGATTACTCGCTTCGATTTTTCAAACTAGTTTGCTGTCCAGGCAGTGGATGGAATTATCCTTGTTCATAAACGAGCCATACATTTAACAAAACTTATTACGCGTAACGCAAGCAATTAACGACCGACAATGTGACAATATTTCCAAACCAATATTTATTCCGTTCAACCGAATTCGCTTCGTACATTTTGCCTCTCACTCATTATGTTTCTTTCTCATTCTCACCACGCGGGCGTATCCACGCGTTTGCATCGATGCGAGATAGAATCGTTTTGTGTGGCGTTTCCTTGGAAACGTCTCGAGTTGCATCGCCGATTGATTCTAGTCGAACAGAGTACATCGGCCGATGGTAGTGCGGCAATAACGATAGACAATAGCGATCAGTGGGGATCGTACGCGATGCCCTGGCAAATCCTATCGTTTGTTTACAGTCTCCTCTCGGTCAATGCTCGAGAGCTCGGTTTATTTCGGTGTAGGAATCGGAGCTGGGCGACGCGACGCAGCGTCGGGATCTCCCGGTCGGAATTTAGAATGGAATACATTAACCGGTGGCACGTAGTAACCCCCCATTGACGCGTAATGTCATTCAAAATTCCGAACAGTCGTCGTCGTCCCGTGTTTACGCAGAGAGACTGAGCGAGAGAGGGAGAGAAAGAGACGGAGATCGATTATACAGCGACGTCCTCGAGCGCCGACGGCTCCGGCCTCTCTCGCTCGACACCGATTTGCATTCTAATTTCCAAACAAAGAGCCCCGGATTCGGCTTGTACACCGTTCACAAATTAATTATTAATAAACGAGCAAATACGCGGCGAGCGCGCGTCCAATCGTCCGCCAGCGGAAAATTGATATACACAAAGACGGAGGCAGGGACGGGGAACAGGACCGGTCCGCCGCGCGGATTTTAATTAACCGAAGCCAAACACGTTCGGGCGCGAAATGAAAATTTTTGCGATATTCGCGGGGGAACGAACGTCGCCCGTCCGCGGACCTGCTGTAAGCCACTTTTTCTCATGAGCGAGCCCGCGCGCAATTATTTCGGGATAATCGCGAGATACTCGCGTCGAGTCGCGGCGGATATGCGAAAATAATTAGGGAATCGTCGACAAACAAATGACCCGGCCCGGTTCAGTCCGGATCGGATGTGATCTCTCGCAGCCGCACGATTTTCCCCCGTCGAATTACATTCGAGAGCGTTACACGCGGGGCCGTCGAAACGGAAGCACCGTGATTTCACGCGATCCCGAACAAGAATCGAAAACGCGAAACGAAGTCTTCGTTTTTCGAATCGTCCGCCCGCGCACAGCTGCACGCTGCTGCTTCGAACCAACGCAAACTCGATTCCCCCGAAAATGTTGCTCGGAAAAAAACATTTCATTCCATTCTTCCCGATGATTCGTCCATTTCCACTGGCTGTGCTTTATTCCGACATTTCGGCCGCCGGTTTTTCGCATCGATCGGCAGCAACTATGGGATTTCGACTGCCAATACGGTCATCGGGTTCTTTCCTTCTAATTCGCGTCGAATTTCGCATCCGTGCAAACAGGAGTTTTTCTTAATAAGTAGGAAATTAAAAAATATATTTAAAAAACTTTTTAAAAACTACGCTTATATTAAAATGCATCAAAAAGGAGAAAATAATTTTTTTAGACATTAGTCACTATAAATGAAAGCGTGGAGCGCTAAGCTATATTGACATGATCTTCGTGGGCGCTCCACGATTTTATTTGTAGTCAGTAATGTCTAGAAAAATTATTTTCTCCTATTTAGTGCATTTTAATATAAGCGTGACTTTTAAAAAGAAATTTTTTGTTTTCTACTTTTTAGTCTTTTTTAAATGGAACGCAAGATATAGTAATACTGGTATGAAATAGTCAGATGAGGGCAGAGTTGGGCATTAATCGATTAAAATTTTAATCATGATTGATTGATTAATGTATACGATTAAAAAAAGAAATCGTCGAAAAATCGGCGATTGATTCAATCGATTGATGAAGTTAATCGTCAATCGTTGATTAAATGAAAAAATCATCGAAAAATCGGCGATTCATTCAATTGATTGATGAAGTTAATCGTCAATCGTTGATGAAATGAAAAAATCATCGAAAAATCGGCGATTCATTCAATCGATTGATTGAAACAATTGAAAACAATTGAAAGCTAGGAGTACTAGGATCGCTACAGGGAGCGGGACGCGTGGACGGGTCGAGGAGGCGTAGCTTTCAATTGTCTTCCGATTGACGATTAATAATCGTTAATCGCAATTAACGACTAAAGTAGAAATTTAATCGTTAACCGCAATTACCGACTAAACTAGGAGATTAGTTGTTAATTGCGATTAACGATTGAAGTAGAAATTTAGTCGTCAATCGTTGATTAATTTTTTGCCCAACTCTGGATGAGGGGATGACTCCGAGAGACGACGTCTCACGATGGAGTCCGAAATTGTTCGAAATGGAACTGAATGAACGGAACACCACAACCACACTGAGCTCCTCCGGTGCGAAATGGGCCAGTAGAGTGGGGATGAGTCGGAGTGGGAACACGTAGGCAGCGCTGGCGCGCGGAGTGGGGATCGCTGAACGCGTTCACGTACTACCGAGTGTCGCGCGACGAGTTGTGACGGTTATTATTAACATTTTTTTCTCCTGAACGCACAGTTTTCAAAAAATTTGTTTTTTAATATTGCATTGTCATCCAGTTCTGAGCTATGTTTAAAGCTTCAAGTCTCTAGCTCCTCGGGAAGTGGTTTAAAATTCGATTACAAGATTTGACGGATACAACGACAACAACGGCAACTCGGCAAGCTAATATAAGCGTGGTAAAAAAATATCTTCTCGCGGCGAACGCTGCGAACTTTACGGAACATGAATTTTTCTTTGAAAATGACGAACAAATGGCGTGCCGTCGACTCTCGACCGGATTTTGAGTGCGTAGAAATTGGATGCTTCTCGGTAAACGTAAGTGTTAGTAATTCTGATCGACCACACGCCGCGGCGCGGGATGTAATAAAGATAGATACCAGCAACGTTTTCTTTTCCCTTTGACGGAACAGGGTCGGAGAGCGGCTTCCCAGCCATTCTGAACATTCTGCCGGCCGTTTATTTTGGCACGAACACGACGTCGGAATTTCGCGGAATTATTTATCGGCCCGTGTTGCGAAGATTCACCGTTCCCCCGTTAATATATTCCCGCATCGTGATCATTTCAACGTCCGCTCCTCCGTTCGCTAACAAATTGCCCAGCCTATAAATGTTGGTATGTATATCCACAATAGGTATTTAGAATGTTCTCCGCATTTTCCACTACGTTTCATTATTTATTTCCCCGTCGTTCATAAATCCGCGTTTCCATGCAGAATTCCCTGGCAGAGGTTCGCAACTGGGTCTTTCAATGATAAAAGAAAAAAACGTTATCGATACTCGATAATTTTTTTATCGCAGCCGAGAACCGCTGCTGCCGTACAATTAATTGTGCTATTTGTTCCGTCGCGCTAGGTAAAAATGTTTTAATGGTTTTCAGCGCGGATTGTTCTTTCGGGATGAAATGTTTCGACAGAACCCGCCCCGAGCTATGTAATTATTGCTTCGATAAGTCATCGTGTACGAACGTTCGATACAATTATCGAAACAACGAATGCATGTTTCGCGACATTTTTTTTCATTATTATCGGTAAACCATTAACGAAACGAACGTAAACGCGACGATAAACGACGTCGACGGTCGTACCCGAAGAGGAAACGAAATTATTACGGTATAATCGACGCGGTGCACCGGTGCAACGGCGGCATCCGCCCTGGAATTCCCGGAAAAGTTCAAGAATTAAGACTGGCCGGCTAGAATTAATTACGGAAGCGCAAATAATTAACGAAACGACCGGGGCAATTTAACGTTAGGAGTTGGTTATTATTCGCGCTGGAACCCATTAATCCGAAACGTTCTCCGGGCTTGATTAGCTTCCAGCTACGGGAGCAATAATCCATTCAATCTGTTCAAAGGGAGAGAGCTACACCGACGCTCGACTATATTGCTCCAGAGAAAACTTCTGCTGTCCGAGGATTCGCCATTTTAACGTTCGAGCGATCGGAGAAAGCGCCAACTTTTTTTATTTCGGAAACCAATTCATGACCGACGCGAAACAATTACCATCTCGTAAATCGTGGTTTGCATTCTGCATGCATTTAGTCTCTGCGATGCACTATGGGCTGGGAACCCGCTTTTTGTGGTCGAAACTATTGAAGCGTTATTTCAGGGTTTAACGTAATATTATTATAGGTCGTTGAATTCGTATCGATATGCCAGTTGGAATATTATCAAGTAAAAATATATGTTGATATTTTAAAAATTGACGCGACCTTCATTTCTTATTTAAAAAAAAGTTTACCTGATCAACTCTTATTAGAAACATTTTTTCGTCAGAAATTACTTTATGGCAAGAAGAATTTTTTCAATATACATCAATCGGTAATTATTATTGCACGTTCAAAGGAAGTTAATTTTTCTTGAGTGAGGAGCAAAAGTGAGCACACATACTATATTTTTACAAAAACGTATTTTTATTTCATGTCTGCATATAAAATAGAATAAAAATAAAATACATAGCGTCAAGTACAAAGTTTTAGCTTTTCAAGAAAATTTTACTGATCGTGGTATCATTATTGTTTTGATAAATAAAAACTTTTTCCGTGTAGTCGTTTTCGTGTAGGTTTTACACCGTATTAGAACGTTTGTGGCCGAGAAACGTAAACATATTTTTTGTAAACAGCGATCGGTGTTACTATTCGAGTCCGGGAGTACTCTAGTAGATGTGCTGTTGTTGTTCGTGCAGTAACACACATTAACATACTGTCAAGAAGTCATTATCTAAGGACTGTGAAAGATAGTATTCTTTCTCAATTAAAATCTGGCTTATCAACGAAAAAAGTTGCCGAGAAGTTTGCAGTTAATACGAAATAAAATACGAAAACGATATTGTTATGATGTTCCTACATCTTTCGAAGGACGTCCAAAAATATTGGAAATAATAATTTTTTTAAAGAAAATTTAATATAAATTTAAAATTGAGGGGATTTTAAATTGTTTTATTATAGGAGTAAAATAGATTAATAAATTTGTATTGTAATTGAAAGTGATAATCATTTTAAAAGAAAATTGAATATAAATTTAAAATTAAGGAGAGTTTTAATTGTTTTAATTGAGTTTTTTAATTGTCCTTTATCAGGACAACCGACGATTAACAAATTATGTAACTTCAGAAGTCAATGGCTGAAAAGCTGTTGGAGAGCGATGTTGGAAAGAAAATACGCAAGTGGACGGGTCGAAGAGCATTAAAAGAAGCTAATTTTATATCAATGGAGAAGAAGAAGAATCCTGCTCTTTCAAAGAAAAATATTAAAGTTCGTTTGAGTTTTGTCAAAAAATATATAAATTGGAATGAAGAACAGTGGAAGGCCGTGATTTTCTCAGACGAGTCTAAAATAAATCGAATTTTATCGGATGGACGCGTTCTTGGTGTTGGAAACTACAGTAAAGCCGCGTTTACTGTCCAACAGTCTGTGTCCTGCACGGACAGTGATCGCATACCAACATCATTTTTTTATGACTGTGTCTACTGCGCCGACCGCGCCGAGAGTTCAAAAGAATGCTTGTTGACAGTGGAGTGGGTAAACACTAAATCGCGGACAGTAAACGCGACTTTACTGTAACTGTTTCCCCTCATCTGGTGACGTTGGAAAGGGAAACGTGAATCTCATTTGCCGCGTCATGTTAAACAGACAATTAAATTTGGCGGTGGTTCAGTCAAGATATGGGGTAGGTCCATTTCATCGAATCGAGAGTACGGTGATCCAGTTCACTTACAAAAACATGTTAGAACAGAATTTATTGGATGTCGTTGACAATATGTCGGTACAAGAATGTGATGATGTTTTCCAACACGATAACAACCCAGGGCATTCTGCGAAAAGCGTCAAAAATTGGCTAGAATCTCAACAATTTCAAAACGATGTCGTGGCCTGCTCCAAGCCCAGACTTAAATCCTATCGAGAATGTCTGGGCATATCTAAAAATGAAATTAGCGAATAACTACAATGATCCACCAACGACGATAAATGATTTGTAGAAAAGACTGCAGCAACAGTGGCATTCTATTCCTCCAGAATACTGCGAAAATATAATTTCAACTATGCCTAAACGCGTTCAAGCTACTGCCAAGACCGAAGGCTTCTGGACAAAATATTAAATGCATAAAAATATGAAATGTTTATTTGAAAATGAATTGTGCTGCAAAAATGTATTTATCAAAATAATAATACTATCATCATTGTTTAAATTTTATTTTGAAAGCTGAAATATTGTACTTAATACTGTATACATTTTGTTTTTTATTGTATATGCAAACATTAAATGAAAATACATTTTTGTAAAAATATCGTTCGTGTTCACGTTTGCTCCTCACGAGTCGAGTAATTATTTCCATAAAAAATAAATGAACGCGTTCGAGCTGGTGGCAGATGATCTGAGAAAAGTCCGCGAGAGCGCGCGGAGTTGAAGCTTAAATTGAAACCCGATGTGTAATGCGTAATCGGTTTACGTTTTCGCCCGACTTCGACGGAAAATTTCAAATGTCATCGAATTATTATTTCGTATATTCGAGAATATACCTCGTGAATGAACTGCGCCGGTGCTCGGAGCCGTGGTTCGCGGTCGAGCACAGCCGATTGCCAAACAAAATGGCTACTCTCTCGCTGGAGGCTCGAAACGGTTGCGATTTCTTTATTGCCGGTTACGTAAGGTGTCCGCGGCGATACGATATGATACGCATATTTATAAGTTGTCCCTTCTCCGGTTAAGGCGAGACCGCCATCCTCCATCCGCCTCGGCAGGAATGCATGTCCCGCGTGAATGCAACGCTGCGATTATTAGACCGCAGATATTTCATCGTCCCCGCGTGTTCATAGAGAACCGCGGTCGCGAGCTTAAAACTTCCCTTCCCCCGCTTTCGTTGTTCCAGTCGGATTAAAGGCCGCGTGATTGGAAAATGTGACTCGATGTAAACGCGCCTTAAACGATTTACGACCTCCCCAGGGAGAGAGGGAGCACCGTTCCTCTCCATTTCACAGTTTCTCCACTTTTCCCGGCGATCTCGAACATAGCACCGCGCCCCATGATCTCGTTTAAGATTAAAATATAATAATTCTACGAGGGTTGTTCGTTTTCATCGTGTTTCAGACGTTCCGATGATTTAACGCCTTGGGAATGGCGCTGGCAGATAGAACCAAGTCGTGAATTAAAGTTCAGGGATCCGATGCTGCAGCGCTCGTCTCAATGTTCTCGGCTCTACGTTTTTATTACAGATATCGAAACCGATCGATACGGGACCGCCGCGACCAAGGAGCGTTAATAGAAAGCATTGAAATCAGTTGGAAAAATGAGAAACACGAAAATCACGTGAAACGCGGTCGCAAAGTAGCACAATACCGGGAACGACCGCGAGTTTAAATACCCTTTTACGAGTCAAATTGACCCGAATGCGGACCATTTGGATCCACGGCAGTGTTTCCATTGTTCCGAGAAGGAATTTCGCATAAAATTTTACGAATGCTTTCAGCCGCACACGCCCGTTGCATTTACATGAATGCATGCACGCGGGATCGAATAATTGAATGAGTTACCGAATGACTACAATTTCCAAGGCAGAAAATGAGAAACGACTCGGCGCAAACGTTGCCGCGCGGAGGAATTTCACCCCTTCGATAAGACTTGGCATTTTCCATCGATTCGTAACTTTAGCATAGCTAAAAGAACATTGCTCCGTTTATTACATGTATCCATAATTATGGAAGTGGTGCAAGTCATTTTCTTGCGTCGAAATATTTAAAGGAAAAGGATATTAACACTAAATGAATTCCACATAATGTTGAAATAACAGGCCGACAACATTTCACCAACTCCAGATTTGACCGACAATAGCTTTGGCCGACAACGCCTTTAACCGACAACGAATTTGATCGACAATGATTTTGACCGACAACGAATTTGATCCACAACTTAAGACGACCACGGTTGTATTCAGGGCCGTTCCTAGGTGTACAGCCGCCTGCGTGCTGAGCAATCTTTCGCCCCCCCACCCTCAGCTTGACAATGGGAAAAAATATTTAAACCAGTATACATAAGTGCTTTATTTCAATTTATAATGAGAAATTCAGAATACAATGAATTTGTTGTATTAACGCATTTTATAAACATTATCGTATTCGCAATTCGTAATATAAAATTTTAGAGTGGCGCTTTACGAGCTTCTTTCGCAGCAAACTCGTCTATGACTTTGGCATAATCAATTTTCTCACATATGTCGTGCTCTATTGATAAAAGAGCTAAATCATATAAGCGCTCCTGTGTCATAGTTGACTTTAAATAATTCTTTACAATTTTTAGTTTTGAAAATGATCTTTCTCCACTTGCAACTGTCACTGGCAACGTCAAATACAATCTAATTGCTATTGCCAAAGTCTGAAATAAGTGAACCAAATCGTTACAACCAATTTTTTCCGATATATCCTTACATTTATAAACCTCAGAATTAAATAATGCCTTAAACGATAAACATTCAGTATATAGCTCTATTCCATCTATATCTTTTGAAATTGGTATTCCATCATTCACTTGCAATGCAACATCTAAATCAGAGCAATAATGCTTCTTAATTGCATCGTCGCGTCGTTCAAATCGAACAAGTTATTCAAACAAGAAAAGATATCGCTGCATTTCTGCAGTTGGTCGAATTTTTCTGAGAGCACTTCTTTTGCTGTATCCAATATAGAAAAATAGAAATCAACTTTGAATATGAATGTTGCATCGACTATTTGATCATCTTGTTCTTCGTAATTGAAAAGTCTTTTTTTGGTTCGTTTCCTTGACACTGGAAATTCTGATTCAATTTTTGCGTTGCGCTGTTCTATTTTCAACCGCAGTCGGCCACCCCCTAAAATCGGCCACCTACGTGCGGGCACGCACTGCACGCCTGGTAGGAACGGCCCTGTATGTATTATCATACAGTATTATCATGCAATATTATCATACTGTTTCTCAAGCCGTTGTGGATGAAATTCGTTGTCGGTCAAAATCGTTGTCGTTCAAATTCGTTGTCGGTCAAATCTGGAGTCGGTGAAATGTTGTCGGTGAAAACCGTGTCGGAGAAATCTGTGTCGGTAATTCCCATGGGACCCCAACAGGCACTGTCTAACGGTTCAATTTTGACGATATCGTAAAAATTATGTGAAATAACTGATAAACTCGATAAAGGTGAAGTGTGGGTACCGTCTTATTCGCGACTCGAGTGTCCGCAGAGCATATTGGTGGAAGACAAGCCGCAGAGAAAGGGTTAACGAGGCAGGATGCAGTCCACCGATCTGCTCCGGACCGGGTTGGGTCGCGCCGACCCGCAGTACCCGTTTTTCACCGGCGAAACGCGAGTCACGCGGCGAATTTGCGCAGATCGTAGCTGCTGGAAAGGAATGGGGTCATTGTGTCCCCGGCTTTGGGCGAATTCTTAGGGACAACGCTGCCAGAGAGAGCCTAGCTCCCAACCCTCGAATCCCCCTGTCCCCCGCATCCACAGCCACCCTCTTTTGGCACGACCGATTTCTGCGTGTACCTCCGTGGAATACCGACGCGACAGGACAATACGGGCGCAGGACAATGGCTCCGTGGAAACAACGGCTTTTAGGGCTTCTTGCTGTCACGCTCGCCTCAACGGAATCCCACAATACTCTAATTACGGACGATCATCGATCAACTACCCTTCGCTCGGTTCTTCCTCGACTTCGAGGAACTTTGTCTCCTCGCGCGTAACCGTTCATTTCATCCTCCTTTTTAACGTTTCAACGACGGGAAGCCTTTCCACAGGCTGCTCGATGATCCCACTGGGTTCAACAAGCCCTTGATAATCTTCTTTTCGATAATATTAGATCGGCGCAAACGTTCGTGCCGATTTAGTATTAACCCTTTAGCAGTCGGAGCTATTTTAACTTGAAATTAAACGTTTTTGTCGACCCAGAGTAATTCCATTGCGTATGATCTTTCTCATTTTATGGATATGAAATTGATATATCAGATTGGAGGGAAAGTTCTGTCGTATTTTAAAGAAAACAATTTGAATCAATTTATAAAACTATATGATTAATATTATACTAGTAAGCTTTGTTTTTGATTTACAAGCGAAGTTAATATCTCATACAATACTTAAATGTGTAGTAATTGATTAGATAGATAGATGAAAACGTAAATAAAATGTAAATAAATAAGTACAAAAATGAAAACTTGTTTTATTTCTTTTTTTGCGATTTTCTCCAAAACGAAGCGAAAACTAGTAAATCTCTAAAAGACTTTTTGTCTTTTCGGTCCCCTACACGCTCCTGAAGTTTTGCCATTTAAATTCGGGACACCCTGTATAATGTAAACATAATTGTGAATAATCGCACAGGAAGTTTTAGTGGTGACTCAGTCACCCCTCGACTGCTCAGGGTTAGTTTTGCAGTACCCTACTGTGTACAGCAGAGTTGGGCAAAAATTTAATCAACGATTGACTACTAAATTTCTACTTCAAACGTTAATCGCAATTAACAATTAATCTCCTAGTTTAGTCGTTAATTATGTTAACGATTAAATAATTATTAATCGTTAATTGCGGCTAACGATTAAATTTCTACTTTAGTCGTAAATTGCGATTCCAGATTTTTTCTTTTAGAAATATTGATATTATAATTATATTTTTCTGAGAAATTTTTTTAGTGAACTTCTTTACTGAAGCACAGATTTAAAGAAAACTCGAACGAGATCTAAATAAATGCAATTTTGTCATTAATATAAGTCAATGTATGCCAATTGCGTTTAGTGCTCGGTAGATCTAGTGTTAACGGTTACATTCCTTTCAATTGTAATCGTTAATCGGATAATTGATAAATGATTAACTGCTGAAATTTCGAAATGAAATACCGAATCAAAACTGTATGAATACTGAAAAAATTGTCATTTGGTCGATGTATAATACAAACTCTGTTTACGTACTTCTATGTTTTTTTTTCGATGATTTCTTTTTTTAATCAACGATTGACGATTAACTTCATCAATCGATTGAATCAATCGCCGATTTTTCCATGATTTCTTTTTTCAATCGTACACATTAATCAATCGATCATGATTGAAATTTTAATCGATGAATGCCCAACTCTGTACCACATAATTCTGAAAGAAAGTTTGCGAATACGATACGATCCTGGATCGTCCATCTTCCAGTGGAAAAATTAATACGAATCGCTGAGGAGGGTCACGGACGATGCCCTATCGTAAATCTTATCCTGCGGAAGGAGATTTAAAGTTGACAATTATCCGATGCACCCTGCTCCGTAGTCGAGTACGATCGTGACGTAAGCGAACGTGCTTCTAAGTAACGGAGCGAGATTTATGGAGACAACAGCGATTTCTACGCTCGAAAAGGCATCCAGGTGAATCATCCACACAATATTCGTTACCCCCCCGCGCCACGGCTGGTGATTTACCGGCTCTTCAATTGAAATCATCGTGACCCATATATGTATTGCGAACGCGTCAAGCTTTATCTTTCCCGCATAAATTACAGATATAATGCTGATTTACGCGGATATAATGCGGCACAAATGAAGAGTAAACGCGACCGTGCAGCTGTTAACGGGTAAGCAGGTATTTTCCCCTCCGTGGAAAATGCAATTCACAGAAAAACCAACGGATCACGGAAAATCAACAAATCGCGACCGGCATACGGCTTGGTACATATTATTCGCTTACAGATTGTTAATGCGTTTCCAAGCATCAATACGCTCAAGTTTACGTAAATAGAAATCGTTATTAATTCCATCGAATTGCGTCCGAATGGACGGCAAGGGAGAGAAGCACGATGCCCAGTTGTTCATTGTGTTCGCGCGCAATAATTAACTGAAATGAATTCAATTAATTTCCGCGACGCGGTTCTCCCCGTTCGACGAATCGAGGCAGCAGCGGTGGGGTGCGGCGCGCCAACAATTTTTCCATTGACGTCGCCCAGAAAATAAAGTAAAAAGAAAAAATCGGGGGAAAAAAGGGAAAAAGAGGAAGAGCCTTCCGCCTATCCCCGATCGATAAATTTCGTTTGAAGAACAACAGCCGCCACCGCTGCCACCGCCGTGAAACTGGAACAACTTCCTATCGCGCGGTGCTTGTCCCGTTTTCGGCGGTTTTTTTCGAGCACCGATAAATACTTCGTCGAGGAGAGAGCCGGCCCTCTTGTTTTCCTTGCTCGGTATTCTTTTCGGCCACTGACGCCGGCCAATTGATCGACAGGATTTTTACTCGCCGCGAAAAAGCTGTCGCGCTTTTTTCCCCCTCCTCTCGTCTTTTACGCTCGAGGGGCCGAGCGATTCGGCTCGCAATAATATTATTCTTTTGTCCCTCTGTGTACATCGATTATTACATTGTTTGCACGCGATTAATCCCTGTGTAATCCCTTCCAAAATGTATAGATTATTTGAAACCATTTGAAACACTAAACATACCACTAAAATCGATTAAAATGTTTTACTTGACATGAATGACAAAACTGTATTTATTTGGATTGTGTACAATTTCGATTATACAATGTGCTGGAATAAAGAAATTTATCGACACATTTCCCCATGCAAGTAGCTGTATGATTTTAATAGTTGTAAAATGAAAAATATGAAACCGTCTATAAATAAATATATTAGTGAAATTTGTTTCTCGATCGTACATTGAAGTATAAGAGAGATTATGGTATCGGCGCCGAGGTTCGATCAATTATAAAAATCCAATACAGTATTAGCGATAGTTTTTTGCGAATATCTCGAAAACTAATCATCTCAGCCAAAAATGACACATACATTTTGTTTATAATTGATCGAACCTCGGCGCCGATACCATAATCTCTTATATAATAAATATATTAGCGAGCAAAGAATGCACATTCGGAGAAATTTTGTGATTTTATTAGAGAAATATTAACGGTTAAAATCCAACAGTTTTGGTTTAATTGATTTAATTAATCGTGGCCTCGCAATGCCTCGCGATATTCGATCAAGAGTTGCCAGATGCAGGAAATTGAAGCCGCATCCGCAATCGCGGATCTAACAAAATCCCACGGCCGCAACCGTAGTCTCGAGATCTAATAACTGGAAAACATGGCGAACGTACCTACCCTCCCTCCTGTGCAACAAAATCGAAACCGCAGCTGCATTCTGCTAATAGAACAATCCCGAAGCCGCAACCGCGCGGCCGGGAATGAAACAAAACTGGAACCGCAACCGCCATCGCTGATCCAACAACATTGGGAACACCGACCGCAATCGCGTTCACTAATCTAACAAAATTCCGCTAATCTAACAACCCGGAAACCGCAACCGCATTCGCGAATCTCATAAAATCGAACGCTTCACAACATTTCCACCCGAATTCACGGTGACTTGATCGGTTGGAAAATTCGCCGGTACAATATTTAAATTTATCTTTCTGAAAATGTGAATCTACATTGTTCGAAAAATCGACCGTTTCGCATAATATAAATTTTCGATGTTAACCCTTTGCACTCGGAGCTACTTTAACTCGAAAATTAAACGTTTGTTCGACCTAGAATGATTTTCTAAATTTCATGGGTATGAAATTGATATAATACCTCATACAACAGTACTTAAATTGGTAAGACTTTAGAACCCCCCCCTTCCTTTCGACATGTGACATACGTCATTCTATTCGTTTTGACATGCTGAACACAAAATGTATGTGTCATTTTTGGCTGAAATGAATAGTTTTCGAGATATTCGCAAAAAACTATCGCTAATACTGTATTGAATTTTTCGTATTCCTGCACGCTCTGCGGCAACGTAAGTCTGTCCCGGCGCGGCGTTTGTTTACATTTTGCTTCTATATAAACACGCTGCGGAGATGAGAGAGAAAATAGGGTCTTTCAATTTTGAAAGACTACTCCTGGATTTCCGTATGCGTGGTCGGCCGCCCCCCCCCCACCACCTAACCCTAACTAATTCTGATCGCATGATTTTTCATTACTATTGGGTTGGCAAGAAAGTAATTTCGGTATTTTAAGGTGAAATAGAGACCAATTTTTTTATTCAAGCAATGAATTTTAATGAATAAGATATTTTACCTTTTGTTCGATGATCTTTTGCCAAAAAGAATAAATAAGAAAATATTTTATTGATTAAAGTTCATCGCTTAAATAGAGAAGTTCGGTTTTATTTCGCCTCCAAATACCGAAATTATTTTCTTGCCAACCCAATAGTTCCGCTATAGCTTTTTGCGAATATCTCAAAAACTATTCATTTCAGCCAAAAATGACACCTACATTTTGTGTTCAGCATGTCAAAACGAATAGAATGACGTATGTCACATGTCGAAAGGAAGGGGGGGGCGGTTTCTAAAGTTCAGCCCTTAAATTTTTAGTACATAATTGCATAATCTTTATGCAAAATAAAAATTGTTTGCGTCGATTGCGCGAACTAGAAACCAAATAGAATATTCTTTCTTCCCTGGATAATTTAATAGCAGAGAAATCATATATTGACATCTTCAATTTTCAAAATTTTCCTACAATTTTGTATTTCATCTATTCAGAGATTTGCTATAAATGCATAAAGATCCGCAGTCTATTGATTAGATATGAACATATTTAATAATGCAACCACCACTCGAGTGCTAATAAGTCGACAATGGTGGATGGTTCGGTTGCATCACTGCATAAATTTATCATTTATGTAATTCACTTATCTCGTTGCAATCGACCACTGTATAGATAAAATTTATCGCGTTAAACATGTTCGCAAATAAATCTATCGACCAACATGTCCGATAAGTTTGTATGTGAAAAATATCATTGTTCCAGTTAACGTCCCGTTAGAGTGTGTAATGGTTATTCGCTGGCCACCCTGTATACGAGCATGGTCTATAGTTTATAATGTATAGTATATGTACTGCACTGTTATTGGTAGCAAACACAGAAGCCGTTCACCAGGACGTTATACTAATCACCGTCCAAGTTTTCCTATAAGGTTCGACTCGACCTACAAGCACCGTTTCATTATTTCTCAATGTGCCCTAAGTGCGGCCATTTCGAGTCTTGAATAAAACGTGGTACGCCACGCGTGTGGATCGACCGCTGCACGATATACACAAACACTATTCTAGCAACCGAACGGGGGATGTTGGGACGCGAGAACAAAAACGAGAAGGGAATAAATTCAACTGCGTCCCAGGAGTGTGTACGTAAGTGCATTCTCGTCAAAAATTCTGACCTTGTTATTTACGACCATAGTTTGTGGGGGGAGATTCACGAGCGTGCTTCGAATTCGAATGGAGTTGCCCTCAAAACCCGAGGGTCGATGAATGCAAACAAATCCTCGGGTATGAGTCACTAATCCGGAACTTATGGTCGTGAGGAGAAACAAGAAGAATTGCCTCGAAAAAAGCCGCCGATCGATGGACAAACGATGCTTGCAATTTCAGGAAAATATCTGTGCAACTACCGCCATGTATTACATGTATGTAAATAATATTATACATCCACTCCCTTCGCAATGCCCGCATCATTAACGCCCAAATATTGTTATCATTATACTGTGGATACACGCTTATTAATTACTGGTAACATGAGAAAATTACGAAACATTTATTTTGTGGAAGCGATGCTGGGAACGTTTATTTTTCAATACGAACGCGCAGTCTAATTACCAGTGATCTGTCCAAAGTTTTGTTGAAAAAATCATCAGTTGTAAATTGAATTTTTTCAGATACTGGTAAACAATGTCCGAGCACAATACAACTTTCGAAAGCTTTGCAGACACGGTTACAAACTCCAGTCTCGAAACGGCGTGTCTTAGTCGTGGGCCGCGAAAAGACGCACAATTCGTGACGTAACGCGTACTGCAATTACAGGCAGGTAAGAATAGTCCTCGAGAGGTATCGGACCTTCTGAGAACCGATAATTAACAGGAACCATGCTACCCAGTCCACCAAGCGTCGCCTATCAGTCCGCTGACCGTCGAGTAAACAAATTCTGGACAATTCGCAGCGAGGTGTAAACAACGGGAGAAAGCTGCATCTTAGATCCGGAAACAAATCCTGATTACAGTGATCAAGGAACAGATGTGGCTGCGAATAAATATTCGTGGGCCGGTAACATTTGTTGTCAGCTGTCAACAATCGCTCCGAAGCTGCGCCGAGGTAAAAATTATTCGAAAATAATTCACTGCTTTCTGTACAGAAAGTGCAGAGAAAGGCATATTTGTAGGTCGAGTCGCCTGTTAAAAATCGTGTCCTTCGTCGAAAGTGCAAGGGTGCAAGAATATTTTTTCTCGGTGTGTACGATGCGATTATACGGATTGGTCTCGTACGGAGAAACGCATCGGGGACGACAAACGATCAAGCGTTCGAAATATTTATCGAACGCGCGCGTTCGATGGCATCGCGACTGAGATCCCGTTTCATGGGACTCGGTCCGGATAAGTGGGAACGAAAACGGTGTCGGAGAGATCGTAACAGAACAGAGAAAGATGAAAGGAATGGAACAGCACTCACCTCGGTAGCGGCGTTGCATCCCGCGAGAATGACGGCCGTGCTGATCAGAATCCCGTATATCCTCGGTTGCATTTTGTCCTCTCTGAATTGCCGCTCTATGGGCCCGTTCACGAGCCCCCTGCCTCGATCAACACCGCGCTCACCGCTCGAGAAAACCAAACGAAAAATGTACGCGTACGTCCAAGGCAGGAACAAACCACCAAAAAAATCCACCGGAGCAACAACGCGACACACACCACACTGATCGATGAACCGCGAGACACTGAGGGCGCGTCGATCGGCCGCTTTCGTCGCTCGCTGCCGCCGCCATCTTGAGACGGATGCGCGCGCCGCTCCGCGGTGAACGCTCCAACTATTCGCCAGCGACGCCCCGCTAAATTTGAACGCGATTTGTGAACTAATTCCTCTATACTCGATCTTCTATAATAAAAAATAAACAAGCTAAATAAAACCAACGAAATTTTTGATTACACAAGATAACACTATACGTCTTTCTAATTATCGATTCAACTGTAAATATATTATATAAATATATGTTTGTCCCTTGGAAAATAAATTTCGTTCTACGCATTGAATGAATGATATAATAATATTAAATGCATTTATTAGACTGGTACAGTGACTATAAAAACAGAAAGTAGATGAATAGACGGATAAATACATAATAAAAAATACATCATTCTATTTTTTATCACTGGCAGATAGGTCCTTCTCGAGGCTTTTTAAAAACCGAAGATTTTCGTTGATGTTGCGATTATATTCGTCCATCTTGTTCCGCATCGTCCTAACTTCGTCCTGCATGCATTTTACCTCCTCCTGTAGCTTCTGTTTCAGTACCTCTAGCAATTCTTTATCCTGAGGAGTGTAGCTAATGAATACCTTCCTCTTGTTTTAATGTGCCATTAGTTTTGGAAAATATTACCTGCTTATAATAATACTCAGCTTCGAATGCAACTGTATCGTTTGGCGTTTTGTCGGTACTGGAATCACTGTATTTACTTTTTAAAAATCTCGAGCTATTTCGAGAAAGGAAATTTATGTAGGAATTGCATTCGATAAATTGACTTAACCATAAATGTTACTATTCACAATCGATATCGATCTACTACATATGAATGCCGTACCTGCCGGTTCTAGACGTTAATGTTCGTAAAATGTATCGGTACATCTTGTGTTGTCAAATGCGAAAACATTAATTTACGGATGGTAGCAGTTTAAACAGTTAAATTTGACAGAAATTTTGTTACTTTCTGTCAGAAACAGCAGAACAGTTGAATACGAATGCCGGCGAGAAATAGTCGAGATGATCGATATTTATAGCGCTATTTCGCGCGCGATATACGATATCACTATGAACTAATTTAGTATACATTGTTATAGCAAATACACCAAAATAGACGGCTTTATCCTTTTATTTCAGACGTAATAAAATCAATATATGTAGTTCATTCTATTGTGTAACACTGAAATTAAAAAAAAAGTACAGTTATGATGACATCTACCACCATTACTATCTGCAATGCTTAACAATTATGTTATTATACATATATAAACCAGCTCATTCGTGGTGCATATCTGTGATTCTCTTTTTGTGACGGTTTATGGCTTCTTGATGACGTTTGATTTGTTCTTCGTGGAAAGAGATTTCATCGTGAAGGTCTTCTTTCAGTTTCTGGAACTGTTTCTTTTGCTAGAACAAAGAAGTTTGACATATCAATCTTTGTAATCAAACATAGTTTATAAAAAGTATTTTAAAATGCCACCGCTACATTGGATTATAGCAACCAACCAGATTATAGAAATATTGATTCTCGTGGGCAGCTTCCATTTTTCCAAAGGATCCACCGGCATCACGAATGCTACCACCGGAACCACCACCTTGACCAGCACCAGAACCAGGTTCTCCTGACATTCCCCTGACTTGGCTGTAACACCCAAGCGAACAGGTTAATTAGTACTATTTCATCGTGCTATCAATAGAAACCTGACCTACCGCTACTACAGTTAAAAATACACGGTGACTACCTATGTCATCGCTACGCATTGTTGACAGGTGTGGTTGCCAATATAGTGCGACATTTTGCGTTTTATTGTCAAAATAGCAACATTGTCGCGCGTAATAGTCAAAAATTGCAAGAAAATATCGGTCTATTCTAATAATTCAATTTATGAGTATTACATAATTTTCGCTGTAAGACCAAATTCGACAAATTGTGCGGGCAGGGACAAAAAAGTCTGATAAAAAAATCCTGAAGAATCGAATTTTGATTATTTAAACAAACTACAATGCGAAAACGGTCGTGGGGAGTCGAAATTCAACGTTTTCAACGTTCAACCGGAGAACGTGTAGTGAACAGCGATAAAAGCCGGGACCCAATCGAACGGCGCAGTAAAACAACAGTATATACATGTACATATTATCGTGAACAATTTATCGAAAAATATTCTTCTATACCTTAGGGAAGCCATATTCCGTGAAAAGGTGGTAATTGCGCGTTGCATTGTTCTCGGTTGAAAATTTTCAAAGCAGCAAAGTAGATTGAAGATTGAAGATTGAAGTAGATACTGTGCAATACTGTGGGTGAATATGGAAACCACACACTTTATAATGCGAGAGATCGTCGTGTCGCCCTCTGCAGTCGAAGTTTCACGTTCCGACCGTGCTGGCGCTCCAATGGCGGCAATATTAATTCCATTTTTCTCGCGTACCCGTTCAATTTTGATTCCCGTTGAAATTTTAAACGCAATACAAAAAACACGCTATTTCTTCAAGCACGTATAATAAATAAACGTATCAATACATTGTACACCGGAAACGGTAAAAGCATAATATTAAAAATAGCAAAGACTTCAGGACCTGCACAATAGGTAGCTGCCCTTGTTTGTTGCAACATTGTTGCATCAGGTATTATATAAATAGTACAATGTTCATGAATTTGTTAGGTAACATGCGTCAGAGCGAGAAACAAATAATTATGACTATTATAGACACAGGTATGAGCTTCTTTTAAACATAAATAAATACGATACAACCTATAGTACTCGGTTGCCTGATTCTCGACCAACTGCCTCTTGATCTCGGAGGTCTTCATCTCGTTGATGGCTGTTTGCTTCTGCAGCTCCGCCCGTTCCAGTTCGATGTTCAACATCCTCAGCTTCAGCTCGTGTTCTCTTTGGGTCGCTTCGTACATCCACACCGCCCTCTGAATCGATTCATCCTGTTCCTCCGATCGATCGATCTTGTCCTTCGAAGCGGACAGTGCCAGATCTAGCCGACAACGAAACGAGAATTCGATTTAAATGAGTTCGGCCGTAGCGGACAGTTCCGAATCAAGGATCGAAAGAGCGTATCTAATATATTTAATTTGTTTAAAAAAGGGTGATTCGAGACTGTATATTTCAATCCCTGGTTCGAACGATCTCTAGAGGAAGTACTGGCCCGCATTTCGCGGACGATCGGAGAGAAATGTTCGAAGTTTGCCCTGCTAAAGAGCCCGAACCGATTCGATTCGTCGCGGAACGTTTATCTTGCAAGGGAACTTTCACGGGTAAATCTAAGGGTACCATTATCGAATTGGCGAACCGTGATGTCCCGGTTTCGGCCCTTTTGCTCGGCAAGGTCTATCGGCTCCTCCTCCTCGGCGACCCGAGGTCGTTTCCTGTCCGGAACGTCCGAATTCCTCCGGAAGAGCTCGGTCTGGCTCTCCTCCTCCGTATTGTACTCGTCGCTGTCCGCTTCGACCTTAATCTCGCTGACCGACGTTTCCGGCGTGGACGTCGTCAGCTTGTCAAGGATCGCCTGAACGTTCACCGTGTTCGTGGTGTTCGCAGTGTTCCCCGTGTTCACCGAGTTGTCCGTGCCCTCCTCGCTGTTCTCGTCCGAGCGCTCGCCGTCCCCGTCGTTCTTCCTCGCTTTCTCCATCAGCCTCCACACCTCGATCGAAAGGTTCGACGGACGACATTTCGCCGCCTCCTCGGGACCGACGTTCTTTACCTAACACACAACCTTCCTATTGCGTTTGTCCCATAGCAAACGAGCACAATATTCCCTCGTTAGCGTCGCTTGGTTCCAGGACGAAGAGGAGGATTATCAGAAAGGTAACAACGCAAACCGTGGACGTTAACGAAAGAAAATCGCATGCTCCGATCTTCATTTTTTCAGGTAATTTTAACGTAAGTACAGTAAAGTCCCAATCTAAGCGCGAAGAAGAATGACCGTACGTACTAAGTCAGTTCGTTAACCCCTTCCACTGCGCGGTCGACGCGGTCACAAAGAAATAGTGTCCGGTCCTGATCTATGCCACAGCACAGAACCGAGAATCAGCTTAGATTGGGACCTTAATGTAACTCCAACGTCAGTTGTGCGTCTCGATAACCAACAAGGGAGTTCCAACTTGTAGCTCGCGAGCTATTCCCCCACTCTTAGACTTCATCGTTATATGCATAGTAGAACACGAGTACATTGTAACCGACGAACTTCGTCGCTGTTCCCTCCCACTCCTTAACTCTACGGCTGTAGGTAGTAGTCAGAAGAGTAGGTTGTAATGGTGGGGACATTGCGGTTGTCGGAGGGGAACAAGTTGGAACTCCTTGACCAACAACAATTTTCGGATTCGGTTATCGAAACGCAAAAATCGATGCTCCATAGCGTTGACGAAGTTTGTTCAGGTGTTGGAGTCACCATTTCGATAAAAGAGTGCATCTCCATCCTAGCCTGGGCCTTCATCCGCCTCCATTGCTCTCTCATTCGGGTGATGTCTCTGTCCGCGGAGAATCTGCCGCGAAAAGCGGTGTAGATCTGCTGCCACGCGAGGTTCTTCATGGCGGAGGCTGCCGCGTCGATTTTCTTGTTCTCGATCGCGCTCGCGTGAGCCTTGATCAACGAGAACAGAGCGTTCTTCTCTTCCGGGATCCAGTTCTGCGTCCGTTCCCTCTTCTTCAGCAACACGGTGGCCCCGCTCGACGACATTCTGCAACGTTCACGGTCCTCTCCCGCGGCACGTCACCAGTTCTCCCGTTTTCCCGATTCTCGCGATCGATGGATCCTGATAAATTGCTCCCTCAGCCCGATTTAGCCCGACTTAATTACAAACGATCACGGGACGCGCGTCGTTTGCCCGATCGTCGACTAGACAAAGTTTACTTGTTTAATCGCTGGTTTAAAAGCAGTCAACTGTTTGACCGACGTCGACGCGCGCTCATGTACAGCGTGCCCAATAAATACGATAATGATCGGCCGTCTCTGTTTCCCGTCATCGTCGTTCATTCGGAATAATTGTCGCCGACGAATCGCGCGCACTTGTTCCGTTTACATACCGATGTAAGATAGCGGCAACGCGGGCTCGATTGATAAATGAAAATGAAATTGCACGCGTCCGCGAAGTTTCGTCGGAGAAACAACACTTTCGGTTCCGCGGTCCTCCCGGAAACTTTCTCTCGAGCGGTTAATGCTCGTGTCGAAAAGTTTCGGCGTACAAGGGTGTTGATGAAGAAAAAGGAGAACGGGGAGAAAAAACGAAATGTAGACAAACAATAATTGGTACAGCGCGGTCTGTGCAAAGACTGTACGCTACAAAGTTTGGGATCGCTCCGCGAATCGATGGTTAACGAACTAAACGGACGAAAGAGGAGAGATATAGGCGGCAAGGAAAAATAGGCCAGTACTGGATTAAAAGCTTCCGAGGGGAAGCTTCGCGTGCATTTTTTGAATAACGAGCAAGTGCGTGGCTGAACGATTCGCCTCGAGGAAAACCGTAAAGTCGTAAACTCGAACGGCACGCGGCCCCATCGACCTCTACTCCGCGACGTTCAGCTAAACCTGAACTAAGGAACGACTAAACGTCCGCCATTTTGGCACGGTACTAGCTAGGCGCTCGATATTAACAAATCCTCGATTCCGAGGGGCGGCTGAGGGGAGAGAAGCGTCGAGAGAGCGACGGAGAGAGACGAAGGCGAATGCCAAGAGGGATGGAGAAAGGGCGCCGAGAACCGGAGAGGGAGAGGTTGGATACAGGGGAGAGAAAGAGAGAGAGAGAGAGAAAGAGATAGACAGAGGGACGACCAGCGTTCCGCGCAACGCAAACATTGTTTCGTTTCATTTCGCGATCCGTCGTGGAATCATATTGCGCCGATTCCAATATTTCCATCGTTTTATTGCCCCCGCTCACCCTCGCCCTCACCCTCCCACTCCCCCGCCCTCTTTCTTCGATTCTCACCCCTTCTAGACTCCGTCGACGTTCCTAGATCGGCCGATCATTGATCGAACGACTTAATCTCGTGATTGACTCTATTTCTGCTTCTTCCTCTGAAAAATTGAACCACGAGCTGCAACGCGCCCTGCACCTCCTCGAACTCCATTTTTATTCCTTTAGGATCAAGATGAAAAATCGTAGGAAGAGTAGCCGAATTTAGACCAACACTGTCTGTACTCTCCTCTAATATCATTGTTCAACTCTTACGTAAATAACCAAAATTTACCACTTTCGTCAATAACCGGGATAATATTTTTTCTCAAACTCGGATAAATTATGAAATTCTGCGTAAAAAGGTATTACACAAACAGGAACATAAAAAATTTCGATGAAACATACGCAGATGGATACTCGGGTGGCCGGTGATTGACATAAGGGTTAAACGATTCAAGCGAAACTGTGTCGAATGTCCATTCGATGATTATTTTGCCGGTTAATATTTGCTGCGTGAAAACGACGAAATATCTGTTCGCGATTTTTCTAGATTCGTTCCGTTAGTGGTATAACATCAGGGGCAGGTTTGTGCCTCGAACATTGCCTGGCCGTTAGCGACTCGACGCGCGTAATGAAAACGTTTTTAACTGGATGTACAAAAACAAACTGCACACGGCAAATTTCAGTTACACAATACGCTGACGGATGCATTTCGCTAGACGTGCATTCAATAATTTTCCCCCGGACTCCCTCCCGCCTGAGTAAATAAACTGTGACGATGTCGCGTCCGCGTGCATACATAAATGAAACATGCAGGGGCTGTTTTCGTTAACCGCGAAACCGCGTATCCATGGGGCCGATACTTTTTACGATACCACCCGTTTTATCAGTATTGTTTTCCGCTAATTGAAATTACGACACGGTTCATCCACATAAACTTCCTTCAGTGAGTCTGCCAACAGTATTCGGTGTTGATATTACGGAATTAAAACGATGGTCAATATGACATTCGAGGAACGGGACTATCATTTTATACATGAAGTGAAACGGCGCGAGAGTGGAACGAAAATTCTGTGGTTGTAAGGAGGAACGCCGCATGTCGCATACTTTCACTTTCGAGATTGTATTGCCGTTTAACCCTTTGCACTGGAGTGGTGACTTGGAGGCTCGCTAATTAATTCATAAACCTGTCACGTATGATGGTTCAGCCATTAATAATAATTGATAAAATCAATCATGTACAACATACATTTTCTGAATTTCTTTTTAGGAACGCTTATATTAGCTTGTCGAGTTGTCGTTGATGGATGCGTCAAATCTTGCAATCGAATTTTAAACCACTTCCCGATGAGCTAGAGACTTGAAAATTTAAACATAGCTCAGAACTGGATGACAATGCAATATTAAAAACAAATTAAAAAAAAACTGTGCGTCTAGGAGAAAAACAAATTTTTATATTAACCGTCACACCTCGTCGCGCGACCCTCGGTAGTACGTCATCGCGTTCAGCGATCCCCACTCCGCGCGCCAGCGCTCCCTACTCCACTACGCGCTCCCACTCCGACTCATCCCCACTCCAGTGGCCCACTTCGCACCGAAGGAGCTCAGTGTGGCTGTGGTGCTCGGTTCATTCAGTTCCATTTCGGACAATTTCTGACTCCATCAAGAGACGTCGTCTCTCATCCCCTCATTCTATTTCACGTATTTTCATATCTTGCGTTTCTATATCTTACTATTTCATACCAGTGTTACTATATCTTGCGTTCCATTTAAAAAAGCCTAAAAAGTAGGAAATAAAAAAATATATAAAAAAGCTCTTTAAAAACCACGCTTATATTAAAATGCAGTAAGAAGGAGAAAATAATTTTTTTAGACATTAGTGACTATGAATAAGAGCGTGGAGCGCCCACGAAGATTACGTCAATATAGTTTAGTGCTCCACGCTTTTATTTATAGTCACTAATGTCTAAAAAAATTATTTTCTCCTTTTTAGTGCATTTTAATATAAGCGTGGTTTTTAAAGTTTTTTTTATGTATTTTTTTTATTATTTAAATCAACTCCCAAATCATTTTTAAATACCTGACTTCGGGTTCTACGATATAAATTGCACAACCAAAACCAATTGAACTCGAGAAATCCTCAATTACCCGAACCGAAGCCGGTGAATGCAGGTAGGTACAAAAACTGCGTTTTATCTTACATCTAAATCTTTAAAATAAAATTACCTCTTCAAAACGTCCACCGTAGGACGTAACATACCATTATTCAAAATATTTGTTGCGTTATTAAATTTGTATTCAATAAATTACTAAACGTATTTAATATTTTAATAAAGTACTGAAAGCATTGTACGAGGTGTATTATATCGGTTTGATATCGATAAAATCGAGAAAATCATATAGAATGAAAATATTTCAGGCCGGAATAAAAATTCGGTTTTCGAATTAGAATATAGCTCCGATTACTGCGGTATCACGCTTCGATCGTACTTTAATTTAATATCATTCCTAATTTACCATGAAATAATAAAATGTGTAAGCCTTGCAACCACAGAATTACACTGTCCAACAAATTTCAACTTTTTTTATGTTCCCTAATTACTGTTGGGTCCTTCTTATAGAGTTTTTTGCGCTGATTCCGAATCTGTTTTTACTTTTTTTCCTATACGCACAGTTTTTGAGGAACATGGCTTTGAAAAAAAACATATTTTTCAACTTTAAACAAATATTGTGATGTTAGTATAAAAGATATTGAATTGTTCTTTGCAGCAAAAGATTCTACAGACTTTTCTGAATGCAATGATATCCAATACTAATACATTATTTAAACATGTTTAAACAATGATTAAAGACTGAGAGACACCAATTTGCACCAATTTTTGAGGATATTTTTCAATTTATCTCAAAAAATAAGGGTCCAGCGGAAAATCGAATTATACCACTCGATAAAGCAGACTTTTATCTTGAGAAACCCCCCTTTGAAGTTTAAAACGTCGACTCATGTCGGACGGAGATATTTTGCTTTCTGGTTCGAAAAAAACGTCGACGTTTCAAACATCAAAGGGGGGTTTCTCAAGGTAAAAGTCGGTTCTATCTCGTGGTATAGTTCGATTTTCCGCTGGACCCTTATTTTTTGAGATACAGTAGGTGTACAAAGTATTCGTACACTTTTTAAAAACTAATAACATTTTATAATTGTACCAAACAACCTGATTTTTTATAATCAATTAGAAGCATTGGTTTACGAAATGATATACAAAAAAGATTTTCCAAAAATTATAATTTACGAGGTTACATGCAAAAATAAGAAAGGCATTTTTTAAAACTTTTTTATTTGGGTCCTTAATAAAAATTTAAAATGTATGTTTGGTAGATCTATATTAGTCATACACATGTTGAAAATTTCATTGATATCGATTAACATACACACGAGCTGCAAGCGGTTAAAAATGGTGAAAATCGTAGTTTTACACGACTTTTGATCAGTTTCTGCTTAAAATCCACAGAATCGTGCATCTTTCGACGCTTGTTGTTTTTTCCTGCGTCAGTCGATTTCGATGAAATTTCCAACATGTGTATAAAAAACATGCATCTAGAAAATATATGTTTTAAATTTTCATTAAGGGCTCAGATAAAAAAGTTTTAAAAAATGCCTTTTTTATTTTTGCCTGCAACCTTGCAAATTGTAATTTTTGAAAAATCTTGTTTGCATATCAGTTTGTAAACTAATACTTCTAATTGATTATAAAAAATCAGGTCGTTTGGTACAATTATAAAAAAGTTATTAGTTTTTAAAAGGTGTACGAATACTTTGTACACCCACTGTAAATTGAAAAATATCCTCAAACATTGGTGCAAAAGTGGTGTCTCTCCGCCTTTAGTGATTGTTTAAACATGTTTATTAATTTGTATAAACTTGTTTAAACAATCATAATGTATTAATATTGGATATCGTTGTATTCGGGAAAGTCTACAGAATCTTTTGCTATAAAGAACAATTCAATATCTTTTATAACACCACCATATTTGTTAAAAATTGAAAAATATGTTTTTTTTCAAAGTCATGTTTCTCAAAAACTGTGCGTATAGGAAAAAAATTAAAAACAGATTCGGAATCAGCGCGAAAAACTCTATAAGTACCACCCAACAGTAGTTGTGGAACAAATTTGGTGTTGGACAGTGTTATCGGTGGGCGTCGAAGAGGGTACACGTGTCAAGAACGATGGGAGAACGAGCTGTTCTCGCGAAGATAGCTTGCGGGAGCTTTCGCGCGTTCCCCGGAGAGCGTAAAATCCGCGTCGGTATGCGTAAAAGCATAAAATCGTAAAAGCGTGGACTCGGCGCGGAGCGGAGCAGCGGCGTAATCCTTGCAGTTGCGAGCGCGTTCGTCGCGCCGCGGTATCGTTGTGTAACGAGCTGCCACCGTTCCATATAAGACACACACGGTCGCCTCTTCCCTCGCAAAACCGCTCGCGATGGTGTCGTATTGTGGTGAATAACATTCGCCTCCGGTTACCATAAGCCCAGTCGCCGTTCCATAGCCGGGAAGCGAGACCAAACAACCTGATCTGCCGCGGACCGATCTACGACGACGACGACGACGCGTCCGACAAATTGCGAAGCGTTCGTCGGCTCTTGAATCGCTTCGCGAGAAAATTCGCGGAATCGGGAAACAGTCGGATCGTTCCCGTTGCTCGGATTCTTTTCTGCGTCGCGATACGACGGGTTGCGTAACGGCGAGTCGCGTGTGTCTACAGAATGAACCCACGAGTAGCAATCAATGGCAGGTCCTCAAGGTTCGTTGGGAAACAGTGCAATTAAACGGAGAACAATCGGCGTCCTTTGTTCGACGTCGATCGGTGGTTCGATCGGTTGAATGTTTCCGTGGTTCGTCTCGGCGGATGCGTCTCGGTTACCGGTCAGCTGGGTTCTTCTTGTTCCTCGGGATGATCCTTTTCGACACCGTTAGAGTAAGTGGCACATCGACAGAGCATCGAAATTTCATTTTCTCCGCGCGGAAAACGAAACGAACCGTGCAGGCTTCGCTCGCACGCTGTTCCTCCTCGAAGGTTGCGGTTCGAGGTTGCCAGCTCGCGTGATCCGTTTCTATTTTTTCGTCTGATCCATCGATCTCCGGCCTGCCGACTGTTCACAGGAAACAGGGGCTCTAACTCGGAGATCGCTCGAGCGAGTCTCTGGGGGCGAATCAATCAATGTACTACACACCGATCTGGGATCGATCCGCCGCGCCGCGCCGGCTTACATAAACAACCAATCATTACGCTAGCCGGCCCAATATGGCGGCCAGCAAGCCGGACCTGTACTTTATGTAACCGCGATTGACCTACAGCCGCGGGAACACGGTGCCTCGTCGGTGGAAGGGCTCCGATGAACAACGCCGGCTAGAATTCTTGTATAATTGCGCGCTCCTTACGCGATCGGTAGACGAACGCGTCCTTCGGCCATGCTTTTCGCATTTTTCTCTCAGGAGTTTTTATCGCGAATGTCAGCTAAACGCTTCCATTCACCGCGCCGCGCCGCGCCGGGGAGATTTATAGCTGAAGAGCGAACGGGAAACCGGAAAGCGTTCGGCCAGCCTCGCGGTAAATGATTTTCTGGAGTCGCTCGACCGTTGTCGAAGAGATCGCGCTTTCTCGGGAGCTGTTCGACGTTTACGTAACGAGACAATGTGAGGAACAATTAATTACCGGTGGACCAAACGAACGAGTAGGAGTTCTGTTCTCGGTGGAGATAAGCCGCGGGAATTGTTTCAGATGCAGCAAGACGCGAGGGTGCGGTACCCGTCGCTGCCGCAGAGCCTGCCGAAGGACTTCTGCCTGACGTGGAAGGACATTTCGTACACGGTCCAGAAAAAGTGTAACGGCGGCCTGAGGGCGATGTTCGGGCTGCAGCGGACCGAATACGTCACTCTGTTGAACGGAGGTACACAATCGAACGATAATCCCGAGAGTCTGGCCATCGAGAAACTTGAGAAATTCGTTTGACTATCTGTTTCACTTTTAGTCGGCGGTATAGTTAATTCCGGGATGCTGATGGCCATCATGGGACCAAGGTAATTTCCCCGGGGGCTCTCGAAACTCCTTCGGCTGCGATCGATCTCTCGAGGAACGATTTAGAGTAATTTTACCGTCGCTACGCCACCGGACCGATCGGTTTCCGATTATCGCGCTCGCCGTTTCGATATGACGGTACCTTGCGGAGATAACATCGGTCGCTCGGAAAAATATTTCGGGCGTTTAGTGTGCCGCAGGGTTGTTAATTGTTTCCAGCAGGACGGATTGTTTCCCCCCCGACTGAACGAACTTCTCGGTTTGCAGCGGCGCTGGGAAAACTACGTTGCTCGCGACGATCAGCCGGCGAGTCAAAGGTTCATACATCTCACTCAGACATCACGATACTCTTCGAACATCGTAATACGCTTGTAACAGTGTTTGCTCTAACAACGCAAGAACGTACGCTCCCGCGAAGCAGATGTTTCCCTCTCATCCTTAACAAAACTTACTTCTGGACATTTTCAAATTTTATCAAATTCCTTCTCCCCCTCTCTCTCTCCTCCCTTTTTGTTCTAATTCTCCGACTAAACGTTCATCTGTCCCGGACACGTTAAACCGTCTTCTAACGCTGACAAAACGCGCACAGATTCTTCCCATGGGAATTCCGATCACGGAAGATTGAAATTTCTCGTTGACAGGCAGCGCGACGGGCGAGGTTCTGTTAAACGGGAAGCCGATAGACACCGAGCAGATGATAAGGATATCGGGTTTCGTTCCGCAAGTGGACCTGGCGGTCGAGTCGCTGACCGTTCAAGAGCACATGGAGTTCATGGTTCGTTTTTCCAATTAACGATCGACAAACCGATCACGCATTTGCAATTTTTCTGACCGCTTGTTCATCGTTTCGATCACTTCTCGCGCGAAGGCTTGCATGAAGATGGACAGAAGGGTTCGCGCGAGTGTCCGGAGGCATCGGATCACGGCCATGCTGGCGGAGCTGAGTTTGACCAAGTGTGCGAGCTGCAGGCTGTCCGCTTTGTCCGGCGGCGAGAGAAGAAAAGTCACTCTAGCCGTTCAAGTGAGCAAACGTCGACGAGATCGTGGAAAAATCGAAGATTTCGTTGAAAAATCAAGTCCCTTTTCTAGGAAGAAAAGAAGAAAGCTTTCCTCTTTCTTGTTTCGTTTTCCAGCTTCTCACCGAGCCCAGCATCCTCTTCTGCGACGAACCAACCACAGGGTTGGACAGCTACGGCGCTCTAGCGGTCGTCAGGACGCTCCGGCAGGTCGCAGCCAGCGGAAAAATCGTCATGTGCTCGGTCCACCAACCGGCTTCCGGGTTGCTCGACATTTTCCACGAGGTCCTTCTGCTCTCCAGCGGAAGAGTCGCGTTCCAGGGCTCGTCCGCCGATGCCAATGAATTCTTCGACAGGTTAGAAACCGTCTTACGCCATGCCATCCCTTACTTTCAACTTGAACTTGTTAAACCTTCCACCTTGTTCACCTTCCAGCCTGAGCCTGAAGTGTCCACCGACCTTCAACAGCGCGGAGTTCTACGTCTCGCAGTTGTCGATCGTTCGGGGAAGGGAGTCCGAGAGTTACCAAAAGGTAAAGGGAAAGCAAACGCAACGGGGAAAATAGGGAGCTAAGGGATTGACGCGGGCACGAACTGGTCCCCAGGTGAACTGGATCTGCGATCAATACGAGAAGTCGAAGTACGGTCAAAGGGTGGCGAAGCTGATCGAGTATTCGTGCACAACCACGTCGGAGGTCGAGCAGCTGCCATTAATATTTTTGGAAGCCCCGCCCGGCCCCGTCGACTTCAAAAAGGCTCTGCTGCTCACGCAGGTCGAGTGGCTCACCTGGAGGACCTACGTCGAGTACAAAAGAAGCTACGCGACGCTTGTGCTACGATTCGTCACCTACATGGTGAGAGCATCCTCTGAAAAACCATCGTACTCGTCATTCTTCTTTTTGGAGAAAGTCCGTTCATTTCTCTAACACCGACACACGCGCGCGTTGAAGTTCATAGGCTTGCTGATTGCCACGCCGTACGTGGGCGTGACAGCGAAAGCGATGGACCAGGGTGGAATACAGAACATGCAGGGTCTTCTGTACCTGGTGGTGGTCGAGACCGTGTTCACCTTTAATTACGCCGTCTTCTACACGTTCCCGCGAGAGTTGCCGCTCCTGCTGCGCGATATCGCCGGCGGACTTTACAGCCCGGCGCCATATTACATCAGCAAAGTGGTCGTTCTGGTGAGAGACTCGACCAATTAATAGAGCTAATCCCATCGCTGACCTCGTTCCGATTATTCCGTTAATCGCAACCAGACCGCGGAGGCGCGTTCGTAACTTCGAACTCTATCGAGTTAACTGCGTAATCGAAGTTCTGCTCTTCCAGAGTTCCAGAGCTTCTGTTAGTTCGTTCGGGTAGAAAGCTTACCGGCTACTTTACCCGAAAACTGTCGACCGGTCACGCTACATAGTTTTGCACTAACCTTTCTAGATACCCGGAGCGATATTTCAGCCGGTGCTCTACTCGATTCTAGTGTTCACTATCACTGGACTGAACGGGGGATTCTTAGGACTCGTCTACTTCACGCTGCCAGTAGTAATCTCCGCCATTTCCGCGTCCGCTCTCGGTGAGGCAAACTACCGTCACGCTTCGTAGATTTCCTTCGCGAACCGTTTAACAATCATCGGCGAAGCTCACGCAAGGACTCTGAACACTTTTGATCTCGTATTCGACCATGTACGACCTTGCGGCGCTGTTTGCCGATAATAATACTACTTCGCAGTTTCTCGTACTCTCCGTGCCTCGCAACGACGTCACATTTTAGCCAATATTTCGGCTAGAACAGAAAGTGCGAGTTGAATGACCCAATCGGACGGCTTGCTACCGTATTCCTTTCGAATTTCTGCCAGGAGACAACTTGCCAGGCACGAAGAGTACCAGACGTGTTTACTATTATTAACTCACTGTTGCTCTTTCTATAAAAATTACGAGACTGTTCGAACAGGTCTGTTTTTATCGGCGTCGTTCAAATCTGTGGACACGGCCTCTCTGTTCTCCGTGCCGCTCGACTTCCTAGGTCTGATGTTCTGCGGGATCTATCTGCATCTTGGGTAAAAGGAGTTCTAAATTGTCCTCGATCACTTGTCGATCGTAAAACACCCAACGAATAATTGTTCGACAGGCACCTGGCACCCGGTATCGCGTGGTTGAAGTACCTGTCCCAGTTCTACTACGGTCTGGAGGCGGTTTCTTTGACTCAATGGTTGCTGATCGATCGCATAAGTACGTTTCTAATCGTCGACATTTACGAGAAAGGACTCTGGAGAGAGTCTCTCATACTGATTCTGTGTTCTCGAAGATTGCTCACCGGACCCCGAAGAGCCCTGCATATCCAGCGGCCTCGGAGTCCTCGAGAAGTACGGCTACCTACCGAGCCACTACACCACGGATCTGATTGGTCTGCTGGTGATATTCGCGGTCAGTCATTTCGCCGGTTTCCTGATCATTCGCTACCGAAGTCGCAAGGAAGCTGTGTACTAGTGAATTTACGCAACGTCTTTTTATCATCTTGATATTTAAATAAAGCACGACATTACGGAAAACAATTAGCACCGCCCATTCTTCCACCTACTCGCAAACTACGCGACACGTTACGCTAATGTTCTCGTTAGTCGATGGAATATTCATGGGAAATTATCGACTCAAGGGGACGCGATGAAAAAATTGCGTGAATAGGCGTGGATGGCGAAACAGGATTCAATGGGCACGAGAGGGCGGAGCTTCGAGAGCTCTCTGACCACTCCCCCAAGCTTCGTTGCCAGAAAGTCGTTGCATTTCCCTCTCCACCACCAGATTTCCCTCTTGCGACACTCTGCGCGAGGAGAATATGTGACATTAGCTAGGGACAGTGTTACCAGACTGGGGTAATCGAAAAGGAATCGGGGGGAATACAAGTACCCCCTCTCTGATGACCAGAGTAATATGTGACACGTTGCGCGACGAGAATTGAGTGAGGCAGAGTGGAAGGGGATAAAGGTGGAGAGCCTGGAGGGGGAAACGAGGTTGGTTTCAACTTCATTCTGGCATCACTGGCTAGGGAATAATGTGACGTCACCTTAGTGGTAGAGGAGGAAGCATTTACAGGGGAGTACACATAGGGTAAAGGTACCAGTTACCGTGCTCTACCCGGTTATCGGACACAAAATCGAAAATCAATCAAGTTATTACAAATTTCTTGTGTCCGGTAAATAGGTCCAAAACTTCGGATGAAAACTTCATTAATATTTCCGTTGCTTTTCAACAAGATCGTCCAGGAACATTTGACGATACAGAAGAAAGATTGATAATCGATCGTTTACCGCAAATAATGCAAAATAAATTACAGAATGTCATCCAATTAATAAAAACCTTCCAAGCCGTCACTAAATATCCGGTAACTGGTATTTTTACCCTAGAGTCTAGTAACGTCGCCTCCGAGGTACTTTTCAAGGGTACCGGTGAAAATCGAGGACACTGACGGGATCATCGCTAGACCAAGGAACGTCCGTTGCTTTGCGGTTTAATAATATATTGACTTTCAAGTAATTTACTATAAATTATATGTATATATATATAATATGTTTCTTATGTATAATTACATTATATATATATGTATAATACCTATAGACAATTTCGAAGACACGGGATACGTGGCACCGCGAAGTGTTAACGTTCGTGAACTTGCGAGTTAGTAAACGTAACCGAGCTTGTGTGCTCGGGTTCTACGCTCGAGGGGGCGGAAATGCGGTTCGTCGGCGATCAGCGATCGGCTGGCCGGATTGTAGAGTACAAAAGGGTTCTGTCGTTGAGTCACAGCCACCGACGCGACGAGTCGCGATTGCACTGTCGTACAAGATGGACAAATATGCAAAACCTTTCTCGCTACTACCCTGATCCATCACCGATCCCTATACATGCATGTATACCGTCCTCAACCGCCTTCCGATATCTAAGGAAGGGAAGCGTCTAAGGCAGGGCCTGCTAGATAGCCTCTACCGACGAGTCCTCTAGCGGGCCTAGGACGAAACGCTCCCCTTCGTTTTCCTCCTAACTCGCAGCTCTTCAGCTGCCGCCGAAGACGGATTCCGTTCGTACGAGCTTAGTTGCGTAACCTAGATTTATTAGTGTAACGTACACGATCGATAGTCGACTATCTGTTAACTACCGTTTCGTCGTTCTGTCTTTTATTCATCTGACTTTCCTTGCGCGAACAATAGAAAAAAGTCGAAGTCCTCCGGGATCGCACACGGAATCGTTCGCGCGCAGTCGATCTCGATTAGGAATTGAACTCGACGTAGAAATGGAACGATGTTGGCGGGGACTCGAAGTACAAAAGAGTCTTGTTTTGCTCTGGAGGAGGAGGAATGTTGCAGCGATCGGAATGTCGTCTCCTCCGACACTGGAAGAGGGGAATCAAGGATCGGAGTTTGTTAGAGCCGCGCGTTAATCTCTAAATTTTAAAAAGTTTTCGTATGCCCCTCCTTCTTGGATCTTATTGGTTCGCCGAGCAAATTTCAATTTTGTGGGAGGAGCCATGAGAACCCCTCCAGAGTGGTAGGCGGTGTCGGCTCCTCCCACTGGCCCCTGGTTGCCCTAACGCGCGCGCGCTACAGACGTCGTTTCCGCTCGGTAAAGGTTCAGCGTGCAAGGTTGAGCCCAAGCTCGTGGCACGATTTTAGCGCAGCAGGTATATACAAAGAGCCGAGAGAAACGTCTCCGAAGGGAAGACAGCGACCGACGAATCGACGAGTAGATTCCAAAGCGGCCGATCTTGTTGCCCCGAGGATGCGATCGAGACGAGATCCGGTAGCCGAGGCGAGGACCAAACGGAACAGAGCGTGAGTGTCATGGCACCGACGGCAATACGACGACGAAGGGACGACGATGACGGACCGTGTGGATCCTGGTGCTATCGGTGGCTTGCCGATTCGTCAGCAGGAACACGACTTTTTCGTGCTCGTCGGCGACTGGTTCAACGCGAATCGCTCGCCGTCGGTTTGATACTGCGACCCGTTGCCCTTCATCAGCTGATCGTTCTGCAGTATCTGGAATGAAACGTTCAATTCAGTTTCCTGGCTTCAACAACTTTCCCTTTCACTGTCTCGCGCGAAAGCGGATCCGAATCGAAGTGCGTTCTCCGAAATAGAATTGGTAATCGACGCTGTCCGTGCTGTCGTCACACAGGTGGCAGAGTTAGGAATTACATCTACCACGAACGGAAACCTGCGTCGTTAAGACGATCCCCGTCCCGTGAAACGACGTCACAGACAAATCCCGGGAACGTGACAGACCGGTATTAATCGCGACGCAAATATAGCTTCGACATTTCTCTGAACGACTACTCACTTTACTGACGAGGAATCTCGCCGCTTCCTCGATATTGATGTTCTCCTTCGCGGAGGTCTCGAACCATCCGGCAAAGTTCTTCTCCTTGCAATACTCTTCCATCTTCTGGGGCGAGTTGACCAGACCCTCCCTCTGTTGGTCGCACTTGTTAGCCAGGAGGACGCAGGGTATCGGGGAACCGTCGGGTAGCTGCACTTTCGAGTCCAGATCCTGTTTCCATTTGACCACAGCGTCGAGGGTCGCGCTCCGCGTCACGTCGAACACTATGAACGCGCCTACCGCCTCCTTGTAGTACACTCTGGTCATATTCCCGAACCTCTCCTGACCTGGAACACCGAGAGACAACTATTAAACTCTGTCCACGATTTTGCCTGAACCGTAGACGGGATGCGCCCTCTCATTTCTCGATAATGCAAAGATGGGCTTTTGCAGTAGTCAGAAGCGCTAGATATAAAAGATCAATCTGGGCTGCTTAGGCTGCAATGCAAATTACACCTCGTAAAATAGGACTATTGATTATCTAGCGCTTCTGACTACTGAAAAAAAACCCACAGCTTTGTCTAGCCCCTTAACTGACCTGCGATGTCCCATAGCTGTAGCCTGATGATGGTGTGAGGGTCCCAGTTCAAGACTTTCAGCGCAAAGTCGACGCCGATCGTTGCGCGATAGTGTTGCGAAAAGAACTGGTGCACGTATCTCTTGATGATGGACGTCTTCCCGGCACCGAGCTCGCCGATCACCAGGATCTTGTACAGGTGCTCGCGTTTCTCGCCTAATCCGGCATTCGGCGCATTGTTCTGTGACGACTGCAATAAAAACAGAAATAGTGACTTACTGATTCTCTCACGATCGGTAACGTTCATCGGTCAACGGATCAATACCATTGACAGCTTAAAATGATAGTTTCAGCGATTAATCGATGCAGCTAAAATCGGATAAAGGTGAGATGTGTTTATCTCCCGGTTTTACATATCCGGATTCGTGTTAATTGTACAGTCAGCTCCGTACAGTTCCGTGGGATTGCCAATCGGAGGAGCGACGTCTCGTAAATGTATTTTCCACTCGGTTTATCTAATTAATGCGCTCTAAATTTCTAGACGTGTATTGTTTGCCGAGAAGCTCGAACAGCGCGAGTGCAGGCGAGTCCGCGTCCCGAACGTTTTCATACGGGCCCCACGGTTATCTTATCGCGCCCCGAAGAGGAACAACGACGATTACCGTTGACAAAAGTCGCGGGAAACCAATCGATCACGGAAAATTGTGAACTCTCCCGCCGCCGACGATGTAATCTCGCTTGAGCTCGATTTTTCCGTTAATTGAATCCCGTTCGGCACAATCAATCCGCGGCTCTCTCCGCGAGAAAACGGCGAAAGAGATCGGATTCAATTTTCGAAGTCGAGCGTCATCGCGATTTCCAATTCAAATACACGATTCCGGATTCACTCCGGTCGAAAAACGTCCACGTTTTTCCAAATTTTCACCACCACCGGATCCCCGCGAAACTGTCGAAAACGGGGAAAAGTTCGCCGAGGGCCACTTCGATTCGAGAACCCGGATGGAATCGCGCACTACGAGAATGGAAAAACAAAGTCCGCGTGGTCGACGGGCTGGAAAATCTGCGGGAAACTTCCGAGATAAAAGAGAGACTGGCGAACGAACCCTGCACCGCGTCCACTTTTTCGGGTAGACCTTCAGCTTGTCGAAGTTCAGCTCGAAGTTCCTCCAGAAGTTGCCCTCGGTCTCCATGGTTCCCGACGGAATGCGAGGATCGACGTGAATCGACCCCTGGATCCGAGCCCGGTGACGCACACCGCAGAAATGACTCACGGAGAGGGATCGACCGGGAAACCGAGCAGAGCAAACAACTCGATCGCTGGCTTTCGGACACCGTACGCACGATTTGCGTGCGACGAATCGCGGCAATCGGTCACAACGGCGCGCACGAATAACGGTCCGCTTCTAATGATGAGTAGGTATGTACAATGTAATCTCCCTCTAATAGGACGGCTCCGATTTTAAGTGCTCGTAAACAGCCTATCGTTCTTTATTGCCTTTCTGATCTAGGCTACAATTATCTCGAAGCGACCGAGCATTTTTAAACGATCGCGCGAATACATCCTCGTCTGCAAATTTTTGCGGTCCCAACTTTCTAGCCTGTGCGGAGGGTTGATTCCTCCCTGAACAAACGCAGCGACTGAAACTCTTTGTGAACTGTACGACCAGAGTGTCGCGAAATAGAAAAAAATTGATCGTCGAAGCATTTTTCTGCTTGTTGATCGCGCGAATACATCCTCGTCTACAAAGGGTATAGCCGGATAAGCATGGGCCAGCGGCCCCCGCTCCGATTTTCCTGATTCCTGTTTTAAAACATCGTTTTATGTCTAAAAAACATTGTGTAAAATTTCTAATGTCTACCCCCACCGATAGGGGTGATATTAAGGTAAATTCCCCGCACTTAAATGCAATTTGCTCTAAAACAAGAAAAGATATCGACATGGGATAAACGGCAAACAAAAGATATAGACACACTCTATATTTCAGATTTTTTCAGAATTTTTTGCTAATTATTTATAGTTGAAAATAATTAATTAATTTTTTGGGAATTTTTTTAACTATCTTCCCCTGGGTTGACACCTACCAAAAAATTCTAAAATATTGCTATGATTCTAATCTATTTTGTAAAAAAATCTCAGAAGTGTCCGTTTGGTGGAACAGTGTCAAAAAAATAAAGTATGCCCGCGAACGCTCGGTTTGATCAGTAACGACGCAGCGACCGAGTCCCTTCGCGGTGGCTAGTGACGGGAGCGAAGGGGAAGTCGACGCTTGTACGGAAAAGCTGATACATGTAAAAATGCGACTAAATCTTCTAATATATGATTACAGTTGGAAGTCTAAACAATTATATTCTAGGAAATAGCTTACATTGAAGAAGAAAAATACGTGTAAAGCTAGTCTGTTGCTGCCAAGTAACAGAAAGAAGAAGCTTCTCACAAGTATGTTGTATGGTCACGGTGTTAGAGGTTCTGCTCAATGCTCTGGAGGGCTCCAGTTCGAATCTTGTTTTTTTCTTTTTTTTATATGTATTTATAAACTAAACGATTTTTATTGTAATCAGGATCAGGAATCAGGAAAATCGGAGCGGGGGCCGCTGGCCCATGCTTATCCGGCTATACCCTTTTTGTGAACCCAATTTTCTAGCCTGTGCGGAGGGTTAATTCCTCCCCGAACAAATGTGGCGACTGAAACTCTTTATGAACTGTACGACCAGAGTGTCGCGAAATAGAAAAAAATTGATCGTCGAAGCATTTTTCTGCTTGTTGATCGCGCGAATACATCCTCGTCTACAAATTTTTGCGGTCCCAATTTTCTAGCCTGTGCGGAGGGCTAATTCCTCCTCGAACAAACGTGGCGACTGAAACACTTTTTGAACTGTACGACCAGAGTTTCGCAAAATAGAAAGAAATTGATCGTCGAAGCATTTTTCTGCTTGTTGATCGCGCGAATACATCCTCGTCTACAAATTTTTGCGATCCCAATTTTCTAGCCTGTGCGGAGGGCTGGTTCCTCCCCGAACAAATGTGGCGACTGAAACTCTTTATGAACTGTACGACCAGAGTTTCGCAAAATAGAAAGAAATTGATCGTCGAAGCATTTTTCTGCTTGTTGATCGCGCGAATACATCCTCGTCTACAAATTTTTGCGATCCCAATTTTCTGGCCTGTGCGGAGGGCTGGTTCCTCCCCGAACAAACGTGGCGACTGAAACACTTTTTGAACTGTACGACCAGAGTGTCGCGAAATAGAAAAAAATTGATCGTCGAAGCATTTTTCTGCTTGTTGATCGCGCGAATACATCCTCGTCTACAAATTTTTGCAATCCCAGTTTTCTAGCCTGTGCGGAGGGCTGATTCCTCCTCGAACAAACGTGGCGACTGAAACTCTTTATGAACTGTACGACCAGAATGTCGCAAAATAGAAAAAAATTGATCGTCGAAGCATTTTTCTGCTTGTTGCGATCGGTGTCTCCAGAACGGTGCTTCGAGCGAGAACGAAAGCGTGTTTCCGTTCGGAGCGGTTTGTTATCCGCGAGAGCGGCCGCTCTATTGTTTTATCGAGGCGTTCTACCTCGACGAAGATCCGCCGCCCCCTAGGCTCTGTAACGATCCGAGCACGTTGCACTTAGCTCGCTTCTTCGGTCCCCTAACAATAAGCGTCTCTCGAGCCGAGCCGAGCCGTGCCGAGCGAGGGAGCGTTGTTCCTCGGCTCGCGTCTTCCTCTCGAGACGTCGGCCAATTAAGCTTCTCGCGGACAAGGGAGAAGCACGGGCGAACGAGCGAAGAGGACAGAGAGCACGCGAGTGCGAACAGTAACCCGAAACTCGTTGTCGCGCTGCGCCGGATCGTCGCGAAAAATCTTCGCGGAACGAAAGCGGGGGCGGTAAGAGGGGCGGGGGACCGCACACCGGGACCGCAGAACGCGTCCATCGATTCTGCGTCATGGAATTACAACCGTCCCGCGACGGTTTTGAAATTCTGCCGCCGGCCAACGGCTAGCAAACCGGCGGTTTCCACCGCGCCCGATTGCGCAACCAGACTCGCGATCGAGTAGCAAGTGGATCCGCAGAAAAATCGGCGGTCGGGTGTCGAGTTCTCTCTTTGCGTCGCGCCTCTTTTTCGCCGAGATCTTAGGGGGGTAGACTCGTTTCCAAAATTGCAAGAAATGAGAAGGAGCATCCCGCACCTTTGCAATCCAGGAGACAAACCTGCCCCCTTCAGGGCCGACCCAAGAAGAAAAGCAAGGACCGCGGATCTTACGCACTTATGGCAAAAATGGATAGAACTATCATAAAATGTCTGTTTGGCTCATGAAGATCCGCAGTCCAGTGATGGACGAGTCTCCGCGAGGATTACTGGCAATTACGTCGCTTGTAAAATCTATATCGATAAAGTTTGACGCCGCATCCCATTTGAATAGAGTAATTTATGTGTGATCGGTGAAACCACTGTTACGTGTCCGCTGTTAAGTAAAACGCCGTTTAGCAGACCTAAAGCAGCTACGCGGCTCGTTACGCAATCCGCGTTTAAAAATAATATACATTATCTGAATTTGTATGCACATTATGTGTTTCTCCAGCTCGTGATAAGCTCTACCTTGAACTTGGTTTAATGTCGTGGCCAGGTGAAATCGGAAAATACGATCATACGGGGTGGAGTGTTGAGACGGGAGGATACGGCATGCTGAAGGGAACGCGTAACAGATCTACTGGAAAATGTTTGTTTTATCTAGGTCGTTTCTTTAATGAGATTCCGAAGCCACTCTGGGACTCCGACTGCAACCAAGTCCCACCTTGTGCGCCGTGTAAAACGGAAAACAAAGAAACTCGACGAACCCAACTAGCAAACCGAGGAGAGAAAGTGTGCAAAAATCTCGGACAAGAGGATCTGATTACTGCGGAAATACCTGCGACAAGTCAGGAAATACCGTGGACGACTAAATGCTCCTGTCAAAGGTTCTGCGATTGAAGCGGACGTGACGGTTTACCGCAAAAATGAATCGTTAAACGAACTACAGGAAGAAAAGAAACCGAAGTCGTGGTTAAGAGAAGAGTTAAAGCAGCTCGGGGGTTAAGGAAGAGAGAACAGAAAGCACTAAGGTGAGGCATCAAGACGAGGCTCACCGTGCTGTCCTGGCTGACCACTTTGGTCTTCTCCGGTGCGTCCGCCATGGGTGCCATGGCTGCCGGTTGGGGCGGGTACTCGTTCTGACGATCGTAACTCTCGGTGTAGTCCTCCTCGATCCCCGCCAGGTAGCCGACGCCGGTCTCCTCGTCGAACGTGCCCTCGAACGTCGAGAACGTGTCGAATTTCTTCACGCTGATATGCCTGGCCTTCTTCTTAGTGGTGTCGCCGCGGCGCGCCTCCTCCTTCTGCTTCCGTTTCTCCTCGTCGTCTAGATCTACGGCGATCACCGTCTCCCCGGAGTCGGAGTCGCGAGTCGTCTCGAACAGCCTTCGCTGGAAGATCGCGCGCTTCTCCTCGAGCAACGAGAGCTTGCGTCGGACCTCGTGCGGCGACGATTTCCCGTGGATCCCGGACTCCGATTCCGATTTCACGTTCAACCGCGACTTTCTGCTCGGCTCCCCCGATTTACCGGGCCGCTGCTCCGGCCATTTCGAGATCGCGTACGGCAGCGTCGAGCTGCACCGCGACGCCTCCTTGATCTCCTTCTCTTGCTCCTGGGAATCTGCGCGAAACACGCCGGTGTTCAGCAGGTTGCGGGTTTCGGGGATCGACGAGTCTTCGATACAGTATTAGTCTAGTCTCTAGCTGATACCAGCGGATGAGAGAGTGGTTAACGATGAAGAGAGGCGTTTGCGAGCGCTTCATTAGGGGTTGGAAGATTCTCCTTCCATTTGTCATTGTTGAGGCTTTCGAGTTGTGAGCTGTGTTCTTTTGGAAATGATTTCGCCGATCGGTTAAGAATGAACTGGAACACCGATGAAGAGGATATCATTCCAAAAGAACGCGCAGCACCGTGCTTGCACCTGAAAACCTCGACAGTAAGAACCGGAAGAAGAGGCACGTTCCGAGACAGTGTACAGTATCCCGAGAAACGAAGCTGCCCGAAAGCGAAGGGTCTAGCTACTGCCGTCTACTCGAGCGAGAAGCGGATGAACGAAGGATCGAAGGCAGTAGGGATCGTAGGGTGTGATCATGATAGAAGAGCGAGAAGCTGGAGGCTGGAAGACGAGACCGCGCGTCTCCTGGATCGCTCACCGTGCTGCGCAGTCTTCGAGATGGTCCTGATGGTCAGCGACGGCGACTTGCGTTGCACTACGGTGACGGTGGTCACCGGTTTCTCCGCGAGCTTCTCCGGTTTCCTGGCGTCCCCCTTCTCCACGTTGAGAACGACGGCGACGCCGCCGGCGGCGTCGTCACGTGGCCCAGCCTCGATCGTTTCCCGCGGACCCAGTCTCTCGATCCCGTGCCCCTTCCGCGCGATCCTGGACGGGCTGTCCGAGAGGCTAGGCGACTCCTGCGACGATTGGCTCTGGGACCGGCTGCTGTCACCACCTTCGGGCGTGTGCCGCGGCTCCTGCTCCGCGGCCGACAGACGGAACTTGTTCAGACTCAGCTTGCGCACCAGCGAGTGCGACTTCTTCTTCTTCTTCTTCAAGGTCGAGGCCGCGCCGACATCCTTCTGCTCGTCCTCCTCCGCCTCCGGACTCCTCTTGCGACCCGTCTCTGTGTCGGCAGATGATCTCTCGTCAGAGAGGCTCGAGAATTTACGGATTCGGTCGTGTTCACGGTACTCGGATGGAGTGGAACCTGCTGAACAGCTATCTATCCTCCGATTTCGGTGTTTTTACGATACATTGTAGAAATGTCTTTTAAATTTTGCCAATGCATCGAATCGGCAGCCTATTTGTAACATATCCAAAAGTCATCGAAATGGGACAGCAGGTAGCTGTTCTGCAGGTTCCGAGAGAGTACATGAGAGTTTCCGAGAGCCCGTAAAAATGGATGGACCGGCTTTCGGAAAGGTATCGAGATGTCAGAGGTCTGGAAGGAATAGGGGAAAACGTTCCGAAGGCTTTTTGATCGGTGATCTAACAAAGAACTCGATAGGAGAGAGCCTAGTAACCGTCGAATTAAATGGAGTGCTCGGAGAACAGTCGACTGTCACGAATCCGATCGTAATGAACGAGCTTGGGTAATTGTCGAGATAGCCGGGGCCCATTAAGACGAGCTCGAGTCTCAAAGAATCTCTTCACGGATTCTGGGTCGCGAGGGATCGATCGGTCACGGGTCAAGTGTCGCGGTATTCAAAACAACGGAGCAATTAAATCCGGAGGAACGCCGAAACGTCGCGAATAGCTTCCGCTCGCACGGTGTTCACTGTCTCTGGAGACCGACTCGTCGCGAACGGGTTCGGAGGAACCAGTCGAACACTTCCCTTCGAAACGAACCCGAGTAGCTAGCGAATCCGGTTGGTTCGGGAATGCCGAATAAACAGGCGAAACGCGGACAAGAATGATCACTGAGGCAGCGGGACGGGCTGTCGGTATGAACCTTTCTCTTCAGCATCCGGGTCCGTCGGTGTGGCGGCGTCCTCGCCGGGCCTGATCTTCTTCTTGATCTTGAAAAGGCCGCCCTCTTTGCGGAAGCTGCTCTTCAGCGCGCCGAATCTGCCCCTCTTCTTGTCCTCCGGGGGGTTCGCAGGCCCTGTGCCGCTGGTCAGGGTGTCCAGGCTGGAGCTGCTCTCACCGACGGTTACGTACTCGCCGGAAGTGATGGGCCCACGTCTGCTCCGCTCCTCCTCGGACGAGGACCGGCCGATCACCGTGTCCGGCGAGCTGCCACCCTCGTTTGCGCTCTCGTTCCGATCCATCCTCGCGAGACCTCGCGCGACAACCACCACCTAGCCAGCCCCCGGGGGGTTGAAAGGAGAGGATACGGCCCGCCACTCGCACTTCTTTTCCTCTTTTCTTCTTCGTCTTCTTCTTTCCCCTTCCTGCACTCTCGCACACTCTACCTCTTTCTCGCTTTCTCCCTCTCTCTTTCTCTCTTTCTCTTGCGTTTTGCTCGCTTTTCCAAGCGAGCCGGGAAGCAAGCGCACCGGTACGTACAAAGCGTTTCGTGTCTCTTTCTGGCGGCGGGTCCGCAGTCCACGGCGTGGCTTCTTCCAGCGCCAGTGGAAACCTTAGAAGAACTCGCTTTCTAGGTCCGATCGGCCACCGACGGATAATCCGACACGTTTCCCCCTCCGTTTCCTACGTCGACTTTTTCCCGCTGTCGATCCCTTTCCTACTGTATGCTCGCGCTCGCGCGTCCTCGCGGTTTCGAGACGTTCCGCAAAGCCACGCCACGACACGCCACGCCGCAACGCGCGGACGATGCCTTTTTGAAATGGAGACGCCTGGGAGACTGTTGGAACACCCGTCACGCAGAATACACAGCCGTCCAGGTGACGGAGGACGACCCACGATCGAAACCACCGTAGACACTCCCGAAACTTTCGGGTTCGTTGCTCGCCCGATTGACCCGCGACGATGCGCGACCACTCCGTTCACTGCACCTTCGCTTCTATCCCGGTCATGATATTTCAATTCGATCGATAAGCTGGTTTTAGGCGAACGCGACCCAAAAGCCGTAGACCGAAAATACGCACCGATATCCACTTTTAACGCCTGTACGTGTAACGAAAACTGGGACAGAATCGGAGAGATCGCCGGCTCAATCCGATACGAATCAGAAATAGACGACACATCAACAATTTATGAAGATCTTCAAGATTCTGTTCAGTAGTAGAGACAGAGATCATGACCGAACGAACTATGAAAGGTGCAAGAGGAGTGACGAATTGCCGGAGCAAAACACACAGATCTGGAGACCACCTGGAGCCAAGAATTCGATCGGCAGGATCGATCTGGGTCGCCAGCGTCATCGGTGAGCGCCGCGGGCGATTCGGAACGATTCGCGTTCCTCAAACGAGAGACGCGGGGTATAAACAAGATGAGAAAAACGGACCGTGAGAAAACAACAAGACGCGAGAGAGACTGGAGATACTGGCACCGGGTCGAACGGTGTGTCGAGTCGCACTAAATGCACAGGTAAAAATCGGCGAAACAGTGGGACACATGCAACGAAGGGGAGGAGCGTGTCTCTGGTGCCCCTCCACGGTGCATAGCAAGCAAGCTTTCCGCGCTTCTTGGTCCTCTGCTGGCCGACACGGTCTGCGAACGCGATGCTGTAACGTCGCAACTATACCAGCAACGCTTCGCATACGTTGCAACGACCCCCAAACCTCGAGACATTCGTTCAAGTCACCGGGACTCGGGGAACGCATTCGCCTCGAAGAACAATCGAATCCTGGATTTAACCTCCTCTCCGTCTCTTATATTGTTATTATTCTCTTGTTAACCGTGTAGAAAACCAATTTTTCTGCATGAGTTCTGCGCAAGTTCTCGACTTACGCGGTTAATTCGTTCTAACAAAATTGCGCGGTGTATTCTCTCCTCAATAACAGAAGTTAAAGACTTAGGAATTCACTTCTCCTCTACCTTAGACTTTTCCAACCATTTTTATCACATTGTCAACTCCGCTTCAAGCATGCTCGGTTTCATACTTCGTTTTTCCTCAGATTTTTATTCAATCCATACATTTATGTTGTTATATATTACCCTTGTCCGTCCCCAGTTAGAATATGCTTCAATTATATGATCTCCGAAAAGCGTTAAATATCAAATCATGCTAGAGAGAGTGCAGCATAAATTCCTCAGGTTTTGTGCATATAAGATAGACAACCCAATGTCAATCTTTGATCATAACTACTCAAGAATATTAAACACAGTCAATCTGGAAACATTATCCGATCGAAGGAAGGTGTCCGACCAGAGCTTCATCTTTAATCTGTTAAATAATAATATAGATTGTCCAGCACTCCTGGGGCAGATAAATTTCTATGTACCTGAACGAGATTTGAGAACAAGAGCAGGATTTCAAACAATGAAATCCAAATCCTCATATGGAGTAATGAATCCAATAAATCGCATTATTGCTAGCTGTAACATATTTTATAACAATATTTATTTTTTTAATGGCTCGTTACAGGTATTCAAAACAAAATTGCGCAATACTATTTGTTAATCGTACCTGTATTTGTTTAGTTTTGCGCGGTCCATTATTATGTAAATTTTAGGTTAAGACCTTTTCTTTGTTAAGTTTTCTTTTTGTTTTTATCAGTTATACTGTAAAAAACTGTATACATTTGTATAAAAGGACCTTGGTCCGTATATAATATAATAATATAATATAATATAATAATAAACAGTGCGACTGTGAGACGTTACACTAGTAAGTAAACGCTAACATCTTAGCACGACAGTAATGGTATTTTAGAGTTATTTAAATTGAAATATCTCTTGAACTACTAACTTTTCGGAATACATGGGTTAGTACTTTTTTATAACGAATGTCCAGCTGCATCGATTGATGTATTAAAAAATACCTCATTCCATTTAAAAAAAATATCAATGACCTTGAAATCTTGTAAAAAAATGACTTTGAGAAAAAATTTTTACCACCATCAAATTTGCCCCTTGAAAGAGTACAACTTTATTCTGAGAAAATTTTTTGTACGACTAATAATAACCGAGATATATAGGTGTTCGTACTTAAACGGACCTCCCTGTATATTATTATATTATATATTATTATATTATTATATTATTATATTATTATATTATTATATTATTATATTATTATATTATTATATTATTATATTATTATATTATTATATTATTATATTATTATATTATTATATTATTATATTATTATATTATTATATTATTATATTATTATATTATTATATTATTATATTATTATATTATTATATATTATATATATAATAATAATAATAATTCGTTCCAGCGTTTTCCGCGTGAAGGTGGATTTACGAGGTGTGGCAATTAAATAACAAGACTGGGCACTTTTCACCACGTAACGGCATCAGGCGAGGTTGTCATTAGTGGGTCGTTGATTTTGACGTTTCCAGAGCAACGATTCGTAGTTTTGTCTACCTGTCTGCTTTTGTTTCTCGTCTAGCGTTAATTGTAGAGGTCATTGTTGCGTTGCAGTGGCGCGATCACTACACCGACGACTCACAGAACAACCAGCATGCTCACAAAAATTATCACATGTGATGAAACCTGGATTTTCCAGTACGACCCAGCAACAAAGCGTCAATCGACGCACTGGAAAACGCCCCAATCGCCAAGAATGAAAAAAGTGCGAATGAGCAAGTCGAAATTGAAGGCAATGCTGATCGTTCTTTTCGACACGAGTATGAAGGGTGTTATCGTGATTGACTGGGTGCCTGAAGGTCGGAATCAGAGATACTACAAAGAAGTACTAATCAAGCTGAGCAAAAGAGTAAGGATAAAACGACCGGATTTGTAGAAGAACGACTCGAGGATTCGGTATCAGGACAACGCACCGGCCCACAATGCCCTATCTGTGAAGCAGTTTCTAGCGGACAAGCACATTCCTGTACTTGATCATCCTCCGTATTCGCCAGATCTCGCACCGTCTGTCTTCTACCTGTTCCCAAAAATCGAAAGTGCATTGAAGGGAACACATTTTCAGTCAGTCGAACATGTAAAAACGAAAACGGCAGAGTTGTTGAAGAGGCTGACAGCTGATGACCTACAGGATTGTTTTGAACAACGGAAGACACGTATGCACCGATGCATAGATAGCGGAGGAGAGTATTTTGAAGGGGATAAAAGTTAAATGTGACTTTGTTTGCGCTAAATCACATTTCTCACACCAGTCTCGTTATTTAATTGTCACACCTCGTATACCATCCGCACAGACACGGAACCAGTGTCGCCAGATGAGGGGAGTCACGGTAAGATGATATACCCCCTCTCTGATGGCCAGAGTAGAGTAATAGTGGCACGTTGAGCCGCGCACGAGCGACGTGGCACATATTATTCTACTCTGGTCATCAGAGAGGGGGTACCTTGTATTCCCCTCGAGTGCTGGTTTGGTCACTTTCTGGCGACACTGCACGGAACGAATCCGACGAGACAAATATTTTTCTAGAAGTGTTTTCGAGCGGCCGAGATTGCAGAGAAAATTCCTCCGTTCAAATCTCCAGCTCAACTTTGGACTCTATCAGACTGGCAACCCCGTCCGCCGCAAATTAAGTAGCTGAATTACGAGACAGCGTCGCGCACCCATCGACGCGTAATTAGCGCGTGAAACGCGTCTGCGAGATGTCGCGGAACATGCGTCTCCGCGATCGCTCGACCATTAAATGAGAGCGTCGTTCCCCTAAGCGAGAGATCAACGGACGCATAACGTAAACATTTGTCTCTATATCAGCGGCTTCCAACCTTTATGCTACTATGCCTCCCTAAAAGAAATTTTTTTCCGCGCCTCCCTATCTTTTAATCGATATAATGATATAGACATGTTTTGTATAATAATAACTTATTTACAGAAAAATACTGAAAACTACAATTAACAGAATAATAACACGGTTTTGCTATAACAATACGAATATGCATATTTATTTTTATATTAATTACTAATTGAACTACATCCAATGCATCAAAATTTAGTGCAAGTGTTGTTGTTGTTTATTGGCACAAAGTTTATCAAATCTTGGGGGCAATGTGGAGAATGCCACTCGTAACTGTTTCTCGACTATTAACCTGGTTCGATGTTTGGTTTTCATTGCAGCCAGTGCCAAAAAGCTCGTTTCGCATAAATAACACGTTACAAACGGTAGAAGCACATGCATTGCTTTGCAATACAAAGATTCATACTCTCCACTAAGATTCACTTAAAATTGAATTATGGTTTCACTTTGAAACTTTTGTTTCAGTGAGCTGTCGCATGATAAATCTATTAATTTTTCCTTTTCAGTGGTTTTCAGCTGAAATTCGTCTTCTTGATTGTCGATAAATGGATTTTGTATCCACAAAACCTTCGAGAAATCAAGGTCTTTGAAATAATTTGAAAAATGCAGCACTGAACCATCCAAGTGTTCGATAAAAAGATTTCTGCTTGCTTCAATGTTGGCTGTGTCCCAGAAATCTTTTGAAAGTGAAAACATATCCAACTCATTCTTTTGTAAATTTGATTTCCATAACTCCAGCTTTTTAATGAAAGCTTTTACTTTGTCTTTTTGAACAAGGGGATGTATTTGTGATCCTTGCATCGATTTATTTAAACCGCTCAATTTTCCAAAAATTTCAACCAAATAGGCAAGTTTAACAATAAAATTATCGTTCGTAAGGTTGCTATTTCTTCCTTGAGCAAAAACGCTCTTTGAACCACTTTTGCACGAGATATCAGCGAACTTCGCAATAATATAGAAGTGAGGTATAATTAGCTCCCATATCAACACACAACTTTTTAAACAGCCTGTCTCTCAAAGGACTGTTCTTAATGTAGTTTATAATTTTATAACTTTCGTAAAAATGTTGTTCAGTTCCTCGCTCATATGTTTTGACACTAAAGCTGCTCTGTGAAGCATACAGTGCGTCCAGATAACATGTGTTGCTTTCTTTTCGACCAATGCTTGAAGACCTGCTTTGTGTCCGGACATTGAGCGAGTTTTGTCGGAGCACAGTCCAATGCAATTATTCCACGTTATAAAATTTTTTGATTTCGGCGCAAGGTTCGATCATTAATACCACAAAGCAAATGTGCAAATTAAACCATGATTCTCGACGTTTCAATCCTAATGTGGATCATTTTCACAGAGACTTTTTTTTGCGTCTGAAAAATAATATATGTATAATATGTTTTATAACAATATTGTATCGAATCAGTGTGAGGTCGCAACAGAACCTATGAAAAATACATACTTGCTGTGACAAGAAAATTTACATTTGAACGAATATTGAAATTTTTAAAGTAGCACTGAACTTTATTCCAACGGTGGCAGAAATGTAACTGAACCATGTATTAGAACACAAACAAATAGGAAAAGCCATGTGAGAATATGATTGGTTTATCGATATCGATCCACGTTATGTCGTTTTCGTAAAAAAAACTGTCTATTATATTAAACATCTCAATGGATGTGGTCTTTCCAGGAATAGGTTTGCAAAATAATATATCTTTTAATATATAATATTATTTTCCGCAACATATCGAACGTATGCAATTAAATGGGCATCTTTAGCTACATCAGTCGCCTCATCTACTTGAATGGAGAATTCCGAAGTACGCAGCCGAGAAACTAATTGATCGCAAATATCTTCAGATATATCATTGATTCTTCTTCCGACTGTATTATCAGCAAGCGGAATTTGTCGCGACTGTTCTGCATACGATTCGCCGAACAGAAACGGAGCGTTCGCAAAGGCGTCATTTTAAAAATCTTCAGCTCCGGATAATTTTTTAATAGGGCTTAAATGATTGTATAAAAATGTCAGAAAAATAAAAATAAACATTACTTCACTGAATTTGTACCGTTACGATATGAAGTTTATTTATTTGTAGACATTATGGTATATGAACATTAATTTTTTATTAAAAATTTTGGCGCCTCCCCGGTTGGAAACCACTGCTCTATCGAAACGATTCGATCGATGTTCGGAAAACGCAGTCCTGCGTGAGAAGCAGGCTCGCTTAAATTATTAATTCTAACTGGAAGAATTTATTGAACGATTAACAAACCGGGGGAAAAAAGAAAAAAACATACAATTAGATCGTAGATGCATATTGCACCACGGCGGCACGTACGTAAACACCGATCGGTCATATAATGCTGATTTGATCTATCCGCGAAGACAATTTCGCGATTTACCCCGTGATTAAGATAATGGGGAAAAATTAGAAAAGCTGTGGAACGCGCGTTGCATCATCCTGAGATCTTTAAGTAGGATAATAGGATTTTTTTTAACGGCCGGACTCGCTTGTCACCCGTTTAGAAAAATAATCGAGTTGTTACGCCGCGGTGTTATGAATTCGCGGAGGCGATCGTGATTACAAGAACTCGCCTGATAATTAAAAATGGCGTCAAAGGAAAAGATAGGAAAGAGTCGGCTTGTTGCACCATGCTAGATAGCGATCGAGCGCGCAAAGAGGTCGCGCGAATTTATCGGGACCGCGGAGGTACGCCGGCAAACCAGTATCTTACATAAACCACCCCACACGATCCACGCACGATCGTGGAAGATCGCGAAGGTCGAGAGTCGCGATTTAATTGGTAGGATTCCGCGTGGAGCGATCCGAGATCGATAGAACCGACCGTGCACCTTGACGAGCGCTGGAAAATAGGCTGGCTTCGAGGAATCGCGACCCCTTGTTTGCAAATGCTTTATGCAAATGCTCGCACCTTCGCGATTGACAATCGACGGACCATGGACCGGTTGCGTAACAACCGGTCACTCGTTCAGAAGAATTATGGCGATCGGCAAGGGCTCGAAATTTTCAACTGTTCCTTCACCATTTATGTTTAGAGTTTGCGGGGGTAGCAGATGGACGTCTGATTGCTTTGATAGTTGGACACGACCGGTATAAATCACGACCGGCAACAAGATGAAAATCACCGCGGCGCATGCAGTTTATTAATTATACATATAATGCTTCCCACCGTCCGACGTCGTAAACACGTAGAAAAATGGGAGACATCGGTTGCGCGTACAAAACACGCCGGTTTCGTTCGACAAGACGGACAAGCTAATTAATCAAATGCTAAATCAGTAGGTCGACTGCGATGCGCAATCCGTGGCTCACGTAACCCATGTGCGTGCATGCCGAAGGGACATACGCCGAGTATTCGCGCATTCGTGTCCGTCGTGCCGCGATTGGCTCCAGGATCGTTGTGATTCAATTTTCGATTGTTACGCAACCCCCGTCTCTATATTAGAGCAAAGCATTTACTCCTTTGCGCGGTCACACAGTGTGACGAATGGCCTTTTTAGCTGGACAAAATTAACTTTCAAATAAACAAAAACTCACTGTGCCAATATTATCTAAAATAACCATGTATTAAAATCTTTGAATATTAAAACTTAAAATTCTTTTGTTGTATTTTTACAGAGCGTGTATACTTCACCTAAAAGGCGGACCCCTAACCTATAAATGAATGGGCACATTGCCATACGCGCTAGAAATATGTTAAAATGTACTAAGGAGTATATAAATTTCCTATGTATGATGGATATAGCATCTCAAAACATGTATTTTCACTTTAGTAATTCCAAATTATCGATAACATTCCTCTATTTTTGTAAATTAAGCGTCAAAGACGGTACTTATTTTGCCACAGAAACGCCCATGTTACTCCTCTTCGTTAATGAATTAGTATATGCCCCACGTCGCCCCACGCGATGATTTTTACATTGTTATAAAGTAGAGATTCTCTAGTTTATTGTAGTACCAAAATTGGCTTGCTATACGTTGCTATACTATACTAATTTTTACAATGAAGTTACGTCGTTTTGCGTTCACGCTCGTGACAATCACAGCCCGGGCCGGGCTTAGTTTTAGTTATTAGTTTATAAGTTATTAGTTTCTAGCAACCGAACGTTCCTATTTAATACTTTCATTTTGATCTCTGTTATTTCCTTTGTTTTATTTATATGTTTATGTTATTATATTTTTAATTTTTTATTATATTAAAATAATAAACAATAATATGCAGCAGATTATTTATAGATTGAAACCTTATACTGAACCAAAGAATGATTCTTTCCCGTATGTCGGAATCTCCAAAAAGTAAATTAGTAAATTATATTAACATTCTTTTTGTCCATAATTAAAAATGACGTCTTCTTTGATAATATCTACTACTTGTTCAATCATTCTGTGTTACATAGATCCATTACTAACTTCGTTGTATATTATATTTAATTATAAAACACTTAAAATATATTGTTTAATTAACAAAAACCAACTAAATGTTGTAAAAAGTTAATAATTATTCATATTTTGTACAACTGTAAACATATCAATTGATAAATATAGAAAAATAGGCGATTTAGAATTTCGTCCAGCTAAAAAGGCCATTCGTCACACTGTGGGTCATAAAAATAGAAATCACGCGAGCAGATTTATTGCAGATAAGTTGTTAAATGAAATAAACGGTGGACTTTTTTACCACGCTTATATTAAGCTCGCCGTGTTGTTGTATAGTATGTTGTATGCGACAAATCTTGTAATCGAATTTTAAATCAACGATTCAAATTGATTTGTCTTGTTATCCTGGTTCTCCATAAAATACCGAATCCAGTTAAATGATTTATAATATTTTTCCCCAAAATTTTAAGCAATTAGTTCAAAATTTCATACAAATTTAAATAAAATCATGACATTAGTGACCATAAGAATGAAAGCGTGGAGCGCTAATCTGACATAATCTTCGTGGGTGCTCCACGCATTTATTTATAGTCACTAATGCCATGATTTTATCTAAATTTATATTAAATTTTTCTATCTATTCCCCGACACTAACTTTAGAACAGATGAAATTTTAAACTAATTGCTTAAAATTTTGGGGGAAAATATTATTAATCATTTAACTGAATTCTGTATTTTATGGAGAACCAGGAAAAAAATTATTTTCTCCTTTCCAATGCATTTTAATATAAGCGTGATTTTTAAAAAGTTTTTTATATATCTTTTTCTGGAGCAGCAAGACATCAGCTATGTCTACGTCCACGTTAATAGACCTTCGCAATCTGTCATAATTCTTCTTCGACTTGAAATATTTCTTTGCAGATTGATCCTCGCTATATTTTTCCCGTGGCATCCGTTGAAAAAATCGAGCACAAGTTTTTCTCGTCCCGACGGACGCCAAGCGGTCGTCGAAACTATTTCAGTAGTATAATCGTCCATTTATTCTCCGAGACGGCGCGTGATTTATCGCGGGGGACGCTCGTAGTCAGCATGCGTGAAATGAACAGAAAAATCTCCACGGAAGAACGACCCTGCCTCCTGAAGATCATCGAGCAGAAATCCTACGGGACGTACGATCGATAGATCGCGACGATTGTTGGCATGGGCCATTAATTCCGCGACGACGACGTTCCGAAGAGGACACGTGCCGACCCTGACGCGGCTAATTAGACGGCGCGTGTTCATGTAATTACGGTTTTCCCGGTGCGTCCTTCCCAAGGAGACGGTGTTTTCCTTTCTCCCTTGGAAATCGCTTACGCACGATCCCCGGACGCGAAGACGCAACATGAACCGTCGATTATGGCTGTTACGCAACGACCAACTGCGATCGTACTCGATTTCGATGAGACGGTAGTTAGGTACATGGTTGTTACAGCCAGGGACCCTAACTGTTATAACCAAAAAGAAAAAAAGTCATGGAATAGCTAGTATTTCATCGACTAAAATCGTATTGGTTACAATTAAGGATTTCAAGTAACCGAAAATTTTGTGTCTTGTTGGTAAATGTTATCGTTCAGAGAAATTCATTTCGATCACTTATAACAATTATCGATGAGAGAAATTTATTTCGATCGCTCATAACAGTTGTCGATGAGAGAAGTTCATTTCGATCGCTCATAACAGTTATTGATGAAGGAAATTTGTAATAGTTATTAATAAATAGTACCACTTTCAAATGGTAGACAATCAATTATTTCATAAATTTTTTATTCATAATTAATTGCTACAATCAAAATTATTAATTAATCAAAATTAATTAATCAAAATTATAAATTAATTGCTACAATCAAAATTTAATGTGACAAACATGAGTTTTTCCATATTCTCTCCTGACAAATTACACCGCAAATCATCTAGCGTTAACTTTAGAGCAGAAAAGGCTCGTTCAACGCTAATCTGAGTTGCATGTACAGTGTGAATTATGCACGCTAATTTTGATAAATACGGGAGTCTATATTTCTGATTTTCCCAGTAATCTATAATATTTATTCGTCTATATCGATACGTTCTTCCTGAGTGGAACAGAGTCATCCGTGAACAAAGACAGTCAACAAACAGATTTTGTGTTGTTCTTATGGTGTGTTGATTCGTCTTGTTGTACGAAACCTTCTCAATGAATTTCAAAGGCTTGCTCCATCCGTAAAAAGGACTACACAAGTCAATAATTAAATAAGCAACCGAAATTAATTTTCTCATCAATAATTATTATGAACAAGTGAAAAGAAATTCGATCATTGATAACTGTTATGATTGATCAAAACAAACTTTTCCCATCGATAACTGTTATGAGCGATCGAAATGAACTTCTCTCATCGATAACTGCTTTAATCAATCGTAACTGTTTTTCTTCATCGATAACAGTTATCGAGGAGGATCCAATTTTTTGGACACTAGTAACTGTTACTTGTTATTTTGTTCTTCGAATTGTTTTCTTTATATTTTGTGTAGATTATCTTAAATTTCAATAATAATAAACTTTTTATCAATGATTTTTATCGTAGAAAATTTTAGAATAACTGTTATTTTTCGTCCCTGGTTACAGCGACTTCGTGTAAAAATTAGCAACAAGCGATCAGGTGAGATTTCAAGAATCGGTAAAATTTGCTGTTAACTTGATCGGCTATATAAAAAAAGGTAGGGGAGAGTCGTGCAGTACCGATCACTCGAAGTTCTCTTGTTATATCTTGGGCTAAAGTGGGTGAAAATTAAAATTAACTAGAGAGTTATTGTTGCTCGCTCGCTCGCGAGTAGGGTTGTTTTTGCTCGCTCGCGAGTAGGGTTGTTTTTGCTCGCTCGCTTCGCGAGCTCGCGGGTAGGTCTGCTTTTGCGAGAGCGTTAGTGGTACGCATGACTAGTAGGGCCTACTGTTATTAATGTTTCTTATTTGGTGTGTGACTCTCAAAGAGTCACAAAGAACTTCCCGATACGTTACTCCTTCGCCAACATCGCCAACATCTTTTTTTTTGTACTTTCATCGATATTCTCCCAAAATGTATTCTCGAGAGTAGAGATGATAAACTCACTCTTGCATTGGGATAATTTTCGATTATTGTAAGCGGTAACATTAGCATTAGTTGCATAAATAAAAAAAATTTTTTTTTAATGAAAAAAAATTTTTTATGTAATTACATTTGTTTCTTCGGTGGAAAATTTCCGTCCTCTCGTATAAATTGCATTGTTGAATCAACTCCATTCGAAAAAAACTAAAAAACTACTTGACCAAAATGGACCAAAATCTAATCAGCTCTAAGTTACAACGGGGCACATCGATTGCATCATTCATCATTCTGCTCGCGTTGTTACTTTTTCGGAAAACGTTAACGAAAAATTTAATACCATACAAACATACATACGCACACACACGCGCGCACACACACACACACACACACACACACACACACACACACACACACACACACACACACACGCGCGCGCGCGCGAACATTTTGCTGAAAATAGTCTAAAATGACTGCAATGACCATGAAACGTGAAGATCTGCTAAAAAATCGATTTTCGGGGTCATTACAATAACTTCCCTATAAAATCGGGAAGTTAAGAAAAGAAATTTCAAGAAAATTCCAAAACAGGGCTGTTAATTACACTTAATAGACTGGATATAATATACATAATACAACAAAATCGCTTGCTTACCTGAGAAACGAAATATCAGATTTAGAGAATAACTTTTAACACTCGTAATATCAACGTATACGCTAAATGTGCCAAAACAGCGAAAACAACGGAACGAGCAACATGGCTACGAAACATTTCACAGAATTACTATATTCATATTTGTCTTTCTAAACAAATTGCAGCCATCAGACCGGAGAAGTCAAAACTAGTTTTGATCGGTACTGCACGACTCTCCCTATGTCCCGACACGCGGCGGGTAAAGAAACGATGGACAAAAGCAAATAGGCTGGTAGATGAGTGGAAAAATGGGATTTGACGAGTGAGAAGCGGAAAGCAGGGGGGAAGAAAGGTTTGACGAGTGCATTTGTTTAAACTGGGATCAGCGGACTACGACGCGTACTGGCCCTTTACACGGTAACGACACGGAACGGAACGCGGGAGAACTTGTAGGACGTCTTGTCAGTCAACAGCCTCAGATATTCATGGGATTCTCCTCAGATCATCTGCCAGTCGGACAGGCTGTGCTGCCCTCGGCGTAATATGACTTACTGTCCAGCAAAGCTGACGACTCCTTCCGAGAGCTTTCATCGAGAGTAATCCTCTCTAGTTTCCGCTTTGAGCGACATGGACGAACCTTCGAAGTGTCTCTACTCCACGGTAAGTGTGACAAGCGATACTTGACGCGATAACGTCGACAGCGTGTGCCAAAGAACGTTCGTTTAATTAGGGCGAGCGCGACCAGCACCACGTGAAGAAGTCTCCACTTCGCGAAGTCGAAGTAGAATACAGTAGTCTTGGTCAGACCAAACGGGTCTGCTGTATATTCCTTCGATAATGAAAACGTAGATTTCCTTTATCGCTGCCGATTATTTCTGATCGCGTGCTCACGCACGTCAACACATTTTATCGATAGAAATTATCGTGATCTGCGGGATCAAATGATTCATCTAATGATTGAGAAGTAGAATAGGGCAATCTGCGTTGGATTTGTTCGAGCTAAATACGCGTGAGAATAAAAGAGTATTATTCTGATTCGATTAACTTCTTCCATTCTGCATCGATAACGATTCAAAATTAGCACGTGCATTGTTGAGTAGCTTTCGGCAGTGTTCAGTGTTTGGTCGGAGGGTGCTGCGTCGATCGAGAACGCATCACGGCTAATGAAAGAATCGTAGAAGGCGAAAGTACTTCCTGCGAAGAACGCGAGACTGTCACCGGTTACGAAACAGTTCCGGTCTCCTAAATCTAATTACCCCTCTCGGTCCCGTCAACGCGGCAGATTCTCCCACAGCGATAGCTACCAGTCGGCTGGAGAAAGTGCGCTAACCTGCCCTCTGAGAGCACTGCGCTTTCCTTCTCGTGAGAAATTGACTGCTCTCCGGCGCACAGTGGTCTAACACGCGAAATTTAGTGACATTTTGCCCAAAAACCAACTGTATCATATAGATATCTGTTGAGTGTTTATTGCTTTCTAAATATCCATCAACCTCGGAAATGAAAATATTAATGAAATTTAATAAAAACCATTACTGTAACAAACAGTTAAAGTTGGAAGTTCTGAAGGTAGCCTTTCTCATGGAAAAAATTGCTTTTCTTCTTTAAGATGCCCTGACGATCCTTTTTAATATTTTCCTTCCAATTTCTTTTTAAATGAAAGGTTTATCTTTAAGCTGTAAATTGCCATTTGTCAATTGAAAATTAGTATTTGTAATGCATTAAAAATGTTACGCTAAATGTAATGAAGAAAATTTGCAAAATTATCAAGACTTCGCAAGAAATATCTTTTGAGTCATAAGAGGTCATAGAATTTGACAAAATGGAATATTTTCAGCATACTTTCCTCTATGTAATCATGCAAGAATCATTTCCTAGTTCGTCCTATATCAAAAGTTATTATTGTTTAAAGCCGTCCGTGCGGCTGTGCGTATTGGTTCTCGCATCCATCGTCGGGACTCCGTGACGACTAAGAAACACTTTAGACTCTAAACAATTCAAATCTTTATGCTATGCTACAATTTTTTGAGCGTTATATTCCATGTTTTTTCCTTTTTATTTAAATTTTGTTTTGTGCAGTTTATATTTAGTGCATACCTCGGTATACTTTATGCATTAGTTCAGTATTACCATCGTTTAGTACAGTTTATATTAATATACAAGGAGAATTAAGTATAATTCTCCGAACGTTGTATACGTTTTAAACAATCATCTTATACGACCGTTTCCCCCACCAATATTCGGAAAAAAATGCCATCGATGAATTCGTTTGCCCGATCGTCAATTTCACGCCTACTCCAAACTTATATTGTTGTTACTTCGTTCATCATCACACACTCACTGCAACATACTTTAACTTAGCACGAGCCATACGTTGTTTACAGTAATTTATATTTTGTATTTGTTATATATTTTGTGTTTGTAATATCTCGTTCGTGATAAAACATATCGTTTTACTAATATTTGGTAAGTACATAAATAGTTGGACATTTATTACGTTAACTTTTTTCCGTGTTCAACATTTCTTCCTTTATGATTCAGGTATTTGTTATTTATTAAGAATGGAGGCGTTCCGTACAAATCTAAATTTATTATTCTTTACATTTCACTTTGTGCTTTATACACGTACCATAGATTGTGAATTTATAAGGATCAGATAATTTTCTCCGGAGGCCTTGGAAAATCAAGAAACAAATTTTATTCAAATAGCGATTTCTCAAACATTTAGAAGAAGAATATATTGACTAAGCTGAATGTATTCCGTTTCAAAAATATTTGCTAAAAGTTGTTAAATTTTTAAATAAGTTTAAAAAATAGTAAAAAAGCTATTAAATAAACGAAAAGTATACCACATTATACATTATTAAAAAAGATTACATGTTAATATCCTACACCCCAAATTTCACGTCGATATCTTTAATAGCTTAGAAGTTATACCAAAATGTCACTAAATTTCGCGTTTTAGACCACCGTGCGGCGACTCGATCGAACCGTCTCACACGAATCTCCTTCAAAATTTATTCGCGCCTGCATAATTTTTGATTCATCTGACAAACAGAATCCGGTTACTTTCACATTCGTTTCCATTGGATGCCGCAAAAAGAGATGACGATAAAGATATTGTTAGAAATGTACCGTTTACAACCGCCTATCAATCAAATATTGTAGTCGTCGAGACAGTTACGCGAAAAATCGTCGCGGCAAGACCGCTCTGCATTGCGCAAGTAAAATCGTTTAGATCGACCGGGACAGTGTCGATCCGTCTCGCGGCTAACGATCTAGACACGCGAGTCGAAAGTAAAATGGCCCGCGTTGCATTTAGTCATTACATAAACGATCCGATCGCGTTGCTTACGTAAAGAGCCCGTTGTAAACACGATCAGCGCGACGGAGAAGGTGCGCGAGAGAAACGGCAAGATCGACCACGGGAGGACCATCAATCGTCGATCAATGATCGCGCGGTGACGTTAACCGATCCGGACAGCCATAAAACCGCGCGTATTTCTGGAAAACTGATGAAGCCACGGTGTTTATGCAAATTCGAAATTTCCCAGGCGATTATGGCACTCGCGGTATACGATAAGCCGATAGGCGCAATTAGACAGCGCTAAATAACTTGATTAGAAGTGATGGGGCCAACAGCGGATAAATATATTACGATCGCTTGCGAAAGAACCTCTCGCATCCGCGCGGTCAACGCGCAGCAACATTGCACCATTTCCAATTTATCGTTTACACGATCTCCAGCTGTCGCGAATCTTGCGAAAGCATTTTTAACCATTTCACGATTTATTATACGGCTGAAACACGAATATCTGAAATTCTGATTTCGAGTAAACGAGCATTACCTGTTTACCGTGCCTTTTTGCACAAAAACGAACTTTCGATATCTAATATATGAACATTGCTTCCCAAATGTCCACAGGCCTCGGAAATAAAGAAAATAGTACAATTGAATAAATATTACAGTTGTAATAAGCATTGAAAGTTGGACATTTTAAGAGGAGTATTTTTCATGAGAAAAATTGCTTCTCTTTGATGCAATGCCCTGACGTTCCTATTTAATATTTTCTCTCGCTTTTTTTTTATTGAAGAGCAGACTTTGGTAATAAAAATCATATGTTTCTATTATCAATTAATGTAACTACTCTATTTAAATAATAATGCACAATGCCGTAAGAAAAATTTGTGAAGTCCTTTCTATTTAAGAGAATATATATCTTTAAAGTTTAGCCAAGTTTAGCTTTCTAACAAATTGGAATATTTTTAGTACACCTTCCTGTAAATAATTATGAAAGAGTTAATTCCCCCCTCGTCTCTCCTCTCAAATTATTATTGTTTAAAGATATTAACGTTGGACGCGGTATCGCATCAATTGATGAAACTCAAGGGTCGTTGAATATGAATCTGATGTCAAAATTAAACAACAAAATGGCGGTAGGGTTGTGAAAAAATTATTTATTTCCACAAATAGTTGGTAATGGAATGTTTGCGAGGTATATTATTGGTACAAATTATTATCAGATGACTTCAGATAGCGAAAAATGTAAGATTTCAGTGTTAAATATTGCATCCGAGGTAATTCTTTAGTATTAAAATATAGTAGAAGTTTCTCAGTTCTGTTTCGTTCCGATATTTCGCTCACCTCTAGTAAAATAAAGATATAAGGTAGTAGACTCGTTTCCAGGATTGCAAGGATGCGGGATACTAGATCGATAAAAGATCGATCTAGGACGCTATTTGCCTCCAAAGTCCTATTTTTTCGTTTACGAGCCGTAATTTGCATACAACTGCGCATGTAGCTATTTTCGTAGCTACATGCTTCCGAATAATGCAAATTACGCTGTAAGATTATATTAAAAACTTTTTTTTTAATCAAAAATATCAATAAAAATTAATAAAAAATTATTGTTTAACAAATGCAAAAAATATTTAATTACTTGTAGTTAAAAGTGACTACTTTTTACATATGTTTAGTGAAAATTTCATTGCAATATCTCGAGTGGTTCAAAAGTTATAACTAGACTGCGGATTTTATGCATTTATGACAAAAATGGGTACTCGTAATTTAAAGAAGTGAACTTATAAAAAATATTTAAGAACAGCAACGTATTAGTTACAGCTTGATAGGATAATTAAAAGAAGAATACAATTTTTATTTGGCCCTGTATCCTGCAATCAATGCAAACATCTTTTATCCTGCATAAAGATCCGCAGTCCAGTTACAACAAAATGGCACACGATTTTCCAATCCAGACTACTGCGCGCCGCTTCCGATACTTCTATTCTTAGCGAAGAGAATAGGGAAAAATTCGCCTCGTCAATCGGCGGAAAGATAAAACAAACGCGACAGACCTGCGTGTCGGGGAACAAACATCGTCGCGAGCCTGAGAATCGCGAACGTCAGCGTCCGTGTCCTACGTAGCATTACGTCAGAGATATTGCACAGAAAAGCGAGAGAGATCGACGTAACAAAAAAATTCGTTCGCGGCTCCATGGGAGAAGGAGATGTCGGACGATTCGCGAGGATTAGAAAACGAAAAGGAAAACCATAGCACCCACCTTCCTCGTCCGGCAGGCTTGCTGCTTGCTGTTCTCGCTGAAGTTCATGTTCAGGTCTAGGTAGAGGTGGTTGTTGTTCAAAAGCTGCGGGGGCGGCTCCATCGGCGGCGGGTACGCCTCCTTCTTGTGCCTGAGGCGTCTTTCGGTTCGGTCCTGTCTCGTTCTTAGAACCAGCACCACGTTGCGATCCAGCATTTTTGCGATCGATCGAGAACTCTCGCGGATTTATAATAATACTACACTGTGCTTAATACTTCCGGTGTCGCTCTAGTCAGTCTTTGGACTATCAAGATTCGTAATACTCCTGCGGCGGCTCGTCTTGACTCTAATCGAGCAAGCCTGCTCCTTTTAAAACGGTAGAGTCTGATAGCGAGCGCAGAATCAATGCGGATCTTCTTCGGGCTCGTCTTGACGAGATTGCTGATCCTCTAAGGATGCTCTTCTTAAAGAAATATGGTTCCACCGGCGCTGGCAAGCGGCCAACTAAATGTAACGGGAGAAAGATGACTCCGACAGGTATCCCGCTGAATAAAACTGGTGTGATCAACGAAGACCCTTCTCAGCTCCGGATAGTCTTCAACTACCGATCCTCTTTTATACAGTCTCCGGATCCGGTAGGATCAACCACAGAGACGGTCTCTTCACGGAAAAACGACTCGGGAGATTGTTGAACCGGATGAAATTGATGAAATCTACGAGACTCTTCGCGAACAATCGACCAGGCGCAATCGTTGCGAGTGTCCTCTTCGCTGAGACAGCGTGTTCTAGGCTAGCGTCCCATGTTCGACACCGATCACTGATCACTGAACGCCCGGACTAGACTCAATGGAGCCTGAGCATGTAGCAAACGCTCGACGATGTTCAGATTCCAATTCATAGTGCGGACTGGCGTGGGAATTTCGTGGAAACGGATGCGTAGAATGTGCGAGCGCCGGGCGCAAAGTCCCAGCATTTATTGGCCCGGGTTAGAGGAGCCCGAAGCGCGTTATCGTGCGCTTGCGGCGTGCCGCGTTATCTCTGTCGCGGGACCGTTCGGAAAAAAAGATGCTGCCGGCGCCTTGCTTTGCTTTGCTTTTCTTTCGTTTGATTTGTTTCTCGTGTTGTCGTGCAGCCGCCAGAGGTTGGGCGATCGGTTCCGCGCGATGTGCGTGCACAGGCGGTCAAGAGATCGTGACACGGGCGCGTGGCCCCTTTTCCTGCCAGTATCTGACCAGTCCGAGATCGTTCCGGAACGAGCCGCGCTAATCTCGCGCTACACTCTTCCCTCTTTGCCGATTTTCGGACCACCGACAATGTCCACGACAGATTTCGCTGCCGCAGTACATTGCGGCACGAGTTCGAGACAATTGCTTCTCCGTGGAATACATAAGTCGCGGCAAACGCAGAAACATGTACGGCTTCCGGTTCTTAAAGTACACTTCAAATCAATAGCGATCCAATGAACGACGATGGCGAACTCCGCCGTTGTTTTCAATTTAATCATTTCCACCCCGTCCGCCGGCGTTCTGGCAGAACGCGGGGGTGTAAAGAACCTGCCGCAGAGCACTCTGGTCGCGGGACGAGGCTTTTAAAAGTCGCGGAACTATAAAAGGCTCGAAGGTTTAGGCGTGGCGACACTTTCAGAGTTGTTTTGCGTGCGCCGAGCGTGAAAAACGACGAGACGGGGCTCTTTGTGAGAGCTTCCAGCTCTCGCCGCTATTCTCGGGCCCTCCCTTCGACCAGACACAAGTTCATATGTATTACGTAGCCGATTCGTCGGAAACGAAAACGGAACGTAAACACTGTTCGGATTTACTAATCGTCGCGAGATAAAAGACGTCGCTCGGCCAAACCTCCGTCTAATCTTCTAAACAACGATAAAACGGCGCCCGATCACTCCTCCGACGCCGACGTCGATCGTTCTCGCGGTTCCCTCTGACCTGACCGGACCTCCGATAAATTTTCAGAGGGTTCGACACCGGGCGCGTGTACCCGGCAACGAAAAATTGATAGTTTCTGTTTGCCGCTGATCATTTTTTTCTCTATTCCGTTATCTGCTGTCTGCGTCTCGTAATTCGATACCGGGTCCAGAAATAACCGTGGCCAATCTCTTCAGAATTTCTGGCGGTCGTGCACTCGGGCTTCGCCAGAGTTTAACGATCCCGATACCGAAAATGCGACACGAAGACAATGATACGCGAATTGATATCGTCGCGAATCCGTCGCAGAAATTTTAGGACAGAGACGGAGACCGAACATCGTTTCATTCCGACGCGACGCCACGGAATCGCTGACCGCTCTGACATCGCCTAATCTTAACTATCGGTTCCGGCGGTACACCGACGAAACCAACGGGATAGTTGACGAAATGTTCGCTGTAAGTAGTGTTCCTTCTCGAGACTTCTTTCTCAAGAAATTTAAATCTAGGAAAATTCTTATGAATCTCATTTATTCTATAACATGTTTTCGGAAATGAACAAATACGTATGTCCTACCATCAGTCAAAATATGCTACATTTTATTGTAAATTTTATAAGGTAAATATAATGGCAAAATAAAAGAATTTTTTCGAGATCATATTTCGAAATTTCAAGGTCATCGTTATTTTTATTTAAAGGAGGTCATATAATTATTCTATATTCCTATTCAGAAAAAACAGACAAACAAGAAAGGGAGCTAATAAAAACGTGGTAAAAAAGACAAATCCAACGATGTGCCATGCTCCATAGTTAAGGTGAATTTCACAATTTTAATGTACATTTTGGACAGGAATAAACATTGAGTTAATGTTTTTTGCGCTTTCGATGAATATTATCAACGATATTCCAAATATCATAAGTTTTCCAATATTTTCTTATTTTATTAAAAATTCTAGAGAATTCTCGAGAAATATAGTCTTATTTCTAATTTCTCGAGAAATGAAAAATTTTGAGAAATCAGGAACACTAGCTGTAAGCTCGTGATGCAACAGTCGCCATGACACGTGACGGATCCCGAACGTAAAAAAGACGTCGCCGCTTCGTTATCGAACTCATTGTCCAGACAGATATTTTATAATGAGTATTTGATTCGTTTGCGAACAAGACGCCGCGCCGAGTCCCGCGTTCGCGGAAGATTACCGATTATTTTTAAACACAGGAAAGTCTCGAATAATTTTAGTAAGTCTTTGTTCTTATTTCTGGGGATCCCTATGCAGCACGCGAGTCCTTGATTCTCGTCCTGTGAACCCTTGTTTTGCACAAGGGAAGTTTCTGTCGTTTCCTGCGACCCAGCCCTTGTTCTAAGGTCTGTGAACCCCTATTTCACGCGGAAGTTCTTTGTTCCTTGTTACGTAGACCCCTGAAATGATCCGAAGCTAGAAACTACGGATAACCAGAGGCTCTCGCAAAGGAAGAGGGCAATATCATTTACGGATTAACGACACTGGCAACAAGCACCGTCGACCGAAGTGTTGACAAAGTTCGAGATATGTCCGCGGCGCCGCTTTTAATCGCGCGATATTATCAACGAGACGTTCCGGGGCCGGAGTCGTCCGAAAATATGTATATCAGAGGCTGACGCAAAACATTATCGACACGCGACAGTTCAACGAAACACTGTCCACGTTCTCTGTTGTGCTCTACACGCGTGTTTACGCTACTTAGAAGTTTAACGATCGATAAAACGGGAGTTTGCCAGGGAAAACAGCTGGACCCGATCGGATCGAGTGTCGCTGCGACCTTCCGAGCCCGCGGCCTCGATAACGTTGACGGACTAATTGCTCGATAATGAGCCGGTTTCGTCCGAAAAACACGATGAAACGCCGAATCGTGGTATCTCGCTCGCTGAAAATAAACACGATCTCTTTCGTGGGAGAAAGAGATAGAGGGAGAGAGAGAGAGAAAGATAGAATCGGAGCCGCGGCCTCCGAAAGCTGTAATTACCGCCTTCGCGCTCCTTCGTTTCAGCCGCAAATAACGGGCATCGACGTTACATCATATAAATCGCACGGGGAACGGGCGATCCTGTGATCGCAGTGTTTATTTGCCTCGCAAATAGCCGACATTACCGAAGAAAACCTAGAAAACGAACCGCGCGCGGCCGCCGAAACGATTTCTACGACGAAAGTTCGGCCGCGTTGCGACTCGTCGCATTGCGGGAAACGTCGAAATTGCTCCGATACACGGTGCTACCGTTTTCCGCGAACCAGGGCCGTTCCTACCAGGCGTGCAGTGCGTGCCCGGACGCAGGCGGCCGATTTTAGGGGGCGGCCGACTGCGGTCGAAAATAGAACAGCGCAACGCAAAAATTCAATCAGAATTTCCAGTGCCAAGGGAACGAACCAAAAAACGACTTTTCAATTACGAAGAACAAGATGATCAAATAGTCGATGCAACATTCATATTCAAATTGATTTCTATTTTTCTATATTGGATACAGCAAAAGAAGCGCTCTCAGAAAGATTCGACCAACTGCAGAAATGCAGCGATATCTTTTCTTTTTTGAATAACTTGTTCGATTTGAACGACGCGACGATGCAATTAAGAAGCATTATTGCTCTGATTTAGATGTTGCATTGCAAGTGAGTGATGGAATACCAATTTCAAAAGATATAGATGGAATAGAGCTATATACTGAATGTTTATCGTTTAAGGCATTATTTAATTCTGAGGTTCATAAATGTAAGGATATATTGGAAAAAATTGGTTGTAACGATTTGGTTCACTTATTTCATAATTTGGCAATAGCAATTAGATTGTATTTGACGTTGCCAGTGACAGTTGCAAGTGGAGAAAGATCATTTTCAAAACTAAAAATTGTAAAAAATTATTTAAAGTCAACTATGACACAGGAGCGCTTATATGATTTAGCTCTTTTATCAATAGAGCACGACATATGCGAGAAAATTGATTATGCCAAAGTCATAGACGAGTTTGCTGCGAAAAAAGCTCGTAAAGCGCCACTCTAAAATTTTATATTACGAATTGCGAATACGATATATGTTTATAAAATGCGTTAATACAACAAATTCATTGTATTCTGAATTTCTCATTATAAATGGAAATAAAGCACTTATTTATACTGGTTTAAATATTGTTTCCCATTGTCAAGGTGAGGGTGGGGGGGCGGCGAAAAATTGCTCAGCACGTAGGCGGCTGTACACCTAGGAACGGCCCTGCCGCGAACGATATTTTTCGATGAAAATTGTGGAAAGCGAGCGAACGGAGTCGTCGGTCTTTCTGGAGTGAAATCTTGGTCTCCGCGGAGCTCTAGCTATCTGTTCCACGGATCGGAGATCATCGATTTATTCTCCCCTATCGATTATCGACAAACGCGATGGTGTGTTTCCGATAACCGTGACTGAGAGGCTGGATCCGAGATTGTGTCTTTAGTCGGGGTCAAGCTCGATAGCGAGCAATATCGTGGTGGAATACGATAATCTCGAAGACGACAGGAAAGAAAAATGATTTCCCATTCGATTCTCCAGAGGGGCCCTAATAACGGTTCATTGAATCATCTACTCCGTTGGGAGTGAACGAAACGAGTCGTTAATTACCCCGAAAGCTTTGGGCAAACATTTACCTTGAGCGCAGCAGCACGCAGTTTAGGTATTACCTCCGGTAATGGCGTGGAAACAGGCTCGGTCCAATTAATCGCGATTTACGAACGGGATGTGCCAACAGTTGCACGCCCCGTTGAACGCACTTATCGGTCGGATTATAGTATTAGAATAAGTATTTCATTATCGTCCGCAAGACGCGTGTTTGGCGCTCATTAATTATTTCACGCGTGGACAGACCAGAAGCGAACGCCAGAAGCATCGCGACGATATATCCTCTGCTCCAATTTATGCGGATAACGTCGACCGCATCCACTATAAATAGAAGGCGGCAACTTTAATTAGCCCTCGTACATTTAATTAGCCCCCAAACTGTTTGATCGAATCGCTGTTTCAGAGCATCGCGATCGATTCGTTGCGACGATCGATAGACAGCGGATATTTATGCGAAATAAAAATTCCATTCGACATTCTCAGGCGTTTCTCAATTGATCTCCGCGAAGATTTCGACGCCTGACCAGGAAGCATCTTTCGATGTGGTCAGGGGAGACCGTTTTGCGCAAACGTTGGAAACGTTCCTAGCAGTTTGTCAATAGAACGTAGACGAGACGAGAAGAATGATTCACGGCGAGGCGGGAACATTTGGAAAGCGGCGTTGGCAAACAACTTATCGTTATCGTTCTCGAGCAAGCTCCCGTGCGATCCTCGATCACGTTATCGGTCGCGATGCTCATGATTCACTTTTCTCCGATGATTTCGTTCGGCGTCGCATTGTTCCTCCTCGTATCCTCTGCACCCTCCAAAAGTGACAGTTTATCAAGATGAGTTCCGAACAACCGTGGGCACCACAGTTTTTGATATCACATGGAACCTTTTCCAATGAGAAGAGGTACCGAAAATCTTTGTCATTCGTCGTTTTAGGATCCGCGCAGATTCGCTCTGCGATTGGCCGAAAGATCGAGGCGGAAGGCTGCGAACGGAGGACACAGCGTCCCTCGGAATCAGCTGTCGAGCCCTTGGTTCGCTTCGAGCTTCTCGAGACGCACTCGAGCAGCAGCTGACCGAAGGATCGAACAAGAAAGACCTGTGCTACTGTGTTCTTTTGTTCGGGCTAACAATAACACGATCGTCCACGGAGATACCGTTCGTTCTACGTCACTAGGCTCGCGTAATTCGAGGGGTCGAGTGTTTAAGAACACAAACCGATAGAAATCTTTCGCGGGCTTACGCCGGAGATACCGAATCTGGAGTTTCGATTGACGTCAATCACGATACAATCGATAACAACAATCGTGCCGCGGGATTCAATGCATTTTCGTGAGCTCGTCCGAAGCGAATTCAAGAATCTTTTCAACTAATTCTACAGCGAACCCTGAACACTGTGCGACAGCCGTACGGGTGCCCTGCTCGCAGGAATATCGTAGACAGCGGAGTTTATCCGCGGGAGAGTCGTAAATGGGAGTCGCGTCGCGTTTCGTTAAAATTCTCGATTCGACCTACCCGCCATCGATTATTCCAGGACCCGGTGGATGTAGGTCGCCGTTACAACTCCTTCGTGAATGCATTCGACTTGGAGAAGTACTCTATCGTCGATTCTACCCGTTTCGACGCGAACCGTCGCGTCGTATCGACGTCTCGGTTATTTATGGGCAACCGATTTTATAGCGTCGCACCTTCGGGATTAATATCCCGGTACTTTGGAAGTATTGCGCACAGTTTATTATTATATTATATTGTTATATTATATACGGACCAAGGTCCTTTTATACAAATGTATACAGTTTTTTACAGTATAACTGATAAAAACAAAAAGAAAACTTAACAAAGAAAAGGTCTTAACCTAAAATTTACATAATAATGGACCGCGCAAAACTAAACAAATACAGATACGATTAACAAATAGTATTGCGCAATTTTGTTTTGAATACCTGTAACGAGCCATTAAAAAAATCAATATTGTTATAAAATATGTTAGAGCTAGCAATAATGCGATTTATTGGATTTATTACTCCATATGAGGATTTGGATTTCATTGTTTGAAATCCTGCTCTTGTTCTCAAAACTCGTTCAGGTACATAGAAATTTATTTGCCCCAGGAGTGCTGGACAATCTATATTATTATTTAACAGATTAAAGATAAATCTCTGGTCGGAAACCTTCCTTCGATCGGATAATGTTTCCAGGTTGACTGTGTTTAATATTCTTGAGTAGTTATGATCAAAGATTGACATTGGATTGTTTGTCTTATATGCACAAAACCTGAGGAATTTATGCTGCACTCATTTATTCACGAAAGGTGCAGAAAAAGTCACTTTTCCGGCTATCTTTCTTTTTGTCCGATTACTCGGAAGATACAAAAGGGACTGAACATTCTGTGCGGCGAACGTCGAATTTTGTTTAATGATGATCTCCAGATAAAGCCGAGATTTCGAACGTCGACGATACATACTCGTCTTTCGGCGTGCATTGACGTAAATACTTGCCCAAGTAGATCCCTTCGATAGGATATCGGGTACGCACGCCCTAGTCGCGATAAGTAATATCGAAACGCGTCAACCGAATCGAAAACCAGAAGAGAAGAACGAACGAAAGAAACACGTGTAAATCTAATCTCGATAACATGACGTCGATAGGTCGGATACGATTACAGCGGACGAGCGCGAGTACGAGCGGCCGCGCGACAATTCGCTCGGCGTTGATTCGAAACGAGCGCGTTCCCGCGAATTTTTTGGGGACCGAGACACGGGCGCGCAACGCTTCTCCGTATCAGGATAACCACAAATCCGATCCGATACGATCCGATCGGATCGGATCCGATCTGGGTCACGTCGAAGAACGAAACACGATCGCCGCCTCGGTTCGATACACGAACACTCGTTTAATCCGTGAAACAGGACGGTGCTGCGCGAAACGAGAAAAATGCAGCTCCGTATCCGAAGGGAACGTCAGCTTCGAACTGTCCTGCTACCATAAACTAGAAGCTATCGACTCGAGGCGTGTACAAGATTCATTTCCCTCAAGCTTTCCGCAAAGCGAAAATTCTTGCGAAGACTCCTGTGGACCCCTATTCCGTACAAGGAGCTCCATGATCCTACTCCTGTAAACCCCTGTCCTCGGGAATCATTTCGTTTATCCCTTCTACGCTTTACCTCTTGGCCTAATTCTTGTTTCTAATCGTTGGACTGCAGATTTTATACATTTATGAGAAGAATTAATTCCCAAGCGACTCCTGTATCTTACAATTTTTATTTTGGAGATCCATGGTTGTGGGAAACCCACACAGGAACGTAGACAACGCGTTCTTCCGAGTAACGCGCGAGAGAAAGCTTTCTGCAAATCAGAAGAATCGGCCGAACTTCATAATGCTCAGCCGAGAGAATCGATCGAAAGAATAACCTGCTCCCAGGACCTCGATTTTGAGCGTGGCACCTTCCCGATCATGGGAAAGGCAACCTGCGAATGTAAACACGAGCCAGGTGAACCTAAGAATTGTGCGATCAACGTTATCGATCCCGAGACAGTGCAGCGAAGAGAATCGACTCGTCCGTCCTGTCGCAGCGATCGGCGGGCGATAAAAGACGATATACCCGAGATTAGTCATCGATAACCGGGAGCCGGCTTTATCAGGCTGCCTCGAAAGACGTTCGAACGAATTTCAAGACTTTTCCATTCATCCTGTTACGTCGCGCACGTCGTTACACCCAGAGCTAACACGACCGATTAGATAAAGCGACGCGATGCGACGCGATGCGACGCGACGCGAGTCGCAGTAAACTTTCAGTGAAAGCCACCCACGAATTTCCCATCCGTTTCCTCTGGTCCCTGACACCGAGAGCCCCACTACCCGTTACGCATCGATACCGACGAAACCTCGTTCAGCCAACGAACGGTATTAACGATGGAAAATTAGGGGCCCGAATGATAATCAATGAGAATATGCCTGCATCTACCATTATGAGTCTCTCTAAGCCTCTGGCGGGCCATTGTCTTGCCGCCGCATGAATCCTAATGAGACGAAAACTCGTTAACTTTTTCTCGACTGGAACAATCCAGCCGAATCGTCCGCTCACTTTTATTTAATTATTATCGGACACTGTAATGTGAGAGTAGATACTCGTGCATACGCACGCACGCACGCGCTATTCATCTTTGTTTTCGATTGTTCATGTTGTTTTCGAATTAACATGAGAACAATCTATTTCTTATCGGTGTTCTCTCGCGAAGGTCCCGCTGCTAATTGAACAACTAATTTCTACCGATCTATAGTTGCCGTGATAACACCGTGAACCGGTCTTGAAACGCTTACACGAAACGGTAGGAATTTTTTCAACGTGTCCCAGAGGATAACGCGGAACGGTGGAAGATTAATCTGGCGCGTGTTTCCACAGACGTCGGCAAGACAACGAGGAAACAACTCGTGACTAGGGGACAACAGTCTCCTTCGAAATAATCTCGATTTTCCTCCATGAAGAAATCAACAGTTTGACTTTCCGATTCGCTTCTCCCACCTCTTCACGAGATTCCCGTCGACTTCCGGTCACGGTGTGGAAAAACGAACGCACAGTGGTCTATTTGGCCAGAAAATGTGGAAAAAACTATTTTAGCGTTATTTATAGGCTCAAGGTTATAATATTATATATATCGTTGGATTCGTCTTAAAATCAGCATTACAACATTATGAAATCCAAAATACATTTTAGCATTTAAAAAATCAAGTTCACCTCAATTTTTTGTAAGAAATCATTTTTTTCCAACTTTCATATATTGAAATTTGTAGACGTCTGAATACTGTTCATCTTTTGTTCGAAACATTTTTTCCTCGGATTATCGAGAACCCATGAAAAAGCGTGGCGATAGTAGAATATTTTAACTGTCACTTTCAAGCCTTATAACTTGAAAAATATTTAAGAAAAAGGATTTCATTGTAGTGTTTTGGAAAGCTCTCAAAACAAGCTACAAGAATATGCAATAAGAAATAGGGCTCCAAGATAACGGAGAATCTCGTGCCCATAACTGACGTCACAAAATAGCGACATAACAACGAGGTATGCAAGTATTGTGCATTATTTCGTACACATTTGTAAAAACGGTGCAAACATGTTGCATAAAGAATTGTAACGAACGACAAAACCGTGATACAAACATATCTTTTCACAAGTAAGTACTTTATATTGCTCTTACTATTCTTTTCTTAAAATAAAGTAACTTATGAGGAAATAAATACAAATTTCATATTACCAATACATTAACATTTAACTTTTTCCAAATCATAATTGACAAAATGAATTAGCACTATTCCAGATAATAAGAGTGAAGTAGAAATGAACGAGCAATAAAATCAAATACAGTGAGTGTAGAAAGTATTCGTACGCCCTTTAAAATAGACTAACTTTTTTATAATTGTACCAAACGACCTGATTTTCTTTAATCAATTAGAAGCATTGATTTACGAAATGTTATGCAAATTATAATTTACAATAATTTAAATATATTTTCCAAAAATTAAAATTATAATATAAAAAAGGAATTTTTCAAAACTTTTTTATTTGGGCCCTTAATGAAAATTTAAAATATATCACATACATGCTGAATTTCATCGAAACAGATTAACACACACACACACACGAGCTACAAGCTTTACATCCTTAAAAATGATGAAAATTGTAGACAGAATCGTACATCTTTCGATGCGTGTCGTTTTTTCCAGCGTCAACCGATAACTAACATAGATCTACAAAACATATATTTTAAATTTTCATTAAGTGCCCAAATAAGAAAGCTTTAAACAGCTCCTTTTTTAGTTTTGCATGTAACATTGCAAATTATAATTTTTGGAAAATCTTTCTTTCATATTATTTCGTAAACCAATAATTCTAATTGATTATAAAAAATCAGGTCGTTCGATACAATTCTAAAAAAGTTGGTCTATTTTAAAGGGCGTACGAATACTTTTTACACTCACTGTATACATATATTACAGTTTCCATAAATATTTATACAGAATGAGATACGGCGACGATTCTCCTTTCCCCTCTAACACTTTATGCTTCGCGGTACTGCGACTTCTCAACAGACCATAGCAATTTGCCCACAACCGTCATCTGGTAGACGATGACAAACAAGGAATGTTATCTGAAGCCGGGTTTATAAGTATATATGGTCTAATTGTAAGTAGGGGTGTACGGGTCAAGTACGAGCCTCGGGTCAAATCGGGTCGGGTCGGGTCGGGATCCCGAAAGTTTACAAAGTTTGGGTACCCGCGATTTCGGGTACACGAAATGGCAGTCGGATCGGGTCGAGTCGGGATCCCGAAAGTTTGCAATATTCGGGTAGCCGAAGTTCAAGTTGGGTCAATTCTGCGATCAAATAGCGTTTAGTAAACGGTGTTTACTACAAATCGAAATATTATTACAACCGATGATTGGACATTTTAACCCTTAGCACTCCAGCCTAGTGATTCATATAGTACACCAACAACTAGCAGCAACAGTGGTTTTAAAATTCATATTTCAAATATCGCATTATCGGCGAAAACGGAGTGCAAAGGGTTAATATGCAGAGTTATTTATCCGAAATCTATTTACCCGAAATCGCGGGTACCCGGACACCCCTAGTAAGAAGTGAACCGTTACCGCATCGTCACTTTTTCCGTTCGATAGCGGAAACGCGACAGAATTTTTCGTCGGTCTCTTGAACTTGGCCTTCGTCCAGTCGACCGCGCGACGGTCATTCATTTTGACCCAAGTATGGCAGCGATTTCACAGCAAAGCCGCAAGAAACATCGTCCGTCACCGTCACCTCGACCGTTTCTTGTCTGTATATTGACCTCTCGCGATTAATCGCCGCCAGCAGCTTCCCGATTAAGCGTCACATTGTTCCTCCCTTCTTTTCGGTTCAAAGAAGAAGGAACAATCGAGTTCTCGCGTAAAAAGATCGCCTAACAAGCGAATTTCCTCTTAACGAAACACTAACCCTTTGCACTAGAGCGGTGACTCGGAGACGCCACTAATATAATTCTTGTACCATTATTAAATTTGTATTCAATGAATTACTAAACGTATTTGATATTTTAATGAAGTACTGTATTCCTCGAGGTATTGTATCAGTTTTATAACGATAAAACTAAGAGAAACATATAAAATGGAAATATTTCAGGCCGGAAGCAAAAATTCCGAGTGTAAAGAGTTAAACATCCTAGAAATCCGGCTACTATCATTATTGTATTGGAAATAAAAGGTACAAGGTGAAATGCACGACATCCCTGTACGCGCATGCGCCAACGTAAGAACGTTCGAACTTTTCGTGCAGTCGCGTTCGGAACATTACTCGCGACAGTAATATTATGCAAACTAATCTTGAAGGTTTCTCGGCTGTGGCACTCGGTGGATGGAATAAATTACGGATTAAATTATAAATTCACGGGGGTCGTAATCCGCCGAGAAATGTTCGATCTCGCTCGAATTCACAAGAAGTAAACCATGCACGCGGGTCTTGAAGTCTCGAAATCCACAGGAAACACACAACAATCGACAAACTGATGTCCTTTTCGGTACTGACGCATCCCTGAAATTCGCCTGCACGTTTAGCCGAGTCACATGATCCTCTTCGACGAGAGTTACGATGAAATTCGAACCTCGGAATAATTCAAATTTTCACGCACACCCGCCGTTGACGTTTGAAGGACTTCCCCATAAGACCGATTCAACGCGCTGGATCGGCGTGCACGGAAATTCGAAGTTGCCGAAATTTCCCGATTTCGAATCAGCAGGGTTCACGGAACACGAACACGAATTTCACGATTGTAAATCGCGTTCCACGGCGTTCGGCCGCGAGACCACCATAACAGTCGAACCGCGAATCCCGGAACAGTCGGGCGAAGTTTGAAAATCGGCGCGCGAAACGCCGCACGCACCGGTCCGCGTGCGGTTCGCCGGCGAATACGCAGAAATAAAGGGGCTTTTCACTCACCATTTGATCCAGATAAGGATTCCGCTTATCCCAGCGATACTCCTGAAGTTGCAAGGACTCGTAACGTTGTTTTTTACGCAAACGGTGACGCGAGTGTCTCACGACCGATATTGCCACAGCTGGGCCCATCCGGCCATCTTGCCGTATATCAAAACGTGTACTATACTGCGCTGGCGTATTTTGCCGCTCGCCCCTCTCTCTTTCTCCTCCCCTGCCCCCCTGTCCACGGTGCTCTCACGGTAATTGCGTAACCGACTGAGAGCTGAGACACTTTCTGTGTCGCTGTCTTCGTCGCGGCGACTGCACCCCGCCATGCTCCATTACTGTCTCACGTATCTCCCGCAGGTTCGCCGAAGTGCATCGCCGGCGGCGCTACGAACGTTTGGAAAATTTTCAAAGACGTTGTTGTCGCGTGGTCGACAATGAAGATGCTACCTGAGCTCGAGTCGCAAGGTGACCGAAATCTCCGATCAACTCGATGTCGTTTAACGTTGATCACTTTCGAATCTCTGCTGTTTGCATTTTTCATTCCGTTCGGTGCGAGCGAAGCGATTTCTCGAACGGATATTTGCGTACGAATTTGTTTTGTTATTCTCTACACCGACAAGACATACCTCGTTTGTGTTCTCTGGTGAAAGTTCCAATTTTTCGAAAGTTGGTACGGTCGCTTGCCGCCGATGGCGCTACTGTACGGGGTAGTTTGATCGCGCACCGAAAATTGTTGCACCATTGCACATCGATGAATCAGCGTAGACCGCAATGCGTATCAAGATTGTATAAAATTGTTTTATTCAATACTGATAGTAATGAAAAAGGCATTGTTCCACGACGTGGTATTTACATAATATATAACTAACGTATATATATACAGTTAACAATATATACAGCGTTCGATCGAACGACACAAATAAATTAACTACTACTAAACCAGTCGCTGCCCATTGCTCCGAAGAATGCTGCCGCTCCGGACTTTATGGTGGCGCCCGTGGAATCGCTTTTCACATTTTCCTTGCCCGTTACTTTTTTCCGCTAAAATAAAAAGAAATTTCGTTAACGACGCATTCGTGTTTCTCTCTTTCCTTCGACCACGAAACTATAAACACAGAGACTCGTTAGATCAATCGGGAAAGTTACGTAAATGTAACTCGTAAAAGTCAAGAAAAGAAATGTTTCTGTTAGAAATTAGTCAACTGGAAACTGCCATGCAATGTCGTTCTCTTACCGCAACTCAATGCACGACCTATCTTATCAGAATGCACTGGAAATCTAAGAGTACATACATAAAAACGAATTTATAGAAAATCACAGTGAAATAATTGTTGAACATAATGGTCAGAAGATGCTGAGAAAATGCAACCAAGAGCTTCAAATTATTTGCAATTCTATATACCTGTAGTTTTTCTGGTATTGTTACGGATACCAAAGGCAAACTCCTTGCTGGCGCAGTCACTGTCAAAGATGGAAACCAGGGCGCACCGTTGCATAGAGCTAACACCGTGGGCAAATCTGATTTCACGCCCTCGGTATTACTGTATTCATTTCGCGCTCCCAAAATTGAATGCAGCTGCTCCAAATGAGGCACTAGATTTCCGAGTATAAGCTAAACAACGCCAAATCAATTGAAATCGAAATTCGATAAAGCAAAATAGTGGATAATCGTCTGTGAATTCTCACCAAAGATCTTTGAACGCTTCTTTTCACGTTGGTATGAATAAACGGATTGAAGACATCGTAATCGAATGGATCTATTTTAGACAATACACTGTCGCAGGCTTCCGCGGATAAATCGGACAAAGTCTTATTTTCTCGTGGCACCATTAGCAAGCTCGAATATTTGACATCGAACAGCACTTGCAACGCTTGTTTCTGGGAAAGATTCGCACCAGAACACGCAGCTACATAGTAGCTCAATAATTCCACGGCAACATCGTCTATGATATCGTGAAGCACCTTCCTATATAATAAAAAGACGAGTGGAAGAAACTCCATTTGTGAAAGTCAAGGTTCAACGATGGCTTGTACTTACTTTGGAACGGTGTGTGGAATTATTTTGTTCAAGTCTTTGCTAACCGCAGTTAAAAACTTTTGCAGTTGTATGGATGGCTGATATGGCACTAGGATCTCGGATTTGATCCGTTTCCCCTCCCCAGAGTCTTCTTCTATGGTGACCTTTTGCCATTCCGAAATTACCGCGTGTATCCGGTAACCATCCAGTGGTTCTTTCGATATGTATTTCATTCTGTGCTCACTTATCTTAGCTTTGTACGCATTAGCCCAAACTGACCACACAGAAGTACTATCTTCTTTCAGTTTGTCGCAGATCGACTGCCATTTCGCGTTTGTGATGGTGAGTCCAGACACTTTCGAAAGCGTAAAACATTTGTTTAAGTTCGAACTGAGGGTTGTCAATGCCAAAAGAAATCTGGCCATCACAACGGCGTTTGTGTCGCGCTGGCCGTGTTCGGGCTTCTCATTAACGCACGTGGTTTTCACGAAACCGATGAAGTCCTCTATCATAGTGGTACTGGTCGTTTGTAGGTGTTCCTGGATTTCCGAACGATCGGAAAATGTATTCGAAATTAACGATATATTCGTGGACAATAGATTGTCTTTGATAGACATGACGCTTTCGGTCTCGTACAAATATTGTTCGAGATCATGAAGCAGAGCTTGTAAGCCTGAATCAAAGTTCTCGCATAATTTGAGAATGTTAGGCGAGTATCCCTTGGTTTTCATCAATAAGGACCTCTTGCCGTCGAGTCCGCCGTTTTTGGAGAGCTTTTGAGGAATATCGCTGGGAGAATCCTTCCAAACGAACCAGCGCAAATCGTGTTCCGGATATTCAAATTTATCGTTTATTGCTTTGTTGAGTAACTCCACTACGTCCGCTTTCAATTTAGCTGTAGTTTCCGTCCATTTGTCCCTTATAATATCTAAGAAAGTAATGAGAATTTTGTATTAATGAAGAAAACGGTGATTCTACGCTAAACCTACTTTTTGCTCTTCGAGATATGATAGGTTGAAAGAATTCGACCCAAAACGTGATCCTAGGCAAAGACAATTCCTCCCAAATGGAATTCCAATTGTCGGGCAGGTTAATGCTAACCGCCTCTTCGCGAACGTAGTATAAGCCTCTTATAGATACTATTAGGTCCAACAATTTTGTGACCTCGCGATTGCAAAACTCGGTAACCCATTCCAGCCAGGACTGAACGCTCTTCTGCAGATCCGATAAAGAAAGGTTGCCGGTATTATCCTGAACGAATGGTTTATGCTGTTTCGTTACAGAAGGCAGAAATTCCTTGAGTAGTTCTTGATTCACGTCCAAACGACAAAGCAAAGAATATGCTTCTTGATCCTGAATCTGTGCTATGTACTGTAGAACAAGACCACCCGATTTGTTCTTTGTGTCTGAAATGAACAACTCGCTTAATTATAGTATACTTTCTGGACACGGTAAATTGAATACACGATTACTTACTTATAAAACACGAGTACATCAAATTAACCGTTTGAATTAGTATTTTAATGCACAGCTTAATTTTATTCTTAACGCTGCTGTCATTTTCATCCGTGATAATCGACTTAATAGCATGACTACGCATGGATATCAACATGTCTAGCAAGTCTGAGAACGAAGTCCCATTTAGTAACACGAGTGCAGCTAAACAATTTGCTATACTCTAAAAAGATAATGTTTTTAATGGTGCAATCTATAGTATATATGCGAATGAATGCTGACCTCTGGTTGCACTTCCAATGACTGCAATATATTATTGCATTCGGTGGTTATAATATTTTTAAACTGACAGATAACATCCCATTGTTTGGAAATGATCGGGTATTTGTTTGACAAGTCATCACTTCCTACTTCGAACAGTAAACTATAATTTACATGTTGCGCTACCAAATACAACTGTGTGGCGAATAATAAATTCTTGTTCTCAATATTAATCCATATATGCTGAGGAATATCCATTAATATTTTTATTTGAATAACAACTGAATTTTGAATTCCTTCTAGATACCTAAAATGAAACAAACCTTCAAGAAATAATTGAAATAAAACCTTGCACATATAATATAACGGTAGAGAAGGTAACGAACATACCTATCATTTTTATTGTTAGTCGGATCAACTTTAAAACCAATGAGGTACTTCTTCTGCAGTTCCCTGAATTTATCTTCGATACTAACGATTCTTGTGATGACACGTTCAGAAGTTATCTTCATTTTCCCAATTGTGTCAGCAGCCAGTATTAAATCACGATACCTTTCCCTAAAAACATGAAAATTTTCAATTGGTCACTGATTAATTTAGCAGTACAAAAATAACCTTGTAACAGAACTTATTTCGTGTAGACATAATTAATATTCGTAACAGTTATTCAATATTATCACGCAAACACGTTGTTAATGTGAAAACAATGAAAGAAAAAAAACAGATATAGTAAACGACATGAAATTATTCGAACGAACGTTACCCAACAAGAGTTCTAAGCTCGATTTTCTTTCTGTCACTTTCATTTTGAATTTTCTTTTGGATCCCTTCGATTTCTTTGATGGTAAAGTCCTCGAACAATTTGTTAATGTCCAAATCTAAATAATTCGTTGTCGTCATCTTTTTGACAAGTTTGTTGTTGCGTGTTCAATGGTGTTCAGAGCCCGGTTGTTCCCACGTAGCACAAAATCAACAGATCCATATTTTCCGTCATTATCAACTGCACAACGTGGAGAATTTCACATTCTCGCGTCGCTAGATAACGCTACGAGTATGTTCTTTAATATAGAAAGGAACGAACAATAACTCTGACAATAAGAATGATTTTTATAATCCTCTGAAACCATATCACGGACGAGATGTATGTATGTAGAAAAATTTGATGTATTTTCGTAACACCCATAAAGTATATAAGCTCGCGTGGGCTCGTATTCTTGCCTCGGCACCAGTCCGGCACTGCTGCCCTCGAGCGGCCAGGATTGTGCCGAGGGCAGCTTGTGCCGGGATGGTGCCGACCCCAGAACACCTCTATAATACACCGTGGTGCTACCTTTTTCTCGCGCATGCGCGAGAAAACAGTAACGTATCTACTATTGGGTTGCGGAGCGGCCAGAGTACTAAATTGGCGGGAGTGTGCAGTGTACCGGTGTTATTGGCGGGACGAGTGGAAGTATTTCCTTGTTTTATTATGTATTCTTTTGCGTAGTTATTGTAGTGCTCTTTCCCTATCCCATCCTCAAAATAAAGAATAAGTTTCAATTATATAAGTCTGCGGGGTGCTCAAGCTACCCGATTTCATCGATATAGTTACGTTACTGAGGCTGAAATTGTCGCGCATGCGCGAGAAAAGGTAGCACCGATCGAAGCACTGAGTTCAGGAGATACTAAGACGTTAGTGTTTACTTACTTGTGTAACATCTTACAATTAGCACGGCAGTAATGGCATTTTAGAGTTATTTAAATTGAAATATCTCCTGAACTACTAACTTTTCGACATACATAGGTTAGTACTTTCTTATAACGAATGCCCAGCTGCATCGATTGATGTATTAAAAAATACCTCATCTCATTTTAAAAAATGAAGTTGACCTTCACATGTCCTTTACGCGTCCACTTGTAAAAAAAATAAATACACTATATAATGTACCCCTTCAGACCATGCAACTTCTGTATACAAAATTTTTTCGTGCAACGCATACTTTGGAAGTTATTATAGGTGTGCAAGTTGCGTGGACCACCTTGTATATTCAACACGGCTTGAATATTCGACACGATTGAACACGATGCGTACACATTGAGATCCCACTGGATTTGACTGGATCTCACGCGAAAAAAAACCATTTGCTCATGTCGCGCTACGCTGTTTCCACTGTATATGCTCTTTTTTCTCTCACATATGTTTTATTTAAAAATACAATGATACAGTTGTAATTAAGCTACAGGTCTTTGGCTGTAACTTTACTGCGCTCGAAGGCTCTCCTGAGCCATGACTTAATAGAAATTTCAGTTTCGTTTTTAGTTTTTGATAATCCCGATTTTGTTGCTGCATCTAAACAATGGAATTTTAGTTGAATAATATTCAATCGTATACAAATAAATATGATAATAAAATAAACGTGATGATTACCTATTATTATTTTGGCTATGTTTAAAGTATTAAAAACTTTTTTTCCTTTTCTTCCCAGCCAACTGTATCCGACAGCAAATTTATTGGTCATTAAACAGACCATGACCCGTTTTACAAAATGGTAATTATTCATGCCTCCTAGTGCAGCTAATTCATTGATCTACAAATTAATCATTTTGTTACAACTGAATTACAATTCTATTCGTATCGTTTGTTATATTTCTTACCGCTTCTCTAAAATTGTTCTCATCTTGCAGATAAGTTTCAAACTTCTGCAATTCCTGTTCACAATTGATCGGAAATACTATATTTTGCTCGAAAATTGATCGACTTGCTTGTCCTGGCGCAAAATGCTGGTTGACTTTTTCTTCTAATCTTTCTACTCTACTTAAAAGCTCCGTCAAAAGATTGTGCAACAGATGTTGCTGTTCTAATATGGTTTTGCAGTAGTTTTCTAGTCTGGTGCTATTATTGTCCAGTTGAGACGTTTCTTGGTTTTCTGAAAATTTAGATTTAGTAGGTATCAGTTGATGTACAGCTGAGAGCTCACAAGAAAGTCCCCGGGGGGGGCACAGAGGCAAGAGGGGTCTATCGTTCTGCATAGCAGTAGTAGTGTGTGTGTGTGTGTGTGTGTGTGACCACTTCGGCCAATAGAAGGGGCGCTCCTTCTAACCTAACCAATCGAGCGCGCAGTCTTGCCTACGTCACCGCATTCCTGCCAGGGACCTTCTTGTGAGCTCTCTATATAGAACTATGAATGTAACATTTGATGTTGTATATCGTAAGACGCTTCCTTTTGTATTTACATACCAATCGTGCTGGAACTTCCTGGCTTCTCTTTCACCTGCTGTCTTCTCTCATGCACTCTGTATCTCTTCGGGGGGGACGGCGATTCTTCACTGGTAGCAGTAACTAAAAATAAAATATATTCTGAAGTAAAAAGATAGGCTAATTACAAGTAAGAAGATGATATGTACAGCTATGAATGTAAAATTTGATGTTCTATATTGTAAGATGCTTCCTTTTGTATTTACATACCAATCGGGCTAGAACTTCTTGGCTCCTCTTTCACCTGCTGTCTTCCTTCATACAGTCCGCTGGTGGCAGTGACTGAAAATAAAATATATTTTGAAGAAAAAAGATATACTAATTACAGTAAGGGAATGAAATATACAGCTATATGAATGTAATATTTAATGTTCTATATCGTAGAGATCTTCTTTTTGTATTTAAATACCAATCTCGGGTTCCCTCCTCCAACTTGGGGGAATGGACTGCATTGTGTCATCGGATGATAGTTCTTCGCTACTGGTGTTCCACGACGGGCGAGTAATCTTTCTTTTTTTTGGTAATCCATATTCGTCCACCTCCGACTGTAGATCGCTGGTATCCTCAGCCTCCTTCGCTTTGGTTCGCGCCTTCACGTAGTCGGCTAGAAGAATTATATAATTATTATTTTAATTGTACATGTATGGTGTATAACCACTTCAACTTACTAAAGATGCCATTCCTGAACCTCTTTACAATGTATTGGGTCCATGAAGGTTGAGGCAGTACCAATTTCTTTATCGCATTACTCAATTTTGATTGCGGTAGCGGCGGCCAAGAGCATTTGTCGCCTTCTAGCCAACTAGTCGGCACTGCTTCTACTGTTTTGTCATCCACAAATTGGACAACGGTCCATGTAGTTGTCGGCACCTCCATTGTATGTGTATTCTAAGAATTGAAGAGTACGGTAAAATTTAGAAACTAATTTAAACATAATTATGGTATAAATAAACTGAATTAAAGAAATGTATTTAGAAAAATAGCAAATATAATGAAGGAATGGAAATAGGGCAATTTTTTCAGTGTTCAACTTTACACACTACAAGGTGGTAGACTCATCGTTTCCAGGATTGCAAGGGTACGGGATTCACATTCTCATTTCTCGTAAACGCCTCGTAAATGTAAACGAAAAAGTAGGACTTTTGAGGGAGATAGCGCCCTAGATCGATCTTTTATCTAGAGTTTTCGACTTCTGAAAAATCCTATTTTTGTATATTATCGAGAAATGAGAACGCGAATCCCGCACATAGTAACACATAAATAGTAAACTTATTGTTCAATAATTCAGAAAAGTTGTAGCAATGAAACAAATATGTAGCGGAAAGGAATCAGCAAGAAACACTAACGGTAACAAATAATAGCAATGAAAGTACCCAAGTAGCACAGAGATATCCTATGTACGTCCAGAGAATGTCCGTTTTTTAATGTACATTCGGTACATTATATTTGGAGCAGTGTTGTTAGATTGGGCGGGCTGCGCGCGCATAGGCGACGATTCTAGCGTCAGTGAAGGACAAAGTTGGGGTACCTTGGTCACCCTTCATAATTTCGCAAAATGTTTTTTTATAGAAAGGTCCCAAATGCGCAGGGTTTTTGGGGAAGAGCAATTACAGTTGTTCGGTATTACCCACGAAGGCCAAGGTTCATAATGTCGCATGGTTTAACGAGGTTTTGAAGCATTCCGGCCGTTGCTTAGAACTGTAGGACGCACATACGTTTCTGCATATGGTCGTGCATGCGCGTGCAACCCGCCCAATCTAACAAACGTAACTCCACGTAACTCGTAACGTAATAACACTGATTCGGAGAACGTCCGATATCCAACGACAATATCCATATGTCCCAGTAAAACCTAAGAAACTGACATTCCTGGAACATCTTAAATATAAATCCTAAGGACATTCGTAAAATCTAAGAAACGGACATTCTTAGAACGTCCAAAATTCAAGTCCTAAGGGCATTCGTAAAATCTAAGAAACGGACATTCTTAGAACGTCCAAAATTCACATATTCGTAAAACCTAATATATAAATAGATAATATATATATAATAGACTTATAATAGCATATATAAATAGACTTATACCTTCTTATCTGGACTCAAGTGTAGATCAGTGTAGACTTATACATATACGAAGCGTTGAAACCAGTTGAAACCCACAATGCAGCGAGGGATATAAAGAATGAGAGAGACAGTGAGCAATAGTTGGTCGTGGTGCGTTGGTGAGGAGCGATTTGCCCAATGATAGTAGGTGTGCGTAGTGAAGTGAGGGTTGACTGGCTCGCTGCAGCCCCACCAATTATCGGTGTGCGAGTGAGATAGATATACAACCCGCCGCCATTATGGGCTTCAACTTCAACGCTTCGTACCATGGATATAGGAATATAGGGATGGAGCGTGAGCTAGCACTTTAGACAAGGGGGGTGGTCTAAGTTTGCGGAGGAGGCAGGGTACCAAATGACGCACATGTTTGATTGGTGGTTTTTCTGCGCATACTCTGTACCGCCAAGTATGAAAAATGTTTACAGATTGCTTACATATATCTGACAAGTTGAAACTAGAAAAAAATGTGATGGTTAACCCTTTGTCCTATAATAACGTATGACACTCGTGATATGAATTATGTTCCAAATATTATAATGAACGTTGTTAAATAATTAAAAGTGAAGGAAATGAAAAATTGTATAAATTTTCGATAACGGCAAATCTTCTACATTTTTTAATTTTATGCAATTAGTAGTTATTTACATATTTCATGTTCTTATGTACAATTTCAAATAATTCATAAATCTGTAATGTGAACAAAATTCTAGAACGAGGGACTAAAAAAGAAAACTGAAATTAGAGAATATAGAAAGGAAATTAAAACGTGCAACACGAATTAAAGAACATACTAATTTTACATAATTTGTTATTTATATTTTAAAATCATTATTTTTAGTAAATTAAAAAAAAAATAGGTGTTATATATTTAATAATTAATAAATATATCATAAATGTCATTTTTTCTTATAATTAAAAATAGGGTACAATAAGTTTTTACACATAATAGGTTTATATGTATGTATATCTTTATTTAAGCCTTTTGGCCAAGAAATCAGTTTTACAAGATAATTTACAGGCTTCACAAAGAATTTATTGCCCTCGAAATAAAGTCAATTTATTCAAAAAAGATCTATGGCTATTTGCTTTATCGATTCTGTTAATCGCTACATAGTGCAATCTTATTTTAATATATCTTTTAGCAATCAAACGTATGAAATGTGACGTATGAGTTTTCATTAAACCCTGATCGTTATTGTGATCTCTTAATTTGTTAAATATATTGGCATTGATAAAACGTTGCAGTACTCTATTCATTATTTCAAGTTGAATCAACGGTTTCTTAAAATCTCCGAAAACTTTCTTAAAAATAATGGAGCCAAACGTTATAAAAGGGTGTTTGCGACCCTGGCGATTGAGCTCCGTTATTTTTAAGAAAGTTTTACCAGTGGGACTTTCGGTCGTTCCTGGGTTAATTGTTAGAGTCAGGCCCTGCAATCTAAGTATATTAGGTTACTATTTTTTCGTGAAAGGAACATACTTACTTAGTACGGTTCTGGCTTCTCGCTCAATGGGGATTGTCGGGTCATCAATCCCGAGGTGCGATTCACAGCTGTTGGGGACTTTAATTATGGAAAAGATCCTGGGCTTAGATTTTTTATGAGACTACCTCTTCAACAAATGCACCCTGAACTTTGTCGAAGAATCCTTCGTAAAAATGATTTTCATGGTCGTATTCCTTGAAAGAAGCCGTTTGTAAGCAAAGTTAATAAGCAGAAAAGACTACATTTCGCTAAAAAACATGTCAGTAAAAATAAAGATTTTTGAAAACGTCACATACTCTCACGTTACTCACGTTACTCTGGTCATCAGAGAGGGTTACATTATTTCTTCTTGATTTCTTCGATTTCTCCGTTCTGGCATTAGAAGGTTATGTAACTCTGTTTCAATGCGTGACGCTGCATTCATAATGACGTACTGCGCTTGCGCCGGACACAGCCAATGAAACATGTGCGTCTTTTACCTCGTCCCCCCCTAAAAATTTGCCCACCCCGCAACGACACGCTCCATCCCTATATTCCTATATCCATGCTTCGTACAGGCCGCGCAGTCTATCTCTATAAGTTGCTATAAGTCTATGGGAGCCCCTCAAACGCCTGCTTCCCTCACTCACCAAGCTTCCTTTCGGTGGCGCTCCTCGCGGCTCCGATCACTGATATTTGATATATCAATGGTTGATCAATGGCTCCGATTGGCTCCGATGCACAAGGCCTGCGTACTGCTTGCGACGGACAAAACCGCGTCCTTCTCCTTCATAGTTCATGTTCACAGTGCTTCATAGTAACGACTGGTAACGACGGTGCTGGTGGGGGACAGTCAGGGACAGTGTGCTACAGTGGGGATGGTCTTGTGTCTTGTCTCTCAATTGAAACAAAAATGCCCACGTCTGCTATATAGCTATTTATTTAAAAATCATTGTATAGCTTGCTACATATGTATAACCTAATTTTTGTTTGTTAGTGAATAAAGGTATATATCACATCTTGTCTGTATAATCATCGTATTCTCTATCAATTGAAACGAACTCCTTTGAAAACTGTATCTGTTGCCGTAATTTTTCACAACGAAGTTCATATGTTGTGACGTTGTGTGTTTCTTCTCATTGCAGTTGGCGTCATTTATCATTATAATGCACATAATTGGAATTTGATCATTGAATATTCATTACGTTTGATTGTTTAGTAAATCTAATACCAGTTTATATTTATTTCTCGTTACCTCTTCCGTAGAGTCATGGACGAAGATTTACGTACTCTATGGTGTGGGAATTTGAGCGAGAGAGTAACAGAGGAAATTCTCTATGAATTATTCTTGCAGGTTTGTGTATTCGAATAGATTGATAACCAATAATTTCACAAATATTTTATACATAATAAAGTTATTTTTCGAACCTTTTACATATTTCTTAACGTTGTATTATTACGAGAGTGTTCCTTCAAGTCAAATTTTAATCAAATTTTCTATTATATTTATTAACCTGAACATTGTTGCCCCAACATCTGAATCAACTCCTTCATTAGTAGAACTTTTAAATCTGTAAAGCGTATTTTAGAATTCTATAGATTTCTTTATAGAAATACTTTCTGTAATGTTGTAGGGTGGTCCTGTGCAAAGAGTTATCATTCCTAAAGATCGTGATGGGAAACAGAGAACGTATGGATTTATAACTTATAAACATATTAATTCTGTAGCGTATGCTTTGGACCTATTCGATGGTACGTTGCTGTTCAATCGCCCTATTTGTATGAGCACAAGGAACAACACAGAATCAACATCAAAAGCAAACATACAGGATCAGTATCCCAATCCTAACCAGCTACTTCAGTTAGGTCAACAGATGTTGTTAGGAAATAATCCTTGTAATATGAAAATGGTCATGTTTGGAGCAAATATGTTGCCAAGTACAGGTCCCCATTCTAGACAAGTAGATAATCATCTGTACGATAATAGAAGATCCGAACGAGCACATCCTTATCGTAGGGAACCAACTAAAAGTAATCATCATAAAGATCATAGATCTAGAAACACTCATAACAATCACAGATCAAACGATCACTCCCGAAGAGATTACAAAAATAGTAGACGCAATTATCGTTAATATCCTGTAATGTATAAAGCCGGTAGAGTGTATAATATTAATTCCTATTATCACAATGATTTTAAGCAATTTGAAAGCATTTGATTCACTACAAAGTATTTAACTTTGTAAAATTGATGATATTACACAAATTGGAATGTATAAACTTTAAATTTATACCTACTAAAAGAAATAATTATTTTCACCTATTAAAATATTCGAAGTATTTATAATAATTATGTGGTTTGTAACATTTCTGATTATTTGTGTTACGCTCCGTATTTTGTTTAAATAAACGCGCAGCTTTTTCGGCAAGCATTAAAACTGCAGCATTAATATTACCGCTCGGCAACGAAGGCAATACAGATGCATCGATCACGTACAGATTTGTCACACCGTAAACTCTATAAGAAGTAAGTTTTGTCAAATTGATATCACAAAGCATGTTGATTAAAGAAAGAAAAGGTAATGAATTACCGAAACTTCTTATCAACAACATCGCCCATGCGGCACGTCCCGGCGGGGTGATAAGAAGTTAATGTTAAATGTTGTATGTAACATTCCCAATACTTTTTGCTACCAAAATTTTCATCTTCGCAACCAGGAAAATGTTTTTCATAAATAGATGCGCCAATGGATTTCATAATGTTCGTTTGAACAAGCTCCTTCACAAATTGCAGTCCTGTAAATTTGAGTATCATACGTTGCGATCATGTTTCATGTATTGTACATATACTATTAAAATTGAATCAGTGATAGTACCATCGGTAAGACGTGCAATATCATCTGTATTTGTTAAGTATTTCGGATTAATTAACGGCGGATCAAAAGGATTGGTACTATTCAATTTTACCTCTCCCATACTTTTCGGATGTAATAAAACTGGAGCAATCGTTACAGTATTCTTGTAAACAAGAGGAGCAAAGTAATCATTATAAATCTATAAAGATCATATAAGAAATTAATATTGAGATATATCAATAAATATCTTTGTAAAATATATTCCTTGGAATTTACCTTATCTGATATTCCCAGGGCCTTTCTTAAAACAATTCCACCATCTTTTGATAATCCAAGTGGCATCACCATTATCTGTAAATCTGGTATGCTTGTTATATTTTTTTCAAAAGAACTATGAAACGTTCCTAGGACTTCAACACCTGCAGATGTCCAAGGACCTAAGTAGCATAAAAAAAAAGACGTCTAAGTAAAGATACAATTACAAACCTGTTACAATGGTAATCATCTTTCCCAATTAAGAAGTGTACCTTCTCCATAAAAAAAATACTTTATAGCTGACGTAAGACTGAAGGTATCAGCCATATTTAAACCTATAGTTTCGTTGATCGTAACTAAATCAATTCCTGTAAGCACATGGTCTACTAAATGCTGACCAACTGGTAAATCTTTGACAATATTTATCTAAAAAGTGAGCGGATTAGTGAATCATAAATAGTATATATATATATATATATACACACTCATTCAAAGTATACCTTCAAATCTTCTAAATGTTTTTTTGGCCCAATTCCGGACAACATTAATATTTTAGGAGTACCAATAGCTCCGGCACTGAGAATAACACCTCGTTTTGCGATAGCTTTAAATACTTTATTTTGAGTCACAAATTGCACTCCCACCGCTTTCTTTGATTCCATCAATACCTGTAATTAGATGCTAATTGCATAATTACAATTCATTGAACTATGATATAAATATCATTTTTCTTTCAACATACTTTCTCGACATGAGCATGAGTAATTACGGTCATTCTCTTTTGAACATTTTTTTGCAATAATTTATCAGTACTCCACCGTTTACCATTTTCCATAGACAACTGTGGTTTCATGAAACCTGAATTCATAACATTATCAAACGGTGATACTTGCCGGTACAACATGTTATTGATAATAGTAAAATTACCAATGTTTAAGTCCTCGTTAATATTACCGATAGGTTGACGTAACTCTTCCAATCCTTTCAAGATTATATCGGATAGATTAGTACTCCATTTTAAGATATTTGTACTCATTGGACCACCATTCTGTGTGGTGGGTTCTACACAGATTTTTCTATTTAAATAATAATAAAAGCTAACACAATGAATAATGCTTATTATGAATACTTATTATAATAACCATTAAAATCTGGAAACCAGTCTCTATAATCCAGAGGATGACCGCGTACATAAAGCATGTAGTTTAATCGACTAGTTCCACCAAGAAGTTTGCCCATTGGCCATTTGCTTTGCTGAAAAATAAGTTCATAATTACACGTTGAAATAATTATTACATGCTAGAGATATATTGATTGAATGCAATACATTATTGACTAAACCCTTGCAAGCATTCTGTTGCGGTACAGTAGTGTATTGCCAATCGTATGGACTATTCTGAATTAAGGGAGCCAAAAGTGGAATATCAAGAAAAGGTGGTGGAATTCCACCAGCCTCGAGCAGCAACACCTTATATCCATATTCTGTTAATCTCGCAGACAAAGTTGCTCCTGCAGTGCCTGCTCCAACTAGAAAAATATTTTCTATGTAAGATAGGCACATTGATTAAATTGGTAACAATATGTAAAAGCTTACCGATGATGTAATCATACACCTGCGAATCATCGATACCGTTAAAAAATTTATACGAAAATATATCGAGAAAATATGTAAACCGAAGATAATTGGAAAATGCAATAGTCGCGATACTAGTTATCGCAAATATGACCAAGTGTTGCAATAAGAGCATTTTAAAATTATGCTAAACATTGAGGTTATAGTACGAATCTCTTATCATGAAATCCTCCTGCATGCTTCTAGACATTTGTGCCAACGCAATTTCAAATTTTGTTATTGACTGCGAAGAAATCATTACGATAATGTATGCGCAGATAAAGGGAAGTGTTTTGTAAAAGAATATAAAACGTTTTATTTAAAATGAGATTTTGTACATCGTGTTCACGGTATAGATTCGGTGGCAACAGCAATCGGCCATGTTACAGGACCTTTCAATACTATATCATCCAATAGAGCTTTGATTTTCATAAATCTTCGTTTGAACTCTAGACCGCAGCCTTTAGATAATCTGAAATCTACAAGTATCTTTCCATCCATTTCAACGATATTCGCTTTGAAAACCAGAGGCATTTTCCTTCTATCTGTGCTCGATATGGTAACCTGTAAACAAAATGAATGAATTAACAATTTATAGTACGTGACCATGTTACAACTGCTAGCTGACATATTTACTTTGAAACTTACCGTACGGCAATCGTTGATACGACAAGTATAATTCTCACTGTTCATGCAGTTTATTAATCTTTTCACCGTTGTCTCCAATGCCGTTTTAACGAAGAATCTAGTCATTCTTCGTACTAAACGTTGGTAGGTATTTTGCTGCAAATGTATGGATAAATTTTAGTCATTGTGTCCGTAATTATATCGATCATTTTACGTAAAGAAAGAAACTGCAAGGAAGTTGCACTACCTGGCTGGCTTGTGTAAGTTGCTTATTTTGTACTTGAGTGCAAACTAATAAGTCTTCTATATGAGCGGGTTGTGAAAATGAAAATCCTGGCTGTTCTTCTAAATTAATTTCTACAACATTATTTTGTACCCTAGGCAATTCTGGTTGGGACAAGCAGAATCTTGTCAAGTTTTCATCCTCTAACATTTGCCTTGAATCCGTTTCGTCAGGTCGTATGCATCCTTCTACAATATCAGTTAAGAGAAAAAATACAAAATTAATAATAAAGATAGTACTTATGTAACACTAGAGAATGTAAATTTTTGATATTTCTATTGGATGCACACGCCAGTGCTCTTTGCTTTGGTAATCTAGCTTTATGATCCTTAATTAAAATCATAGAGCTGTATTACCAAAGTAAAGGCAAAAGCTTTGATAATCTTGAGAAGTTACAATTGAAATTTATATGTTTAATTAATACAAATTAAGAATGAATAGATCGAATACTTGTAAGTTCACGAAAAAACCTGGGTGTTCTTAGTATCCACTCAGTTAGGCACCAAGCTGCTTTGAGTAATTAAGTGTACACTCAGAGATACTTAGTACCTGACAGAGTAAACGCTTATCTCATCGTATCCATGGACGCGCCGTAAATCTGTTATATATATACAAGGCAAACAATGTGTTACTACTCAGAACAGATACATACCTTTTGGGAACATTTTGATGAACCATCTGTGTTGCTTAATGTCTCTTATGGTATATCTGGACGTCGGCGAGTGCATAAGAACATTTTTAATCAGAGACAAGGAAGAGGTATCCAACTTTCTCCATGGTGTGAAAGACATGTATTTCCCTTCTCTCCATGCCTTGTATTCTCGACACTCTGCCGAGGACTGATCCCAAGGCAGTTCTACAGTTCAGATATGGACCAGTTAAAGACTAAGAAATGTAAGTTACTCATTAGCGACCTAAATCATCAAACTAAAAATGACAGTGATCTATGTGTTGTGTATAAAGCTGTCATTAATTCATTCCTTTTTCGATTTACTGGTTTACTCAGACTCGATATTGAAGTTGGAAGAAGTTGCGGATGAAATATTACTATAAACTAAAGATAAGCTGCTACTGTACATATATGTGTCTTAATTAAGATTACCTCCAGTCAATAAAGCAACAAGTATTATACCACATGACCACACATCCGCAGGTTCTGCATTGTAGCTTTGTGATAATACTTCTGGAGCAACGTATGGCAGTGTTCCACATCTTTTCTCCAAGCTCCGCTCTTTCCCTTGAAGCCTAAACATTGTTGCCATGCCAAAATCAGAGATTTTTAAGTTGTTATTTCCATCTAGTAGCAAATTTTCTGGTTTCAAATCTCTGTGCGCAATTCCTTTACTATGCAGGTATTCGACTGCCGAAATTAGTTGTCTGAAATACTTTTGTGCCTCCCATGCTGGCATACCGATGTCGGGCTCTATTTTAACGAAGAGAATAGCATTAGCACCACCATTTCTTAAACTATCATAGAAAAGCAATACTCTTACCAATCCTATCAAAAAGTTCTCCACCAGAAGCATATTCTAAGAAAATATATTCCATGTTTGGCTCGCTACGCTTCCCAAAGTATTGTACAATGTTCGGATTAGATAACATACGGTGAATAGCAGTCTCTTTGCGAACGGTTTGCCTAGCGTCCGTGTGTTTATCTAAATCTATCATTTTCATGGCAACCGCCTCACCGGTGGATCTGTTCAAGAGTAACTTTACCCTGAAAGGATCGAAGCGAATGTTTGAATAAAAGTAACAAAGTAACTGTTGAAATAAATGCCTGAAATATAACAATACTTGGAGCACAATAAAAAAACATCAATGAAACGAACGTGGAATATTTTTATCGATGAAAACCGTATTTCATATATTACAAAATTATAAATTATTTCTCAGAACGAAAACAGAGTAATCGTTGATCGTTTTAAAGCGATACAATTTAGAAGAATTCTGTAAACGTACTCGCCGTAAGCACCTTCCCCTAGAGTGTGTCCAAATATCCAACCGTCCACGAATTCCGTCATCCTGTCTCAGCATACCTTTCCGCGATGGTGGCAAGGATCTTTGTTCCCTAATCAATGGTTTGCTCGTCTGCCGGTTACTTAAAATGGTAACTTCGCCTGCGAGAAGCGGATCATTAGAAAGAATAAAAAACAGAAAATCGGCGAGGCAGTTAAGAAGAATTTCGTTACTCGCAGATGCTTACGTTAAATCTTTCTTTCATAATAACGATCGGCCTTTCGGAGCACGTGGTTTTAATAGCTCCAATAAAACATCGTGCTTCTACCGATAAAACGAACACTTTCGGTTTCGTTTCGAACAGAATTTCTCCGAGAACTCTGTCCGTATGGTGTTCCGTTTGACAACGTGTTCGCGAGTTAAATAGTTACAGATTAATATATTCTTTCTTCAACGGACGTAGCATTACTGTTAGGAGAGAAAGTATGAAATGATACTATAATACAAGAGCCTAGAGGTATTCATTTCTATAGACACACGACCAACTGCGCACACTCGTCCTAGGTACGAATTTGTTACGCTCTTATTGGTCGGACGTGACCGTTCAAAGAACTTCGAAATCCCTACTTCTTCGATACGATTTCAAATAATTTCAGGATTATATATTTATTTTCAAATCGATTCGACGCCGAGCACCGGCATTTATATGAATCGTAGATCTTTAACTGATAAAACCGTGTGCCTTGCTTCTTTGAGTATTTCTTCGAAGTTTCTGTGCGGTTGGTGACTTTGTCTAGTAATTTACTTATAGAGACGATATTCGAAGGCAATTGGCTTTTATTTTCAAAATACCTAACAAGCAAACAATTAGAAAAATCTGTTTATTACGTTCGATTTTAAAACATACAGACATGTTACAAGAATGATATTGTAATGAATATATTACAAAAGACCCTGTCGTTTCAAGTCCTCGTACGTTTTGCGATTAACTACGTTTCCAAGAGAATCTTCGAACTCTTCCTCCTGTTCTGGCTGCCAGCGTTCGGCTTGTTTCTGAGCTTTCAGTTTTTCCCATAGAGCCAGGGCGTCTTCTATTTGCGTTACGTTAGCGAAATGAGCGGTATTTGGAATTCCTAGGCAGCGCATTCCGTGTGCGTGTCTCCATTCAGCGAAATGTCTTTGGAAAGCTTTTGGTCCTTTGTACGTGAAGTTTCCACAGATTTCGCAGTTGTAGCTGATATTTAAACCATGCAATTTGTACAACCAATATGGTATAGGTTTGCCATCCCATCCAAGAGGAAGATTTTTCGGATTATATGGAACCTCGTTGTCATCTTCTTCCTCGGACTCGCTAGCGCTGGCTTCCGCATCGGAATCTCCTCTCTCGCCTTCTGTTCTAGCTTGTTTCCTTTGTACATTCTCCTTTGTGGCTACTCGTTGAGTAGACACCAATTCCGCGAGTCTGTACACTTGTCCTTCCAAGCAGCCTATCTCCTTTTGCTTCTCGGAATTCCTTCCTTTTCCGTTTTTCCTATTTCTATTGCTCTTGGCTAGTAAATTCGGATCCAAGGAAGCTTCTCCTTTTGTACTAAAGAGTCTCTGAGCTCTCTCCTCGAGAGTACCGCCACATTTTAAACCCAAAGCCATCAGAGCCGATTTCAACCGATCCAAACCAAGAGACGCAAGCTCCTCCCACGAAGAGAAAGCAGACAGTTCCAAATGAGCTCCAACATGAGTCAGAGCACTGCCAGTTTCTTTCGGCCATCCTGGGAACGTACTGTTCTCCCATTGCGTCTCGAATTCCCTGTTTGCCTCCTGAAGCTCTGCAGTCAAATCGAGCAAAGGTCTAACTCTACTTAAATAGTCTGTTATATATTCTAATAATGATTCTATGTATCTCTGATATTCAGCATTTTTTCTTTCCCTCGGTATATCGAATAAATGATCGAAAGTTGATAAATATGTAATATAATCTACTTTCTCTATCCCTTTCAGATTAATGTACTTCTCGTAACACTCGTGAAGATCAAGGTACTTTCCGTAACCCTCCTCGTCTGTGAATTCGACAAGATTCGAAAGCTCTTCCGTAGGGTTTTCTCTCATTTTAGCTAGTTCCTCGAATTCCACGGACATTGGAATACTTATTTCGTTCGGATGTCGTCGATAAAATTCTTTGATCGATTTCAAACGGGAATAAAACTCCGAAAATTCGTTTGGACCCGAAAGCGCTTGTACCTGGAAAGAAAATGATTTATTTTGAAGAACAATTTAACAATGAAAATGAAAACTAAAGATTTATATACCTCCTCTTTTCTTTGCCCGTCTTTGTCTTCGTACAAATCTTGCAAATGCAAAGTACTGTCCATGTATTGATCGAGCAACATTTTCAACCGATGCTCCGAGTTTATGCTCTCTCTGTGTCCTGCTTTCTTGTAAAGCATTTCTTTAACCATTGCGTCCATCAACCTCTCCCTTTCCTCATGGTAGCGCCGTTGTTGCTCTAATATCGTTTCCATCTTCTAAATCTGAATGAAAACACCAACTGCGATATCAAGCTAGCTATTTAGTTGTCATTTGAATAGAGGTTATAATTGACGCTAACAAAGAGAAAATGAGAGTGCACATGTCCAGGATTTTGGTGCTTCCAGTATAGTGCTGCACCTAGCGGCCTATGTGAACCCTAACAGGTTCAAAATGGTGGTTAGAAAATAAAACACTACAAAAATACAAAGATGAAAGATTCATGAGAATATTCTAAGTTTGGTGGACGATCGCTCTTTGCGGTAGATGCATTTAGGCTAAAAAAGAATCACGAAACATTGTATACATTATACCGCATTATACATAGTCACTCTGTACTCTGTGCACACTTCTGAGCGTTGCGGGTTGCATTGTATTCAGGGGACATTTTAGTTACCAATCATAACCACTAGGTGGTCGCTGAAACATTCATTGCATTTTCATTTTATTCTCACTCCTAATTTGTGCATCTCTATGCCTCCTGTGTGTTTAAATTTACATTTTGCACGTCGCGGTTTAAAGCAGTGAAAATCAAGAAAAAGTTTGATAGTGCTTGAGAGAAAGCACTTTTTAAGAAAGTATTAAATCCAATTACAACTGCAAGAACACCCGTGTGTAGAATTTACCCGTTCTATATAGTGCAATAAATATATTCGAGCATAGTTTTCCGAAGAAGTTTATTACGAAACATTCTTTAGCATGGTACGATAATGTTAAAATCATCAAGTAACCTATCTATTCGTATTCGATTTGATTTAAAATCCTTTCTCTCTTCTAGACGAATATGATGGAAGAAATTCAAATGCATTTTAAGACCGAGTTAGACAAATACAAACAAGTTCAAAGAGGTAGTTAATTCTCTTTTTACATGCATGAATCGCCTTGTTTGTAATAATTTAGATTAGATTTTGTTTTTACCAGATTACCAAAAAACATTGAGGCAAAGGCAGCAACTAGAGGGTCAATTACATGAAAATATTATGGTCAAGAAAGAGTTAGATCTTCTGAAAACAGAAGATGATGTTTTCAAGCTGATAGGACCAGTTCTTATGAAACAGGATTTGGAAGAAGCCAAACAGAATGTTTCCAAACGCATGGAATATATTTCTTCTGAACTGTAAGCAGATAGAAATTAGGACTTTTACTTTTCTTCCAAGGTCTAAGATTTCGGAGCTTCGATTTCTGAAACTTCAAAGGTGATGAGAATCAAAGTTTCTAAGCTTTGAATGAAAGCTTTTTTTATTTTTTATATTGTGTTAAAATTCTTTCAAATCATGACATAACGTGAAAGTCCCATTAAATCTTCGAAGAGTCGAAGCTTCGAAAAAGTAACAGCTCTAATAAAAATCACTATATGCATAAGAGGTCTGACAATATAGTAAAGATTCTTGCACTTAAAATTTAGGAACCAAGTGGAGGAGTTGATAGTAACTTTAGATAAGAAACAAGATACTCACCGGGAAGCCTTAAAGAAATATGGGCATGTGTTCCAGACTCAAATGAATCAATCGTAATCAACCAAAGGCGAAACATTCTGCATAAGCTGTTAAAAAATTACAGTATCGTTACTGGTTATGTCACTATTGTGTAATGAGAAAAGACATGTAATTACAGATAGCCATCATTTTTCAATCTGATAAAAAGACCAGGGAAAATCGCATGATTATAAGATAAATTATTCTAAAAGAATTATAATTTCATACATATTATTTGTGTACTTGTATGTCTTTTGCATTTAAAATACAAGAAATAAATTTATGCTCATATCATTAAAATGATTTTCTTTATTAAACATTAGCACCAATGTAAATAATTGCAATTGCATGTGCGTATATATATACATATTAGATAAAATCGTAAATGACGTATGATAATTACCTAACCTATGAATATGATTATATGTATAAGCTACGCATAAACATAAAAATATTAAACCTAGGTAGATAAAGTAAATATATTTTCAATGTTTAAACAAAGATTTATCGACGATTATCATTTAGGTGCATAGTTCGTGAAAACGAGTTGTCAATTTATTGGTTATATTAAATATGGCGGCACGTAAATAAAGACGCAAGAATAGACTTCGCAAATGACCAGTTTGCGTCGTTCGCTGCGTAGGTTCGCCCTGATTGGTAGAACTCCCAATGCACAACGCATGCGCGAAGTGGTACTGAAGCAGTGATGCCATATGGAGCTCCAAACGGAGCTCCCGTACTCTCCTCCTTACCCCTTCCACTATTCCATTCCAGCACCGTGCGCAGGCGCACACTCCACGGTCCCCATCGCGCACGTGCAACGTGTCTCCCATTTGCTCCACTCATTCCCCGTCATCAGAGAGGGGGTACATCATTTCACCGTGACTCCCCGCATCTGGCATCACTGTACTGAAGTGACGCCACGCGATGCAGCGCTGCAAACTGCCTCATTCGCGTTATACCAGGTGTCCTGTTTACACGCTTCACAACGCACGCTATCTTACCAAGTTTGTTTCGCTCGTTTTTCCGCGATTTTCTTTAAATAAAGTATTTATTTGTGAAAGAAAATGGAACAAGGAGGACCTTCAGATGTATCTCAACTGAAGCGGAATCCAAAAGGAAAGGTACGTACGCATTGTACATATTAATAATGCATTTCGATTATATATTTGGACTGTTACTTGCCTTTGAGGGTCGAAGATTCGAATTTCAAATCTTCAATACCGCTCATTTTGTAAAATGCATGACAATGTAAATAAGATGTTTGTTTAGCTGTTCTTTAATGAATTAAAAATCATTATTTCAATTTTTTTTCTGTTTTTAGTACGTTTTATCTGGGCAGAAGGAGGTGATTATCAACTTGTACAAACAGCTTAAACAAGAGAACGCCGGGATCACCTACGTGGCGATGATTCAATCCCTGTCGGAGAAGACGGGGATTGGAAAATGTACAATAATAAAGGCGATAGCTGAGTACAGAAGTACAGGCGCTGTTACATCGCCGAATAAGAAGAGGCGTTGTTTTAATATTTTAGAAAAAACCTCGGATGCAGATATTTTGGCCATAAGGAAAAAGGTCCAAGACTTTTGGATACGGCAAGAAGTGCCAAACCTCGACAAGATATTGCAGGCGGTTAATGATGACGAGGAACTCCCATCATTCAGCCGAGCTAGTTTGCACCGCCTGCTGAAGAGGATGGATTGTCCATGGACTCGTGGACCAAGCTCTGGAAAACGTGTCAAAATTGGCAAAAAACTGGCAAAATTACAATGCCCACGTGAAGAAGGAGAAAGAGAGGTTCCGACAACTGGATCGGACAATTGATTCAGTTTTCAATGAAAATGAAGACTGGATATCCGCATCTAAGGACTCAGATTCAAATGACTCTGACATAAACAAACCAAGTTGTATATAAATTGTAAAATAGTTTGTAAATAGTTTGTAAATAGTCTGTAAATAGTTTGTAAATAGTTTTAAATAGTTTGTAAATAGTTTTAAATAGTCAATTGTCATTTGTATATTTTTTGGACATATTAATAAATGTAAATAGTCACGATTTCCTATTCTGTATAATTCCATGCTAACCTTAAATAGTCAATTCTCATTTGTACATTTTTTGTAGATATTAATAAATGTAAATAGTCACGATTTCCCAGTCTTTATAATTCCATGCTAACCCGTTTCATTCCGGTACACCGCGTACATAAAGACTCGCGTCGAGACAGTGGGGAGTGGGAGTTGGGAGGTTCGCAGCGCCTTCCCCGATCAGTCGAGCTGCGCGAAACGAGTCTATTCTTGCGTGAGACAGACTTTATGTCATCTTCAAGCATTCAAGCTAAATACGCCTAAATAGAAATGGGGATCATTATATTTTGAATCTAAAAATGCAATACAATTCGTTCTGATATAAATATTTTTTAATATTTTCATAAAAAGAGCGACAATGTTGCTGACATTAAAACCAGATCATAAGAAACATGTCTTGCTTCTTACAGATCATGAACCTCAAGGTATGTGCAGTTGCGTTGTTTACCGCTGATCTTGTTTACGTACGAACAATTCGAATGAATTTATTTGTTTTCACAGTTTTACAGTACTTCTGTAAATTAGCCTTGGATTATTTACAGAAAGGGCCAAACATGAAATTGTATAATACAGCAGCTCGTTAGTAAGATGAGAAATAAATTGTCTTGATGATTTTTTAGAAACTTCTTTCAACTCGACTCGTATTACTGTTTCAGAGAAGTTGCAACTCGAAGTGAATGTAATGAAAAATTCAGTGGAAGGACTTGTTAATTTATTATTAGAAAGTTGTAGATACAAAGTAATGCAACATTCGATATCATTGTAAATATTACATTGTTTTAAGATAATAATCTCGATTCTATTGCGTTACAGTTGAGTGCCAAGGATTTCAGAGATTCTGTAATTGCTTTGGGATTTTCAGAGGATCAAGAAGTAATTCTGGGAGAATTTTATTATGGTAAAAGAGATGAGATATTAGGTGTACTCACCAATATTGGATTTAAACTGCCCGAATATCATGATATGGAATGGAGATTTGAAGTTCAGGTTTGTCATTATTTTTAATATTTAAACGAATATTCGAACAATTAATGGAGTACATATATTCCTTTGCAGCTTGCATCAAGGTCATTATTAAAACAAGTTGCACCCCTCATTACATTAGATTTATCCATTAAGAATCCAGACAAAGAGGAGAATATTGAGCATGTGTTGCTTCAAACAGACCCCAACAATTTGCTACACATTACTCAAGTGTTAGAAGAGGCTCTTCAAGAAGGACGTAGTCAACATATTCGAAGACTTTCACAAGTAATTAATTGATGTTGATCGTGTAATTATATTTCAAGAAATAAATTCTACAAAATGCTATACTATACTAGTACATTGTGCGTGCATTTCTTACTTAAGTTAATTATACAAATTTAATCTGCAAAGGCATACGTAATGATTCATGCTGATCAGATTACTTTAAATGATGGGTGACAGGACTTTTGTACGCATTGGTTCGTACTACTACTTGCACAAGTGATATAAATGCATCTAATAGAACTGTGCACGGTTTCATTTGAATATTTTATTGGATCACATTATTGGATCTGATCTTATGGAACAGGTATAAGAGATGCATGGAGTTCGAGCTGCTGCAGTTGTGCGCGATCAGTTCAATTGTGCATAAGGAATGCACTTTACAAAGTTGTCGATGTGTAAATTTAAATACTGTTCTTTGTGATCTTTTTTCACAAAATCCTGTTATAACATTAGTTTACAAGTATGTGCTTCGGTCTGGACAATATTATCTATTGGGTTGAATAAAAAAAAATTTTATTTCACCTGAAAATACCGAAATGATACTTTCTTGCTAACCCAATAAATGTGTTTTTCATTAACAAAGACTTGCATGCTTATATTCAAGATATGGAGATAACTGCTTTAATGGATATTCGCAACATGACCACCCCCTTATCAATCGGATTTTTACCTTCACCGAATTTCACCTTAACGGCTACTCTCGGACCACAGTTCGCAAGGCAGATAATGCGGTTTAATAATCAAACGGTCGTCAGTAAAGTACCTGAAGAAATGATCCATTTAATCGACACATATTGGTAATCGTTAAAATTTCATTCGAAGTACTGGAGCATCTCATTTTCATCTTATTTTATGTTTAACATAGGTACCGATTTCCACCGTTACACCCGCTATGGCATAAAATTTTAGGCGTAGTAATGATCATATTGGGGATCATCGGCTGGTCCGGTAACGGTGTAGTAGTTTACGTATTTTTAATGACGCCGTCCTTGAGAACACCGAGTAATCTACTCGTAGTCAATTTAGCTTTCTCCGATTTCATAATGATGGGTTTTATGTGTCCTCCAATGGTGGTCTGTTGTTTCTATGAAACATGGGTTTTGGGTAAGAACAGAAAAGGCGCGAAACTATTCCATTAAAGTAGTTATAGCTATTAAAACGGTATTCCTCTATTCAGGAACCGTAATGTGCGACATTTATGCACTGGTTGGTTCACTATGCGGATGCGCTTCTATTTGGACAATGACAGCCATTGCTCAGGACAGATACAATGTTATAGTGAAGGTATATCAACAAGATACCGATAGTTAACAATAAAGACAGGTTCTAAAAAAATGGATTACTTTTAGGGGATGTCTGGAACGCCTCTAACTATAAAAAGAGTGATAGCCGAAATACTAGCTATATGGACATTTGGTCTAATATGGGCAATTTTACCTATGGTGGGATGGAATAGGTAACTCATGATTCAGAAAATTATAATATCTTCGCGTACGCTTAACAAAGAGAATTGTTTAATTAGATACGTCCCAGAGGGTAATATGACTGCCTGCGGAACGGATTATCTCACGTTAGATTGGTCCTCGAAATCGTACATACTAGTTTACTCGGTGTTTGTTTACTATACACCGCTATTCACTATTATATACAGCTACTACTTTATCGTATCGGTAAATATACTTAGTAATTCTATCGATCGACACATGTTTCATCGCGGCTTTTATTTCAAGATTGTGTTTGCTTAAAACAGACTGTTGCGGCACACGAGAAAGGAATGAGAGAGCAAGCGAAGAAGATGAACGTTGCATCTCTGAGGTCCGGAGAACAATCGGGCCCTAGCGCCGAAGCAAAATTGGCTAAGGTACTAGCACTTCTATACCCAGTAAGCAAAATGCTCGGAATCACAACAGACTTTTCAGTAGAATACCATACGTATCTACTTCCGAATAAGTATTGATATCTGCTGGCACGGTGTGCTGTCCAATTCAAAGCAGTTCGAGAGCACGCTCAGCTTCGAGCGTCGCGTCGTTCTGACACCATAATGCCAGCCTTCTGCTTGCATCGTACGATTGCATGCTGTAATCTTCCATTCATTGAATTGAAACATTTTAGTGGCAAATTTCTTGCAGGTAGCGTTGACAACGATCTCGTTATGGTTTATGGCATGGACACCCTATCTGGTAATCAACTATATCGGAATATTCAATCGTACATTGATCACTCCTCTGTTCACGATATGGGGATCTCTATTCGCGAAAACCAACGCGATATACAATCCGATCGTTTACGGAATCAGGTACGCGTGCACTGTTTAAACTCCAAGCATTAGCAACAAACGCCCGTGTACTAAAGAGACGATTTACTGTGCAGCCATCCAAAGTACAGAGCTGCGTTGAAGGAGAAACTGCCGTTTTTGATATGCGGTGAGACCGAGGAATCTGGTGCCGGTGCCGCTGGAGGGGACAAATCTTCGGAAGCTGGAAAATCATAAAAGAATCGAAGAACATGTTTCCGTGTACAAAAACGCACGACAATGAAGAACACATTGGTCGTTGCTTGCATAATTTATTCGCATTTGTATTTATAAAATTAAGGTACAGATACGACGCTCTCATCGTATCTCACGCCAGTGTGATACGTGCTTACTAAACTAGTAAACATAGAGCAGGCGCCTGCTATACCAAAGTGACCATGTATATTGCTGCGGAATAAACTGTACAAAATTGAAATCGCCGCCCATATTTCGATGCTACGCGATTCGCATTGTGGTGCAAATGGGAATCGTCGGTACTACATGTCGATCATGGGTGCATTAGAAGATTGTTTCATTTATTACCGCATGCTGGAACAATTCCGTATACTGGGTACTCGCGTCGCGAAGATATGGATACGCTTGTCCCGGCGTTGATGGTGTTTGTCCCACTTTCTCCTCCTTCGAACCCGCGTTCTCGCGATCTCCCGAGTCGAAGCGTGTCCCCTGGAAATTTGTACAAAAATATTTCTTAACACGACGACCGATGCTAATATTTACAATTTCGTGTCTGCAATGAAACTTCGCGTCATCTTGAATTTCTTAGCGGTTCGTTAATCTTGCACCAAATCGTGATGTTTCGTTGCGCGGCTTCAGTTCGAATCAAAGCACGCTATCTCACGAGATATTTTGCGCAGGAACGAGACGGTTTTATGCGTTCGCTTTTTCGCTGTCAGCGACGGTGGTGGTGCCGGAGACGGTGGAGGTCGCGTCGACTTGGGCTGGTTCAGCGGCGCATGCCAGCGATGGGAACTTCTGGAAGAGCGCGGCTCGGTATTTCGGATGGCTGAAATCGTTGAATAAATCAGTCGGAAAAGTCAAACACATGTTCTTAAGGGGGGCCTCGTTTCCAGGATTGCAACAGTATTCAAAAACGTTAGATAAGAGATCAATCTAGGCTGCAGTCGACCTCAAAAGTCCTATTTTTACGTTTACGTGGCGTAATTTGCATTATTCGGAAGTATAATCAAGCTATTCCCCACGCTTACGCTGTGGCCCAGTCACGTGACGCGTTTCGTCTTTGTCTGCAAAGAGAGGGTAACTTTCCTCCACAATTCCTGCTCTCTTCCCTCATCTACCGATCTACCATCTACCCAGTTACCCAGTCAGCACAGCCTGGCACAGCCTACCACCTGATCCAGCCTGCAGAGCCCCTGACCTGCAGATTACGCAAACACAACGCTTGGAGCTGCTCTAGGCCGTGTCAGCTCGATTTTGGATGGGCCCCTGTGCGCACCAATATGTGCCGCATATCACCTGCAGAAACTCGAGCCCAGGGCCTGCAGGCCGGGCCGGGATTCAGCCTGTTTTTGAGAGGGCAGCACGGTCACACTAATGTGGCCAATCAGGCCGATGCCAGTATACAGAATACAGAACACAAGGCGGGTCGTATGAATGTGGCAGAAGTCGTTAAAGTAAAAAAATAAGACTTTTGAGGGCGATTTGCCTAGATTGATCTTTCATCTGGCGTTTTTGACTACTGACAAAACCCCGTGTTTGTATTATCACGAAATGAGAACGCGAATCCCGCACCCTTGCAATTTTGCAAATGGGCCGAATACCGGCCCTGGGCTCAAGCCCCTGCAGGTGGCATGCTCGCACCGGCGCACAGTGGGGAAAAGTGACTTGCCTCGCTTCAAAAAGGAATAACTTTCGATAGAAATGAGGTAGAGCGATGAATTTTTTAAAAATTAAAGCTGAAACTTTGCAGAATATGGGAAAAATAGAGAGATTACGGTACGAACAGTTTTTAACCTTGAGAAAATTCGTTAAACTTTCACAATTTCCAGAAAATGTGGTTTTTGCGTTACCACGGGCAGAAAAAATTTTTTTAAATTTTTGCTATATATCATTTCCCGTAGATTTTTTCACGCTGATTTCAAATCTGGTCTCAAAATTTGTCTACGACTTCAAGATTTTACAAGAAATCGATTTTTGTGAACGAATTGTTTAACGAATTTTCTCAAGGTTATAAAACGTTCGTACCATAATCTTCCTATTTCCCCATATTCTGCCAAGTTTCAGCTTTAATTTAAAAAATATTTCATCGCTCTACCTCATTTCTATCGAAAGTTCTTTGATTTTGTCTCCGATTTGGACGAAAGATCCCACACTGTGAGGCGTTCCATGGGATACGGCGCACAATGAAACTTACGCCTCACAGCGTAACAAATCACAATCGAGCCGGCGTGCTATCTGGGTAGCGATACTGCTGCCAGGGATCTTCTTGTCATCTCACCGCAATACATGCTGCCAAATAATGCAACTTATGCCTCGTATACGTAAAAATAGGACTTAAGAGGGCGACTGCGGTCTAGATTGATCTTTCATTTAGAGCTTTTAACTACTGAAAAACTACATTTTTGCATTATCGAGAAATACTGGAAACGAGTCTATCCCCTTAATATTTCAGAGCAATTGTAGATAGTGTCAACTCTTTTGAGCTCTCAACGATAGCTACCTGATTCCGTAAACGATCGGGTTATAGACGGCGTTGGCCTTGGCGAACAGGGCGCCCCAGATGGAGAACAGCGGGGTGACGTTGATGAGGTTGAAGATGCCGCCGAAGTTGATCACCAGGTACGGTGTCCAGGCCATGAACCACAAGGAAATCGTCATCAGAGCAACCTGAAATCAATCGCGTGTCTCCGTATACATATTGTATACTATTCTGATATACGTTGGTTCATACACGGCGAACATTAATACCTTCGCCAGTTTGCATTCGGCGCTGGTGTTCTGATTATCCGATGATCGCAGAGAGGCCACGTTCATCTTTTTCGCTTGTTCACGCATGTTTTTCTCGTGAGCGGAGACCGCTTGGATGATAAACCAATAGCTGTAGCAGATGAGGAACAGCGGGGTGAAGTAGACCCAAATGGCGTACATAACGAGATAGGAGATGGACAAGAGGTCTCTGCTAAGGTAATCGGTGCCGCAAGCGGTGAAGTTACCTTCGGGAACGTATCTGAGGAGAGAAAACCGCGCGTTTAAGTGTATTCCATTTCGGTGGTCGAATTGAAGGAATTACCGGTTCCAGCCGAACATAGGCGCGATAGTCCAACCCAAGGAGAACAACCATATAGCCAGTATACGGAGGATTGCTCCGTTAATGGTCAATGGTTTGCCGGCTAAACCTTTGACGATCACGTTGTATCTGTCGAATGAGATCATCGTCATTGTCCATATGGAGCCACATCCGAACAAGGAGCCCACCATCGCGTAAATTTGACAAAACAGAGGTCCGAGTACCCATGTCTCGTAATAGCAATTGATTACCTATCGGCACAGAGGAATTGCATCGTTAGTTTCGCGTTAGACTGCGGATGTCTATGAAATTTTTCATTTTCCCAGGCAAATTTCAAGGAAGTGCGAGCAAATAAAATGTTATCGTCAGTCGTAGTAGCCTTTATAGGTCTGAAACAGATAAAAATCGTATTAAATTTTGTGGAATTTTAAATTCTCGTATTTTTTGAACATTTTCAGAAACCATAAATGCATAAAGATTCGCAGAGTATTTCACGTCAAAAACGCTTGTAAAAGATCAATCTAGACCGCAGTCGCCCTCAAAAGTCCTATTTATATTGTACATTGACAAAGCGTCATTTGCATTATTCGGAAGCATAAAGCTACGCATGTAGCTGTTTTCATAGAGCTGCGACAGGTACATGCTGGCGAATAATGCACATTACGCCTCGTAAACGTAAAAATAGGACTACATATTGAGTGCGACTGCGGCCTAGATTGATCTTTTGACTACTGAAACACCCCATCTCTGCATTATCGAGAAATGAGAGGGCGCATCCCGCACCCTTGCAATCCTTTAAAGGTCGTCGCTCACTAGAACGCCCCGGCGCCCACCCGGCACCGCGCGGCCTCAGCTGTTTTGGATTTCTTCTATGTATTTTAATTGATGTGCGCACATCCATTTAAAATACATAGAAGAAATCCAAAACAGCTGAGGCCGCGCGGTGCCGGGTGGGCGCCGGGGCGTTCTAGTGAGCGACGACCTTAAACGAGACTACGACCTTAACGCGAAATAGACCGCAAATCTTTGTGCACGTTTGGTTTCCAAAAGTGTTCAAAAAATGCGGGAATATAAAATTCCACAGAACTTAATACGATTTTTATCTATTTTAGATCTATAAGGCTGCTACTACCACTAACAATAAGATTTTATTTGCTCCCACTTTCTTGAAATTTGCACCCTTGCAATCCTGGAAACGAGGCTACCCCCAATTGCATCCGTTACAGTTTCCGCGACCGGATGGATTGACTCGGTTGTTTACCATAGGCGGAGACATGCAGAGCATCATGCAAAAGTCACTGATGGCCAAGTTGACGACGAACAGGTTGCTCGGCGTGCGAAGACCTTTTGTTGAGAGGAAAATGTAGACGACCATTCCGTTCCCAGATATGGAGATAAAACCAAGCACCCCGATTACAAAACCGAGAATCCCATGCCACATCGGGTTCAGCGGCGGGAACTGATACCAGTGGACGTCGACAAGGTGCATCATGTCTGGCGGCACCTTGTCCGCTGCCGTCATGTTACCAAACCTGGAACCACCGCCCTGGCCACCCCATGAGTAGGCCTCAAAGCTGGGTCCCGAAACGATAGACATTCTAAAATTTGAAATCAAACCAACGAAACTGGATAATTACTTCAGGTTTTCACTTTCACTAATGTAGAATACGACGCGATTACAGTTAGCACGTTTACAGTCCGCCTAAATTCCGAGCACCCTAACGTAGGATCTACTGCGTTTACAGTCAGTCTATATTCCGAGCACCCTAACGTAGAATCTGATGCGTTTCCAGTCAGTCTGTATTCCGACCACCCTAATGTAGAATCTACTGCATTTACAGTCAGTCTATATTCCGAGTACCCTAATGTAGAATCTACTGCGTTTACAGTCAATCTATATTCCGAGTGCCCTAATGTAGAATCTACTGCGTTTACAGTCAGTCTATATTCCGAGTACCCTAATGTAGAATCTACTGCGTTTACAGTCAATCTATATTCCGAGTGCCCTAATGTAGAATCTACTGCGTTTACAGTCAGTCTATATTCCGAGCACCCTAATGTAGAATCTACTGCGTTTACAGTCAATCTATATTCCGAGCACCCTAACGTCGAATCTGATGCGTTTCCAGTCAGTCTATATTCCGAGCACCCTAATGTAGAATCTAATGCGTTTACAGTCGATCTATATTCCGAGCACCCTAATGTAGAATCTAATGCGTTTACAGTCAGTCTATATTCCAAGCACCCTAATCTAGAATCTACTGCATTTACAGTTAGTCTATATTCCGAGCACCCTAATGTAGAATCTATTGCGTTTACAGTCAGTTTATATTCCGAGCACCGTAACGTAGAATCTGATGCGTTTACAGTTAGTCTATATTCCGAGCACCCTAATGTAGAATCTGATGCGTTTCCAGTCAGTCTGTATTCCGACCACCCTAATGTAGAATCTACTGCATTTACAGTCAGTCTATATTCCGAGTACCCTAATGTAGAATCTAATGCGTTTACAGTCAATCTATATTCCAAGCACCCTAATCTAGAATCTACTGCATTTACAGTCAATCTATATTCCGAGCACCCTAATGTAGAATCTAATGCGTTTACAGTCGATCTATATTCCGAGCACCCTAATGTAGAATCTACTGCGTTTACAGTCAATCTATATTTCGAGCACCCTAATGTAGAATCTAATGCGTTTACAGTCAGTCTATATTCCGAGCACCCTAATGTAGAATCTAATGCGTTTACAGTCAGTCTATATTCCAAGCACCCTAATCTAGAATCTACTGCGTTTACAGTCAATCTATATTCCGTGCACCCTAACATAGAATCTACTGCGTTTACAGTCAGCACGTTTACAGTTAGTCTATATTTCGAGCACCTTAATATACAGAGTACGGTGCGTTTATACTCAGCACGGTTACAGTCAGCCTATATTCCGAGTACCCTAACGTAGAATACAGTGCGTTTACAATCAGTCTATATTCCGAGCACCCCAATGTAGAATCTGATGCGTTTACAATCAGTGTATATTCAGAGCACCTAAATATAGAACACGATGCGTTTACAATCGGTCTATATCCCGAGCACCCTAATGTAGAATCCGACGCGTTTACTATCAGCCTATATTCCGAACACCCTAATGTAGAATCTACTGCGTTTACAGTCAGTCTATATTCCGACCACCCTAATATAGAATTTACTGGATTTACAGTCAGTCTACATTCCGAGAACCCTAATGTAGAATCTTATTGCGTTTACAGACAGTCTAATGTAGAATACAGTTCTTTTTCTAATGTAGAATACAGTTCTTTTACTATCGCGCGCGTCGCAAGTATTGAACGTGCCAAGAAATTATATTCTTGTTACGAACGATTAGAGTTTGTGCGCAATCAGTCGGGATGATCCGAGAAAGGAACCGGACGGACGTAAAAGCGATCGTCGCTGGAGCGGCTCACCTTTCAGCTACTTGGAGAAAAACGTGCTAAAACGAACTAATCCAAGTACACGTCTCGGGTTTATTTCGCCTGGACCACGCGAACGTTGGAGTTGAACAGTAGGATGTGGTTGTTGTTAGTCCACTGTTGGATGCGGCTCGTGTCAGCGCCGTTCGACTTCCGTTTAAATATGCACCGGCGTGTTGGCCCGACCCTGTCATATGTACCCTTGCGACTCTTTTCCTATATGTTGTCGTGATCTAAGTCGACAAACAGTCTTAAGACGGTCTTTATTAAGTTAACGAGGATTTAAGAATACCTTGGCGTATCCTCAGTCCCGCACACAGAAACCTTACAAGGCTAAAATAAGAATCGAACACGACGAAGATCACCCCTATCCTTTGATTCTTCGACATCTTTACACGTTGCTTTACACTCGACTGTCCGTAACCATCATCGATCATCATCGTTTTCGCTCGTTTATCCGTTCGAACGTATTCCTCTCTGCGAAACGTAGTCGTTTTCATCCTGTCTCCTTTTATATATTTAAAATTATTGGAGTCCGAACAAAGTTGATAAGTATAAACAAAGCTGCGGTATGTATACTCACGATTTCGGCGTCTTTGTAGTTTCTATTCGGGTTTAAACCATAATATGGTTTCATGCCGTAAGGAGCTTATTATAATAGCGCATGTTTTCCTCACTCAGTTCTATTCAATCTTCCGATAGCCGCATTCTACGATTTTTTAATATGTAACAACAACGTCGGGCAAAGGTTATTCCAAATAACAAACGAAGAGATGATATATAAAATCGATTAATACTTCAGTCAGTTTTAATCATTTTAATTGTTACTTTAATAATAAATTAATTAGTGACTCATCTAGAAAGGAATAATTGAGAGCTGTGGACTTTCGTGATCCAACATAAGCTTGATTGATTTAAAACTTTCAGGCCCGTTTCAGAAACCGAACTATATCCTCTTTTAATGTGTAATGTAAATAGCGGTAAGAATAATTTGTTCTGTAAAATCTAAATTTAGCGCTATTTCACGTAACGACAAAACACCCAAACAATAACACAATAACGGCATCTTGACAAATAGAATTCTATATTATCGATATCCGTCATAAATGTAGAATTTTATTTTATCGACATCCGACATCGAATTTTAGAGGTAAACTTCCGAAAGTCGGAAGACACATATATACAGGGTGTCCCAAAATTTGTGAACTTCCCGGAAGGGGGTGGTTTCTGAGACCATTTCAAGCGACATTTTCCTTTGCAAAAATGTTATCCGCGGAAAAACACGGACCAATCAGAGAGCGACCTAGACGCGACGTGGCACAGTAGGCTCGGCACGTCAACTGTCTATTGGCCGACTGTAGCAACTCGCGTCTAGGTTGCGCTCTGATTGGTCCGTGTTTTTCATTAATAACTCCTAAACAAAGCCGCGGATAAAATTTTTGCAAAGGAAAATGTCACTTGAAATGGTCTCAGGAACCACCCCCTTTCGGGAAGTTCACGAATTTTGGGACACCCTGTATATATACTATCTCGTCGGTGATAGTATCACCAGAGAGGAAATGAGAGTGCTCACGCCCGGGGTTTGGCCGTGCCGCTTTTGTCTCCACATCATGTTTAGCCTGGAACAGCTCCTACATCATCTTTAGCATGGAACAGAACCTACACCATCCGTAGCAGGAAACAGAACCCACTTTATAAGAGATTTGAGGCTTTCACGGCCCGGCATCATACAGTTATTTCTGTTGAGGTTTTCGGGTGTAAGCCGTGTCCTAAAGGAAGAGATTTCCCAACGTTTCGCAAGCATTGCAGCTAGCTTCATCAGGGGGTCGGAAGACACACTGATACTGTGTCTTCCGACCCCCCTGATGAAGCTAGCTGCAATGCTTGCGAAACGTTGGGAAATCTCTTCCTTTAGGACACGGCTTACACCCGAAAACCTCAACAGAAATAACTGTAGAACCCACTTTACTGTTATTAAATCTGTGTAATGGATCAGAACTAGCTTCAACCACCGATCAGATACTATTAAATGCTATTAACTATTAAATAATAGTATCTGATCGGTGGTTGAAGCTAGTTCTGATCCATTACACAGATTTAATAACAGTAAAGTGGGTTCTGTTTCCTGCTAAAGATGGTGTAGGTTCTGTTCCATGCTAAAGATGATGTAGGAGCTGTTCCAGGCTAAACATGATGTGGAGACAAAAGCGGCACGGCCAAACCCCGGGCGTGAGCACTCTCATTTCCTCTCTGGTATCACATAGTTAATACTATAACATAGTTAAACTAAGGCAATTACAGAATGAGTAATGTGAGCATTCTACTACATCATTCTTCTTCTACTTGATGAGTACCTCGTCGGTGGTAGAACCACCGACGAGATACTATTAAAGACTGCCAGCCCCTGTGTTATTCAGCGGGACGGATAACCCGGCGCGACGAGCGCGGGGATAACGTGGAACTTACAGTGATATGAAATACCACATCGCTAAAAATTCTAAATAGTGCCAAATTAGTACCAAAACATCGTCTGAACTATGGCGGAGAATGTAACATTTAATAATAATCGATATGGTTTCGTGATATCTCCCCAGACAGCACACCGGCTCGATTTGGGCCTGCTTTTTATGCGCGCCATGGCCCGGAAATAGCCAGGCATGGGCTCGAGCCCACAGGCTGCCGGCCGTGCCAGATTTCAGCCAGATTTCAGCCCATTTACAAGATTGCAAGGCTGCGGCATTTGCGTTCTCATTTCGTGATAATACAAACATGGGTTTTTTCAGTAGTCAAAAACGCCAGATAAAGATCAATCTAGGCAGCAAACGCCCTCAAAAGTCTTATTTAAGACAGATTTAATAACAGTAAAGTGGGTTCTGTTTCCTGCTAAAGATGGTGTAGCTTCTGTTCCATGCTAAAGATGATGTAGGAGCTGTTCCAGGCTAAACATGATGTGGAGAGAGAAGATGTCGCGAGAAAAGTTGGGCTCAATCGAAGCACTGATTGGCCACATTAGTGTGACCGTGCTGCAGTGATGCCAGATGCGGGGAGTCACGGTGAAATGATGTACCCCCTCTCTGATGACGGAGAATGAGTGGAGCAAATGGGAGACACGTTGCACGTGCGCGATGGGGACCGTGGAGTGTGCGCCTGCGCACGGTGCTGGAATGGAATAGTGGAAGGGGTAAGGAGGAGAGTACGGGAGCTCCGTTTGGAGCTCCATATGGCATCACTGCCGTGCTGCCCTCTTAAACTCTGGCTGAAATCTGGCACGGCCGGCAGGCTGTGGGCTCGAGCCCATGACTGGCTATTTCCGGGCCATTGCGCGCATAAAAAGCAGGCACGGATCCAACGGAATCAGCCTCGAGCCGATCCAAGCATTGTGTTAGATAGTAACCTGTAGGTCACGGGCCTCGGGACGTTTGGGCCGGTAGTGGGCTCGGGCAGGCTGTGCTGTCTGGGTCGCATTCTGACCGATGCATCGCGACGAGAATCTTCTCAGTGGTCTTCTTCACCGACAAAATGCCGTCGATGGCCTTCTGTTTCTCTGGATGGAGCTAGAATGTATCCTAGACGGCGTAAGAAACACCGAAAAATTCGAGAGACACCAACTCCCATAAGGCTGGCAGTCTTTAATAGTATCTCGTCGGTGACAGGGGCCAGGGGCTGGCAGTCTCATCGGTGGTATAGGTTTTGTTCCATTCTAAAAGTGGGTATGGTCTATCTCTGTCTATACCGACAAAAGTGGAGGCAGAAAAATCTCGGTCGTGCGCAATCTTATATCCTCTCTATCTATGTGTTACGGAAACAAAAATTTGGTGGTTCATACCTAGATATATAGTTATAGTACACGTGTGTTTATTGTTGTCTTTCGTTTGCAAAGTACATATTTCTATTTTATACCGGCGTTTCATCTCTTTGATGTCAGATAACGAACAAATGTTAGAAAGTGTATTTATGAATAAGACATTAAGAATATTTTGAAATGTATTGTGCAAAATAAATGTGTAAATATATTTAGAAGAGAACTACAATGACCACGAAATCAAATAAATATTCAGACAATCAGATACTCGCAGCCCTTGATGCACAATCCGATTCCGATTCGAGAGGCGTAACTAAACAGGCTACGAATAAATTGCATAGAAAACGATCTTCGCAATCCCAGGTTAAAGAAAAGAACAATGGAAACGTATCTTCGGATGAAGAAAATATCTTTCATAGCGTTCGTTACGCGCTACAGAAAAAGCATATTTTACGCGACGAGGAAGTGTCGCTTAAAATTAAATTAAGACGATCCACGGAGCAGAGTTTGTACAAAATTGATACCGATTCCGAGAGTGAAAAACGTACACGCAAAACGCAAGGTAATCGAGGGTTGAAACAGAGTAGAAAAAGTTGTTCGGACGTAGAAAACGAAAGTTCTTGTAACGATAGTAAAAGCGATTCTGGGTTTACCAAAAGGAAACTCTCGAAGGAATTAAAAAATTTAGGAACCGGGCACGAAATATTAACACAAGGTAGGACAAGAAAACTACCCCAGAGATTTTCTTCTTATCACTGCAGTTCGTTAAATTTCTTGAGTAATATGGCAGGTGCTCCAGTCAATCCTTTATCCCCTGGAAGCAAAAAGAACATTAATTACAACAAAGACATAGTGCTCAATGACAAAATAAACTCGGAAGATGAAACCAAAAGATCGAAGGAAACCAAAAGTAATAGGATCAACAAAAGGAATCGTCATCCTTCTGTAAACGATAACGAGACCGATAGCAGTACAGATATTAAAATAGTAAAAATCAAAACGATGAGAAAGTCTGATGAATTAAAAACTATTGCAAATGATAAGACAAACAATGTTGTGGCCAGAGAGGAGGCTAAGAAACAAGAGAAATTACCTGATACACCTAGCAGGACCATCAGACAGAGAAGCACAATTGCCAAAGATACTCGGAAGAATGGACAGCATGTTGATGAAACTAAAAGTAACGAGGAATCATTTGCTAACTTCTATAAATCTATCAAAATCTCGTCCGAAGTTACGGTTACTCCTATTAAAGGGGACAAGCAGAAAAGTGTAAATTCTGAGAGTAAGCAAAAAAGTGTGTACTCCATTGATAACAATGGAAGCGACAAGGAGGAAGAATCATTGGCCAACATGTGTAAACGCGTTAAAATTTCTTCTGCAAAGAAAAAAGTTTCTACGCCGCAAAAGAAAAATAGTATAAAAAGAAACATTGAAGCGCAACTAGATGGAGTTCTACCAAGCACCCCTAAATCGCGTTCGCTGAAACCTAACAATTTAACACCCTCTATCGGAAAAAGATTCAGCGCCTTACTGAAACCAACTACACCCTTGCAGGAGGCTAGGTCTAGATTGCACGTTAGCGCTGTGCCAAAGTCTTTGCCTTGCAGAGAAGAGGAGTTCAATAATATCTTCACATTTCTCAAAGGAAAATTGGAAGACAAGAGTGGAGGGTACGTATCGATTAAGAAAATTATATCTTGTAAATCGCACTTTGTAATGTAAGGGTTGTGGAGGTAGGTTTGTAAAGTTAAAGTTTTGTTATAAGTTTTATAAAACTATGTATAAGAATGAATGAACATTCTTCACAGGTGCATATACATAAGCGGAGTACCAGGGACAGGAAAGACTGCAACTGTAAACGAGGCTGTGAGATGCTTGCAGAAGCTGATAATCAAAGGCCAATTAGATAACTTTGATTACGTTGCCATTAATGGAATGAAATTAACAGAACCGAGACAGTCTTACGTGCAAATTTTGAAACAGCTGGATGGTAGAACAGTTACCTGGGAGCAAGCTTATCGTGTACTCGAGCAGAGGTTTCGCAGGACCAGTTCTAAAATGACGCTGCTTCTTGTAGATGAAGTATGATTTATTTTGAACAGTTCCACCAATTTAATCGATGTCCAAGAGATTCGTTCATTAATTGTTATTGCAGCTCGACTTTTTATGCACGAAGCGCCAGGATGTCATATACAATCTATTAGATTGGCCAACAAAGACAACAGCACAGCTGATCGTGGTGACCATTGCCAACACCATGGATTTGCCTGAAAGAGTGTTAATGGGCCGTGTTACGTCACGGTTGGGCCTCACGCGATTAACATTTCAACCGTACAATTACAAACAGTTACAAGAGATAGTAATGTCCAGATTGAAAGACTTCAGCGGTTTCAGGAGCGAAGCTGTACAACTTGCTGCACGGTATTCATTCAAATCAATTCAATGGAATTGTGAAATTTTGAATTGCTGTTGCTCAGAAAAATGTGCTGTTACAGAAAAGTTTCTGCCGTATCTGGAGATGCCAGGCGAGCTTTAGATATATGTCGTCGCGCAATGGAGATCGCCGAGTCGCGAAAAGCTGAAACGATATCCCTTCAAGATGTCACTGTGGCTGTGTCCGAAATGATCGCATCCGCAAAAGTTCAGGCCATAAAGCGTTGCTCGAAAATGGAGCAAGTGTTTTTACAAGCGATATCCGCGGAGGTAACGCGGACATCCATCGAGGAAGTATACTTCAAAGACGCGTACAGGCAGCTCGAGGCGCTATGCTCCTTCGACGGTCAGTTTATTTTTGGCTTTTATATATATCGGCACATATTTCCTTAAAGTAACGCATTCGATTTTTACGTTACAGGCATCAAAATTCCTACGGTAACGGAGACGCTTGCAATTTGTGGAAGATTAGGGGCAAGCAGATTGTTGATATGCGAGCACTCGAGGAACGACATATACCAGAAAATTTTATTAAACGTCTCCACGGACGACATTCATTACGCAATTCAAGAATTGGATTTGAAATTAAAATAACGTGAATTGTGCGATATATTTTTAGTAGATATGCGTGGGCACTCTGATGCACATCCACGTGTGTTCTTGACAGTGCCTTGATTCGTTAAATTATTAATGTAATGTATGAATTTTGTAGTATATATTAATTTATTCATTAAATTTTATACCGTTAACATTTCCTTTTAGCCTTAGAACCACTTATTGTATTTCAGCAACTACATTTTAATACCGTGCCTTTCTCGAACGATAACGTATCTGCAACTTTAGGCAGATTTTGTCATCGATACAAATATATATATATATATATATCTGCTATAATTTAACGAATTACGTAAGTCATGGATCTTATCTAAGACTTTTCTGAACTATTAATAAACAATCGTTAAGCGAATTCTAAATCGAGCCAGTATCTTGTCAGAGTCGAAAACGTCTGGACCACGTCCGAAACTTATCCGTTCACCGACAGAGTTATGGGCGACGAAAATATCGAGGAGACGGTTCTCGCGCTCTACGATCAAGGAAAATGGGAAGATATTGTTAACGTTAATTGTAGTTCGAATAAATTTGAGAAATGTCGATTATTCTGGGTTCTACCAACTATGAACGATCTACGTTGGGTGAAAGAATTAATTGACAAGCACGATGTGGTTGGATTAACGAGCATAGGATGCGGGACTGGATTATTCGAGTGGTTGTTTCAAATGTATTCTGGTAAATTCAATTAATTTTCACGCAGGACGAGTACGCGTACACTCCCGGTCATAAGTCACCGAGAGGACCTACATTATGAAATAAAAATGGTAATTACTAATTTTTTCTAACGTAGAGAACGTGTAAATTAAATCTGACTGAAATATTCTCTATTCTCTAAATTTCAATCATTATTCTTATATTTTCTAATTTTTAATATTTAACTAAGTGGGGTAATTGTTTTCCAATTTCGCTTCTAGAGCTGCCCCACAATTTCTCAATCTCTTTTTTCTACATTTATTCAAATAGTATATGTATATATTTAATTTTTCATTCGAATATTATCGCGTATAATAGCTACATCTAATCAAAATAAAACAATCAAATCAAGCTGGAAGCTTGTATTCTTTAATTACCATTTTGTTGAAGATAAGTAAGTGTCCGGTGATTTATGGACGGGAGCGTAAGAAACTGGTATAATGTGTCGACACCTCTTTTTCAAGGGTTGGAGGTTGCCGGTATAGAATTGGACCGATCATGGTGGTGCAGTAAGTATTCTCCACCTTTGTTTCTGAGCAACATGTCATTTATTAACGGAGGCAACGCGACAAGTATATGCGCACCGGAGAACCATGCCCTTCTATTTTGTTACTTTAACAACGGACCGGCGTTTCGTGAGTACGTCAATCATTTCAAAGGAGAATTAATTTTCGTCATCGGCCCTGAAGAGAATCAACAACGTTGGACTGATCCAATGCCTTTCGACGAAAAATTTCACGAAATCGGTTGGACACTGTTAAGCAAGAGAAAAATCGAACGAACCAACGATTACATTACCGTCTACGGTAGATGTAATTTTGAAAAATTGCGCGTTTGGAAAAATCGACGATCGACAGCGCACTGCACGACTATCGAATCGCCGGAATGTATCGCGCCGCAGATCGATTCAGAGCGATATAGATAGTTTTGTAAATACTTACATAGTTGTTTTATTTAAACCGTCAATGCTGGTGTTTATAGCGTTGTAATTACAATATATGTTTAAATAACCGGGTCATTCTTCAAGAAATATGTCGACGGAAACGGATCAGAGTTCCTTGGTGGACAAAGACGAGAGAAACAAGGCGAAAGTTTACTGCACATTTTGCCCCTCGAAAATGTTGAATGCAGGTGCAGCCCGGCTAGTAAACATAGAGGTGATCAATTCTCAGTTTAATACATAACGTTATTAAAAAAAATATAGAAAAAAAGGAATCGCCAATCAATCGTATAGCTATGAAACATTTTCAAGCATTGCACGGCTCTGCTCGTACGTAAATACTTTGCGACACTGTGGAACCTAACCTCAAAGTTTGTTTACTTTACTGTTAGACCGCAGAGATTCGAGGATTTGTAGCGTTTCTTGATTTGAAAAATTCAACAAAATAAAGCTTTTAACTCTTTGCACATGAATGGCGACTAAAAATTGTTATACCATTATTCAAACTATTTTGTACATTATCAAGTTTCTACTTAATAAGTTACTAAACATTTCAGTAAATCCTACAAAATGGAAATATTCTAGGTCAGAAGAAAAACTTGGTTCTAGAATGAAAATAACTCTGAGTGCTAAGGATTAAGGGATAGTCTCGTTTCCAGGATTGCAAGATGCAGGATGCTTCTTCTCATTTCTCAAAAGTGCTAGATAAAAAAAGATCAATCTAGACTGCTGTCTCCATCAAAAGTCTTATTTTTATGTTTACGAGGTGTAATTTGCATTATTCGGAAGCATAAAGCTGCGCACGTAGCTATTTTTATAAAGAAGTGACAGGTATATGCTGCCGAATAATGCAAATTATGCCTCGTAAAGATTTCTTCCAGACCAGGAATAATTTCAGTCTATATGATTTTTTAATTTTATGGATATAAAACTGGTATAATACCTCATACAATATTTTGAATAATGGTACAGCAATTTCTAGTGGTGGTAAATACAGTTTGACGGTATACGCTATGTAAAAGCTGTAGTTACTGTAATTAAATGTGATTCTAGTTTAATCTGCCACACGTGCAAAGAAAAGGAGAAGGTGAAGCTGATCAACAAGAGCTTGTTACGGAGCATTGGCTGGTAGAGGACATGTACACTTTCGAGAATATCGGTGTCTCCCACACCGTGGACAATGTGAAATATTTGGCTTGCGCTGACTGTGAAAGAGGTCCTGTGGGCTGGCACGATTTGGCCACGAAAAAGTCATATATCTCCTTGAGCAGAGTGAAACACGAATGATTTGTAAATAAAGGTCTTCTACGATTTTATACGAGTCATGGTCCACTTTTCTTTTCTAGAATAAGTAATCTGAGACAAATGGACGGAGAGAGAGAGAGAGAGAGACAGAGAGACACAGAAAGGCAGAAAGTATGGAGACGGAATGCACGTTACTGTTTAAGTTGATAGTTTAATATTTAATCACGTACGTTACAAACACAGCCGGATAAATCAGATAATCAATCGTCGTTACGATATAATAATCAGTAAGATTACGCTTACGATTAGAAATTATTTATCAATGTAATTAATACGTATGCAGTTTTGTGAATCAATTTCATTGCAATGTATTGATCTTGATAGCGCGATTGCTTTTCGATCGCGAAACGTTTATACGCAGTGCATATCGGTATAATTAATTATCATTATTATCATTATTATAATAATTATTATTATTATTATATGTAATGTGTTTACACGCGTGGTTACCTACGTGTATGTATACTTATACATATGTATATGTATATGCATATGTATATGTATTTGTATATGCGTATAAATGAATGCCTTTCCGAAAAAACGTGATATTCATCGGTATTTTGAATTTTGCGTCTTCGATGTATTGAAGAAGAGAACGTACATAGGAAAACGATCTTTCCTTTCGAAGCCTCATTGTACATCACGGTTGGCTGCTCTTTTGATACATACGGTGATAACGTTTCTTCCCTTCAAATTGATGTCTTTTTCTTTGTTCACAGCTTCAGCTCCAAGACAAATCTTTTTCTTCTTTTATTCATGGCCATCGAATCGTTTCGTCGCAGCGGAAAGAATTCTAGTTGCATACATACAAACATATATATACGCGCGCGCACACACAGATACGCATGTATGGGTTTCGCGTAAAGCATCTTTTTCTTCTTCTTCTTCATCATCTTCTTCATCTTCATGTCCATCTTCATATTTTTCTTCACCGGAGAAAGTTAACCGTATCTATTTATCAAATAGGTTCTCGATTTGCCTTAAGTATTGCAAAAATAGTCGCGCGTTCGTTCCTAGCCGTGTCGCAACGGCTGTTAATAACATCACAGCTTTATCATTCTTTTTTTCTCTATCGCGTTCCCTCTTTCTCATCGACGAGATATTTCTCGCGGTGTCCACTATGCGATACACGTTTACACGTTTCATCGTCGTTATACAAACGAATAATGCAAGGAGATATTCAAAGGATCGAAGATGACGATATGTCGACAGCGGATCTTTGTGCGAAATAAACATTTCCTATCGGATTTGCAACCACCTCGAGTGATACAGAAATTTATTTTCTTTCTTAATATGTTTAATAGGTCGAAAATAATATATAACAGTGTTTTTAAATTCTTCTAATGTTTTCACTGTTTTGAATTGCACCTACTAATTTTCGTCATAAATGCATACCCAGATAGCACACGACGTCTTCAAGACGACCGTTTTACGTCTATTTTAGTTCTGAAAGTCTTACGTCCTAAAACGACGTCTTTAAGACCATAAACAGTGCGGTTTTTGTAATCATAATCCAGTATCAGCATCGGTATTATTTGTTCGAGTTAGTGTTTTTGCTTCTACTTCAATTTCAATATCAATTTTAATTTTTATTGTGATTCTAATTTTTATTATTTTCATTATGCTTTTCATTGCAATTGTTAGTTTTATTACACTTTTTATGTCAATTCCACATGCGTTCTTCTGATAAAGCTATTGTATTTATTAGTTTAACTTTAAATTCGTTTTTGTCGGAATCTATTTGTACTCTTCGTAGGACATTCTGGACAACTTTAAGACGCGTGAATGTCCAACAGCTGACGTCTTTGTGCTATCTGAAATAAAATCCGCTGTCTAGTAATTATAGGTAGCAGTATCTGGTAATTATGATTTCGAATCGACGACGATAAACGATCGAATCTCTGGCTACTATCTCTGAATGTTCGTGTAGCCCGTGATAAATAAAGTAAAACAACCGGTCGATAAACGGCAACGGTGAATTGTGTATCGGTGTATCGGATTGGATCGACTCGCGGTATAACAAGAGTACCCAGATAGCCAAAATGCTCGATTCTGGCCAGGGCAGTTATGACCGTGTGGGCTCGTAACGTTCCCTCGGCACAAGCTGCCCCTCGGCCCGTCCAGGGCCGAGCACCTGGACCGACGGGCCGAGGGGAAGCTTGTGCCGGGTTTGTGCCGAGGGAACGTTACGGTCATAAGTGCCCTCCTCAGATTATAGCCATTGTGTGCCTTTTGCCCATTCAAGCGACGTTCGGCCCGTCTACCTGACCCCGACACGCCGGGCTCGATCTGTGCGCGAGGATCGCTTGGCTATCTGGGTAAGTTGGGTTTTCATCGCCCCCCTGGTAGCATTTATGGTTGACCTGCGGATGTTCATGGAATTTTAAATTTTTGCAGGCAAACTTCAAGAAAGTGGGAACAAATAAAATCTCATTTTCAGTGGGGTAGTAGCCTTTATAGATCCGAAATAAGTGAAAATCGTATTAAATTCTGTGGAATTTTATATTCTAGCATTTTTAAATTTCTAGAAGCCATAAAAATGCATAAAGATCCGCAGTCCAGTTATTAAAAAACAAATTTCACAGTTCGGAATTGGTTTCTCTGATTCGCTTCAACGAATCTGCGTATCTATGAATCCGCGTAAGTCGAGGATTTACTGTACTGTAAAAATAACCGTGAAAGAGAGGATCAGAATAATGCGTCAGCGAGACCAGCTGGTTAACCAACCAATATTGCAATGAAGGCCCAACAAAATGCCAGACATAAATGCTACTAGGGCCCCATCCATCCCTCTCGAGATTCCCGGTTCGTGGTATTTTCCGGTGACCGCGAAACACGACGAGTGTGAACACCAACGCCGTTCTCTCGCTCCGATTCTCTAGTCCCCCTATCATTCTTATTGTTAGACGCAATTAGAAACGAAGCTTCATCGTAGGCGCGTGTAGGCAACGGCTACGGCAACGGCAACACCATTCGCACGCTCGCACGCGCGTACACTCGTCTCTAATCTCTCTCTCTGTGAGTAAGAGTCTCTGTGTGCTTCTTCTTACCCTTACGTTTCTGGACACAGTCGAAAGGTACAAAAATAACCAGAATCAAATCGGAGATAGACTGGAAAATATACAGGGTGCGCCAAAGCGTACGGATTTTGGAACACTCTGTAATACACGCGGACTCTCGTTCTAACGCAGCGAGAGAGAGAAAAAGAGCTCGAACGATTGATTTGCAATCAATCTCTATATAAACCTTCTAAATCTCTAAACCCCTGAACCGACTTACTACCCCCCGTGAACGCGAGTACCGTTCGAACGCTTTCGTTTCTCTCGCTGTCTTGCTGTTTTCCTCGAGACAACTCGCGGTGCTTGGAGAATCGGCTGGCTCTATCTGCGCTGGTTCCGAACGGTTCCACCGAGGTTGCTTGTAATGGCACATCGAGTCGCGCTTTTGTCTCTCGTTTCCCCAGTTCGTTTCCCGGCCGGGCGAGAAAGCGAAAGCGCAAGCGTAAGCGTAATCGTAATCAAACCCGTCGAAGCGAACGCAAAAGTGTGCGGCGGCGGCGGATGGATCTCTCGTTCCTTCTTCGAACAGGATCTTCGGTTTCGAATCGATTCGAACTGGATCGCGTCGCTCTCGCGAACAAGGGTCGACGCCGAAGCCGATTTCCGGTTCCAAGCTACCGGAAAAGAAGATCGTAGGTACTCTATAATGTATATCGCAAAGGCTCGCTCGTAGCGTATTCATGTTCAGTCTTCCCTCGCATAGTGTTACTACCTCGGGGGTATGAAGTTTCGAATTTCCAACCTCCGTAGTAAATGATTAGAAGATTGAAAAGAACGGAGTTTCGATGCTTTAAACTTTTACATTTTAAATTTTATTAAACTTTAAAATTTTGCATTTCAGTTATATTTGATACAATTACAGCGAGTGTGGAAAGTGATTGGACAGTATGGAGGCTCAGAAAGCGCGGAGGTACTACGTTCTACGACGTTCGCCGAACATAGAGAAGGACAGTGCCGAAATGATAAAGAGGGATTGAGGGTCGAGACAGCCGGCACCAAAAGACTGCGAGAGTTTCTTATTTTTCATTCCTTTTTTACAGAACTTTGACCAACATGTTTGTGAGATTCTTCTAATTAAAACGAGTCTAAATACACGGCATAATTTCGACAGTGACATCGGAACTCGCTATGATATAATAAAAAATGTAACAGTATCCGTAGAGACGAAAGTGACACTATGCGAGGGAAGACTGTATTCAGTGTTCGGCAACGCTTGTTCGTACGTTCGTCCGTTTCGTAGTTTTCCCGAATTCTAATTGATAATCTTTCCTTTCTGTTTTACAGTTTAATCGATTCGGCGGGGATCGATGCGAAACGAAAGGCGAACGCTTTGGAAAGTATCGCGCGAGTGCAGCTAATCGTACGACACTAAACATTTAGGTCTTGGTCCGTGGAGTATTAAACGTTAACAAGATTAATTAATTTATCACCCCTTCCCCGTTCTCCTATCACCTAAACGACAACGTGTTCGGCCGACATGGCACGCGACGCGTATAAAACGTAAGTGTATCCGGTACAAGTAGTACAGAAGTGTGTAGTCTGTTCTCGATGAAATCGTCGGCGTCTTCTTCTCGGTCACCAACGGTTCTAGAGCAACGTTCGCTCGTTTTCTGATCGGCGATTCCCGGTTTTCTTTCTTCTACGTGTATTTGGTATTCGTTGTGTCGATTACGCGCTACACCGTCGATATATACTCGGTTCAATTCGGCGCCGCGATACAACAGAAGCTTGTACTCGACATTCGCTGACGTACGACTAATTCGCTACGGTCCTAATCGTAATCGTAAATACAATAAATACATTACCGAGTACGGGCTGTGGTTACGCTGCTCGCTCGCGGTCCCGCGAAAACTTCTCCTCGCGAACGAACTATAGACACAGCTATAACATTCGAAACATTTCGAACAATATGGTCGTAACTAGTATTACACTCCCGTCGATAAATCACCAGACACTTACTTATCTTCGATAAAATGGTAATTAAAGAATACAAGCTTCCAGCTTGATTCGACTTCATTTTGATTAGATGTAGTTATTATATTACATATTATAGATGTTGGAAGAAAGAGAAATTGTAGGATGATTATTTAACAAAATGATAATTAAAGCTTCCAGCAGAGTAGGGCAAAAAATTAGTCAACGATTGACGAAGAAATTTCTACTTCAATCGTTAATCGCAATTAACAATTAATCTCCTGGTTTAGTCGTTAATTGCGGTTAACGATTAAATATGTACTTATTAATCGCTGAAATTTCGAAATGAAATACGGAATCGAAACTACAGAATACTGAAAAAAACGTAAACTGAGTTTAGGTGTATTGTCATTTAGTCTATAATACAAACTCTGTTTACGTGCTTTTATGACTCTTTTTCCATAATTACTTTTTTTAATCAACGATTGACGATTAACTTTATCAATCGATTGCATCAATCGTCGATTTTTCAATGATTACCTTTTTTAATCGTACACATCAATCGATCAATCTTGATTAAAATTTTAATCGGTTAATTCCGAACTCTGGCTTACAACTTGATTTGACTGTTTCATTTTGATTAGCTGTAGCTATTATACGATAATATATGAATGCTACATTAATTGAACAGATGTTGGAAAAAAGAGATTGAGAAATTGTAGGATGTTTATTCAACAAAATGGTAATTAAAGAACACAAGCTTCCAGCTTGATTTGACTGTCTCATTTTGATTAGATTAGATGAAGATATTATACGATAATATTTGAATGCAAATATCCTATTTGAATAAATGTCGGAACAAAGGGATTGAGAAATTGTGGGATTACTATGGACAGCTCTAGAAGCGAAATTGAGAAACAATTACCCCACTTAAATTTAAACAATCAGAAAATATAAGAATAATTACAATTTAGAAAATATGTGTGTCCTCTACATTCGAGAAAATTAGTAAGTACCATTTTTATTTCACAATATAGATCCTTTAGCGAAATTTGAATAAACGTCCGGTGACTTATGGACGAGAGTGTGTATAAGCGACGAGCCGACACGATTCTCGCAGTAATTTCTCCGGTCTACGTTGATCTTCACGCGTCTCGCTATAAAACAGTAACAGTGGGAGAAGTTTCTCGGTGAACGCGAGCGAGAAAAGGCTCGGCAGTTTGAGCCTTTTCCCTCTGTTTGGCGAACGAGTTCGCTACCAGCCGTTATTTCGTATTTCGCGCGAAGAAAATCAAACGAGTTCAACGATGTTCTCGGAGTTGATGACTTGTCTACAAGTGTATTCGGTTTCGCAGGAGAAGGTACAGTTTCTGGCGTGTTACGACTACTAGAACTGCTGTTAATATCTAAGAACGTTGGATGCTGGTCGACGCGAACGTGAACGTCGACGGGTTCGCGGAGTATGGTCGAATACGCGTCGCGTCGGTTTGGTCTGCGATCGATGTATTGCTGATTTTTATTAAAAGCGAAGTTTCTTGGCCCGGCGCATCTTGGCCGCGTCTTCCCCGGTCTAATCCCTCCGAACGACCGGCAATAACGACTATGCTTAAAAAGTAGCGATAACGATAGTAGCGGTATCGAGTAGGTAATACAGTGGTAATAATAGTTACTTCCCCTTAGCGGTAACGGTAGTAGAAGTAGTACTGATAACGGTAATGGTAATAGTAATTTAGTAATAGTAATAGTAATGGTAACAGTAGCGATGGTGGTGGTGGTGTTGGTAGTAGTAGTAATAGTAGTAGTAGTAATAATAGTAGTAGCAGTAGTAGTGGTAGTAGTAATAATAACGACAGCGTCGACAGTGTCGAGCAGTTACAAGATCTCTAAAGGTACACGGATTACTGCGGTAAAACGCGGAACGTTTTGCCTCTCCGGTTACGTCGTGGAGGTTTCTTTGATCGTTCTCAATATATCATCTTCTTTTCTCCTGGTTTCCTTTCTGCGTCCCTTCGGGGGGTTCGCAGTGTTTCCCCCCGACACGTAACGGCATGTTTCGTAATTACTTTCAATGTTGCGATTGAACCGGGCGAAGCGTAACTGTTCTCCCTTCGTCCGGCATTTTCTATATTCGTTTCCGGTTTGGTTTGGTTTAGCTATATCGCGCTACCGATAAGTCCGCTTCTTCCCGCGCGTCGGAAGAGCGTCGGCGGCGCTTCGTTGGACCTAATCGCAAGCTTTACCCGTAATACGTTTATATCCCCCTGAATAGTCGTGTTGCGTTTTCCGCATCGTTTCAAGCCGAAACGGCGACGTTGGTCGAAACCGAGATACGTTTGTTCTTCATTTTTTTTCCCTCGTTTTTCCCCCGTTTTCTCTGACGCGAGCATTGTCTCTCTCTCTCGATCGCCTACGCAGGATACAAATCTTGTTAAAAGCTACGTCAGCGCGAAAGCTACCCTGACCGATCGAGAAAAGGAAATTATATGTATATACATATATATATATGTATATATGTATATATATAAATTATACGTATGTTAATTGTATATCCCATCGCATGTAATGTATGTACGTATACGCGATATATCTACCGAAAAAGCTTCGATGGAACGACGATTGATTAACCAAAATGTTATATGTATACATATATATACATATAAACGATACCGTATATGTATGCGTATATATACATATAGTTTATTTCTTTTTGTACAGCGGAATTGTATGCTTCGCAGCCCTGCTCCCCATCGGTTTTCAAAAGCGAACGTCTTTTCTCTTTCTCGCGTTGCTTACTCGTCCTCTCCTCCTCCTCGTTCTCCTCCTTCTCGATTCATTTTCTCCTGTTTCTCTCCGTTTCAACGTCTGGATTTTTTGGTTTTGTTCTTTTCTCGCTTAAACGTCTACACGAATACAGAGCTAAGAATCCTCGCGATCGCGTCGAGCTCGCCGCGAATGTCGTTTAATCGATAACAAGATACCGAAAAAAGAAAGAGGTCGATCGTTAAGTAAAAGGCGAATCACGAGTTAGCGATTTCATGGACGACACTTGCATCGACCTTACCCCTAGAATTCTTACTGTCTGTGAGATTATACGAGAGTAAGTGGTAACACGTTGTTTTCCCTTAAATATACGAAGATTTGATTCGTTCAGCTAATTTGTCAGAGAAGCGTCTTCGAATTAGCGGCGTGACTATCCGACAAGAGAAGAAAAGAAGTAAAGAAATCGAGCGTGTGTAATGTATATGTGTGTGTGTGTTCGTGTCTGTCTCGCGTTTACTTCCTGTTCTTCCAACTGTTTTTCATGTTTCCTACCGGTGTACTGTTCGTGTTCAGGTGTTAGAGAGTACATGTATGCGTGGGTTAGTCGTCGATCGGTCGCTGGATCGAACTTGTCGGGAAATGGTGCTCTTAACCGTAATCGCGTGTAGTGAGTAAAGACGAGGAAAAGGCTAATCCACCGATACGATGCGAGAGTTTGTCCTTCCTCCCGTCCGCGTTTTCTCCCGGTCACAGATTTCCCGCGATCCACTTCTCTCTTCTCTCTCTCCTCTTCTATACAAGCGGCTATCGAAAGCCGAAAGCGAAACACGCGGACAGTTCGTCTTCTCTCCCGTCGATTCGATGATCGACCGGTGGAGTCCTCTCGACGATCGCCTCCCCTGGTGCCGCTCTACGAGGTGCCCTTATAGTGGATGAAGAAAAACGTGAGGAACATGAAATAGGCGACCGGGAAGGTGATTCTCGCTATCACGTCGATCGTCTTCGCCACGCGGATCGGATGCGGCGGCTCCTTTTTTCTCAGCTGAAACAGACACACGAGCATCACTGACAATCGCTACGATCAACGACAACTCGATCATGGGTCCTTTCAGCGAATCGAGTCGACGAAGTCGGTGAAGAAATCTACCTGATAACGTACTATGTAGAAGAGTACGAGAGGCGATCGAACCGACTAAATTTCACCGTAAAAGTGCGGTAGACTTGTTTCCTCGTTCGTAGACTCGTTTGGGATTCATATATAGGTTCTTTAATAACAAAAAATCGTCTACATCCAGAGTAGGTGTCCGGTGACTTATGGATGGGAGTGTATATCTCTAATAATCGTAAAACCGAAGACATCCGAAGGGGGTGATTTCCTGGTAGCTCTAGCGTTCAATCACTTTATTACAATTTTTTGTAAACGAAAAATTGATACACGAGGAGTCTGGCTAGTTTTTAGCCCCAGCTGCCACGAAGGATCAACCCCTGGCGCTTTAGCAGGAACGAATAACTATGACTCTGCCACTCTGCCTCGATGCAGTGTTCCGATATTGCCTAAGATTTTTCGTACGATCGATGGCCGCTAGAGGCGGTGCCAGCCTCAGTAATGTAAGATTCTCGATAAAATGGGGTACCTTGAGCACCCCGCAGAATTTGAAAAGATTTGTATGATTTGATTCTGAAAAATTAATGTATAACATATGTATTTGTGTATATTTTGTAACTTGTAGGACACATCCTGGAGTTTGTTTGTCCGGAACAGATTGTTTCGGTACTTTCGCACTAATATAACAGTCTCAAGGCGCAGGGCGCAGGGCTCCACTACCTCGTCATCATAGATACGTTACTGTTTTTTCCGCGCAGCGCCTCCAGCGGCCATCCATCGTACGAAAAATCTTAGGCAATATCGGATGATATCGGAACACTGCCTCGATGGTGTCGGACAGGTTGTTGATCGGTTAGCAGACATTTTTCCGACTCGTCCCGTTGATCACGGTTATTATAGAGGTGTTCCGTGGTTCCGACTAAGCACCTCTGTAAGGCTGAAGTTTTGTGGTAGATAGAGGTTAGTTCTCTCGTTCTCTCGTTCTCTGGTCGCCGGTCGCCGCCAGATGGAATACTAGTCATCCTCACAGTTTTCATGTACGTGTGCGAATGAGATTGTGTGTAGCAGCGTGTCCATGTGCCCTTGCTAAGGTTATGTCAGAGTTGGGCGTTATTCGAATGAAATTTCATTCGAATTCCCAGCGAATAAAAATTACGAATAAAATTTTATTCGAATAGAAGTTCGAATAAATCTTTATTCGAATGAATTTTTATTCGAATAACCCAGCGAATAAAAATTTATTCGTAAAAACCCAGCGAATAAAGATTTATTCGAATAACCCAGCGAATAAAAATTTATTCTAATAAGCCATCGAGCGAATAAAGGTATCGAATGACATCGCGCCGACGACTCAGGGCCCCGAGTGTCGAGTGTCGAGTGTCGACGTCGGGTTCCTACTTCAAAAGCGGCCCGCCGCCGACTGCGCTTATTCTCGGCCTTTATTCTTATTCGCTACCGTCATTTAGAATAACGAATAACGAATAAAAGTCCCGAGATTTATTCGTGACTAACGAATAACGAATAAAGCGTTATTCGTAAGCTACGAATAATTTTTCAGCGAATAAAATCGTTATTCGTTATTCTCGAATAAATCCTGGGATTTATTCGTTATTCGAAATAAAATTTGCCCAACTCTGGTATATGTACGGTACATACCTTAGCACAGGCTACATGGACACGCTGCTACACACAATCTCATTCACACACGTACATGAAAACTGTGAGGATGCCCGATATGCCATCTAGCGACGAACTAACCTCTATCTATCACACCTTTCCGAGAAAAGTCCGAACACCTCTATAATACACCGTGCGTTGAATAGACTGTACGGTAATTTCGGGGACGGAAAGAGCTTCCCCGATGAATAGAGAATGGATGGTGGGATGGTAGATGGCGGAGGATTAGTGGCGACGACGCGTATCGACCACCGCCCATCGGGATCCGCTAGATGTTTCGAGGTTGATGGGAGAGTAGGTAATTAACATACCTCGGCGGTGCACCCGTTGGTGGCCGTATGCGTGCAGGGATTAGGTCCACAGTTGGTGCAGGTCACGATCTCGTTCGGGCCTGTCGTAGCTCCTGGTGGCGGACCGCCCTCTCGCTTCTTTTTACCCTGCGACAGGGTCTCCGTGGAAGAATCTTATAGCGTTACGGTGTGATTCGTGTGTAAACAACGATCCATTCTTCGACCGACATCTCCTTGTCCACCACGCCTCGCTCCCTTCTCTTTTCTCCGTTCTCTTCGGTCCGATCGTGGCTCGATCGAAAAACAAATCGGACGGAAACGACCAATAGTTCTTGCCGACGTGTTTTCAACGGCGGCGATCGCGCGCGCGCGCGACCGTTCGAGATACGGCAAGCGTACAAAATGAAAAGCGTGGCATGGAGGCGCTTCGATCTTTGGCGGACAAGCTTGCGCGTACAGGTAAGGCGGCGTGAGAAATCCGGAGACCGGATCACCGGTTCCGATCGGCGCTGGCCCGCGAATTTCGTCGAAAAGTGAATCGTTGTTTCTCTCTTAAGGTACGTGTCCATCTGAAAACTGTCGCGAGCTACTCTCAAGAATGAAATTCGCCAGTGTCTGTACACGGTATTCAGAGTGCTAGCAGAGAGCCGCGCGAAATCTCTCGGAGAGCGATAAGTTGAAAATCGCAAATGGCCACGTTCGGTTTGTCCCTCGGCGAGTAACTATCAGCTATACGTTTTCTATAGTTAGTTTTATCCGCCATTATATACATATATTTATATATACACATAAATCGAACAATAAGCGGGACAGTATGGTCTGACGCAAAAGGCAGAAAATCCTCATTTTAAAAATATTTATATATCGACACCAATTTTTCAATTTTTATTAAAACATCAATTAACCAAATGGCTGCTCTTTACTTTACCGGGGATCCGGATTTGTGCGTTTCTCCTATAAATTATTATGTATTTGGTACAGTAGCGGACAAAAGTTTAAGACCGCTCTAAAGAAGACGATAACTTTTTTAATATTGTACTATACGATTTGAACTTTTTTTGGAAGCTACAGCAATTAGTTTACTAAAGGATGTGAAAAGAAATTTTTTCAAAAATTGCAATTGATCGGAATTGTTGAAAAAATACTAAAAGTTGAATTTGTAACTTTTTTATGTGGGCCTATATTGAAAATTTAAAAAATACGTTTTGTTTGATCTGTGTCAATTAAACATATTTTGAAAATTTCGTCAAAATCGGTCGACGTTGCAATAAGCTACAAACGTTTAAAGATGGTAAAAATTGCAGATTTTCAAGATTTTCGGCAATAAATCGTGAAAATCTGCAATTTTTACCGTCTTTAAACGTTTGTAGCTCATTGCAACGTCGACCGATTTTGACGAAATTTTCAAAATATGTTTAATTGACACAGATCTACAAAACGTATTTTTAAAATTTTCAATATAGGCCCACATAAAAAAGTTAAAAATTCAACTTTTAGTATTTTTTCAACAATTCCGATCAATTGCAATTTTTGAAAAAATTTCTTTTCACATCCTTTAGTAAACTAATTGCTCTAGCTTCCCAAAAAAGTTCAAATCGTATAGTACAATATTAAAAAAGTTATCGTCTTCTTTAGAGCGGGCTTAAACTTTTGTCCGCTACTGTATGTAATCCAGTAGATTTGTACCCGGGGCGGCTGCAGATCGAAGTTTCGATCCTGTAGGATCAATGGTTGAGCAGTTATGCTTCCTTAAAGTTGAGCAATCTGCAGTGTTTTTGACAGGTAAGGCCGCCGCCATATTGGTTTGTAATGCCGATCGCGGGCCGCTTACCGAGTTGGTTGGTGATTAGGTTGGGGGAGGGGGCATGAATCGGCGGTTCTGCTTGGTAAGCGGCTCGCGGTCGTCACTACAAACCGATATGGCGGCGCCCGTACCTATCAAAAACACTGAAAAATGCACAACATCGAGCAAGCATAACTCCTGAACCATTGATCCTACAGGATCGAAACTTCGATCTGCAGACGCCCCGGGTACAAATCTGGATTACATACCAAATATATCGAGTATACAGGGTGGCCCACATAACTCTGAACAGCTCAATATCTCCGTTACTTTTCGTTGTACAAAAAAACTTCGTAGGACAAAGTTACACTGTTTGAAGGGCCACATATAACGGTGTAAGGGAAAAAAAATGTCAAGGTCATTTTTATGAGATTTCAAGGTTATCGATGTTTTTTTAAATGGAATGAGGTATTTTTTAATACATCAATCGATGCAGCTGGACATTCTTTATAAAAAAGTACTAACCTATGTATGTCGAAAAGTTAGTAGTTCAGGAGACATTTCAATTTAAATAACTCCAAAATACCATTACTGTCGTACTAAGACGTTAGTGTTTACTTACTTGTGTAACATCTTAGCACGACTGTAATGGTATTTTGGAGTTATTTAAATTGAAATATCTCCTGAACTACTAACTTTTCGACATACATAGGTAGTACTTTTTTATAAAGAATGTCCAGCTGCATCGATTGATGTATTAAAAAATACCTCATTCCATTTAAAAAAAACATCGATAACCTTGAAATCTCATAAAAATGACCTTGAATTTTTTTTTTCCTTACACCGTTATATGTGGCCCTTCAAACAGTGTAACTTTGTCCTACGAAGTTTTTTTGTACAACGAAAAGTAACGGAGATATTGAGCTGTTCAGAGTTATGTGGGCCACCCTGTATATTAGGTCAATCGGAAAGTTCCTCCGTTTAGCGTCGAGTAGCTGTAGCTCGAACTGTCGTTAACTATAACGTCTAAAGTAAGGTTATCTTCTTAGTTTGGACATCTTTCAATAATATATATATACTTTCTACTTATCTTTCTACTTTCTACTTAATACTAAATATACTTTCAATTCAATATACGCTTGCATCAATAACGTCGTTTTTTTCCACGTTGAAAATGTTGGAATTTGAGCTGAATAAGCGTCATTTGCGCAAAGTGTCAATCTTTTGCTTCAATTGGAAGAAAACTGCAGCTGAAGCTCATCGAATGATTGTAGACGTTTATGGCGATAATGCTGTTCCCGATAAAACATGTAGAGAGTGGTTTCGACGCTTTAAAAATGGTGATTTCACTGTAGAGGACAAAGAGCGTTCTGAACGGCCACGAGTATTCGAAGACGAAGAATTGCAGGCATTGGTGGATGAAGATCCACGTCAAACACAAAAACAAATTGCAGAAGCGTTAAGTTGTGTTTAATTTGTCATTTCCGATCGTCTAAAAACCTTGGGGAAGGTCTACAAGCAAGGAAAGTGGGTCCCATATGAACTCAAGCCAAGAGACTGAAAAATCTGCAAAATTCTGCTTGCGAAACGTCACAAAAGTTGTTGAAGAAACGTTAGAAGCACTTCGTTGGGAAGTGCTACCCTATGCGGCTTATTCGCCAGACTGTGCCCCTTCTGACTATCACTTGTTTCGGCCGATGGCACATTTACTTGCTGAGGAACGATTTAATTCTTACGAAGATGTCGAAAAATGGCTCTCTGACTGGATGACCTCCGAAGATAACTCATTCTTTCGTCGCGGAATTCGCTTGCTGCCCGAAAGATGGGGAAAAGTCATCGCTAACGATGTACAATATTTTGATTAATGTACTTTTTCATTTTGTTTCTTAAATAAAGCTCTAGTTTTTGTAAAAAAACGGACGGAACTTTCCGATTGACCTAATAGAAAGGCTCAAATTTTGAGTTCGGCAAAGTAAAGTTTACCGAACAAGATTATTATTATTATTATATATTGTTAAGCAAGCACTATCCATGGTTTAGTCCAGCTCTTTTCTCTTTTTGGAATATCTCATTTTTCTTATTAAACACATCGCAACAATTGCAGCTAACTTTGGCGCGTTTATTCTGTTCACGAGTATTCTCAGAACTGTCGAAACTCATCAGAGAGCTACACGCGTGAAACTTCAAATGGCCACATACCTCGGAGGATATTCCGAGAGTTGACTCTCACGTCAATCTCCGAGAGCAAAACATTTCTAAAGTATTCTCAAATGGACACGCAAATTGAGAGTACTCTCGAGAGCAACCATCGACAGGAACTCTCAGATGGACACGTACCTTTGAATAAAGTAGTACACGATCAAAGTATATCGACCAACACTTTCGTGCCTCTGCGTGTACGTATATAACTTACGAATTACATGCCGTATAACATCTACGTATTACGCTGTCGCGCATCGAACTCGAGCGACGACATCGAAACGATTCCGGTTCCGGCGAGGGCTCGCGCGCTCGACTTCGATGCGAACACCCCTCTTCTAACAACTGTACAGAATCTGCGGCTCTCCGGCTCCGAGATGTTTCGAGGCATCTCGAGTCCCTCGACCAACGATTTCTTCCGCGATCGTTGCGCGGTTTAACAATCCTCCGTCCCTCGAGTCGGTCCTCGCGCCTCTCTTCTCCGCTCGGAGCGAGGAGAGTTCAGATGGTAGACTCGTTTCTAGGATTGCAACGGTGCGGGACGGCTTCTCATTTCCCGAATAATGCAGAGATGGGGTCTCAGTAGTCAAACGTGCTAGATAAAAGATCAATCTAGGCCGTGATCGCTTTCAAAATTCCTATTTTTACGGTTTCGAGGCGTAATTTGCATTATTCGGAAGCATAAAGCTGGTACAGTGGATGTACAAAGCATTCGTACGCCTTTTAAAAACGAATAACTTTTTCAAGATTTATAGAACCCTCAAAAGTCCCATTCTTACGTTCACGAGGCGATTTGCATTATTTATGATAGGATTGAATAGTTAAAACCCTTTACGCAAGAGTAGAGCAAATTTCAAATAAACTTTTTCATTTATATTCTGCATAGAATAACATTTAAAATGTATACGAATACCTGCGACAGCTGCTGCTGGATAATGCAAATAACGCCTCATAAACCTGAAAATAGGACTTTCGAGGACGATCGCGGCCAAGATTGATCTTTTATCGTGTGCTTTTGACTACTGACAAATCCCATCTTTGTATTACCGAGAAATGAGAAGAAAAAACGCGGGTCTACCCGTTAAACCGCGCGAAAGAGAGGCACTTTACGTCAAGCTGATGCTACGCGTCAAGCTGAATCGCGGTGAGTTCAATGGCCAGAAGCGATCATCGATGCGGGACGGTCGACGCGCGATTTCTCGAATGGTCCCGCGAAATTTGCGAGATTTCGCATCACCTATTTAAAAAAATACGGGACCAAAGAACACCGGGAAGCGATCATCGATGCGGGACGGTTGACGCGCGATTTCTCGAATAGTCCCGCGAAATTTGCGAGATTTTGCATCACCTATTTAAAAAAATACGGGACCGAAGAACACCGGGAAGCGATCATCGATGCGGGACGGTCGACGCGCGATTTTTCGAATGGTCCCGCAAAATTTGCGAGATTTCGCATCACCTATTTAAAAAATATGGGACCAAAGAACACCGAAGGGATCCTGCGGGATTGCGGGATCCCATTTTTGCGGGACTGCAAGCCCTAGATTGAACAGGCTCTAATGACAACCGCGGGGAAAGATACGCGGCGACATAAATCAGCCGAATAGGACGTCCGGCTGCGTTATCGTTGAAAGCTTTCGGTCGGCCGGTAACTAATGACTGTCTTTCTGAGCTTGTCGCTCGTTGTTCCGATAACGGTATCTTTCTCGTTAACGCGACGCGTGAGCGAATTCCACTTCGCCGGAGGTCGTGAATATCCGCGGACATTCTTATCCGCGACCATAAGAAAAGAAAAGTAAAGAAATACAGAGAAGAAGCGTCGGTCGAAAGAACAGAGGATGCTCTGGTCCGTCGCGGATCGAGAAGGTAAAGCGCCGCTCGCAAAATCACACAGGACGCAAGCCGATCATACTCTGTTGCTGCTAGGTGTCTCTAAACGACTGCGAGATCAACTATTTACTGAGAAAGCGAAGCGTCAACAAATTGCCTGCCGCGTGTCTCGGCTGCTCGCCGACATTGGACGCTGCCGCGGCTCTACGCGCATGCTGTTGATCGCTCGATCGTTCGATCGCGCACGATCCCCGAGCAATTCGAGCGACCGGTTGCTCTCTTCTTTCCCCCATCCTTGGTTTCTCGGCTCTGGGTCCGGGTTCGAAACGCGACGAGAGAGAGAGAGAGAGTTAGAAAAATAGATAGATAGATAGATAGATAGATAGACAGATGGATAGATAGACAGATAGATAGGTAAGTAGAGAGAGAGAGAGAGAGAGAGAAAGAGAGAAATTGATGACGCGAACGAAAAGCGAATCATCGCGGAGACGACAGGACGACGGTACCGATTCTCCAACGCGTGATCCTCGAACAACGATCAAGATCGGTAGTCTCGTCGAGGCGACAAGGTAGAGTGTGTGATCGAACCAAGTATCTCTCACCCGACGTACAGCATGCGTCGTGCGTCGTGCGTGTTCGCGCGCGGACGACAGGCGTAAGTATATGTACATTCGTGCGTGTTCGTGCGCATCATGCGGTCTCATGCGGTCTCATGCAGTTCTCGCATGCGTCGAGATGCGCGATACGAATTCTCGACCGTATCTCCGTGATCGACTCTAATTGCGGACTCATGCAAAACGAGAGAGAAAGAGAGAGAGAGAGAGAGAGACAGAGAGAGGAAGGAAAAGAGAAAGAGACCAGGATTCGATAGGAGTCGAGGGGGATGTTCTCTTCCGTTCGTCGATGATCGAAATATTTGCGGCAAACGGGAGGCCAACCTCGAAGAGCCTTCGACCTTGTTATCGATCCTTTTCGAACATCCCGCTCGACGCGTCCCTCAGACAGAATGCAGAGCGAAGGTGAGAAGGCGATTAGGCGAATAGGCGAATAGACAAATCGGCGAGAAGGCGAGAAAGCGAAAGCGAAAGGCGAAGGCGAAGGCGAAGGAGGGCCAGAAAGATAAAGGTACATATTCCGTTCTCTCGAACGGCTGCGAGAGAACGAGAGCGTGTTGCCCGTGTATTTTAGCGGCGTGTGTCCTCCTCTGTACACATGTGTGTTTGTTCGTGTGTGTGTGTGTGTGTGTATGTCTGTACGTACGTGTGGCTGAGTATTTGAGTGTTTGCGGAGAGGTGTGAGCGTTCGTGTGATTCGTCAGGACGCGGTTAAGACCTCGCGCGTGCACACCCTTGTTTGCGAAAGCAACGCGGGTCCAGGGCTTGTACAACAATGGAAGAAAACGAGAGAACGATGGGGACGAGAAAACGAGAAGATAATCGCGGGACGAGCTCGATGGCGCGCGATTCCTCGAGAACTTGTTTCTCCCCGCATCGTCTCTCATCTCGATATTCTCGGGAAAAATCGCAGCGGCGTGCAAACACGCCCTCGTCCAATCCAAACCAATCCGAATCTGTTTGCACACCGTGGCGAACGTCAACCGATATCGCGCGGGCATCTAGATCGAATCGATAGAATGGGTTTCCGTGGAGAACGCGCCAAGTCGTGACCGCGCCCTAAGTCTATGGGGGGTCTTACCAAGGGGCTGGCCAATATTATCCCTATCCTGCTGAGCACCGCTGGGAGCCGCTGCAACATCACAGACACCAAACAAAGAGACTTACTCACCAACATTTCCACCAACCAAATTCTTACTAATCGTGTCAAGTATGTTCGTGTGTGTGTGTGTGTGTGTGTGTTTGTTGCGTGCTCGAGTGTGTTTCGAGTGTGTTTATGGTACGTGTACGTACGTGTCTTCGTGTGTACAACAACGTGTTCGTCTTTCCCTTACATCATCCGCATTATGTCACGTTGTCGTTCCTTTACTTTTGTTTCTTTCCTGTTACTCTACTACCCTCGTTTCCGTATCTCTTAGAGCGGTCTTCGATTCTGGTTTCCCCGTAGTTTGTCGGCTCTAATCGCGATCTACCGAGCACGTGTTCTCCTCGTCGTGGCTCGTTCCACGATCCTCCCCATTCCTTTTCCTTTTACAGCGGCGCGGCTCGTCGATTACAATCCGAATGGAAAAAAGGATGGAAAAACGCGAGTCCGACGACGTCCATTACGATTTGCGGATTTTCCACGGTCTTGATTCGCTCGAAAGGGACAAGAGAGAGAGAGAGGGAGAGAGAGAAAGAGAGAGAGAGAGAGAGAGAGAAAGATATAGAAAGAAAGAAATAGAGAGATAGACAGATAGAGAACCGATGGGATGGTAGCGTGCCGCTCCTCCCCGATGGTTTACTTCAGGCCTTATTCGCATCGCCACGACAACTCTCCAGACAAATTGTACATGCAAAGAACACAAACACAATACGATCTGCCAGCAGAGCAGCGACGTGACAATCCTCGGGTTTCGCCGGTATTTTCTCGTAATCCCGAGTGAACCGCGAACAAAGAAGCGGGTGAAAAAGAAACAAAGAGAGAGAGAGAGTGAGAAAGAGCGAACGGTTCCGGGCTCCGCGATCAGGTTGCTCGTGGCTCGGAAGGGTTGATGTTGGCCCTCCGTGGCCGACAAACCCGAGCTGGAGCCCTTTCTCGTCCGTGAAACGACCACGGTGCGCCGCGCTCGCATCTCCGAGAGAAAAGGGACAGAGGAGAGAATAAGTGTACCGTGGCTGGGGTCGCAATGTTCTAACGATAAAACAGAGTAAACAGAGTCAACCGAGTAAACAGAGTGAACAGAGTGAAGAGAAAGAGAAATAGAGAAAAACTATCGAAGAGACATGCAAGTATTGCAGCCTCGGTCGAGTCCGACGAGAGTACAGGAAACGATTGGTTGCCGTTGGTCCGTCGTCGGGTCGTTTTGCGTTTCCGTTTGTTTTCCAGTTCGATCGTGGTGCTTGCCGAGTCCGTTCCGGATCGCAGAGGAAAGGATCGCGAACCGGATCGAAGAGAACCGTTCGAACGCGCGGGATCGATCGGTTTTGTCGTTCTTTTCTCGAACTTGGACGATCGGCTCGGAGGATCGACACACATTCGCGTCGCGCTTCGGGAACACGGCCTCGAGAAGCGACCGCGTATCCGGAGTTACGGGGACCAAGTAGAAATGCATTAGCGGAGAGATCTCGACGGAAGCGGGCAAACCTTTGTTCCATTGGTCCATTTTTCGACTTTCAGATTCCAACTTTGTTTTTCTCTGAAATAAGAACACTTTGAAACCTCGAAATTCAAAATGTTCGATCGTTCCGATCACTTTCCCAGCTGATATATCGTTTCAAGTGCAAAACTATGAAATTGGAGTTACAATTAAATAGTTTGGCTAAACTTTACTTTATCGGACTCAAAATTTGTGCCTTTCTCCTATAAATTATGATGTATTTGGTGTGTAACAGTAGACTTGTACCCGGGGCGGCGCACGGTGGAACTTTTCGTCCAAATGGGAGACAAAATCGAAGAACTTTCGATAGAAATGAGGTAGAGCGATGCAATTTTTTTAAAATTAAAGCTGAAACTTGGCAGAATATGGGAAAAATAGGGAGATTATGGTACGAACGTTTTATAAACTTGAGAAAATTCGTTAAACAATTCGTTCACAAAAATCGATTTCTTGTAAAATCCTGAGGTCATAGACAAATTTTGAGACCAGATTTAAAATCAGCGTGAAAAAATCTACAGGAAATGATGTGCAGCATGTTAAAAAAAATTTTTTCCGCCCGTGTTATTGAAAAAACCTCTATTTTCTTGAAATTGTGAGAGTTTAACGAATTTTCTCAAGTTTATAAAACGTTCGTATCATAATCTCCCTATTTTTCCCATATTCTGCCAAGTTTCAGTTATAATTTAAAAAAAATTCCATCGCTCTACCTCATTTCTATCGAAAGTTCTTCGATTTTGTCTCCGATTTGGACGACAAGTTCCACTGTGCGGCGGCTGCAGATCGAAATTTCGATCCTGTAGGATCAATGGTTCAGGAGTTATGCTAGTTAAAGTTGAGAAATCTGCAGTGTTTTTGACAGGTAAGGGCGCCGCCATATTGGTTTGTAGTGACGACCGCGAGCCGCTTACCTCGCCGCCGCCCCCCACTCCGACCTATTCAACAAACCAACTACCACCTAGCGGCTCTGCTCGGCAAGCGGCGCGCGACAAAACAATATGGCGGCACCCTTACCTGTCAAAAATACTGAAAAATGCACAACTTCAAGCAAGCATAACTCCTGGACCATTGATCCTACAGGATCGAAACTTCGATCTGCAGCCGCCCCGGACACAAATATACTGAATTGCATACCAAATACATCATAATTTATAGGAGAAAGGCACAAATTTTGAATCCGGTAGAGTAAAGTGCAGCTTACACAATGATGAAATGCAAATTTGCATCTTTATTTCAGTTATTTCATGGTAATATAAGCATATTTCAATCTACACATGGAGAATATAAAGTTAAGTAGAATGTAAACTTTAAGTAGAGTTTTAAAAGAATCCTTAAAATTTCAGCGTTCAGATTTGATTTTTCTGAAAGCCTAGACCTTCAACATGTACACCTGTCAATTTTAGATGCAGTCTCCTGCAGTTTTTAATTTTTAAAATTTTATCAATACAAAACTGATATAATATATTAATCGATTAAAATATTAAATTCGTTTAGTAATTTATTGAATATAAATTGAATGATGCAACAAATATTTTGAATAATGGTACAAGAACTATATTAATGGCGCCTCCGAGTAGTTTCGGCTACAAGAAGCGGGCTCCCGGACCACTGTGCTTCGAAAGCGGGCTTTGCCCGCCTCTGCGTCACGCATCAAACGGGAGACGGAAAACGGAAAAAACGCAAAATGGGAATAACGTCGAGTATGTCGCGCAAACAGGTGCTGATGAATCATTCTCAAAGAAACACGCACACTCGGTGTTTTGGGGTCGTGTCGTAAGGAAGGAAGAGTACTGTGATCGGCTATATCGTTTTGCGAGTGTATCTGCCGCCTCTGCCGGATCCGCGGAGTAGAAGCGTCGCGCGACTCCAGATCCCTAGATCCGCCGAATCGTGGATCGCTGAGTCGCGGAACGCGGAAAATCTGCTTTTCCACCGATCGCGAGGGAAGAAATGTCCCCGCGACAATCCGAAATATCGGTATACAACGCAGCGTGAAGTGGAAGAAGAAGAAGAAGAAGAAACGTAAGCGTGAGATCGTTCGAAACAGAGAAAGAGAGAAAGAGCGACGCGATAGAACGATTGGAAGAGTAGAAGAACGAGAACGGTCTGGATCAAAAGTGAAGGGGAGGGTTTCCGCGTTCCAAACAGGAAGGTGAACGAGCACGATTAGACACAGACGGAAAAGGGAAACAAGAAGCGAAAAAACTAATATGTATCGCGAAACCGAGCAACAAATCGTGTGTGTGGAGCATGGGGCTGTGGGTGGAGAAAGACAAAAATCGAAAGAAAGTGAGCGACAACAGACCCGTCGACTTACGACGGCTAACACATGAAAAATCGGACAAATGTAAGAAAATGATACTGTGTATACTATTATATGTATACAGGGTGGTCCACCTAAATGTAGCCTGATGGTATCGCAAGGTGAATGCTTTGCAAATGTTATTCTTCTCTCAAGGTCTTTTTTGCCGAAGTTCTCAAGGTCATCGACATTTTTTTCCTTGTAAATGTATATCTTCTTGCCTGCGTATTCTAGTCGACATTAAAACGCATTTAGACATATTAACACTGAACCTACCACTGCCGGTCAAATGACCGGTTTTATATTTTTCACCTTAGAATTATTGAAATTATGAAGCTGCTTATATAGAAATTGATTCGATAAACTTGTTTATCGAAGCACATATTGTGATAAAAATTGCACAATATCTAAATAAATAGCGCCTTGTCATTTCTGTAAGGTAGAACATTTTAATCGCTTTTAGTAATCATGTCAGTAGGTTTAGTATTAATAACATGACCTTGAAATAACCGCTGACTTCTAAAAGTGAAGTTAGATTTAACATTCATTTTCATCGATATCACTGACGTTTGCTAGCGACACGTGAGAACCTGCGGATATGTAAGTCTGAAGAGTCTCAAGTCTGAAAGCTTAATCGCTAGTATTAAACTTGTATGTCGTCTGGCACATACTTTTCAAGTTATCCTTAAGTTTTCAAAATTATGTCCTTCCACGGATATTCATTGCCTAAAACGGTCGATGACAGACTATTAATATCTCTGAATGCGTTTTAATGTCAACTAGAATGTGCAAGGAAGAAAATATACATTTGCAAGAAAAAAATGTCGATAATCTTGAAAATTCTGGAAAAAAGACCTTGAGAAACAAATATGATTTGCAAAGCATTAAAAACATTTGTTATGTCATCATAAATACAGGAGATATTTAGGTGGACCAACCTATATTGTACATATACATACAGGGTGAGTCACCTAACGTTATCACCTCAAATATCTTTGTTGTTTTCAAAGGTACATTAAATGTCTCGAGGACAAATTTAAATGGTAAAATGGTAAAACAAAAAGAAATTTTGTTTTTATATAATTCTTTTTAGAGATACGAAGGTCACCTTCATTTTTTAAAAAATGAAACCACCCTTTCTTAAACATCTGCAATGATAGTCCCTTTCATTACGAATTCAGTGACTATAATCGCTCAAGGTCATTCAAGATCACGGACAGAAAATACGTATAAAACTAAAACATGGAAGCAGAATACTTATACGGGGTGAGTCCGAAGAAACAGAACACCTAAATACATATCTCCTTTACTTTTCGTTGTACGAAAAAACTTCTTAGGACAAAGTTACACTGTTTGAAGGGCCACATGTAACGGTGTGAGGGAAAACATTTTCAAGGTCATTTTTTTACAAGATTTCAAGGTCATCGATATTTTTTTAAATGGAATGAGGTATTTTTTAATATCTCAGTGCATTTAAGTAAGGCGGACGTGCCGGCCATGAAACAGTACCATCTCGTCCAATCCATCGGTTTGGAAACCTAGGATTCAACTGCTACACCTAGGATCTCTTGCTACTCGTGCATAATGAGCACGACAGCCGTTATGTTGGTACCACATGTCATAGCGGTTTTGCAAAATGGACATCTTCCAACGAAATTGGCAGATCTTCCTTGCAAAAATTGAGCATATTTTTGTCCTGTCATCGTTCCGGTAATGAAGTATGGTCCGATTACTTTTTCATTCACAATACCACATCATACGTTTACGCTCCATTATCTTTGGTGGTAAATTTCTCGAAGCCAATGTGGATTATTATCAACGGACCAATAATGAGTATTTCGTAGATTAATTGAAGCATCATTAGAGAATGTTAATTCGTCCGTAAACAAGCCATTAGAAACAAATTAACGATTTTAATGCAGTCCCTATTGACAAAAATTAACTCGGCAAAAAAAATAAAAAAGGCATTTCTTAAAACTTTTTTATTTGGGCCCTTAAAAAAAATTGAAACTAGAGGGCTATTGTTGCTCGCTCGCTTCGCTCGCTCGCGAGTAGGGTTGTTTTTGCTCGCTCGTTTCGCGAGCTCGCGGGTAGGACTGCTCTTGCGAGAGGGTTAGTGATACGCATGGCTAGTAGGGCCTACTGATATTAATGTTTTTTATTTGGTGTGTGACTCTCCAAGAGTCACACAAAGAACTTCCCGATTCGTTACTCCTTCGCCAACATCGCTAACATCGTTTTTTTTTGTACTTTCATCGATATTCTCCCAAAATGTATTCTTGGGAGTAGAGATGATAAATTCACTGTTGCATTGGAATAACTTTCGATTATTCCAAGCGGTAACACTAGCATCAGTTAAAAAAAAAAATTTTTTTAAATTTAAAAAAAAAATTTTTTTTAACCAAAAAAAAATTAAGAAAAAAATTTTTTTTTATGTAATTGCGTTTGGTACTTTGGTGGAAAATTTTCGCCCTCCCTTATAAATTGCATTGTAGAATCAACTCTTTTCGAAAAAAAACTAAAAATCTAAAAAACTACTTGACCAATATGGACCAAAATCTAATCAGCTCTAAGTTACGACGGGGCACATCGATTGCATCATTCATCATCCTGATCGCGTTGTTACTTTTTCTGAAAACGTTAACGAAAAATTTGATACCATACAAACGGACATACGCACACACACACACACACACACACATACAAACATTTTGATAAAAATAGTCTAAAATGACTCCAATGACCACGAAACGTGAAGATCTGCTAAAAAATCGATTTTCGATTTTCGGGGTAATTACAATAACTTCCCTATGAATCGGGAAGTTAAATATATGTTTTGTAGATCTATGTTAATTATACACATACTGAAATTTTAATCGAAATCGGTTGACGCAGGAAAAAACGACACGCATCGGAAGATGTACGATTCTGTGGATTTAAAGCAGAAACTGATCAAAAGTCGTGTAAAACTAGGATTTTCACAATTTTTAACCGCTTGTAGCTCGTATGTATGTTAATCGATTTCAATGAAATTTTCAGCATGTGTATAACTAGCATAGATCTACTAAACGTATATTTTAAGTTTTCATTGAGGACCCAAATAAAAAAGTTTTAAAAAATTCTTTTTTTATTTTTGCATGTAACCTTGTAAATTATAATTTTTGGACAATCTTTCTTGCATATCATTTCGTAAACCATTGCTTGTAATTGATTATAAAAAATCAGGTCGTTTGGTACAATTATAAACAAGTTATGAGTTTTTAAAAAGTGTACGAATACTTTGTACACCCAGTGTACGTGAAACGGATGATATTTATGATAACGGATGTCGGGCCAGAACTCGTATTACGCTATTTTCACTCATGCTTGCCAGTGATGCCAGTACCGTGGTACTGTGGTACTAAACCATACCCCCACCATAGCCTACTATTGCCACTACGTTCCTTTCCAACGCGCCCGCGCGCTACACTCACCAGCGTACCTCTACTGTATTATACAGGGTACGCTGGTGAGTGTAGCGCGCGGGCGCATTAGAAAGGAACGTAGGGGCAATAGTAGGCTATGGTGGGGGTATGGTTTAGTACCACAGTACCACAGTTCTGGCATCACTGATGCTTGCTTCTCGGGCAATTTCTCTCGTATCCACATGTTGGATTGACAGCTATAGCTACTAAAATATTAATTCCATCGTCTTCAGTAGTCGTGGAATTCTTTCGTTTACGCTTTCTTACATCTACACTTCCAGTATTTCCAAATAACTCGTAGATATTTGTAAAAGTCAGCCTGGAAGGAGTGTTTCGCTCAGGATACCTTTCTTCATGAAGCAATCGGGCTTGCAATGCATTTTGTCGATATTCACGTCTTTGAATCATTGAATAAGTCATAGCGAAATCGCGTTTGGAAACATACTGTTAATAAATAAATCGCAGCGTCGTCCGCTAGAGGATGTTTGAAAACATTCCATAGCATTGAAGGACCTAGCATGTTTACTACAAGTCTCACTCGTGATAAACGTATTCTGCTTCCATATTTTAGTTTTATATGTTTCTTCTGTCCGTGACCTTGAATGACCTTGAGTAATTATAGTCACTGAATTCGCAATGAAAGGGACTATCATCGTGGATGTTTAAAAAAGCGTGGTTCCATTTAAAAAATGAATTCAACTTTGTCCTCAAGACATTTAATGTATCCTTGAAAACAACAAAGATATTTGAGGTGATAACGTTAGGTGACTCACCCTGTATGTATGTATATGTATAGAATAGATAGATAGATAGATAGATAGATAGATAGATAGATAGAGGAAGAGAGAGAGAGAGAAATGAGAAGCGTCGCTCGAGATCTCTCGACTCGCATACGAATCGGAACAAGAAACAATCGAAAGAATCGTAAGAAAGAGGAAGAAAATACGAAACGTATATAGATATAGACAGACAGACAGACAGATATGGGTATATAGAAGATAGATAGATAGACAGGTAGAGATAGATAGATAGATAGATACAGGTGTAGGAATAGAATATGCAGGTGTTGTCGGCGGGCGTGGTGTCGTAAAAGTACCTGGGTCACGGGGTTCTCTCCGGGACGATAGACGACGTTGTGCATCGGCCGTTTCCGGCCGACGTAGTTCACGCAAACGAACTCCAGCAGGCTGGCGTAGATGAAGCACATGCACACGCCGTCCCACACGTTCATGGCAGTCAGATTCGACACGACCGGAAGCGTCGACCGGAAACCGTTCGACGTCGTGAAGAAGTTGAGCATCGTGGTCACACCTGCGAACAGTCGTTCACGTGTCTCGTTCAATCTGTTCTTTTTCATTGCTTCGACCTTCGGTCCGACGAACCCTGGCTCGTCGTACGCGCGAACCTCGTCGCCCACAATGTCCGAACGATAAAGATGAAAGAGACCATCATCGATGGTCGAGCTAACTACGTCGTTCGGATGTTGCGGTGCTAGACGTGTCGCGACCATAACAATTTTAGTGGCAATCGAACGGCCTCAGAAACACGTTCAACGTGTTGAACGAAATGAAAATTGAATCGTTAAGATTTATTTTTACATTTGTGACCGTAATACCTCTTCCTTAAGTAGAAGTTAGACCACTTTCACGATTATCGGCACATATTTAAAACTAAATTCGAGTTCGACTTCCAATCATTAAGTATTTAAATCGAAATTCACCTTCAATTTACAATCATTATATTTCATATTTTAGACTAAAGTAATTCAATTTTATAATTTTATCGTTTTTACGATATTGTCAAAAAAGAACCGTTAGATAGTACTTGTTATTTCAACATTATGGTGGAGTGGGGTAAGTTCGTCTACGGGGCAAGTCCGTTTATTGGTTATTACTATTATAATATGAACAGAATTTCTCTAGCTTGTATTTATTAATGTAGTATAAAAGTTAGTACGAACTTTTCTACATAGATGTCGCCCGAGAATAACGTGTTTTCCTCGTTTAAATCAACCAAACAGTCTCGTGCGTGGTACACGTATAACTTCGAGGTTACTCTGAATGTGCAATAGTATACTATTAAGCTATTAATATATTCTGTGTTGTCATTTTAGGTAAGTATAACAAATATTGATGTAGGTTTCCATTAAATAAACCGTTTTTATTGTATTTTTTAAAATTTATTGAGAAAAACACTAACAAGGGAACATATTCAGATGCGAAAATCCGATTTTGATGAAATTTATGGGAACTTATAGTTCTTTGAAAAATATTTGACACGTATTTTTTTTATCGGCAACCATCCACTTTGAAGGGGTGAAAACAGCCCTCAAAGTTGGTGGCCAAAACCATATTTTTTGAGATATCTCGGACACTAGAGGTCGGAAAAATTTGAATTTTTTTTTAAATTGTGTGTTTTTCAATGGGAAATGTAGTCGCGCAAGAAAATTTTAACAAAAGACCGCAGAAATTCGCAGGCGAATTGGTTATACATACAAATCGGTACCCTTACTCCGCCGCGGTAACACTGTCCAACACCAAATTTGTTCCCCAATTACTGTTGGGTCCTTCTTATAGAGTTTTTTGCGCTGATTCCGAATCTGTTTTTAATTTTTTCCCTATACGCACAGTTTTTGAGAAACATGACTTTGAAAAAAAAACATATTTTTCAACTTTAAACAAATATTGTAGTGTTATTATAAAAGATATTGAATTCTTATTTATAGTAAAAGATTCTGTCGACTTTCCCGAATACAGCGATATCAAATATTAATACATTATGATCGTTTAAACATGTTTAAATAATCACCAAAGGCGGAGAGACACCACTTCTGTACCTATTTTTGGGGATATTTTTCAATTTATCTCAAAAAATAAGGGTCCAGCGGAAAATCGAAGTATACCATGCGATAGAGCAGACTTTTATCTTGAGAAACCCCGCTTTGAAGTTTGAAACGTCGACGTTTTTTTCGAACCAGAAAGCAAAATATCTTCGCCCGACATGAGTTGCCGCCAGTGGCGCTCACCATTGCAACGGTCGTTCGCCGCTCCGTATCCCGTCGCGGCGCCATATCTCGTCCCGAGCGCCACTGGCGGCAACTCATGTCGGGCGAAGATATTTTGCTTTCTGGTACGAAAAAAACGTCGACAATCCAAACTTTACAGGGTGGCTTCTCAAGATAAAAGTCTGCTCTATCGACTGGTATAGTTCGATTTTCCGCTGGACCCTTATTTTTTGAGATAACTTGAAAAATATCCTCAAAAATTGGTGCAAAAGTGGTGTCTCTCCGCCTTTAGTCATTATTTAAGCATGTTTAAACAATCATAATGTATTAATATTTGATATCGCTGTATTCGGGAAAGTCTACAGAATCGTTTGTTATAAAGAACAATTCAATATCTTTTATAATAACACTACAATATTTGTTTAAAGTTGAAAAATATGATTTTTTTTCAAAGTCATGTTTCTCAAAAACTGTGCGTATAGGGAAAAAATTAAAAACAGATTCGGTGTCAGCGCAAACAACTCTATACGAAGGGCCCAACAGTAATTAGGGAACATAACAAAAATTGAAATTTGTTGGACAGTGTAATTAGCATCGCGTCAGGCTGCTACCTGCGCCACCTTCTTTATCTACTGATAAAACAATAAACGACATAGAATCCAGTGGTATTGTTTAAAATACTATATACGTTTATACTAAATGCTTATATTTCGATAAAACAAGCCAGAATTCCTCCACACGCCAGGTGCAGGACTATCTTCCATTATGCATAATTATTGTTAAATGACAAAAAAAAAGAAAATCCTGAAACATGTATCCCCTATTTTGGATCAAAGATCACACACCCAAGTTTACATTAAAATGAACTAACAATAAATAAGAGAAGCTGCAAAAAAAAATCAAATTTTTAATATATTGTTTAAACAAAAAACTTTTGTTAAAATTTTCTCGCGCGACTACATTTCCTATTGAAAAACACACAATTTAAAAAAAAATTCAAATTTTTTCGACCTCTAGTGTCCGAGATATCTCAAAAAATATGGTTTTGACCACCAACTTTGAGGGCTGTTTTCACCCCTTCAAAGTGGATGGTTGCCGATAAAAAAAACACGTGTCAAATATTTTTCAAAGAATTATAAACTCCCATAAGTTTCATCAAAATCGGATTTTCGCATCTGAATATGTTCCCCTGTAAGATGCTCTTACCCCGTAAATATTACTACACGGGGCAAGTGCGTATTATCGAAGTGGGGTAAGTCCGTACTGCGTGGGTAACTATAAAACTAAGCAATATACTTAATGCAATAAAAAGCATTTTGTAGCAGGCTTGATAATAATTCTTTTCTTGACCCGTAGCACTTGAAACGAGGTTCGAAAGCATTCTTATCTCAGAAACGGACTTGCCCCATTTTCGGGGCAATTATACGGAATTATATGGAACTCATTTAGTATTAATATCGAAACAAGAAATACATATACGACTTAGACTACTTTCATAATCACGAGCACATTTAGCTAATGAAACTTGCTACGTTCGATGCACCACCGCAGAAATTCATTTACCAGTCTGACAAATAATTCCGCAGCACTGAAAGCGCTTAAACGCGGAAACGGAATAAACGTGCACGTGAGGGAGAAAGAGAGAGAGGAGGGAGCCAGAGATTGCACTTTTCGTCTTCAGCCTCGTCTCATGCATCTTTAACGCGGCGTTATTTCTTGGCGGGATTAGCCGGCCGTGGCGGATTGTTTCATCGCGCCGACGACGACGGTGGCTCGTTAAAAGTTAAAAAGCCCGGACGAAAGAGGAAGATTTTTGCCGCGCCTCAACGCCGAGCGTCGACGTCGTCGTCGGCGTCGGCGTCAGTGCGCGAACAACCTCTCTTCCTCTGTTCGTCGATCGATCTCCCGCCAGCGCGGTTCTGGCGGGCAGATTTAAGGGGTTCGAGTCGGTTATGGTCGGACGTGCGGACAAACGATGGTGCACGGTAGACCGGATTGAAAAAACATTTTTGTCGAAATCGAAAACGCCCCACACGGGTAAACTTGTGGTCAACGCCCTAACAACAGGATTAAAATCCCAAAGTTGTGCAATGATGCCTTCGGGTTGCACTGGAGTTAATAGTTCAGGAGATATTTCAATTTAAATAACTCTAAAATACCGTAATACAGTAATAAATACAGTAATAGTATTTTAGAGTTATTTAAATTGAAATATCTCCTGAACTATCAACTTTTCGACATACATAGGTCAGTACTTTTTTATAACGAATGTCCAGCTACATCGATTGATGTATTAAAAAATACCTCATTCCATTAAAAAAAATGTCGATGACCTTTATATGACCTTTACGCGCCCACTCACGAAAAAACTAATAACATCAAAATATGCTCCACTCGATACCATTCAAGCCTCTGCTGAAACATTTTTGCTACGAGTAACAATAGCGAGGAAATCAAGATGTCGAAATCGGGTGGAACACCCTGTATATGCACAAATGAATATTCATTGCTAAAACCTTGAGGTGCCATATCATTTTGACCACCAGTGTACGTAAACTGGCCATACGCATCAAATATATCAAATGTATTTAATGCAATAAAAAGCATTTTGTAGCAGGCTTGACGTAATCATTCTTTTCTTGCTCAGTAGCACTTGAAACAAGGTTCGGAAGCATTCTTAAACTTTGTTGTAATATCACTGTATCCCCTTTCATATTTCAGCATAATAATAAACTGGATAACTATAAAACTAAACAATATAATTTAATGCAACAAGAAGCATTTTATAGCAGGCTTGTTAATCATTCTTTTCTTGTCCCGTAGCACTTCGAACAAGGTTCGAAAGCATTTTTAACTCTCAGAGACGCACTTGCTCCATTTTGGGGGCAAGTGCGTCCTAGTTGACACTTTGTACAATATCCTATCAAAATGATAATTTTCAAGCAAAATTAGAATGCTACGTAATACTAATTCATCAGTAATAACTGTGGCAAGAGCTTGATACCAAGAACGTTAAGTTGTCACATACCAGACTGAAAGTACATCAGCTTAAAGTCCAACTTTGCAAAAATTAGAGTGGACTTACCCCACTCCACCTTACTTCGATTTTGATATTCTTAAGGGGGATCTATACCCTCAGATTTTGGGGTATTTATCAATGTTATCAACCTCTGTGCAGAAAAAAACACGCAACTGCATAATGAACGCGAGATGGAGTTGCTTGCTATTTCCATATTCTATTCAGCTCGTCGCGAATGCCGTTATACAGGGCAGGTCGCACTAATATTAGTGCCACCGATGAGAATATGTACCTCGCCTGTGTCAGTTTTGCTATGATTCCACATTGGCAGCAGTGCCGCAGTGAAATGTTGCACAATATCGCAGCACTGTTTGACAGTCCTTCTGACTAGGCACCATCTCGTCTAAACTAACTGAAATAAAATTGGCTCTAGATTGGCTCTACATCAGAGAGGACCTCTGTCTTCATGAACGTAATATGGGGAAATCTCTGCTATGTGAATGAAATCACGCGCATCGATTTTTTGCCCTTATACGAGCATATTTTGAGCTACACAATAGTTCATTTGATAGAGGAAGGTTCATCACGGCGCGCCCTGCTCATCATATCAGTCAAAAAAGTCTCTTTGAGACAGAAAAATACATTGAAATCTGCGGTTATTTTTCTAGATTTTTTCTCTACTTTGGGTACTCATATTATTAGATATAAACATAATCTCGTTAAATCAATAGCAGAGCGCGCGGTACTTAACCTTCCTCTATAGAATGAGCCCTCGTCCAGCCATGAATCGGCTCAAATAAGGACAAAAAATCGATGCGCGTAAACCTATGTTTAGACACAAAATCTAGTAAGATTCTAGTTCCTTTCTAGTTACAATCCGAGGGTATAGATCCCCCTTAAGGGGGATCTATACCCAATGAAATAACTAGAAAGGAACTAGAATCTTACTAGATTTTGTGTCTAAACATAGGTTTACGCGCATCGATTTTTTGTCCTTATTTGAGCGGATTTTGGACTAGGTGAGGACTCATTCTATAGAGGAAGGTTAAATCTGGCGCGCTCTGCTATTGATTTAACGAGATTATGTTTATATCTAATAATATGAGTGCCCAAAGTAGAGAAAAAATCTAGAAAAATAACCGCAGATTTCAATGTATTTTCCTGTCTCAAAGAGATTTTTCTGACTGATATGATGAGCAGAGCGCGCCGTGATGAACCTTCCTCTATCAAATGAGCCTTTGTGTAGCTCAAAATATGCTCGTATAAGGACAAAAAATCGCCGCGCGTGATTTCATTCACATTAGCAGAGATTTCCCCATATTACGTTCATGAAGACAGAGGTTATCTCTGATGTAGAGCCAATCTAGAGCCAATTTCATTTCAGTTAGTTTACACGAGATGGTGCCTAGTCAGAAGGACTGTCAATCAGTGCTACGATATTGTGCAACATTTCACTGCTGCACTGCTGTCAATGTGCAATCATAGCAAAACTGACACAGACGAGGTACATATTCTCATCGGTGGCACTAATATTAGTGCGACCTGCCCTGTATAACGGCATTCGCGACGAGATGAATAGAATATGGAAATAGCAAGCAACTCCATCTCGTGTTCATTATGCAGTTGCGTGCTTATCAATGTTACCAAACTTTTTTTCTGCACAGAGGTTGATAACATTGATAAATACCCCAAAATCCGAGGGTACAGATCCCCCTTAAAAATATCGAAATTCCCCCAAAGTTTTCAAACTTCGGGCTCAATGCGCAACCTGAAGGCATCATCGAACAACTTTGATGTTTCGATCTTAGAGCGACGAACCACCACTTTCCACAACAGGCTTTTTCGATGCCGGGAAAAAAGTTATTTCGATCCGGTCTAGTGCACAGTGGGAAGTCGTTGTAAAAAGGCTTACCGATCATGACTCGGGCCGGCACGGCGTTCCACTCGAGCCAGAAGGTGATGAAGGAGCTGGTCACCAGAATGATCCCCGGGATGAAGACCGTCGTGAAGTAGAAGGCACGATCTCGCGTGAAAATCAGATCCACCTTCAGGCAGCTGTAGTTACCTATCACGGCATTGCATCCGATCATTACGATTGCGCCTCTCTCTCTCGATCGTCGGAGCGAGCGAGCGAGCAGATAGTTTTTAGTTATTCACCGGGAATTAGAAATTAGAGAAGCGGTTAGTAGTGGTTGTTAGGTTGATCTTGCCGTACTTCGACGAAACGAATCGAAAGTAGTCGCGCGTCGTTATCGTCTCCTCGTTCTTTTTCTCGAATCCTCTCGCAGCCCCAACCTACCCCCATCTCTCAGCCCCATCCCCCCGATTACTCTTGCTCTTTTTGCGAGAGACAAAACCGAGAGAACGTCGGGTTCTCCCGTCGAAAAGTTTTTCCTCGGCCGACTTTCGAATCGATGAACAGAGACAGAGAGAGAGACAGAGAGAGAGACAGAGAGTGAGAGAGAGAGAGAGAAAGTTCTGTCCGAGAATCGCGAGCCGAATACTGTATATTGTATCTCGCGAGGATTCGCGGGGTTTTTCTCCGTGGAAAATCAGCTTGCGGGGGGTAAATTAAACCAACGAACGAGAACAAAGAAGACCAGAACAAAGGGAGAAAAAAAAATAGAAAAAAAATGTAATAGACCAGGGGTAGAAAAAGAAGAAGAGATGGAGAACGAGAGGACGCGGTCGTGTCGCCAACTTTCCGCAGTGAAGCTCCACATTTGCGAAAGCGTTTCAAGCCGAGCTAGATGTACCATAGAACGCGTGAACGTCTAAGAGGGTGGAAGTTCCAGGGGAAGAGAAAGCCGGTTCTCGTCCGTGTCTGCGAGACACGTTGTTTGCTACGTGGCGAACGCGGGGACGGGAAACGGGGGCTACGTTTGCGAAACGAGGGTTGTCGGGTGCATCGGAATTGACTCTCGCCTTCCCTTTTCATTTCGGCGACGATGCTCTCGACGAGCTACCGCGCGAGATTGTGCAAACGACGCCGTAAACCAACGAAAAAACTGGTCGACGACGGTCACCCCGCGTGTTCTCCGATTCTCCGTTGGTGGTCGTGTTATTGTGTTATAACGGATCGACGGTTCTAACGGGTTAACGGGTAAACGGGCTAACGGGCAGAGAGGACATGGGGGGAGAAGCGATGACGCGCGTGCAACGGAGAAAAGAAATTTTCTTGGTCGATCGAACTTGGAGCGCGCGACGTGATCTCTCTGGTCGCAGCTGGTGTGTCGCCATATAGAATTGTATATCGTATATCGTATCGTTTGCGGCATGGACAGAAAAAAGAACAACAACAACTGGGAATAGAATGAAGCGTAAGCGAAGCGTAGGCCAAATGATTCAAACAAACGTTCGCCAAGATATTCGAACCATGTCCGATGAACGATACGTGGTACGTTATGTACTCGTATACGGGAGAAACATGTGGGTGGGTTCAACAACGCTAATTACCATGTACATACAGTCCGAATGCTAATCTCTCGTAACGTTCTGTAACGCGACGCTCCGTCCAGCGATTAAACGGCTGCGGGCCGGTGGCCCCCCCAGGCCAATCCGAGCCTGTTTGCTTTCGTGTCTGCGCATTTCCACCTGAACGCTCGTTCCGCGTCCTCGAAAGATTTAACACCTCGGGGACGGCACAGTCGTAAACGAAACCCGAAGAGTCGCGGCCCTTCAAACCTTAGATTCTTACGGGATCTTTCATCCCTAGAGGGTTAAGCGGGCGTGGTTCCGGTGCTCCACCGGGCAATCTGCACCCACGGCTGATTTAATCGCTCGACGTCGCGATCGGTGCGCTGGTACTCGAGCAGCCCTCTGCTCCGACGATCCGCTTTCTCTTCCGTTCGTTCAACTGCGATCGTGGCTTTGCGACGTTCTCCTGATCTTCAATGGCGCGAACGCGGAAGAAGCGAATCGTCGGTGGCAAGGGTCGATCGTCGATCGGCACGATGCTTCCCAAATATCGTTACGTTCCACGAGACGGACAGCCGGTGGCTCTTCGATCTAAGGAAATACCGTAAAAGAAATTGCACGCGAGACAGATAGATAGATAGATAGATAGAGAGAGAGAGTGAAAACTATCAGTATATACATATTATAGAAAGAGTAGAAGAATTTGGGAAGCATCGAGCGAGAATCTCTAGGCCTGTCTCACGAGTTGGTAAGCTTGGTCCTGTCTCTCCCACCATTCTACTACGGCTTGTCTCTACATTCGTGTTGCGCAACGTGAATTATATCTCTGATGTGGGAACACGTTCGATCGTTGGCGGTCGAAGGGGAGGATTTTACCTTGCTCCTCAAACCTGCGCTGGCACAGCGAGCACTTTGAGTCCCCGAATTCATCGAACTCGTCCTCGTAGTCGACCATGATCTGTCCGTCAGCTGCAACAGAACAGCCCACGATCTTCCTTCCTCTCTTCTTTCCAACTGTATATTTTTCGCTTTCTATTCTCTTCGTTCTCTCTCATTTCCCCCATTTGTGTCTGATTCCGCGTGGTCGTTTATCGAATAACCGCGCGACTATTAGCGAGCGTTTCTTTCTCGCTGTTTTAGCTGTCTCACGGTCGGACGGATAAATCTCTCTCGGTGTCGGACGATCGGGAATCGAGAAACGCGGAGAAGTGGCGGTGTCGCGAAGCCGCGCAAAGCCGCGGGACCAACGGATCAGGAAAATAACAGAAGAGTATTGTTATGTACTATAGGAGAGAAGAGTTACAAAGCTGTATTTAATGCGTTTGATGCGACAAGAGCGGAAGGCGGGGACGAGGGCGAGGACGAGGCGTGCCTCGCCTTGCCTCGCCTCGCCTCGCCGCCGGCAAAACGGAAAGCAGGACCAACACACACACGCACACGCGCACACGCACGCACACACACAAGAGAAACACAATCGACGATCGAACCGGCACGGTGGCAAGATCTATCCGTCCTTCCGGATTACCATGCGATTACCGAGATCTCCTATCGAGCGAACGGTGCGTCCGGGAATGGCAATTTATACAATGATATCTCGATCGCGGAGTTAGAGTACGTGTCATCGGGCATAGAGGAGATTTGAATCGTTGGGCTAACTAGACCAAGCATTACCCGCATTCCGCCATGGTTGATCTCTTCAGGGTAAAGATGTCTTGTGACGTCCGACACGGTTTTTGTCTTTTTCTACCCAAATTTCGTTTTTTCTTTAGTTTTTTTTGTTTGTTTCGTTCCGTTTCGTTTCGATCCGCGACGCGAGCACGCTTCGAAACCGTTTTCTTTGACTCTCTGCCGAGCTGAAAGAGAAAGTTCTGTGTGTTTCCGGTCTCGGGTTGAAGCGGTTAAGGAAAACGAACTCGCCAAATCGTACAAGCTTCTCGCGCTGGCTGCGTAAGCTGTTTCATATCTTTTGTGTTTCTTTCGTTCTTTTTTTTTTGTTATTTTCTCTTGTTTCTTTTTTTTGGTTATTCACAGAGCTCAGCAAGCGTTGAAAGGTTCAAGAGCGCTAAGAAGGCTCGCGACAAACGTAAAGGTAAAGAACGAACAGTGATCGACACAAGTGTCTAGCAGAAGCGAGAATAGATTGTCCGCGACCGAACGAAGGAACAGCGGGAGAAGATGTTCGTTCGGGTCGTGTATGGGGTTTCTCGATTAGTGTACGGGTCTGAAAAGTCGCGAGAGCAAGACTCGAGAGGCCTCTCACCCTAAAAAGCAAACCACGGCGGGTTCGGTTAGAAAAGCGAGACAGGAACCAAGGTTGCCAATATGCATTTTCTAGAGGAGCCATGTATCATCTATACGTATCCTTATATCTATATATATACACGCGTGTCGTCGTGCATATATATACATATAAACTTCGAAAAGTGTACAGCAGCGTATAGGTTATGATCGTATACACATATCTGGAGAGCAACAGATAGAGAGATGAATATAGACAGATAGACAGACAGATAGATAAATAGGTAAATAGGTAAATAGAAAAATAGAAAAATAGGTTGATAGATAGATTGATAGATGGTAGAAGAGAGACAAAGGTACAAAACATACGTACATACAAGTACAAAACGCATCTAGGTCCAACTAAGTGGTAACAAAACTGTAAACAAACGCGTAAAAGGCTCTCCGCCATAGAATTCGCTACGTCTCATGCAGAGTTTCATCGTGTTCGCCCCATTTGCAAAAATCTCGCGAGCGATTGCTACGAAACAGTTCCATCAGCGTATGCAAACGAAAAAGAAAACGATTCTCACGGTCGCACGCACACGCGTATGTACACGCGGAGAGCGGAGTTTCGATTATACAGATTTTCGTCTCGTCTCATCTCATCTCGTCTCGAACGGTTGTTCTTCTGGCCGGGCCTTGGGACGCGAGAAAAACGCATTCCAACACTGTGTGTGGTGCCAGAGAGTTGATTGCGGTGCGGTAATTGTCAAGCATCATACGTTCAGAGGGAAACACGGGTTCGCACTAAGAAGAGATGCGTTGCGGTTCGGACACGTGCGTCGCGCAGCACTTACCTGACGACTCGCGTACGCGCGAGATCATGTTCTGGATTCTCTGCGTTCCGGTTTCGTTTAGGTTCGGTGTACGGTTCGGTCTGGTGCGACGAGCTCGAAAGAATGTTGGCAACAAAGCGACAAAAGTGAAGCGGAGGCGCGTCGGCAGCGGATGATCCAACGAAAAACAAGGCAGAGATCGATTCGAGATTTGGCAGGCAAAACGGGAGAGAGAGAGGGTTAGAGGGAGAATCGAACCGGTTAACGGTAACGGCGATGACTGGACGAAGATGCAAAGTTGACCGGAACGATCGGGTTCAAATTAGGGCTCGAAAGAGAGAGAAAGAGGGAGAGGAAAAATTGGATAAGGTACGAAAACGAAATTGGGAATCCTTTTTCGGCGGTGCTGGCCGGATTTATTGATCCAGCGGCAGCAGCGGTGGCGTCGTCGTCGTCGTCGTCCGTAGATACGATGGTGGGGTTTTCCAGGAATGGAGCAAAGGGTCGAGGGATGCAGCGCCTCAGGTGCATCGATCCGCTAACAGGTAATAGGATGCTCCTTTTGCCCGAGACCGAGGTGGAAGTCGTGCTCGATCCCGTCCTCGAATTTCCGTTGTTCGGTTTCCGATCCGGAGACGCGCGGTTACCCGCGATTAAGCGAGTCCGGTCGAGTCCAGTTTAGTTTAGTCGAGTCTGTTAGTCGAGTAACGTATAGTCGGGTCGGGTCCGGTAGGCGTGTCGGGTTCACGGAGACTCCGACGCGTTCCAACGGTCCAGCGGTCCAGTCAACGATTGCTCGGACAAGCGTACGACTCCGAGGATCGCAAAGGTAGTAGAGCTTGCGTACAAGCGACACTAAAGAATCTTTGCCGTGGGCCAAAACGAGACTGGCGTGTTCGGTGCATTGCGATAATACAGAAGCGTGTATCACTTATAGGGATGCAGTAAAGAAAAAAGAAAAAGAATATCGTATAAGTATAGAATCGACAACGAACAGAAAAATGGCAAAGAAAAGTATCGACGACGTTTCTCAATCTTTTCCCGCTTGCGTTCGCACTTCCGTGGGAAACGCGTGACTGCACCGCGACTAGATACGTTTCGCTGTTTAGCACCTGCTATGCCCCGATAGAATGTTCACGGTGCAGTTCCGAGGCGCCCCGCGCCCGACCGAATACCTTCTCGCGTCCGTTTCGAGAAAGAGTAATGTGCAACGTCGAGGCGTTTTTACCCGATGGCGTCGGGGTGTCGGAACTGCATCGTTTTGCGTTTCACGGACGACTTTCCCGGCTTTTCGAGGCGCCGCACAGTAGTCTAAACGGGCGATTTAGCTGGACAAAACCCAAAAAATGGAAATCCAGCAGGAAAATTTCCCGCTTCGGTAAATGAGAGGTAAGGTACCAGGTAAGATGAATTGGTTTTTCTTCTTTCACTATTGGTTTTTCCCTTTTTATCACCCCATAATAAAATATACCCCCACGAACAACTCATTTTTCAACTTCGTATTTCTTCATCGTCGTTCGACACCTCACTATTCATTAGTATATCTCGTTGTGAACATCTAGTAGTGGAAATATTTGTGGAATTTTTCATTCTATGATGGATACCAGCATGAACCAAAAGGACAAAACTCAAATAAAACTTAAATATATTGTTTATTTGCTTAAAAATGAAAGTATACTTCAAACGTATATAGCATTTAAACTTTGACAGTCTCGCAAAAAAAAGCTTTAAAAAGCTTTAGGATGGAACATGTTAGAACATCTTTATAGAAGTCTAGAGTGTCCGAAAAAATCAATTTTATTTGCACGAACTTGCACCTTTGAATTTGAGGCAGTTTTTAGTAATTCAATGTCGATATATTTCGAATCATCTCTATGATTCTCTTCTATGTAAGCCACAAATGATAAAAAGATATCAAAACATGATTGGAGTAAAACTGATATCGTATTTTTGGGCCCCTAAAATTTATGCAAATAATTTTGAAAATTTATAATTTTTTTTTAAATTTTGGAAATGATTTTTTTAAAAAAATTTTTATAGAGATTTGTGGGCCTAAAATTACGATATAACATTTATTTCAATCAGTTTTTGCTATCTTTTGTCGTTTGTGATTCATAAGCACTTACACAAAACGATCGCAGTGCGTTACCCTGTGGACAAAAATCTCAAAAAATCGAATCTCCCCCATACCTAAGGGGGTGAGCTAGAGTAAAGACGTTGACGAATTAGGAGGTGAGTTCGAGTAAAGACGCCGACCAATTAAGAGACAACAGGCGATAGTAGAATAATAATAGAATGATGCAAAAGTAGTTCTGTCAGCTTTTCGACGCAAATGCCCAATTGTCACCACGATAATTTGAACATTTCGGATAATCTGGTAAGAAAATGTTTCCAACAAAAGTTAATCGATACTCAGTCATGTATAGATCCCAATAAAAAAGTTTCACAAAATTCTTTTTTTAATAAAAAAATATGTTTATGTTAATTTTTTAAACGCCACCGAGTATTTTTTATTACATATTGTTGTAGCTGATGTCAAGACGAATTCAATGACCTACTTAACTACGGCTTTGAGTCTTAAAATAATGCTAGAATAATTTTGTCCAGCTAAATCGCCCGTTTAGACCACTGTGCGCCGCCTCGCACCTGTCAATTTTTCCCAGAGATACAAGTACGTCTGCGTGTGCTGTCCGTGCCTCGCAAGGAAACGCTTCTGTAGTCCCAGTGCTTTGACAAATGTTTTGCCGGAGCCGAGAATGACCAATCAGCTCCGCGTTCCTTTGGCGGGACGTGTGAGAGCCACGCACAGTACACGGTTCGTAACGGTCCGAAACGCGTAACGCGCGCGATCGAGTCGGATCGTCGGGACACTCACCTCGCCAGCTTACTTTGATCGGACACGTGATTGTCTGGTTTTTAATGAGATACGCGTTCAGCGACGTCAGGCTCGGGCTTTTCCGCAAAGTACCCTCGTCGTTTTTCCACACGTACGTGATCGCCGTTTGCTCGTACGATACTGTCGAGAATCGATCGGTTAATTTGGCTCGCGTCTGGTCGGTCGCCTCTGCGATGGACAACAATGGGGTGGCTAACGAGGGAGAAGTGCTAGGAGCTATCTATCGGCGGTGTATCTCGCCGATTTACTTACTGCTCTCGATCGCGAATGAACACAGTGGGTCGTCGAAGGGGAAGATGTTCAGTCTACCCTGGCAGGATAGGATGAGGTGACGCCTGAAACACCGAACGCAAAGTGGATTTCGATAAATCGTGTGGCGCGTGCTCGTGCCGCACACACTCCGCCCCCGGCGACTTGCCTCTCGAGCCGGGCTCGAGCTTTTCTGGCTCGAGTTCGAGTCGTAAAGGTACGTATCCATCTGAGAGTTTCCGTCGATAGTTGCTCTCGAGAGTACTATCAATTTCCGTGTCCATTTGAGAGATCTTCAGAAATTTTTTGCTCTCGGAGATTGATGTTTTTTTTCTTCGTTACATTCATGCAATGTACGCTTACTTATCTTCAACGAAATGGTAATTTAGGAATACAGTGGAACCTCGGTATACGACCTTAATTTGTTCCTGATGTTTGGACTTGTGCCGAATAGGACGTGTACCAAACCAACCTTTCCCATAAGAAGTAATGTAAGAATGATTAATCCGTTATCGTGTACACAAAAACTCCTATTGATATTATACCTACAGTTACTCGAATTAATATTCGGACGCTCTAAAAAAGACGATAACTTTTTTAATATTGTACTATATGATTTGAACTTTTTTGCGGGGCTAGAGCAGTTTACTACAGGATGTGAAAAAGATTTTTTTTCAAAAATAGCAATTGATCGGAATTGTAGAAAAAAAAATAAAAGTTGCATTTTAATATATTAAAAGATGTAAGAATTCTTAGATATAGGCCGAAAATCGTGAGAATCTGCAATTTTTACCATCTTTGAACATTTGTAGCTTATTGCAACTTCGACCGATTTTCACAAAAATTTTCAGAATATGTTTAATTCACACAGATCTACAAAACGTATTTTTTTAAATTTTCTATATAGGCCCACATAAAAATGTTTTAAAATGCAACTTTTACTATTTTTTCTACAAGTCCGATTAATCGCAATTTTTTGAAAAAATTTCTTTTCACATCCTATGATACAGTAATTGCTCTAGCTTCCCGAGAAAGTTCAAACCGTATAGTACAACATTAAAAAAGTTATCGTCTTTTTTAGAGCGTCCGAATATTAATTCGAGTAACTGTACATTAATGGGGTTGTAAAATCATTTAAAGACTGTTTAAACACATAAATAAAAAATGAAATTTCATTATAGATTTTTAAATTTGATAATTAAGAGATTGTGGAATGATTAAAACCATTACCCCACTTAAATTTAGAAATTGGAAAATATAAAAAAATAATAATAAAAATTTAGAAAGTATAAAATATTCTGGTCAGGTTTGATTTACGTGTTCTCTACATTATAAAAAATTAGTAAGTATCATTCTATAGGTCCTTAAATAACAAAAAAACGTCTGCATCGAAAGTTGAATAATTGTCCGGTGACTTATGAACGGGAGTGTATGTATATATATGAATACATGTATATAATGCAGAGAGGAAACTAACTAGAAGACTCTCAGCTATACGAATGGCGTTCGTAGAGCTGATAGTTAACTTACTGTTCGCTTTTCGAGAGTTTTTCGTGAAGCTCTCTGCTAGCACTCTCTATACCGTGTACACTGAGGCAGCGGGACAAGATGGAATTCCAGGGGAGGCATGGCGATGTAGCGTCGGAAAGGTGAGAGAGAACCTAATACAACTGTGTGTGGTCAGGGAAGCCTGGAATGGAGAGGGATTCCCAAAAGAATGGAGGAAAGGGAAAATAAGATCCACAAGAAAGGCAGTACAGAGGAAGTGAACAACTAAGGTGAAGTGCCCTAAGTCTGGACAGTCCAAAAGTGATACCTAAATCTGGACAATTGAATTTTCATAGTAAAATCAGTAATTAAGAGGTTAACTACTTATATTATTTATATATTCTGAGGCCTTAGCTACAAGTAGGTGTGGATATTATTTCATTGAGACATCAATTGAAATTTAAAAGTGAATTCAAAGTTCATCTGAAAACAGTATACAAAATAGTCTATTTACATACGAATCATGTGCATTTATAGTTCGAACTTTTGTTAGAAAAAAAGATATAATTTAAGCCCTCAGACAAAAAATAATTATCACGCATAATAATATTGATATTTTAAAATAAATTGGCAATCAAACTTAACGTACATAATAATTATTAATCCAAATATTAGATGTCCAAGATTAGGACTGTTTTCAAATATAAGTACTCCATACTGGGACGCGATGACAGTAGCTGTCCCACTCTAAGCTTATACGCAATGTGCTTACGCCTGAAGCCAGACACGTGTTTGTGAATAAAATCAACGCATTGTTTGCAAATTATTTAACTACATGTACGTATAATTAGTCTTCTATTAGCTTGAATAACGTATGTAGAAAATGTACTCCGGTTGTGACGTTAATAATACTTTATGTTTACATCTTAAATCTATCAGTATTACTACCTAACCTTAAAAGTTGTATTATGACAAGTTTTATTAAAACAGTAAATGAAAATAAATATATATTTGGTTAAATAATACAATACTATAATCTATGATAAGGATACTACATATTACGCAAAGCATCTTCTATTCGTCATGCGCAACAGCGCCATCAACCAACGTTTTAGGTTATGTTCGCTCGATCAACTCGTAAATTGAATTTGTCCCGGTATAGGCTTTACTTCTATCCAGGTACTAGCTTAGATTGGATTTAATATGTCCAACTATAGGTTTGAATTATTCTTGTTAATACAATTAAGATATTAACCTAAACAATGATTTTTTTATTTTAAATTACTTTACAAACTCTGAAGTGTATGTTAAAACTCTTAAGAAATTGTTTTTGTTTATTTAAAGTGATAAAATTTAAAATAGAAAAACATGCTGTCCAGGCATAGGGCACTTTACCTTACAGAGGGATCACTCTGCTAGATACGGCATATAAAGTATGGTATACGCGGGGGTGTTAAATCAGAGGATAACGGATAGTTCAGTCAATGAATGCTCATAAGGCGGGTGTAGAGAGAAATGGAAGGACACAATTTTTAACTTTGGGACTTTGTTTGGACTAGTTAGGAGGTAAACCCCTAATGTCCCCTTTTTCGGTTTTCCGCTTACATCTCGGAAACTATGCGTCCTAGCGATAAGACCATTCTATACGAACTTAAAGCTGACAAAATGTGCCACAAGATTGATTGCATTCAGTTTTTCGCTATCTCTCATAGTTTCCGAGATATCCGCGCTCAAAGTTCATTAATTGTGAAAAAGAAATTTTTGCCTCACGATTTTTTACCTTATTTGACTAGCTAACTCTTCAACACGATTAGTGAACTTTGAGCGGGGGACCTTCTATGTGCTGCCTTGCACCCCGCTCGCCTAGGAGTGGGGACTTTTAGTATATTTACCTCCTAACTAGTCCAAACAAAGAGCCAAAGTTGAACATTGTGTTCCTTCCATTTCCCTCTACAACTTTTCGTCGACTGGACTATGAACCTTCATCATTCAACCGTCCACGACCATGTCAGGAAATTGGGATTCATCATCATGCAAGAAAATTACTCAAAAATACGTCATGACTTTTCCGACAACCAATAAATACTACTACTGCTACTACCACTACCTGGTACACTGACCAATTTGACTCTCGAAAGTAACTCTCGCTAGTTTCACTCTCAGATGGACAGCGTGAACCGGTACCTCATAAGATAGTTGACCGTGCCGTTGCGGTATATCCGGAGGGCGAAGTGAACGGGTATGAGCGGATCCTTGAAGTCTCCGTGCATTATGAAGTACGTGTCCGGCAACCAGATGTCGTTGTAATGGTGGATCGCGTTCAAGAACTCGTACTGCGATCGGTTGCTGTAGCGCAGCCGCGGGTCGTACCACTGTTGTTGCAGCAGAAACTCCACCTCGTATTTCTGCGGACAGGAAACGGTCCAGATCAAGTGATCTCGATCGCGAGGACCCCACCGGCAAAGAGAGAGACAGAGAGAGAGTTTGAGAATCGTGAACTCGAATATAAATTCGATCGACGACCAAATCGAAATTGCAAAGATTCATAGGATGAACGTATTGAATGCCGACAGGGTGAAAGATTGAATTACCAAGCTGGACTCGTCCGGGGACGCCAGACTTAGCAACAGCACGCTCACGTTCACGGTCAAGGTACCTGCAACAGAATCGCGCGATTGTAAAAGCTCAGCCTCGAGATCGGTAAATGTTCGACGAGCAGGCTCGCTGGGCGGATCACGCTAATTCGACGGAGCACCATGGACGCGGATACACGTGTGTATCAGGTATCGGTACGGATAAGGAAGGTGGCGTTGTATACAGTATGTATACGGTACACTGTATCGTATAGGTACAAGCTCCCTCCGAGGGCGAGGGGAGCATCGATCGACGTCGATCAGCGTGACCGCCTCGTTCCGACGAGCGAGAGAGATCGGCCCGACGGAACGGCGATCAAACGTGTCCTTCTCTCATCTACGTTTGCGTAAGCCGATGCCGTTACCGCTGAAGCGTCGTTAGCGCCATGCTGTGCACATGCTGCGACGACAACAGTCGTGTCTGTAAATCGAGTGTCGAGCTCGGCGCTCGAGACTCGAGAGTCGGTTGCCGATCGCCGGTTTCTCAGGCTCGATTATCCGACTCTGGGAGAACGGAAACGGAAGTGGAAACGGAAACGGAAACGGAGAAGGATACGCGAGGAGAAAAGGATTTGGATGCATCGAAGGGGTGCCTTCGCGATCAGAAATTTTAGCTCTCGGTCCGCGGTTACGCAGTTCCCGTGCAACCGGACTAACGAGTCCCAATCACCGTGCTCGATCGCCAACGCATTCAACTACACAGAGAGACACGAGTAAATCGAGACACAGCGTCTAAATACGCTGGAGTGTACGGGGTGGACTGGAACACAGAGGAATACACCAGGATGAAAGGAGGCACGTCCGCGTTCCTAGGGATCGTGTGAACGGTCTCGTCGCCGCGATAGAGCATCGCGAAACCGCGTGTTCCGAGAGCGACGGAACCGGACGGGGCCGCGGTCCGAAATCGCGGTTGCTTTCTCCGGATAAAAGCAGCGGGAGAGAGAGAAGTAAAAGAATAAGACAAAAAGAACGTACACACCATCGGGAACAGCGTCGGATACGCGTTATCGAGCAGCGAAAACGACGCTGGTCCTTGGCTCGACGCCAACTTACGGTAATAACGACCGATGTATCGTTATGCCGGCAACACGAGCGTTAATCGGTCGACGCATCGGGCACGAACCTGCAGCCGTCGCCTCGGAAAGAATGTCACGTGTCGATGGATCACGGTTTTAACGTTCACTCCGCACGAAACTCCTTTTTATCTAAGCTCGCGGACGCGATAGCCTCGATGTCCCTCGCGGGATCGATCGAAGAAAGACGTAAAGGCCAGCCGTCGGCTTCGGCGGCTCGAAACGAACAATATCCGTAGGAGATACGAAGAGGTGATCGCGAAAGCAATCCGCGACGCGGTGTGTTTTGTGCCTGTCAGTGTTCGCGGCTTACGTCGTACCAAAGCCGACAAGGCGACTTAGAACGAAGGCTTGCTCGGGTCGACTCGCGCGACAACAGCCTGAACAGAATTTTGAAAAATGGTGGAACGAACGAGACGAGGAGAGCGAACACCTCTCTTTTTGTTCGCGTTCCACCGGTGTTCCGCTCGTTAAAAACGGATGTCGGAGGAGAGCGCAGCAGCCTCTCTTCCGCTTTCGGAATCGATCGACCTACAAACCCTCGTAATGAAATGCGAAAATTCGACGGGGAACCCATTCAGGATTCGATTCGAATCGCGGAGCCCGACACGACGCCCGTCTTCCGTCCTCCGATTCCGAATTCGTCGTTTCTATTTCGGTTCGGAAGGGAAAATCCATTGTGTCCTGCTCCGAAGCACTTTGGAAAAACCGAGCGCCGAAGCGTCGAGTGGCGCGCGACGAGTCAGTGGAATAAGTAAACGTTCGATGAGACGGGTCAGCGAGCGAGAGAACGAAAACGTCGAACGAACCAACGAATCAACGAACGAACGAACGAACGAACCGAAACGACGATTAAACGACTGAATGGGTCGGGTCTCGGTTCGGGTCCGGATCGGGGTCGGGTCGGGTCGGATCGGGTTTGGTCTTGGATCGCATGAGAATCGTGATAGCCTTAATTAATTTTTCTAGACGAGGTTACGAGAGATGTAAAAGCAGAAGAACGGACCGCGAAGGTGGGTGCGAAGGTGTTGGTGCGGCGTGTAGTGGTTATTGTTCTGGTTCTTGTACTGGTTCTTGGGGTCGTTAGAGGAGGTTGACGACCGGTTCGACAGGCTGGTGGCGTCACCAGGCCATCGCATTCCGCAGCAGAAATCCGCATCTGTAACACCCAACAACCCTTGCCCACGTCTCATCCTTTTTTTTGTTCATTTTGGATTTTTTGTTTGGTTTCTGTTTTCTGTTTCTCTGTATTTCTCGTTTCGTATCTCGTTTTTTGATCTTTATTTTTGTTTGTCTACCGAATTCAACACGACCGTTCGATCCTACTCTCGCGAGATCTACATTGCTCCGGTCGTTCTATCGACGACAGCAACAGCAACAACAACGACAACGACAACGACGACAACAACAATTACAACGGTTTCTCTATTTCGCTTCGTTCTCTTGTCTCTTTTCTCGTGTTTCTTTCGTTTATTGTTTTCGTTCTTTTTCTTTTGTTTTTCTCGAGTGCAAAAAATTAGCAAACAATGGAATAATCTACGATAAAACAGCAACGACAACTACGGTGTGTGGGTACTCTTGTTACGGACGGATCATTCCGTTCAACGACACTGTTACTCGTGAGATTTCAGATCGGTGTACTTATCGTTTTATTTTTTCTGCGTGTTGGGGACTTTTCCTTTGCGATCTCGTCGGACGGACGGCATTTAAACTCGGCCGTATGGTTTCGTAACTCCACAAATCGAACGCAGCGAAAGAGTGTGGCGAGAGGAAAGTGAGGATTGTAAAATTTTCGTTAGAGTCTCGTTGTTCAAGTGTGTAGATTTTCTGTGACAGCCAACAACTCTTGCCCACGACTCATCATCCTTCTTCTCGTTTCGCTTCGCTTCACTTCGCTTCGTTTCGCAATTCCCTCGCGCGTCTGCGTTCGCGTTCCCGGGTGCTACTCGCGCGACAACAGCTATGCGCATAGAGAATCATCTAGACTGGCCGGAAACAGAACAGAAACGGAACAAAAAGGAAAAGAAAACAACAGAGAGAAACAAAGAAAAAAGCAAAAAGAAGAAACAAGCGAAAATGTATTACGTGCGAGAAGCCTCGTAGACGATCATCATCTTCCTGCGACGCGACGCGTGCGAAGCAATTTCCGCAGGCGTTCGTGTCCCGTCGTAACTTGGTCTCGAATTCGATTCGGTTCCGATCGTCTCCCGGTTAACTCCGTCTCCGGTTTTCCATGGAAGATCTTTTCGACTCGGTGGCGCGTGATCGTCCTCGCGGCATTTCTCTCGCGTGAAACGACCGAAAGCGAGTGCTATTTCAAGCGGAACAAGCAATCAAGGTCTCTTTAGTCGGTCGAATTGCAGGCTATTCCGCGAGGCGAGGCGAGGCTAGGCGAGAAAGCGCGCAGAGAAGCGATATGACGCGCGGTTGTTCTCTCCGGTGCTCGAGGCTCGTCACCACCGTCCTCCTTTTGTCCCGTTCCCGCTACCGTGTGCCCGCACTCCTGCTCTCGCGCGCTCGCAAAAGCTCGCGAAAGCTCCGGCTTTCTTCGCGTTCGGTAGCGACGGAACAAACGACGCCGGGTGTTCGCTCGAGGGCGCCGTTCCGCGCCGCGGCAACTTTCCTGTCCCCCACCTCGGCCCGCTCCCCGCCGATACAAAGGGAGACCGTGCGCTTTTGTGCTCGCCCCGAGTTTCTTTCACCGGGTAAAAAAAGAAAACGTTGTCGCTCCGATAGGCAGTTTGCGAGAACGGGACTGACTGTGTCCCGGCCGAGTGTCCGACGGATTTCCCCGCACCGATTGCTAATTCGTCGTAACCGCAAAACGAAATCGAAACATCACCTCGCGTCGCGCACGTGCCCCACGTGTCAGCCTCGAACACGTGTCGCCGGATATTATTTTGGACGCGTATTTCGGCCGCTCGATTATTTGGCACCGACCACCTTTTTCACGACCCCCGCACTGCGAACGCGATAGAGCATATACATGGTATATAGTACTCCCGTTTGGCACTGGTCGCCGCTCCCCGTACTCGACCGATATTTGGGTCGACGCATACCAAACACCGAATTTCTATGCGAGCGAGTTCGATCTTCGGCGGACAACGGTCGAGTTTGAACCGTGATAGACTCGTATTATTCGTTCATCGGATCGTAACATCCGTCGCATCCCACCGAATCGATACGTTCCCACGCGATTCATCGTTCAAAATTGGCTGTATCACGGGGCGGACCCGATATTCGAACGTTTCGACTCTTTGCGCCCGACTGTCTCCACTGTGGGGACAACAGGATCAAATCTGTTGATCCCTCGGGGAGGATCTCGTACTGACTGTGAGCGATATTTCAAAATTGATTAGATGTACGCAAAAAGAAAGATTGAAAATAGCATTGGAATGGAGAAATCATACAAACGTTTCTGGAGCGCGAAGAGTCAACGAACACGGACGGATAATACAAACGTTCGACGAAGGCGCGCTTGATCCCGGGCAAAACGGTGGGTGTTGCCAATTAGCGGCGATCGCGATCTCTCGCGAAATTCCGGGCGAAGGACGCCGAGAGCAGGATGAAGAGCGCTCGAAACGGAAACGAGGCGTGCCGCGAAGCTGCTAATGCCGAAATCATCGCCTCTACGCGCCGCAGCAGCAAACTACCGGCTGCTTTCAAGCTTTCCTCTCCGCAAAGTCGAGAGAGGAGTCTCTCCTCTCTCTCCTCACCGGTCTGTGCTCTCTGCTCGTGGAGGGAGCAGGCGCGCGCGAGTGGCCGAGAACCGTTTCTATTGCCCTTCGTGGAATCGGTCTGCAAAGTCGATCGGGCCCCTCTCGATCGTCCCGTGAAACGATCGAGGGACGAGGGGATCAACGGAGAAAGCTAACCAGCTCCGCGTCGAGCGGCTTGGTACGCGCGTGCCCCGCCTTTTATCGTGCTTTCCGCGTCACGATTCCGTCCGAGCGTTTCGCGTCTCGAGTGGAAAAAGAAAATTCTGTCCTCGACCCGTTTCCGACCATCTATAAATATTACCGTTCCAAGAACGAATCGAGCGGAGGAGCAAAGGACGCGGAACGCGATGCTAATCGCGAATTTTCCTATCGAACGAGCTTGCCTCGCGCGGCGCGGCGTCTATCCTCGCGAGCAACCGTCTGTTGCTCGGCTCGCCGAAACCACGGGTCGCCCGTTCCCTTTTCCATTTTCGACGACGACGACGAGGCGAACGCGAAACAGGAAGCGCGTCGCGAATTGTGCGAGCCGAACCCGGCCTGATTTCCGGCGCTGCGCCACGCCGGAGGCTCGTTTCGCGAACAGCCGAACGGACCTGGGTTCGGTAGATCGATGACTAATTGCCAAGCGTATTTGCATTCGAATAAATCCAGGCCACGCGTAATCGATTCGCGTCCCGGAAATTTCTATGAAGCGTGACGCGAGCACGTTCTCGCGACCCGCGACGTTCGCGAGCCACTAGACTCCGCTGGTCCACAAGGGTCGTTTTCTTCCCGGCCGTTCCTGTTCCCCCCTCGTTCGCCGCCTCGGGGCGAAACGCGCGGTTTCATTTCGGCCGGAGCGAATAATTGGTAAGCTCGTTAGCTCGAGTCGAAATTAATCGCGAGTGTAACGAGCAAATCTCGCCCGTCCCGCGTTCGAGAGGAAATCGATTCGCGCCGGATGTACCTGGCTACTAGCCGCCTTCTTCGGGCGTTGGCGAGGGCTCAACCTCCAGGCCCGACGATGAATTTTTGAGATCGCGCACCGTCTGTTCGCGTCCCGATGCAAATGCCGGGGAGAAAAAGTTCCCGTACCCCTCCCTCGGGCGACTCGAGAATCTCGAGAAGAAATCCGCCCGGCCCGGCGCAGCGTGTCTAGAAATTTATCACCGCCGCTTGGAATTGAATTCCCGAGCGAGCGTCGCGTCGCCGCTCCGGTAAACAGCTGCCGGCAACGAGGGCTTCGAACAACTCAGTGATGCAGAACCGGCATTGGTCGGACGCGAACTCGGACTCGGTCTGCCACTCGCTCGGTTCGCATAGCATTCGCTTCTTGGTTCGCTTCGGAAACATCTCGAACGACGGTCGATTCGAATCGACGCGACGCGATCGCTCCTCCGGTTTGAAGGTGGGATCTCCTAACTGCGTCTGGACGCAGCGGTTTGCGATCCATACTCCATTCGTCGTGCTGAAATGAAACGGTTCTGGGAGAAGCTCAAAGTCCAAGAATCTGCTGTTACAACGTGATGTACAGGGTGTAAAAAAAGTAATGGTCATCCGTCCTAGGGGTGAATCTACACCTCTGGATCGGTGGACATTTGTAAGAGAAACTTGGCGCAAAATTGTTTATAACACAGAAAATTAGTGTTAAAGTTTTTTTTTGCATCAACGCATTCTACTCATCGAGAAGAGGAAAAGTTTGGAAGGAGCCATATGTCACAAACAAATAGTTATTGAGATATAAGCTGTCAAAGTTTTTGCAAAATTTGATTGTGTGGAATTATACGTATAGACAAAAGCCTACTACTACAGTCCACACGTCCGTGTCGATGAGACAGAAGATGATCGTGTGCGTGCCGCGAGACAGACGAAATTTAAAGGCGCATTCGTCGTTAGGCTCCTTTAAATTTCGTCTGTCTCGCGGCACGCACACGATCATCTTCTGTCTCATCGACACGGACGTGTGGACTGTAGTAGTAGGCTTTTGTCTATACGTATAATTCCACACAATCAAATTTTACAGAAACTTTAACAGCTTATAGCTCAATAACTATTTGTTTGTGACATATGGCTCCTTCCAAACTTTTCCTCTTCTCGATGAGTAGAATGCGTTGATGCAAAAAAAAACTTTAACACTAATTTTCTGTGTTATAAACAATTTTGCGGCAAGTTTCTCTTACAAATGTCCACCGATCCAGAGGTGTAGATTCACCCCTAGGACGGATGACCATTACTTTTTTTACACCCTGTACAGACTGCGGATGTTTCTGCAATTTTCAATTTTTGTAGGCTTTTGGGAAATTGGGATCATGTAGAACGTTATTTTCGGTAGTAGTCGTCTACAAAGATCTGAAATAAATATAAAATCGTACTAAATTTTGTGGAATATTATTTTCCAGCAATTTTAAAAAATTTTTCGAAGCCATAATTGCATGAAGATCCGCAGTCTAGTGATGTATAATATAATAGTATGCTTCTTTACGTTTTCGATCGTATATTGTTGTAAACGAAATTAATAATGATTTTGGCGCACTGGTTCGATCAAGTATTAAAGATACACACTATTTGCAAATTTTCACAAACTCCCTATTTCAACGTAAACTAATGTGACATTAGTTTAAATCCATATAAACTGAAAAGGTTTTCTTGCAACAATTATTGTTTTACAGACGCAATTCTTTAAAGATTTCTTGAAAATGATCTAAATAAAGATCGAAACGTTGAAATAGGGATTCAAATTTTAGGGTTATGTTTGCGGCGCACAGGTTCGATCATATAATACACAAAGCCGCAAACATAACCCTAAAATTTGAATTGAAAAATGATCGATCGAAAAATAATTTCTTCGTTGAAATAGGGAGTTTGTGAAAATTTGCAAATAGTGTGTATCTTTAATACTTGATCGAACCAGTGCGCCAAAATCATTGTTAATTTCGTTTATAATAGTATGCGTCACGAAATGACGATCAGTAGCCGAAATGACGTGTTCGACGGAAGAGTTGATTTAAGCAGGACATACCTGGTATTGTACATTATACATTACATTGTAACAGCAGATACGACACCGCAACAGTTCTTGGACTTCGAGCTTTTTTCAGAACTGTTTTATTTCAACACTCTCCCTAAAGGGGCCTATTCACGATCATGCATGTAGCGCAGCAATTATCGTGTTCACTTGACACATAATTTGAGCAAACGTTCAGTTTTTCACTCCGTAGGGATGAGAGTCGTCTGACAATATTTGTGCAACACTGCCATTCGCAGTACAAATCGTTGCGCACAAAATATTAGGAAATTCTGATTTTACACAACAGGTTGCGCAATTAGTCAATTACTGTCATTCGCGATCAATCATGTCGCGCAACATGATTGATCGTGAATAGGCCCCTTAAAACTCAACATCCAAAAATTTACCGCTTCCGCAGTTCCTAGATTTTTCCCAAATCGTTTTACTTGTAGCAGTAAAGCCGACACTCCTTGGCATTCTTTGATTTGAGCTTTATTTCAACACGTCGTACAGTGTGTCAAATGGCCATTTCAACTGGACAAAATTATTCAAATAAACAAAAACTAACTGTGCCAATATAATCTAAAATAACCATGTATTAAAACCCTTGAATATTAAAACTTAAAATTCTTTTGTTGAATGTTTACAGAGCGTGTAAACTTCACTTTAACCCTTCGCTGCATAGTGTATCATATCTGACACAGTTAACAAATCTGGTATATGGTAAACTAAGAATGTGTTTTCTTACTATTCTACACATTTTATCTCATTTGATAAAATGTTGTTTTAATTTTTTAAAATATTTTTCCTTTAAATGAAACACAAAAACTGACCTTCTTTCAATTTTTTCATCCCAATTAAAAAAATCACGCAGTGAAGAGTTAAAGACGGACGGTTAATCTATAAATGAATGGGCAGAAATATTTAAGTATTATTATTAAAAATTTTATTTAAAAATTTACTAAGGAGTATTTAAATTTCCCATATATGATGGATGTAGCATCTCAAACTATGTATTTTAACTTTAGTAATTCCAAACTATCGATAACTTTTCTCTATTTTTGTAAATAAAATGTCAAAGATGGTACTTATTTTTCCACAGATACTTCCATGTTGCTCCTCTTCGTTAATGAATTAGTATATGCCCCACATCGCCCCACGCGATGATTTTTACATATTACAGAGTAGAGATTCTCCAGTTTATTTTAATACCAAAATTGACTTGCGAAACGTTACAAAACTAATTTTTACGATGTAGTTCCGTCGTTTAACGTTCACGCTCGTGACAATCACAGCCCGGGCGTGATTATTTTAAAATCGTATCGTTTCACCTTTTTTTAAAAATATTTACTGTCTGTTATTTATTTTTATTTTGCTGTAAACCCAAAGTAAAATATTAGGTCGTACCATAAATACGTTTAGATATATACTATTTACATTCTTTTTATAAGTTATTAGTTTTATAGAACAGTGAAATGATAGTGCTGCATGTAAATTGACCAGAAGTGGCTTCTTATTTATCACAGACATTGTACAGGGTGGCCCACATAACTCTGAACAGCTCAATATCTCCGTTACTTTTCGTTGTACAAAAGAACTTCGTAGGACAATGTTACACTGTTTGAAGGGCCACATATAACGGTGTAAGGGAAAAAAAATTTCAAGGTCATTTTTATGAGATTTCAAGGTTATCGATGTTTTTTTAAATGGAATGAGATATTTTTTAATACATCAATCGATGCAGCTGGACATTCTTTATAAAAAAGTACTAACCTATGTATGTCGAAAAGTTAGTAGTTCAGGAGATATTTCAATTTAAATAACTCCAAAATACCATTACTGTCGTACTAAGGCGTTACACAAGTAAGTAAACACTAACGCCTTAGTACGACAGTAATGGTATTTTGGAGTTATTTAAATTGAAATATCTCCTGAACTACTAACTTTTCGACATACATAGGTTAGTACTTTTTTATAAAGAATGTCCAGCTGCATCGATTGATATATTAAAAAATACCTCATTCCATTTAAAAAAACATCGATAACCTTGAAATCTCATAAAAATGACCTTGAAATTTTTTTTCCCTTACACCGTTATATGTGGACCTTCAAACAGTGTAACTTTGTCCTACGAAGTTTTTTTGTACAACGAAAAGTAACGGAGATATTGAGCTGTTCAGAGTTATGTGGGCCACCCTGTATATTAGTAATAAGTCATAAACAAATTCTGATAATTAGAATATGCTAATACATGCAACCGAACGTTACTATTTAATACTTTGATTTTGATCCCTGTTATATTTTTTGTATTATTCATATTTTTATGTTATTATACCTCTATTAAAATAATAAACTTTAATATACTAAACCAAAGGTTAATTCTTTCCCGTTAGAATATGTCTGAATCTCCAAAAAATCAATTAATAAATTATATTTACATTGTCTGTGTCCATAATTGAAGATGACATCTTTGATAATATCCACTATTTGTTAACTCATTCTGTACTACATAGATCCATTATTAACTTTGTTGTTTTATATTTATCTATAAATAACTTAAAATATATTATTCAATTAACAAAAACCAACTAACTGTAATCAAAAGTTAATAATTATTCATATTTTATACAACTGTAAACATATGAATTGGTAAATATAAACAAATAGGCGATTTAGAATTTTGTCCAGCTAAAATGGCCATTTGACACACTGTGCGTCGGCTGGACGCAAACAGATGCCTGCGTTCAGACTAGATGCAAGGGGCCCCGGATCGCAACACGCTGCATTCAGACGCGCTTGGAACGTCCCACCTTAAGTCCGTCGCCAATTTAACAGCACCGCACACGGAGAATGCCAGTGCAACGTCAACGTGTTCATTGAAAACGGATTTGAGAAGGAAGAAAGAGGAGTGTCGATGCTGTGCTGTTACGGACAGGTGAACGCACCCACATTTGAACTGTACGTATACATTTAATAATGCAAACGCGTCGACGTTGGTTTGGTGTCGTCGATGTGCGGTGTTGTTAAGTGGGCGACAGCCTTTAGAATCCCACGCACCAAACGATATCATCCCCTCTTTGTGGACGACCAAGGAACCGCGAGAATCCTCAAGCCGCTCGTTAGTTTCTCGTTCCAGTCTATCCGTGAAAGGTGCGGTGATACTGGACGCAGTTCTCGATTGCACGCGACGCGTACAAATCGTCCGTCTTGTCTCGATGCGATTTATCCCGAACCGTTCTTGCGACGAACAATTCGGCCGGACAGCTCTCGATCGCATTCTGACAAACGAGGAATTGTGCCTGTCGTCGCGTCGATCGATGCATGTGTCTGAATGCAATCGAGCCGTCTAGTCGGGTCGCGAGAACGGCTCGACTCATTATGCCCGGCGGTGCACAGCTAGGCTGCTCACAATTTGTGCCTTTTTCCTATAAATTACAGGGTCTGTCCGGAAAGTAATGCGACCACATTTTTTTTTAAATCTATTGAACATATGGGTAGAAACCTTCAAATTTCTTCAAAGTAGGATCCTTGGGCGTCGACACATTTTTTCCAGCGAAATTTCCATGCTTCGTATGCTTCCTGGAAGGCGTTTTTTGGAACAGCCTCGACGAGCACTTCCAACCAAAACTTTTTCGTAGATTACGGGGAAAACAGCAAACGGTACTTCTTAGTTGGATCACAACACTTCCTCAACCCCCGTACAGTCCTGACTTGTCTCCCGCCGACTTCTTCTTGTTTCCAAAAATTAAAAATATGATAAAAGAATGCCATTTTGAAAGCGTGGAACGCGTCAAAGAGGCTGTGACGAGGGTACTACGAGAGGTTCCAAAAAACGCCTTCCAGGGAGCATACGAAGCATGGAAATTTCGCTGGAAAAAATGTGTCGACGCCCAAGGATCCTACTTTGAAGAAATTTAAAGGTTTGTGTACCCATATGTTTAATAGATTAAAAAAAAATGTGGTCGTGTTACTTTCCGGACAGATGATGTATTTCGTATGTATGTAATCCAGTAGGTTTGTACCCGGGGCGTCTGCAGATCGAAGTTTCGATCCTGTAGGATCAATGGTTCAGGAGTTATGCTTGCTTAAAGTTGTGCATTTTTCAGTGTTGTTGACAGATACGGGCGCCGCCATATTGGTTTGTAGTGACGATCGCGATTCTCTTACCGAGCAGAACCGCTAGATGGCAGCACGGGCACGCGTTAATGCTGATAATCTCAAAAGGGTATTGCGATTGTTGTTTGAATTTTGGATGACAATGTTGCGACGATGTTGCGTTTAACTGGTTTGGGTTAAGTCTGAGTTAGGTTTCTGTAAATATTTTCCACGATATTTCTTCTCAAATATTTTCCCAGATATTTTCTCTATGTTAATGATTTTTTTTTTATTAATAAGCTTTAGGACGATATTACCGTGTGACCGTGCTGCCACCTAGCGGTTCTGCTCGGTAACCGGCTCGCGATCGCCACTACAAACCAATATGGCGGCGCCTTACCTGTCAAAAGCACTGCAGATTTCTCAACTTTAAGCAAGCATAACTTCTGAACCATTGATCCTACAGGATCGAAGCTTCGATCTGCAGCAGCCCCGGGTACAAATCTACTGGATACATACCAAATATATCATATTTTACAGGAGAAAGGCACAAATTTTGAGTCCGGTAAAGTAAAGTTTACTCCACAGCTATGTTTCTCGTCATAGTTCGTCTAATATTCAGCGTATCTTTGTCGCGTAACATAAGTAGTCCGCGAATTTTTGTGCGAAATCAAAATTATCCTCAATAATTACAAGAGACAGGAGTCACGACCAGTACGTGTCGCGCGATATCAAAAATCGCAATCGGTATCCCCGCATACTGAGATGAAACAGTTTGGTACGTTGGAGCTTTAACCCTTTGTCGGTCGTATACGATTCACAGTAAAATCTCGATATATGTACAAGAGATGTGGTACAAGTTTTATAAGAAAAATCAGACAAGCCGAGAAAGTTTTGAGATAGTCTTCTTAAACCGTTCTGTTCTATGTTCGACGCTAGTCCGGGGAATTGTGTCGGTACACGACACAACAGTTATTTCGCTGGAGAAGTTTTCACATATATCGAGGTCATTACCGTACCGCGGAAAATATACGTACATTGTAACGTCGCTTCCGCCTTTGCTAGCGCCAGAACTACCTGAGTCGATGAGTCGAAATCACTTGCTCCTGATTTGTTCTTTCAGAATTATTAAAATTATGAGTATGTTTTTCTGAGAAATTTCTTTTTATATTGCCAGAACGAGAGTTTTTTATCTTCAAGAAAATGATAATTAAAGAAAACAAAATTCTCAAAGGAGCTATAGCTCTCGATTCAACCGTTCTCTTAAAAAGCGATTTTAAAGATTCGCTAACTATTTTATTCCATAGGTCTACATAGTGTCTTAAAATGGTATAAACGTGGAAAATAGAAAATTAATTTTTTTTATTTGACGCGTCATTTTCGAGAAAATTCTCCGTCACGTTCGCGTGCCTAGCGTTCTTCAGAAGTAGTATGAGTCGGCCACGAACAGACGCCTCAGACGGCTCCTATTCAATAGCACGCGTGTTTGCCGAATTATCAAACTAAAATTTCTCTGAAAGAAAGAGACAAATGAAACATCCCCTCCACGTTTAACGAAACTTTAGAGACGTTTTCTAAGAGAACGGTTGACATGAGACACATGGTTCCTGCGAGACGTTTGTTCGTTGTGACGAGTAAGGTGAAGTGCCCTATGCCTGGACAGTATGTTTTTCTAAACATGTTTAAATAAACAAAAACAATTTCTTAAAAGTTTTAACATACAGTTCAGAGTTTGTAAAGTAATTTAAAATAAAAAAATCATTGTTTAGGTTAATATCTTAATTGTATTAACACGAATAATTCAAACCTATAGTTGGACATATTAAATCCAATCTAAGCTAGTACCTGGACAGAAGTAAAACCTATATCGGGACAAATTCAATTTACGAGTTGATCGAGCGAACATAACCTAAAACGTTGGTTGGTGGCGCTGTTGCACATGACGAATAGAAGATGCTTTGCGTAATATGTAGTATTCTTATCATAGATTATAGTATTGTATTATTTAATCAAATATATATTTATTTTCATTTACTGTTTTAATAAAACTTGTCATAATACAACTTTTAAGGTTAGATAGTAATACTGATAGATTTAAGATGTAAACATAAAGTATTATTAACGTCACAACCGGAGTACATTTTCTACATACGTTATTCAAGCTAATAGAAGACTAATTATACGTACATGTAGTTAAATAATTTGCAAACAATGCGTTGATTTTATTCACAAACACGTGTCCGGCTTCAGGCGTAAGCACATTGCGTATAACCTTAGAGTGGGACAGCTACTGTCATCGCGTCCCAGTATGGAGTACTTATATTTGAAAGCAGTCCTAATCTTGGACATCTAATATTTGGATTAATAATTATTATGTACGTTAAGTTTGATTGCCAATTTATTTTAAAATATCAATATTATTATGCGTGATAATTATGTTTTGTCTGAGGGCTTAAATTATATCTTTTTTTCTAACAAAAGTTCGAACTATAAATGCACATGATTCGTATGTAAATAGACTATTTTGTATACTGTTTTCAGATGAACTTTGAATTCATTTTTAAATTTCAATTGATGTCTCAATGAAATAATATTCACACCTACTTGTAGCTGAGGCCTCAGAATATATAATATAATTATTTAATCTCTTAATTACTGATTTTACTATGAAAATTCAATTGTCCAGATTTAGGTATTACTTTTGGACTGTCCAGACTTAGGGCACTTCACCTTATTATACGATGAAATAAAAAACAATTTTGACATTGGCATTCAATAGTCAATTTCGCGGTCTATGTTTGTAACGGATCTGCACCGATCCAGAGGGGCAGAATCACGCTATAGTGGTCACGACATATAATTTTGAAAATTTAAATGAATGCAATTTGGTCATTACCATAGGGCAAGGTATGCAAATTGCGTTTAGTGCTCGGTAGTTCTCGTGCTAGAACGGTGCATAGAGTTCAGTCTGGCTGGACGGAGGACCGCAAAGGGTTAAGGCGCGAAGGATAACGTTTCCTAGCCACAGGATCCCCCCTCCCACTGGTCCGTTCGCTCTCGTTTTCGTTCTCGTGCTGATTTAGCGTGATCGGGGTCGACTTTCTATATATAGAGAGAGATACCCTTTTGACGAGGGGTGAGCAGTGAGCTGTGGTTGTGTGGTGCTGTGTGGTGGTAGCGGTGCCGGTGATGTTCGAGGTGCTCTGGATGGTCGGGGTGATTGGGTACGAGGTAGTCGGGGGTGTAGTCGTCTTGACGGGTGTGGGGCGGGGGCCTCAGTGTACCTTGGACCGGGGGCAGAAGCCGCTTGTCGTAGCGGGTCGACTGCAGCAGGTTGTCCAGGATCTCCTTGTCCGACTTGCCCTCCTCGAAGCTGCAACACAACCCACTGTAGCTAGCCCCGGAGCCATCGGATCCTCCGCGTTCTCTCTCTCCGCGTCCTCCTCCCCCACCTTTCTTTCCCTTGCCCCTTGTCCCTGTCTCTCCGTTTCCCCGGGTTCTTTTTTGCTCTCCCATTCTCTAGGCTTTCCCTTGGTTTTCTCTCGGTTTCTCTCGACTCTCGCGAGAGGTCCGCGTCGCGCCGGGGGCACCTCGACCCTCGTTCCGTCTCTCGATTTTCCTCGAGGCGCAACCCAGTGCGACGCGACCCTGCCTGCTTTCACAGTCCACACGGTGCTCACAGTTGCCTGGCACTTGCCAGTGCTCACCGTGCACTGCGCGCCGTGTGCCGCGATCGCGAGATCCACTGGTCCTAGTTATATATCCAAGGAGAGGAAGAACAAACTCAAACAAACTACGGATTACGTCCGGAGAACGTCCGTACACAGCTCTCTACGCGCGCTATATATCGAACAGCTTTTTCTACCTTCGAGCGTCGCAACGTCGCGCCCGAAGTAACACTCTATGCGATAATACGTCTGGTTGCTACGTCACGATCTCGTGGCTACACCATAACCGCTATAATATAATATGTATATGTATAGATGTATAATATCCAAACTCGTCTACTCGAGCTACACGTGAAACAGAAGTGATGCAGCGGGACGTGGGCCGATCGAAATCTCCCGTCCCATTCTCGATCGGATCCCACGAGATCCGAACGAGTACCTCCGATCGACCGTCGTCGTCCCGATTCGTATCGAGACAAAGACTCCCGCATAGATCCCAAACACGTGGAACAAATGGTAAATCGAAGCGACATTAACGGCGATTCTCTATTCCAGTGATGAACAACCCGCGGACTGCTGTGGCCCAAAAGTGGAAAAGGCAACGAACGCAATATTGAACACTTTATCGCGTCGCCGCGCCAGCTACAATTCCAGTCTGCGTTTACGCTACGGTTTGGTGGCTTTAGATTCCAATTCGCTTGTAATTGATCCGCCATGTCCTCGCGTAACTGTCCTTGCAAATTATTCAATTTTAAAGAACGTTTAAGGGGCCTGTCCACGATCAAGAATTATCCGCAACAATGCCTATTGCGCTACATGATTGATCGTGAATGATAGTGATCGACTAATTGCACAACCTGTTGTGTAAAATCAGAATTTCCTGATATTTTCTGCACAACAAACGGGCTGCGATGTGTACCGTGCATGGCAGTGTTGCACAAATATTGTCGGACAAGTCTCATCACTAGTGTAAAACTGAACGATTGCTCAAATTATGTGTCAACGATTAATACAATTTGAATTTGCGTAACATCATGCTGCACAATAATTGTTGCGCGACATGCTTGATCGTGAATGGGCCCCTTTACTTTCATAATGTCTCTTAATACAGGGCCGTCGAGGTAAATCTGGAATATTTTCCATGAAGTCAACAAAGTAGTTACAAATACAACAGCTCGCAGGACAGTTATTCACTAAGAAACCACTGATCAGTGAACAACTAGCATTTGTTCAACCGTAAACCGAGAATACGGCCGAAGAGCGGCAATAGTCGAATCGCTTCATCCTCGGAAATAATTGCGTGGTTTGACAATAAAGAAATGGTAGTGTATGCTCTAGCTATGAAGTTCAGGGAGTCCAAGAAACAAAAGGAGTTCCAACAGGACTCTGCTCCACCTCACAAGGCAAGAAAGACGCAGGCCTGGCTTTACGATAATGGACAAGAACAGGCGTGGTTTGTGAGATCAAGACAGGGATTCGGGCGTAATACGCACAGTAGGTCCCCGAATACCCCCTTCTGGGGTGTGCATAATAGCATTCTCCCCCTCACTTTAAAAAAAAACTAGAGGGTTATTGTTGCTCGCTCGCTTCGCTCGCTCGCGAGTAGGGTTGTTTTTGTGACTCTCCAAGAGTCACACAAAGAACTTCGCGATTCGTTACTCCTTCGCCAACATCGCCAACATAATTTTTTTTTGTACTTTCATCGATATTCTCCCAAAATGTATTCTCGGGAGTAGAGATGATAAATTCACTCTTGCATTGGGATAATTTTCGATTATTCCAAGCGGTAACATTAGCATTAGTTTAAAAAAAGAAAAAAAATTTTTTTTAAATCTAAAAAAAAATTAAGAAAAAAATTTTTTATGTAATTGCGTTTGTTTCTTTGGTGGAAAATTTCCGTCCTCCCTTATAAATTGCATTGTAGAATCAACTCCTTTCGAAAAAAACTAAAAATCTAAAAAACTACTTGACCAATATGGACCAAAATCTAATCAGCTCTAAGTTACGACGGGGCACATCGATTGCATCATTCATCATTCTGATCGCGTTGTTACTTTTTCAGAAAACGTTAACGAAAAATTTGATACCATCTATGGTATGTTTCTAAACAGACGTACGCACACACACACACACACACACACACACACACACACACACAAAAACATTTTGATAAAAATAATCTAAAATGACTCCAATGACCATGAAACGTGAAGATCTGCAAATAAATCGATTTTCGATTTTCGGGGTCATTACATTAACTTCCCTATAAAATCGGGAAGTTAAAAAAAGGCCTGGCTTTACGAAAACCTATACTTGGCTCCAGATAAGAAGGTACTTGTTTCGCGCATTACGTTGCGCGTCAGTCTTGTTGTGAAGTCTCTAGACCACCCACTACGTCATGAATATGCATATACCAGGTGACAAAATATTTGTAATTGTATAACCCCTTTCAAACCGATTTGACGTTTGTACGCTTTCTTTTAATTAAACTATATTGCACAATATGAACAATATTAATCTCTCAATATTTCTGTAAATACTTCGAACACACGGTATTGTCTCAATGGTCACGTGGTCGGCGGAGTACGACCAGGGAATTAGCCAATGAACGAATACCTTCTTATCTGGAGCGAAGTATAAGTCATCACTATTTATGCAAAATAAAAATTGTCTTTATACAGGGAGGTCCGTTTAAATACGAACACCTAAATATCTCTTCAGATTATTGTGATGCCAAAAATATTTGTTACGTAATGTGCATGGTGTCAATGGACCAAATATGTGGCAAGAATATTTTTTCCGAAGGTCATTTTTTGCGGAGTTATGAAGGTCATCGATGTTTTTTGATACATAACTACATTTTTATTTTATTGCATCGTGTAACTAATCGAAAAATACATTCAGATATTTATAAAAACATGACCTTGAAATGACCTTGATCTTCGAAAATTGGCGTTCCTTTGCGCGGTCCAGCTCTTTAGGCTATTGTGATGCAAAAAATATTTGTTACGTAATGTGCATGGTGTCAATGGATCAAATATGTGGTAAGAATATTTTTCTCCGAAGATCATTTTTTTCGGAGTTATGAAGGTCATCGATGTTTTTTGATAGATAACTACATTTTTATTTTATTGCATCGTGTAACTGATCGAAAAATACATTCACATATGTGTACTAACATGATCTTGACCTTGATCTGAAGGTAAAACTTTAATTTTTGAAGATCAAGGTCATTTCAAGGTCATGTTGTTACACATATTTGAATGTATTTTTCGATCAGTTACACGATGCAATAAAATAAAAATGTAGTTATGCATCAAAAAACATCGATGACCTTCATAACTCCGAAAAAAATCATCTTCGGAAAAAAATATTCTTGCCACATATTTGGTCCATTGACACCATGCACATTACGTAACAAATATTTTTTGCATCACAATAACCCGAAGAGATATTTTAGGTGTTCGCATTTGAACGGACCTCCCTGTATATTGTATGTACAACGTAGGAGCCAAATAGAAATGTAATATTTCCTGTAATGATATTAAATCCTTTTAATCTGTCCACTGCTTTAAATTGCACACACTCATTTTTGCTTCACTGGTTCCCCGACTGGAGCGTCGGAGCAAAGGTAAATGCGAAGCCACATATAACACGAAAGATTCCCTACGAGCGTCCATTATGGAAGTGATGATAAATATGAACAAAGAGGAGATGAAGCGAGCCTGCAATTGATTCAGGTCCAGACTTCAGAAGGTCGTAGCAGCTGATGGAGACTACATCGAGTAATTCAATTGTAAATATCATTTACTACTGTCATGTCGTGCCAAATAGGGACGGAATATATTGATATTTTCCTCGAATTTGAATCGTTTTTCTCTAAGTAATGACTTTTCCGGATTTACCACGACGACCCTGTATTGTGTTTCTTCAACACAAATATTTTTTCAGTGCACATCGAACGAACAGCGCTTTCGCTTATACAAGTATAAAAATAATCGCATGTCCAACTATCGATAAACTGCCGATGTTCATTTTCAATTTTGCGTTTTCCAGAATCCGAGCTCACGGCAAAATACGAAAATACTCGATCGTCATACGAAGAGTTTGTTTTTCGACGCAGTTCAGCGAAGCCTATCGAATACTAGAAAAAACAGCCGGGAAGTACACAACAACAATGTATCGGAAATCGTGGACGATGGCCTGCGGGCCGCCGGTTGCTCATCACTGCTCTATTCCATGCATAGAAATTTACTCGCAGCCACTGGATTCCGTAGGTCCCGAGTAGTTTTCTCATCTAAATACTTCGTAATCGTGTGTTCTCGCAAGCTGGAAAAAAGTCACCTGCGACGGCACAGGGGCAGGGGAGCAGCCATGTTTACGTGGTCCCAATGTTTAGACTTTCACGGCACACAGTACGCGTGACCGGTGTAGCCAATATTTTGCTAGAACCGAGAATACGTGTCACTCGGAGCGTGCCCTTCCGGCATGCCTACCAAATGACTTTTTTTCAACTTCCACAGGACCGTGCGGTAGATTTTCTCGGTATGATGCAAAACTTTCTTTGAAATAACCTTCGATTGTCATTTAAAACGGTACGATAAATGATAAATCGTATACATCAATTTCGGAGTAACATAGACCAATATACAGGGTGTTTCAAAATTCCTTCATCATCCGGAAATGGAAGGTTCTCGAGATCATTTGAAGCGAAATTGTCCTATGCAACAATGGCGTCCGCGGCTTTTTTTAGGAGTTACTAACGAAGAACACGGACCAATCACAGCGCGGCTACAGCGGATTGATTCTGGCTCGGCCACTCTAAGCTAAGGAACCAATCGCCGAGTCGGACTCCGTTCGCTGTAGCCGCGAACGGCTCTAATTGGTCCGTGTTTTTCGTTAATAACTCATAAACGAAGCCGCGGACGCCATTTTTGCAAAGGAAAATGTCGCTTCCGATGATCTCAGGAACCTCCCATTTCCGGATGTTGAAGGAATTTTCAGACGCCTTGTATAAAAGCGTTGCGTAAAGATTTTTAATTATTGAATGGTTTAAATTGTATTTTGCATGATAGAACGGCACACGGTCCTGAACTTCCAATGATACAACTATCCTCGCTGTAATGTCGCTCCCTCGATATCCTATCGCAAGCAAGAAACTCGTCTACGTTAATGTCGCGATCTCAGCTTCTCGATTCGACGGAGAACAAATCGGGGAAAGAAAGAGAGGGGAGTGGGGGAAGAGAGTGAGAGAGAACGATTTTTTCCCTCCGATTTCAAGAGAGAGAGAGAGAGAGAGAGAACGCGCGAAATCGGAGCAGGAAGCTCGAATCGAGAAGGTAAGAAGAAGACAAGTCGCTTATGTTAAAACTGAATAACGATCGTGTTCGATAATACGTACATGTCCTCGGCACGCACGAGGGTGACAAGAGTGAGGGCAAGTGTGAGGATACAGAGGATGGTGAAGATGAGGGAGCTTGCGAGGGAGGTGAGAGACAGCGAGAGGACGGACGAGAGGCGGCCGCCACCACCCGCACACCGCCCAAGCGCCACCCAACCCATTCTATGTCATCTGAAACAGAAAGCACGTTTTCCGTTATTAGCATTGTACGTTGCACGAGCTTCTCTTCGTCTCGCGACTGCCGAATCAGTCGTTGAAACGGCTCCGTTTGCCATTCATGCCAGTCAAATCAACAACCCTCGATCTGCGTGCATAATATCGACGGAGCTCTCGCGATTAGTACAGCAAATCCTCTATAGTCGCAAAGGCCTCGGGGAGGTTCGTTTGCAAAGTTTTTTGACGGACACTATTTTTTGGGGGCTTCAAAGACCAAGCCGAACGTAGAAAAAGACAGCGCGTGTAAAGAGAGACCGCGCGCAGCCGACACTCCGCGTCTCTTTCTTTCATCGTCGATTAAACCGCTAAATGCAGTTTAAATTGTATCGTGTTTGGTATTATTTTATTCAGAAAAATGCCACAAATAGGCTGCTCTTTACCGGACTTAAAATTTGTGTCTTTGTCCTATAAATTATGATGTATTTGGTATGTAATCCAGTAGATTTGTACCCGGGGCGCCTGCAGATCGAAGTTTCGATCCTGTAGGATCAATGGTTCAGGAATTATGGTTACTTAAAGATAAGAATTATTCAGTGTTTTCGACAGGTAAGGGCGCCGCCATATTGGTTTGTAGTGACGATCGCGATCCTCTTACCGAGCAGAACCGCTAGATGGCAGCACGGGCACGCGTTAATGCTGATAATATACAAGGTGTCCCAAAAGTCGTGACAGTCCCGGAAATGGGAGGTTCCTGAGACCATTTGAAGCGACATTTTCGTTTGCAAAAATGTTATCCGCGGCTTTGTTTAGGAGTTATTAACGAAAAACACGGACCAATCAGAGTGCGACCTAGACGCGAGTTGGCACAGTCGGCCCGGCGCGCCAACTGTCGATTGGCCGACTATGCCAACTCGCGTCTTGTGTAACGTTTTACTACGACAGTAATGGTGTTTTACAGTTATTTAAATTGAAATATCTCGTGAACTACTAACTTTTCGACATACGTAGGTTAGTAGTTTTTTGTAACGAATGTCCAGCTGCATCGATTGATGTATTAAAAAATACCTCATTCCATTTAAAAAAATATCGATGACCTTGAAATCTTGTAAAAAATGACCTTGAAAATTTTTTCCCTTACAACGTTACATGTGGTCCTTCAAACAGTGTAATTTTGTCCTAAGAAGTTTTTTTGTACAACGAACAGTAACGGAGATATTTAGGTGTTCTGTTTCTTCGGACACACCCTGTATAGGGTGAGCTTTCAATTTTCAAAGACTACTTCTGGATTTTCGTATGCGTGGACGGGCCGGCCGCGTCGAGACAGGCCTACGTTGCCACGGAGCGTGCAAGAATACAAAAAAAATTCAATACAGTATTAGCGATAGTTTTTTGCAAATATCTCGAAAACTAAAAGCGACCCCCTACATTGCAAAAGGAAAAAGTTGTTCAAAATGTGTTGCTGTATAACATATTAAAATTTCATTAAAATCGGAGGACGCAGACCTGTTCGCAATAATTACCATTTCTTCTTTTAATTATCTTATTAACCACCATCCGTCCTTCGTGTCAATTTGATACAGTTTTTCCCGAAATAAATTATACTATTCTGTCATTTGTAGGTAAATGTACTCGAAACTTCGTGACCTTTATTTTTTTAATGCGAAGCATATAACCGAGATATCTAATATGTAAATGTTTCTTTTTTTATTTTAAGCATTTCAGATCTCAACTGAGATCTATTTCTGCTGCACTGAGGTAAATTACAGTACACATATACATAATCATACATACACAGTCTACATTAAATCAAATTAAATTCGTAGCTTACAGTTTTTTATGAAATTGAAAATGAGAAAACAAGCTGTAATGTTGGGCAACTAATATTTCTAAGCTTAAGGGTAATTGAAGTTTAATTTTACGCAGTACATGTAATCGTTAACTCATCAATTTGAATAAGAAAACATCGAAAAATAACTGTTTACCTTGTTCTTTCATACAAACAGATTCAGATCGTGAAATGAGGGACGGATGAAGGTTAAGCTTGAACTTCCACACTGGCGTTGTTAAATCTTTTCGATATGCTCGCTGCTTTAAGGGGGATCTATACCCTCGGATTTTGGGGTATTTATCAATGTTATCAACCTCTGTGCAGAAAAAAAGTTTGGTAACATTGATAAACACGCAACTGCATAATGAACACGAGATGGAGTTGCTTGCTATTTCCATATTCTATCCATCTCGTCGCGAATGCCGTTATACAGGGCAGGTCGCACTAATATTAGTGCCACCGATGAGAATATGTACCTCGTCTGTGTCAGTTTTGCTATGATTCCACATTGACAGCAGTGCAGCAGTGAAATGTTGCACAATATCGCAGCACTGATTGACAGTCCTTCTGACTAGGCACCATCTCGTGTAAACTAACTAAAATGAAATTGGCTCTAGATTGGCTCTACATCAGAGATAACCTCTGTCTTCATGAACGTAATATGGGGAAATCTCTGCTAATGTGAATGAAATCACGCGCGGCGATTTTTTGTCCTTATACGAGCATATTTTGAGCTACACAAAGGCTCATTTGATAGAGGAAGGTTCATCACGGCGCGCTCTGCTCATCATATCAGTCAGAAAAATCTCTTTGAGACAGGAAAATACATTGAAATCTGCGGTTATTTTTCTAGATTTTTTCTTTACTTTGGGCACTCATATTATTAGATATAAACATAATCTCGTTAAATCAATAGCAGAGCGCGCCGGATTTAACCTTCCTCTATAGAATGAGTCCTCACCCAGTCCAAAATCCGCTCAAATAAGGACAAAAAATCGCCGCGCGTAAACCCATGTTTCGACCCAAAATCTAGTAAGATTCTAGTTCCTTTCTAGTAACTTCATTGGGTATAGATCCCCCTTAAATTGAACGTAGCCATTTCGATCATAAATGCACAAGACCGCAATCTAGTTATCGCATTAAATCTGGATTAATCTTCGAGTCTGGATTGAAACAGTTCAAGATTTGCTGAAAGTTTTCCATTGATTTTCTTAGGTCGGCACCAGTAGTCTACGTGTGGAGTCGAAATTCCGGATAATGTCCGTTTATGCCGGCTTCGAGGACTCTCGATCATCGATCGAGATTACACGGTTCGTTACCTTTCGTCTCCTATTACGAGGCAGAAATTTTTCCGAGGTGGTGGACGAGCGAGCATTCGCCGATCTAAACGGCCCATTAAACGCGTCACGGGGATCAGCGTAACCTCGTCGGGCGGACGAAGGGCGAAGCGCCGCGCCGCGCGTTTTCAGCGAATTAAAGTAAATCCGTTTAATCGGGTATCGGCCGAAGAAATTGAATTTGCAGCCGCGCGCCGTACCTGCGAGAAAACTTGCTCTCCCCACCGCTACGATAGGGCGGCTCTCAATTCTCAAAGAGCGGAACGACCCGCCTCGGAATCCCGGTGTCTATTGCCTATATTCGTATTTAGGGCAGGCGCTCGGGGAGCCGGCTAAATGCCGACGCGTCGCTAATTCCTCGGATTTCGGTTTCCGAGCATTTAGAATCCCGGGGGGGTGGCACTTTTCCCGAGGACGTCGAAGAATTCCAGCCGGGAACCCAATATCCCGACTTAATCTCTCCGGAGATCACCGTGACTTAAAAGCCTTAATCCCTCGCGCCTCGTGCTTCCCGTCACGCTGTTCTGCGCGATACAGCGTCGCGACGACAACCGATCGCGGTATTCCCAAGCCGTGATACGTCGCACAGTGCAGTATGGTCTGGAAACCCGCTTTTTGTGGCCAAAAGTATTTTAGCGTTATTTTAAAGTTAAAAGTTATAATATGTAGGTCGTTGAATTCGTTTCGACACCAGCAATGATATTATAAAGTCAGAAATATATATTAACATTTAAAAAATTGACGTGATTCCAATATTTATAAAAAAAAATTTTTTTTAATTTTTGTATATTGAAGTTTATAGATATGTAAATACTGATCAACTTTTGTTGGGAACATTTTTTCGGTAGATCGTAGAAAATGTCTTAAAAATGGCGTTGACAGTACTATTCTGCCGCAGGAATACCGGTGACTATTTATTAAAATCGATGTACAACTAAAACGGGCAGACCCGGTCAGTTGAAACTTTATACACTACAGGGTGTCCCAAAATTCGTGAACTTACCGAAAGGGGATGGTTCCTGAGACCATTTCAAGCGACATTTTCCTTTGCAAAAATGTTATCCGCGGCTTTGTTTAGGAGTTATTAACGAAAAACACGGACCAATCAGAGCGTGGCCCGGCGCGCCAACTGTCTATTGGCCGACTGTGGCAACTCGCGTCTAGGTCGCGCTCAGATTGGTCCGTGTTTTTCGTTAATAACTCCTAAACAAAGCCGCAGATAACATTTTTGTAAAAGAAAATGTCGCTTGAAATGGTCTCAGGAACCACCCCCTTCCGGGAAGTTCACGAATTTTGGAACACCCTGTATATTCAGAGTCTACAGTTTCTTATGCAAAAGGTTCTATGCTGCCCGAACTGAGCCGTTTTTTTAAACGTTTAAAACCTTTCTCAAAGTCTACATTGTTTAATCTTGTCACTATTTGTTTTATGGATAAAAAGATGCTAACAACTGTATTACACACCTGAAATACACCTGCTGACACGTGTGAAAATATCTTTTAAACTTGTATTTTGATAATCTATGATGACTATTTTAAACGTTTTATTTAATCAATATTTTACGGAGTTTGTCTTCAAAATGTTATATCTCATCACAAAATAATCTGAAATGAATAATAATTTGGATTTGGAAGCTTTGAAGGGTTCTTACTCTGTTACAAACAAAAATTTTTTAATATCTTAACCTTGCAAAAATTGACTTTTGGCCACCAAAAACGGGCTTCCATGCAGTGCAGTGGTTCGAAACCGTGACGACACGAACTGAAGTCGAATTTTCGACGACGTTAAAATTGTTTGAAGTCTTAATCAGGGAACATAACTGTTATAACCAAACAGAAAAAAAGTCATGGAATAACAAGTATTTCATCGACGAAAATCGTATTGGTTACAAATAAGGATTATAAGTAACCGAAAATTTGTTCTCTTGTTGGTAAATGTTATCGTTGAGAGAAATTCATTTCGATCACTTATAACAGTTGTCGATGGGAGAAATTTATTTGGATCGATCATATAACAGTTATCGATGGGAGAAGTTTATTTCTATTCGCCATACAGACCAAGATTTTTCTTAAAAGAAGTCAGTAACAGCACGTTCTGAATTTTGAACAGCTAGAACAGCGATCGGCCACACTGTGGGTCGGTTCACTCCGTTCCAACTGCTCTTGCGACGATGATCGTGATTACGATTTCCGATTTTCGCTGATTCCAGAGGCAAAAACTGCCGAGCACCGACGCAAAGACGCCGAGGACCGCTTTCTTTCGTGGTTCTTTTTGGTCGGTTCGCAGCGTCGTCCCTAATTGCCTCGAATCCCATCAGCTCGGCTCGCGCGATCCGGTAACCTCGATTTCAAGCGTCTAGCAAACGGGAAACTAGCCTTTTCCCGCGTCAAATTGGCAATCGGTGTGTCTTCGAGCTCTGCGGCTTCTAATCCAATATGGGTCTCGAGCCCGCGCAAAGAAGCGACGTTCAATCGTCCCCGATAATTAATCGATCGTCGTTCCTCGTCCGGGACGCGACGCGGTTTTGTTGGCGGCGCGCGAGCTTCAAAAGTTTGCGCCTCGGCTGCGTCAAATTGCAAATCGGCTCTCCGGAGGATCGAGAACCATTCGTAACGTTCGCCTCCCTCGTCTCGAATATCGAGGCTCCCACGAGTCCCGCGTGGTTCCAACTCGAAACGATAACGCCGCAAACTAATTTCTGCTTAGCACGGACGCTCCGCTAACCGTTTCGCAAACCTTAGCCACTAGAACGGACGGTCGATCGTGCCTCTGCACAGGAGTTGCTCCGACCGAGAGGCAGAAATTAAACGATCGCTCGGTGCAGCTGCCGTCGCACAGTTAGGAGTTTCGCCGAAATCCTGACCGGAATTAAACAAGAATTTCTTCTTTATTTCAAAGACTTACGCATTGCATTTCGTACAGGAATGATTCGATCGTGATTTCTCACTAATGCCAGTTTTTTCTAAAGCAAGTTCAGCCCTTAGAAGTCGCAGTAAGGTTATTTTAAAATCGTAAAATCGTAGCGCAAGGGAAAAAATCGATGACATAAAAAGGTGTCTGCTGTTTAAGGAGAGGATGTACCATCGGATTACCATTTTTCTCGCGTTTTTCAACACTTTTATGCGGTGCAAATTTCATTTCAAACGAAGTCGTAAAATGTCATAGCTCGCAAAGAACAAAACGTTATTAAATGTACTCTAAATGATAAAATATTGGCTTTCATATTCCCTTGAGAAAACGAAATGACTTTCCGAACGACCTAACATATCAGTTTCATACTCATAAAATGAACAAAATCATATAAGGTGAAGTGCCCTATGCCTGGACAGCATGTTTTTCTATTTTAAATTTTATCACTTTAAATAAACAAAAACAATTTCTTAAGAGTTTTAACATAGAGTTCAGAGTTTGCAAAGTAATTTAAAATAAAAAAATCATTGTTTAGGTTAATATCTTAATTGTATTAACAAGAATAATTCAAACCTACAGTTGGACATATTACATCCAATCTAAGCTAGTACCTGGACAGAAGTAAAGCCTATATCGGGACAAATTCAATTTACGAATTGATTGAGCGAACATAACCTAAAACGTTGGTTGGTGGCGCTGTTGCGCATGACGAATAGAAGATGCTTTGCGTAATATGTAGTATTCTTATCATAGATTATAGTATTGTATTATTTAACCAAATATATATTTATTTTCATTTACTGTTGTAATAAAACTTGTCATAATACAACTTTTAAGGTTAGATAGTAATACTGATAGATTTAAGATGTAAACATAAAGTATTATTAACGTCACAACCGGAATACATTTTCTACATACGTTATTCAAGCTAATAGAAGACTAATTATACGTACATGTAGTTAAATAATTTGCAAACAATGCGTTGATTTTATTCACAAACACGTGTCCGGCTTCAGGCGTAAGCACATTGCGTATAAGCTTAGAGTGGGACAGCTACTGTCATCGCGTCCCAGTATGGAGTACTTATATTTGAAAACAGTCCTAATCTTGGACATCTAATATTTGGATTAATAATTATTATGTACGTTAAGTTTGATTGCCAATTTATTTTAAAATATCAATATTATTATGCGTGATAATTATGTTTTGTCTGAGGGCTTAAATTATATCTTTTTTTCTAACAAAAGTTCGAACTATAAATGTACATGATTCGCATGTAAATAGACTATTTTGTATACTGTTTTCAGATGAACTTTGAATTCATTTTTAAATTTTAATTGATGTCTTAATGAAATAATATCCACACCTACTTGTAGCTAAGGCCTCAGAATATATAATATAATTATTTAATCTCTTAATTACTGATTTTACTATGAAAATTCAATTATCCAGACTTAGATATCACTTTTGGACTGTCCAGACTTAGGGAACTTCACCTTACAATGGAATGATTCTAGGTCGGAAGAAATGTGTAATTTTCAAGTTAAAATAGCTCCGACTGCCAAGTGTTGAAATCGAACAGTTTTCGCGAATGGCGGCATTCGAAAACAATATCGGTGAACGGTTTGGTTGATTCGGCGGCGGGAATAAAAATGTGAAAGCTGTCGCGGCATCGATCGGTGCCGAGCCTTCCTTTTTTATTTGTTTTCCGTATCGGGAAATGTATTCGGGTATTCGGGCTGTCAACGCATCGTCCCGAACGCGTTAATTCGACGCGGTACGGCGCGTGAGAGAGGCCCTGGGGAAAGCAGCATCGGAAAACGAATCGGCCGAGGGAAAAACTGTTTCCGTCGAGGTGCGGAATAGTTTATCGAGTTGCTCCGTGGAAGACGTAGCCGTGGGCGTTGTCGCAACTCGCAGCTCGCATCTCGCATCTCTTTTGACTCTTAGGCGCTATCGGCCTTTTCAAGTCGGGCTCGAGGCGGTTTTACAAGTGGCACGCGTGTTTTCTCCTCGGAAAGGCTGGATCTTGTTGCGTCACGCGGCGACCCATTGGAAATCAACCAGTTGCGCTTCTCGAGTCGCATCGAATCGATACGGACGTTTCCACGGTGTATATTCTTTTATATGCGGGCAGAGAGCGAAAGGGACGTCGTCAAAGGAATCGCACGGAACGGTCGGAGTTCCGCGTTACCCCGTTACACGGTGACCCATTGAAACCGTGCCAGGTTGTTCGATCGAGTCGGATCGACGCGACGCGACGCCTCGCGTCGAAGGGGGCTCGTTTCATTCTAGCGCGCGCGAGGGACGACGCGGCACGGCGCGGCGGATAGCGCGATTTCCAATTTCGTCGTGCGGCGAACCGTGCGGCATCGAATCTGCGGATTCCGAAACACGAGTACAGGGGAGAGATACTCGCGTGGCGTCGTCTTGATGGCTCCTCGAAACCGAATCCCTTGCCGCGGGGCCGTTTCCAATTTTCCTCGTAATCGCGAGGAACCGAGTTAATCCCGGGAGCGATGGTCGACGGCTTAGAGGGTAATCTTCGTCGAAAAAGCCCGGTAACAATCGGGTTACCGGTGGCGCGGCGATCCATTTAAGAACGGGGCGGTTGCCACGCCACCGACGACAACGATACTCTTTCGTCTAACTATAGGCCGACGCTTATTAATCGGTTTCCCAGGTACGTGTACGGTCTATAGGCTGGCCCGCTTCTCGATATCGAGCGGCTTATTTCTCGCGGGAAATGCTCGATATATATCTAGCCGGGGCGCACGGCGCGGCGGAACTGCTCGTCGAAGAGGATCTCCGCCCCTCGCCGCCCATCTCGCCTCGAATCCTCCTCGGATCCTCGTCGGACGGGTCCTCGTCGCGGAACCTTGGGACCACGACCGCGGGATCGACCTCCGCCAGAAGAGATCTCGACGCGCGCGCGAGATCCTCGACCATTCTCGCCGGCGAATCTCTTCGCGATCCTCGAGAGAAGATGGGAGCGAGAAAACGATTGGGCGAAGCTGGTCGCGGGCCGCGCTGGACGGACGGTCGCTCGTCGGGCGGGTAGCTACGAGTAAACGAGTACGTTACCGCCAACCGTACAGCTGATGCTCGTTCGATCAATACGGGGCGTTGCGGCACGGAACGCTATAGAGTATGTCACGTGGTTTAGCCTGTCCCATTCTGAGTCCGCGGCTCCTTTCCACGGTGCGCTCTCTGCCTCCCTCTCCTTCTCGCGGTCCTCTCTCTCTCTATTTCCTCTTTCCTTATCTCTTCTCCTCCCTTCTCCTCTTCGTTCTCTCCGACAGGATACTTTTCGCCGTCCGATGCTCTCCTCTCACGGCCAAAGTACCCTCCTCCCAGGCATTCTTCTTCCGTTTCAAAGGCGCTTTATTGTCCGGTATTTCTTCCTCTGGGCTCTCTCGCGAATTCGTCCTTGGTCCGTGCGAACGCTAAAAAAAATCAACACCGATCGACGCAGCGGCGCTCGATGGCCCTGTGTGTCCCTTACGGTCCGCAGCCGCTTCGACGAGCAGCCGCCCCCTTTGTACCTTCGCGCGCGTTCGATGGACTTTAACACCGCATCGCTTTGAAACTCGGAACGCCCTGCCGTCCAGCGACGCGACGCGACGCCGGGAACCCCCCGCCGATCGACCGAAAATTTCAACTCCGGCCCTTTTGGGAACGACGAGACGGTATCTAGCACGGCAGACACCGAGACGCCACGCCGCTTCCCTCTCTCTCCTTTCCGGAACGAGCTTCTCGTCGATCTGGCACGGACACGTAATATTTTCGGATTTCTACGGAAACGCTCGCTCAATCTACGTAATTAAGGATCGAGAGCCGGAACAAGGTCCTTTGCCTCTACGGCGAGAACGCGCGCAAACAACGCCGGCCCCTTATCGGACGCTTTGTCCGGTTCTCCTCTGTCGTCCGACAAAATTGCGCCAATTCGTTTATCGATCCTTCTCTCTTCTCTCTCTCTCCATGTCGTCCTTTCATTGTGCCGCGTCTCGAGAGGATGGACCGGAGACGAGAGAACGTCGGTAGCGGCGTCGACATCGCCGTTGGCGTCGTCGGTTTCGCGGGGCAGAACGTAACTCGCCGGAGAATTTATATCCGGAGGACTTTCGCCGATCCGGCTTCAACACGGAATCCCCTATTTCGCCCGGCCCCAAGGAAGTCGATAACATCACGCAAAGGTGAAGGTGCTGAATTAACTAGCTAGGTTAAGGACGAGATTTTAGCCCCGCGAAACCGGGTCACCGCGTCGTCGGTTTCGCCGTGAACCACTTAATCGGTTCTGTTTCTTCGATTGCTCGCGCGCTCCTCCTCGAGACGAGCGCGACTCGCCCAGCCGCGCCGAAACCAGCCGCGATGTCTCCTTGCGAGGCTTCCCGAGAGGAAAACTTTCAAATTTCCATCGACGCGCATTCGGCGATCCTGTTAGGCGACTTTCCACCCCGCGCCGGTCTAACTTGTTTCGACAACCTCCCGCCAAAGTATACTCGCTTAATCCTCGAGCAACTCGTCGATATCGACGCGCGAACGTCGCGGAACCAGCGCGATCCGCATCCGAGAACAAAGTTACCGTCGACTCGTGCCGCGAATTGGCCGAGCAACGGCCGCGTCCACGGAGAAGAAACGCGGGCGAACCGTGATAAAGAGTTCCCAAGTTTTTCGCTGCTCGACGGTTCCTCCCCGATCGTACGACCGTCGACGTCCCTTGTTATCGCGGTTTACGTTTTTCCACGGAGCTGCGAATCGCCCCGACGTACTTTCCAAGTTTCTCGGCTGCGATCGAAGCGAGGTCGATCCGCGCGACTCCTTCCCAGTGGAGTAGCTCGACTACGGCCAGACCGCCGCATACCCCGACGGAGACTTTTGGGAATTTTCCGAGGCAGCGGCGTGATCGATGATGCACCAGTGGCATATAGCAAACGGGAAGAATTAATCGGCACGCGTGAAAGATAAACCGACGACGGAATCGAGCGAGGACGTCGAGGCGAGGAGAAGCGAACAGAACGGGGCAGTTATTTAGCGACCGGCTAATAATGGATCGGGGGATGGGGTTCACGGTTCGTCAGACATCAAAGCGCCGCGCGGCACTCTCTTTGCATGAAACAACCCGATTTTCATGGGTCGCCTCTGTCAAAGAGCACCTTTAAGCTTCAATTTACCCGGGCAGCGAATACCTTATCGGAGGGATTTTTACCCGAAGGGCGCGACGAGGTTTAGGGCTACACGCCGATGCTCCCGTTTAAGATTCGGCCGATCCGAGATTCTGCGGCGAGCCGCGGCCCTTTCGCCAGATTAGCAAGCCAAGGGGAAACGTCAAAGAGGCCGCGCCGCCTCCCCTCTCTCTCTTTCTCTCTTATTCGGCGTTTCTCGTCAGAATCGCTGGAGCTGGAGGAAGAAATCTCGAGGATACAGGGAGAGGGCCGATATCCGAATGAGTGTTTCAGCTCACGTTTCTCGCGCGCGGTTCGGATCCCGAGTCGGGAAGCAACTTTTGTTCTCCGGCCTTCCTCCGATCCACCGATATACCGATCCCTCCGATCCTCCGGCTTCTTCTTCCTTCCGGTGCGCTCGCGATCACGTCCGCGCGCCCGAGCAAATTTAAATTTAAAACGAAACAAAGCCGTGGCCGGAATGCTTTAATACGGAGCGGAGCAGTGCGATGACATAAACCGCGCGGGCACCGATCGAGGGTTGCTTCTTCCTTGAATTTTGTTGAATTCTGTCGTAACCGGGAGAGAGGGAGAAACGAGACGAGTTTACCTTAACGTGAGATATTTGGCTGGTCGCAATGGACGAGGCAGGCTGTTGCTGTTCGTTGTGCAGGTTTTTACTTCAACTTTCGGGGACTCTCATCTTCCTCGCGTTGCCGCCACTTCTCGTCCACTTTCGCGAGCCGGAAAGCACCCCTTCAGCGGCTCATGCTCGTGCTCGTGCCCGTGCTCTCAACGTTCGCCGATCCGAACTGCCATCTGAAAAGCATACGTCCCGGATCAGATTTTTGGATTACATGTACACGTGTATACACAACTATCACCGAAATCCCCGGCGCACAATTTCAGCCCGGGGACTTCCGATAATCGTGCACGCGTCGCAACGAAAATTGCGATCGGAATTGCAATTACGCCTCGAGCGCGCGATAAACCAACGCTGGACGCGACTACGGTGCTAGTTGGCTGGAACGGCCCGCCAGTAAAAATTCTCGGATCGCAGCGTTTCCTGTTCTTAGACTATTTGATGGCCGGGGAACGACGCAATGTTTCGTAACGAGGTAATAATGTTTCGATTTTTACTGTCCGCGAGCACACGGAGAGTGTCCCGGTGTGAGTGGCGCGGCCAGAAACAAGGTCACGCTTCCATGAAAAATCGACTAAAAATGCAGAATACCAGTTGAAAGTTGTTGAAACACGCGCGCTTCATGATGTATCTCCTACGCGCGGACGAAAGATCCGACAGCGTATTTTACCACGTTTTTATTAGCTCGCTTTCTTGTTTGTTTGTCTGTTTGTTTTTACATTACACCTTGACAGGCACCCTAACTGTTATAACCAAAAAGAAAAAAAGTCATGGAATAACAAGTATCTCATCGACTAAAATCGTATTGGTTGCAAATAAGGATTATAAGTAACCTAACATTTTTTTCTCTCGTTGGTAAATGTTATCGTTGAGAGAAATTCTTGAGGATAGAACGAATAAATGATTACACCCACTTGCGAACAACACACTAGTATTTTATATATATGCGCATATATGTACTTTTTAACAAACGAATAGTTTAACGTAACATAATATGTACAAAGCAATGCGACGCGACAGACAAGCTGTTTACAGTTCGAGAGGGCACAGAAGAAGGAGAGAGCTCTTCGTTATCCGCTGTATTTGTAATTGTGGTGTCTGTTTATATTATGCGCCATCCATCAGACAACCTGTCAATCATTATCCTGGATTCTATGACAACCAGGCTGGTAAGACAGTTTTCTCCTGTTACGGATATCACTTTGAATTTGGGCATTGATTTTCCTAACAGAAATTCATTTCGATCGCTCATAACAGTTATCGATGGGAGAAGTTTATTTCGGGCGCTTGTAACAGTTATCGTCGAGGGAAATTCATTTCGATCACTTATAACAGTTATCAGTGAGAGAAATTTATTTGGATCGATCATAGTAGTTATCGATGGGAGAAGTTTATTTCGGGCGCTTGTAATAGTTGTCGATGAGAGGAATTTATTTCGATCGTTCGTAAGTTTGAATTATTTAGCCATTCATGCATCTCTTTAAAAATTAAATAACGTTCTTTTAAGCTAATTTTTACAAACGCTTTTTTCAGTATTGCTAGAGGTATTTCTAAGCTAACGAACTTGGCCGTATTTTGTTTGATATCACAACTTTTTACGGCCATAAGAACTTGGCTCCTGTGTACAGCATGTTTTTGTTGGGATTTCATCAATTTTTGTTCAATCGAAGATTAACACTCTGCCGGCGACGTCCGGATCCGTTTGCCCCCCGCCGCTATAGACGATGCTCGGTGCAGTTTCTTTTGTTTACGTTAGAGCGATTGTTTTTTGTCATCAGTATTTGTTGCGACTTCGACGCTAATAGAACGTATACTTACGTATATGTTATGCTGCTATGTTCTATCCTACGTACCTATTTCGTAATGTTTTTTTTCAATACAACCCCCTTAAGGTGTAAAATTTCAAACTTTGATAATTATTCCTTTGAGTGTTTGTTATGGTGGACCTACGTACCAAATTTTAAGCTTGTAGGTCAATGGGAAGTACCCAAAAGGTTTTGATGATCAGTCAGTCAGTCAGTCAGTGACAAATTTAACGATTTTTAAGGTCCTATATCTCGGAACCTACTAATGTTGGAAGATTAATGTTTTGTCAATATTGAGACATGATAGCATTTAACAAGTGTACGAAATTACATCTCTCCATCTGCCTCCAGTGCCGAGTTATAAGCCTCTAAAAAACGGCTAAGTTGTTTCGTGTATAAGGAGGTAGTGCGAGAACTTGGCTGGTGCACTACCGTGCACCTAGATAAACACGGGAGGCTATATTTCTGATTTTCCCAGTAATCTAATAATATTTTCGTCTATACCGATACGTTTTTTCCGATAGTTTTCAATTTCAACGTATGCCTTACTAATTTTGAGACAACTCATATTGTCCAATTCATGGAGGACGAATTCTTGAGGACTAATCCACTACCATTGCTCTTACAGAACTTTGCAAGGAGATCCATGTACGAGTGGAACAGAGTCGTCTGTGAACAAAGACAGTCAACAAACAGATTTTATGTTGTTCTTATGGTCTGTTGATTCGTCTTGTTGTACGAGACCTTCACAATGAATTTCACAGGCCTGCTCCATCCGAAAAAGACTACACAACTCAACTAGAGGGCTATTGTTGCTCGCTCGCTTCGCTCGCTCGCGAGTAGGGTTGCTTTTGCTCGCTCGTTTCGCGAGCTCGCGGGTAGGACTGCTCTTGCGAGAGGGTTAGTGATACGCATGGCTAGTAGGGCCTACTGCTATTAATGTTTTTTATTTGGTGTGTGACTCTCCAAGAGTCACACAAAGAACATCTTTTTTTTTTGTACTTTCATCGATATTCTCCCAAAATGTATTCTTGGGAGTAGAGATGATTAACCCACTCTTGCATTGGAATAACTTTCGATTATTCCAAGCGGTAACAATAGCATCAGTTAAAAAAAAAAAATTTTTTTTAATCTAAAAAAAATTAAGAAAAAAATTTTTTATGTAATTGCGTTTGGTTCTTTGGTGGAAAATTTTCATCCTCCCTTCTAAATTGCATTGTAGAATCAACTCTTTTCGAAAAAAACTAAAAATCTAAAAAACTACTTGACCAATATGGACCAAAATCTAATCAGCTCTAGGTTACGACGGGGCACATCGATTGCATCATTCATCATTCTGATCGCGTTGTTACTTTTTCAGAAAACGTTAACGAAAAATATGATAACATACAAACGGCCATACGCACACACACACATACAGACATTTTTATAAAAATAGTCTAAAATGACTCCAATGACCATGAAACGTTAAGATCTGCTAAAAAATCGATTTTCGATTTTCGGGGTAATTACAATAACTTCCCTATAAAATCGGGAAGTTAATAATTAAATAAGCAACCGAAATAAATTTTCTCATCAATAATTATTATTAACAAGTGAAAAGAAATTCGATCATCGATAACTGTTATGAGCAATCAAAATCAATTTCTCTCATCGATAATTGTTATGAGCGATCGAAAGGAACTTCTCACATTGATAACTGTTATGAGCAATTGATAACTGTTATGAGCAATCGATGACAGCTATGAGCAATCGATAACTGTTATTGAGGAGGATCCAATTTTGTGGACACTCATAACTGTTATTTGTAACCAAAAAGTATAAAAATCGATATTTTTTAATCATTTTGTCCTTCGAATTTTTTTCTTTATACTTTGTGTACACTATCTTAAATTCCAATATTAATCAACTTTTTATTAATGATTTTTATCGTAGAAAATTTTAGAATAACTGTTATTTTTGGTCCCTGCACCTTAACCCTTTGCACTCGAATGGTGACTGGTATCATTATTTGAAACAGGTTTTAAATTATTATATTCTTCTGTACTCTATAAATTGCTAAAAATTCGTGTACCATCATGTGTAGAAAAGCTCTTTTCTCGATTGGAAAATACATCTTGATTTCAGAATTAAAATTGCTTCGAGTCCAAAGGGTTAAATGTGTTATCATGCGCCAACAGGAGATATATCGGCTAACACGTCTGTTCGTGACTGACAGTTTCTACTTGTCCTAGAGTACCTATATCACCACGGAACGATCTTATTCTACGTGTTTGACCTATTTTTCGCGGCGAACGATCCCGTTCGCGATCGTAGTAGAACTACCGGGACACGGAGAGTAAAATCGTCGGTCGTTACGAGGAGCTGGAATTCCGTGTAGCCGAGAACTCTTGTTGCGGTAGTCTTGGTTCGATTTCGAGGGATCGCGACGCCAAGTCTCGCCCGTTCCTCGGAATTGCCAGTGACCGAGCGTTGCGTCGCGTCGCGTCAGGGTGTTGCCAGGAACCTAACGGCGTTCAACCTTGGCCCCGTGGCCCGATTCGCGAACGTTTCGCGCTAAGCCCCGCCGGCTAGCCCGTCCATTCGCCGCGTCTTCGAAACCGAATCAACCCGACTGTCGAAATGAGTCCTCGTCGCTCGTCGCATTTCCTTCCCATCGGCTTCCGGCCCGCGGTTTGGCGACAATAGCAATTACCGTTGCCGGAGCTGCGCAACTTCCTTCCGCGGCTTCCGCGTTCTTCCCGGGACTCGAACAATACACGGGAATTTCGCCGGCGGGAAAAAGCCTCGTCGGAAAAATCTCCAAAGTTCTTTCATTACAGGAAATCGTCGAAACTTTTCCGAAACCCCATCGAAAGGCCTGGTTACGAACTTTTTCCTCTGTGCCGGACGCAGATGGCGAACCGTTGTCGGTCAATCGATGTGGGAACAGCGGGAACCGGACCGAACCGAGGGAATCCGAAGACACCGAGAGCGCGATAATCCGACTTTCGCCGAAACTCTACGTCCCGTCGGAGCTCGTTTCCCACGACGAAAATCCGTCGTCTCTCGTTTCGAAAACACCCGAGGCAAATTTTCCCGAGAGCCAATGCAGGATGTAGCGTGAGAGAGAGAGAGAGAGGCGATCTGTTGTTGAAAAGCTCGAGCAAGCGGGAACCGTGTAGCCGACGTTCGACGGCAGCAATGGCGTCGACGTTGGCGTCGGCAACGAGCCGACGTCGTGTCAGGAGCACGTGAATATTAAACGATGAACAACAGAGTCACGAAACACCGCGGTGCATTAATGTCGGCCTAACGTGTTCGCGTAGGAAACGGGTCGCGTGCGTCGCGACCATATGCGTTGACGTTGATACGAATACGACGCTGAAGAAGGTAGACGGTTCACGGCTGATCGGAAACGATCGAACGTTCCGATGATTCCGCGTTCTCTCTTTCCGTTTCCGTATCGACGAATCCCGCGACAAGCGACGCGGCGCAAAGTAGTTCGAGGCTGTGTTTCTTTTTTCAGCATTGCGATGTTTCCACGCGAGTTTTCCGGCAACGAAACGAGAACGATCTATAGACCGGCCCCTTGACTTACATAGGAACGCGCGTACGGGGAATTCATTTCCCTGGAAACGATTAACCTCGCGAAGCTCGCGAGCGCGCGACACGACGCGCGTCGTGCCACGGACGAACGGGCTGACGGCGATCGTCGACCATACTCTCGATGGAAAGGATCAGTCTCTCATGGTTGCACTTGAAATTTGCGCGCTGCACCTCGTGATTGTTTCAGCATTTATTTGAGACAAGTCTCATGATTTCATGTTCTTCTACATCGTGGTTGCCGCACATGTGTCACGTTACGTGTGAATTAATACCTAGGAAGTAATTGAACCGTGAAAGGTACGCCTATAATGTATTTAAAATGGCCAATGTTTTGAAGCTGTGAAGGGTGATGTACATAAAATTGATGTGCATCAAATATTGATGTATATAAAGATTGATATACATAATAATATTGATGTGTATAAAATTTATGTACATAAAGATTGATATACATAAAAATATTGATGTATATAAAGATTGATATACATAAAAATATTGATGTGCATAAAAATTGATGTACATAATGATTGATATACATAATAATATTGATGTGTATAAAAATTGATGTACATAAAGATTGATATACAGGGTGGGGCGCCACATTTTGCCACCTCAAATATCTTTGTTGTTGTTAAAGATACGTCAAATGTCTGAAGGACAAAGTTGAATGGTAAAATGGGGCTTATACAATACCAAAAAAATTTTTGTTTTTATGTAATTTTTTTTAGAGATATGAAGGTGACCGTCATTTTTTTAAATGGAATGATGTATTTTTTAATACATCAATCGATGCAGCTGGACATTCGTTATAAAAAGGTACTAACCTATGTATGTCGAAAAGTTAGTAGTTCAGGAGATATTTCAATTTAAATAACTCTAAAATACCATTACTGTCGTACTAAGACGTTAGTGTTTACTTACCTGTGTAACATCTTAGCACAACAGTAATGGTATTTTAGAGTTATTTAAATTGAAATATCTCCTGAACTACTAACTTTTCGACACACATACGTACTTTTTTATAACGAATGTCCAGCTGCATCAATTGATGTATTAAAAAATACCTCATTCCATTAAAAAAAACGAAGGTCACCTTCATATCTCTAAAAAAAATTATATAAAAACAAAAATTTTTTTGGTATCGTATAAGCCCCATTTTACCATTCAACATTGTCCTTCAGACATTTGACGTATCATTAACAACAACAAAGATATTTGAGGTGGCAAAATGTGGCGCCCCACCCTGTATATGTATAAAAATATTGATGTACATAAAGATTGATATACATAAATATACTGATGCGTATAAAAATTGATGTACATAATGGTTGATATATATATATAATAATATTGATGTGTATAAAAATGAATGTACATAAAGATTAATATACATAAAAATATTGATGTACATAAAGATTGATATACATAAAAATATTGATGTACATAAAAATATTGATGTACATAAAGATTGATATACATAAAGATATTGATGCGTATAAAAATTGATGTACATAAAGATTGATATACATAAAGATATTGATGCGTATAAAAATTGATGTACATAAAGATTGATATACATAATAATATTTATGTGTATAAAAATTGATGTACATAAAGATTGATATATATATGTATATAAAAATATTGATGCGTATAAAAATGGATATACATAATGATTGATATTCATAATAATATTGATGTGTATAAAAATTGATATTCATAAATATTGATATATATAAAAATATTGATGTACACAAAGATTGATATACATAATAATATTTATGTGTATAAAAATTGATGTACATAAAGATTGATATATATGTATATAAAAATATTGATGCGTATAAAAATGGATGTACATAATGATTGATATTCATAATAATATTGATGTGTATAAAAATTGATGTACATAAACATTGATATATATAAAAATATTGATGTACATAAAGATTGATATACATAATAATATTTATGTGTATAAAAATTGATGTACATAAAGATTGATATATATGTATATAAAAATATTGATGCGTATAAAAATGGATGTACATAATGATTGATATTCATAATAATATTGATGTGTATAAAAATTGATGTACATAAACATTGATATATATAAAAATATTGATGTACATAAAGATTGATATACATAAAAATATTGATGTACATAAAAATATTGATGTACATAAAGATTGATATACATAATAATATTGATGTGTATAAAAATTGATGTACATAAAGATTGATATACATAATAATATTGATGTGTATAAAAATTGATGTACATAAAAATATTGTTGTGCATAAAGTTGGTGAAGAAATGAAAGTTGAAAAATTCCATTTTGGGTTCACAGGTGGTACACGGTGATTTACGACGGATGCGCGGAATCGTTGCCAGGAGCGATACGTCTGGTCGAGATCGATGGAATTATGCGGTCGGAAGGAGAACCGTCGACCAGCGACGACCGACGGCCAGCCGGTTATCGATCCAGCATGCTATTTTCGCGTGGGCGTCCTGTTTTCCGTAATAACGAGAATAATGCTATGAAAACCATCCATTGTCTGGCCGGTGATCACGCTCGTCCATCTCTGACGAACCAAGACGGGCCGAACGTGGACATCCGACGCGTCTCATTCCTTCCGTAATTCTCTCGAGGAACGGACGACAGCGCATTCTCGAGTCGATCGAAACCACGGTTTCTGTCGTCAGGTTTCTAGGTGGATTTATACTATCCGCACAGATACGGAACGTATCCGACCAGGACAAATATTCTACAACGCATTTGAATAGAAGTGTCGGTACGTGTCCGTGCCGTGTTCAAATGCATTGAAGAATATCTGTCTGATCGGTTACGTTTTACGTTCCGTGTCTGCGCGAATAGTATTAGATCGACCTTCTCTCGTCTAGGGTAATTTCGACGGGTCGAAGACGGCAGAGATTCGGTCGTTGCGCCGACGAGTGGTCTCGGTGCCACAGGAGAAAATAAACCAGCGAGTCGCTTGTTTGCATACACGCTCTCGACACGCATCTCGTCGATGCGACGGTTTTGTACCTTGGCACCGTTTCGTCTCGACGACAGACCCGCCGCGCCCGCTCGCCCGGTTCGCAAACTCGTCGCGCACTCGCACGAACTCTACAAACCCGAGCGGAACTCAAGTGCTTTTGAGAAAGCTAACGCCGCCGCGCCGGCTTTCCCGCGCACCGCGACTCGTTGTTCGCACGCTTCTTCCTCCCCGAGTACCTACACACCGGACAAAGAAACGTGAAAGAGTTTCCGACGCTGTCCGGTGCAGCGACAGTTTCATTCTTCTCGCTACGCAATTTCGATTCCGCTCGATCGAGCGCGTATAATCGGCAACTGGCATCGTACCGAATGCTAATCGGCCAACATTCGCGTTTCTCAAGCGGACAATCCGAAAACGTAGTCACCGCTTTCATCCTTTTCGCATCGAGGATACCGAGCGGAGATACTTTAACTTTTCGGGAGCTAGCAACACGATCGATGCACTTTAATTTGCCGACTGACTCGAATCCAATTGAGCTGCGAGCTATAAGTGGCTCGCTCGCGGAGCTCCGACCCTAAATATTTACTACGAAAATTGATCCGATCTCGATACATAGCGGGAACGCGTGTCGGTTCAACGGAGAACTGTGCCATTGATCAAACCGAGCGCAAGAAGTAACTTGCGTGAGAACGATCACACCTGTTTGACCCTACTAGCCTACTATCCAGCGTCGCGTCGAGTTGCGTCGCGTCTCGTCACCACGTTCCCTTTTCTTCTAGTTCCGTCGATCGAAATCTCCCGTCGCGTCAGAGAGCTGCTCCGACTCGCAACAGGCTCGACCCGCAGCTATACGCGCCTATCGGGGGAGGGATCAAGTTCAATATGCACTTGTGTCCATAATTATGAAAGTGGTTCAAGTAAAAATTAAAAAAAGAAATGAGTTTATTGGTTACATCACATTATTTTAAACTCAATTAATTCAATGTAATTTTGATGACATTGTCAAAAATGTACCGTTCCATAGCTTGTTATTTCAACATTATGTGGAATTATTGTCATTATTATTATTATTATTATTATATATTTTATATATTTTATATATTTTATATATTTTATATACGGACCTGGGTCCTTTTATACAAATGCATACAGTTTTTACAGTATAACTGACAAAAACAAAAAGAAAACAAAACAAACAAAGGTCTTAAACTAAAATTACATAAGAATGGACCGTGCTAAACTAAACAAATGTACGATTAACTATTAATATGCAGTTTTTTACAGTATAATTGATAAAAACAAAAAGAAAACTTAACAAAGAAAAGGTCTTAACCTAAAATTTACATAATAATGGACCGCGCAAAACTAAACAAATACAGGTACGATTAACTAATAGTATTGCGCAATTTTGTTTTGAATTCCTGTAACGTGCCATTAAAAAAATCAATGTTATAAAATATGTTAGAGCTAGTAAAAATGCGATTTAATGGATTTAGTACTCCATATGAGGATTTGGCTTTCATTGTTTGAAATCCTGCTCTTGTTCTCAAAACTCGTTCAGGTACATAGAAATTTATTTGCCTCAGGACTGCTGGACAATCTATATTATTATTTATCGGAATTCATTTAGTGTTTATATAATTTTCCTTTAAATAAATAGTTCGAATTTAGAAATGTATCACTTGTTACAATTAGACCACTTTCATCATTATCGGCACAGATTTAAATCTAAATTCAAATCCAACTATTTTAATCATTATATTTAAATTGTATTCAATCTAAATCAGTTTAAATCGAAATTCAAATTCAACTTGCAGCAACCGAATTTAAATCGAAATTCAACATTCAATCATTAAATGTATTTTGAAATGTAAATCCAAATTCGACTATTCCAATCATTATATTTAAATCTAAATTCAAATTCAACTCGCAGCAACCCAATTTAAATCGAAATTCAATTTTCAATCATTATATTGAAATCTAAATTCAAATTCAACTTTCAATCATTATATTGAAATCTACATTCAAATTCAACTTTCAATCATTATATTGAAATCTACATTCAAATTCAACTTTCAATCATTATATTGAAATCTAAATTCAAATTCAACTTTCAATCATTATATTGAAATCTACATTCAAATACAACTTTCAATCATTATATTGAAATCTACATTCAAATTCAACTTTCAATCATTATATTGAAATCTAGATTCAAGCACAATGTATTCTTCGTACACGAGAATCTCGAACAAATTGTATGTACTCGTAAAAGATTCGAATTTACTCGGCCAGAGTTCAAACATGGAATATGTACTTGGCAAAAATTCGAACCTATCCGGCGTGGTTTCGAGTCCACTTGGAAGCATGTATTGCTATGCTTTTTCGAAGAACTCGTGAAACATTCGAAGCTGGCCAGCTAGATTCGAGAGCCGACTTGTAATATACACTGCCGCTCAAAAGTATGTGGACACTTCCTTAATTCTTATAACTACCTGAAAAGAGTTATGATATCTTTGGTAAATTTGATTATCTTGTATGTATTTCAGTTCGTACAGTATTGGAGAACATATTTTAATAATAATTTATTAAATATTTCAGCGATAATGATAAAAATAATTATATTTTCTTTTCGTCTACATATCCACCGCGTGCTTTTATGACCGCGTTTACTAGTCGTGGCATTCTGGCTATTAACTTTTTTCATTACTTCACTTTCAATAAGGTTCCACTCAGATTCTAATATTCCCCACAAATGTTTTTCAGACTTGGGACATCGTTTTCGGACTTATCTATCTATGTGATCCCATAGTTTTTCTTTTATTTATTTAAGAAAATTCAATAACTAAATTGTTTATTTTGGTACTATTAGAATACATTACATACATATTCATAATAGACTTTAGCAACAAATATTGTTTGATAATAAAAATATACATTATATATCAAAAATTTCATGAACATGGTAAGTGTCCACATACTTTTAAGCGGCAGTGTGCATATACTTGTTCGGATCGTGTCGATCACCGAGACAGAGACCGGCCAGCCATACCGGGATTACTCCGATCCCGGGCGGGATCGAACTCGCTGAAAAATGCATCGGGGTATTTCCGAATGGCTCGATCGCGGACAAACAACGCGCGCCAGACCGTAATTTCAGGGCAGACCGGCGATAACGGATGATCGATGATTAGAAATTAGTCTCGAGTCCGAGTGAAAGTGGATCATCCGGTCGGGACACGTACCGCGGCGCACTTTATCTTTTCATGTCACGAGGAATGCTCGATAGACAGCGAACGATAACGAGCCGCGAGTATCTTTCGGCGAACGTGTAGTCGCGTTGTCGAGACTAACGAGCGTGTAATGTTCGAATAGTTTAGATTAATTTAATACTATAATCTTTCCCGAAATTGAGAGGTTGTTCGAGGAAAGCCTCGATAAGTCTACCTCGGTAGCTTGTCTCTGCCGAAGTGTATCCAGAAGTAGCCATGACCAGCCATGTTCTCAAAGTCCTCGGACGTTTTTCATCGAACGCCACGTAAAGCTGTAGTCGCGCGGTGCTTTCGTCGATTGTAGTATATTTTCTTAAGCTCTAAAGGGTTAGTCGGAGGAATGTAACACGGAATACCGCGTAGACACGGTCGCTTTCCTCACAATTTGCATCGGAGGCTGATAGAGACGCGAGCTTCGATGAGAATCCGATAAAAATTCTTCCGCTGTACCGAACGTGTCGATACCGAAGGGATCGATTCGTGTACCCTTCCCAGGGTTCCTCGCGGTTCGCTTTAAAATTCGAATCGCGAGATCGATCCGGGCCGGGCGTCGTTAGGCGAGCAGAGAAAGACGGAGAGAAAGAGAACTACGTGCTCGCGTCGAACGCGCATACAAGCTTAAAACTTGACTCGGTTACGATTCTGCAAGCACGGAGAGAGCGAGAGCACCGTAATATACGTTAAAAATGCACGAGCAAACCGCCAGCGACATGATTTTCGCGAAGCGCCGCGCCGTCGAATCGAGTTTTCGTAGGTGATCGGGTTGAAATCGTTTGCAAACAAACGGCGTAATATTTATTTTGACAGAGCCGCGGCGTATCGAGCGGCCTCCGCTCAGTCGCGGCTGTTTGCACGAGCTATCGCGAAGGCATCGGATACGCCGAGAAGGCCCTCGAGACTGCGAGATTCCGCCGATAACATCGCTACTCGAATGTCTATGTATACTCGACTCGTCTCGAATCAATTGCGTCGCGGCGGACATCGACAGATTTCCGACGATACGCGATACGGGCGACGCGCGATTCGTCAGTAGGATGACGCGCAAAATCTTTCGTGACGGAGCGCCTTGTCCGGTCAACGGTTGCGCCACGATAACGTTCGCCGCGAGATACGAGACACGCGGACAAGTCAGCGTCGCGAGGATGAAATCGAGTTCGCGAGTCGATGCTCCGACTCGCGCGACCACGACGCGTTTAATTAAAAAGAGAATTTAACGGGGAAGATGGAGGGTGCTTCTTGTTAGAGGAACGAGCTGCGACGCTTTGTTATTTACGGAGCACTCGTCGGACCTTCGTGTCGTAGTTAAGCCTCGTTCTTCCGCATATATTTTATCGAGAGGAACCTCCATCTCCGACGAGTGCCCACTCGATTCCCACGAGCCGATATTGCAACGGGTAGACATCGAGACCCCAAGGCGTTCCCGTCGCTCGAGCACCAACTCCCGAGGTGCAGCCCACCCTCGTTCCCTCTCTCCCTCTCTCTCTCTCTCTCTTTTTATCGGTTCCCAGCCACCACCAGCCCCTCTGGTTTTCGCACTTTCCTCCTCGCGAACCCCATCCGCCAGCATTACACCCGTTCCGACAATTATCGATGCGACAAGCCGCACCGCGACGAGCTCCCGATACCGGGAAGACCTGTTGACAACCCGTGCGGCAATTTTTATAAGGACAGGCAAACTCGCGGTAACGTCTCCAACATACAGAACCAAAGCCCCAAAGCACAATTCTTAGAAAATCGATACCATCTACTCCTTGCACTGCGATGTATTCTACGATCGCAGTGGATAGAACATCTTTTTCGCGCAGAAGAATCAAGTTTCTATGCATTTATTAGTTCTATCTGAATTGAATCCCTTACCGTAACATTTTCTTGACAGTTACAGCGATTAAAAATGTCTTTATCCCCAAATATATGTCGTAGATGAGAAAAGAAAATTTATATTTTTTTATATGTTCTACATATTACGTGTGCAAATAAGTCGCTTCCCCTTTTTCCTACGATTATAACTTCTGACTGAATTCGAATTACAGTATTTTATCCATAAATGTCCCAAATGTCTAGCCCAGGGGTCGGCAATCTTTTGAGTCGGAAGAGTCAAAAATTACAATTTACAAAATTTCAAAGTTTTTAAAGAGTCACCAAATTTTTGCTTGCCAACAATAAATAGTACTCGCATAAATAAAGTTTTTTGATAAAAAAAAACTAATCTATTTATTCATAAGAAAAAACATCCAAAGAGCCGCATGTGGCTCGCGAGCCGCAGGTTGCCGACCCCTGGTCTAGACGATAAGTGTCCCAGAACTCTCTATCCCCACTACTACGGGGTGTACTCCCTTGAGGAGCTGTGAATCTCAAGAGGCCTCGGTCGCCGAGAAGTATGACATCATACGGCACGGGTACATACCACACTAATCTGAACGTCATACTTCTTCATTTTTCATTATTTTTTACCACGCTTATATTAGCTTGCCGAGTTGTCGTTGTCGATGTTGTCGTTGTTTGTGTCAAATCTTGTAATCGAATTTTAAACCACTTCCCGATAAGCTAGAGACTTGAAACTTTAAATATAGCTCAGAACTGGGTGACAATGCAATATTAAAAAACAAATTTTTAAAAAAAACTATGCGTTTAGGAGATATGAACTATTAAAAATTTAACCATTACACCTCCTCGCGCGATGCTCGGTAGTACGTCATCGCGGCCAGCGATCCCCTCTCCGCGCGCCTGCGCTTACCTACTCCACTACGTGTTCCCACTCCGATTCATCCCCACTCCACTGGCCCACTTCGCATCTGTAGGACAGTGTGCCCAGATCGGATGCTTTTTTTCGCGCATGCGCGTCCAAAACAGTAACGTAGCTATGATGCGGCCGAGGCGATGATGTAGCAGAGCCCCGAGGCAGCTACAGTCAGCGGCGATAATAAGTGGACACGCTTAAAAATCGCATAACTTTTTAGAAATTGGTCCAAAGGACTTGAATTTTTTTAAGATGTTAGACCGGCTAGTTTGCTAGAGAATAAGTAAACCAAAATTTATTACGATTGCAATTGGTAGGAATTATACAAAATTTTAAAATATGATGTTTTGCCACTTTTTTATCTGGGCCTGTAACGATAATTTAAAATTATATATAATAATTAATAATATTTTAATATTTCATATGTATTTACGGATATATATACAAATACACTTGTCATTAATTCGTTTTTCATAATCAGTTCATACCAACTTCTTAACATTCGGTATGGCGCTCAAGGTGCCACATTTCCTCGCGTAGCGTACTTTACTGAGGCTGAAAAAGTCGCGCATGCGCGAAAAAAAACGTCCCATCTGGGCACACTGCGTAGGAGCTCAGTTTACTTACTGAGTTGGTTAGGATTAGGTCGGATGGAGGGCGTCAAGGACCGGCGATTCTGCTCGGTAAGCGGCTCGCGGTCGTCACTATAAACCAATATGGCGGCGCTCTTACCTGTCAAAAATCCTACAGAATGGAAATTTCAATTTGCAGCCGCCATGACACAATATTTTTCCTTTTACAAAAGATGGTTGAATTTACAGGTTGAGGTGGTAATTAAAATCGATTACAAGATATGTAAAGACTAAAAAGTAGAGAATAAAAAAATATATAAAAAAACTTTTTAAAAACTACGCTTATATTAAATTGCACTAAAAAGGAGAAAATAATTTTTTTAGACATTAACGACAATAAATAAAAGCGTGGAGCGCCCACGAAGTTGCGTCAATATAGTTTAGCGCTCCACGCTTTTATTTATTGTCGCTGATGTCTAAAAAATTATTTTCTCCTTTTTAGTGCAATTTAATATAAGCGTGGTTTTTAAAACGATTTTTTATATATTTTTTTTATGGAACATTCACCAACATATTCATGGCATTTTTCTAATGCAAAATGATACCAAATATGATATAATTTCGATGATATTTACTTGTGTCATGGACGATGAAAGTTTCGAACGCAAGGAGGAACAGCGTAGGGGAAGTTCTTTAACCCTTTGCACTCCGTTGTCCCCTCTGAGGCACGATTAAAAATTGCTGTACCATTATTCGAAATATTATTTACATTATGAAATATATCGGTATCTAATCAATTATTAAACATTTTCGTATTGTATGAGGTATTACACCAATTTCATATCCATAAAATTGCATAAATCATAGGGAATGGAAATATTCTAGATCGGAAGAAATGTTTAATTTTCCAGTTAAAATAACTCGGAGTGCAAAGGGATAATCTGTGCCGGCGCGCTGCGACTCTCTGCGTCTCTTTCTTTCCCATACGCTGTCCTGCTTTGCGTCGAAAACTTTCATCGTTTATTGCACAAGTAAATATCATCGGAATTATATCATATTTGGTATCATTTTGCATTAGAAAAATGCCACGAATACGTTGGTGAAAGTTCCATAAAAAAATAATGAAAAATAAAGAAGTTTGTCATCGGATTAGTTATGTTCACACTTCCCGGCGATCAAGGCCTCTCGAGCTCGGCTGTCCTTCTCTACGTTCGGCAAAAGTCAAAGAATAGTATAAGTGTCCCTGGGCAGACCCGTGTTGGGGACTTCTATCGATAAAATACTGTACTTCCCGATTGTAGTGCCAACTGAAAGAGCGGTCTTTTAGCTTTAAGAAGAGTCGTAATGAGCGCTCTAAGAGTTTCCAGTCCTATGCAACAACTTCGAGTAATATGGCGTGCGAGAAACATCATTTGCGTCACTGCTTACACTTTGCATTCCAGCTTGGGAAATCAGCTGTTGAAGCTTCTGAAATGGTTTGTGCGGCACTGGGAGAGAACGCTGTATCTTACAGAACATGCAAAAAGTGGTACCAAAGATTTAAAGTCTGAAATTTTCATTTGGAAGACGACGATCGTTCAGATGCACCGAGAAAGTTCGATGACGGTGAGTTAGAAGAATTGCTCAACGAAAATCCGACCCAGACGCAAGAAGAATTGGCAGAAAGATTGAGAGTCGCCAGACAAACAGTATCTATCCGACTGAAACAATTGGGTAAGATTCAGAAGTTAGGGCAATGGGTCCCACACGAATTAAGCGAAATGAATAAGAAAAACAGACTCGAGATTTCTGCTGCCTTGCTTTCACGGCATAAAAGGAGAAGTTTTCTGCAGAAAATTGTTACTGGCGATGAAAAATGGGTCTTACATGACAATCCTAAACGACGTAAATCATGGGTTAATCTCGGGAAACCGTCGAGTTCAGTGGCAAAACCGAACTTGCATTGCAAAGAAGTTTTGCTGTCTATGTGGTGGGATTTCCGAGGAATCATCCATTATGAACTTCTTCCACCTGGAAGGACAATAGCTGCCGAATATTATCAAAATCAACTAATGAATTTGAAGGATTATAACGATTTAATAAGCAGAACATATGTCAATTTGTATTCATGGACAGAGAACAACTGATTGTAAACATTGAAAACTGTTTCGAGACAGCGGACACTCGGTCTCACGCACATTCACACGCGTTCACACATCCTCGCACACGTTCACACTCAGAGGCGCCGCACAGTGGAACCTTTCGTCGAAATCGGAGACAAAATCAAAGAACTTTCGATAGAAATGAGGTAGAGCGATGAAATTTTTTTTAAATTATAGCTGAAACTTGGCAGAATATGGGAAAAATAGGGAGATTATGGTACAAACGTTTTATAACCTTGAGAAAATTCGTTAAACAATTCGTTCACAAAAATCGATTTCTTGTAAAATCCTGAGGCCGTAGACAAATTTTGAGACCAGATTTAAAATCAGCGTGAAAAAATCTACAGGAAATGTTGTGCAGCATGTTAGAAAAAAATTTTTTCCGCCCGTGTTATTGAAAAAACCGCAATTTTCTTGAAATTGTGAGAGTTTAACGAATTTTCTCAAGTTTATAAAACGTTCGTACCATAATCTCCCTATTTTTCCCATATTCTGCCAAGTTTCAGCTATAATTTAAACAAAATTTCATCGCTCTACCTCATTTCTATCGAAAGTTCTTTGATTTTGTCTCCGATTTGGACGAAAAGTTCCACTGTGCGCCGTAATCAAACGAGTACCGATCGCGGGATCCGATTCTCGGCGTACATCACACGGGACCATTTCTCGATATCCATATTCCTACAAATTTATACGGCCAGCTAGAGCAGAAACGGCCGTTTACTAGACAAGGAACAAGACACGTGATTTTGCAGCACGATAATGCTCGGCCACACGTTGCAAAAGGAACGCGGGACACACAATTTATGCGTTGGGATGGGAAGTCCTGCCACATGCGGTATACTCTCCCGGCCTGGCCTCGTCAGACTATCATCTTTTTCGGAGTCTGCAACACCACTTGTTGAGGGAGCACTTCAGCTCGGAAGAAGATATCCGAAAATGTATTGGTAACTTCAAAACTAGCAAGCAGCCGTCATTCTTCAAGGATAGAATTTATAATTTACCCACCAGGTGGGAGAAGATTATAGAGAATGAGGGTGATTACTTTGAGACGTAACCTTGTACTGTATTTATATAATACAATCTTAAATTTGGAAAAAAGGGGAAAGAACTTATCTGCACACCTAATATAATCAAATTTTATTTCATCTAGAAAGAAAGGTGTAGCATTCACATTTGCTAGACTTTGTCTAAAATCTTCATCACGAGTCTAACTCGTTAAAATACGGAAAGAACTCATTTGCACACCTAATTAATCAAATTTTATTTCATCTAGAAAGAAAGGCGTAACATTCACGTTTGCTAAACTTTGTCTAAAATCTTCATCACGAGTCTAACTCGTTAAAATACGGAAAGAACTCATTTGCACACCTAATTAATCAAATTTTATTTCATCTAGAAAGAAAGGCGTAGCATTCACATTTGTTAGACTTTGTCTAAAATCTTCATCACGAGTCTAACTCGTTAAAATACGGAAAGGGGTTACACATATTTAGTAAATTCTGTTCGAAATCTTCACCGCGAGTCTGACTCTCTGTCATACAAGTTAGTTCCCCAGTAAAGTGGATTTCACATGGACGGGATACAACCACGTTCGCGCGACCGTCCACATGACGATTAGTCTCCCCGGTGATTTTCGTCGGCGAACCTTTTTTGTCGGAAGCCTGGAGAGAACCAGGCAGGGCCGCAGGGGGTGGGCGTATCATTTTCGGTAACCTGGAAACCCGGAAACCCGGCGGCGCCGTGTGGGGAATGCGTGAGGCACTCCCTGAAACGCGACCTCCGTTGACCCGAAACGAAACCGAACCAGCTAGAACGGATGCTAAGGAACAGGCGCAGGATCGGAGTTGATTCTCTGTCTACTCGACGACGTCATACGGGAAGAGAAGGGGAGCTAAAAGAGCGAGGGAGAAAAGAGGGAGAAGCATCGAAGCTGCGTATATCGGTATACTGGGTAATTCTGAGAACTGGGACAAGTTACTGGTCTTTCTTAATCGAAAAAAGATATAAATTATAGAGGAAATAATCATATGTCATAAATAGACTGCGGATTTTATGCATTTATGACAAAGATGGGTACATACAATTTAAAACAGTGAAGGTTAGATGGAGTGGGGTAAGTGCGCCCTCGTTTTTGCAAAGTTAGACTTTAGACTGATATATTTTCAGTCTGGTATGTCAAAACTTAACGCACTTCGTATCAAACTCTTGCCACAGTTATTACTGATAAATAAACTGCGGATCTTTATGCAAAATAGAAATTTCTTACCTGAACTGCAACAAACTGGAGTGAAATAGAAATTTATTTTCTTCCCTATTATGTTCAGTTGGTTGAAGATAATATGGTAGTATGTTTAAATTTTTCAAATTTTTTTGCTATTTTAAATTACACCTACTCAGTTTTGTCATAAATGCATAAAATCCGCAGTTTACTGATGAATTAGTATTATGTAAGATTCTAATTTTGCTTGAAAATTATCATTTTGATAGGATATTGTACAAAGTGTCAACTACTACGCACTTGCCCCGAAAATGGGGCAGGAACGTCTCTGAGAGTTAAAAATGCTTTCGAACCTTGTTTCAAGTGCTACGGGGCAAGAAAAGAATGATTAACAAACGTGCTGTAAAATGGTTTTTATTGCATTAAATTATACTGTTTAGTTTTATAGTTACCCATACGGTACGCACTTACCCCACCGTGATGGTACGCACTTGCCCCGTGTTGTAATATTTACGGGGCAAGTGCATCTTAGTGTTTTTCTCAATAAATTTAAAAAAATACAATAAAAACGATTTATTTAATGTAAACCTACATCAATGTTTGTTGTATTTACCTAAAATAACACAGAATATATTAATAACTTGTAAACTACTGCACGTTCAGGATAACCTCAAAATTGTACGTGTACCTCGCACGTGACTGTTTGGCATTGTTTGATTTAAGCGAGGAAAACACCTTTATTCTTCGGCGACATCTATGTCGAATAGTTCATACTAACGTATACTACATTAATAAATACAAGCTAGAGAAATTTCGTTCATATTATAATATGACCAATTAACGCACTTACCCCACTCAACCTTATTAAAAAGATTTAAGGCCACGAGTGTATTAATTTTACCTTGGTAAGATAATTAAAAGAAGAATGAAATTTTTATTTGGCTCCTGTGTCTTGCAATCAATGCAAACATATTTTATTTTGCATTAAGATCCGCAGTCTAGTCATAACACGTCCTAACCTCCTATGACCATATTTTCCATGTGGATGCGTCGACGCACCCGTCCGGTGCAATTGCACGTCATTCTTTAATGCAGCCCAAATTTTTTTGTTTAACCCGCCGATCCCTGTTAGCATCCTACGTATGAAAGTACTAACCCAAGGTCATCGAAATGTCAATATTTCACGAGATATTTGACAAAATTTGTGGCAGAGTAAACACGGCACTAGTTTGTACAATTCATATCGAGAATTTGGATACATTTCAATCGGGTTGCATTTAAGAACAACGTGCATCGGTCCATTCGCATAGAAAATAAGGTCATAGGAAGTTAGGACGTGTTACGACGTATGATTTTTTCCTCTGTCATGTTTGTCTACGTTTACTTAAAAAAGAGCAGTAACTTGTCCCAGTTCCCAGAATCACCCTGTATAGAAATCCGACCGACCCCATTTACCAGCGCTTTTAGTTCCCACTTTGACCCAAGAGTATTAGCTCCTGCGTATCTCGCCAAAGGATACAGAGGAATACTGGAAAGCTATTAGGTCCGAAAGCTTTTCGAGCAAATAAATCGCGGCCATTTAGCTGTTTTTTTCCTTTCAATCCCTGCATCGAAAGATTTGTCCCTCTTTTATGGGAGGAACAGACGGAGTTCTCGCGTGGAATCGATCCGTTTCCCGTCGATCGGTGCGATCCGCGGGGGCCGGATTGAGAATGCAGAGGATAGCAGTCGGTCCCATTATTTCGTCTAATTACCGATGCCGGCAGGTGTGCATCTGTGCCAACGGTGTTGTTGGAATCGACGCGTGCCTGTGTGCCGGCCGAGTTATTTCGGGTGCGCGCGAAGGACGCGCGGCTAGATCACGAAAATACTGTCGTCGGGGTCAAGGCCGTCCATTCAACATGCACTCGAATCGTTCGGAACAACGGCGGACCGCGCAAACAACGCGAACAACGCGATCTACGCGATCCACAAGTCGCCCCGGACTCGTGCGTCGATGCTGGCTGGTCGAACAATGCTACGAAGAAATCATTGTCGTCCATTTTACGTGTCCAGTCTCAAGCATCTCGAGATGTCTGCTGAATTGCGTTCCTAAATTAACACCGAGAAGAAAAGACCGGAATTTTACTTTATCTCTGAACCGGTTCGGCGTTATCAGGAGTCGGGAGTCGGCTCGATAACGACGCCGCACGCGTCGATCGGTTAATTAATCGCGATAGCCGGGAGCGATAAGTAATCGTGTGTGTCGTGCACGTTCGCCGCGATTACCAAAATAAATAATGTCGAACCTCGTCGAGTGGTCGACCGTTTCCGTGAGACAGCTCGTTTCTTCGTTCCACGTGGCCACTACGTGAAGACGCGTACGATCCACTAATTACCAAAATCGTCTATCGTAAATCGAGAGTGGCGCGGCTCGAAACTCGTGACTCGTGACGCGACAATATTCGATTCGGTTATCTTTTCGCGTGGTTCCGAGAAGCGGGGGGAGAGGCTACCGCGGAATTTCTCGATCCGGGACCGCATTCGGGGAATTAAAGGCATATTGGATATCCGGCGCACTTCGGATTTCAATAAAACTTCATACGTCGAGCGGTCCCGCGTCCCCGAGCCTCGATTCCTTCCGAACCCGGTCTCCGGGGGGCTTTTAATATACATCTATTCGGTCGTTCCTTCCATATTTCTTTCAACTCGCGACCCTTTGTACGAATCCCCGTTTCTCTCGGCTCGGCTACCCGTATATCGATTCCTCGTAACCGATGGGTATCGCGTCGCGGTATGAATTCGGTGGGAACGCGCACACGACGCTTCACAGACGCTTCACGTTGTTTTTTTTTATCCGCGGCGCGCGAGATGAAATTGCACGGTGCACCATCGGCCAATTTGTTTCCCCCTGCGTCCCTGTGTCACGTCGCGCGGCGGGAGAAATATCCCAGCCACGGAACGAAACACGATACAGGATACGACGATATACTACGTATACCGTAGAATTTTCGTAACTCGCGGAAATACGGTTATGCTCCACGGTTCACGGTCCACGGATTACAGTGTACGGCGCGCGAACACCAAAGGAGGACACGACAATTATGCGGATAATGGAACAGTCTCGTTCCTCCAGTTCCGGCCGACGTTGTCTGCCGTTAACGGGCCGCTCGTTTTTAGAGAAACGCGGATAAACCAGCAGCCACCGAGAAGGAGGCTTTTTCGAGTGGGTTATTAACCCCGTTTTCTCTCTCCCTCCCTCTCTCTCTCTCTCTCTCCTAACTCTTCATTCGGCTCGTTTCGCAGCTTCGTATCACGACGAATTCGTGTCCCAAGCGTCGCACCACCGGTCTTATCCATCCTCCTCTTTGTTCGTCGCGTTTTCCTTTCGTCGGGCGCGAGTGCCTCGTTTGGAAAGGCCTTTCGTCGTTATCCTCGCCGAGTGTAATTTCCATTAAACGTCCGCCGGCTAAGGAGGCCGCGAAAAAATGGAATTGTTACCCGGCTACCTACCCGGTTCGGGACACAAGAGTCTCCGAGTTGCTCGAGAAATCGTCGCGGGCTGGCTTGGCTTGGCCCGGCCCGGACCGGATCGAGTCTGCTCTGCGTCGCTTCGAATTCTTTCGCAGCCAAGTCCGACTGGCACGGCAAGATACCACTGTGTCACGGCCTCGTCGAAGGCCGATCGAGCACTTTGCGTTTCGGTCATTCGTTTGCTAAATCGCGCCGTCCACGAAACCCATTGCGACCGTTCGTTTCCGAGGATTTCGCGTCGCGTCGCACAGTGGTCGGAAACCGCCAAAACGTGGACAAAATAGGAACCAGTACTCCGATTTAATGGAAAACTGATACTCTGAGGTTTTCCGGGTCGCTGATTATCAATCTGATGTGAAAATTACAAAAAACTCTCTTGAAAATCAGTATTCCCATATTTCTTGTGCAGTGGCATATGAAGTACAAACAACAAAATTTCCGCTGATATTTGGTGATGGAATGTCTTCGAGATATAAGGTGAAGTGCCCTATGCCTGGACAGCATGTTTTTCTATTTTAAATTTTATCACTTTAAATAAACAAAAACAATTTCTTAAGAGTTTTAACATACAGTTCAGAGTTTGTAAAGTAATTTAAAATTAAAAAATCATTGTTTAGGTTAATATCTTAATTGTATTAACAAGAATAATTCAAACCTATAGTTGGACATATTAAATCCAATCTAAGCTAGTACCTGGACAGAAGTAAAGCCTATATCGGGACAAATTCAATTTACGAGTTGATCGAGCGAACATAACCTAAAACGTTGGTTGGTGGCGCTGTTGCGCATGAGAAATAGAAGATGCTTTGCGTAATAGGTACTATTCTTATCATAGATTAGAGTATTGTATTATTTAACCAAATATATATTTATTTTCATTTACTGTTTTAATAAAACTTGTCATAATACAACTTTTAAGGTTAGGTAGTAATACTGATAGATTTAAGATGTAAACATAAAGTATTATTAACGTCACAACCGGAGTACATTTTCTACATACGTTATTCAAGCTAATAGAAGACTAATTATACGTACATGTAGTTAAATAATTTGCAAACAATGCGTTGATTTTATTCACAAACACGTGTCCGGCTTCAGGCGTAAGCACATTGCGTATAAGCTTAGAGTGGGACAGCTACTGTCATCGCGTCCCAGTATGGAGTACTTATATTTGAAAACAGTCCTAATCTTGAACATCTAATATTTGGATTAATAATTATTATGTACGTTAAGTTTGATTGCCAATTTATTTTAAAATATCAATATTATTATGCGTGATAATTATTTTTTGTCTGAGGGCTTAAATTATATCTTTTTTTCTAACAAAAGTTCGAACTATAAATTCACATGATTCGCATGTAAATAGACTATTTTGTATACTGTTTTCAGATGAACTTTGAATTCATTTTTAAATTTCAATTGATGTCTCAATGAAATAATATTCACACCTACTTGTAGCTAAGGCCTCAGATCAAGGCCTCTGATTCTACTATGAAAATTCAATTGTCCAGATTTAGGTATCACTTTTAGACTGTCCAGACTTAGGGCACTTCACCTTATTACGGTTAGCGAGGAAACGACGACAACTTATAAGGTCGCACCAGGTCGCAGGTAAATAAAGTATAATAGCTTCTTTCCCAAAAGAAATGAACACTTGATCTCGATTGATCGACTACTTTCTTGTTAATAAAAGATGCGTAGATTGCTGTTTCATCTCCCGAAGCTTTAAAAAGTGAAATAAAATTAAATATACTCAATTTATGGTTGAAATCGCCGATCTTTTGAAACTACCAACCTCGAACTTGCGTATCTTCGACGGAAGTATTAATTAAATATTCGTTGTAACAAAAGCTACGATCTTTTAAACTGCGGACAACAATCTTTTACTTTTGCCCACGATTTCGGTCGAACTCGCTACTGTGCGTCCATAGTTAAAGTCCATAGGTAGCGACGTACACTGTCGCTCAAAAGTATGTGGACACTTACCATGTTCATGAAATTTGTGATATATAATGTATATTTTTATTATCAAACAATATTTGTTGCTAAAGTCTATTATGAACATGTATGTAATGTATTCTAATAGTACCAAAATAAACAATTTAGTTATTGAATTTTCTTAAATAAATAAAAGAAAAACTATGGGATCACATAGATAGATAAGTCCGAAAACGATGTCCCAAGTCTGAAAAACATTTGTGGGAAATATTAGAATCTGAGTGGAACCTTATTGAAAGTGAAGTAATGAAAAAGTTAATAGCCAGAATGCCACGACTAGTAAACGCGGTCATAAAAGCACGCGGTGGATATGTAGACGAAAAGATTATATAATTATTTTTTATCATTATCGGTGAGATATTTAATAAATTACTATAAAATATGTTCTCCAATACTGTACGAACTGAAATACATACAAGATAATCAAATTTACCAAAGATATCATAACTTTTTTCAGGTAGTTATAAGAATTAAGGAAGTGTCCACATACTTTTGAGCGGCAGTGTAAGTTGCGCGAAACGCTCCTCGAGTAGTATTTGATTGGTCGAAACAAATGCATTTCAAGACCAATGTCCTAAGTGATTGCGAGAGCAAGAAAATTATTGTTGAGCGAAAGACGTCGTCGACTAATTCGAAGCAGAACGGTGGCGGTCCGTTTCGCTGAATTCCGTTCGCGAGGCGCGCTCTCGAAGCAGAAACGAGACGGGACTCTGCCTTTGATAGACCGGAAGCGTAGCCGAGCTGCGGACTGCTAGGCGCCGGCAGCTTCTGACAGCTTCCGATAAAACTTTTCTCGCGTCCCTTAGCCGGGCGGAAGTCCGATGTTCCGCGTGTTTTAAAACCGATGATATACGCGCGTTACATCGCGCTGAATACAATAATCGACAATGCTATCCCGCGGCTCGCTTGTGCAGGTGTCTCGCAAGCAGTGCTCGCGTTGCAACCGAAGAGCTCGGAATGGAAAAACAAACCGAAAAGGTGGAACGCGTTTTATCTTCAGGCGAATTTACTCGCGGAACAATAACGAGCATTCTGCGAGTGTTCGACGGCAGATTGCATTTAAATTTGATTCCGGTTTTCCGGTGAACTTTTTTCGCACCGACGATCAAATTTCCTCTTCGTTTTCCCGCCGAGAAATTATACGTCGAATACACGCGTATGGGAAACCGAACGCCCCGGCGCGCGGCGCCGAGGTTAATTGAAATATTTACCGATCGACTCGCGTATCGTGCTCCCACGGGAACGCTCCGAAGTCGAACGAAGAATAACTCGACGGAATCTCGACTCGCCGCAGCTGACAACCATCGACTACGCTCACTGCTCAAATCATGAACACTTACGGTTTTTATGGAACTCCTCGTCCGTCCCGACGACGCGACGCGACGCTGGAACGATCGCGCAGCGATTCCGCGATGACGCTCGCGTTTCGCACCCGTCGCACACCGGCGATGACCCATTTCCTAGAATAGTAACGATCGCTTTCCCGTCCATCTAAATATTTAGATTTTTAAGACCATCGCGGTGCAGCCGAAGTCGATACGTAATTCCACGGCAATCGAATCCGCTGAGAGCTATCGCAGCCGGGGAAACACACCTCGGCTATTAGCCTGGAACCCGGCCGGATTTCTTCGAACGCGTTCTCGAAATTTTCATTTCTCCTCGACAGACGACGAACAGCTGCCGAAAGAGTCCGTCGGGAATATCGGGAACGACGTCATTCCTTGCGACGCGCGATTATTTGTGACGCGGAACGAGCCGGATATCGACGATACCGTCCTGCTCCTTTCGTTCGACAAGCTTGTCACGCGTTCATCGGGGAATCGCGGGACTAATTTGTCCGTCGACCGTTCCAACAATTCCTAAACCGGTCACGAACGAGTCTCCATCGATTCCGAAATTAAAGGGTGAACCGCCTCCGGGTGTTGTTTCGAATTTAGCTCGATTAAGTTGACTCGGCAGCTGCTCCGTACCCGAATCGATCGCCGCCAACTTAGCCACCGTGCTAACGAACACGATTCCACCCGGACAGGCAAACTCTTGGCGATGCCACCGTGGGCTATTTGGCCCAAAAACCGGAAAAAATTATTTTGGCGTTATTTGTCGGCTCAAGGTCATGAAAAAGTAGGTCGTTGAACTCGTCTTGACGTCTTTTTAACACTTAAAAAATCAAAACGATTTTTATTTCTTGTGAAGAAACAATTTTGTCGAAATTTCTATGTACAATTGAAGTTTGTACATGTTTAAACGTTCTTCACCAACATTTGAAAACGCACGTGAAACACTTGAAAATCGCCAATCAACGGACGCTGTTTCAGAGACCGTTGAAGAACAGACTTGACTTTAAAAGTTTAAAACTTTAAAATAAAAGAAACAATATTGAAGCCTTAAGGTTGTCGCACAGTAGACCGCATCGCACCGCCGCGCCATCGCCGTTTTTACTTTCTTCTATGTAGTTAATAGTTCTATATTCTACATCAGGCATGGGCAATTTTTTGCTCGATCGGAGGCATTCTCAAGGGGTACGCCACGGTGCATTATACAGGTGTGCCGACTTACCTCAGAAAACTGTGATAGATTGGTAGTAATCCTCTGGCCGCCGCCAGATGGCGCATGTATCATTCGCACACGTACGGTATCTACGACCCATGCGCCGTCTAGCAGCGGCCAGGAAATTACTACCCATCTATCACAAAACGTCAACGTTATAGTTACAGAGATGCTAAGTCGGCACACCTATACGGGGTGTCCCAAAATTCCTGAAAATACCGGAAATGGGAGGTTTCTGAGATCATTTGAAGCATCATTTTCCTTTGCAAAAAATGTTACCCGCGGCTTTGTTTAAGAGTTATTAACGAAAAACACGGACCAATCAGACCGCGACTTAGACGCGAGTTGCCATAGTCGGCCTATAGACAATTGGCGCGCCGGGCCAACTGTGGCAACTCGCGTCTAAGTCGCGCTATGATTGGTCCGTGTTTTTCGTTAATAACTCTAAACAAAGCCGTGGATAACATTTTTTCAATGGAAAATGTTCCTTCAAATGGTCTCAGGAACCTTCCATTTCCGGGATTTTCAGGAATTTTGGAACACCCTGTATAATGCACCGTGGGGAACCCTCATTTCTCCCGGCCGCGCGTCTCGCTCCCCGTGGCGACGCCACGGTAGTGCCGTATCCCTTGAAAATGCCTCCGATCAAGCAAAAAATGGCCCACGCCTGATGTACAATGGAACATAGAACTGTGAACTACTTATAAGAGAGTCGAAACCAGGGTTGCCATATTTTGCGGGTACCGGGCACCGAGCCCCTTACTCTGGCGCCCCTCGCCCAGTTGCGCGGCGGAGCCCGTCTTTGCACTTTTTCCACTAACGCTGACGCGTGCCTTACGAGGTGCCCGGTACACGCAAAATATGGCAACCCTGGTCAAAACAGCGACGGCGGTGTGGTTTATTGGACAAGAACATGAGTGGAACCAGCTTGCATAATAAACCAGACGGGAGAAATGCGAAAAGCCGGGCCCCATCTGGTCCTCCAGCAAGCCAGAAGTTGAGGGAGGAAAAGCATAAGTTCTGGACGTGTGGTTTTTCCCGATTCGAGTCCCACATCACCCCCCTTCGGGGGTGTACGCAAATGTATTTCCTCGACACGTCCTTAAACTAGAAAAAAAGGCGGCGGTGCGGTCTAGTGTGCGACAACCTTTATTCTACAGAACTTTAACTGCGTCGGAAATCAAAAATTTAGGAATCGACTTTATTTCGGATTTTCGGCCAAATACACTGTGCGATGACTGGACAAAAGACTGCTCTTTACTTTACCGGACTAAAAATTTGTGCCTTCCTCCTATAAATTATTAGGGGTACCGAAAAGTAATGTCGTTTTTGCGCACATCAAGATTTGACTGTTAATAACGGCTAACTTCGTACACCTACGTTATTCAGTACATGGCTGCAGGTTCAGAAAACTAGTTGGTACTGTTTTGTACAAAAATATTGTTTTTCTAGAGGTTATATGCGAAATGACCGATTCAAATCCAGAAGAGTGCACATTCGGCATTGCAAAAAAGACTCGAACAAAATCAAAGAGTTAGTTTGGGTAGTGTTACCACACCCATCTTATTTACCCGATGTCGCACCTTCTGATGATCATTTGTTCAGGACAATGCAGCATTTTTTAAGTGGAAAAAATTCCGAAATGTAGATGAGCTAAAAACCGGACTTTCTGCATTTTTTATCAAAAACTATCTATATTCTACCGATCAGGGATTGAAAAGTTACTTACTAGGTGGCAGAAAGTCATTGATAAGGATTGTGACTATTTCACTGATTTACTACTTTAATTTTACGAAAAAAATACGACATTACTTTCCGGTACCCCTAATATGATGTATTTGGTATGTAATCCAGTAGATTTGTACCCAGGGCGGATGCAGGTCGAAGTTTCGATCCTGTAGGATGAATGGTTCAGGAGTTATGCTTGCTTAAAGTTGAGCAATCTGCAGTGTTTTTGACAGGTAAGGTCGCCGCCATATTGGCTTGTAGTGACGATCGCGAGTCGCTTACCGAGCAGAACCGCTAGATGGCAGCACGGGCACGCGTTAATCCTGATAATATGTTTGTTTGAATTTTTGATGACATGGCCACGATGTTGCGTTTTAACTGATCTGGGTTAGGTTTTTGTAAATATTTCCACGATATTTCTTCTCCAACATTTTCTGAGATATTTTCTCTATGTTAGCGATATTACTGTGTGCCCGTACCCAGGATCGAAATTTTGATCTGCAGCCGCCCCGGGTACAAATCTACTAGATTACATACCAAATACATCATAATTTACAGGAGAAATGCACAAATTTTGGACGACAAAATAATCTTTCTCGTAATCTTTTCGTTATCAGTTCAACCCTCCGGCTGCAACCTGGGTCGTGCATGTATGGAATTTCTAGCTTTCCAGAATTTATTTTAACCCACTGAAGTAATTTGGATGACCAAAATTGAAGTTAGATTTGGTGCAAACGAACCAAGCCAAAGCCAGAACAAAGGCACGCTAGAGTGATCGATCGATCGCGCGCGATTCCGTAAAACCTCGTAATCAGATGCGAACAAATCGAGCTTGAGCAGCCTCGATGACGCGCCATCGAGCGACAGCCTAAGTCTCTCGGATTAGGAAGCCCTCGCGATTCCGCATGGTCCACTCGATGACACGCGGCGAGCGGAGGACAGCTTCGATATCGTTTTCATTTCCGTTTTGCTTCCGCTCACGTCGAAACGCCAGAATGCTAATTACTTGCTGAACAGCTGCCGAACAACTGCAAGAGACGCCGAAGATGTCGAACAACTTTTCTCTATACATACAGGATGTCCCATTCGAAGTTTCGCACGCAATTATTCCTCGAACTTCGGGAACGTTTAACCGGAGGGAAGTCTTGAATGGCGACGAACGGCCTTGAATGACCTTCGAAAATCAACACGTTACTGCTCAATGAATTCGCACCGGTTAGACTGCGGATTTTATGCAGATCTATGAAAAGGATAAATGGGTATATTTTCCAAACTTTTTACTTAACTCTTGTTGCTTACAATCGATGCGCAAAACTTTTATTTTGCGCGAAGATTCGCAGTCTAAAAAACATACGATTCCCCATAAAGGAAAGGTCAACTCGAAATCATTACAGCGCGTAGACCTAGAGAAGATTCGTTATGATTCCTTCAGCCTTGGCTCGTAAGATCGTGCGCAGTAGCAAAATATGCGCAAAACTTTTATTTTGCGCGAAGAATCGCGTTCTAAAAAACATACGATTCCCCATAAAGGAAAGGTCAACTCGAAATCATTACAGCGCGTAGACCTAGAGAAGATTCGTTATGATTCCTTCAGCCTTGGCTCTTAAGATCGTGCACAGTAGCAAAATATGCGCAAAACTTTTATTTTGCGCGAAGAATCGCGTTCTAAAAAACATACGATTCCCTATAAAGGAAAGGTCACCTTGAAATCATGGCAGCGCGTAGACCTAGAGGAGATTCGTGACCACTGGAGCAGTCCTCGAGTGGGACGCCCTGTACAGTGCCCGAAATTACCATAAAGCCTCCTGATTTTTTTATGAAATCTTATAATCATGTCATAGTAATGAGAAGCTGATGCACGATGGCATTTTAGGATTTATAAAAGAAACCATCAACATGATTACATTCACAGATATATTATTTATTTACAGGAAAACGTAAAGTTATATAGTTTAACAAAAAACGAACTGCGAAACTTCCATAAAGCCACACGTTTTTTAAGTAGATATCATCAAGATTATTGAACATTTCTTCTATATTTAACAATTAATTATACTTGGTATATTTGCCATTTCTTCGAATAACGTGGAACATTCGATTAGGCATTGTTGAAATCAAAGTACGAAGAGTTTCTGCTTCGATGGATGTCCACGCTTCGTTCACCGCAATCCATAACTCAGAAACAAAGTTGTACTGTTCACAATTGCCATATACTTTTCTTGCAAGTATTCCCCAAAGATTCTCAATTGGGTTTAAATCCGGCGAAAAAGCTGGCCATGTAAAAATCCTCATATTTTTGTTGTCTGACACCACCCAGTTGTTTGTCTCGATTAAGGCGTTGTCATGCTGAAAAATGAAATTGTCAGTCTGAATTTTTTCTCTAAATGATAATAATACCATCTCCAACAGCTTCGTATATTGTGTCGAATTCATTCTATGATTAATTCGACAGATTGGTGTTTTATTATTGGCTCTGAATGCAGCCAAAATCATTAATGAGCCACCACCGAAGTTGCGACTCATTGCAACATTACTTTCTTTTGTTCAATTGTGCCAGTAGTATCTGTAACCATCTGGCCCATCCAAGTTAAACTTTTTCTTATCGGAAAAAATTCTTGTGTTCAGGACATATATATCTTTGTGCAAATTCGAGACGGGCTTGTTTCTGTCGTTCTTTGGTAGCTGGTTTCTGCAGCATTTTTGTCCATATAAAATGCCCTGAACTTTTCAGAACTTGCTGCACACGCCTTGCTGTTGGAGATGGTCTTAATGCCATTTACAGAAGAAATTCAGACTGACAATTTCATTTTTCAGCATGATAACGCCTCAATTTATGCATGAAGACAAACTAGGCAGTGGTTAGACAACAAAAATATGAGGATTTTGATGTGGCCAGCTTATTCACCAGATTTAAACCCAATTGAGAATCCTTGGGTTTTTCCTTCTCTGTTTGGACTCTGTTGTGGACATCCATCGAAGCAGAGACTCTTCGTACTTTGATTTCAACAATGCCTAATCGAATTTTCGACGTTATTCGAAGAAATGGCAATTATACTATGTTCTAAATATAGAAGAAGTTTTCGATAATCTTGAATTTTTCTACTTAAAAACGTGTGGCTTTATGGAAATTTCGCAGTTCGTTTTTTGTGAAACTATATAACTTTACGTTTTTCTGTAAATAAATAATATATCTGTGAATGTAATCATGTTGATGGTTTCTTTTATTAATCCTAAAATGCTACCGTGCATCAGCTTCTCATTACTATAACATAATTATAAGATTTCACCAAAAAATCAGGTGGCTTTATGGTAATTTCGGGCACTGTATACGACTCCTTCGGCCTTGGTGTGTAACATCGTGCGCAGTATGAAATATTAGGTCAGTACAAAAATCCGGCACGAACTTCTGCACTGATCTGATCAATTTTTGCGAAGTTCCTCGGAAGCCTGGAGACCGGACGATGGAAACGCAACGGGGAAATGTTCGGAATCCCGGAGGCGACAAGATATTTCAAGATGATCGAGATCGGTGGGGAGTACCCAGTTGTAAATAATCGTCGCGCGAATATTCTGGCCGGAATCCACGGCGTAAAACTCGCACCCGTGGGCTCCGTGTTCCCGATCCGAGGCACGTACCAGCTGCACGCGACGGGGAAAATTGCGGAGAGCCCAGATTGCGCAGGGCCTGCCGTTCGTTAAAATATGAAACGTGAATCGTTTACTTGTTAATGCTCCTGCCTCTGCCCCGGCCCTCTGGCCCTGCCCCGAGAGGAGCGAGCGGGCTGCTGCGCGTTGAATAGGGCGGTGAATAGGGCTCGACGCGTTTACGTTTTCACTTCGGAGAGGGAGGCGAAAAAGTGGTTGACTCGGACAAACTGGGTTAGTCGAGGACGATTCCCGTGGGTTATTCCCCTTCGGCTTGGCCCGCGACGAACGACGAACGGTTCAAACGGTGTCGGCCAACTGGAAGAGCCGACTGCCCGGAGCCATCCTCCCCGTCGCGTGCCCCCTAAATCGTTTTCGATCTTCGAATTCGCGCGCTTCTTTCCCGCGAGTCTCGCACCAAAGCGTCAAAACGTGGCTGGAACCTCAAAAATGAATTCTTCGTTGTAAATATGTGCATTGTTCGACTGGCTACTCAGATAAAGGCCCTATGGAAGGAGGTAAAATGTCAAATTAATGTAGAAATCCGTTATCGATGTGGGTCGACAACGGCGGGACGGAAAAAATGAAAAGGGAGAAACGTGGCACGCGGGAGCGACCTTTAAAGTTTCACGAGCAAATCGTGGCCTTAGCGGATCTTAATCTCGATGGAAATGGAAACATAATCACGACGGATGCTTATTGATCGCGCGCCCGCACTCGCGGTACCTGAATCGCAATTAAGATTATCTTAATCAAAATAAATGCGACGGTGTTGACTTTTGCACCCGTTCGTCTCGAGATCGCGTCGAATTTCGCTTAACGAAGCGTATCGAGATAGATTCGAATCGGTCGAGATGGTATTGGCGATGCAAGACGGCTTGCACGATGTGCGTTCCTCCAGCGACTAGCGACTAACGACTAGTTGGTGGCACGTGCGGAATAATTGGCCTCCTCCCGCGGCGATCGATCGGCGCCTCTCTCTCTCTGTCTCTCTCTCTCTCCAAAACTAGATTAAAAGCTCTCGATAATAGTTTTATTACGCGTCTCTTGACCTCCTCCGCAGCGCGCTTGTATATCAACGTTGAATATCGGTCGAAAAAACCGATCGAGATAAGCCCCTCGAACGATTCGGGAATCAGATTTCAGATCTCAGATCCGAGATTTTCGAGTAGCGGTTCGACACCGTGATCGAGCGCCACTGATTTCTACTATAAATACCGTCCGGCGAATCGTTTTCAAATCACAACACTTGCTGCCGTCGACGTGAACCCAAGAAGATACCGAGATGGAGAAAATCGTGGCATTCCTCGGCCTCTTGGCCCTAGTGGCCGGTAAGTTGTCCGATCGAAACTTATCGCGAACTTCCAATTGTCGTGGTCTCGGCGAACACCGTGCGGGAACCGCGAAATTACGATCATAGCCCGAGACCGCTCGGAGCCTCGTGTTGGCCGGTATAAATTAAAACGTCTCGCGCCGCCTCGGTTTTGCTGAGAAAACTTTTCCGCGAGCAAAGTTTCCGCGCTTTGAATTACTCGAAAAGTAGCTCTCCGATAGATAATACGCTTAGCGCTCCACTGTCCCGAGTTTACATGACTCGCTATCTAACTTAACTGTGCTCTCGCGCCCCATTGTGGACTTCTGATACCCGGCGGACTGGTTCTCGCGATAGTTCGAGTCCGAGGGAGCACCTTCGAACAATGCTCCACCGATACGCGAGTCTCTCGCAACTCTCGAGTTCCAACGATCCTCGCTAAGAGTACGAGCACAACGAAGCTACGATACTGGCGAAGAGAGCGCCGCTTTTGATGATCGACTGCTTAGCGCAGCTCTACTCATACGTTCTATTTCGCTGGTATATCGCAGCTCCGTCGAATTCGTATCCTAAGCGTAGCTCTAGATCAGGGCTCCCCGACGGGTCCAGGTGGGCCCCTTGGTGGTCGATGGAAGTTTAGAAGGGGTCTATAAGTCCAGAAGCAGTGTTGGGAAAAAATTGTACTTAAATACATTGTCTGTAAATTGTATTTAAATACAAATTTCGAATAACGAATAAAAGATACAAAATTTGTATTCGTTATTCGAAGGTTCGAATACAAAAGTATCTTTTATTCGACTTGTATTTAAATAATCTTGTATACGCCGAGAATGTATTCGATGAATAATAATTACAAATTGTATTCGAAGTGGATGTATTCAAAGCTTCGAATACAATTTGTAACTATTATTCATCGAATACATTCTCAGCGAATACAAAATTATTTAAATAAAAGTCGAATAACGAATAAAAGTTATGTATCTTTTATTCCAATCAGTATTTAAATAATTTTAATGGTTGGTTAATGGTTTATTCGTTACTCTATATCGTAGTACAGAGATGGCGGTGGAGAGCCGAGGCGAGATGTATTTAAATACTGCCCAACTCTGTCCAGAAGTCTATTGGGGGAAAATGACAAATTTTTCTGTTTTAAAATTTTTATTATCCGGTGATTTGGAATGCCGGCGTCGACTTTTATTTGAGTAAAATAAAGAGTCAAAATGGGAACAGTACTAATAAACTACTTTTTTTTAAAGAAACTCATTCTTTTGAAAGGGGTCGATGCTTCAACGTGAACGCTCCTCCCACTATAAAAGTCTAGATTCGATTGTACCCGCACCCTCACGCAACTCTTCTCGCTTTCCAGGGATCCCCGTAGACGAATCGATCGGGTCGCTCGATCTAAGGATGGACGGGCGCATCGTTGGCGGAGAGCCGACGGTGATCGAACAGGCTCCGTACCAGGTCAGCCTGCAGCGTAACGGCCGGCACTTTTGCGGTGGTTCCATAATCGCGAAGAACTGGGTGTTGACCGCTGGTCACTGTACCACCTACAGTCCGAGCGCGTACGAAGTCCGAACCGGCTCGACCAAGGTGAACCAGGGCACGGTGCACCGAGTGGAAGCGGTATACAGACACAAGAGCTACAGCAGCAACAGATATGGCGTTCCGCTGAACGACATCTCGCTGCTCAAGATAGTTGCCAAGGACGCGTTCGTTTTCAACAACCAACGACAAGCGGTGAAACTGAACGAGGGTAACTCGGCGGATCTGGTCGGCAAGAACGCAGTCGTCACCGGCTGGGGAACCACCAATTCCGGTACCCCGTCGGTCCTGCAGAAGGTCTCCGTGCCCATGATCAGCAAGGACAAGTGCGACAAAGCCTACACCTCCTGGGGAGGCGTTCCCGCCGGTGAAATCTGCGCCGGATTCGACGAGGGCCGCAAAGACTCCTGCCAGGGTGATTCCGGTGGTCCTCTCGTCGTCGACGGACGCCTCGCCGGTATCGTTTCCTGGGGCAAAGGCTGCGGCACACCCAAATTCCCCGGAGTCTACACGGACGTCGCCTACTACCGCCAATGGATCCGGGAGAACAGCGGCGTTTAGACGATACTCTCGCCTACTCTTGCCTACCCTTGCCTACCTTTCCCTAACATCTTACCCACTTCAGAGCGATGCTTTGATTTTCAAGAAAACTATACTCGAAAACAACGCCCGCAAGCGTTAACAAGATGACACGACACCGCGAGAGAACACTCGACTTACCGTAAGTCCCGATAGCCCAGGACTTACCGTAAGCCGATTTAGCGATGCCTCGCAATAGCTTTAAGAATAAAGTATCAACCACGACATTATTTATAAGCGACGCGGTACATGGAAGAATCGCAGCAAACCTTGTGACGCGACTCGCATGTAAATAGAAATGATGTTGCGAATAAAGATGACCCGTTCTGTTATTTCCAATATAATTGATTCAAGCGTACTCTTTCACCCTACCACAAACGTTCGACCAAACAGCGCAAAAGTCAACTTGTCAAATGTCTCAAAAATTAATGTAATTTATGCCAACACGTATGCCATTATCTTTTGAAAAAAGTTTGAAGACAATTTGTATAAGTAATAGTTTCAGCAAAACTAGCTATATAGCGTTAAAGAGCGTTCTTTCAGCTTTGTGTACGTATAAAAATTAAGTGCATAAAGATATCTTAAAACTTTAAAAATTGTCTCTTCCGGAACACCTATATTTTCCTGTCTTTTTTATTCTTCATTGATTACAAAATGAATTTTGCATAGAAGTACTTGCTAGAGCCTCCTTAAAATGGCTACATAAAAGTTTCACATAAAAATACATTATGTAATGGAATTGAAATACAATTAAAATACAGTTAAGGTGGAGTGGGGTAAGTGCGTTAATTGGTTATTTTTATTATAATATGAACGAAATTTCTCTAGCTTGTATTTATTAATCTAGTATAAGTTAGTATGAACTATTCGATATAGATGTCGCCCAAGAATAAAGGTGTCTTCCTCGCTTAAATCAAACAATGCCAAGAGTCACGTGCAAGGTACACGCACAACTTTGGAGTTACCCCGAACGTGCAATAGTTTACAAGTTATTAATATATTCTGTGTTATTTTAGGTAAATACAACAAATATTGATGTAGGTTTGCGTTAAATAAACCGTTTTTATTGTATTTTTTTTAAATTTATTGAGAAAAACACTAAGATGCACTTGCCCCGTAAATATTACAACACGGGGCAAGTGCGTATTATCACGGTCGGGTAAGTGCGTATTGTATGGTTAACTATGGAACTAAACAATATAATTTAATGCAATAAAAACCATTTTATAGCACGCTTGTTAATCATTCTTTCCTTGCCCCGTAGCACTTGAAACAAGATTCGAAAGCATTTTCAAACTTTGTTTTAATATCACTGTATCCCCTTTCGTATTTCAGCATAAACGTACATGTTTGTTTAAAAATGGATAACTATAAAACTAAACAATATAATTTAACGCAATAAGAAGCATATTTTATAGCACGCTTGTTAATCATTCTTTTCTTGCCCCGTAGCACTTGGAACAATGTTTGAAAGCATTTTTAACTCTCAGAGACGGTGTTGCCCCATTTTCGGGGCAAGTGCGTAATAGTTGACACTTTATACAATATCCTATCAAAATGATAATTTTCAAGCAAAATTAGAATCCTACATAATACTAATTCATCAGTAATAACTGTGGCAAGAGTTTGATACCAAGAGCGTTAAGTTTTTACATACCAGACTAAAAATATATCAGTTTAAAGTCCAACTTCGCAAAAACTAGGGCGCACTTATCCCACTCCACCTTAATAGTTTCAGCAAAATTAACTATATTGCGATAAAAAGCGTTCTTTCAGCTGTGTGTATGTATAAAAATTAAGAGTATAAAAATATCTTAAAATTTTAAGAACTGTCTCTTCCGATACATCTATTTTCCTGTCATTTTTTTTCTTTATTGACGATTACAAAATGTCCTTAAAATGGATACATAAAAATACATTATGTAATACAATTAAAATACAGTTGCATAAAAATTCTATTTTGCATTTTAAAAAAGTTATTATTGTATAATTATTAATTTTTACATCAGATTCATATTCAGCAACCCGAACAATATGGAATACTAAATTTCAAGGAAATCTGACAATCCTTTGAGTAATACGTCTGCTCTATTGACTCCGCCAATTTGTATTTTGCAATTTTGACATCAGATTCATAATCAGCAGCCCGAAATCCACGGAATACCAATTTTCAACAAAATTGGAGTACGTCTTCGATTTTTGGCTACGTTTCAGCGATTCTGAACCTCTGTGCGACGCGAGAGTCGAGAGATCGATTCGATGCGATCGCGAATCCGCATTCGAATGTTTCAAGTTTCCCTTTGCTACTTTTGAACGTTTCGAAGGGATCGAAAATAGAAGAGGCGACAGAGAGTTGCTCGACTTTACTTCGGTGTGGGAATAGCTTTACACTCGAACGCGTGCGTGCAATTAGAACCTAGTTTAACAGCTGTGCCAACACTTTTGCTCGCGACTGTACATCTTATTGTATCGATTCGACGCACTATGGTCTGAAAACCCGTTTTTCGTGGCCAAAAGTCAATTTTTCAAGATAAAGATTTTCAAAAAATTTTTTTTGGAACAGTAACAACCATTCAAAGCTTCCAAATCCAAATTATTAATCCTTTCCGATTATTCATTGCTGAGATATAACGTTTTGAAGACAAACATCCTAAAATTCAGATTCAAAAAAAAGTTTAAAATAGTCATCATAGACTATCAAAATACAAGTTTAAATGATAATTTCGTATGTCAGCAGGTATATTTTAGGTGTGTAATACTGTTGTTAGCATCTTTTTATCCATAAACAAATAGTGAAAAATTTAAACATAAACTTTGAGAAAGGTTTTACAAAAACGGCAGCAATCGGCATAAATTGAACCTTTTGCATATGAAATTATAGACATTTCTGAATATAGTGTATAAAGTTTCATTTGCCCGTTTCTGCCCGTTTTAGTTGTACAACGTTTTTAATAAATAGTAACCGGGATTTTCAGGCGTTCCGAACGCGTTCGCTTGCAGCCGCTTGACTAACTTTGAGAACGGTTTTACAAAAACGGCACAAATCGGCATAAATGGAACCTTTTGCATATGAAATTATAGACATTTCTGAATATAGTGTATAAAGATTCATTTACCCGTTTCTGCCCGTTTTAGTTGTACAACGTTTTTAATAAACAGTAACCGGGATTTTCAGGCGCTCCGAACGCGTTCGCTTGCAGCCGCTTGACTAACTTTGAGATCGGTTTTACAAAAACGGCACAAATCGGCATAAGTGGGACCTTTTGCATATGAAATTGTAGACATTTCTGATTTTTTTAAGTAGCCTGCATTTTTCCGAACAAGTAGCTCGGATTCGTACCACGAATCGTGACCAGTAGATATTACTCTGCTATTAGCAATCCGATCGAAAATGTTTTTATCAGGTATAGCATGGTTTCAAGAGAGATTTCACGTGATTATAGCAAATTTTTTGTCAACTCTTTTTTCATAATTTTTTAAGATCTATTTTTACGCCTATTTGTTAGAGAATTATCTCGAATTGTCAAGGCGAATTCGGTAAGTATCATAACATAAGAATATTGCAAAAATTGTTTTTTTAGTTTTTGTACAAAAAGTTTGCTATAATCGTGTGAAAGTTCTTTTGAAACCATGTTATATGTAATAGAAACATTTTTTATTGGACTGCTAATAACAGAGTAATCTCTACTGCTTACAATTCGTGGTCCACACTGTATATATAATTATTGTAAGTAGTTTTTCATCGTTGCCCGTTACTGCACAACCATTTGGCGGCATAACAATGCAGAACAATTGCCACGGGTTTGGCTTGTTTTCAATTTTGTTTAGCCTCATCTCCGTTCGATTGTTTACCGATCGTCTTTTGTTAAATTCGTAATATGTATGTCGAAGAATCGTCGCACAGTGCAGTGTGTCCAAACGGCGAAAAGTGATAATTTTATTGTGTGTAAGTGTGATCAATTTAAGATTGGTTCATGGGAAACCGGCGCGCAACGAAATTCAACGATATATTTGTCAAGATTTAAAAAAAAATTTCAAATTCGTTGCGCGCCGATTTCCCATTTTCTCAACATTTGTCACAATTCTGAGGGGTCAAAGGGAAAAAATTCTTTGGTCAAAAAATAAGGTCCACTCTAAATGTATATGTATGTACATTTATTGATTATATCATTCGTATTTATATTTTATATATTTTTATAGTTTATGTACATTTATAAATAATGCGTATATATGATATACATTAATACATTAGTGATTTTATTTATGTATTTATCTTATTTGTGCTAGTATTATTACTTATGTTATTCCTGCGGCAGAATAGTACTGTTAACACGATTTTTAAGACATTTCCTACGATCTGCCAAAAAAATGTTTCCAACAAAAGTTGATCAGTATTTACATATCTATAAATTTCAATATACAAAATTTAAAAAAATTTTTTTTTGTTTATAAAAATGGTAATCACGTCAATTTTTTAAATGTTACCATATATTTCTGACTTTATAATATTATTGCTGGTGTCGAAACGAATTCAACGACCTATCATACTATAAGCTTCAACTTTAAATAACGCTAAAATACTTTTGGCCATGAAAAACGGGTTTCCAGACCATAGTGCGACGCCAAGGGACAAACGAAGCTGGGAACATAAAGAACAGACGGGGGCTGAAATATGAAAGAGTTGTCTAAAGCAGACTCGAAGACGTTATCGAGAGAAACGCGCGTTCATAGACGCGGCTGTGATAGTTTTTTTTTATTTCGATTATTGGTGGACAGTTTCTAGGTTAGTATGGTACGTGGTATCGACGTACCTCTCTCGTTCAAGAGTCCATGGTGGCCAATCAATAGGGGTGCTCGTGAGCGCGTCAGCCCGTTTATCGATTACGATTGTAACGCGTTAACCCGTTTACCAATCACGATTGCGCGGCGCCGCGTTTTACCCAGAATAATTCGCGAAAGGAACCGCGCGAATTCGTTATCTTATTGTCCGTCTCGCAAATTCTTTGCTTACTCATCGACAAAGTCTAATCTGTCTCGCCGCAATCGTCAGCAGACAGTAGACAAAGGAAGATCAAAGAAGCTGCCGAGAACAACCTTGATTGATTTTTTTTTTTACTAATCCCTTATGAAACGTCGATCAACGAGCTTATACCTATAATCTCCCGCGTTTCGCTGAATCGTTCGGCTCTTATCGGTGCACTGCGCTTGGTCCGCGGTATGTCGAGTGCATATCCGATTTTCGTATAAATACTTGCCGGATGGCTGGGAAAAGGCACAACAGTTCCTCCAACTGAAGCAAGATGTTCATCCAAACGAGCCTTCTCTCATTGCTGGCGATCGCCGCAGGTAACTATAATATTCGATACCATTCTCGGAAGATGGAACTCGGCCGTCGTCGGGCCGAGCCGCGAATATCGGATATGCATTTCTCCGAAAAGTCTGGTAATCTCCCGGGGAAACTAATTCGGCTCTCGTGTTTCCAGCAAATCCGCTCGGGAAATTCCCGCTGTTGAATCCTCTGACTCCGACCGGACAGATCGTGGGCGGCGAGGACGCCAAGATCGAGGAGGTGCCGCACCAGGTGTCGTTGCAGAGCTCTGGCTTCGGATTCTGCGGAGGCAGCATCATCTCCGAGAATTGGGTGGTTACGGCCGGCCATTGCATGGTCTACCCTGCTGATTGGATCACGGTGAGAGCCGGAACCGCGACTAAGTCGTCGGGCGGCAGTCTGCACAAGGTCGAGGAGATCATCATCCACGAGAACTACCTCACCAACTGGAACGGCGTCCCGGAGAACGACGTGGCGGTGATGAGAGTGAGCACACCCTTCAAGCTGGACAAGACCAGGCAAGCGATCAAGATCTTCAAGCAGAACGAGGAGTCCAAGGTCGGTGTCGCGGCCACCGTCACCGGATGGGGCGCTGTCAGGGAGGGAGGTGGCACCCACGAGGTCCTCCAGAAGGTCGACGTTCCCATCGTCTCGAAGAAGTCCTGCAACGACGCCTATCAATCCTACGGCGGCCTTCCTGCTGGACAGATCTGCGCTGCCGTGCCCAACGGTGGAAAGGACGCCTGCCAAGGTGACTCCGGCGGCCCCCTCACCATCGGTGGTCGTCTCGCTGGTCTCGTCTCATGGGGATACGGCTGCGCTCGCCCACGATACCCAGGAGTTCACACGGAAGTCGCCGCTTTCAGCGACTGGATCGTCTCCAAGACCGGAATCAAAGTGTAATCATCCCAGGCTTTTCCGCGACTCTTCTCCGCACACGGATTCTCTAACGACGATGACCACATCATTCGTATACTTATTCTCTTTGTAATGTCTTTAGCGAACTACCTCCGGCAGCTCGCATAATAAAATAAAGCAGCATCAAAAGACAATTCTTCTTCTCTATGACCCTCTTACCCCCTTTACCATCCTTTAACCCATTCGCTTCGTTAGCGTATAAATACTCGTAATTCTTCTTATTCTTCTTCGCGACGCGATTTACATACAGTAGCAGGCAGGAGTTTCGAATCTCGGCGTACATTCAGAGAAACAGGATTTTTGTAAGAAAAGCTGAATGCCTCCAGAGCTACCAGGGACTTCTTATCAACTCTTTTACATTTTATATTTCTTTTTATCAACTCTTTCTGGCAATTTGTCTTTCGAATGTTTCTGATTCGATATTTTTCCATGCTTCTTGTAGAAGTCGCCAAAGATGTCCCTTTAGAAAAGTATAAACTATACAACACCTTCAGTGTTTCTGGCTTTGTTATAAATGGCCAACTACGAACTGACGTCAATTAATTAGTAGTTTTCTCGTTTTCAAGGGTGGTCAACTCCTGACGCAATTATTGAATTTTCATAACTGTCTATAAAATTTGAATAACACAATTATTTTCAAAAAGCTAGCTTCGTTACACAACGTAAGAAGTTCAAACAGCATTTTCGCGCAGAGAGTCCCTCTATCTCATCAAGGATAAAAGACATTTACTAGTATTCACGCAGAGAATTTTTCTTAACTGGTCAACTGTTGGTGCTGTTACTTCAAATACTCGTAATTCTTCTTATTCTTTTTTACGACGCGATTTATATCCATCCAACCCGTACGGGAATACGATAAGCCGCCGCGATACGAAGCGAGTCCCAGTAGGAAAGATATAATTCGCGAAGAATCTCGCGCACTCGAGTTTGCCCCGACGACATTCGTTTCAATTAGACCCACCTACGACAAATCACAATTAACGCGCATGGACGGGCAGCGCGGCGCTACGAAAGTCCAGAGACACGATTTGACTCGCGTACCGAAGGAGCTCGAGATCCAGCAACCGAACCGGAAACTCTCGAAACGTTAGAGCGGTTGAAAACGGTACCCGTTCAAGACGGAAATTGATTCGCTGCTCGCAGAGAACGCAGCTCGCGAAGCGCGCTACCGGCCCATTCAATCTCTACTAATGCGTCGACCCGACTGCACGACACCGAAGTCGGAAACTACGGTAAGTGCAGCTACCTTTCATTAACAGATTGCACCGTATCGCGAAGGCGACACGGATACGGACACGGATACGGATACGGAAATACGGAATTCTGGACATGTCGCGAGCCGGTCGTCGGGAATCCGTAACAGAATCAGGTATTTCGTCGCGTTGGCCGAGTTTCCCCGACGTTTTCTCGCGAGGGGCGAGGGGAATACGCTCCGAGGCCGTACAATTAGCGGTTGATTTACATTACCCGCGTCAAAAAGCTCTGCCAAAGCGACGTGCCCCGCTGCCAAATCAGAAAACGCGGCGGGCGATCGCGATCTATTAGTTTTTAACCGCGAAGCACAATTTCGAGATGCTCGACCGCGAATAGAAGAAACTCGGCTAGTAGGCTCGGAGAGCCAACGTAATCGTACCGAGAAACGAGTTCTACTTTTATATGGGTTAAAGACGCGACACACGGCCGAGCTTTATGGCGATGATTTGCCGCGGAGAAACGGGACCGGTGCCAAACGCGATTTCCTTCTCCCATGCAAGCGGCGCACGGTGCGCCCGTGTTATACTGGACGCGTATTCATTTATTCATTATTCGTATTGTATTAACTCGAAAATTAAACATTTCTTCCGACCGAGAATAATTCCATTCTCTAGTAAATCCTCTATGAACAGCAAAAAGGCCGTACACGATAAACGCAAGAAAATATCCCCTCCACTGTAGTAATCTGATCTCTGCTCGGATATGCGCGTCCTCACAATGTAAAGCAATATTTAATCTTTTTTACTATTATTTATCGTTTTATGAAACTTTCATCAATATATTCGTGGCATTTTTCTGATTAAAAAAAGATCAAACACGATAAGAAGGACAGCGTATGGGACAGAAAGAGACGCGAAAAGTCGCAGTCGCTTCGGTCTCTCTTTACACGCGCTGTCCTTCTCTACATTCGGCTCTACGTTCCGTCTACGAAAAATGCAAACGAACCTCTCCGAGGCTTTTGGGTTTATAGAGGATTTACTGTATATTCATTTTTGTCTTTGTATGAATATAAAATTGATATAATACATCATACAATACTTAAATGTTTAGTAATCGATTAGATACCAACATATTTAATAATGTAAACTGATATTTTGAATAATACAGCAGTTTTTAGTAGTAGTTCAGAGTCACTACTCGAGTGGTAACAGTTAATAAGATCCTTCATAAAGGATCGTCGAAGAAGTGGCAGCAATCAGCAAAAAGTTACTCAATTTTTGATTCAATTATTTCGAGGATCGCGCCGACCTACCTCCGCCGAGAGTTTATCGAATCGGGTAACCCTATCCGCTCGTCGAGACAACATCGCGCCGTATCCTTTGCGGATCTTGTCTCGTCTTTCATGATAAATGACGAATAAGCATCTATACGAGCGCGGGTGTATCGCTGGTCTCGTTGGACCTCGGCCAACGAACACGGGATCGCCGCCACTTTGCTCCGAACCCGTTGTTTCCTCTCGCGCGGGTCACCGAAAATGAAAATCTCGATTCCGCGAGGATCCGCGTTTGGATCGCGGCTTGCCAACCATCATCGATCGGCCAGAGTTCGACGAACGCGAACAACCACGCGTACCGGCAAGGACCAGTCGATAAATTATTTTTAGAACGTCCGGTTAGCCGGCGTGGAACTAACGATCGAACCGGGTAAACGGGGACGATCCGATCGAGGTCAATCACGACCGTGTCCCCAAGAGTAAACGATCGTTTTACCTTGATCGGAGTAGTTCGAGTCCTTCCGCGGCCTCGAAGGAGCCGCGATCGCGAGCACCCTCTTACCGATCCTCCGAATCCGTTCCGTTCGAGCGAAATGCACGATCAACGCGAGATGCGCGAATTTTGTGCAGGATCTTGCGATTTTGGGCGGCGCCGCATCGCATCGAGCGAGTAAGCCTACTCGCCGATCCTCCGAGTTCATTCCGTTCGCGCGAAATGCACGATCAACGGAGATGAGCGAGTTTTGTCCAGGTTCTTGCGGTAACCCTATTCGCCGATGAGTGTGCAACAATTTATAGGCGCGCGCGCGCTCTTTTAATCGATATTTATAGAAGACTCTCGATATTTATAGAGCCGATTGACCTGATATTTATAAAGCCGATGCGAGAGCTTGACATTTAAAAAAAAAACCGTGTTCTTGGGAGAGAGAAAAGGGTCTCTCCCGCTCCCGTGTATCATCCCGAGTAGAACGGAGTGGTCGCGGGCGAATCGACTGTTCGCGTTCGCTGGCAATTTCCGGACTGCTCGTCCGAAAGAGAGCATCGAGTTTTTGACCGACGAAACAGAACGGGACAGGGGGAAGCCGTTTGAACCGTTCGTGCGCGCGAAGGTTGTTCGGTTCGATGCCAGGGTTAACGAGTCGAAGAAACGATCCCGCGGAAGGAGTTTCGCTCGAGGATTGGCGAGACGCGGCGCGGCGCGAGGCAAGACGAGTGCAGTGGTTCCACGCAACGCGTAAACAGCCGGAGGAGCCGTTTCTCGGTCGCTGGGTCTTCTGGTTTCGAGGTGAATCACAGAGGGAAACGCGGAGCGATATACACAGAGAGAAACGCGGCGGAAGCTGCTGGCAGAGCGAACGGCGGTCACTGGGAGAGCGCGTGACCTTTTGACCCCGCCGCTTACGCACGCGTGCCAACCCCCGATTGAACTACTTTCCTCGGAATATTCCCATTAACCCCTTGCGGTCCACCGCCGAGGCGGCCTCTATTCACAATATACTTTATCGCGTTTAGCGTTTGGGGTTACCGTGCAAAGGGGACACGCAACTCGGCACGCGTAAACGGCTTACCGTTTGACGCCTTGGTTAGACCTTCGCGGAGCCTTCGGTAACTTTCCATATTCCCGTATGTGTGTGTGTGTGTGTCGCAACGCCGCGTCCTATTAGTATAATCGGCTGGCCGACAACACGTCGCGGAACAAATTAATCAAAGATCCGCATCCTTCGGCCGCGCAACATCTTTCGCATGTTCACTCGCTCTTTGCCCTGCCAGCGCTCCGAATTACCCGCGGGAGCAATTGTTTGGGGCAAACGACGTCGGAGAGAGAGGCGGCAGGCTGTCCATCTTTCTCTATCTCTGCATAAAGCGCTCTCCGTAGGCGTGGCTTTGTTGCTCTCGACTTCGAGGCAGACGGGACAGCAGTTCTAAGGGGAATATCTTTGCCTATGGTCGGACCAGAATTTATTCCTCTAAAACGGTGCTGTTCAGCGAGACTTGTGACGTCATTTGAATTAAACCAGAGTGGGAACGAACTGTGACCTATGTGGGGACGTGGTTGGTACTTTAGAACATTTAGTAAGGGACTGTAGGGAAGTCTAACAATAAGTAGGGAAAGGATAAGAAGGTGGAGGTTTGGTTAAGGAAACTGGATACGGAAAGAAAAATGAAGGAGGGATGAGTATAGAATAAGAGGTGCAATAAGAGTTATACAGATACTTAGTATACTTAGACGGCAGGAAGAAGTAGCAAACAATGGGAAGGAGAGCGATGAGTGAGCGAATGAGCGAATGAATGAACGAAAGGTTAAGATAGAATTTTTGGTTAGATTGACGTTAGAATTCTTGGTTAGGTTGACGTAAACCAAGTCCGATTTCTTTATATATTATATTGTTATTAACTAAAGCAGAGTGTGAAGACGTCCGGGGATAACTAAACATCAGTTCAGCTCAAAAAATGTAGCTCCGAGGATTCTTGCCCCTTTTGGATTCTTTGCCTATGGTCGGACCAGAATTTATTCCTCTAAAATGGTGCTGTTCAGCGAGGCTTGTGACGTCATTTGAATTAAACCAGAGTGGGAACAAACTGTGACCTATGTGGGGACGTGGTTGATACTTTAGAACATTTAGTAAGGGACTTCTAGGGAACTCTAACAATAAGTAGGGACTCTAGGAACTCTAACAATAAGTAGGGAAAGGATAAGAAGGTGGAGGTTTGGTTAAGGAAACTGGATACGGAAAGAAAAATGAAGGAGGGATGAGTATAGAATAAGAGGTGCAATAAGAGTTATGCAGATACTTAGTATACTTAGACGGCAGAAAGAAGTAGCGAACAATGGGAAGGAGAGCGATGAGTGAGCGAATGAGCGAATGAATGAACGAAAGGTTAAGATAGAATTTTTGGTTAGATTGACGTTAGAATTCTTGGTTAGGTTGACGTAAACCAAGTCCGATTTCTTTATATATTATATTGTTATTAACTAAAGCAGAGTGTGAAGACGTCCGGGGATAACTAAACATCAGTTCAGCTCAAAAAATGTAGCTCCGAGGATTCTTGCCCCTTTTGGATTCTTTGCCTATGGTCGGACCAGAATTTATTCCTCTAAAATGGTGCTGTTCAGCGAGGCTTGTGACGTCATTTGAATTAAACCAGAGTGGGAACGAACTGTGACCTATGTGGGGACGTGGTTGGTACTTTAGAACATTTAGTAAGGGACTGTAGGGAAGTCTAACAATAAGTAGGGAAAGGATAAGAAGGTGGAGGTTTGGTTAAGGAAATTGGATACGGAAAGAAAAATGAAGGAGGGATGAGTATAGAATAAGAGGTGCAATAAGAGTTATACAGATACTTAGTATACTTAGACGGCAGGAAGAAGTAGCAAACAATGGGAAGGAGAGCGATGAGTGAGCGAATGAGTGAATGCATGAACAAAAGGTTAAGATAGAATTTTTGGTTAGATTGACGTAAGAATTACGTTAGAATTACTGGTTAGGTTGACGTAAACCAAGTCCGATTTCTTTATACATTATATTGTTATTAACTAAAGCAGAGTGTGAAGACGTCCGGGGATAACTGAACATCAGTCCAGCTCAAAAAATGTAGCTCCGAGGATTCTTGCCCCTTTTGGATGGCGTCCCGACCGGTCGTAGCTCGTCCGGACAGATCCAAAGGGGTATACCTCTGTCTATGGTCAGCCTGCACCACGTATCTCCTAACGGTACAGTTCGACGGACCCTTGTTTCGTACCGGCTGCTCCGAATGGGCGTGGTTTCGTCCAGGGCCAGGCCAGTGCCCTATAGGGCAATCCCATGACCGGTTGAACCGGGTACCGGAAAAAGTATAGAGAGCCAGCCCGGTGAAGCTAGCCTGCCGCGTCCAACCGAAATGGATTGGGGCAGTCGAGACAGGCGCGGGCGAGAGATAGAGAATACGCGTGAAAGGTATCGACCGTTCGCTGGTTTCTGTCGACCGACGGATTAATCGACTTTCCGGCTCCCGGGAGCGGATCGTTTTCGCGTATCATCGGCAATGCGGCGGCAATCTGCCCGTGACGTCGTGCCGCCGCGCCGCGTGGATGAAATCGTGACGACGACGGCGGATATGCATAAATGAATATGCATAGAGGCGGGAACATCTTTGAAAATTTAATTAACTGCGCACACGTGCTCAACAACGCCGAACGAAACAGCGATGCTCTCGACGATGCCCCCCGACTTCCCCCGATCGCGGCTCCGTCGAATCGACTTCCGTCTAACTGGAAATAAAGCGAGCCATTTTTAACCACGAGCCTCGTTAAGGGGGTAGACTCGTTTCCAGGATTGCAAGGGTGCGGGATGCGCCTTCTCATATCGCGATAATGCAAAGATGGGGTTTTTCAGTAGTCAAAGCGCTAGATAAAAGATCAATCTCAAGTCCTATCTTTACGTTTACCGGGCGTCATTTGCAGTATTCGGAAGCATAAAGCTGCGGCAGCTACATCAATAAGTAAACGTAAGACAGCAGTCCAGATTGATCTTTCGCATTACCGAGAAACAAGCTGGAAATGAGTATACTAACCCTTAAATATCGCGGACGAGCGGCACCGCGACTGAACGAAACACGAGATCGCCCACGAAAAAAGGAAAACCGTTATCGTCATCGTATTGTTTACGAAACGCCGCGGTGCGGGCGGGACGGGCGCGGTCGATCGCCTTTCAATTCATTTCCTCCGGCGCTCGAAGCAGCCAAGCAGCTTCCGATTGCAGCCGCGATGCCGTCTAATTGCAATCTCCCCTGTTCGTGCCTCCCCTTTCTCTCCTCTCGGTCGCAGGGCAAACGATATTATTCCTAGTTGCGCTTTGTTTCCGGCTGCACTCGCCGATAAAGAGCGCGAGCAACGCAAAGTAGACTGCGCTGGCAATTGCAAAGAGAAAGCACGGATTCTTATCGCAGGTCGCAACGGCGACAAAAGTAGCTGCGTTTTCGCACCGTAGGACAACGCCGCACCGTTTACCCCGATCCCCTTTGGAAGCATCGCTCGAGCAGCTACACGTCGGAATACGAACTTTGCAGAAAAGCACGAATAACCGTTGGCTCGACCGTTATTTTTAGCAACGAATCGTCGCATTACGCTGCACTCCGGCCCACTCCGATCTTTCTCTGGCAATTAACCCTTGCGTTTCCACCCGGAATTTTCCGCGTTGGCTACTACTCCCCGAAATATCGTTAGCCTAAATTCAAACACTCGCCGATGCACAAAGCGCGCCGCGCCGTTCGTTCCTGCATTTCAAATGTAAAAATTGTTCGCTGTTTATCTAAAGACTGGTTCGAAAGTCTTCGTGAACAATCCGAAAACTTCGAGAACTGCTAAGTTAACAGCTCGAAACGCGTCGAGATGTTTCTGATAAGAATTTAACGATTTGTAAAGAAAACACGAATACCTAGGTAGTAATCAGAGGGGTATACAAGTTTCAGCTTACACGAGCTTTCCAGAGAGCAAATTAACCCATTTGCATCAACGTGTACGTGTACACGCTATTTGCCTGGTTACTACCAGCGGAGTATATTCTGTAAATTATCTACTAACCCAATTGGTGCATATCGCTGTCTTTATTACCGGCAGTACGCTTGTGCCGTGCGAAATGATTCTCCTTAAATGCGATAGAAACAAAATGGGCGATAAAGGCATTACATTTCGTTCGTCCTTACGACGGCGCACGGGTTAAGACGAGGCGAACTTGTTTCGCCGCAAAGTCGAAAACGAATTGTACGCTGGGGGTCGAAGCAATCGATTTCGGGAAGACGTTGGCGTCTCGACCGCGCTCGTAAATTGTTCGGTTCGATCGAAACGGTTTCTCCTGCTCGCGATCGAATCTCGTGCTCGTCGCGCGACAATCGGAACGGCTCGAGAGCTTGCGGCGATCCTGTCCCGTATGCGTTGGACCATTGGACGAGACCAAGATCCCGCATCGGTTCAAAATGTCTCCGCGGTGTTCGATCGTCCTGCTCGATAAATATCGATTCAAGATGGCTGGTCAATGAGAGGGGAGCAGCGCCGAGGGCCGCGAGATTTCTTTTGGAGGACGAGAAAACTCGATTCGTCAGGCGTCGCGCCAATGACGTTCCGCGGAAGAGAGAGAGGGAGGGAACAAGAGGAACTATTTTCGTTACGACTGCTTCGCGAAGTCGTTTTCACGTTCGATTCGCTCCTCTTGGTCCCACCGTGTCCGGGCAACCTGGCTCTCGAGGAACCGACCAATATCGAGAATCGGGCGAGCCTTGGTCTCGCGAGATCTAGAATCTAGGGTCTGAGAGAGCTTTCGTTGGATCTCGACCCTGATCAAGGCTCGAGCGAAAAGGGTCCTCGGCCATCGATAAAGATAGACGCAACGGATCCGTCCGAAACTCGGGGTTATATCACTCATGGTCGCGTATCTGGCATTGAATCAAGTCGACTCACCGAGACGATGCACTCCGCCGTCTTGTCCGGGATCGTCGATCGCTGGTACCCGTTGTTTTCCTCCTCGACCAACTGACCCTCTCTCTCCGCTCTTCTTCTTCGGTCCACCAAACAGAGATACAAAATCGCACTGTCGGAGAGACACGGTGGTATTACCGATGAGGATCGAAGCACACGAGCAAACGACACGCAAACAGATTCAAATATTTCTTCTATACACGTAACGCGATCTTACAGTCGCGAGGCACGAGAGAAAAAATTGAAAGACGTAATCCGTTACCCGCACCCGAAACCGTACCCGTATATTCGTAACCCGTACCTGTACCCGTATCCTTACTCGTACCTGTACCTGTACCCGTACCCGTACCCGTACCCGTACCCGTAACCGTAACCGTAACCGTAACCGTAACCGTGCGCGACAAGTTTCACACTGAGGGTTGTTTCGGCGCGACTCGCCGCGTCGCTACCGCACCGCCACCCCTCGACCATCCGGCGCGGCTCGCTTCTCCTTTCTCGTTTCTCGTTTCTCGTTTCTCGCTTCGAGCTTCTCGCTTCGAGCTTCTCGTTTCTCGCTCCTACCGACCAGCCTAACCGCCGGTCTTCCGTTCTCTCCATTGTTTTCAAAACCGATTGGCTCGACGCGCCCTTCCCACCCTTCCGTCGCGGCTTATCCCAACACTGAAATTCGAAACAATCCTGTCCACCACCGAGAAAACTTTATACCGCTTTTCTATCAACGATAAGCTCCAGTCCAATTTCTTCGACGACACTGACCCCTCGAATAATAGCTGTCCAATGATGTTTTCTCGACCAGCAACATGTTATTGTTGAAACTTAAATATCCAGGTAAACGGTTCCTTACCTCCAAATTGATTTTAAACGTCTCCCAACGTTCCCGTCGACGTATGTATAACGAAATTGTTACATTCGACTTTTCAGATATTAAAATTTTAACTAACTTGTCGAGCATTACCAAAAGCTGTCTTTTCACTACCCAACATACACTGGTGGACAAAATGATAAGGCACCGTTGTACATACATAAAATTTCATATACAGGGTGGCCCACATAACTCTGAACAGCTCAATATCTCCGTTACTTTTCGTTGTACAAAAAAACTTCGTAGGACAATGTTACACTGTTTGAAGGGCCACATATAACGGTGTAAGGGAAAAAAAAATTCAAGGTCATTTTTATGAGATTTCAAGGTTATCGATGTTTTCTTAAATGGAATGGGGTATTTTTTAATACATCAATCGAGGCAGCTGGACATTCTTTATAAAAAAGTACTAACCTATGTATGTCGAAAAGTTAGTAGTTCAGGAGATATTTCAATTTAAATAACTCCAAAATACCATTACTGTCGTACTAAAGCGTTACATAAGTAAGTAAACACTAACGCCTTAGTACGACAGTAATGGTATTTTGGAGTTATTTAAATTGAAATATCTCCTGAACTACTAACTTTTCGACATACATAGGTTAGTACTTTTTTATAAAGAATGTCCAGCTGCATCGATTGATGTATTAAAAAATACCTCATTCCATTTAAAAAAAACATCGATAACCTTGAAATCTCATAAAAATGACCTTGAAATTTTTTTTCCCTTACACCGTTATATGTGGCCCTTCAAACAGTGTACCTTTGTCCTACGAAGTTTTTTTGTACAACGAAAAGTAACGGAGATATTGAGCTGTTCAGTGTTATGTGGGCCACCCTGTACATATACAGGGTGGTTCGCCCAACTTGCACACCTATACAGGGTGCTAAATACGGCCACCTAAATATCTCCTTCAATTGTGGGGGTACAACAAATATTTTGTGTACTATCTGAATGGTTTGAAGGAACCATTATATTGCAAACAATATTTTTTTCCGTAGGTCATTTTTTTCGGAGTTATCAAGGTCATCGATGTTTTTTGATACATAACTACATTTCTTTTTATTGCATCGTGTAACTGATCGAAAAATACATCATTCATGCAGATACGTAGAAATAATGACATTGACCTTGATCTGAAGGTAAATCTTTAATTTTCGAAGATCAAGGTCATTTCAAGGTCATGTTATTATAAATATCTTAATATATTTTTCGATCAGTTACACGATGCAATAAAAAGAAATGTAGTTATGTATAAAAAAACATCGATGACCTTGATAACTCCGAAAAAATGACCTTTGGAAAAAATATTGTTTGCAATATAATGGTTCCTTCAAACCATTCAAATGGTACACAAAATAATTTTTGTATCTCCACAATTGAAGGAGATATTTAGGTGGACCACCCTGTATAACTTCCAAAGTATGCGTTGCACGAAAAAGTTTTGTATACAGAAGTTGCATGGTCTGAATGGGTATATTATGTAGTGTATTCATTTTTTTACAGGGTGAAGCGTTTCGGAGATTTGAAGGTCGACTTTGTTTTTTTAAATGGAATACTATATTTTTATACCAAAATATGGAAGAATGTCGAATTCTGAGTAAAAGAGTATAGAAATGCATTGACGCACTAACATCCCCCCTAAAGATGACAGTCGGGGGGAAAGTGTGGGGCTCGACACGGTACTCTCGAATGTACCGGGCCCATACCCACTAAAAAAAACCTAAGAGTCCAGGACCCAGAATTGAGACCTGATTCACCACCTACTGGACCAAAGAATGGTGAGCACTGCGACCCGCTCTATTCGCATTACTCCAGTGCTCACATAGCTTTGGATCTCTCCCACGCCTATTCTTGTCGTATACAGGGTGTCCCAAAATTCGTGAACTTCCCGAAAGGGGATGGTTCCTGAGACCATCTCAAGCTACATTTTCCTTTGCAAAATGTTATCCGCGGCTTTGTTTAGGAGTTATTAACGAAAAACACGGACCAATCAGAGCGCGACCTAGACGCGAGTTGCCACAGTCGGCCAATAGACAGTTGGCGCGCCGGGCCGACTATGGCAACTCGCGTCTAGGTTGCGCTCTGGTTGGTCCGTGTTTTTCGTTAATAACCCCTAAACAAAGCCGCGGATAATATTTTTGCAAAGGAAAATGTCGCTTTGAATGGTCTCGGGAACCATCCCCTTTCGGGAAGTTCACGAATTTTGGGACACCCTGTATATTATCAAGAACGTTTGGGGAAGACTGTCAAGAATATTATACGAAGGTGGAAAACGTACAGTACAGTATCCGAATTGAAATCAGAAATATTAGAAGCTTGGGGAAGCATACATCAAACTGATATAAGAAATCTACATAGAAGTTTACTGAGAAGAATGATTGAAGTGGTACAACGTAAAGGGCAGTCCACGCATTACTAAAACTGCCAAAAATTGTGTAATTTTGTTGAATTCTAATACTTTTCTTATTTTATATGCAAAGTGCCTTATCACATTGCCCCCACTAAAAGTCAATTTTTGTAGGAATAATAAATGGTTTGAACGAGTTATTTAATTTTTAGTATATTATACCCAACAAAAACATTCTGTAAACAGGAGCCAAGTTCTTATGGCCGTAAAAAGTTGTGAGATCAAACAAAATACGGCCAAGTTCGTTAGCTTAGAAATACCTCTTGCAATACTGAAAAAAGCGTTTGTAAAAATTAGTTTAAAAGAAAGCTATTTAATTTTTAAAGAGTTACATGGAATGTGGTTAAATTATTCAAACTTGACCGCTACCTAACATCTTTCATGGCCATTGGTTTAAAAAGTAACGGCCAAGTTTGAATAATTTAACCACATTCCATGTAACTCTTTAAAAATTAAATAGCTTTCTTTTAAACTAATTTTTACAAACGCTTTTTTCAGTATTGCAAGAGGTATTTCTAAGCTAACGAACTTGGCCGTATTTTGTTTGATCTCACAATTTTTTACGGTCATAAGAACTTGGCTCCTGTTTACAGAATGTTTTTGTTGGGTTTTCATCACTTTTTGTTGAAATTTCATCAATTATCAAGGTATTACTCTTATTCCTGATTCATTAAATCCTAAACATTTTTTATCTTTAAGGTGGACATTAAGTAAATTAATAAATGCATGTTCGTTTTACTACCTATTTATACCTACTTGAAACTTTGTCCCGAAAAATCTAAACAACGCAGCGTCGATCAAAGGAAAAAAATTCTTTTCTAATCTGCAAGACAAAATCCAAATTCAATGTATCGAAGAGTAACACCCTGCCGGCGACGCTCGGATCCATTTGCCCCCCGCCGCTATAGACGATGCTCGGTGCAGTTTCTTTTGTTTACGTTAGAGCGATTGTTTTTTTCATCAGTATTTGTTGCGACTTCGAAGCTAATAAAACGTATACTTATGTAGGTACTATGGGATATCCCGTCGACCTCTCAAGAATTAGTTAGGGATAGGTGGCGGGGGACGGAGAGGCCCGGCCGGCCTGCCCACGCATACGAAAATACAGTTTGGAGGAAATGGTCGAAGGAATAATCCCAAAGTACCCTTATGTATACGTTATGCTGCTATGTTCTATCCTACGTACCTATTTCGTAATGTTTTTTTTTCAACCCTTTAATGTGTAAAATTTCAAACTTTGATAATTATTCCTTTGAGTGTTTGTTATGGTGGACCTATGTACCAAATTTCAAGCTTGTAGGTCAATGGGAAGTACCCAAAAGGTTTTGATGATCGTCAGTCAGTCAGTCAGTCAGTCAGTCAGTCAGTCAGTCAGTGACAAATTTAGCGATTTTTGAGGTCCTATATCTCGGAACCTACTAATGTTGAAAGATTAATGTTTTGTCAATATTGAGACATGATAGCATTTAACAAGTGTACGAAATTACATCTCTCCATCTGCCTCCAGTGCCGAGTTATAAGCCTCTAAAAAACGCCTAAGTTGTTTCGTGTAAAAGGAGGTAGTGCCAGAACTTGGCTGGTGCACTACCGTGCACCTAGATAAAAGAAAGTAAAGAAATTTTGTTGTACAGGTGTATATTCACTTTCTACGTGTATATTATGTACAAGTGAATGTTCATTGCTAAAAACCTTGAGGTGCCTTATCATTTTGACCACCAGTTGTTATGACCTCCGAGATGGTTCTGTAACGCTTGCAGACTGTTGTACGCTTGGTACTGACACACAGTGATTCGGATCGAGAAATTCAGTGACATACTGTAATAACTTATAACTAGACTGCGAATGTTTATGTAGGCTAATTTTTGTAGGCAAATTTTAAGAAAGTGGAATTAAATGGAATTTTATTTTCAGTGATAGCAGCCTTTATAGCTGTGAAATAAATAAAAATCGTATTAAATTTTGTGGAATTTTGTATTCCACAAAATATACTGATTTCTTCATTTTCGAGGTCCATTGACATGTAGGAAGCAATGTTCACTGATTAGATATCGATGCGGAAAGATTCATTTTAGACAAAATGTCGCTGATTTTCTTGATCCGAACCACTGTGCGACGCCCAGCAGCGCACCGATGTACACCGGGTTGCCGTTCGCGAGGCGTCTCGTAGAAGGCACAACTTTACCACTCTAGAATGAAATTACGCCTGATAGAATTTAACGATACCGTATCATCTTACAATTAGTACGGGAATATAGTGAAGCAGCGAGGTGAGGAAAGCGGTGCGGTGATTTTTGTTTCTATGTGCACCGCTATTTTCTCATCATCGCTCCACTATAAATAGGTTTTGCCGCGATGTTCAGCTCGCTGCTATCCTAGATCTTCACCGCTTCACTATATCTATACCCTTCGGTATAAGGGTTTAGGCGTAAGGGGCGGCATTTCCCAAGGACGGAAGAGCTCAGGCGGGGGCATAAAGTCACGACCGTCGCGTCGTCAGTTTGGTAGATGCAGCTAGCCTGAACAGATCGCAACATTGTACAGCTTTCACTTTTACTATCTACACATAGATTAAAAGACTGTGTCGTTATTTAGAGCAACACCTTTATAGCACTAATAAAGTATATACGTACCCACATGAAGATATTTCCAACAACGTCCTTATATCGAAGAATGTTTTGATTCGATCATTATGCACAGTGTATCGAGAAGAAATACCGATCATCTCTGCAACCGTTTCGTCCCCCTGCTCTCCGACAGATTACTCAAACTATGCTTTCACGAAAAATTGATAGCCGCGGATCGCTCGAGGCCTCGGAGAATGTAGCCTCGAGGATAGAAATGATAAGAACGGCCATCCCCTCCCAACGATCTTCACCGTGAACGTTTATCGAGGAAACGGAAGCACCTCGACGTCTCGGAGCCGATGAATAACGAGTTCGTTTCGTAAAATGGACTGCACAACCTATTTGCATCGACGTAACACCGCGATAACGGTACGAGTACGATTACACAGTTGGTACGGGACTCTCGCGTGTACACGTTGCGATCATTTCAGTTTCGGCTATCTTTTAGGAGACAGAGATCGCCGATTATGCGAGCACGTTCGAGACGAACAATCCTAAGCGCGACCGTGCGCCGACTCGCCGAGATGCTTCTCCTGCTTCTCGGATGTAAGTATCCTCCATTTTTCTAAGCCACGTGTTAGCCTGGCCGATCGTAACACCGTTCCATACTGTCTTACCGTTGGTCGATTTGGACCATGCTTGCAATTAGCGTCGGCTCACGAATCGCAGCGTACTTCCCCGGACCGAATCGTTGGCGGAGCAGCGATCGACATATCGGAGGTCCCGTTCATGGCAAGTAACCATTATTTCGTTTCCGCTCGATCTTCAGGGGTGCTACGCTGGTAGTCCCACCTGTTTCAATGCGTTACCAGGCTGCATCTTAACGCTTTAAACTCAGCTTTCACGCTGTAACTATATGCACTCCAGAATTTGGACGTTTCACCTACTCTAGGATATTTTTGTTGCGCATGACTAGACCGCGGATTCTATGCAATTGTGACAAAAATGAGCAGGTACAATTTAAAAGCGGACCGACTGCAATAATTTAAGAGTATCAATGTATCACGGTCGGCGTATCAACCCTTTGCGGACGAATATCGTCACATTAACGGCATCGTGACTATGCTATTTTCCTATGATTCAATTCCTAAAGTTGCAGACAAATAATGTGATTCTGTACATGATAAAATGTTGGTACAAATCTTCCATTTTTCCTAGCACTCAAGACTTTGATACATGATCTACTTCTCTAAGCAATATGTTCTATAATCCCAGTCAGCCAGGCCTGCCTCGAGCAGACATCGAGCACAGCCTGCAATCGTATGGTGCCGGCAGATGGCGAGCATTATACTGTCAGAACGCGCTCGAAGCTGAGGATGCTTGGAATCTGCTCGATTTTGAGCAGCACACCCTGCCAGCATAAAGCGATACTTATTCGGACGCAGAAGTGATCGCTTTATGCTGGCCCGGTGTGCCGGCAGTGCTGTTATTCAGCCCAACTTTTCTCGCATGCGCGAGAAAACAGTAACGTATCCATATTAGGATGATGAGGTAGCAGAGCCCCGAGGCAGTTATATTGGCAGGAATGTACCGAACAATCTATTCCAAAGTACAAAGTTACAAAGTATACAGAAGTACACTTGTCATACATTCGTTTTTCATAATCAAATCATATCAATTCCTTAAAATTCTGTGGGACGCTCAAGGTACCACATTTTATCGAGAAGCTCACGTTACTGAGGCTGAAATCGACGCCATCGCGAGAGAAATGCTGGACTCAATAACAACACTGTGTGTCGGCATAAGCTGAGGGCAGAATGAAGACATCTCGATCCTTCGTTTAAGAGGGCAGCACGGTCGTACTAATATGGCGGATGTCGATCATGTATATCCCTTGTGTAGTCAACCGCGTACCCAGGTACGCATTTACTGTATTTCTTTCAACAATTTGTTAATGTTCTTCTAAAATATATTATAAAATTTCTCTGAATGTCCATTCTATACTCGCTAATATATATTAATTTATAGTTTTATAATGAGAATTCGTGCAAACATGTTAAATATAAAAAGGTTTTAAATAATGTATACATTTCGGTTAACTACACAAGGGATGTTATCCGACGTACGCCACATTAGTACGACCGTGCTGCCCTCTTAAACGAAGGACCGAGCTGCCTTCTTTCTGCCCTCAACTTGTGCCGACACACCGTGCCAGCATAAAGCGATACTTATTCGGACGCAGAAGTAAGATCAAAATCGAGCATGTTTGCTTACTGGGATATTTTAAAAAATCTTCGTCCGCAAAGAGTTAAAATCGACAAAGGCTGACAGATATTTTTATTTGACTTCTGTTTCTTGCACTTGATGCGGAGAATTTTCATTTTGCATAAAGATCCACTGCCTACGTATGAGACCTTTTTCATTTTCCTTTTCACGCGCAGCTATCGTACAGGCTGAACGACCAGCACGCGTGCGGTGCCACCATCATCGGGGAGGAATGGGGATTGACGGCGGCTCATTGCGTCGCTCCGTGAGTAAACAATGATGCTGGGCCACCCATGCCCCGTCGACAATGCTTTCACAGACAGATAGTTGTCGGCGAGGGAAGGGTGAGCCAACGACGGCTGTCTGATCCTAAACGGGACCCTGCAGAGTCCTTTTCTAAACTTTTACAGCTTCGTCGATGTACCCGGCATCGAGGTAAGCGTGCGCAGCGGATCGAGCAAATACGACTACGGTGGGACCATTCACAACGTGACGTACATGGCCTACCATGAGAAATACAACGAAGACGACAACGACTACGACGTCGCGGTGATCAAGGTGACACCGCCGTTCCGCTACAGCGACGTTACGAAGCCGGCGAAACTACCAAATCCATCCAGAACGATTGACGCGTCGGTGGGACTGGTCTGCGGTTGGGGTTACTTCATCGTACGATTCGTTAACCGATTATCCGATTACAGTGTTCTCTCGATAATCCAAAACACGGGTCCGGCCAGGAATACTATCCTTTCACTTCTGTCGAACGAGAAGTGTAAACGTAACTATTCCGATCACAAAACTACTTTATTTTTCATTATTTTTTTATGAGACTTCGATCAACATATTAGTGATATTATGCTAATGAAAATTATACTAAATATGATAGAATTCCAATTATATTTACTTGTGTCATGAACGATGAAAGTTTTGGACGCGAAGAAGGACAGCGTATGGGAAAGAAAGCGACGCGGGGAGTCGCGGCACGCTGGCAAAGTTCAAAGGATTTCGCATACGCTGTTCTTCCTTGCGTCCGAAACTTGTATCATTCATTGCACAAGTAAATTTCATCGGAATTATATGAGATTACGTATTGTTTTCATTAGAAAAATGCCACGAATATGTTAGTGAAATCCCCATAGAAAAATAATGAAAAATATTGCAAAACCTTGCGGCATGTACCCACTCAGCCAGACCTGCCTCGAGCAGAAATCGAGCCCAGCCTGACGAGCAGGTGACGGGCAGAATGCTGACAAAACGACGCACAGTGGGGTATTTCGCTGTAAAACGGGAATAAAATATTATAGCGTTATTTATGGGCTCAGGGTCATAAATAAATAGGTCGTTGTATTCGTCTTGACTCCAGTTATAAGATTATGAAATAAAAATTGTACTTTAACATTTAAAAAATCAAAATAATTCTTATTTTCTGTCGAAAAAAATCTTTTTTCGAAATTTTAAATGTACAATTTTTTACATGTCTAAATACTGTTCAACTTTTATTTCAAACATTTTGTCGTCAGATTATCCGAACTCTTGAAAAGTAGTGATCATTGAATGCTTTGATTACGATGTACTGAGTTGAGATAGGTGTACAAACTCTTCACAGATTTCATTCTGTTATCATCTAAATTAGTATTGTTATTAATATTCCAACATTATCAATCATTCTGTAAGTTTTTTTTTCGATTCCAACACATTATTGACGATTTTGGTAAACCATTCCGCTGTATTCCGCACTCTTTCTTGTACCATTACATTCGATAAAGGTCTACGATCATAGTACAAAAAGAATTGGTTCCGAATCGTTCTGAATTCGAGAGTTATAACTAATTTAAGTAGAAATGAGCGACGAAAGTGGTGTCTTTCGTTTCGAAATCGAAAAAAAACTTACAGAATGATCGGTAATGTTCAAATATTAATTTAGATGATAACAAAATAAAATCTGTGAGTGCCCTGTACACTTACTTGAACTCTGTACATCGTACTCGAAGCATTTCATTATCAGTACTTTTCAAGAGTTTCGGATAATCTGACGACAAAACGTTTCGAATAAAAGTTGAACAGTACTTAAACATGTACAAAATTCTATATTTAAAATTCCGAAAAAAAATTTTTTTTCTACAAAATATAAAAAATATTTTGATCTTTCAAATGTTAAAATACGTTTCTTATTTCATAATATTATAGCTGGCGTCAAGACGAATCCAACGACCTACTTATTTATGACCCTGAGCCCATAAATAACGCTACAATATTTTATTCCCGTTTTTCAGCGAAATACCCTACTGTGCGACGCTCAAAGCTGCTCGAAGCATAGGATGCTCGATTTTGGACGGGCATGAGTAGCGCTTTCTGCTGGCAGAATGACCGGGCATCTGCCTGGCAGAAGCTGCTCGGGCACAGTGCAGCCAGTTGGCACCCAAACGGATTGCATGTACTCTCCTCCTTTTCCCCTTCCACTATCCCATTCCAGCACCATGCACACACTCCAACGTCCCCCACTACTGGTCTGGGGGACCATCAGAGAGGGGGTACGTGTATTCTCCTCGATTTTCTCGATCAGGCTGTACTGCTCGGGCACAATGCTGGCCGCTCGGTCCTGGATTCTGCCTGCGTTTAAGAGGGCAGCACAGTCGCACTAACGTGGCGAATGCCGTTATACAGGGCAGGTCGCACTAATATTAGTGCCACCGATGAGAATACCTCGTCTGTGTTAGTGCGACGCAGGCTGAATCCAGGACCGAGCGGCCAGGATCGTGCCCGAGCAGCTTCTGCCGGGCAGATGCCCGGTCTTTCTGCCAGCAGAAAGCGCTACTTATGCGCGTGCAGATGCCTGTCCAAAATCGAGCATTTTGCTTACTGGGTAGCTATCGCAGCTTTATGAGTAATGCAAATTACGCCTCGTAAACGTAAAAATAGGACTTTCGAGGGCGACTGCGGCCTATATTGATCTTTTACCTAGCGCTTTTGACTACTGAAACATCCCATCTTTGTATTATCGAGAAACGAGGAGGCGCATCCCGCACGTTGCAATCCTGGAAACGAGCAGACATTTGGGACATTTATCGAGGAAACACTGTATTATCCGTCTTCTCGTTTCAAAGCTTTCAATTACCGCGCCTGGATTTACAGGACGACGACCCAGTGCTGTCCGAGAACCTGCAGTACGTGTTCGTCCCGAGAGTCCCGAGGGGAACGTGCCGGAGTTATTACAAGTACCGATACATTGTCACGGACCATCAGCTCTGTTACGGGTTCGAGAACGGAGGGAAAGATTCGTGCAAGGTAGACCGTGATCCAGCCTCATGGTTATCTTAGACTGGAAAAAATATAACGAAGGGGTGAAATGTTTCCGCAGGGTGACTCCGGCGGACCGCTGATAAAAAATTCGACCGTGATCGGTATCACCTCGTGGGGCGCCGAATGCGGCGAACCGGATTCGCCGGGCGTTTACACGGACGTCGCAAGCGTGTTGGATTGGATCAAGGATAAAACTAAACTGAACTAGCGTCCAGTCGGCCATACTCGAACGCGTCCAACCTCATAATTGTGTTTGCTCTTTCAAAATAAAAATCGCTTCTGCAGAATGGCTTTTTATTCGTATCGTTGCTCGTTCGCTCTCCCGGTCGAATCAGTCGCGAATAACCAACTCGGCGGACTCCTCGTCCTCGGAAATTACGAGCTTCGCCGACCTGTACCGCAGGAGATTCTTCAGCCTGAGATCGGACCATTTGTCGTAGACGAGCTTATAGTAGCGTGGCAGGCGATCGAAGCCACCGGCGTCCGCCAACGAGTCGTTGTACTCCCACTGGGCGTCCTTCAGCCTATGCGCGTGCCGCTTCTTTGCGGACTTCGGCTTCGAGTCATCCAACATCGTCGATCTCGGAGGCAGACTCGTCGCTTTCTTCAGTAAAGCCAGAAAGTATTGTACCTGGGGAAATGTACGACAGTTTCTTAGTCTTTCATCTTCTCGGAAGTCACGTCGCGGAAGATGTATCACAAGCAATCCGTAATTACTTGCGCGTGGAACATGGGGAACGGTATCACGATGGTGGGCACCCCAACGATGCACATCGTCGGATGTTCGATGTTGATCAAGTGTTTGTACAACGGTGTCACGTGATTGTCGTCCACGCGGATCCCAGAGGTCTCATCCAGGAATGGAAACGTGTACTTGTAACCGGTACAGAAGATGAACGTGTCCACGGTGACGGTCGACTGATCCTTCAAATGAAACCGCGCCCCGTCTATTCTGTCCGGGCCCACCACCTGCGACACGTTCGCTGGAAACGCGCTCTTCAACCTGCGATACACGATCGGATCATTGTTTTAAAATGGAACTGTTTACCAGCTTTCTATCGTAGCTCCAACACCAACGCACACTTCATCCCGCGATCTAAGCCTTTAATCTAAGCTGATTCTCGGTTCTGTGCTGTGACAGAGATCGTGAAGGGATGCTATTTTTTGTGGCCACTACTATACTAATATACCAATACTAGTGCAATAATGAAACTTCTTTATTTTTTACTTATGTTTAATGAAATTTTACCGATATATGCAAGGGGTAGGGGAACTGGCTTAGATCGGGAAGCTCCGTCGCGCTTAGATTGCGGGATTACTGAATTTCGAATATGAAGAATTTTTCAATGGCTACGGAAATTTCATTCGCAAACCAGCAAGTTGTCACGAGTACTAACTCGAGTAACTCGATCGCGAATACCTCTCGTTGTTGTGGCTCAAATACACCCAAGAGGCGTGATCGGCCAGCTCGATCGCTATGTCGATCCCCGAAGAGGCTGCTCCTAACACGAACACCGTCTTCCCGGCGAAATCTTCCGGTTTTCTGTAGGAGTGACTGTGCATCATCGTTCCCGAAAATGTTTCGACGCCCGGCACGCTCGGCACGAACGGATCGAAGTAATGCCTGAATCGTTGAAATAAAAATCGTCGTTAAGACTCGTATCGCGAATCACGCGACCGTCTTAGCCGTGTTAATCCGTCGCGAGTCACAACGCACCCGTTGCAGATCATGACAGCGTCGTACACGATCTTCTCCTCCTGCTTCGATTTCAACCTTTCGACTCGGACGGTCCACTTCTCTTCGCCTCCGGGCCAAGATGCGTCCAACCGAACGGACTTTACCCGCGTGTCGAACTGCAAGACGATCTCCGCGCGTTAGCCGAACTAGAAGTCTCGTGTCAGATTCGCGGAAATATATTCTTCGCGTTGCAGACCGAACGATCTAAAACTTCCAAAACGTAGACGCAAGGAGACCTTTGCTTACGCTATTTATTATAAAACTGCCTTGAGAAAAGGCAAACTGTTTCTCATTCGATTGAAAATGAGTAATTGATATTTTCACACACACGGCAATATGCGCTCATAATTATGAAAGTGGTCTAAGTGATGTATTTCTTGTTCAGAGATATTTAAAAATTACATTGAATTAATTTTTTGTTTAATCTTGACTTAGACCACTTTCGTAATTATGGGTGAGTCACGATGTATATGATCCTACAAGAAAGATTCGTAAAGATCGGTAGACTTTCAGCGCGTTGCACGAGTTGCTTGAGTAGAACGCGCGACATTTACCTGGATGTGTTTGAGCAGATCGAAATGCTTCGCGTAATTCTCCAGGTAAGTTCGAACTTCCTGGTGCGTCACGCAACAAGGCTCCACTGCGTTCATTGTCGGATAATCGGGAAAGTTCATGATTCTCGCGGGCAGGTTGGTTCTGCGGGAGATCGCGGAGAATATAAAGTTTAGCGACGGGCTGAGAAAGCTAGAGGAACAAGCGTTCGGTTTGTCGAAGCGAACCTCAGATTCCGGTACATGCTCGAGTGTATAGGCAACCCGTTCCGATCTAGGCCGGTTCCCTCGGTGTAAACCCAGGTGCCGCCGACGGAGCCCGTTTGCTCGTAAACGTTCACCACGAAATCGAAATCTCGCGCAATGTGCCTGGCAGCGCACAAACCGGCAGCGCCGGCTCCTATCACGCACACTTTTCTTTTCGCCGCTGGCTCGGCCATCTGTGTTCCGCCACGTAACCTATGCAAAGCAAAAATCATACGGCATTCGTTAAAAACGGACTAAAACACTCTTGGCGTTCGTATTCGATCGTTCGAACAAGCCATCTCCGAAAGATGGACGCGGTGCGACGATCTACCGGCGATCGATTGGCAAGTACTGCGACGAACAACGCGGAACCGCGAACTTGCTGTCGTTTATCGTGCGATCTAGCTACGATCTCCGGCTGCAACGATATTTACATTAAAACGCGGATTATCGGGAAACCGACTAGCCGGCACATCCTCGATCGCAGCCGGTCTTTTCTCGCGAAGAGGAAACACGAAACGTCCGCGCGATCCTCGCCAATTACTTCGCCACTTACTTAGAATTAGACGTTCCAAAATTAAACGACAACGCGGACAACGCCCTGTTCGACCTCCGTGCGCGATTACCGACGCTAGACTATTCTAATATTTCACGAATTTTTGGTCGGCTTTATATCAGAGATAAGAGGGTGGAAGAGTCTTGGAGAAAGGTGGTAAACATCGAGAACGGAAAAAATAAGAAGACCGCAGGCATATTATCGCTGGAGAATTGCCACCGATCTTCTACACTGGAACACTGCCGCGTGATTGAGCAGTCTGATAAGCTTCCCACGATAAAGGAACGACACATGTCGTATGTTTATTCCCGTATGCTCTCGCGCGAATAAACTTTCGTGGATCAACGTGTAGAAGTAAAATATTTATTGCGTTATTTCTTAATAACATTATCGTGTAAATAATCGTAACATTAGTCTTACGGACTATATTAATGATCGTGTTGAATCCAGTTATAACCTAGTACTGAGCAATTAATTGTAAAGTGTCTATGTTACAGCGACATATATCTTTAAGTATAGATCTCAGTCGACGCGTCATACCACTCAAACCAGAGTTATCCTGTATAAAAAATTATCTCTTTCTCTCCCTCTCTCTCTCTCTCTCTCTCTCTCTCTCTCTCTCTCTGTCTGTTTTTTCTTTCTCTCGCTCTCTTTCTTCCCTACGTAACAATTCATTATAGCAAATCTATAAAAAACGCGAACGGCGAATATGTGGGTGATCGAATTCGATCGTAATTGATTTAGTTCCCGTGGAAGAGAAAAGACGCGCTTCCCTCGCCGAAACAGTTTCATAAAACATTCATCATCTTCTCCTTCTTTTCTTCGTTTTAAAGAGACACTAATTTTCCGTTTGCTACGAAATCCTCTATCCGTTCTATTCGAGCGAGCTTGAACGTCGAGGAAACGACGCGTCTCCGCGTTGCTCTAGGAACGGAGGAACGCGAACAATATTTTGCGGTTCGAGCGAACGTTCCTCTCGCAACGTGAACAAGAATTTCTGTACAATACGCTCGCTCGGACACGCGTAGACACCTAACACGGCCGACGAACCGTTATTCCCGGCAACTTTTACTTCGATTTCTCCTCGACGAGTCGATTCGATTCGATCGGCCGGTTCTCCACGCGAGAGGAGAGGCAGGCGTTCATTCGTTCGTTCGTTCGTTCGTTCGTTCGTCGGATGATCATGTATGCTCGAGAATTGATGGTCTCTCGACGATTCGAGTATTGGTCGTTTATATGAACACGTTAGCGTCGAGCGAACGTCGATCCAAAGACGAAGACGGTGCTCTGCTCGTAAACTCCCTGCCAGAGAGAAGCGAGGAATGAAAATATTTCCCATCGACATCGAAATAAATATTATAAACAATCCGACCGATGCTCCTCCGGCCGCCGATTAAACGCTTCGTTCGAGAGGCCGACCCTAATGCCGCTTCGTCGACGAACACCATCGATTTAATGTATGAAAACTCAACGAAACAGTTTATCAGCTGTAGACATTTAATCGCAACGAACAGATCAACAATAATCTCATCTCCCGATTCTCTCTATTCGTTCATTCGTTCTCAGTCTATTGATCCTCCGTATTTATTTATATGTATGCGCGCACGCGAGCGGACACGCGCCGCGCCTAAAACGAAATTCGTGCAACGGGTGTACAGGTATTAACAAAAAGAAAACAGAAAGAAAGAATGAAACAAAGAAAAGATAAAGGAAGGAAGATAGATAGATAGATAGACAGAAGGATAGAAAGAAAAAATTATAACAAAACCGTCTCCTATGCTTAAATACTGTACGTACAATAATTTGCAAGAAGGTTCAAAACAAAAAAAAAGGGGAATACTCGGCATAGCAAGAGACGAAAGGAAAGAAGTATCTCCTAACGTTGACTAAATCGAACGAATCGACACGTTCGGTTGGTTCGACGCGCCGATCCGTCGACGCGTTTATCTTCTTTCGGTTCTATTGTATATTGCATTGCTTCGCACTCTAATTGCCGTTGAGTGTATAAATACTTTCGATCGTGCGCGAACAAGCCCGATAGATTCCCTAAACTCCGCGAGTAAGGCTGTCACGGAAATTTCACGGGAACGTTAACTTCCTTTTATCTCGTCCATTCCGTTCGCGTCGCTCGCAGCATTCGGCGATATCAACACTTATAAATCACGATTCGTTAAATCTACGCACGAAAATTCCATACAAGTTCGAACAAGCGCGAATCCTCGTTACCGCGACTCGATCCTGTCACTCCGAAAAATCTACTCACGCGCTCTCACACACTCTCTTTCTCTCTATCCCGGTAACTAGTATAAAAATCTGAAATCTCTCAACTTTGAATTGTAATCGAAAAACCCGATCGTTACCATTCTCGATAATCCTCGTACTCCACGAATATACGTGCGTATATGTGTATGCTTTGGCAAATATCCTTTCTCTCTCTCTCTATCTCTCTCTCTATCTCTCTCTCTCGCTCTCGCAAGCTCGTTCGACTCTTGACCCCCATACTCGTATTCCACGTTAATCCGAAGAAAACGTTCAACACGAAAGTAGAGTACAGCCGTACCGAGTGCCCTGTGGGGCTTCTCCGAAACGCAAACGGGTACCAGTTTCTTCCAGAAACGATCTCCGTGTTCCCGTCGACGACAGGAAGCTGCGTTTTGCGAGTAACCAGGAAAGCGAACTGTTCCTGCGGGCGATGGCGATCGTCGTAAAAGTCGTTCGCGCTAGATAATATTCAAAATACATTGAACGATTCGTCCCGATTCTCTATATATGTAAGTATGTACAAAAACTCCTTGCTGAGAACAAAACATGCACACAATTCTCTCTCTCATTCTCTCTCAGACGGATCAACGCGAGAAACGAAGAAAACCTATTCAAGAACACAAGTGACAATGTACAATCGACGAGAGAAAAGATATGAAAATATACGATGAAGAAACGAAAAGAAAAGAAATATTTTATACAAATATACCTCTGCATCTACGGGGGGCCGCGTCAGCCGCTCATGCTCGTTTCGAACGTGCATCGGAAAAAAGAGACTGCTCCCTCTCTTTCTATATGTCTCTCTCTCTCTCTCAGTCTCTCTTTGTCTCTGTAACACGTCGTGACGAGCCACGTAGCCGCGCAACAAGCAACCATACATTTGTGTACATATTTGGCGTAAACCTTTGATTCGTAGTGTTTAAACGTGTTTATTATTATTCGCTAAAAAATAGATATTCGTGTAGCTCGTTCGGTGAACAGTATGTCGACGGAAAATTCGACAGTTTCTCTCTCGAAAGAAATACGTGCACGGGATCTCGAACTACACGGATTCGAAATACACGGATCGCGCGCGCAACGGCGATTCGAAACCGATCCGAAATCGATCCGAAATCCCCTGGATCAGCGTTGCGCTCGAACGGCGCTCCGACCGTATCTGAGTCGCAGTTCGAACCAGCGAAAATATATTATCTCCGGGTGTGCTTTCACCTACGTAGAAAATTGGCTAGGCATCTTTCGAACACACTAGACAATGGACGCTACCGCGCGTGTTCTCCTCGCATCGAATCGGACAGCAGAACTCCTATTCGAACGGACATTTTCATCGACGTATCGTGTAAACTAGCGTTCCCATCGTTTTACGAACGTTCGTTCGTTTACTGGTTAATGTTCGGCAAAGTTGTAAGAAACGACGACGTTCCGATCGCTCAATTTTAACCAACAAGTCGTTCGACGCGTATAAAACGTGCAAAACTTTTCTGCAAAATATAACAACCCGCGGGACCACCTGTTCAAGGTAGCTCAAACTTATTCCGACCGATCGGCGGTTTCTGTGATCCGATGCGATGATCTGTGCGTCTGACGATCGTGATCGTCGCGGTAGTGTTCCTTCTTTATTTTTCTTTGTTCTCCGACGTCGGACGATGGAAGCTCGTGTCATTGGTGAACTCGAAGGCTCGAGGGTGCCGCGCCGATAGGAATGGACCGTCAAGATTGCTCGGTGTCGCAACGCCAACTTCGAAACTGGCACCGTGCTCCCTACGAGAAAGTTTTCGAGATTTTTGGAAGATCCGAATTGTGTATTGGTTGAACGCTGTATCGACGATACGCTCGTTAACCCTCGCTCACCGAGGAGAGCGAGCTGCGCGTCGAGCCGGCCGTGTGATGCGTCAAATCCGGAAGATCCGCTGGCAAGCACAACGGTATCGCGCTTGGCCCGTAAATCGCTTCCTGTTCCTCCAGCTGTAGAGCGAACTGCTCTTCCAATCTCTGTAACGTGAAATCGGCACAATTTAGAAACCGAACTAGCATACCCGTTCGCGAACAACCGAGCGGCCCTTCGCTTTCGTCTCGCGGACCGTTTCTCCAACGAAACTGAATAAAATTTGCAAATTTCATGAATTCGTTTACAAGCTGTAAAAAATATAATGGCCGCCGCTTCGCGGAGTATACCCACGCCTTCGGATTAAAACGATCGTTGTTAAAGCGTTCTATTTCGCACCGATGAAAAGAGAAACTCCGAAGTTGTTCTTTCCTCGTCGAGTAGAACGCGACGGCGCGGCGCGCGCAACAGAAAACTTTTCCGCCGATAATTTTCTTCGCTATTAAATTATTTTCAGAGAGGCAGGCGAATTCAACCGTAGAACCGACGACCATTATTTTTCTTCCACCCTGTGTACTCGACACTCGAGATATATCTATATAGCGTAATGGCATCAACGGATCTTTTATTCAACTGACCTTGTTCTCTTTACCTAGGTAGACCGTTCTCTGATATCCACTCGTGGAATCTCTTTTTTCCCGACTACTTTTCATCGACGTTTCGTCGTCGGTTAGGTTCTTATCAGGAGCATGTAACGCAAGGGGTGGTTGCGACGTGATCGAACGTACACATTGGAGAACACTTATGCATACGAGAAACCCTGGACGTGTAAGCGTTCAACCCCGCGGACAAATCACTACGGTTTTCCCGATAAGTATACAACACAGAGCAATTACCACAAGTATCACCACCGGCTCACCCCGTTGTGTTATCGTATAGTCGTATCCGGACCTCTCAACACTGTTACCGAGAATGAGTATCACAATCGACAAATGAGTATCCAAGGGAATTGCGTAACAAGCCTGGCAAAACTATACAAATAATCTGCGACAAGTATACGAGGTACACGAAGTACACGAAACAGCGACAAACAATTTCAACGACGAGTTAATCAATGTGAACAACCACACCGCTCGCCTAGCGTCCCTCGACGCTAAACAGCGGATTCTCAACGAACAAGCTCCTGTTTCTCAAAGATACATATACACATACTCGCCGAGTGTCTCTTGCCCAAGATATACGGCCAAATGTACAATATTATAAATTAATCAACCGTCTATAATACCATTACTGATTGCACATGTTATTCGACCTCCGTGCGAACCCCCAAAACATTTATATATGTCTTTAACAGTTTCCTTCTTCAACTACGTTTGGTTATTAAAAATATAGTAACAGTGTGTTTGCTGCGTGTTGTGTCTGTATATGTATATATGCTTTTGTATATATATATATATATATATGTGTTTCTATATATATATACACCGTGTATAATAGTAATGCGCATTAAATGCATATAACGAAGCAACGGTGAGTAAAGCAAACATGTTATCATCTAATGCTAACGCTTAAGACATAGAACGATACAATCGGAGAAGTTTCAAAGTAAAAGCTTCGCGAACTTCGCGAGTGAAAACAAGTTGAGAAACCAGGGTTTCAAACTTTTCTGTAAAGGTTCTCGACAGCCGATTTGCGAACTGAAATCTCGAGCGCTGGTTGAAATTAGAACATTACAGTTCGATCGCGACGGAACTCGAATGAATCGTCCCGAGAAAAAGAAACGGATGAAATAACGATTTTACTTGGAAACTTCTGCAGCAGGAGAAAAAGGGACAAAGATGAGAACGAACGATCGGTACATGATCAGAAGGTGCACTATCTACGAGGCGAGGAAGATGGTACCAGGTCCGGTTTCGAATGACTTCGGGGAAGCATGCCATTTACGGAGCCGGTGTCCGAACTGCTGACTCTCAGCGACACCCTTGGAATCGTGAAGGGGGATGGGGACGCGGGGGTAGAGCGGGGCAAACGCGGCGACTTCTTCCAGCCTTCGAAATGAAAGATGTTAGAATAGTCTAAAGGTGGGACAGAGAGACCACTAAGACCCGAAGGGAAATAGTCTCGGTAGCGAGCTTCCAACGCGTCCTTTTCAGCCGACAGCTCAGCCTCTACCTTCTATAACAAGTACATTAACACTTATTTCAGTATGGCCGGTTCTGCTGTACGCCGGGGTACCTTTACAATTTAACCAACGATCGATCATAGTGTTCCGTCTCTATCCGTCTCGTTGCGGACGTTTGCAATTACCAGAAAATACTATAGCGCGTGAAAATCTAGTCTCTACGGTAAAAGAGAGTGTAGCGGCAATCCGCGCAGTGAAATATAAGAGAAAAACAAGAGAAAAGAAATAAAAGGGGGGATAGAAAGCAAAACCGTGCGAAAGATTGTGTATCGTTCGTGGAAGAAGGTAATCGTTTTGTTTACCTGCTTGCGAGGCTTCAACTGCGCCTTCCACTCGCGTAGTTCTTTACCGTACGCTTCCTCCAGCTCCTTCAACTTCAAGGTTTCGTGCTCCATAAGCATTTTCCTCTTCTCGTTCTGAAGTTGCTCCAATTCCTTGATGGTGGCGTCGCTCTGCGCTCTCACCTCCTCGAGTTGCCTCGAGTGTTTCAGCTCGAACCGTTGTTGCTCTGCTCGATACCTCTTCTTCTCGTTCTCTTGGAACTTCTTCAACTTCTCTCGCTCGGCGTCCGGGTCCGGCGCGATCACCGCCGATATCGAGATCCTCATCGACTCTCGGAACATCATCTCGCGTGCCTTCATCTCGTTGCGGATCCGTTTCGGTAGATTCCTGCGCTCGACCGTCTGCCGCTTAACCAGCTCCTCCTCCTTCCTTTGGTTCATCCGCTTCATCTGCTCGAGCTCCTTCTCGTGACGGATCAGCATCTGATGCCTCTGCAGGAAGAAGATGTCCTTCAGCTGTTTCTTCAACAGCTGCTGTTTCTCGTGGATGTGTCGCTCCTCTTGTTCCCAGATCGCCGCCTCCCGAGCTCTCATCAGCTGTTGCTTCTGCTGCAAGAACTGCCTCTCCATCAGCGCGATCTTTTCCCGGTGGCTGTCGGACAGCCTCCTCAGAGAGAGCTCGTGACTCTCGTTCAACTTATCCAAAAAGTGTTTCTCCCTCTCCTCATGCTCGGCTTCGAGCTTCTCCTTTCGGATCTTGAACGCGCTCTTCCGCTTGTCCTTCGGCATCAGATCCACCTCTTGCTTCAACAGTCTCAGCTCCTGCTTCAGACCCTCCCGGAACTGTTTCAACTCCCTCTCCTGCTCACTGCGGATCTTCTTCGACGCGAGCCTGAGATCCGCCTCCTGCTGCGCCTCGGCACGCTCTATCTGCTGCCTCTGTTGCCGTCCGAGAGTCTCCAGATCGGTCTCGGCGTTTCGCTCGAGCAGTTGCCGTTCCTGCTCGAAACGCTTCTCCTGTTGGTCCTTGTTGAACTGCGCCTTCTGCGACAAATCTTGGAACTGCTTCTGCTCCATCTTCTGCAGCATCTTCAGCTCCCTGAGCTCCTGTTTCCTGAATATCTGATCGTCGTAGACCTTGCCGTTCTCGTCGTCACCGTAGATCACCTTGGACGTGGTCGTCGTAACCACAACACCGTCTATCTCGAACTTTCTGGTTCGCTTCCTCGTCTTTTTCTTCAAATTCATCATCTGTATATCCTCCTTGGTTCTAGTCGGCCGCTGTATATCGCGAGCGTAATCAGGCTTCCGCCGCAGCACTACTTCCTCTTCCGTTTCCGGCGTCTGTCCCTGTCCGATGTGGTTCTCCTTGTTCGACTCACGGCTGTCCTGGCTGATCGTAGTCGAGATCGACTCAGCGTCCGAGCGATCGATGCTCTTGCTCGGCGTATGCGATCTCGTCGAGCCGGACTCGCTCTGGGACCTGGATCCCTCGAAGCTGTCCGGTGATATCCTCTTCTCTTTGTATATTTTGCCCGCGTCCTTCTGTCGGATCGTTTTCAGAACTTTCTCGTCGATCCGACCACCTACGACCGACTTATCGTTCTTGATCAGACCGTTCACCTTCTTCGAGTTCCTGTTCGTGTCGTCGATGTCCACGGGCTCGACGATCGTTCCAGCGACCATCATCTTTGTAATCTCGTCCCCGCTGTCGCTCTTCGTGCTCGACCTCTCTAGCAAGCTCTGCGCGTCGCTCTGTGAGGAACTGGTTCGCGCCGCTCCCCGTTTATTCAGCATCTGCGAAGAGTCTTTCACCTGCTCTTTGTCGTCGCCAACCGTCACTACGGAGACGTGACTAGTGTCCTGCAACTCGTCCACGATCGGGCTCACGATCAACACCTCAGACTCGTCCAACTTCTTGCCCACCCGTTTCGAAGCGTCCGTGAGAACGATCGGCTGCTCCTGCGGCGTGTACTCCAGACTGTCCAGGCTCGGGAATCCGTCATCGTCGGTCGAGCTTTCGTTCACCTGCGTCTTGTTCAATTCGTTCGCGACGATCACCACCTCCGACGTCGGAGAAGGCCGGCAAGAAAGAGGCGTCGGCGACACGGCGTCGACCAGTACCGGAGGATGAGTGGTCACCACTGTTACCTGGCTTATGTTGCTCGCTAAACTATTCGATAAGTCTGGACTCTCGGCTGTGATCCGGACGGTTGATGTGTTTGGACGTATTTCTTGGTCGGGTTTTCCTGCAAATTTGTTCAGATGCGCTAAATGAAGTCTATCGATAGGAAAAACTCTGCGCCAAGGCCTGTAGTCTATAATAGATTAAGAAATTAGAAGCTCCGAATTTCGAAGCTTCGAATTGAAGCTTCTTTATTTTTTATATTCTGTGAAAATTCTGTCAAATTTTTAATTTTTATTTTAAACTCGTAAGTTAAAGCTTCACGCGATTCGAAGACTTCGAATGTTCATACACTTAGGAGTTCCCTTCGTTCCTTCGAATCTTCGAAGAATCGAAGCTTCAGAAAAGTAACAGCCCTACTAGAAATAAAGTAAAATAGATTGCACCATCTCTTACCGGTAATGACAACCACATTATCCCCGCTGCCTCTTCTCGACGACGCGCTTCTACTCCTAATAGGCGTCGACGTGATCACCGATACGTTTATAGAAGAACCTCTCTTCTCGCCGGTGGAAGCATCGTTCGTGACACTCTCGCGCGTCTGTTCCTTGTTCAACCATTTCTTCTTCTCTCGTTTTCCATCGAACTCGTCCGAGAAGTTCTCCAACGAATCGTATCTGGACGATCCTTCGCTATGACTTTTAACGACCGATTCCACCTTGCCTATACCGTAATCCGTCTTGATGTCTTCGGTGGAGCAAGCCTTCATGATGTTCTTCTCGGACAAGATCGCGTTCGGACCTGCAGCTTCCCGACGCGTCAACGTCTCCAACGACGGGACGTTCGACCGCATTTCGGAATCCATCGAGAATCGTTTCTCTAGAACCGCGTTTAACTTCTCCTCGACAGACTTTCGTTTTTCCTGCAAGCTCTTCCGATTGTCTTCCGTTGAGGATTGTCGTTTCGATTGCGCGTCGATTGGTTTCTTCTCAACTCTGAAAACAATTGTAAACGATCAGTACCGAAAATATATAACGTAACACGAGAAAATCGATACAGTATAAAACTATGCAGCACCTGCTTCTCTCTTCTAGAGACGATTGTTTGTTGAACGCTGGCTTCGACCAATCCTCTGTCGACTCAGGTCGAACCGGAGCGGATTTCCTCTTCTCTTCCGAAGTTAATTCCATTCTCGATGGTAGGCTGGTTTTATTCTGTACTACCGATTTCTGCCTCGCGTCCTTCTCTTTCTCATTGCCAGCTGTTAATTTCTCTAAACTATCTTTGACCGTTTGCTTCTCGTTGAACGTATCCACGGTTGTTTGTTCCTTCTCGGCCGTGTCTTGACTCTCCGATAACGAGTGTTTTTCTCCTCTCTTACTGTCCTCGGTACTCTTACATTGGTCCAACATCTCAACGACGTTTTGCTTGTCGGTGCTCTTCAAGTTACTTTCCTTATCCTCGTTTTTACTATCCTGGCGCATAGGAGGTGGAGGAGGAGCAGGACCTTTCTCCCGAGATACTCTACGTTCGTTTGCTTCGCTTGTACTAGGTGGTTTAGGTGCCTGGATAAAAGATATACAAGCCTTACTATTGCGGACTTAGTTTTAGGAACATGTTATGGCGTGGATGATGGCGTGAACGTCGGTATGTATGTTATGAATATAAAAACTCTAGCAGTCAGAATGTTCGGTGACTAATTGAGGTGACCACGAGTGAAGCGAGAGAGCACGTGGCTCAAATAGATTATTATTTAGTTCGATATTATATCTAATAGTTTTTTAAGATAAATTCCGTTATTAAATACATATTTCCTATGAAATATAGCCATGTGTTATCGACCATCCACAACTATTGATATTCAAATTTAACAAATTAAGCAGCAATTCGTGCACAACAAAATACGTACTTGTTTCTTCTCAACGGATACAGGTATATTCTCTTTAGATTCCGCTTTCCGTAATTTCTTGTTCCTGTCCTCCTTTTCACCATCCCTGTTGATCTCTCGTTTGTGGCTCTCTTCTTTTTTCGCAGATACGGGTGATGCGGCAAGATTTTCTTTTTCAGAAACTAAACAGTCGGCAATTTTTAATAAAATCATTTCTTTTTGTACATCTACCTACTAGCCTATCATGTTTATTACAAAATTACAACTTACTCTTGACATCAGCGTCACTGCGCATAGATGCAGAGTCATCTCCGAGTTGATCCACCTCCAGTGGAAGCTGAGATGTGCGTTGCTCCTGTAATATTCGTTTACCATCGATTTGAATCTTACGAAGAAACATGTGCTTTTTATCATTACGTATTTACAATGACTGTATCATCGGAAAATATAATTTCTATTCTGAAAACGATGTTGGCAAGAAACGTAACGCAACAACAGAATGATTATTCTCGCGCATTCGTCGAGTCAATAAGATAAACAGAAAAAATTCTATGCAATATATGTATAGAAACATGAATATGGTACATTGAAAATAGCTTATGCATTGCAGTCTGAAAATAAAAGAAAATAGCAGACGATTATGGTAATACTAGTACAAACACAATATACGCATCGAAATCAAATTAGACAGCACTTATTGCATAAGCTACTGACCTGACAAACGCAGGGGTGATGGGGCTGGCGAGGCCCAGGAGAGCCGCATGCACAGCCAAATTATCCAAATTACAACAACATAATTATTAGGGTTTCATTAGAGTACATATAAGGGTGAGAAGTTTTTAATATTTTATCTTTCGAAATTTCGATGTGCGGAATGTTAAAAAAAATAGAAAACATTCATTCCTTCCAAACAAAAATGATTCTGATATACATATATGCTATGTATATCAGAATTGGCAAAGTAAGAGTAAAACGTAATTAAACATCGAGTATCGCATGCACGAATGTTCTTAGCGTTTTATTTACATCTATCATGCACGAATGTGAATAGTATAACCGTATAATTGTATAATTTTATGAAAATTGAAATAAACGCATCAACGAATCATCGGATTACCTTCCTCGAGATCACTAATTTCTAATTACTTATGTAGGAACAACTAATACGTTTGTTTGTTGCAATTGTCTAAGTTTCATTCAAAAGCAGCTTACCGATCCGCTGATATAGTTCTCTGTGTTTTTTCGCCATTTTTGCCTTCTATCAAGACGAAAGCGTGTAACAACGTATATACATACATAATATATACATGTGTATTATGAATTCTGCTTATAAAATGCTAGCGTATCTTATTATATTTTTCATAGAAATTGTTCATAATCGATTGTTAAAATCAGACGAGACAGAAAACATACCTCTGCTTCCTCGTCGACCAATTCCTCTTCAACGACATCAGCTTTGTACTCCAACAGCAAGTCCCGGATCGGTTTAGAATCCAAACTCCGATTTATAAACGAGTGCTTCAACAGTTCGTCAGCTGTAGGTCTAGATGTTGGATCCTTTATGAGAGCCTTCGCGATAAAATCATTGAAATCTTTACTCCACTTTCCGGGTTGCTCGAGTTTTGGTGGGTCACTCTTTTGTATTTTGAGGAGTACCCGCATCGGTGACATCTCATGGTTTGGTGGCTCGATTTGTGCAAATTCGATTAAAGTAATCCCGAGCGACCATATATCTACCTACGTTCGAATCATTTTCGATTATACACGTTACCGGATCGTTAACGCATCAGATTTAGAAAGTCTATTACAGCTTACTTTGAAATCATAAGGATTATCCCGAAACGTTTCACATAATACTACTTCCGGTGCCATCCAATACGGTGTACCAATAAATGTATCGTGTTTCTGTAACGTATGCTTATTTTTCGCAGATACTCCAAAATCGGCTGTGGAATTAGAGGATTGTTAGCTCATCCATTCGACGTTTTAGATATATAAAGAACCATAAATGTAAAATCTACCAATTTTCACTCCGCCAGCCATTGTTAACAAAACATTTCCTGCCTTTAGATCCCTGTGAATTACTTTAGATTTATGTAAAAATGCAAGTCCTTTAGTCATGTATTGACATATGTAGGCTATCTGTGGTTCCGTTAAAGCTTTTTGTAATTCCACCATTATGGAATCAACAGCACCACCATCGCAATATTCTATCAGCATCTGCAGATTCGTAGACGTTATTGGACAAAGCTCGAATAATCTTGTAAATGTTGTGCAATAGCAAAACATACCCATAGTTTGCCCTCTATAAAATATGCTTCGTGTAACTCAACAACATTTGGATGTTTACATTCTGATAATATGTCTATTTCGATCATGAAATCGCTAAGATCGTCTTCTCCTTCGAGCGCACACATTTTTGCAGCAGCGAGCTGTTGCGTTTGTTTATGCTGTGCCTGGAAAATATAGAAAATACATTTGGTAAACACTACAAATATATATATAAGATATTACAAGTATAATTAAAAAATTTTGTGATTTACCTTATATACTTTGCCAAATGCTCCGTCCCCAAGTTCGCCCACCATTTCCCAGAACTCTTCTGGATTACAATCCATTTTAATATTGTTATACAACTTCTTTTTCTTCGCGTCATTGCCACCAAAGTGGAATGCTTTCTTCAGATTCGACAAGAATGACATTTTTGCGATATTCTTTCAACACATTCACGCATATAAAAACTGTATTTCTATTACATTATGTTATAAAATCGAATAGTATTACTGCTAACAAGAAATATCTACTCTAATTCTGCGCTTAAACATAAACTTATGTAGTGTTCGAATAATTCATTGTAACGCGTAACAGTTACAAGATCTGTGAAATCATCTCCCTTTCTCTTCCTTAACTACAGCCTTTCATACTTTTTATTGTATCGATTTATTTTCCACCTCGATAGAAAATATTTGAAGAAAAAGATTGAATTCAAATCCCCATTCGATACCGGGGGATTATACCAAATCTCTCCCGCATCTTGATAACTTCGAATCGATGTTCAGTAAACAATAGATCCGTCGATATGTTCCATAGCAATACGTGCAGCGACAATCAAACCCATTATTAATTATCCGTTATTTTTGCTCGAACACAGGCACAAGACTGCAATAAACAAAAGAGGATTAGTAAAAAATTATTATCTCTCGGATAAGATTGCATTTCACCGATAGAGAGAAGCTAAGTATTTAGCTGCTTTCTTTCAGAATAGGGTCTGTGTTACTATACAAATTCCATTGATAGAGAAAACTGGGACATAGCTAACAGAACAACATTCCAACTAAAGAGGCCTCTAGTTTTATACACTGTGGCATAATTTTATCTGAAATACACAGTAGAATTCATTCTACTACAAATCGTCTGTAATAAAAAAATAATGTCGAGCGAAAACATTGTTTTGTATCTCGGAGAAAATTATTATAATAATAATTACAATTATATACAATAATTAATAATTAATCATATTCGGCTATGTAACGTACAATATGTACAATTTTTCACGTAGTTACGATCGATAGTTTTCATTTGATTCCCGAAAAATGTGAAATTCGGTAACGTTTAATCGTTTCGTGAATATCAAGACAGAAATGTGGAGGATTCGGTGAGAACGTGGGAACACTGCAAAAATTCACGAGCTTACTGATAGATACATAGGAGCACAGATTTCTCTGAAAAATGTCGACACACGACGGTCACGAGATTGACACAATTTTGACAAGTAATCTCGGCCGTATTTGTCCGCCATCGTTTTGTAAATACACTTTCCCCATCTTCCATGAATCGGAGAAGTATCGACAACGAAATCCGTCGGAACTAGACGAATTGACAGAAATCTTGAACGAGCTGTACACGCGAGAGAACGCACGAACGCGTTTCAAACGCGTTGACCAGATTTCCACAAAGTCATCTATGCGGTTCGTAATCTGCCAAAGCCGATACGATACGTGATTCTCTTCGACGAGCGAGACGTGATAAATCGTAAAAGGATATCCCAGTTTCGATGACACGAAACAACCGGACATATACCTTGCTAATCGTTACCGACACGAGCATCATGTACGACTATCCTCGGAAAAATACGATCCTCGGGAGAAAAAAAATCTCTGTGGACAGATCCTCTGCTCACCTTCTCTTTTAATGATCCGCCGTTGACGAAACGGGCACACTTTGTCTCGGTTTGTAACCATTGACGACGCACTGGGAACTTCGTCACGCACGATCTCGCGAACGATGTGTAGCCGAACAAATTCCACTGTTCATCACCCAAAAATAGTCGAGGAAACGCGAAAAAAGTATGTTGAAATCAGTAAACTAGACAGACCCGTACGTACACGGCCATTTTCAGTAGCACACGCACATAACACATTGCACCGCACCACGCCTGGAAGTGACGTAACCAATCGGCAAGTGTGCCTGTGTTCTGCGAGAGGCTCCTCGGCTTAGAAACGCACAAATGCATTTCAAATGCATTTTTTCGAAAAAATCGTCCCCCGTCGATATATTCTGCGACGTACGTAGGTCGACGGTGACACGATTCTCGACGACCATCGATCGACGTTCACAATTCAACTATCCTCGTCGAAAGAGTCATTCGATTGAATCGTAATTCGCACTCGCAAAAATTATAATTCTTCGAGCATTTAAAAAAGAACGCCGTAATTCGATTTTCCTTTGGCATACTTATAATCGTAGATATCGGCGGAACGACTTTGAAACCGAAAGAAAAATCCACGTTACGCTCTCGCTCGTCGAGCATACGAGAAAACCGAGTATTTATTATTAAGTTATGGAATTGATTTTTTACGGAACGCTGTTACCTTTGCAGAAACCTTACAATCGTATAATCGTGTTAAGCACTATCGTAAAACGAAACTACGTTTTACAACACGGTGGATGTCAGTGGATGTTCCTCACATTTGGTATATATATATATATTTTTGCGTAGCGGTAACACAGTGTAAATAACAAAGTTACGTATAGATACGCGCGAGACAACTAAACGCGCGAAAGTAGAAGAAACATTCCGCTTTTGGTAGGAATCAAATTTAAAAGACGCACGGACTTTTGTAATAATTGAAAGAATAATTGTGAACTTGAAATAGTAATTTAACTTTCCTCGTCAGTGGAACCAATCGAATAAACATAGATCACTAGCTTTCAAACCAATGACCAATGACCACCAATGACTGACCAATGACAATGGCGATCGCGTGACCGCGACTGACGCAACTATACTTACCAGGGTCGATTATTACTATCAGAGAGAATCTGATACTATATAACATATATTTATGTACATATTGATAACATTTCGCAAGGCACGCAACGTACAACTATATTTGTGTATTTTATTTAAGAAACGACTTACAATTGATGTTAAGCAAAGATACCTGTTATATTGTTACAATAAATGTTATACGCATTAAATCGTGGAAATTGATTTGAGACAGTTGCTTGTAATACAACGTTCTCGCTAGCTCGTGTTTGTACAAATATATTATTTTAAGAGAGGTTTGACCAATTTATAATCTATTAATAAGTAGCAATGCATTCTTAATATGAATAAAATCGAACTTGTAAGTATCGTAGGTTATTATTAACTATCCAAAACTTTTACTTTGCTAGTTAGCTAACCTAAAAGTTAAGCGCAAATCGGCTACTCGGTTCTTCCTCGATGATGGTTCTAATTACTTAAATTTTTCATTCTTTTAGTTTGACCTGTTCTAGTAAAACAGCGTAATGTCTAGAAAAGAACGAGGCGTGATGAAACTGATTTGGAATTGTTTCATTAATTCTATGAAACCCAACCTCAATCGTCCTAAATTGATAGGAGAAGACCGTTATGGTACCAAATACTATGAAACAGCAATTGCTAGTAAATCGTCGCGGAAAAGGCCGACGCGTTACTTCGAGGCTGTGGATAAAGATAATTTCGAACCAGAAATGCCTGCGGAATGGGAATCTTGGTTGAGATATCGTAGAACAGAGCCACCGACACCGGAAGAACTAGAAAAAAATTATCAGATTACAATGAGTAAAAAAGAAAAAGCTGCAGAAATAGCAGCTAAATATGGAAGTGCCAATTCAGAAAAATCGGAAATATACATTGATAAGAAAGAACGAAAACCGTTCCCCGTATACGACGAATATAAAAATAAGTAAAAATACAAAGACTGTAAAGCAATAGGTAGTTAATGAAATATAAGGAACGATTTTATCACGGATGTGATGAACTCATCGAATAATGAAAATCAATAAAATATCTAGTAAATATGTACAAATTTTATTATAACATATACTTGTATTGTTATGATGTATAATTTATGTGTTTATTGTTTGTGTGAAGTATAGTCTATATGTAAAACAATTTATTATATCCTACGTTTCTATACATATACATTTATTGTATTTTCTTTTGTATATCATCGACCGTTCTTTTCAATTAATCGATGTAATGAAAAACCGGTACTGAAATTATACGTGTATATGGAATATCCTTCTCTTCAGTCAAGCACATGTTTAATATTCTTTCTGAAAATTCTCTTCGATGTAACGAAATGATAACATCCAAATGTATTCGTTACTATGGAGTAGAAAATATCAAAACGGAATTTCAAACTCAATTTTCTGCGATAGAAAAATTGATATCTAAGTCGATGCTTTTCTTTTCCTCAATAAAGAAATTAGATACCGATTCCTGCAGTTTGTAAAAAGATACTTCGCGTGTATCGGAGTACGAAACATCAGTCAACAGCAGATATAAATTCTTTCAATCGAAAGAAATTAAAACAGTCCAATGCACGAAAAACGCAAGCTTCTCCGATCAACCTGAAAAGTCGCTATTGTCGAATAGAGCTTGATCATACAGCTCTCCTTTTACTAATCGTCCACCGAAATAGCGACCGTTCAAAGAATCCCTTGCACGTTCCGCTTCTGAAATGTTCATCGATTATACCGATACAATTCAAAGATAAGATAAGATTATTCTAAAAAGAAAAATATATAATAGCTTACCACTCATTTGAGAGAATTCCACGAAGATCTTCACGATAACTTCCGCGTCCTCGTCGTCTTCGGATTGTCGCTCGTTATAAATGATAACTCTTTCCACAACACCGAATTTCGAACACTCGTCCTGGATTTCTTCTTGTAAACTTTCATCGACATCTTCCGGCGCCACCATGTTTCTCAAGATCACAACTCGGGATTCCACTTTGCGCATAAGCTTCTGCATGACGAGATGACGCGCGCTTTGTCCTTTGATCGACATATTTTCCTGTTGTTGCAGCGTCTGAGGTTCCGTTTCCTCCAACAACTTCTTCTGTAGTTCCTCTTGTTGTTTTTGATGCGCCGCTTGTTCTTGCGCTCGCCTCATTATGTCTGAATTCGTGGTAGTCGTGACTGGTATCTAACAATCGAAATAGTTTCTATTGTTTTCGAACAGGAATTAGGCGACTGCAAGTCGAATGATTAAATACTTACAACCGGAGTACCCACTATTGTTGGAGCTACGACCGCTGGTGGTGGTATGACAACCGCTTGGCCAGGTATTGGTTGAATAATTGCTGGTGGTCTAGTTAGAGCCTGTGGTATAGCTATACCGGGCGGAGGAATGACTGGAGCTACAGTTGCTATAGTTGGTGGCGCCATCATCGTGGCAGGAGCAAGAGTGGGTCTCACTATACCGGGCAAAGCTGCATACACATTGAAATATCAATAATCGTAAATGATGCAGGTATTCGGCAATTGTGTCATTGGTGAACCTGCAGGACAGTTACCTACCTTCGATTTTGACGATTTTTGGACATGTTGTAGAAATCGATATTTCGAACAACATTCTCCTTTGCACATTAGAATTCTGTCTATACTTGTGCGTCTGTGGCAGAGCACGCGTTAATATTGGTGGCCACTTATCTTCTATTTAGACACGCGAAGAGGTTTATAACATGTCCAAAAATCATCGAAATCGGAGGGTAGGTAGCGTGATACAGTATTTTCTCGATAACTGTCCACAACACGAATCCGCGGGACAATTATCGGCCAGGAATACTTTTCTTTCACTTCTACCGAACGCAGAAAAGCCGAGAAGTGTAAACATGACTAATTCGATAACAAAACTTCTTTGTTTTTCATAATTTGTCTATGGAACTTCCACCAACATATTCGTAGCATTTTTCTAAAGAAAAAGGGTATACCACGTGGTAGTGGGGATAATTCTGGGACAATCATAGACGAGACATTTGGGACATTCATCGAGAAAACATTGTGTTTTCCTTGGTAATATTTCTATACCTTGATTCAGAATCGGGGGAGCAGCTGCTCCGAGTTTAGTTAATCCTAGAGCCACCGCGTTACTGGCCACTGCATCCATTGCTTGAATCTTGGCGGTTGCAGCGGCTGCTGCCACTGCCGCTGCAGTAGGCATCATACTTGTTCCACTCGGTGGTCCCATAAGAGCATTCGGTGGAGTGATAGCTCTGCCTACTCGCAAATACTGTCCACCGAGATCGAACAGATTCATCGATGCTATAGCCTCCAATGCGGCTTGCATCGTTTCGTACTCGATGAAACCGTATCCTTTGTGACGATGAGGTGAACTACCTTGCGCTAATTTGCAATAGGTAATAGGACCAAAAGCTTCGAATACCGATTTAATATCGTCCTCCGTTAAGTCTTGATGTATAGACGCGATATAAATGCGATTATAATGTTTACTTTCCTCGGTAATCTCGTCTATGACCGATTGAGCTTGTGGCATGTTTGACGGTCGTCCGACAACCTAAAAGAAAATACAGCAATTTATAAAAGGAACTTTTGACGTGACAATAATATAATTCCAATTGTAATATTTAAGTGACAGAGAAACGGAATGGAATGGAAGGCAGGAAGGAAGGAACTATGAAGAAATTATGTGTACGTTTTAGACAAAAACTATTATACTTTGTACGAACAAACGCGTTTTCATAGATATTCGACACTTATGCAAAAGCACCGTAAAAATCAAGTAAAAGTGCATCGTAGAAATTGGAAGATTTACGTTGATACAATCGTTATGGTGTTTAAGAAGAAATTCAAGAAGGATTTTGATCGAAGTGCATGCTATTGTATAATATGATGCAGTTCAATCAAAAGCGATATAATATTGGATAAAACTAAATAAAAATTTGCCGACCTCCGGCGGGATGATAGGATTGCTGGGGGACAGGAAATTCGTTATATAGGTACGTCCCGCTACCTTGATGTTACGTCCACCAATCATGACACCATTCATCTGTTCCAAAGCAAGTTGTGCTGCTTCAGGTATCTCGTATTCGACGAATGCAAATCCTTTGTGCTTCTGAGTAACAGGATCCCAAGACATGTTGATTGATTTTATAGGACCAAAAGGCAAGAAAGCTTGCCTAATCGTGTCCTCTTTCAATTCGAAACTGATGCTGCCCACATATACCCTGTTGTACAGGAATTTGATTTCAGCCGAAAATTACCCGCAATTATTAGACTGAATTCTTTCATTGTTTTATCTCTAACGATTATCAAAATATATCTTCTAGTCTCTCCTATTACTAATCACTGATCGGACGGAACATTTATTCGTGTGAATGAAAGACTCCGCTGCATACAAAAATACATTTTTCCAGCTCGGCGCGCGATTATGGCGTATCGAAAAAAAAATTATGAAGAAAACGCGATCATGATATTCCAATTGATTGTAATCTAAGATAACCCAATTGAAATTACACAGTGGATAATCGAGAGTTAAAAAAAATCTTCGATTCAAAATGCCGAGTCTCGAGGTCGAAATTTGGAGGGCTAAGACAAAGAACAAACAAACCTGCACATGAGGGCGAGAGCCTGCTGTCTCTGCACCTGATTCCGTTGACTAGCCATTTGCTGTAACACAAAGGACCATAGGCCTTCTATTGATATCCCTCCCCCTTACATACACCAGTCTCGTTCATCTCAAAAATCCCCCAAGCTCTTATACCATTCCACCTTCTTTGCTCAACCCAAAACTTTTCTTCGTTTGACATAACGAATTAATATTGACAACACCCGAATGGAAATCTCTATCCTTTACCGAATCAAACTATCACGATCAAATATAATAACGTGAATACACGACAAATAAGCTGGTCTTGTAAACTGTGGTTACAAGTGCAAGTACAGTATACTAAGCAACAAGGGAAGAAAGAAAAGTTGAGCTCAGAAGTACATATTTCGATTATTTTTCTCAAATCGTCCAGAGATTCATGCACAAAAACTTGTCCTCCATCGCGCTGGTACAGCTCTGCTCCCGCCGACTATTATCTCAAGATATCTAACCTTCTCTTACAGTAGTAACTCAGGGAAACGTTTAGGAGTGTTTGATCGTAAGGCGGTTTCATATTGTTTCTGTCTTGATTTGGTTGACACTAACCTGCACATTAGCAATAAAACTTGCTGCCGCAGGACCAACTTATTCTTCTGCGGGGAGAAAAAATCAACCGATCAGAGTTAGGTTCCAGTGTTCGTCTTTTTTTTTTAATTTCTGTTATATTTTTTGTGACTTTACTCGCTCGTCATAACGAACACAGGTTAAAATGTTTATGCAATTGCTTAAAATTACTCGGCGGGGCGAGCTAAATTGCAAGGACAAACGTTAATTTAAACTACCGTATTTGCGTATTTGAAACGATCTTTTTCTCTTTTTGGTATTATGTATTGGCAAAGAGCTAAATAGAGGAACCAACATATAGAATACATTTTTCATAAATGATACTTTTTGAGATAAAAAAGAACCCCAAAATTGTAATGTATAATTTCATGAAAAAATATACATTGAGTCCATTGTGCATTCTTAAGAATTAAGATTCGATTACCGAGCTACTAAAACTTCGGTAAACATTTTTTCCATGCTTTTTGCCCACTGAAACGGTAAATATGAAATATATACATGGTCGATGTGTAATACACGGTTAATAACTGTATCGCGTTACACATCGTTGAACAGAAAATTGTCAAGACAGAAATCGATGAATGTACAATGGAATGTAAAATGTATGTTAGGCGAGTAAAGTTTGTTAGCTTCGTCTTTGAAAATTACCTGTTGTTGATGCGCCAGTGTCTGTTTCATTAAAACCATTTTGATGCTTTGTTCCATGGCATATTTCTTTGCTCTATTTACTGTATCCTGCTGTTCAGATGTAATTTTTGGGAGACCTGCACCTAGAATGCCAGGTAACGTAAGATACTTAGCTCCAGGTCCTGCAACAAAATCAATAAAATGTTTAACAGCGTAACTCGTGTTAATTAGAGGAGATTAATCGATCGGTGTCGTGTCAGATCTTATCAGCTACATGTCCACGAGATCATTATCAACTCTCAATATTACTTAAATTGGAGTGACTATAATTCGATTGTCACAATTACGGTATACATCATTTCGAATTTTGTCAAGAACGTTGTACAATATTGCAATTCTACTCACCAGCAACAACTTGTCCGATTTGATTAAGATCATATATAGGGCCTGGCAAGAACTCTGTTGCATTTCCTACGAAGAAAGTTAGTATTAGATATAATTGTAATATTAAAATTAGTATCATTTCGTATCTCTCCACCATGTATTTATCTTTTCATGACAATAGATAAGAGATACTGAAATGACAAATTTGTAGGGAATATAATTTTGGTTTGGGAATAGAACTTTTCTTTAAAATTGAACAGGATATCAAGTACTCGCGTTGCTAGTTTGTTATTTAAAAGATCGTGTGGCTGTGCAAATGTAAAGTAAAAATCATATGAAACGTAATTTTCTATGAAGCGCCACAGCAATTTCGAAACTTAAAATGAGATGAATAAAGTAACGACGTCGTGCAGCAGTTCCCACGGTAGAACCGTCCTCCGAACTGTAAGTTCAAAGAAATTAAAATAGTCAGGAATAATATTACATTTGAATAATTAATACAAGGTACTATGTATAATGTGCATTATACATGGTACGTGTATACGCATCGAGGAAAATAGGGGAATTTCCTTCATTTCTTGCACACCATTTATCGTAAAAATCACTTTGTATGCTCTGGTACAAGAATAATAACGACTTCGAATTTCGTTTAAAACAACTTCAATGAAAAATTAAAAAGAGACCACATATCTCTGCAAATCGAATGCGTTAACATCTTTCGTTTAAACTTCGTTACTGTTTACATTATTATTAGCCTCAACGAAATTAGACTACCGATAACTAGTTTAGGTTTCATACGATCATAACCAATTTGGTCTGCTAGTCTCTGAAACAGAAATCAGAACACGTTGAAACGCTTGGTTTTTCTCTTTTACGACTTTTGCAGTTTCACGAATTGATATATTGTTAACTTTGTTCGATCGTTTGATTAACGGCTAACCGTGTTCTGGGCTGAGCAATGATGGTTGTGCGCAAACTATCCGAGATTGAGGCGACGCACAAATCTGTAAGCACAAAGCAAAGGAGAATACTCTCAGTGCATTTTCTGCGCCATTTTCTTACAGTTTGCCTTTTCCAACCTACCACGCAATTAGCCCTAACACTTTCTATGCAGCAATGGCGATCCTAATTGACAAGAAATCGAACGCGACCGATCGTTGAAAAGCCACGTATAGTTTTTCTCGTGTTGTACGCCCTTCTGCAATAATTTCCTGTTCAATCGCAACAGGCCGATCTTCTTTAACAAAAATATCTCTTACCTCGTACTTGTACAATGGAAACGCAAACATGACGAATATTATTTGAGAATATCTTGAAAAATACACATCGCCATTGCCTATCCTATTTATAAGCCTCCTCCGAAATCGAATGGTTTCTTTTTTTTTAATAAATTCACAAGGAGAAATTTGTTAAACAAAATAATTACCATGTAGATCGAGGCTTATAATTAGGATGGAAGAAGACTACCCTAAAATGCTGACCTATCTAAAATACGCATCGTATTTGGTACTCGACAATAGATGCTGTGTCAGTGGAGTTTGCAAAACTCAGATTTGTTCTGTTCAACGAATGTAGCGTTCTCTTTCTTTGTTTGGCGCACGCTCATGATCACAGCTCAGTCGTAGGCCACAGATTCTGTACTGTCTCTCCGCTGTAACATCTCAGAACAGAAGGACAACCATACATTAGTTTTATTGAGGGCCAACGATCACCTATTACCCTAGCCTACCAAAATATATTCTGAAACTGCGATAGACCTCTCAACGCTTAGAGTTTGCCAGCAGTTTAATAGAAAGCTAGCATCTGATTGTCCTAAGTAAATAGTATATGTTTCTCTTCATCATTTCCTTTGCTTAAAATTATATTATGCTTGTCGTTGCTTCTCTGTTCACCATCTTTTTCCACTTGTATGCTTAACCGTACGATTCGTTAGCGATTAGGGGGATACAGTTATTGGGATGCATTAGCAATGTACCTTCGACTCTAGGTTTCTTGCTCGGTGGTTCTGCGTTGTTCTGGGACGTCGGTGCCTGTGAAAACATATGTTAAATGTAGTCAGCAAAATTTGATAATCAAAAACACATCGTAGCTTTATTAAGCCTTTCTAGATTTTGCCAATTGTTAATCGATAGTTCTTAAACAATCGACTATTACTAGCTAAAAGTTACTCTCAATCGACATTCAAATAATGTTCAAATCTAATGTAAAAGTTTCAACTAACATTGAACTCTCCATTCACGAAATACATATACACTACAAGAGAATGTATCAAACTGTATGGTAAAGCCAATAACATTATCGATTGACTTATATATGTATAATATTATGTGCACAAGTCTCGTATTAATTATTTATTTGTACGCCGTCAAGTACGATAAAAAGAATATTGTCGTTCTGTCTTCATGATCTATTAAATCGTTCGAGTGTGAATCGTTTAAATACGTTAGAAGCAATTTACAACCGCCATCATGATCCCTATACATAGTTTATTAGTTTTAACAGTTTCAATGTTCCTCGCGAGAACAACGGGGGAAGCTGACTTACCATTGCCATCGCACCGTTCATTATTCCCTACGGTCCAATGAAACAAAGTCAACAGTTTTTGAAATGTTCTTTATCAAAGGAGACTGAACCGATTCGCGATAGGTAACTTACATCCGAAGCGATCCGAAGCTTGTCTTCACGGAAGTGCTGCGAGCACTTCCACATAACGTTACCACAGAGTACTTGAGTCAAGTACTCTGCGACGTTACTTCGTTGTACATGCACGTACATCAACCGTTTCAAGAAATATTTAAAATATACACCGTTTTTAACTGCGAATAATAACGTATCCGTTTCCACAGAATTTTAAAATGATTTTTTCCGTACCGATGCACTATCTTTTTTCTTCCGTCGAACCTTCTTGACTCAGTTTGACTATGGTAGTACGATTATGATGATGGGCGAAAAATACATATTTGATGGTTAGAATACATTAATGCGTATCTTGTTATTTTTTATTAAAATAATCGGATAACGATGAGTTCGAGTAATTTTAAAGTTAAAATAATTAACGTGGAAAAGGTACAATATATTAATGTATTATATCGTTAGAGTTTTAAGTCACGTCTCGTTGAAAACAACCTGTCGTTCATTCATATATTTAGAATCTCATGTAAATTACATTACAGGGAAAAGGACTTTTTGCTAGCCGTGCGTTCAAAGATGGAGATACAATTCTAACGGAGAAACCTTTAGTTTGCTGTCAATTCTCATGGAATTTAGAGTACGGATATTTAGCTTGCGACAATTGCTTAACACCGTTAGAAACTGCTGAAGAAAATGTACATAGATTAACTGAAAATTCAACGATTATTCTGCCTCATCCGGAATGTTGTGAAACGAAAAAAGAATTAATTACAGAATGTCCTGATTGTGGTACAAAATATTGTAGCGTCGAATGCCAAAATGAAGCTTACTCAAGGTACTATACACAGATTCGTAAATAGTTTCCACGGGTAATCGAGACGTTTTACTCAATCGCAGGTATCACAGTACGTTATGTTCTCGTACACGAGAAAAAGACGAATCTCATCCGCTTATGCAATTAAACGAAACGTGGAAGCAAATGCATTACCCACCGGAATCAGGAACAATAATGCTACCAGCTAGAATGGTAGCTATAGTTAATCAATCAAATAATAAAGAGGAGGTTCTTTCCGCATTTTCACAGTTCTGTCATTGCGCAGTCAACGAAGTACATGAAATTGCACACAAGCTATTAGAAGAGAAATTTATTGGTCAAATCGATGTACTTAGAGAAACCATGCAGAAAGCTCTGGATACAAAATTTACATCAAATGTACGCAATAATAGTATAAATACAATTAAAATCTATTACGTTACAACAAACGTTGCATGAATTTTAATTTGCAGTGGTTTACGCCAGACGGTTTTAGAAGTTTATTAGCCTTAATAGGTACAAATGGCCAAGGGATCGGTACTAGCGCGTTTAGCGTATGGGTGAAAAATGTATCCGCGTTAGATTTACCGAGAGAGGAAAGAATTTTTGTGGATAAATTAATAGATCGTATCTACTCTGAAATGGACGAAGGTAACAATTTTCAAAAATTACATGCGCTTGATCTCCCTAATATACTCTATGGTTTTCTGTTTTTAGCTGTAGGCGTTTTTCTAAATAACGAAGGTTCTGGCCTATATGCTCTTCAGTCAGCGATAAATCATAGCTGCATACCAAACGCGATCGTAGAATTTCCATTTTCAAACAATATTTTAGTTTTAAAAGCGATTCGCAACATTCAACCCGAAGAAGAAATATGTATAAGTTATCTTGATGAATGCGATCAAGAAAGAAGCAGACACTCCAGACAAAAAGCTTTACGCTCTTTATATTTGTTTGTTTGTCATTGCGATAAATGTCTGTCACAAGCTGACGATCCAGATTTAACATCGGAAGATGAGTTCGACGACGATATGTCGAGTTGAACTGCGAAAGAAAGTTCCATTCAATTATGTTATATTAATATCGTATAATATTACCTTTACTAAAAGTATACAATTTTTACAAAGTTATTTTATCTGCAAGTTATTCTTAACTTACAAGCAACTAAAAACAAATTATGTACAATAACGTTTTGTTTTCTTTTTATAAAATAACAATATTACTTATAAATATAATTGTCAATACTATCGCTATTTCAATACTAAAAAAATGTTTAAAACATCGAAGCGTTTATTTAAACCGCTAAAAATCTTCAAAATTATGTATATTTTAACACTAAACCTACCATCACCGGTCAAAATGACCGGTTCGAGATTTGTTATTTTATGTTTATTGATATAATAATTTCATAAGATATAATTGTATAGATATCTTTAGTGGAGCACATATTACAATAGGAGATGCACAAATCTAAATAAAATCAATCTTGTCATTTTTATAAGGGAACATGTACCAGTTACTTTTAAGGCTCGGCAGGTTTAGTGTTAATTTTGAGATTTCCAGGAGATAATAAAATGAGCTTGCAAGCTCAGCCTGCAATTGTGACTATATATTAATGTTATATATCATTTAAATATAAAATCGTCAATTATTTGAAATCGTAAATTCATTTTTGCCTAGAACCATAAGGTTCGATATGTAATATGGTACAGGTGTAACAAGTATTCGCTGCTCTATTAATTTCGTTAATAAGGCAACAATATTAGGACTATGGTACTCCCATCTGAAATAAAGAAAATTTACGTTTACTCGATAATACTAAATATCAAAATATGTTAGGAATGTATAAAATATAGTACTAACGTAGTTTTAATTAATTCATCAAGCAATTCTGTGGACTCGTTTTCGGATATATGAATTTTGCTAGATCCATTTACAACAAGTAATTCCATAATAGCAGGATTATCCCCAAAACATTCTTCCGCATATTTTTTACGCTGTTTGCGTTGAGTAAAATCTATACCGGTAGCTCTAAAAAATATACAAAAATTATGGATCTATTATTATGAATAATGAAAAAGAAATCCTATTCTTTTCAAGGATTTTTTAAAAATAAAAATTACTTTCTCACGGGGTCAGCATCGTTATACTCCACAATGTTATGAATGTTTTCCGAATTTAATACTCCCTCCGTCTTTTTTCTAAACATTTTGCACAACGATTTCAAATTTTTACCCATTAAATTCATTTGTTTGCTTTTATGAAATCCTATACTCCTTACTATCGCCTGCAAAATATCTGAAGAAACATTCTTCTTGCTGGCGAAAAAATATTTCTGTCCCACGAATATAGCAAAAAGAACAGGTAAATCCCCCAGAATCTTCGCCTGTTTTCTTTTGCTTCTGTGTGGAGATAGAAAGATATATGTCGTGCTATTATGCGTGTATAATTTTACATCCACTTTCTCATTTAACGAATCAAAATACTCTTCCATATAAGTTTGAATCGCTTTCTGTTTGAAATAATTTATAGGCTTTCCAGAACCTTGTAATAAATGACCGTACCATTTTTTTCTATGGCTGTGCCAACTTATATCTGAAACGTTTAACTATTGGTAATAGAGAGCAAACAATTAAGATAAAATAATAAGAAATTAAATATTACCAATTAGCTGCAACATTAATAAACGATCTTTCAAATCTTTCTGCTGAATGTTGCTATCCTGTTATAAAGACATAGAAATATATATATATAAATATACTTTGTACATAATGCGCATACATGTATTCTAATACATTTAAACAGAATACTTACGGTTATAGCTATCTTGATAAATTGTGATGCATTCGTTGTAGTAAAAGCATTGTGGTATTTGACCAACTCGGATTTGATCTTATTCCAAGAAACTTCGGGGAAAACAGGCATTACCGCCAACTCTAATTCTTCGAATTTAAATCTCTTGATAATTCTGACAATGTCTTTTTCCATGGATAAAACTGTTGCTAAAATATTAGAAAATCTTGTTTACTTTTGTGCAGGCTCGATCTCTTACATATGTATGCATTACATGCCAACATAACCTCTTCGCGCGAAAAATAATAACAGAAGTATTACTAACCGGGATGCATTATGTTACATGTGAATTAAATGATTTCAATCTTCATATATTGTCAAATATTTCGAAAAGAGTCTTTATATTTAAACCTGTCGAAAACTATCAAGCAGAGTTGCGTGACACAGCCGTTAAAAAATTCCCGCCTTAGACTTGCATCAGGGGCTGTCGACTCCTATATGAAAAAGTGGCAACGAATTAGTTTCTTCTGGATTTTAGGTGTGATGGCAGCACAGTAGTGCCCCGGCGGTGGGGATATAAACTGTACCCCCACTCCACCGCACATTGCCGCGCACTGTCAACTGTCATATGTGATACTGTTTAATTGCTTTTGATTGTTTAATACGGTTGCATACTGTGTCTTCTGTGTTCATTATTGTGTGATATTCAGTGCTATTGTTTGGCATCGACTGATCGACATCGCTGGATGCAATATTCAGCAATATTTGCATAAACTTTCTATTTTATTTTCATATGATAAATGCATAAATATATACTGAAGAAAATATAAGTTTGCTGATATATATTATTATGTATATATATATTACTATTATTGTAAAATTTACTATGTATGTAGCATATACGTCATTTTATGAATAAATATGTTTTATTACAAATTCATTTTCTAACAAATTCATAACCATTCATATTCAGTAGCTAGCGATGAATACGATTACACGTACATAAGAGGTTGGCTATGTGTGAGTCAGGTGTGTGTGATCACCACACACATATACGTTATAACTACTGTGCTGCCACCACACCTAAAATCATCGAGAGCAACTAAATTCGTTGCCACTTTTTAACATAGGAATCGACACTCCCTGACTTGCATAGACTGAACCAGTGATGCTAGACGGGTCGACGGAAAAACATTTCTATAGAAACGTACACTTTTGTTGTTTATAAAGGCCCAAGAGCCAAATTGCAAAAAAGGGCTTTGTACGGGACCCCGCAATAATGCAGAGAATATTTCAACACAAATAGCATCAAAAAATATTGCTTCTTCGCTAAATGCAGCCCACCCGCGTGATCGAAAAAATCAAGCTGTTTCATATTCTCTGTCAGTGTCTTTCCTGCGAGAAACATATCTACTTCTCTGTCTTCGTAGTTCATCTTGATTGGCGCTGTCAAAGTTACTATTTCCGCTCCGGCGCACCCTGAACAGTGAATGTCAGTGAACGGTTGTCTCGAAATGTTCGTGTCTTCGTGTTTATCCTTACCAACTGTAGGTAATGTCCAGTAATATCTGATGTCTGGTAATGTCAGAGAGCATCTTTCTGGTAATGTACAGAGAGGATATGAGAGTGCTCACGCCCGGGTCTAACTTGCCACCACTTTGTGGCACGCTCACGCTTAGCATGGAACAGCTCCTACACCGAGGATAGAGCCCACTTTTACCACGAAACAGAGACCACAGCATGTATTAGCATGAGACAGGACCAGGCTAAGCGTCCACTCTACCTTGCGACTAGGATCTGATCCAGGCTAAGAGTGGGAGGGGGGAACCAGGGGAAACCGCTCTACCGTCGGTCTAGGATCTGATCCAGGCTAGGATTTGGAGGCATCGAAAACCCGGGCGTGAGCACTCTCATAGTAGTCCCACCCTAGAATCTTACTAGAATCTTACTATAAAACATGGGTTTGCGCGCTTCGGTTGTTTGACCTTATTTCAGCAAATTTTGGGCTGGTTGAGGGCTCATTCTAAAGAGGAAGGTTCATCACACTGCGCTCTGGTCGTCATAGCAGTCAAGAAGTCTTTTAGAGACAGAAAAATGCATTGAAATCTGCGGGTTTTTTTCCTAGATTTTTTCTCTACTTCGGGCCCTTAAATTATACATATTAAACATAATTTCGTTAACCTCATGACCAGAGCGCAGTGTGATGAACCTTCCTCTTTAGAATGAGCCCTCACCCAGCCCAAAATCTGCTCAAATAAGGTCAAACAACCGAAGCGCGCAAACCCATGTTTTCTAGTAAGATTCTAGTAAGATTCTAGGGTGGGACTACCCCCATAAGGTGGTAGTTGGCGGTAGTCTACCCTCTGGTTATAACTAGAATCTTACTAGATTTGGGTAAAAAATATGGGTTTGTGCCCGGACGTTGTTTGACCTTATACGAGCATGTTTTGAGCTGGGCGAGGACTCATTCTAAAGAGGAAGGTTAGATGTACCGCGCTCCAGTCATCACATAAGTCAAAAAAGTCTTTTAGAGACAGAAAATGCATTGATATCTGCGGGTTTTTTCCTAGACTTTTTCTCTACTTTGGGCCCTCATATTATTAGATATAAACATAATCTCGTTAACCTCATGACTGGAGCGCGGTACATCTAACTTTCCTGTTTAGAATGAGCCCTCGCCCAGCTCAAAACATGCTCGTATAAGGTCAAACAACGTCCGAGCGCAAACCCATCTTTTCGACCCAAATCTAGTAAGATTCTAGTTATAACCAGAGGTGGGATTACCTCTGATTACCCCCTGCGGGACCAAAAAATGACGCGGGTGCTGCGGGATTGCGGGATGCCACTTATTCCCAGATAGCACAGCCTGTGACACAGCCTACCACCTGACCCAGCCTGCAGGGATCCTGACCTACAGATTACGGGCCAACACAATGCTTGGAGCGGCTCGAGGCCCAAGCAGGTTGATTCAGGCCGGGTTTTTGTGTGCGCATAGGCGCGGATATCACCTGCATGGGGCTCGAGCCCATGGCCTGACGGCCGGGCCGGGATTCAGCCTGTTTTTGAGAGGGCAGCGCGGTTACACTAATGTGGCCAATCAGTGCTTCGATCGAGCCCAACTTTTCTCGCGCATGCGCGACACAGTGCGGGTAGCAGGGAAATGAGGATTGCAAGGGTACGGGATTCGCGTTCTCATTTCTCAATAATACAAAAATTTGATTTTTCAGTAGTTAATAACGCTAGATAAATGATCAATCTAGACCGTGATCGCCCTTGAAAGTCCTATTTTTACATTTACGAGTCGTAATTTGCATCATACGGAAACATACAACTGCGCATGTAGCTATTTTCATAACATATATGTTGCTGAATAATGCAAATTACGCCTCGTATAGGAAAAAAAGACTTTTGAGGGCGTTTGCTGCCTAGATTGATCTTTTATCTGGCGTTTTTGACTACTGAAAAAACCCGTGTTTGTATTATCACGAAATGAGAACGCAAATGCCGCACCCTTGCAATCTTGTAAATGGGCTGAAATCTGGCACGGCCGGCAGGCCCTGTGCTCGAGCCCATGCCTGGCTATTTCCGGGCCAATGCGCGCATAAAAACCAGGCCCAAATCGAGCCGGTGTGCTGTTTGGGTATATGTATAAACTTTCAAAATTTATCTCCTGAATATATTTTCCAAATCCATTTTGTACATCTATTGTCCAAAATTATCGTGCGACATAGTGCTTGCAGGAGATACCACTCACAAACAAAACGCATTAACAATTAACAATGTGTAAAAGTTTAAATATATTGATATATGAATGTCGCCCTAATGTCACGAATCTTATGGTACGCGCCTGAGGAGCTCCGAGCACTATGGCCGCCAGAGGGAGCGAGACGCGCGGCCGGGTGAAGGGGGCGTAGCCTTTAAAAATTGGTCGCCGTCGCCGCGAGTCATTAATTCCGAGAGCTGAAATAAGAGGTTGTTTTTAATACACGTCACCCGTTTGGTAGTGTGTATATCTATAGCGGAAGGTGAATGTATGCATATCCGAATTTGAGTAATGCTCTCCCCACTTTCACAGGACAAGATGCGATAGCGTGTCTCGACGAATAATGACGAATAACGGCGAGATGTGATCGAAGAAATACGCAGGCGCAATAGGAGAATCCGAGATTATAAATAGACCACTAACCAACGACAGTGTGAAGTTGTCACGGTGCACTTGTCGCATGATGGCGCAACATGTTGACCGTTCAGGCACACCGGCAGCTCTTTTATTACTTGTTTTTACAATATTCAATCTAGTATACGCTAACGCATTTATAGAAGTGAATGTAATAGGTCGTCAAAATGTGAGATCAGTGAATATTTTGGACACGGAACGATACGACACGCGGAAATACACATCGGACAGTTCGGATTTCTTTGTCGAAGTTCTTGGCACCGGTCTCGAGAGCAACGTTTCTTTGTGCTGGTCTCCCACACCCGACAATTGTGATCCAAACCCGAACAACAAATTACACGCGGTCTGGATCGCGCCTAATGGCAACAGTGCGGTCTACAAATTCGACCAAACTCCTACATTTAAGGATACCACAATCTATTTCTGTCTAAGAATCGTCACCAGGTTCGGTGAAAAATGGACCAATCTGGGAAGCAACTTTACTATCGCTTCTCCGCCACGATCCGAGTAAGTTTCGAACGCTCGATCATTTATCATTTATCTTTTATTGAACGTTCATTCGGGAACAGGCCCTTCTTTTACTAATAATAGATATCCGTCTTATGACATGGCACAATTTTTTAACTGCAGGAAAATACCGTTATTACCGACGGCAAGGATTTTATCCTAGTTTATTACAATTTTATATTGCACGTCAAGTGTTTGGTATTTTTTGATGATACCGTACGATAGCAAGGAAATTTTATTTGTCGTGTTTTCTCGTACTGCAGAAATATGTATGATATATGTATGACTTTATAAAAAAGAAAGAAAACGATAATGTTTAATTTCATTGAAAGTAAAACATGCTTTCCTTACTGGATTTGTAATTGCATCTCACCGGAGACTGAAAACCTTGACCTAAATAACTGTATTCGACTAATAAAATAATACTACATTTATTTCAAAGAAGAAGCAATCGATTAATATATTGAATACGAAAGATAAAATGATATTTTAGGATTTATTATAAAATCGGGTTCTATTTTCAGGAAATATTTTCGCTTGCGTCGTCAAGAGTTTTCCTCTTCGATTCACGGCGACCACGAAGAGTACCATGTAGTACCGGTTATTCAGGGATTAAGAATAGAAACAGCGGATAAGGATCCCAGTTACAGAGCTGATGGAATTCCAGAAATATTGGCCAGGAGCAGGGCTGTTATAAGACTGTTTGGTGTTGGTATTACAGATGATATATTAGTCACTTTTACGGATGAACCATCAATATGGGGTACGATTTGCGACAAGATCAAAAGCAACGAATTCCCGGTAAACACCTACCATTGTTATTTATTAGTTTATCGTATTTATATGAACGTAAGGTTTTATTGGTGTAGGTGAAAAATGTAAATAACAATACTGCAACTATAGATGTGGTATTGCCCCTTGGCTCCCCGTTTTACGTATGTATAAAACAACCGGTACACGGAAGGGATGCTTCTGATCGTGTTCTCTTCAAACATCAAGGTACACATACATGGGGCACTGTAAGTAAATGTGTTTTACGAGTATATCGCATCTAGAATATTACTACCTAGTATCCTAGCGTGTGAAATATATCTATTATTAATAGTAGCTGTTGTTTACAGATTTATACATACGAAAAATTTTTACCACTTTGGCTAACTATCGTAATCATCCTCATGTGTCTCAGTTTCTCCGCTTTGTTTTCTGGTTTGAATCTGGGATTAATGGCAATGGATAGAACAGAGCTAAAAATACTCTGTAACACTGGAACTGAGAAGGTGTGTCTCTTTATCGTATTATTATTATTCTAGATTGAATCCTATATTACGATTTTATAATAATGTAATATGTATCAAAGGAAAAACAATATGCAAGGACCATACAGCCAGTGAGGAATCACGGGAATTATTTGCTATGTTCAATTCTGTTCTCGAACGTTTTGGTGAATTCGATGTTCACTATTTTGCTAGATGATTTGACGTCCGGTTTAGTCGCGGTTATTTGTTCGACTTTGGCCATCGTGATTTTTGGTGAAATTTCGCCACAAGTATGTATTGAACCACATATATGTAATAGGGGCAATCACGTGTTGCACAGTTGTACCATAAACCCGTTGTATGGTTTCAGGCTATTTGCAGTAGACACGGATTATGTATCGGAGCTAAAACAATCTATATAACAAAATTAACTATGATAATAACATTTCCATTGAGTTACCCGATCAGCAAGCTTCTAGATGTTCTTCTGGGCGAAGAAATTGGCAATGTGTATAACCGTGAACGTTTGAAGGAACTTGTAAGGGTGAGAACAAAGAAAAGAATTCGCCATAGATACATTAGATTAATCTTACAGTATGTACTTAATATAGTTTTTCTCTGATTGTAATTTGAAGTATACATTATCAAACGCCTTTCCAAACTTTTTACTCTTATGGATCTTATCTGATTGAGCATGGATAGGGCAGATTATTATACTGACATCCAAATTCAATCATATGTAGGTAAGATATAGATCTACTGACGTTTTGCCTGAAGTTTTCACATTCTACAGAGTACATGTTAGATTACTTATCAATGTGAAACTTAAATAAGATAACTTTACATATATTTATACTGTGCTAATTCAAGCTGGACTTATCGTTAAAATGTATTTCTATATGTAACTCGTATCCGTGTACATACGTGTACGTATACGAATACAAACATATGTAAGTTGTGTAATTAATATCCAGAACCATTTTCCGAGTGCTCTACTTATATAATGTCAAAACACTGTTAAAGATTTCATATCGATTCACGTGGAATCATAACTATGCCAATATCAATTACTTATAGGTCACCACAGGTTATAATGATTTAGAGAAGGACGAGGTGAACATCATTGCTGGTGCATTAGAATTACGGAAAAAAACTGTTGCCGACGTAATGACAAAAATCGAGGATGTATACATGTTAGATTACAATGCCATTCTAGATTTCGAAACAGTATCGGAGATCATGAAGACTGGTACGCGTTTTTATAGTTTATCTCGATTATCGTTAAAACCGAATATTCATAGTTGATCGTTTCAGGTTTCTCACGGATACCGGTATTCGAGGGGACAAGAACGAACATAGTAACGATGCTTTATATTAAAGATCTTGCGTTCGTTGATCCGGACGATAATATGCCGCTTAAGGCGTTGTGTCAGTTTTATAAAAATCAATGCAACTTTATTTTCGAAGATGTCACATTAGACATAATGTTCAAGCAGTTTAAAGAAGGTAAATATTTTAGATAGAATAGCGTACTTCTCGTTGGAAGCCAACGTGTGCAATAAAAGTGTACATTTCGTCTCAGGTCATAAAGGACATATGGCGTTTGTTCAAAGAGTAAATAACGAAGGCGAAGGAGATCCGTTTTACGAGGTGATAGGATTAGTTACATTGGAGGATGTCATAGAAGAACTGATTCAAGCCGAGATTATGGATGAAACTGACGTCTTCAGTAAGATAATTCGATTTGTTTATTCACGTGTTAATCAATTTTTCACGGTATTATATGATCGATTATGATCTTCTGCAGCGGATAACAAAACGAAACGTAGAAGGCAAGCTAAGCATAAAGTACAAGACTTTACCGTGTTCGCGGAGAAGAAAGAGAACCAACGAATTCATATATCACCGCAGTTGACACTGGCCATGTTTCAGTATTTATCCACAAGTAGGAAGAAGTGTTTTGATTTAAGAAAATATGAGATTTATATAAAAATCTGTTGTTAGAATACTCTTAAGATACATCTGAGTGTAATATATAATTCACAGCTGTAGACGCATTTAAATGCGATACAATATCGGAAACTATTTTACGTCGTTTGCTTAAACAAGACATTATTTATCATGTCAAAGTGAAATCGCGCGAAAAAGCGAGACACGATCCAGCAGCAGTAATTTACCAGCAAGGAAAAGCAGTCGACTATTTTGTTTTGATTTTGGAAGGTCGTGTTGAAGTTACGGTCGGCAAGGAGAATATGATGTTTGAAAGTGGTCCATTCACATTTTTCGGTTCTCAAGCACTTACCGTAAATATCGGAGTTGGTAAGACCTCGTCTAATTATGCTTTTCCTTTTGCAGTAACATTACCATTGACTTTCTGACTTTTTCTGTTGAATTCTTAGCCGAATCTCCTACTACCTCGAATCCACAAGCGGTAGGAAGCATACAGTCTATTAATTTAGACTCTATGCTACGATACACGTTCGTCCCTGACTATACAGTACGGGCGGTAACGGAAGTGTTTTATGTTAAAATTAAAAGATCTCTTTATTTGGCTGCGAAACGTGCTACGCTTTTGGAAAAGAGCCAAAAGGATCCGTTACCTGGTCACGAGCAGTTTGACGACGAAGTCGAAAAGGTTTTACATTACACACAGAAAATATTACGCGGATCGTTTCGAAAAATCTAGCAGTCGTTTAAGGGGTCTCTCTAGTTCGATGGGTTGCAAACATCTTTTTTTTTTGTTACAATTTAAAATATGTTGAAGACATATTCTCGACAGCGTTGCAGCTGAATTCGAAAGATTGATAACTAAACTGCGGATCTTTATGCAATTATGGCTGCTGAAAGTTTTCAAAAAATGCTAGGATATAAAATTTGACTTTCTTAAAATTAGTCTATAAAAATTGTGAAGTGCATAAACATCCGCAGTCTATTGATAACATTTGAAAATGCTCTTCGAACTATGGGGACGTCTTATTCTTGTGAACGCTCTGATAATTTCAAATGTTTCAGCTGTTGCACTCTTTGGACGAGGATGACCGTAGCGTACCAGAATCTCCGGTGTTGCCAATCGATAAAGAAAAGGAACCGAAAAAAGATAAAGAGAGCGTGCAATCTCCTGTTCATAGCGCGACCGCTCCGACTTCACCGGCCCCTGTCAGTGCCAGCCCGGTTACACATTCGAAATTTGTTTCATCGTACAGCGACCATAACGGGAAGCTGAAAAATTCGCCGACAAAGGTATAGTTTACGGTTTCGATTTCTCTGCAAGGTTGAGCCTATGAAGCTCTTATTATTGTGCACATTGCGTTACAGGCATCATCGGTGACAAGTCCCATCCAGACGCCAAACAAATTGGATTTAGATATGGAGATCCTCGCGTGTCGAGAAGTGAACAGAGTAATGTCGGCAAAGAAGTTGCTCGAGGAGGAAGAAGAAAGAACGAATCTCCTGCCAAAGCAAGAGGACTCTTAACGTTCAGAGAATGGTCGATGATGTTTAAACGCGTCGACGCTTGTCAGCAGAAAACTATCAAACAATGAAGAGCAGGAAAAACCTCTATGACATACAATGCTATCACGATGGCATTAGGTACTTAACAAATCACTTAAATATTTATCGCCAAACAAATCGATATATCTGATCATGCGAGTTTTAATTTTCGGAATAGTCGATTCAGAGACTGTTCGCGACATTATAGTTCTACCGAGTTAGTACGCTCAGGGAAGATTGCCAAATTTTCAGACGCATCCTTCTTATATAGACTACGTAAACGACCGAATACGTAATCAAACCCGTAAATGCACTATTAATCGATGATCGTCTAGTTTCCATTCGGATACCGCGTTCAAATTCATAATTCTTCTTCTTTTTTTTCTCGTTTCTTTTTTTCCCATTCATACAACGAGAGAGCGGAACGCTAATCGTAATAACATACATATACATACTCATTGGGAGGCTTCGTTTTTCTTCTTTTATTTAATTATCCGATTATCTTTATGTAGAATATGTAAATATCATTTTCTTTTTTGCCATGTTGATTATTTTGAAGAAGAAAAAGAAAAAGAAACGGAACTTCTGAAATGTGCATTTCATTTTTGACAATGAAGTACACGCTTACATCACATTTTATGAGAACCGTGTGTTTGCATATTGCGCAACATTATATTTTTATCGTAAGGTGGAAACAAAAAATTTCGAAAGGATTTGAAAGAATTTGAAGGATTACCGGGCAAATACAATCGAGATTGTTAGATTACTTGTTATCGCGAGGAGGGGAAGAGAGAGAGAGAAAGAGAGAGGGAGAGCAAGGAAGCGTATTCGATAAAAGCACATCGAGCGTTTACCAGATGGGAGTACAAAACGCGTTATTTAAAGTCTATCGCATAAATACAAAGAGGTCTTTCTCGAAGTCGTGCGTTTCTTTTCCATTTTGTTTTTTTTTGTTAAGTTTCCTCGATTTGTTTACGTCGTGTCCAAGATACGGGTGTGAATAGTGTGTATAGAATCGAATCCCCTCATCTTATTAAGCAAATGTAAAAAGATCCTCGGTATAGTATAAATACGAAAAATTGATTATATTTGTATTGAGTGCCTTAACGAGTTAGAAATCGTCTGCAATGAAATGCACTTTAATGGAAGGCGAGTATAATTTTCTAGGATGATTTCCAAATGTATGTTCATTTCAATACTCTTGCATTCTTACGACAAATGGCACAGTCTGTTTATTATAAATGTTGTTGATTCTAGGCAGATTTCTTTCATTCGTCATAACACTTTCATGCAACACGTGATATTTATTATACTATATATACATAGGAGATATACTCGTGCACAGTGTATTGTAAAAATACGGTCGCGTATTTCAAAAAGTATAGTGTTGTTATGTGACAACAGCGCCACGGGGTACAATCCCTCAAACAGTAGGAAAATAGAAAATCCCAACGAGTTCGATATCCTACGATACATATACTTTTATTTTTCTTAATTGTTGTATCGAATGAAAAAGAATCGTTCCCCGTGTATATATACATATACGTATGTATACACGCGTATAAATGCATACATACACGCACATAGACACACACACGTAACTAGACTGCGGATCTTTTCTGCGAATTAAACATTTTTCGCGTCGATTACAACAGGTAGGCGTTCAAGTAAAAAGTTGCACATCTCTTTTCATGAATTTGATCGAGTTGAAACTAAAATAGCACTATTCTTAAAATTTTCATGCCTACCGTTTCCTATTTAAATTGTTCATATTTGCCATAAATGCGTAAAATCCGCAGTCTACGGATAGCATACACATATACACGTAACAACGATCAACATCCTGTACATATCCTGTGTTCGAAATAGGTGAAATAAGTACGAATAGAGATTTTTCCGAGTTTCAGAGAGTATCCCCTATCGAAGAGATAATAATTATCTGATAAGCTGTTAAATCTACGAATTAACGAGATAATGAGAAAATGAGAGAATTTGTCGTTGAATTTTTTACGGAAATAATCAACTAGCGTACTTAACGCGTAAGCAACATAGAGCCGGTTCAACAAATAGGTTTACGTATATTAGCATATATAGGGGCGAAAATCTACAGTTTTCACTTTAAAATCATTGCGGCTTATCGTTGTTTCCATTTAAAATTTAATACTTAGACTGTTACTGCCATATTTTTTATACGTACACATTGTTGTTTCGATGTTTCTTTTAAACCATTTTTCTCCCGGAACGAAAAGTTGAAAAATTCAAAACCGATCGCTAGAGCATCGTTGTACAGGTATCGATTATTTGGAAAAAATAGAAAACGTTAACGCGATTTCAATTTTAAACCGTCGAATTATTATACACATGCCTGCTTGAAGGCATATGTTTCAATATATCAATTTTAGATCCACGTATACTGTACAAAATCGTTCAGATTTTGTTTTCTTTTTTATATATATACATATATATATATATATATATATAAATCTATAACTGTGTTTATCATTTGAACGATTTTACGTAATCATGTACGTTTACATGTCTCTGTTGTACCTTTGTGGAATGTTTTCGTCGAGTACGATATAATTTATAGTATATATAGCTTGAAAATACATTCGTTTGAACGTACTCCGCTTAAAGTACACTGTATTCGGTATTCTACCGGGTATACTTCGATTGAAAAATGCGAAAATTTCAACTGCAATAGTTACGCGGCGCAACAACAATCAGCCGTCGCGTGGATTCGTAGCATTTATTATTTTTTTATATAGTTTACTTTCCTTCGGGTATCGATTATCGTTTTGTTGTTTATTTACAATGGATGTTATACGCAGTATTTTTATAGTTCACTTAGCTAGTAGATTTCGTTTTTAAACCATTTTACTGTATTTGTTGCGAATCATTTATATTTATGGTTTTTCATAGGAACTGCGCATATTGTCTTTATCCGTATGTATTCGTAAAGAAGTGTTTATTCGTCTCTTATAATCAATACTTTGTTTTGCCGTGGGAGTTTTAACAAACAAGAAGAAAAGACCAACAAGAATTTGGAGAGAAAAGAAAAACTTGGTTTTTACGTTGCGTTCGCAATGTCATCGATTCGATTAATAATTTGTCAGACTTTGTGCTTGAAATTATATATTAGCTAGTACATGGTGCTCACACCGACGTCCTTTTCATGATATAGTGAAACCATTGACACGAGAATTGTAACGAATTCTTCGATATCGCGGCAAACACCTGTAATTCCTATTAGGTATTGCAATTCGTTAACGAAAAGAAGCTGTATCAGTGCCAGAAATTCGGTTATTTCTATTGGTGTTCAACCATAAAACTCTTGTTATATTACTTGTTCGTTATGTGGTTAATTTCAAAATCAATGTATGTCAACGAAAATGTACATTCGAGAAGAAAAACAAACAGAGTGAAATATTTATTAACGTATTACTGTATTCACAAAATATAAAGTACAATTTCGTTTTCAGGGGTTGCTTTTTGTTGATCCTTCTTAACAAACCGCGTTTCATTGAGAATAGCAATTCTTAAACCTAATCATATTTCAGAATGCGATTTCGACGGACGTTAACGTTTTAGCTAACATAAATCTATTAATAGGGTTTTTAACGACCGTTCCATATCTGAAAGGAATTCAGTAATCTCCTTTTTAACAAAAAGTCCAATAAAAAATTAATTACACTATGTTCCTCGAGATAATTTGTTTTTCGTTTACGAATGAAGTTACTGTCGCGATTAGAACAAATTGCTCGGAGAGCCTAGAATTGTTTTATTTTAGGAAACTGTTACGCGATTATTATTGAATATTTTGCTATGACAACCACCTGGAAGGTAAATAATTTTGGCAAGTGATCTAAGTAAACAAAAATTATTTTAAACTAAATTAATTTAATGTAATTTTACGATACTGTCAAAAATGAACCGTTAGATAGTGCTTGTCATTTCAACATTATATGGAATTCATTTAGTATTAATATCCTTTTGTTTTAAATATCTCGAAACTATATATATGACTTAGACCACTTTCATAATTATAATTATTATGGTAGTAACATACAGTCCCGTCCATAAATTACTGGACATCTTCAGCAAAACGGTAATTAAAGAATACTAGCTACCAGCTTGCTTTTATTGTTTTATTTTAATTATAGATGTAGCTATTATACGCACGATCATATATTTTTATATTAATTATAATATAAAATTAAATATATTGATATACTATTTGAATAAATGCTGGAAAAAGGAAATTGAAAAATTGTGGAATTAATAATTAACCATGTAAATTTAAAAATACAAGAATAATAATTAAAATTTAGAAAATATAGGATATTTATGTCGGATTTGATGTGCATGTTCTCTACATTAGAACAAATTAGTAAGTACCATTTTTATTTCATGATATACGTGCTTTAATAACAGAAAAATCATCTGCATCCAAATTTGAATAAGTGTCCAGCGATTTATGGACACAGGAGTGTGTGTGTCCAAACGCGTTTCCCACAGCTGCGCGTAATAGGATCGCAAGAACGTGGCCCCTGATGGTTGATAGCTGTTCGATGCGGACTAGTCGGCGGGTAACATCCGCTGGGGCAGCACGGGTTGCCTGCTACTCGTTACTCGCTCTTCCAGTCGGTGGAAACGTGCAATTTTTCTTGATCGCAGCATACTAAACGCTGATGAATTGTTTGATAATGTTTCCTCGTTACGGTTCATCGACTAGTTAAAATTGCATTTTGACAATGCCGGATTACCGCCGCACCGTTTGAAAAGGTATGTCTTTATTTATTTCCAATATAAAGGGGCTTTCTCCTTTACACTGGAGCGGAAAAATTATTTTCCTTTTGTATCCTACAATAAAAGATAATTTCTACTAAAAGAGAATACATACAACTCGAAGAGTAGACGGTTTCCAGTTGAAAGACTTCAGCGATATGAGAACTGCACGACGCCGGGCCGGGAAAGTCACAAATCTCTGGTCGTGATAATAATATGTTCTCGTTGCACGCTCGATCGTTAACCGGAAATAGAGAACGAGAAAAGAGATAAAAGTCGGGCGAAAGTAGAAACGTAGAGAACGGGAATTCGCGTCCGGTGTGTCTAGAGACGAAGGAATATAATTTTCTGTGATCGTTATGGGGAACAATTGAATTCGTACTATTTCTGATCCGAAGATTGGATCTGGGTCAGCACGACGATATCGTCGCACGAACGAACCGCGACAAAATCATTTATTAAACGATGAAAGTTCGCGTGGTGACACGTGACGCGACACGGAATCGCCGCGCCGGACACAATTCGCAGAAACGAATCAGTCGTTTTGAGAGCATCTTTCACGAGTTGTTGTTAATGTTGTTGGTCGTTTTCTATCCTTGTTGCTCGTCCGGAAACAGCCAGCTAATTGCATCTGCTCCAACGTCTAGGGCTCTCGGAGAAAAGTCGCGGGCAGATATAATTGCACGACAGCCAAGGTGAATACTCGACGAGTCGTCGTGGAACGGCTGCTGCTTCCCGCCGGTCGAATTCCAATGTTTTATCCATCCTTGGATAAACAGAAACTCGAATTCTGCGTAAATGAAACAACAATCGGCTGTACGCGGTATCACATTTACCACTGCAACGCCGAAATTCGATCGGACCGAAACAAACGATACGACAAGTTTATTCGCTCGGTCCTCTTGAATTCGAACAGCAGATTTATTAGCTCGATCGTCTAGACACGTATAAATGTGCCCATATATTATGAAAGTAGTCTGAGTCATATATTTCTTGTTTCGAGATATTTAAAGGAAATGGATACTAACACTAAATGAATTCCACGGTTCTAACGGTTCATTTTTAACAATATGTAATGTGATTTAAAATAACTGATAAACTCATTTTTTTAAAACTTTGACTTGTGTAATGATTGAAAGTTGAATTTGAATTTGGATTTAAATACAATATGATTGAAAGTTGAATTTGAATTTACATTTAAATATGCGCCGAAAATTACGAAACTGGATTCCATCACCGATCATGTGTGTTTCTGCTATGGAAAAACGAATGAACGAGCGCGGTCGGCAAAACAATAGGGGATATTGCGGTCTGACGAACAGGAATTACGAGGGTGTCTCATCGCTTTTTTTAAATCTAACGAAGGTGTTAATCTTGTTCAAGCCATAAAATTCTCGTAAATATTTTCCGAGCTCTGGGATCGCGTTGCTTGCTACCCCTGCCTCGACAAAAATAGTAGGAATACGGGACAAAGGAGTTGTTTACGTCGTCGATTCGAAAGGCCGACACGGCGAAGGTTGTCCGGCAAGAAAGATTCTCTGGAAATATCTGCAAATATTCAACTTTCTAATAGGATGGAAAAAAGGGGGTAGTATGCCCCCTACAGATGGATGCAATACCACCTATTCGTTGGTTGCCCGCGGCTGTGGCTCATCGAACAAAAGAGAGATTTGAGCTTGTATGATATAATCAAAGAAAAGACTACTCTTATCGCATTCCGGATCGGACGTTTCTATCGAGGAATCTCTCGGCCAGGTTAATTACCACTCGATGTATCGATCCACGTACTTGATCCCCCCGAAAAATATACGTACTGTATGTATATATATATATGTAGTTGGAAGGCTGGCCGCCCGTGCAGCGATAATTTCGTTTCCAATTATTTACAATCTCCTCCGACCCGCAATCTTCGACCCAAATACTCGTGATGCTCAACCCCCTTGGTTTGGTCTGGGTTTCGTTGGTCCTGTAATTGCGATACAAACGAAAAGCATCTCCCCAATGCTTGTTTATCTATTCGGTAAGGTCAAAGACGAAAGAGCTCGACAAGGATCGCGCGCTGAATTTGTTCCATCGCATCGATCCGACGATAACACAATTAATTGTGGATCGCAGCACGAGCATCTGCGATTGCATCGAGCGATTCGATCGACCGTACGCTGCTCGTCTAATAGATCGCAATTTCGTTGTTCAGAAGTTAAATTGCATTAAACGATTCGCTTGTTACAGACACTCGATAAGAGTCCTATCAACCGGACACGCTACACGGATAGCATCGATATAGTCTGCTGTTAAAGAATAGGCATCGCGGTTCGTTCATTCCTCGAACAATGCCGACGAAGACAGAAACCACGGCGAACGAACCATCTCTTTAACAGGGAACGAAAGGAAGGCCGAATGCGTCTAAATGCGTGGAGAATAAACGCGTACGATCACGAGCGAGGGGAAAGAACACAGCAACGAAAAATGTATCGAGTCTGCTCTCGTTGCTTGGCCGTCGGCGAACGAGATCGGTGATTTAAAGATGAACTCGTCTTACCTCTGGGGAGAAGACGAAGAATGGGGACCACGGTACTATTTCACCTACTACAGTCAGTTTGGAAACCGCACAGGAGCTAGCACCGTTGAGGTAACGAATTCGATTCATAGTCGGCTTGTTGTCCTTAGGGGGTAAACTCGTTTCTAGGATTGCAAGGGTGCTATTCTTACGTTTGCGTGGCGTAATTTGCATTATTCGGCAGCATGTAGCTGTCCAGCTTTATGGAAATAGTTACATGCACAGCTTTATGCTTCCGAATAATGCAAATTACGCCACGCAAACGTAAAAATAGGACTTTTGAGGGCGACTGCGGCCTAAATTGATCTTTTATCTAGCGCTTTTCACTACTGGAAAACCTCATCGAGAAATGAGAAGGCGCATCACTTAGATTGGAACATATCCAACCAGACAAATACTCTTCAATGCATTTGAATAGAAGTGTTTATACCTATCGCATCGGAACGGCACAGACACGTACCGGCACCGACCCGACCGTCCGACATTCTCGCGAAGAATACTTATTTGTCGTGTTCGGAACGAGTCCGGTACGGAAACGGTCCGTGTCTTTGCGGATATGTAGTACAAATCGACCTTTAGTCATTTATCCAACGACTCTTGGACGCTTTTCGACGCTCGCGTTACCCTGTAACGTCTACGTCCCGAGGCAATTGCATTCCCCGAAGCATCGGATCAATCTCTATCGTCCCCTATTTGAGATACATAGAGAGGACTATGGTCGAAAAATTACCAGGCTAACGGGCTAATTAGCAGCCGGTCGAGTTTGGTTAAGAGAGCGCACACCGCCTCGTTAAACGAAAGGGAACAATGCTGGGTGGAACAGCGTCCTAATTTTCTTATCCCAAATAAGCGTGTCAACGTCGCGAGGCGACGCGACGCTGCGTTCCGCGTTCTAGTCGCAAAATCAGAACAAAAGAAAATAGAGAAAAGGTGAATCGTTGCGCAGGTGGTGATACTAGCCGTTAGCTTCGTTCTGGCGGTTGCCGGGAACTTGGGGATCGCCGGCTGTATACTCGGATACAGAGAAATGAGAACGCCAACGAACTTGTGCTTGGTGAACCTGGCGGCCGCCGATCTTTTGTTCAGCACCGGTGTACCGGCAATCGCCTACACCAGATTGACCCAATCCTGGCGGCTCGGGGAAACGATCTGCAAACTGCTACCCTACTCCCAGGTATTTCTCTCGCCTCTCTTTCTCATTTCGCGGTTTCTTAAATGTTTCACGTTATAGTTTGTCTGCGGCTTTGTGCTTCTGTGGACGTTGACGTTCATATCGATGGACAGGCATCGATGTTTAGCGGTAGCTCCTTATAGAAGCGCTTTAACCAGGCCCCGAGTCCTAGCGGCTAGTCTCGTCACCTGGATCGTCGCGGCTTTCCTTTTTCTACCTGTGATATTTTGGTTCAAATCGAAGGTACGCGAACAACTGCGCAATGCTACAGCAACACGTGTAGGAACCAGGGCTTGCCGAGACGGTTCCGAGAAACGATTGGTGTAGATGTGCGTATTGTCCTCGTTGTTCCAGCTTTCCTTGATACGCCCTAAATGCGCAGGTGATCTCGAACGAGTTGACGATCTGCACTCTAGTCTTCCCCCGAAGCGACATCGTCAGCATTTCCCTGTGCTTCATCGTGCCGATCGTAGTCCTAGCTTGCCTTCTACCAATGACTCTCCTTGTCTACCATTATCAGCGGATTTTTCAAAAAATCCTCGACTCGCGAAGCAGATGGGCCGTTTCGTGCATCGCGCAAGTAAGTCCAATTGCTGATCTGCCAATTCGACCTGACATACGGACCCAGAGCCAGAGCGTATCAAGGGGGTAGTCTTGTTTTCAGGATTGCAAGGGTGCGGGTCTTTGCAAAGATAGGGTTTTTCATGCACATTTCTCGGTTCTCATGCGCTTACCGTGAATGTTGGAATTGGAAAGACCACGCATAATTCTCAGTAATTTGCATTATTCGTCAGCGTAATTTGCATTAATTGGAAGCATAAAGCTGCGCATGTAGCTATTTTCATAATGCAAATTACGCCTCGTAATCGTAAAAATAGGACTTTTGAGGGCGCCTGCGGCCTAGATTGATCTTTTATCTAACGCGTTTGGCTACTGAAAACCCCCATCTTTGCATTATCGAGAAATGAATATTCCGTACCCTTGCAATCCTGGAAACGAGACTAGCCCCTTAAGTCCCAGTACATCATTTTAGTTTTACCTACTCGCTCTGGGCTCCAGACATTTTTACCTTCCGAAAGGAAACCGAGGAGTACGTATATATATATATATATGCGTTTAAACGCAGGGGTTGGAGAGCGGCGCAACTGGTAGAAGAGATTCCGAACTGTCGGTGATGGGAACGTTGCTAACTTGGCCAGGAAGAAAGCTATCCAGCGCAAGCATCGCGGCCAGACCAGGACGAGCTGGTAGTCTTTCTCAACACGAAGAGATTCGATTGCAGAAGCATCTGCGTGCCGTGCGAATCCTAATGCTGAACGTGCTTTGCGTTCTCGTCATGTGGCTACCCATCACCACCGTGATGCTATTGATCTACGTAGACGGCAGTAGACCAGTCGAGAATACAGATTTCTTCCTACGATCGCATCACTTCGTTTGGACTTTGATCGCGGCGCAGCTCAACGCCATAGTGAACCCTTTGCTGTACGGTGTTTTTTCCGAGAACTTTCGAGTCTGTTTCGTAAAACTGTGGCGACGCAAGCTCGACGGGAATGCCAGGACTACTGCGGAACGCACAGGATCCAAGAAAAACGGAAAAACATTGGAAGCGTTTCAAACGCGGTTGGGCAGCGTCCGAACATCGAGCAGTTCCAGAAACCCACAGAAACAGTCGAAGAAAAGCTCTAGCTGCAGTATCGGTAGCATCGTCGAAGTACCTATCACCGAGAAATAATAAAACATCCTGTACGAAACACGCATAAGTCTCGATATCGGGAATGGGAAAAATCCAAGTCAAATAATTTCCAGATCATTCTAATTTTAATTACGACTGCACGTTCAGTCGAACGAATCGGAAAATAATATAAATAATGAATAAAAATTTAAAATTTAAATAAAATATAAATAATGAAATATTTTATAAACGTCTCACTGACCAGAGTAAGATTTCTTTCTAATAAAATTCGACGGGCATACTTATTCACGAAGATTCTTTAAACGTCGTTCCCATCCAAGCATTCTCTTCTCACGTTTCTTTTAATGTCCGACAACGTTTTCATATCGATGGTCCCATCCTGTAAAAGCTTTTCGAGCATAGCGATTTTCGAATTTATGGAATCTGTTGCAGCCAACCTTGGTTTCTTTCTTTTCTTCTTCTCGCGGAGAGGATAGATTACATAGTTCCTTATAAGGCACCAAGGTCGCCCCTCTTCCTTCAAGGTAATCAAATCTGTTGCAACTTGTAAAGAATTTACTGTTTTACCGTCCGGTATGTAAATATCGACTAGAGTCTCTTGATCTTCCACTTTTTTCATGCAAAACGTAGTCTCGTTTCCGAATTTTACATTGAACACAACCCAACTGTCTTTTGGAAGGTTGTCGAAAAACGTTACAGACAGAAGCAACAGATTAGCTATCCTGTGCAACGATATGTTCGGAGAGAATTGTACTTTCTGTTTGTGAGCGTACAAATTTATTCTTTTCAGTCTCTCTTCTTCGGCCTGTAACCTGTTGTTCAATGTATGTATTTCTCGAGTTCCCTTATAGATCTTGTCCATTATAAGATCCGTGCCTTTCAACATATCTGCGCTGAGACCGATAAAAGTATCTTGCTCCATCGACAATACTTTCTCTACCTCGTCTATAGGAATCTCCACTAATTCTTTGTTCATGGTTAAACCTAAAATTATGTTTGAATTATAATATCTCAAACAAGAAATGCTGTTGTCTTGAACGTTGAACCGCTGAACACTGTCTGGCTTTAATAGTTGTTTTTTCCCATAATATAATTTATATTCATCCGAATATACCAGCCATAACGAGTCCATGGTCGATAGGTCGAAGCCTGCGCAAATAGTCTGTACATTTACTCCTAAGAAAACTTTTTCAAAAGTCAGCGTGTCGTCCTTGGAGTGCATTACAACAACGCTATCGCCATTGGTGAGCAATAGCAGACTGGCGATCTTAGAATCTGCTTGTACAGGTATTATATCTCTGACAGAATAAATACTATTATATACTATTTGGACAGTTTCGTTTATTAATGTTAGAACTTTCTTTCCAATTGCTAGTATACATAAATTATCAACGTTACTGTCATTTTTGGTTACGGTCTGCATGAATTGTTGAGTTGTGTTCTCCGTAGTCAGAGTACAGACAGATAACGTGTTCGAATCACTTTCCCTGGGAGAAAGTTGCAGCAACAACTTGTTCATCATACTTTGTTTATTGTCCAAGTAAAGGTACTTGTTTCTTGGTGTCAGTACTTCGTAGAAAACCGTACCCATTCCAATTGCACTTTTACTTAAAACAGCAAATTCTTGGTCTCTCGAAAGTTTGTATATACCGTGTGGAAAGCAAATGAAAAAAATTCGGCTTGCGAAACATTGTATACTTTTGATTGGAGCAGGAGCTGTTAGTACTTCAGTAGACACGAAATCATCGTTTGTGTATGGAAATATTACTACCTTATCTTCGTGCCAACAGAAACAAGTTTCTACTCCATAAAACGTACAAATGATAAAGTGTTTTGGCACAAACTTGTCATTCGTTGTGATGAACATTTTGGCTAGCTAATACATCAAACTATTTTTCTCCTACTAGAGACAAGTATTACATATTATAAATGCACTGTAATATCACAGAAATGTAAAAATATACCACATACAGAGAGGAAATGAGAGTGCTCACGCCCGGGGTTTGCCGTGCCGCTTTTGTCTCCACATCATGTTTAGCCTGGAACAGCTCCTACATCATCTTTAGCATGGAACAGAACCTACACCATCTTTAGCAGGAAACAGAACCCACTTTACTGTTATTAAATCTGTGTAATGGATCAGAACTAGCTTCAATCACCGATCAGATACTATTATTTAATAGTTAATATCATTTAATAGTTCTGGTCGGTGATTGAAGCTAGTTCTGATCCATTACACAGATTTAATAACAGTAAAGTGGGTTCTGTTTCATGCTAAAGATGATGTAGGAGCTGTTCCAGGCTAAATATGATGTGGAGACGAAAGCGGCACGGTCAAACCCCGGGCGTGAGCACTCTCATTTCCTCTCTGTTACATTCCACTGTGTTCGTATTATGCAAAAAATCCCGATCCAAATCATGCGAAAAATAATGATAACAAAATAGTGAAATAGAAAACGTAAGATAAGGACGGAGATAGTGCGCAACAAGGACTGACAAGGACAGAAAATGCGACGCTCGTGCCACCTACTTTCTGCGAACTATCGATAGTAAAAGTAATCATCGATAGTTTTCGATAGTGAGAACTATCGATAACCATCGATAGAATCTCGATAGGTTTCCACCACTGTTTCGAACCCCTGGTAATACAATATTACGAAGTAGATTGTTGTTTATCTTATTCTGGATTTATATTTTATAATATTGTGGATAATACGAAATATAACATTAAACTTTCGTGACAATTACAATGTTTTAACAATGACTATACATACTAAGTTTTGTACAGAATAAGTATAAAAAGATTTGCATAAGAATTATTAAGTATACATGAAGTACATACCACCTTGTATTATACAGGATGATTCTGGGAACTGGGACAAATTAGTGCTTTTTTAAAGTAAAAATAGAAAAAAATGATAGAGGAAAAAATTATATATGCCATAATACGTCCTAACTTCCTAATAACCTTATTTTTTATGTGGATGCACCGATCCGATGCACCCGCACCAGAGGTGCTGTTGCACTTTATTCTTTAATGCAACTGAATTTTTTTGTTAAACCAATCGATCCTTTTTATCATCCTACGTATAAAAGTACTAACCCAAGGTCATCGAAATATCAATACTTTACGAGATATTTGACAATTTTGTGTCAGAGTTTACTTGTTGTAGTAAATTTCCTTTTCTGACACAAAATGTCAAATATCTCGCAAAGTATTGACATCTCGATGACCTTGGGTTAGTACTTTTATACGTAGGATAATAAAAGGAATCGATTGGTTTAACAAAAAAATTCGATTGCATTAAAGAATAAAGTGCAACTGCACCTCTGGTGCGGGTGCATCTGTGCATTCACATAAAAAGTAAGGTCATAGAAAGTTAGGACATCTTGTAACATATGATTTTTTCCTCTATTATTTTTTTCTATTTTTATTTAAAAAAGAGCACTAACTTGTTCCAGTTCCCAGAATCACCCTATATACAATATGTTTGCAGACACATTCATTCCACAAAACCATTTCTAACTTAAGAACCAATATACCGCCTTTAAATTTATAAGTACAACCACCACACCAACTCCATGGATCACTAAAGATGAACACCTTACATTTCTAATTACCACTGTCCTTCACTTCATCCGGTCAGAATTGTCTCTTACTCCAAATCCGAAATGACCACCATAACATCTAAACCACATCACAAAAGGTAAACCCGAAACATTTTATAAATATAAATTGAAGAAAACTATAACTAGTCTTAAATTCAAAATAGGCACCACGAAAAAGATCTGGAAATTTTAAAACCTTACGGCTTTTGCTGTTCACTGGAAAATGCTGATCCATTGTCGAAATATAATGACAAAGATAAATTTCTTTACAATCCTCCGCTCGTATCTGCAAATACAGTAAATGAGGGTCCAGTATTAAAATTTCAAACTCAGTTTGTCGGTCATATTTCCGAACAAGATATTGGAGATCACAAACGTAAATTATTACATTCGGGACAGACTGCACAAGATCTACGACGACAGTCTGGGTTAGGATGGGGTCTGGGTCGGAGTCGGAGTCGGAGTCGGAGTCGGAGTTGGAGTCAGGGTGGGAGTGGAGGTGGGGGTGGAGGTGGAGGTAGAGGTAGAGGTCGGGGTGGAGGTGGGACTGCATACATCAATTTATCTGACAAGAAAACAGGAAAAAATCAACGGGGACCAATAGTATGGTATATAGAAGATGAAATTGAAGCAGCGAAAAATATGTTATGGACAGAAAAACAGAAATCTTATAACGAAGAAATGAGTAGAAATATCGAAATGGGAAGTAAAAATTGTAAACTCACAATTTTTTTAAATAGTGCCTTCAAATTTCACAGATCGAACACAGTTTAATATGTTTGTAATTTCTTTCAGTTAATCGGGCCGTGAAAGGAGAATTGTCTAAGATTCCAAGATGGTACCAAGATTTTTCCATCGACCAAGTATAGAGCATTTATTGTTTCATAATTGCTGAAACTTAATTACTAATAACATAATAGAGAATTGAAATTTAATAGATGAGAAACTTAATGATGCTGCAATGTGTAATACGCAGTGACTGCGAAGAAATGGTGTCAGGACGCACGGAAAGGATGCTCGTGGACATTGGGATAATGTCTACATTTTTTCTACTTACACCAAATATCATTAGAAAATTACAAGAAACTTCTGATTGCAATGCAATCACATTTCTGAGAGAAATCTACAAAGTCTTAACAGGAAATTATTTTGAAGAAGAAGACTATAGTTTGTTGTTTTGTTGTCTGAAATTTGTAAAATTTATTAAGATTACTTTTCACTGGTATCTTTACAATTTCAGAACAATTTTACGACTGTAACGAAAGGATCATTTTGTCAGCAATTGCATTCTTAACTCTGCCAGAAGCAATAATGGAACTGCATAAGAGATTACCTCCTGTGACAATGCCAAAGATTCCTATTAAACGTATGATCTCTGTACCATGTATATTTCTAAATTAAAAGTGAAAACTAATCTTTACAATTACGCCATAGCTTTACCGCCGACATTGCCCCTAAGACAGAAGAAAGAATCGCCTTACGAAGAAGATCTCTTTGTACACTCAGATTGGGCAGCTTATTATAATCGCGTCCAAAATTGGAGAGCACGCTATCAATTATTACCGCTACCAAAAGTAATATTACCACCTAAAGAGTGCATTTTAACCGAGTCTGACAACGTGAACACGCGAACGAGTCGTGATCAAGAAGAGAATAGAGGAGAGAGAAAGAAAGGTGGAGGAAGTTTCGATACTAATAAATCGTATCACGCAGAAAGAAGTTCGAGTACTCAAAGAAAAGAGAAACGAAGTAGATTTTCTATGAAAGAAGAAGATGAAAATTGGATGCGAACGAGTTCTGCTTTAGTTAAAGAACAGAACAGAGGAAGTATCGTTAGAAGTCACAGTAGAGGTATGTTACTCCAAAGTTTCAACTTCTAAATAATAATATAATGCTAATTTTGACTTACGTATTAGGGAAAAGTATGCAACAAGAGGCAAAAGGCATGAACAAGGAAGAGTCTATTTCTAATATTCCACAATTACCCCATGGAAGTAAAGTATTTGATTTTACGATTAATGGAGTTAGCGAGAAACCAGGACCAGTAGAGTATAAAATATGCGGTATTTGTTTCGATACTACATGGATGAAGCGTATACAATCATTTTGAAATATTTATTCGAACGTGTACATCTATTGTAGGAGTTTTACAACCCCCTAAACCACACACAAAGTCTTGGCTCGGTGAGAAACATCCGCACTATGTCATATCTGGAGCATCGGAAGATCCACCGTCGTGTCCTATAACGTATGAAATGTCTGGCGTTGCAAACGTAACTCCAACGAATAGCGATGAAAAGTTTTTCGCTATATTGAAACTCGGAGATGGACCCAAAAAGATCTACCCGAGCGGTAGAAAGAATTTGTCTCCAAAGTGGCAAGAATGGTTGCAAAACGTGGACGAAGAATATCGCAAAAGGGAAAGGGAAATGGACAAATTGGTGAAGAAGATAAAAGCTATAACGAAACTGGTATTCCCCGGACCTAAATGCGACAACTGTTGTTCCTGCAGACAAAGCAGGAAGTCGTATTTAAAAGGGAAGGAAATGAGAACACCGTATATCGTGATAGACACTATAGCCGAAGACAGTAAAAAGAACAAGTAATCTATATATTGTATATAATTGCCAGTTCCTCTGTTCTCTATGTGATCGTAAAAACATCTCGAAACACAGAAGACATGGAAAGCTGAAATTTGGTACACAGGTAGCAATTAGCCCAAAGAGGTGCACGAATATGTTATAACCCCGAAGTCCTTTTGGATCAATTGCTAAAATTAAATTAGTGTTATTTCTCTGTCCTCTATAACATTAGACTTCTGAATATTTTTTTATCCCGGAAATCCTTTAGGATTAATTGTTAAAATTAAATGAGTTATTTCTCTGTCCTCTGTAACGGTAAAAGAATCTTAAGATTCTTTGTGTTTCAATTGAAACACAGAAGGCGTAGAAAGCTGGAATTTGGTGCACAGATAGCCATTATCCTAAAAGGGTGCACGAATATGCTTTTATTTCGGAAATCCTACAGGATTCAGTGCTAAAAATAGATTAGTGGCATACCTCCAGAAATAAGCTATCCGTTGACTTTTCAACGGAAATTATACTAGTAAAAGTAATAAAATCGGATAATATTTCATTTGAAAATATAAACTCCTTACTTCTTTTTACGACAGATGTATTATAGGATCAATGGCGATGCATTCACCTGCAGCTACACCACCGGAATCAACGACTAATTTAGTGGAAGTGATACCTTCGGAAGACGTTCTCGACTCCAAGCTGATGATAAACGGAATTACCGATTCTAAAGGCGAAACACAATATTTTATTTCCGGGGTCACAGACGAGATCATACATCAACCATCCAGAATCATTGAACGTCCACCTCCTCCACCACCGAAAAACGTTCCGCCGTGCGAGTGTGCCATTCAACAAATATCGGCTAAAGGTTTAACACCGGAAGTAAGCCACGATCACATACCGTGGACAAAACAAGAGGGTTTGTGCTTTGGAAAAAAATTTAGACCCCACGAAGCTCCTGCTATGACCTGCAAAAAATATCCTGGCGATAAATCGTGCAGGAGAAATCCATTTTACCGTCAAATAGTAGACGCGAAGAAGCGAGCAAAGAGAGCGAAGGAAAAATCCGTAGATCCTTTCGCAGAGAAGAGAATGTACAGCATCGCAGATTTCAAACCGTGCGGGGACGAACATGGTATGGGCATTTGTGGAGCACCATGGGGTACTTTGCATACTCTGACTCCACAAGAGTTAGAAGAACAAGAAAAATTGAGGAAACAAATACTAAGGGTAGATATTTTTTAATAGAATAGAAATGCTTTATTTTTAACCTCCCGACCATAAAAAGAGACTCGGTTTACAATTCCTACTAACTCTCGCATCCTTCCACACATCTTCGTACCTACTCATACACTTTGAGCTATCTTTTTCCTATCTTTCTCTCTACTCCTTTTTTTCTTTTTCTCCCTCTCACTCAGTATTTCCTCTGTGCGGCATATCCCGATATTTTTAAATGTACTATAGTAAAATTTGTTGAATTCGTAATCGCATCGTTGCGTCACGCAGGGTCCTCCGTGTGGAATAAAACCTGGTCGAGCCGTCTGTAAAGGACCTTTCGGTGAACGCATACCAATGAGAAAAAAGATAATAGATTTGCAAGAAATACCTGGAGAATTCGACGAAGAAGAGGAGGAAGATGAGGAAGAAGTGGAGGTAGAAACGATGAAGGCTGTAGAAGTAAAGAAAGAGAAGAAGAAGAGCAGAGATCACAAATGCCAAATGAGCCCAGATAGTTTAGCTAGTAAGCAGAAGATCAAAGAGGAGAAGGCAAAGAAAAAATTTGTGCCAGATCCTCTGTATCCTGGTTACGATGATGTATGGAACATACGTCGTACAGCACCGTCGGAGAAAGAATCTGAAACAGATTTCAAAGCCTTACTGAAACTTAGTTCTCCTAATCCACCTGCGACTCCTGCAGAATCGAAATCGCAAATGCATAATCATGAAAAAGCTCAGCCTTCGTTCCGAGAAGATACTTTAAAATCGAAGAAAGATAAACAGAAAACAGGTGCTTCTCCAAAAAAGGGCCCATCCAAAACAACTTCGAAATCAGAATCCTCTGCAAAACCGAAAACAACTTCGAAATCAGAATCCTCCGCAAAACCGAAAACAACTTCGAAATCAGAATCCTCCGCAAAACCGAAAACAACTTCCAAATCAGAATCGTCTGCAAAACCGAGAACAACTTCGAAAGCAGAATCCTCCGCAAAGCCGAAAATAGACGAGAAAACAGATAAACAACAGGAGAAGTCAGAAAGAAAACCATTAGAATCTCGAGCAAAATCTGCAGAAACGGTCTCCAAGAAAAACACGAAAAGCGATAGAACAAGCGACTATATGCCATCGAAACAAGAAAAAGCTAATAATCCTCGGACGAAGGAAATTGAAAAAACCACAGTTCCTGGAACCGCGAATTTAGACATGAAAGGTGGCGAAGGTTCAAGCAAGAAGACAGAAGCCAAATCGAAATCAAGCAAAAGCCCGGTATCTAAAACGGCAAGAGATAGTGAAAGTAAGATTAGTAAAAAGAATGAAAACCCCGATAACAGAAGTAGAAGTGGTACACCTTCGAGGACATTAAATGCGAGCGGAAATTCGCCTGTAGGAAAGAAAAAGGAATCAAGATCGTCTAGTTTAAACAAGAAGAGGCAGAAAAGAAAAGACACGCTAACCAGTGAAGACGAAGGTGACGATCCAAGAAAGCAGATTTTGAACTTGAAGAACATGCTAATGTCTCCCGAGAACTATCCTCCCAATGTTAAATCAGTAGATCTGCCGGAAGAGCCTCCGACAAAGTGTGCACACGAATACGGACATATACATGTTGAAGATGATTCCACGGAGAAAGTGGAAGAAACTGATGTAACATTACCAAGTAAGGGACCGTGTGGCTGGAGGACAAAATCGGAGCAACAATTGCCAACGAAAAAGACTTTAGTTTATCTGAGCGAACCAGATTATCCTCCGGAAACGATAGATGTACGACCTGGAGGGAAACCATGCGTTTGTCGCGAAAACCGAGAAAAGAAAAAAGTACTGATGTACAACATTGGAGGTTTAGTAGGAAAGAAAGATGATGCAGAGCATATTAATACTAAATTATTTAGGAAGAAGAAAAACGAAGAAGACAAGAAGCTGCAGGTGATAGATGGTATTATTTATCACACTCCGCCTCTGAGTCCCCGTAGGAGCGACGAATATGTACCCGAATACGATCTCAACAAATCTCCGTACGACATGTGCCTCAATAAACGCGTAGATAAAAATCTAAAATTCCTGGAACGCTATAGCGTACCGAAAAGCTCTGCGTCATTAAAGCGAACCGAACCTTGCGGGTGCAACGAGTTTGTGGATACGTATGATATTCAAGCACAAGGTCAAGATACCGAAGCAGAGAAAGCGATGGAAGAGCTTGAAAAAACTAGACAGAGCTTAGTAGAAGCGAAACCGCCGAAAGAACGATGGAAATTAGCGCTGAATGATGTAGGATTGATCGACTATTATACACGATGCAGAGATTCGATGCCTTGTTGGTTGAAGTGCAGTAAATTCAATAAAATGGGTTGTAGACTACCCCAAACGAGACTCGTTGTGAAAAGACCGGTCTGCGAGTGTCAGTATGAAAGGAAAATACTCGAGAATAAAGAAGAAAAGATCAAGCGGAAAGAACGCCAGCAAAGATTGAAATCCATGAAAAAACAGCCATTCGTAAATGTAGAAAATATCTCGAAACCGGTAGTTGTGGACAATAAGTTGATGATATCAGGAGTAAAAAGAATTCCAAGAGAAGACGAATATATAGACGATGTTACATATTGTATAAATGGTGTTGTTGAAAATTACACTGAAGAACCATCCAAACCGATAGTAGCTGGTGTCCATATGGCTACACCTATTCAAACACCCGAGCCAAGCGTAGAAAAGATACCATGCGTTTGTCTACATCGACATTGGTCACCCATAGACGTTCCTCCTGGTCCATTACCGAAACCAGAGGAACTGCAACGTGCTGAGGAATGTAGAAGGAAAAAGGCCGCCGAGGAGGCATACAGACAAATTCATGTGCCCGATAAAGTATACGACACCCACGGTACCCATAGTTGTAACAAACCTTGTCACTCAAATACTGGTTCAGAAGATGAAGATCCAGAGGAGAACGACAGTACAACGGTGGTTTCTAAAAGGTCCAAACTCCGGAGCAGATCAAGTAGTCTGAATAGGAGCAGTAGGGATGATGATACCAGGAGATCAAAACTGCAGAGATATTCTCAAGGTAGGAGAATGAGTCCTCGGCAGAAGTCTAAAGACGGCATTAAGAACGAAGAGAATATACAAAATGTTGTAAATACTCCTAAAAAATCTGAACAAAAAGAAATCCGAGACAGAGAGAAGACAGAGGCGTTAAGATTTGTAGAAGGAGATGTACCAAGAAAATTACAAAGCCCCTTAAGAAGTCGATCTAGAGGAGGTAAAAGCAATTCTCCTTTACGAGATACGACTACCGACTCGAAAGAAGAACTTGCAGAAGAAGCTGTTGCCGAGGAAGACATAGAAATGTCTGAGGAAACTTCTTTTATGATTTTCGTAAAGGTAAAATAATTCTTTTCTTAGCCGGAGTTTAATTAATGAATACATTAACGCATAGAGAATTTAATGTTTAGGATGAATTAAACAAAATGGCAACAGAAGGATTTCTATTCGCAAAATTACCAAGGTGCTTTCTATTACCGCAATTGAGATACTGGCTGATGTATAGGGAAGGAATTGCTATTAGCAGTACGGATAAATGTAGATATAGTTTTCTTTTTATTTCTCGTTCCTAGACCACGGATCTTTACACAAAATAAAAATGTTTTGCATTGATTGTGGGAAGTAGAAATAATATAAAAACTAGTTTCATCCCTTAACGACTTTGTTATTACATTAAAACTTTTCATATTTCACCCAACCAATTTCTTCATAAATGCATAAAGATCCGCAGTCTACTCATTGCGTACAACTAGTATACGTTGTACTAATTTGATTACATTATTTAAGACGAATCAGTGCAGAAGAGCATCGAGAAATGGAACTCTATAGGTTTCAGAGGCTCGTCGTTGTCCGATCCCCCATCGATAGGCATGACCAAAGTCCAACTAAGAAAATTGACTTTCGACGACGCCGACAAAATAAAAGAACAAGTTTGTTTCTGCTATGGAATTTTGTGTTTGCAGCGATCATTGTACTCTTTTACAGATCGCGGAGAAAAAGGCGATATTCCACAGCCAGGTTCGCAAAAATCGCGTTTTATATGCGCGATCGATGTGGAACACAATGGATTATGGAAAATTTCCAGACGTATCGTTCAAAGAAGCATATTTTACATACATGGCAGGCAAAGAAGCGGATGGCTTTGTTTTCAAGCCATGGAATCGTTCCGAAGTACGGAAAACAGCAACTTAACAGAGTCTCGTAAGATTTCGACTCTGAGACTCTCGGTTGAAAAAATAAGGAAGGGAAGGTTTAAATTATGAAAATTTCGCGGGCTCGAAGCAATCGATTTTATGATAGAACGATTACGAAGAATCGAAACAGAAAACTCGAGCGTAATAATCGATAGTTTGTCACCAGAATTTTTAAGTCGGCTAAAACAGATCTTGAGCGACGGAGAATGGATTTCGAAAGCCCTGACGTAGAAAAAGAATTTCCGGGACTGTACGCGTCGGAATCCGCCAAGAAAAGTAACGAAAGTGATTGTACGTATTGTTGCTCGTCAAATTAATTACTCCCTCGAATTTACGTAGCAATTTCGATAAGAGGTTATACACCTGTCATCCGTGTACAACTATATCGAATGTTGTGAATATCTCTGCTTCGCTTTAATGACATGTTATAACAACGTGTCAACAATTTATATTAATTTTTATCAATCGTTCTGTGTAACGTGTGTGTGTGTATGTAAATACATTTTTAGTTAGCGACGAAGGTGGACACGAGAAACATTCGAAGAAAGAACTCCTAGGCGGTAAACGCAAAGAGAAAAAAGATCGAAAAGATCGTGGATATGCCACATTAGAGGGTGAAAGTTCCCCCGACGAGGAGCAAGAAACAAAGTAATCTTATTTCATTGAATTATTCAATATTAGAGTATTTCATTGATCAACCCTCACCATTCCTATTCGAAGTGGTTCATATTTACGTCTACGTTTTAATTCATTCAATTCAATTCTATCAAACATTTCGTTCGTTCTGAATAATTGATAACACGAAAGTGCTTGTCAATGTCACCTCTCATGGTGTTATAGTTCTTCTACAAAGTAATTTTAATTTTCACATATTGTTGGCACTGTTGTGTTAATTAAGCTTCATATTGATCTAAAATTAGGTGTATTGATTTGTATGTACACAGTTAGAGTCAATAATACAAAGCCCATTTATCTTCAAATGGAGAACAAACTTATAGCAAATATTTATGATTTGATATTGTTAATCGTTTTGGTTCTCATTACAGTAGTGAATGTGTATTTTATCATAAAAGTCGTTGTAATATATTTACAAAGAGAGAATGAATAGATCACAGATGGGAAGAAGATTTATCATTCTAACATCTTTGTTTTTATCGATGTACCGATCGAATGAATAAGAGATTCAACTTGTAGAAGTCCGTCAAAGTCGAAAAAGACCAAAGCTTTCAAATTTCCTTCAAAGAAGGAGAAACGAGAGAAGTCTAGAGAAAAAGAGGGTAAAGAGAAAGATGCGGAAAAAGAGAAAGACAAAAAGAAGAAAGACAAGGATGAAAAGGATGTAGATAAAGAGAAACGCAAGGAGAAGGAGAAGGACAAGGCTAAACAGAAACTAAAAGACCGTAAGAAAGGGAAGCATACCGGAGAAGACTGTCTAGACATTGGAGGTAACGCAGTGTTGACTAAAAAATTTCCTTGCTTCTGTTGTTCTAAAATTTTTGTTTAATCTTTGTCAAATTGTTTGTTTAGAAGAGCAACCGATATTTGGGGTGAGCTTGCATTTAGCAGTAGAACGAAGTCGTTGTCATGACGGCGTTGAACTGCCCTTAGTTGTAAGAGACTGTATTGACTTTGTGGAAGAAAATGGCATGAATGTGGAGAGTTTGTACAAAGTTCCAGGGGTGAAGTCGAAAGTTCAATATTTGAAAAAATTGTACAACAATAGGGAACATGTGAATATGTCCGAGTTTGAACCAACAGTAGCTACAAGCCTGTTGATATTATTTCTGAGGTTCGAATTATACGATTTTTAGACGATTTGATATTGTATAAAAAGAACTGTTGTTAGAATGTTTGTATTCCAGGGAGTTACCAGAACCTGTATTGGAGAACAGCGAGACGATTTCTAGGTTCGAGCAAGCAGCATCCACTAAAGATGTTGCGCAAAGAGAAGCACAATTGGTACAACTCACTCAACAGCTTCCAGAATGCAACAAGGTTCTTCTTGCGTGGGTCATATTGCACTTGGATCATGTCACAGCGCGAGTACGTCAAACGAATTTGAAAATTTCATTAGAAAGTGATCACGTTTGGTGATTGAAACCTGAGATAACACTGTATATTGATAATTATGTAACAAGAAACTTGATTTTAGGAAAAAACGACAAAAATGAATGCCCAAACCATCTCGATGACATTGAGTCCTGTCTTACAAATGAGTCATAGACTGTTACTAGCTCTGTTATTTCATTGCAAAGCTCTCTTTCCAAATGTTCTGTTAACAAAGTATGTCCCACCGCTCTCGTCTGGCAGTGTCAATCTGCCAGACACCGTGGAAACGATCGCTGCTGAACTGTCCAAGCAAGAATCATTACTGTCACAAATACACATGCAAATGAATGCAGGCTTTGTTACCAAGTCCCGCGAGGAACAATTGTGGGAAGTGCAACGTATGATAACACAACTAAAGGTCCGACTTTATAACAAATTAAACTAACAAACGCATGCAAATATTCCGTATCAATGATATTCTTTTGCCTGTTTAGAGAAAATATAAAACAGTTCAGAAAATGGAAGGTGCCGCACAGAAAAGCTTAGACGAGGAAGTCAAATCGACCGATGAAAATATAGTAGAATCAACGGTGCAGAAAGTTAAAGTCGAAGAAGAAGATTCGGCACACCTGAAATCTGAAATTCAGACAACGTCTGTCTCGACGTTAAAGAAGATTAACAAAGTTCACACCTCGGAAGACGGTAAGGAACCAATAAGTACGAATAGTAATCAAAGTGAAAGAAGTAGTCAAACCAACGATAAAGATATCGTTGATTCTGCTGAGCCGTCTACGCTTGTATCGCAATCCAGTGAACAAAACAGTACTGCAGCGTCCAAGACAAATGAGAGCAGTAAGGATAAACCTATAGAATATTTTCTCTACTGTGTAATTAACGTAAAATTTCAACGTAATCGAAAATATTATTGTATTTCAGCTTCAACAGTAGAACCAGAACCAGAGAATGTTATAGATAAGTTAAGGGAAAGCTTAATTTATGAAGAATTATTAAACATGCAGGCGTTACTAAAGTCACGAATAAATCAAGAGAGAAATGAAATCAAGCAATTAACGGAAATGTTGTCAGAAAGAGGTCCAGAGAAGAAGAAGCCAGAAAAACCGGGAAGAGTACATTCGCCGAATGAAGCTGAATGGACAGCCATGGTTCAATTAGATAAAGAAAATCAGTTACTGGAGGTATTTCCATCGTATGTATTAGATCGGAAAGAAAGTTCTTGCAGTTTTTGTTATTTTTTGATTTTATAATAAAAACCGCGAGAACGTCCTTTCCTACCTAATATCTACGTATAATTGCATAAATGATTTTTTAATCGATATTATCTATATCTTCGTTTCGTTCGATTTCAGAAAAAAATGACCACTTTAATCCGCAGTATCATTGAAGAAAAGGATGCTTGCATCGAACTCCGTGTCCAATTAGCAGTACAACAATTAACAGCCAAAACTTGACAGCTAATCGATCAAAAATAATATATCAAATTTACGGAAGAGTTAATTACACAGATTCTGAACATATGTAACATCATGTTTTGCACAGAATGAACATATATAGTTTATAAGTTGTTATCTATAACCATATGTTTTCTCGATCCAGACTACGTCCCTGCTCTTGTAAAACAATAAAAAGCAAACAGAACATGTACAAACAGTATATGGTTTTGGTTTTTTGTGTTCAACTTTCTTTCGTTTCTATGGGTGTAAGTTTTCACGTCGTGCACATGCATCTGCATCTTGGGCTGTTAATTATACACTAAGTAGTATCGTCAACAAATTCATGTATATTTAAACTATATTTTATATATTTATTCTGAAACAAGAATACTATTCTATATGTATAACATCGAAGCAACAAGAGTGCTTGCAGAATATGGTTTAAAAAGTTGTTTATCCATACAAGTTTAGACATTTGCGACAACAACGAACGAACATTGTTCTTCGTTTTTCTGTTTCGCGAAAGCGCAAACGAAAATCTATTGGAATGTAGGACAAAAAAGTGATATGATCTCGCAATCTCTTTTTTTTTTCTTCTATGTTAATACTGAGTAATATATTACACTTTACACAATCACTTTCTGTAAGCGAACATTTGAATACGACAGAAAACATTATAATTAAAATTACAATAACGCTACAGAATTAACGTTCAACAGTATATCATGGCTCTGACCTTTACGTACATGTTTTGTGCAAACATTATTTTTTACCGACACACGCTTATCATTATTGTCTAATCTCATAATTTACGATCTTTCGAAAATAAATTGGTTCAACTTTTTGAATTTTAACTTCCAATTTGTTTCAAGAAAATTCCTTGAAAATCCTGTTTACGCGAAGTTCCGTTCTCTTCTTTTTTGCTATTGGGCCAGGCCTGGTTTATAATCTTTTTATTTTCCATTCTTCGTGGAGTTTTCAGGAAGATGAAAATTAAATCATAAGATAAAAAAAGAAAATTAATGGCGGGAATCTCTTGGATAAAATTCTGCGAGGGTGCTGGCTGGGATTCGCTTGAGCATCTCTTTGGGGAAGATACGCAGCAATTGCCAACCGATATCTAGTGATTCGAAGACGGTACGATTCTCGTAGCTGCCCTGAGAAATGAAGTTCTTTTCGAATTTGGAGAGGAATTCCAGGTACAATAGATCGTCGGGTGTCAAAGCTTCTTCACCAACAACAGCTTTCATAGCTTGTACATCTTTTCCGATAGCGTAGCAGGCGTACTAAAACAAAATAATTCATAAATTTAGAATATTTTAAAACTTCAAGAATAATCGCTCGTAGCAGTGATACATACCAATTGATTGGACACATCGGAGTGATCTTTCCTGGTCATGCCCTCACCGATGGCAGACTTCATTAAACGAGATAAAGATGGAAGTACGTTAACAGGTGGATAAATTTGTCTGTTGTGAAGCTGACGATCAACGTAGATTTGTCCCTCAGTAATGTATCCAGTTAAATCGGGAATAGGGTGAGTGATATCGTCGTTCGGCATAGTTAAAATTGGGATTTGAGTGATGGAACCGTTACGGCCTTCTACTCGGCCAGCTCGTTCGTATATCGTAGCTAAATCGGTGTACATATAACCAGGGAAACCACGTCGGCCCGGTACTTCTTCTCGGGCGGCTGATACTTCACGAAGAGCCTCGGCGTAAGAGGACATATCGGTAAGTATAACTAAAACGTGTTTCTCGCATTGGTAAGCTAAGAATTCGGCTGCAGTCAAAGCAAGACGCGGAGTGATAATTCTTTCGATGGTAGGATCGTTGGCCAAATTCAAGAACAAGCACACGTTCTCCATAGAACCATTCTCTTCAAAATCTTGTTTGAAGAAACGAGCGGTTTCCATATTTACACCCATGGCCGCGAATACAATAGCAAAGTTGTCCTCGTGAGAATCCAAGACTGATTTTCCAGGGACTTTGACAAGGCCAGCTTGACGACAAATTTGTGCGGCAATCTAAACAAAACCATATAATGTAACATCATCAAATTTATATAATTATTAACCCCTGGCCTTATACCATTAAAAGTAAATTACCTCATTGTGAGGCAAACCAGCTGCCGAGAAAATAGGTATCTTCTGACCACGAGCAATAGAATTCATAACATCGATAGCAGAGATACCCGTCTGAATCATTTCTTCGGGATAAATACGTGACCAGGGATTGATTGGCTGACCCTCAATGTCTAAGAAGTCCTCCGCGAGAATCGGGGGTCCTTTGTCGATCGGCTTTCCAGATCCATTGAAAACACGGCCCAACATATCCTCGGACACCGGTGTCCGAAGAATGTCGCCGGTAAATTCGCAATGAGTGTTTTTAGCATCGATACCAGAGGTACCTTCGAACACCTGAACCACCGCCTTCGAACCAGATACTTCTAAAACCTGACCGGATCTCATAGATCCATCGGCAAGCTTCAATTGGACGATTTCTGCAAATTTTGGAAACTTGACTTCGTCCAATATAACCAGGGGTCCGTTCACACCCGACACAGTTTTGTACGCTGAAAGAATAGAAATCAATTTGAATAATCAATTTAATCATTTTGTTTCAAGCACGTCTAAAATTCATTATGTCAGTGTCTATGCCTCTAGTCACATGATAGTCGAACGAGCACTTCCCTGACAAAACTATAATCTATTCGCAAATTGTTTTTCAAAGCTAAAAATAATCGATTGTTTGGAACGTTTATGCATGTTAGCAACAACATGTTTTCGAATTTTTCATAAACGATAATAGAGCGAACAGTTTTGGATCAGCTGACTAGTTGCAAATCGATCCGCTGCTACGCCCAGTTTACGTCGAGTGTTTCTACTTTGTGAATTTACGCTCGCAGTTTTTGAGAAAACAATACTGTGGCTTACTGAGTCGTGGTTGTGCGACAAAGTCCCTCGAAACAGCCAAAACGTGTTCCTGACTGGCTTGGCGATCTCCGATGGTTTTCGAATACATTTTGCCGAGCGATTTCCCTGATCTGTTACGTCGGCCAAACAGCAGAAGGTACTGCCACTAGAGCTTCGATGAAAGAAGACAGACCGAAACGTCAAGAGTGGGGGTACCTTCGAATGTTCGACTAAAATCGAGGAAATAATATGTTATGCAATCGACTAAATCAATAGAATTCAAGAGAAATGTTAACAGTGAAAAATCCGAGATTGTTTGATAATTATATGATCAGTGCGTGGTACAACATACCAATTTGATGTACACTTAATTTGCCCAACCTTGCAGATAAAGCGGAGAATAGGTGTCTGACAAAGACAGATACAGGGGCACGTGCGATCACGTGGCTTCAACTGTTAATTCATTGCACGTTTATTATAAATAAAATCCGCTTCGCAGAGCCCTCTGTCGCCATAGAAAAATATTATTGATAATTTTAAGAATTCTAGGAGAAGAGAATATGTATTTTATCACAGGATATTTATTGATCAAAGTCATAAAAATTCTGCTTGTTACCATCGTAGTTGAATCGTTACGCGCGCAACACTCAATTGTGATTGTGCCAAGTTACGCAGGAACTTGTCAACCCTCAAAATGATCAAAAATTAACGGAACACAGTACGGAGATGTTTACTCAATTTCAGATTTGTCGGAGTTTATTCAGCACGAATAGTAGGTTTAGCATGGAACAAAACCTATACCCACTTTTAACCCTTTGCACTCGAATGATGACATGGTGAGGCACCAGTAAAAATTGCCATACCATTATTCAAAACAGTTTTAATATTATTACAATTGTCTGTATTCTATAAATTGTAAAAAGCTCAACTGAAAAAAAATGTTCCGGGTTGAAAGAAATGGCTTGATTTTGGAAATTGCTTCAAGTCCAAAAATTAGGGTATAGGTTCTGTTCCATGCTAAGCCTGAATATGCTCTGTCTCTGTCTATACTAACAAAAGTGGTGGCAGAAAAGAGAGGAGAGAACCCCGGGCGTCAGCCACTGAGCACCAGTGACTACCAGTGACGTGTGCTATTGCCATATGGCATCGAAACGGGTGCCATCAGCAGTGCTTCGATTGTGCCCAAATTTTCTCGCGCATGCGCGGCGATTTCAACCTCAGTAACGTCAGCTTCTCGATAAAATGGGGTACCTTGAGCACCTCGCAAAATTTGAAAAGATTTGTATGATTTGATTCTGAAAAATGAATGTATAACATGTGTATTTGTATATAGTTTGTAACTTGTAGGTCACGTCCTGAAGTTTTTATGTCCGGAACAGATTGTTTCGGTACTTTCGCTCCAATATAACTGTCTCAAGGTGCAGGGCGCAGGGCTCCACTACCTCGTCATCATAGATACGTTACTGTTTTTTCCGCGCAGCGCCTCTATGATATCGGAACACTGCTCGCATTGTACTCGTATTCTCTCTAATCCTCTCTGATTTGAACAGAACGATCAAGCATAATCTTAAAAATTCGTGAGTGCCATCTAGTATGTACTCTGAGAATTAACTTTACAATCAAACACCTTTCTTTCCTCCAGAGATACTACTAAATTCATGTTAACCCCTTTCCATATTATTTATTCACAGCTCGAATGATTATTTAGAACTCCTTTGTCTTTACAGGAAGCGATTAATTCTATTCAAATGACAGCATCATGATCCTAATCACGCGAGAATTAGATATCGCCTGTAGCCATCTAGCGACAAAATCTGTCATTCGTAATTGAATCGGTGCAGTAGTACTGAGTAGTACTACTTTCAGATACAGAGTTGTTCGCTGTTCGCTGTTCCCGATAATTTCGCGCCGACGAGGCGCAACTGCACTGTGAGACTGACACGGTGGCGGTTGGTTCGAGGATATACAATATCGTTCGATAAAATCGAATTTCCGCCGAGTTCTTTTCGAAATTCTGTAATCTTGTTGGTTCATTCGGCCGCGGTTTTTTCTGTATTTCGGACCTTTGGATCACCTAACAGTTTTATCGTCGTTCCACTCGACACTGTGTCCTCGTGCTATAGTGACAGAAGATCACGGTGTATCTGCTGAACCATGGCGACCCTGAAGCGAATAACCACCCTCACGAAAACATTGAATATGTTGACGGCCAGTTCCCGGACTTCTAGTTTTACAGCATCGAAGAAAAGTTATTTTACTTACGTGAACGAACCTGCTATGCCAATACCAGGCCACGAACCTTGCTGGCTCAAGACCGCCGATGAGGCTATCGAACAAGCAGAATTAGATTCAGGTAATTAATTAATTTTTCTGCGACACCCCGAACACGTTTTGCCAACACGTCATTTGAAATTTGGCTGTTCGTTCATCAAATCTATATCGATTCATGACACATCGGGAAAGAATTAACTAGGGATAAATCCAGATGTCAGTGGTCCAAGTATTCTTGACAGAATAGTCTCGAGTTCCGGAGCGAACTGTATTTCGAAAATTCGATTTTTTTCGGGCAAACAATTGCAAAATTAGAAGAGCAAAATCTTGCCCTCGGATCACGATGTCGAAATTTCTGTCGAAATTAGAACGCTGATGACATTATTTATGCGAGATGAAGGGGATTGTTTATTCTGGGATTTTACATTTTGAGTTATGTTTAACGCCCGTGTCCGCTGCCACAATTCGCGATACATATTATGTTTCAGTAACACTTGTTATCTTGGTCTACGATAGTCCTGGGCACAGTACGATAGGGGCCCCTTAAACGTCTGCTTCTCCCACTTTCTTTGCTGCACGACTCGTTCATCCCCGCTTGTATATCCATGCGTAGCGTATGTAATGTATTAAGTACGCTCATTGTCAGTGATGAGATATCGTGTTCTCGACGCGCATGCGCGGAAATTTTAGTGTCAGTAACGTACAAAGTTGTGCTAAACTGAGGTATGTACCTTGGTCATCCTGCCTAATTTCGCAAAATTTGTTATCATTTGATTTTGAAATATGAATGTATAACATGTGAGTGTTGTACACGATCACAAAAAATATCCCTTTACTGTATACATACATATTAAATTCTAATACAACACTCACATGTTATACATTCATATTTCAAAATCAAATGATAACGAATTTTGCGAAATTAGGCAGGGTGACCAAGGTACCTCAGTTTAGTCCAACTTTGTACGTTACTGACGCTAAAATTTCCGCACATGCGCGTGGAAAGCGCGCGATACCTCATCACTGCCTACGGCAGGGAGTAGGGGGTTCCAACTTGTCACTCGCGAGTCATATGCGGTACTTTTCCCGCTTAGGTTCTTCTGATTTTTTAATCTAAAGTAAATTTGATCACTGTCACCCTCCTTTTTCGTCTCGATTGAATTAGTTCTTTTTTTAAATACATCAATTACATAGCTTTCATAAAAATATCTGCATATAACGTAATTTACTTCATTGAATGATAAAAGTGAAAAATATTCAATTTTCTTTTCCGTACCTTATTTCAGTATTTAAAAAAGAAAAAAATTAATTCTCCCTCTCGATTTCGAAATCGTAATATTTATCTAAATAGTCTAAAAGTGTAGACAATTTTTTTTACGCTTATGAATAAAGTTTTACAAAATACCAATGTTAAATACCAACTTAACAATTATAAGAAATGCAATAATGAACATATGGTAACGACATTATAATAAACATAACGAGAAAATAACAGTTATTATGTAATCGATTTTCCGCTCAATGTATACAATTAATACCGATTGTCGACTGTTGACTTAATGAAAGGCGGGCGTAGTTATATTGAGTTCCGTTTTATGAACACGAGTACTTAACGATACATGAAGATTGACGTAATCGGCCATTATAGACTGTTTACACACGATAAAATTGTTTTGAACCGGTTATTATTATTGACTGTAGAACTTTCCAACCAGAAATTATTTTCGGATTGAAAGATATATTTGTCGCCGTGTCCGTAGGTAATGCATATACATACAGTAGCGGACAAAAGTTTAAGACCGCTCTAAAGAAGACGATAACTTTTTTAATATTGTACTATACGATTTGAACTTTTTTGGTAAGCTAGTGCAATTAATTTACTAAAGGATGTGAAAAGAAATTTTTTCAAAAATGCAATTGATCGGAATTGTTGAAAAAATACTAAAAGTTGAATTTTTAACTTTTTTATGTGGGCCTATATCGAAAATTTAAAAAATACATTTTGTAGATCTGTGTCAACTAAACATATTCTGAAAATTTTATCAAAATCGGTCGACGTTGCAATGAGCTACAAACGTTTAAAGATAGTAAAAATTGCAGATTTTCACAAATTATTGCCGAGAATCGTGAAAATCTGCAATTTTTACCATCTTTAAACGTTTGTAGATCATTGCAACGTCGACCGATTTTGACGAAATTTTCAGAATACATATGTTTAATTGACGCAGTTCTACAAAATGTATTTTTTAAATTTTCGATATAGGCCCACATAAAAAAGTTAAAAATTCAACTTTTAGTTTAGAAAAAATTTCTTTTCACATCCTTTAGTAAACTAATTGCACTAGCTTCCCAAAAAAGTTCAAATCGTATAGTACAATATTAAAAAAGTTATCGTCTTCTTTAGAGCGGTCTTAAACTTCTGTCCGCTACTGTATGTATAGGAAATTTACATTTGAATCACGTACGGAAGCCTCCGTCTATCCACTATATTTAACATAAATTTTGTCAACATCTACAAACCTTAAGGCAGATTACAGTATTTTAAACATAGATCTACTAATTTTACCAATAAAATCTCTTCCAAGCAACCAAGGAATTGTACATATGTAATTGTGTGTACACTACGATAGTGACTCACATGCCCGCCAAGGACGATTATGCGTATCATCTTACACCATGGTACTTCGTTAAATAATGATCGCATTACAATTGTCCATTGTCTTAACTTATTCGTATGAAATAAATCGTTATTCACGAATTAATAAGAAATGAGACCATGAATGTTCAGCTATATCAGGTATAATGAAAGCTAACCCTTTCCTCTTCGATTGATTTCATTTATTTAAGGCCAACCATAACAGGCCGCATTGCGTGTTACAGGCAATATCATCGACCTCAAAACATATTTCCAACATGCGAACATACAGCTGCTATAGCGGATAAATCTGGACGAGCGAATATTTATTGGTTTCCGGGTCTGCGATTAAATATAAACTGTTCACGGGTTATGCTTCTCGACCATTTTCTGCAACGAATATATAGTTTATTTTGCAAACAGAAATAATATTTTCCTCTAAAATTGATCAAAACTTTTCCTTCGTATAATTTCGATTTCTCGTCGTACTTTCGGACAGGAAAAATTAATTGTTCTCAATTCACACGTCTCACTGGTTAAATAGATCAAGAACGCTCGATCTCTTGCTCTCTTGCCAAGGCGTACAGTGTTTTGAGGTCAAGGTTCAAATGCCAGCAGTTGAATACGGAACGAGGATTTATTTTAATACCGAACGGCTCGAAAACACAATCTTCGATAAAAATCTTTACGGAAATTACATCCAATAGATAAGAGATAATTAATCAATATTGTTAACGCGTATATAGATAATAATTCGTGCTTTCCTTATGCAAATCCGATGTTATCTATTTAGCCGTGTAAATAGTATAGCAGATGGGGTTCAAAGTATTCATTTCATTATCGCGTTTTATGTGCGTAAACATTCCGCGAGACACTACACATACAGGGTGAACCATAAATCGTAATCTGTAGAGATTACTCTGTTACGTAATGTCTCTCACGGCGCAAAAGCTTCGGGGAGATTCGATTGCGGCGTGCGTAGACGGGTAGCTATTTTTTTGAGCTTCAAAAGCCATGCCGAATGTAGAGAACGACGGCGCGTGTAAAGCGAGACCACGCGCGGACCTTTGAACCAGTGATGCCATATGGAGCTCCAAACGGAGCTCCCGTACTCTCCTCCTTACCCCTTCCACTATTCCATTCCAGCACCGTGCGCAGGCGCACACTCCACGGTCCCCATCGCGCACGTGCAACGTGTCTCCCATTTGCTCCACTCATTCCCCGTCATCAGAGAGGGGGTACATCATTTCACCGTGACTCCCCGCATCTGGCATCACTGCTTTGAACAGTGTTGTGAACTGGTACGGGAAAACTCGCGCATGCGAGTTTATCTGCATCGCGTATCTGCGTTCTACAGTCCGTAGCTTGTGGGGCAAGTTGGGGCGAACGATTTATTGACGAAAATAGTGAAAATCTGCAATTTTTACCATCTTTAAACGTTTGTAGCTCATTGCAGCGTCAACCGATTGTGACGAAATTTTCAGGATATGTTTAATTGACACAGATGTACAATACGTATTTTTTAAATTTTCAATATAGGCCCACATAAAAAAGTTAAAAATTCAACTTTTAGTATTTTTTCAACAATTCCGATCAATTGCAATTTTTGAAAATATTTCTTGTCGCATCCTTTAGTAAACTAATTTCATAAATATAAATAAATAAAAGTTCAAATCGTATAGTACAATATTTAAAAAGTTATCGTCTTCTATAGAGCGGTCTTAAATTTTTGTCCGCTACTGTATATATACAATTAGAATATATTTATATATTACATGTACATACACATCAAATTTTAATATAACATACGCATGTTAAACGTCATGTTTGAAAATCGAGAATAAAAGATTTTGTGAAGCTATGCGGGGCAACCAAGATGCCCGATTTTGTACTTCAGTGACGCTAGAATCGTCGCGCATGCGCGAGTTTTCCCGTACCAGTTCACAACACTGCCTTTGAAATGTGCTTACGACTGTGACTGTCTGCGTCTCTTTCTTTCCGATACGCCATCCTTCCTTGCGTTCGAAACTTTCATCGTCGATTAAACCACTAAATACAGTTGAAATTATATCGTGTTTGGTCTTTTTTTAATCAGCAAAATGTCACGAATATATCGATGAAAGTTTCATAAAGAAATAAGTAATAATAAAAAAGATTAAATACTGGTGTTACATTGTGAGGACACACGGGTCTTTGAACTGTGCCGACGACTGCTACTCTCCGCGTCGCATTAGTAGTGGTTCACACCGATATACCCGAGCCGAGATCAGATTACTACAGTGGAGGGGATATTTTTTTTGCGGCGTGCGCGTACAGCCTTTTTGCGCCGTGAGAGACATTACTAGTATGATTATAGCAAATTTTTTGTCAACTCTTTTCTTTCATGATTTTTCAAGGTCACCTTCAATTTTTTGCAAATACCTATAATTTTTTTACGCTTATCTCTTAGAGAATTTCAAGACGAATTCGGTAAGTATCATAACATAAAAAAATTGATTTTTTAATTTTTTTACAAAAATTTTGCTACAGTCACGTGAAAGCTCTCTTGAACCCATGCTATATCTGATAAAAACATTTTCGATCGGACGGCTAATAACAGAGTGGTCACCCTGTACATATATTTTTTAAACAATTCGATGTAAGAGTTGTAGTGCAAATCGAGACTGATCGAGTTAGAGATTGTGATATAATTTTTCAACGAATTCATTTTTCATTGCAGATCAATCGGTATTCATTCAGGGAGCAGCAGCAACACCCTCTGAACTTTTAAGGGCGATGACTGACTATGGCGTACGATGCGACGTGAGAAACGTGCGGCTGTATCATATGCATCTCGAAGGTCCGGCGCAGTTTGCCAAACCAGAAAATGCAAGTACGTCGTTATCATAGTTTCCCGCTCGTCTTTCAATACGATAGGCTTAAATAGTCCTGTCGACGAATCTACTGTTCGCACGGTTCACAATGTTTAGCATCAGAACTAAATTATCTAACAAAGCTTTGTCTAATGCACTGTGTATGTAAATCGAGGCGTGCAGTTCGTTCATTGTTAGACCTGTTCTAATTATATGCCGATTTTCTTATGTACTATATTATGACGCTTTGTATACAGAGCATTTCAGGTCGATAAGCTTGTTTATTGGAGGCAACGTGAGACCGGCCGTTCAAGCGGGAACCGCTGATTGCATTCCCATCTTTTTACACGAGATTCCTCGATTATTCAAAGAAGGATACGTCAAGCCGGACATCGCACTCATTCACGTTAGTCCTCCGGACGACCAAGGGTACTGCTCGTTCGGCACCAGCGTGGACTGTGTCAGATCCGCTGTGGCTCACAGCAAATATATCGTAGGTAAATTTTCAAATCTTTTTCATTTCTATTCTCTCTGCGACTTGATGCAAATATTAATCATCGGTACATTCTTTGTTACCGCTGGTTCGCAGCGTTAGTAAACAAACACATGCCGAGGACGTTCGGCGACGCCATCATTCATGTCAGTCATTTGGACTTCGCCGTGGAACACCATCAGAAACTTCCGGTGCATCCTGTGAAAACACCGTGTAAAGAGGAACTTCAGATCGGCAAGTATATTGCTGAGAATTTGGTAGTGGACGGAGCTACCTTGCAAATGGGGATTGGCAGTATACCGGACGCGGTACTGTCACAGCTGACCAACCACAAAGACCTTGGAATTCATAGCGAGATGTTCAGCGACGGTGTAGTCGATCTTGTAAATAAAGGTTGCGTCACGAATAATATGAAAACGATGCACAAAGGCCGAATCGTCGGCTCGTTTTGTGTCGGTTCCCAGAAACTGTACGATTTTATGGACAATAATCCTTTCATCGGTGAGTCTGTTTTTAGTAAGGCCTTGATACAAATTCTATCCAGGTCAGAGTGTACAATACAGCTATGACTGTTGCAGAGATGTTGGTGGTGGACTACGTGAACGATCCTAAAGTGGTGGCTAAGCAGCCGAATATGACAGCCATCAATTCCTGTATCGAAGTCGATCTCACGGGACAGATTTGCTCCGACAGTATCGGGCCAAAAATGTATTCTGGATTCGGAGGACAACTAGATTTCATCACGGGGGCAGCGATCAGCGAAGATCGACTTGGAAAACCCATTATCGCGTTGCAATCTACCACTAGCAAGGGCGAGAGTAAAATTGCACCTTATCTAAAACATGGTATTCGAATTCACAGAATTTTTCTGCGCCTTTTCCGTACCCGATGCACGGAGATACACAGTCCTTCTGCAACGCGATCAATTCGTACCGTGTTATATGTGCGCATAATTATCAAACTGGTCTAACACGGGAAGTTACCCAACCGTAACACGCCGATTTTAATGAAATATGATATAAAACTGAAAAAAATATTTGACACATTTTTTTATAGCGGCCGACATTCATGTTAAGGGGGTGAAAATAGCTCTCAAAGTTGGGATGAAAAATCGATTTTCTTGAATATCTCCGAGAGTATTAGACAAAAATTTCAAAATCCAATTTGTGCGTCTTTTGAAGGACGAATCTTTTCGTGTATCTTTTCTCGGAGATATTTAAGAAAATCGATTTTTCACCCCAACTTTGAGGGCTATTTTCACCCCCTTAACATGAATGTCGGCCGCTATAAAAAATACGTGTCAAATATTTTTTTCAGTTTTATATCATACCAAAATTTCATTAAAATCGGCGTGTTACGGTCGGATAACTTCCCTTGTAAATCAAAATTTAAAAAAAAGAATGAATTGATCAGTTATTTCACATCACATTATTTTAAACTAAATTATTGGGTCGGCAAGAAATAGAAATACCGAAATTACTTTCTTGCCAACCAAATAATTCAATGTAATTTTTCCGATATAGTCGAAAATTAACCGTTATTGTTTTAACATTATATGGAATTCATTTAGTGTTAATATCCTTTTCCTTTAAATATCTCGAAACAAGAGATATATGACTTACTTAGTTAGGAACTTACTTAGGAATATGGTAATCGCGTTATAGGAGGGTTTTCTGTATCTCTATTGCAATGAGTCGTGTAAGTGAGTTGTTTTGAAAAAAATTTGAATCGTAAAATGTTTGATTCGTGATGTTTCCAGGTGCTGGTGTTGTCACGAACAGAGCAGTCGCTCGGTACGTCGTCACAGAACACGGAATTGCCAGTCTGTTCGGCAAAAATCTTCAACAGCGAGCATACGAATTAATTCAAGTCTCTCATCCTAATCATAGAGAGGCTCTCGAGAAAGCAGCGTTCGAACGGTTGAAAGTGATGCCGGCTCCATAAGCGTCTCGACGACAAACACACCAACGTCAAAAGACTCTTCTAATAGCATTTCGTGATATTTACCGTTTTCCGCACGCATAACTATTCGTGCCGAAGACCTCGTACATTCTTGACTTCCGTGTAATCAACGCGCCTTCTTGCCTGGGATATAAGAATAATAATAAAACCGTACGAACAAACAAAATATCAGAAAATAATCTTCAATTTATACACATATACATACATATAGTTCACTACATTCTGAGTAAATACAAGAAGGCCTCTTATTTGTGGTCATAGGCAAGGGAATATCGACCCCTAACGAAACAAGGAAAACCTTTTATTTTAAATGAGTATTTCACGATAGTCGAACAGAAAGCCGTTGTACAATGATGATAAATACTTTTTATATGGAATTTTAAAGAAGTTCCTTTGTATAATGCAATCACTGTAAACAAACTAGCAGATACATCGCATTTGAAGGAATAAATTCAAGATGGAATGTGTTGAAGCGTAATTATTTCGTTGGCGATACTGTCTTTATTTTCCTTCTTTTTGGTCACCTTTTATGTATCATGCTACGGGAGGTTCGGAAAATCTAAACGTGACAAACACATCGAGAGAGAGAGAGTCGAAAAATCGAAAACCGTCAAATCCGACGTTCAAATAGTTATCGTGGAGATGGCAACAGATCCAATCCAGATCTGACGTGAAGTGACATCTGAAACCAATGAAACCGTTTAGATTATGTGCTTTCCAAATTTTCATGTAATTCCGGTATATATTCCGTCAAATCGACGAAGTTAGCACGTATTTCGGCCACCGACACGGTTTCTCTGACATCTTATACTTTCCTTCTGTACTTCACGTCAAAATGTTTGGACTTAATTTACGTCGAAACTTGGACTCTCTGAACACAACGTTCAGCAAATTTGTACCAAAGAGTAACTTCAACATGTGCGGTTTGAAATATATACGGGAACCTCTGCAACCATTGAAACGATGTCCACGATGGGTATGCGTAGAAGATGCAGTGAAAATTATCAATTCAGGTATTTACAGTGGTTTTCGCTCAATACTTGAATAAACTAGCTTATTGATCTTTTAAAATTGTTCTTTTTCCAGAGCATTTAGTTTTTATACAGGGTGGCGCAGCGACACCAAACGAATTGATACGTGCTATGACGGAGCACGGTGTTTGCAATAATCTACGCGGGGTACGATTAATCCATATGGGTCTCGAAGGAGATGCGCCGTTCGCGAGCCCCGAATTCGAGAGTATGATATCCTGTAATTGTAATTGTCATTGTAATTGTAGTTGTAGTATTCGTTCTAATTCACTTTATTCAGAACACTTCAGGTCCGTGAGCTTTTACATCGGAGCGAACGTTCGAGAAGCTGTGAACGAAGGTCGCGCCGATTATATTCCAATATTCCTCCACGAGGCACCGAAGCTGTTTTACGAAAAGCGAATTATCCCGGATGTTGCGCTGATTCACGTCAGCGTGCCGGATGCACGTGGCTTTTGTTCGTTAGGTGTGAGCGTGGATACTACGCGTGCAGCTCTCAGTTCAGCCAAAGTGATCATTGGTCAGTGGGATTAATGAGATCGCTATTTACGGAAATACAGTATATTTCCTATAATTGTCCCAGAACTACTAGAGAAGTGTAACATAACATGGGTCGGGTATATCGGTGTGAAACCAGGAGTCCACTACTAATCCAATAACAAAGCTTCTTTATTTTTCATTATTTTTTTATGGGACTTTGACCAACATATTCATGGCATTCTTCTAGTGAAAACGATACAAAATATGATACAATTCCGATGATATTTACTTGTGTAATGAACGATGAAAGTTTCGGACGCAAAGAAGAACAGCATAAGGCAAGGAATTCCAACTTTTAGCTCGCAAGTCATACGCAGCACCTTCCCCGTTTAGGTTCTTCGCCCACTCTTAAACTTCATCGTTATACATATGTATAGTAACCGTCGAACTTCGTCCCTTCGCCCCACTCGCTAACTCTACGGCTGTACGTAATAGTGGGAAGAGATTCGAATGGTGGGGACCTTGCGGCTCTCTGAGGGGAATAAGTTGGAACTCCCTGGTGTCGTAAGGGAAAGCCTTTGAACTGTCCGCTGTCCTTCTTTCCGTCCAAAACTTTCATCGTTCATTACACAAGTAAATATAATCGGAATTGTATCATATTCGGTATTATTTCCATTAGAAAAATGCCATGAATATGTCGGTGAAACTCCCACACAAAAATAATGAAAAATAAAGTTTTATTTTTGGATTAGTTATGTTTACATTACGTTCGGCAAAAGTGAAAGAGTAGTATCCCTGCCCGGACCCGTGTTTTGGACAATTATGGATAAAACGCTGTATTTACGAGAATACATTGAAATAAGAATTAGTTTTCTGATTGGTCTCGCAGCTCAAGTCAATGAACACATGCCAAGATCATTCGGAGATACCGTCATTCATTGCAGCCACATCGATTGGGCTGTAAAGTACGACTGTCCTTTGCCGTGCGTGGCTAGTACACCACCGAATGAAATCGAAGCAGAAATCGGTAAGATTATAGCACAAAGGCTGGTAGACGACGGGGCAACTTTGCAACTCGGTATTGGCAATATACCTGACGCTGTCCTCTGTTCGCTCGGCAACCACAAAGATCTTGGCGTTCACACCGAGATCATGGGTGACACAATGGTGGACCTCGCTGAACGTGGAAATATTACAAATAAAATGAAACCTAAACACAGAGGACGCATGGTTAGTTCTTTGGTAATCGGTACTAAAAGAGTGTACGACTTCATACATAATAATCCGTTCGTAGGTGCGTATGTCGTTTTGCTTGTTCTTGTAACAATTTTTTAACGTGTCTGAAATTGTATATGTAACTTTGAATACTTGTGTTCATCTAGAGATGCTTACGATTAACTACGTAAACGATCCTCGAGTGATATCTCAACAACCGAAAATGACAGCGATCAACTCCTGCATAGAAATGGACATTACTGGACAAATATGTTCGGATAGTTTAGGTTGCAAAATGTACTCTGGTTTCGGTGGGCAACTCGACTTTATTCGCGGTGCTGCGATGGGTCAGGACGGCCGGGGGAAAGCAGTGATCGCTTTCCCCTCGGTAACTAGCAAGGGTGAAAGTAAAATTCAACCTGTGATCAAAGTTGGTACGATACGAGAAAGAAATAATACAGTAGTGTTTTCTCGATAATTGTCCAAAACACGGGACCAGCACAGTGTTCCGATATGATCCAAGATTTCTTGCGCGATGGTGACGCTTTCAACCTCAGTAAAGTAAGATTCTCGATAAAACGGGGTACCTTGAGCACCCCGTAGAATTTTAAAAGATTTGTATGATTTGATTCTGAGAAATGAATGTATAACATGTGTATTTGTGTATATTTTGTAACTTGTAGGACACGTCCTGAAGTTTTTTTTTGTCTGGAACAGATTGTTTCGGTACTTTCGCGCCAATATAACTGTGTCACGCACAGCAGAGAGCCGTCAACCCGCTCGAGATTTGAGGCGGCACGGCCATCGGCGGCCTCTAACTATGCGCAGATCTTTAAATGCCAGACATTTGGGACATTAATCGAGAAAACATTGTACTTGTTCAATTATGCGGAGCCGATTATGTACTGTAATCTTTCTACTGTATAACAATTGTAAACTGTTAAACAGGTGGCGGTGTTGTAGTAACAAGGGCACACGCGCATTACATTGTAACGGAGCACGGGATAGCACACCTTTTTGGCAAAACGTTACGTCAAAGAGCAAACGCATTGATTCAAATCGCTCATCCGGATCATAGAGAATGCCTCGAAAAGGCTGCATTTGAAAGACTTAAAACAAATCCAACAAAATATCTATAATCTATACGCGCAAACGTGTGAGTTTCATATTGCAGGTATTTGTTAATTAACGAAATTTGATTCTAGAATGTCTGAAAGTTGAAAACGTGCAAGTGGTACAAATTCTCGTATAAATTGAAACTATTCGTGTCATCGCTCTGTAGAGAGAGAAAAGAAGAAGACTAATTTTTATAGTTGTTATATATTTTATAATGTAAATTTTGTTATATCCAGTTTATGCAAGCACAGATTATACATAGATTTTCGATATTTTATTTGAAAGACCTGTATACAAAATAAATATGTACAAGCATAATACGGAGAGTTTGATAAATACTTGGTACCCTCAGAGTCTAGAACTAAAAATTTATCCCTTCGGGTAAAGTTCCTTCTTGTCGTCTCCTTTCCACGTTTTCATAGTATTCCGAAAAATTCACGTAAGGTTTAATCCTAGCGTTTCTGTCAGCCGGCTTTGCTCCTGGAGAATACATATCTGACGTTGACGTGTCGCTTGTCGATACTTCGTCTGTAACTCCAGTGCTCGAATAATCCTCTGTTTCCGGTATCGTTCTTACCGGAGCAGTTTCAACGATTGGATTAAATCTAACCGATTGATTGGTTGGACTTTTTAATGCGTGGGGAAGCGGAAAATTAAAATTACGTACGAGAAGAGTGATATCGTCTCGTTTGCCAGTAGTTACTGTACTTTGCGAAGTGCTCATATTAACATCATGATGAATCCTTACAATTTTATCTACTACAGCCTGAGCAACTCCAGTCAACGTAGACTGTACGCGAAACTGAAAGTTAATCCGTAAAACTCATTGTTACAGAATTATATATAATTGTATTGTACCTGTTCAACTGCTATAAGCGCCAATTCTTTGTTAACTTGATCGGTACCAGTAGCTTCCTCTAACGATTTATAAAGACCGTGGGACATGAGCAATAAAAACCTGCACGACTCGTCAAGTTCTATTCCGCCATGAATTTCAGGTGCAGCTATAATGGGTTCTGCTGTGGCACTTGCCAATTCTTCGAATTCTCTGTATCCTCCTTTAACAAGATAATTTCCAAGACATCGTGTATTTTCTTGATTTCCAAGATGAGATCCTTCAAAGTAAAAATTGATGGTTTCCAGTATCCTATCAGCGATAATATTGATGAGAAAAATTGGTTTATTATTATTAACTCACCTTGTCTTATCGAATCGGTATCTAATCCTAAGTGAGATAATCGTAACAACTCATCCTCGTTCCGTAGATCGTGGTCGACGCTTAATTGTACAACTCTTAACACTTGATTGCTATCTGTTTTACATAATAAAGCTCTGCTATCGCCAACATTTGCTACATATAATCTTCCACCGTATACAAGAGCTACAACTGCGCTAGTTCCTGCTGATAGCTCGCAATTTAATGAATTTAATTTATCGACCTGTATAAATATTTGGTTCCTTTATAATTTCACCGATGAACAAAGAAATATTTGGAAAAATTTCAGAAAAATCTCTCATTGATTAGCTCCTCTTAAGATATGAATTCTATGCCGTTTTCTTGGAAATGCAATCAATAAATTGGACTAACCAAGTGAGGGAATTTTTGATAAGTTTCATACGAGTTTAAACCATCGGGTATATCGAACTGCAAGCTAGCACGTTCAGCCAGAAGATCGCCAATGGAATCTAGATAGCCTCGTTCTACGGCAATAAATGCTTGCCTGTAAATAATAATAAACTATGAATACATTATTCATTGTTACTTCTACTAAAAATAGTATGAAAATACATATTATTACCGAAGAACTTCTTTAATCTCTTCGTCGGTTGATTTTCCATTCAACTGACCCAGTAAAATCTCTGCAGCCATTCTCTGCATAGCGAAGTTTGCAGCCTTAGTCCCTTCGTGCCCGTCAAACACTCCATAAAGGAATGTCGAATCATCGTAGCGGCAATGGAAACTACGGTCCTCGAAAGGGTGCTCCTCTTGTCTATATCCATCCTCCCGATAAATTTGATTAGTTGAGAATCCTACTCCTGAAATACGATGACAACTTGAGAAACGTATTTTTTGGAAAAGTTAATTATATGTTATACTTCCTGGCCTGTCAGAAGAGATCTACATAGCAATGTTTACAAACATTAGTTTATCTCAGTGTGTTTCTCCCTACCTTTTTACTTTTTTAATAGATATAATAATATAGATACGTTTTAGAAACTGTCAAGTTTTATTTATTAAAAAATTTTAACACCTCCCAGGTTGACCATAAAACGGTTGGTTTATCTCTATGTAAATATTGGAGTAATCAATCTTTGAGGTTATGTATACGAGGAGGGTGGATAGTTACGTACCAGATTGTTTGCAAACTGGTAAATCATCTGTCCAACTGTACTGAGTATCCTGAAAGGGCATTAAGTTAGGGCGTTCTGCCCTAGTCGGCATTATTAGAAATGTATATTAACTTAAGTGAAGAATTCAGCTGATATTAAATATACAGACTTACGTTTGCAACATATCGACCAAGTATCGATTCGTTTCGACCTCGAGTCGTTCCGATATGGTGCAAGATTTCACGCGCATGCGCGGTGATTTCAACCTCAGTAAAGTAAGATTCTCGATAAAACGGGGTACCTTGAGCACACCACAGAATTTTAAAAAATTAATGTTTAGAAAAATGAATGTATAACATGTGTATTTGTGTATATTTTGTAACTCGTAGAACACGTCCTGGAGTCTTTTCGTTCGGAACAGATTGTTTCGGTATATTCCAGCCAATACAAAATACAACTGCCTCAGGGCTCTGCCTCATCATCCTAATATAGATACGTTACTGTTTTGGCCGCGCATGCGCGTGAAATCTTGCCCCATATCGAAACACTGCTTCGAGTATCGAAAGTCCTGCAACAATCGATTAAACTTAAATTTTCAAATAATCGTCGCAAATTATGGAATTTCACTTTTCAATTGCTATACTATGTTTACATTCCCCATCGTTAATTACTATTCGAAAAATATATATATATATCTTTTAATATCCTTACAATCTACACATGAAAAGAATTATAAAATGGAACTTTTCGAGATTTTTACTTTTCCGCAAACATATTTAGCATACTGTCAGAAACAAAAGCAATTTTTACTGCAAATACTTATCCTACCTGCCAAATCGCATACGGTTTAGGTATATATTATGCACAACATCAAATTCTCGTAACTAATACACTTAAAAAATTCAACAATATTGGATATGTAATCTCTATACTGAAAATTATGAATCATTGACTTCAAAGAACACTGGCAGCATGAAGACTTAACAAATTACCAGTGAAATATTAGCGATATAAGCATTTATCAACGAAAAGTAACAATCGATTAGGTTATTAATCATTTATTCTAATCTATTTACTAATCGTCCTCGTCAGGAAACAATATTTCTCCACGCGATTGTTAGATTAGCGATATTTATACATTTATAATGAATATTAAAATATAATAAATTCTTCAATAAAATTGTAACACAGCTTTTCTTTATCCTGAATCCAATGAGAAATTTTACAGAATCAAAATGAGTCGATACGCACGTCCCGGCTTAACGAAGACGCAGCAGCTTCGCGAGGCGAAGACGACTGCAGTGGTAAGAGAATTGCAAAAAAAGGAGGAGACAGCGAGGTCTCAGCAAGATACATTCAAGTCTCGAAGGAAACCAACGTATGAGCCAAAGAAAGTGGACTTTCATAAGCCGGGAATGACTAAAGCGATGATCGCTAGAATGCAACAAGCGGAAAAAATGAAGCAGGAATATGAGCGGAAACGGCTGGAAGCAACTGCTGGTGATCGAGTGCCAAAAAGAACAGCACGTCCGATAGGAGGTGATGCCAGGTCGCGACAGTAGTCAAGTCTGCTTTAATCAGTCTGTTTGTAACACAAGATTTACCATTAATATCCTAAAATGAATTTTTAATTAGGCTCGGTAAAGAGAAAGTGCCGAGGCCTGTACAAAGACCTCCGCCTATGGCTGCAGGTCCATCGACGGGTGCAATCCCAAGACCGAAATCAAGACTACCCCAAATCCCCAGACAAACCAACGAATTAGCCAAAATGATGAACGCCGATGTAATTAGGGCCGAGCCTGTTGGCGAAGGACCGATCAGCAACATTGTAATACCTCCTGGAACAGTAGACGACGCTCGCACTACTATTATCAGCGTGCCGCAAGCCGCAGCCGCAGCCGCAGATGAATCAAAAGCAGCATCGTCAATTGCGAATCGTTCTATTCAAGTGATCAGGTGAATCTGTTGTACCATTGATTTACCTACAATTCTGATACAGAATCTTTTGAATCGTAACAGTGAGACTCTCGACGAGCAAGAAGCTGCAGAAGTTGCAGCAGTGCAAAACAAATTAGAAGATTTACAGCAAGCCAGACGAGACTTTGTCATGGCGGTAGCGAACGTCGGTGGTAACGCTGTTAACATTGCCGATGAAAGTCCACCCGACGCAACTAGTTTCATGCAAATCCCCGCAGCTCGTAGACACCCACATCTTAGGTAAATTCGCTTAGGGTACATGGTGCGAATGAAATCATCTCGAAAACATCACTTCTTGCCCGAGTGTAATGGCAATTGCATTTCTTAACGATACACAGAGATCCTGATGCGGATACCGACTTTACTGCTTTCTTGAAACAGTCACCCATCCCTCCTCGTAGACAACTATATAGGTAAATTCGCTTAGGGTATATAGTGCGAATGAAATCAATGCCCAAATATAATGGCATTTCTTAACGATACACAGAGTTCCTGATGTGGAGACCGAGGCGTTCCAAGTTGAACACGGAAGAGATCATCCGGATGTTGTAGCTGCTCGTGAATTTTTGCGGAAAGCTAAAGAAAGTATGGCAGCAAGAATAGCGGACAGAAAGTTGGAAGAAGAGTTTGAAAGAATAGCGGAAGAAGTCTCAGATGACTTACACTTAGGCGTTCCTTACGAAGAGGAATTTTATGTAGACAAAGATATATCTTGGGAAGAAGACGAAGAGCTAGGCACAGCCATGCCTGTTCAATCCAGAGTTAAAGCTTATGCATCTCCTATCCCACAGCAGCAACAAGCTTACAAACACAAATCGTTTGATCCAGAGGAGTTGGAAAAATTCTTTGATCTTGAAAATTATCCTCCTTGTCCGGTATGCCAACTTCCACCAGACAAGGGGTCGCTGCATCCTGATTTATGGGAGTTGGATGATCCATGGTACCAACCGATGCCACAGCCTACTATGCCTGACCTGATGGAATTTGATTTAATCGATTTTTGAATGAAATCTGAGCCTTAATAATTTGAATCAGTGTTAAATGGTTAAGTCCAATTTCATAAAAAAAATTTTGTACTTGATGGGTGACTATTTATTCATAATTACATTTGGTCAATGACAGTTTTAAAGTTAACAAAAAGAGATTCATGTAAATATTGCTAATAAACAAAGATAATGCAATTTACAAATAGTTTTCACTCATCTTTATTACTTACATTTTTGTTTGTCGTCAATTCGAACGTTCAATCGATTTGTTTTTAAACGGGCTCGACGATCAATAATTTATCCAAGATATAAACGAAAACGGCTAAATAATATACAAAACATTTCAACATTTCGAGCTACAGTAATCTCGCGATCTAAGCGCGACGGAGCTTCCCGATGTAAGTTGTAAGTCTGGATCAGTCTGGATCGGGTATATCGGTGTAGACCACTACAAAACTCCAATTACAAAACATCTTTAGTTTTCATTATATTTTTTATGAGACTTTGACCAACATATTCATGGCATTTGTCTAATGAACGATGAAAGTTTCGGACGCAAGGAAGAACAGCGTATGGGAAATCCCAGGAAATCCTTTGAACTTTTCCGGCGCACAGTGGTCCGGGACCCGGGTCCGGAGTCCGGATTCCGGATTGGTTCGAATCGAGAAATTCAGTGACATTTTGTTATAACAGTTATAACTTGTGAACCATTAGAGATGTTGCAGAGATGTTGCAATGAAATTTTCACTAAAAATATTTAAAAAATATATAGTTATTTGTAACTATAGATATAATTAAATATTTTTTACATTCGTTGAACAATATTTATTAATAAATTTTCATTGATATTTTTTATTGAAAACAAAATTTCTTTCGTGCAATGTATACGTGTTATACACATAAGAACTGCGCACCTTTGAACGTGATCCTTTCGCGCGCGATACAGTTATAAAATTCGTAGTTCACGATATATGTATGGATATTCTATATATATATAGATTATTCCCCCCACGTTATCTTTGACCACGGTGTATTATATAGATGTTCCGACTAAGCACCTCTGTAAGGCTGAAGTTTTGTGGTAGATAGAGGTTAATTCTCTGGTCGTCGCCAGATGGAATACTAGTCATCCTCACAGTTTTCATGTACGTGTGTGAATAAGATTGTGTGTAGAAGCGTGTCCATGTAGCTCGTGCTAAGGTATATGTACGGTACATACCCATACATATGTACCTTAGCACAGGCTACATGGACATGCTGCTACACACAATCTCATTGACACACGTACATGAAAATTATTTAGTTTTTTTACCTCTATCTATCACACCTTTCCGAGAGAAGTCCGAACACCTATGACCTATATAATACACCATGTCTTTGATTAACGTTGTAGTTACCGAGATGACAAAATGAGCCCCGGGACGGCACAGAGGCAAGAGGGGTGTATCGTTTTTCATAGTAATGTAGTGTGTGTGTGTGTTTGACTGCTTCGGCCAATAGAAGGCGCGCTCCTTCCAACTAACCAATCTGCCGCGCATTCAGGGCCAGGACTTGTCATCTCTTGTCATCTCACCACTTTAGTTACTACGTGCGATAACAGTACAACTGTATATAATCGAAAAATTAGTTACGTAGCAATTTCGTCTCGATAATGAATATGCTGTTACGTTTCATATACGTAAATGTTAAAAGATTGAATTATTGTTCCTAATGTATGCATCAGTGATCGTGAGTGACAAACGTGTACAAAACTGATATCAAACCAGAGAGAGTATTTCCTCTCTGTTCAAACCAGTTGAAACCTTTACATACTAAAGATCTCTGCCTTTACCATGCGCCTATCAGGAGCGAAACTGATACTGTAGGAGAGACAAGGATGTCTTTATATATATATACATATCTTCATTCGTAGTTCACCTCTACGCCGATGGTGGTGGTATCAGTTTCGCGACTGCGCACCCAAGTTCAATGTAATTGTAAAGAAATCTCTTTTTGTACATAAACATTACTAGTATAATGGCGACACCCACTAATGGTAATGGTAACCTTATAGATGAATTCGAGGAAGCATTCCAGGTACGCTATAACAGGCGCTGCAATTTCTTTATTCACATTTATTTAACCCTTAGCACTCGAGTGCCGACTCGAGTCACCACTAAAAATTGCTGTACCATTATTTGAAATATTGTTTACATTATTAGATATGCTGGTATCTAATTAATTATTAAAAATTTAGGTATTGTATGAGGTATTATATCAATTTCATATCCATCAAAATTTAAAAAATCATAGAGAATGGAAATATTCTAGAAATGTTTAATTTTCAAGTTAAAATAGCTCAAAGTGCAAAGGGTTAACGTCTGTAAAGCTCTATATTTTATAACGCTACGTTTTACATAACACTAATGATTTCTGGACGAGATAATAATTTGACGACGTATTTGATATAATATTGCCTATATTATTTGCTTGCGTAATGATTTTCATTAACGTAGAATCAATTTTACAGCAATGTTTGAGTATACTAACGGCAAAGGACGAGGGATTAGGAAACAATGGGATAGGAATGTCTGGTGGTTTGACTGTGGATGAGGACGAAGCTCGTAGCGAAGTTGAACAAGTGACGTTAAGGTTCATAGATTTAGCAAAACAAATGGAAGCCTTCTTTCTACAGAAGAGATTCTTATTATCTGCATTGAAGCCGGAGCTAGTAGTCAAAGAGGATATTAACGACCTTAGAGTAGAGTTAGCTCGAAAAGAAGATCTCATAAAAAGACACTACGATAAGATTGCAGTATGGCAAAATTTGTTAGCGGATTTGCAGGGCTGGGCCAAGTCCCCGGCTCAAGGCCCGGCACCTAACGGTAAGAGTCTAAGAAAATCAGTAAATAGAAGAATGCTCGATAAATTAAAAATGTTATAGGCTTACCGAATGGTACTCAAAGCGGGCAAAATCAACAAGCCGCTAACGGGGGAGGGAATGCAACGATTCAACAACAGCAACAGATATTGCAACATCAACAACAGCTCCAGCAGCAACAACAGTTGCAACATCAAATGCAACATCAAATGCAGCAACAACAGCTTCATCAGCAACAGGTATTTAAATAATACCATTACAAGAAACGCTGAAAACCTTCGTACATGGGCAGCTGTTTGAAATTACGGTTGGAGAGACTTTTCTTTCAATACGGCATAAACAAAATTTTTTAACCACAGGGAAGAAAAGAATTGTGTATTCTCAGACATTTTGTTTTAGCATTGCGGTTATAGCTAACAGAGTAAATAGCTTGAGTTATTATTTTTGAACGTTTTTTATCTTGCTTTAACTGTAAATTAAGACTTATCCTTAATGTAAATTATTGAAAATCTTCTCTTTACAAAGAATTGTTGCTCTGTACGGTTACTTGTATCAAAAGATTATTTATACTTGCTATAATACTCTCATTCTAATTCTAGTATATTTATTGTTATTAGGTTTTTTCTATTCTTTGTTCCATTTGAAAATGAATACCACTGTTGAATGATTTTATACGTCTGCCTGCGTGTATGCATGGGAGTGCGAGTGTATAAGGTATAAGGTGTATATATATATAAATAGTTTAAATTATTAAGATCTGTTACGATTGGAAACATTCATCAGAATCATAGAGACTATTTTTGCTCTTCTTTCTTATAATAGTAGCTATTCAAGACATGAAATTATTCGGTCCTATTGCACAAAAAAGTAATGTATACCATTATAGTGTTGCGTATAATCAGTGCCTTACATAATTCCTATCCACAGAAGTGTAACATATGAGAAAAGAAAGAAGTTAAAGTGCTTCTATTAGCATCTGCGATATATAGAGATATAAAAGCATGACTTTCATTTATGGAGAAAAGAAAGTATCGAGTATACAATATATACTTGTATAAATATGTTATAAAATGGTGCCAAAACTATTGATACTAGAATGCGTACAAATGTTTAGCCAAAAGCTGCTATGATAAATCTGATAACGGCAATAATAAGAAAAACAGATAAGCATATATCAGTTTGCTTAATATTATTAATAATAAACCTAACGATCCTTAACGAATATAAATTATAATATAGAAGCAGGAACTAATATTTGAAACCTAAAGTGACTTCTTATACATATATATGTATACATAGACATATGTATATAATTCATTTTCCTTTCATATTTTTTCATATCATAGATTTCTTTATATTGCATATTATAAATTGTTAAAGAGACAAGATATTTCTCGGTATTTATAAGCTTCCTTGACTATAATACGATAAATATCTTTTGCATGCGAACATGTATGCATGCGTATTGTATCGGTATGAAAGCCCTTACAAAACAAAATACCTTTATATTCAGAAAAATCATATTGAACAAAATCATGACTGTTCTTCTGTACTTCATATATGAATATTATAGTTTCTCTCGTATAAATGTTTAGAGATCATACATACGAACAAAACTACATATTGCAGCCATTCATTAAAATGGGTATGACCGCAAGAGAACAAACGTATATCATTTCACTTGTGTTGTCTTTACATGCAACTAGATGTTCGCAGAATAAATCTCTGTTCATGGTAAAACAACATTGTGCTTTCTTTCATTTCCCTCGCCTATCTAATTACTATTCCTGCCACCCTATTGGCTTACAACAATCAAGACACTATATACTATTATTTCTATTCTGAAATCTGTATATCTAAAAGTACTTTGGGACTCTCCACGACTAAATAATCTTAGCTTGACATAGATTCAAGTCCTTAAGAATCCTTCTATTTCATTCAACATTGATGTCCACTTGTGTTCGCAAAGCATCCGACCAATTGTATCAATTGTATAGAACGTTGTGACCTAACGTTACAGGTGCAGCAAGGCACGGGTGCTCCTCCCACAGCTGGTCTTCAGGGAGTTGGAGTCTCGGTTGGGCAGCAGGGGATGTTCATGACGCAGGGAGGTGTAGGCGTAGCTGGTGCAAGAGCTGGATTTCCTGTCGGAGGTGTAGGGAGCAGTGCTCTTCAAGGTCCGTTAGCCTTCCTGGAGAAGACAACGAGCAATATAGGAATGCCGGAAAGGCGGAGTTGACGCGGAAGGGGGAGGGGCCGGGGTCGGGGTCGAGGAAGAGGCCGAGGAAAAGGACGAAGCGCGGGAGGAAATCTACCTCCGCCACCTCCGCTCCTCGATACTTCAGACCCGTCGTCGTATGCTGCTGCTGCCGCAGTCGCAGCTGCTGCGGCAGCGCCCCTTCCCTCTCCTCAGCAGCAGCAGCCACCACCGTCTTGTACATGAACATAATTACAGTGATTTATTTACTACTATTCCTACGTCTGAAATCCTTCTGACCATAGACTCTTCTCAAAAACGATGGATTTCATTTCAATTATGCTGTGAACCACTGGTCAAGCATCTCTGAGTTATTGTGCATCTTATTATTTTCCTCCTTCGAAGTACATATCTGTATTGGCATAAATCTTTAAGAAGCTTAAAGATATTTTTTTCAATAGGAACCTTAAAAGGACTTATTAGATCACGCTAACGAGAGTGACTTGTAATCATTAACCCTTGTGTAGTCCACCGGGTATCCAGGTACCCATTTACTGCATTTCTTTCAACAATTTGTTAATGTTCTTATAAAAATATTACAACGTTTCTCTGAATGTCCATTCTTTGCTCGCTAATATATTCATTTATTGTCTTAAAATAAGAATGTGTGCAAATATGTTAAATACAAAAGGTTTTAAATAATCTACACATTTTGGTTGGCTACATAAGGGTTAATGAAAAGCTTGCCAAGAAGTTTCTTTCAGCCCGGAATTTGTTAAACAACTTGGAGATGCCAGTGACAGTACTATCTAGTATAAAAAACATTAAAGTGTTTCGTTAGCTTAGTTTTAAGATTGTGTTGCAATAATTTTGTGAACAGAGAACTTTGAGACATGCAAAGGTATGCGTGGCAAAAGAAAATGATATACCGTGTTAGATACACCGAGAAATTGGAAATATCATTGGGGACATATTCGTTGCACAGTGCCAGTTTATTGCATTGTTTCGATATAAATAACGAATGTAGAGTATTATTCAGTGTCTCTTGTAAATGTTTGTTTTCGGTTTGCGACTTCTGCAATTATTGATTTAAGTATATCTTGCGTTACTCTATTTGAATGTAGTATAACTGATAAGACTATTTATGTAAGATATGATGCGCTCCCGTGCACAGAACGATGAAAGATTCTTTTTAAGAGGGTATAAGCAGCAAAAACTGTACATAACAAGATTGCGTGTGTGTTGTGACGGACGAAGAATAACATAGTGATTCACATGTACATAGAATTAGAAGCACGAGTTTCCATACAATAAATCTTGTATTTTATTACATTAAGTTCGGATAATCGTTAGTACTTTTACAAAGTCGTGTGTAACGTTTACACAATGTTGATCAAAACTGTCGGATGTATTTCAGATACGACACTCGAATAAAATGTAAATTGCCCAAATAACGACATCCCTCCCGTAACTGGTGTGTTGAAGAATTTTTTTTGTCGAATACAAAGATAGCGTATTCTCTGCACCGTTTTGTACAAAAGTATTCCTGTTGCTATCGTATGCCTTTTCGCTATCCCATTTTGTCATTGTATAATTTGGTTATCAATGTTCGGCGATGTTCACCGATTATTGTTCACCAAATTTCACTTTTTACAGAATATGAACAAAAAATAACTGTACAAAGAAGGTTATGGATTCATCACAGTTGTACTAAAAATACTGTCGCACTGTAAAGTAATATAATTCTGTACAGAAATTTAATCATTACAAATTTTGTATCTGACGAACATTCGATTTCAAATTCTCGCTTACATTCCGTTTCAATTTGATTGATTCGCTGGAATTCGTATACTTAATATATGGTAAACCCATTTACAAAAATGCAATTGTGATATCGGAATATAATAAGAAGGGAGGCGGGCAGCGTATTACATAAAATGCATAAGTTTTTTATACATATGTATATAAAGAAACAAATAATGTAATATATATGCATATATACATGTGGCTGCATACATATGCATACGGATATATATATATATACATATATATACATATATAGAGATAGACCATACAATTTGCACCAAACAACTGAAATCAGTTGTACACTTTAACAGAATGCCTGTAAGAACTGAATAAGCGTACGGGTTGGACGACCTGCCATTCCGGATGGTACATATGGTTGATCATCGGGTCCAGAGCACATTACTCCAGCGATGTCCAAATGCATCCATGGGGTGTCGCATTCAACAAACTCTCGCAAGAAAGCAGCAGCTGTGCACGCACCGCCACCTTTCGTTTTTGCAACGTTGTTTATATCTGCCGACTTCACTTTCTCTGTAAGTGAAATCATACGATCAAATAATCTCGTTGGTCGTTCATTTTCGAAAAATGTTAACACATTCGTAACCAACAGTTGTCAGGATTAGAACAAAGAGCATCAGATATCGCACGACTACGTAACCACCAGTCTCGAAAGTGTTAACAAGTGTAAAATAAAAAGTAAGCAGTTTAATTGTCCGATGTTACTTGTCATTTCATCTGTAAAATGTTTCCACAGTGGCATTCTCCATACTCGATCACCAGTCAGAGTACCGGCTTCTCTCAATTTCTCGAAAAGTGCAGCATCGTTGGAGAAAACTCCAGTCGCTGCTCCTCCCAAACTGATTTTCATTGCACCGGTCAGCGTCGCGAGGTCCAAGATAAATCTACAATTATAGTTATACAGGTATGTCGAAGTGTTTCGTAGATACGCAAACATTGGAATTGTTTCAAATCACTCGGACACGAATTACCTTGGATTGAATTCGTGAGCGTAACTGAGCGCATCAGCAAGTATCAGTCTACCTTCTGCGTCCGTGTTATCTACAATGATACTCTTTCCATTCATCGCGATCACAAGGTCTCCTGGTTTGGTCGCAGTTCCAGAAGGTAAGTTTTCGGTAAGTGGAATCAAACCGACCATGTTCACCTTCAGCTTGAGCTCTGCGGCAGCACGAATAGAAGCTGCTACGCATGCCGCACCAGTCATATCTGCACGCATTTCGTCCATATCTAATGATGGCTACTCAAAAATAAATTCATTAAAAATCTAATAAGAGCAACCTGAAAGAACTTTACTAGACAACCATTTTGTACCTTGAGACTGATACCGCCAGCGTCAAAAGTAACACCCTTCCCAACGAACACGATTGGTTGAGAATCATTGTTAGCACCTTTGTAATGAATTTCAACGAACTTCGGTGGCTCACAGCTACCGTTTGAGACGCTGAGGAAAGAGCCCATTTTCTTCTGCTCAGCCCATGATCTATCGCGTACTGTAACGGTGATTCCTAATTTCGAAAGAGTCGAACAGACTTCCTCGGAAAATATCGTGGGTGTCATTAAATTGGCTGGAGTGTCCGATAGTTGACGCGCCCAGTTCTGTGCTTGGGCTTTGATGTTTCCAATCCGCCATTGCTCTCTGTAACAGGGTCATTGCAATCATGTAAATATCTTTTAAATATAATGTACATACAAAAACTCTGCATAATACTTACTCTCCCTCTTGGCCGTACAGTGAAACTTTTGGAAATACCGCCTGCTTTTCTTTGTTCTTCATACCTTGGTAGAACCATGTTGATAGAGTAGCACCTTCGGCTGCAGCTTCTGCGTCGCCTAATGTTTCTATTTTGATGTCTTTAATGTCAATCACATCCAGTGCATGACAACCCGCTATAAATGAAACATTCAATATTGATTGACTGTGAATATTACAAACAATATTTGTAGACCGTAAGAGTACGCACGGAAAATGATATGTACGTATTCAGAAAAAAAGAAGAAAAGCAAGTATCTACCTGCGGCAGCTGTGCGTATGCTTTCTTTCCCTTCGTGTAGTTCTTCAAGTTGGTTAACGCCGAGGTTCTTTTTCCCAAGACCAACTACCGCAACTCCCACATATTCCTTCTCATCCAAACCCCAAAATACTCTAACAGAGCCTTTGGGAATTTTCGGGCCTGCTCTGTAGTGGTACAAGTATTGAAGAGTTATTGAAAATGTTGATTTTTCATTGATGTATGCATTAACTGAGGTAAGGGTGAGTTTGTTCTCTGATTAAAAAATATGTGAAAAAATGTACTGAGACACAGATCCACAAATTTATTCGTTACAATAATTCTAGGCATCATTCGTAACATATGCTGTAGCGTTTGCAATTTTAAAATACAATCTAAAAATATACTATTCTTTACATACATCCTAGAATAAACTTCTTTAAAATTAGTCGAATTATTTCTATGATAACGATTATTCTAAGTATTAAATTATTAATTGCAATTACAATTACAATTACAATTAGTTTCTTTCACAAATTCGAGCTACATAACAAGCTACACATTCACAATATTCCGTTTGTGTTCTCTCCGACCTTATATAATGAAGACAATTAATTTGTACTAGGAGTACATCAAAGTTAGGCGCCACAATTATTTTCAGTATACTTATTAATTAATCGAAGTTTGTAATAATAAAGAATGATTTCGTGAATGATAATATAGTACAATGTAAAACTATATTTGCATTATATATATACCAAAAATTCGATTCCTTCCTTCGTATGTATACACAGATTTAAGTATATAAACTTGTCATGGGGTTTTTTATCGTATTTGTAACATTGCTTAAATATTATCATAGAAATACTAAAGAAATTATTCAAAATTGACACATTGAGATTTTCAGACAATTAGTCGTGAAAATTGTTTGCTTAAAGTATACTCATCAGAGCTAGGTAAAATAACATTTAAATAGAGAGTAGTACATGCAAATTCTTATATACATATAATATTATATATTATATATATAAGGACATTATATCTCTGAAACGAAAATATTTACAATCTAGTACTTCTAGTCAGAAATTCTAATCTTTTTTAGCTGTGATGTATTCCAGTAGTTTCTAGTATTTTAGTATTCCAGCCTTCAGCTGTCTCAAATTAGCAATATATTGTACTATCGTCGAACAAAAAATAATAGACCGCACTTATCGATATTATTACTGCCATAAATGTAGGCGTACCGGAACTTATCAGCACTAGAGTTGTTACGACTTCGAACAACTGATAAAATTTCCAATTCTAAATACACTGCCAGCCGTCTGTTTACTAGGATAATAGCAAACTCACTGATTGATACCAGCGTACAATGATCTTAATGCTGACAGTAGGAACTTAATGCGATCCAAGCACATTTACTATTCTTAGCTGACGATATTCTTGGCACAAAGTCAATTGAATACACATTAATTCGTTTATTATATCGATACGAATATATCTACTCTCCTGATTCGAATTCATTAGGCTACTTTGGCAAGACATTTACTATACAGATCGGATTGTACAATTCAAGTTGCATTTGCAAATGAAAATTCAGAACGAGTATGCGATTTGGCATTATCAAGTGTTATCTGTATCGTTACAGCCAGAAAAATATCTTTTACAACGCTGAATAGTTTTAGTAGCATATACTTTATACTATATTTGTAATTTACAAGATAAATATAATATATGTATATATATACTGAATTCAAATTTCTCTGTTCCGTTTGATTTGTTTTCTGAACGAATACTATTAACGTAGAACGACAAAAAAAACTTAATCCACTTAAAGTGTATGATAAAAATAAAGAACATCAATACTTTAATATACTACATCTTTAAAAACTATAAAATACCATGTTTCATGTTATAAACTATCAGAGACAGACGTGTGCCGTTAGTACAGACATATCAACTATTTATAGTTTAAATTCAGTCTATTATTAAAGTATATCTAAATTGAGAAATAGTTAACCGAAAGTAGAATTAACAAACAGTACTCGTAATGAACTGAGATAACGGTACAGCAACGCATTTTCGTACAGGTACAATTGCAAGATAATATTTGTGCTGTTTAATGCTCAGAGTATTCTCAGAAATAAGTCAGTCTCTAATAATTTAGATTTTCAGGTATATAGATACTTGTATGTTCCTTTTTCTTTTTACAATTTGGCTCACAATAAATTACTATAACATTTATAATGAATATTTACTTCTCGTTGTTGTTTTATGTCTGAGCAGTGAATCGAATAAATTTCAAAATACATATACAAACGTATACATATATGTATCGGTATATGCAATTAATTTACGATTATCTTCAAACAAGTTCCAATATTTTAATAATTCCTTGAGAATTTGCAGCCACCACAACATTAGACATTTGTCTCCAACAAACTGCGGATACAAATTCATTTAGGTCCTCTTCTCTTCTTTCTTGCATTTCTAATATACTTCGACCAGCATCGAATTTATAAGAGAATAACTGTTTGGTAAGTCCTTTGTAATATACATATAATGCATTGTTCTCAGATCCGCATGCTACATAATGACCATCGGTAGCAAGACCTACAAAATTCTTCTCGTTAACGTGTCCGACAAACGATCGCAAACAATGTGGATTATTGATGTTCCACATTTTCAATTGTGAATCGGTGCTCGCCGATACAATCTCTTCCTTGTTAATGAATTTTACATACGAAACAGCTTTGCGATGCCCTTTAAATATGCACAGTGCCCCATTCATGTTACGCAGATCATAGTAATGGACACAATGATCCGCAGATCCGAACGCTAAATGACACGAGCTACGTGGATTAAACTTAACACAGCATACATTAGCTTTCGCTTCTAAAGAAGCAACGGAATGATCATTATTCAAGGACCATAATTTAACTTTGGTATCGTCCGAGCCTGATGCTATCAATCTAGTGTCTACATCATTAAAGTCAACGGACCAGCATCTCTTTTCGTGTTCTTGAAATGCTTTTGTTCTTTGACCAGTTGCAGCGTCCCAGACTGTTACAGTTCCTTCGTAATCGGACGACGCTAACATTCCCTTGTGAAAAGAGTTCCACGAAACGCACGATATTTTCGAGCTAGAAGTCATTTCTACGCAAGGATAGTGTATGTCTACCGTATCCCTAATCACGGCGCTATAATCGAATACTTTAATACGTTTCGTGACCCCAGCTATGGCAAAGAATTCATTGTCTTTATCGAATTCTATACTCGATACGATAGTAGAATTATTAAAAATGTCCGACGAGTAATTCAAAGTTGCCAACGGACGCAATGAATTGTATTTCAAAAATTTCACAAGATTCTCTCTGAAAACATCCAATCCTGAACTCGAGCCGTGCCACGCGTCGTTCTGTCCTTCAGTTTTATGTCCGAGGTGCAGCACTTTGGCACGTGAGTCAAAGTAACATTGCACGAAATCATCGAAATGAGCGTGCATTCTCTTTCTACGTAGAGCCAGAGTGGAACCAGGCGTATATTCGTTTTGCTTCTGATTTCCTGGGGGATTAACAAACGTATCGTTCCCAGACGATCCTGTTTTATCGAGTGGCTTCACCATATTCGAATCTATTATGTCTATAAGTCCAATCATCTCTCTTTTAATAGCAGAGACCTGTGCAGTGTCGTTTTCGCTTGATTTCTTCAAGTCTTCCATTTTCGGACATTTACTCTGAACATCCCTCAATATATTTTCAACTTCTTCCGTGTCTCTCTTGATCAATGCTATTTCTTTTTGTAACTGATTCTTTTGTTCTTCCTTCTGTTGCAGTAAATGCTTTAAAAACTCGTGCAGCAATTTGTTTTGCGCCGCGCAAGTTTCCGCTTCGAGCAAATGTTTCTTTTGTGTTAATACTTCCAACATTACGTTTATATCGGGTAACGTTAGATTAGCGCTTTCAGCAGCTACAATGTCTTTCAATCCGTCGTACGGCGGTAAACATAAGTCTGTACCCATACCTCTGTGTCTACCATCGGTCGTGTAAGAAGATCCTAGCTCGCTAAGACCCTTAATTCTAGTCTTATATTTCGATATCAATTCGTGTAGCACAAAGTTTGGGAAAATATCTTGTTGCGTTAACGTGTAGCTGCATTTTGGACAACGCCCATTGGCTTCTAGAGATTTGACTATACAACGATAACAAAATGTATGACCGCAACGTGTGATATGAGCTTCATCGATTACCTCAAAACAAATAGGACACAGATAATCATTATTTTTATCTTCAAGCGTACCACTAATCCTATGAAGAACATTCGTGGAGTAATGGTGTTTGCTTAGTCTACTGCTACATTCACCTACCGCCCCACTGCTTCCAGCAGTGTTATCATTTCCCAGACTATTATCACTGATAGCCGACATTCTCTTTATCTAAATAATATCTCTTAACGTATGCCTAAATTTTAGAGAACTATCTGAAATTTCATGCTACTCGAAGCTTCTATTGGTTGTCAAAAAATAATAATTTATTTCTAACTGAAAATCAGTTTCAAAAGAAATTATTATCTCCTAAATAATATTCGCTTTCAAATGTTTTTTTATATAACAAAATATGCGATCTGGCAACTCCTTCTGTGCAGCGAGTTTTTGCTTCATATCATGCGTACAATACCATCTCTCAGTCTAGTCACTCCTGAAATAATGAAAATAATGCCAGTGAGCCCACATGAAAGATAATTTTTCGTTCGAATTCGAAAGAGTTTTATTAACAGAAAAAATAATTTATGGAGAAGTTTTATAAAAAACAACAAAGGAAAAGCAATTCTGAATATTGTATGTAAAGCTCAGGCAGCATTATGACAATTGTTTCAGGCTGGAACTATCGATAAAACATTTTTCAAACGTCGTTCAATGTTAATTCACATAATCTCAAAGGAAAAGTGCAAAAGTAACATGTACGAAACTATATAAATAGTACAAATACTCTGTGTTTAAGTTTAAGCTTATCACACAATTCTGTGACGTGTGTTTTGTTATATACAATTTGTTTATCTGCAGATTACTCAGCTATCTTGCACATTATAGGAAAAATACAGTTCAATGTTCGGTACCCGGTATTTGCATATCTAAATGTGGACACGTATGTGTACTGTGGTATTGCACATCGTACGAGAAAAAAATAATCAATTCAGTGAAATAAATACAGACTGCTACATGAACTGGTATTACAGATGGCACGATTCAATTACAAAATACATATGTTTGTTATAGGTTACAAGACATATTACTGGCACTTACAATAGAATATTCTTTTGTAGTTTTCCGTTAACTAGTTCATCGTATTTAGCCGCCGTGGGAGTCAACGAAATCTTGCTTTCATCCTCTGATTCGTATACACCAAGTACCAAACCTTTCTGTTGGGAATTGAAATATTTCGGATAAAAATCAAACGTATAGACAATCTTTCGTGAAGTATGTTAGAACGCATTCGAACCGTAGCCTCGCGAAAACGAGTTTCATGTGAAAAAGCTCAAATACCAAGAGATTTACCATGTATTCGTCGCGAAAAATTATCAAAAATGTGCAAGTCATTTTTAAATATAATATGTTTCTCGCGAAAACTTATTAAAAATTTGCAATTCATGGTTAAATACTTCTCTTTTTCATTGTGCGGAAAATTATCGCGACAGTCTAACAGAAAAATTCTCCGCCTCGTTAGTTCGTCGTATAAAGCAAAAATATAAACGATCTTTCGACGAAAAACATGCGAAAAATGATTTTCTAACACATGAACGAATAATAGTTTTCTAATTACCTTCATGGTCGCGATGCAGGATAAGAAACGTAACTGCGAATTTCCGTATTGAAGACCCTTACTCCTGATAAGAGACAATGCCATAATTTGTTCGGGAGAGCATTAGGTGTGATATATATACACACACAAGCACAAAACATACAGGTAGTGTCAACGTGGACGTGTATACATACGAGACAACGTGTGTATGTGTGTCCCTGAAAAGATACGATATCTAGACAACTTGGTTACCAATATTGTAGATTCGCAACTCTAGTGCTCTCTTCTTTCTTTTCATTGAAAATAAGGCTTTAGATTTGCCAGATTTACTTATTCTTATCTGGCGTCAAGTATATAGACCCGGTTTCAGATAACATACCGTGTTCCAAAATTACTTCATCTACCAGATGACGAATGTGGGCAAAGTGCTATACAGGGTGAGTCCGAAGAAACAGAACACCTAAATATCTCCGTTACTTTTCGTTGTACAAAAAAACTTCTTAGGACAAAGTTACACTGTTTGAAGAGCCACATGTAACGGTGTAAGGGAAAAATTTTCAAGGTAATTTTTTTTACAAGATTTCAAGGTCATCGATATTTTTTTTAATGGAATGAGGTATTTTTTAATACATCAATCGATGCAGCTGGACATTCGTTACAAAAGAGTACTAACCTATGTAAGTCGAAAAGTTAGTAGTTCAGGAGATATTTCGATTTAAATAACTATAAAACACCCCAGATAGCACAGCCTGACCGAGCCTACCACCTGATCAAGCCTGCAAGGCCCCTGACCTACAGGTTACAGGCCAACACAATGCTTGGATCGGCTCGAGGCCCAGGCCGGTTGATTCATGCCGGGCTTTTATGCGCGCATTGGCCCGGGCCGTGCCGGTAGTCAGCCTGTTTTTGAGAGGGTAGCACGGTCACACTAATGTGGCCAATCAGTGCTTCGATTGAGCCCAACTTTTCACGCTGTGCGCCAAACAGCCGTGTGTGCAAAAGAGCTGTGACCAATTTAGCGTGCGCCATCGTATTGTGCGCCATAGGGCCACCCCTGGCCATCCCCGATCACAACAGACTTTCTCTCTCTCTCTCTCTCTCTCTCTCTCTCACTCTTTATACCCCGGCCGCCATGGCAGGCATCAACGCTTCGTACAAGCCGCGCAGTCTATCTGGATAAGTCTATGCCGCAGATTCCAATGTATTTTTCTGTCACAAAAAGACTTTTTTGACTGATATGATGACCAGAGCGGGCTGCGATGAACCTTCCTCTATCAAATAAACCGTTGCGCAGCTCAAAATATGCTCGTATAAGGACAAAAAACGAAACCCCGTGATTGCATTTACATAGCAGAGTTTCCCCATATATAGACAAAAATTTAAAAGTCACGTGACTGCACTTCCCCCAAGAATAGAATATGGAAATAGCAAGCAACTCCATCTCGTGTTCATCAGGCAGTTGCGTGTTTCTCAGTGTTACCAAACTTTTTTTTTGCACAGAGGTTGGTCACTCTGATAAATACCCAAAAATCTGAAAAGTCACGTGATTATCCTAGCAGTGGGGATTTATCGAATGTATTGGGGCCTTACGTTATCTATCAAATTTGATACTTTCATTTCAATCTATCGTTCTGTGTACATAATCGACTGAAAGTTGCAAATGTGTATTTAACCGATGTATCTGAAAGCAATATGTTTTAATACGAAGAGGAGAAACAGCTGAAAATTTTTGCAAGAACTGGAATGTAAGATCAAAATGGTGGCAGTGGCAGATAGATCGATATTGACCTGCAATGTCACGTATTGTTGATAATTCTCCCGTTTGTCGCACGATAGTAAGTAAACATTCACGAATATTTATTTTACACAGAGAGCGACATTATTTTCTCAACTTGTTACGAATATTGATCAATTAACTGCCGATATGCCCGCGAAATTTGAGTCCTGTTTCTACAATTTGCCTTTTTTTTAAATTACTCTGATTTTTCATGTACTTGATAATACGAAGCAAACGGAGATGAAAATAATATTAAATTGTTTAATTTAGAACAGAGCATGGAATGGATGGATCTTGTCCATTACTCCTTCCATCCTTTGGGGAAAAAGGCAGCTCTGAGAGGGAAGCTATATACTCATCGCAAAAAGTGGGTCTGTATAGACCACCTTCGGATGCGATTGACTTAGGGTACCATACTCTGGACAACAATGCCTGCCGATCTACATTGTTGTCGACCGCTATATCTGTACCCATTAGACAGCAAACATTGTTGCAGCAGAATTGTGTTTACACGGCTGATCTGTGTCAGCTGGATGACACCTTGTTGTTAAGAATATTCAGTTGGTTGGGTACCAGAGACCTCTGCTCCGTTGCCCAAACATGCAGACGCCTTTGGGAAATAGCGTGGGATCCGTCCCTCTGGAAAGAAGTAGAAATACGCTATCCCCAAAATGCGACGGTCGCGTTGAACGCATTGTCCAGACGAGGATGTCACGCGTGTATTCGTCGTCTTGTGCTGGAAGGTGCTGTTGGCCTGGCTAGTATTTTCACTCAGTTGCCGTTTTTAAGTTTAACTTCCTTGGTACTGCGGCATTCCAGACGTGTCACAGACACAAATGTCAGTTCTGTATTAGACAATTGTATAAATCTGAAAGAACTGGACCTGACGGGATGCGTCGGCGTGACCAGAGCATGCAGCCGAATAACAACGCTGAAGCTGCAGTCGTTAGATCTCAGCGATTGTCACGGGGTCGAAGATTCCGGTTTGGTGGTGACGCTGTCGCGCATGCCACATCTAGGTTGCTTGTATCTGCGACGATGCGGACGTATAACCGATGCCAGTCTCGTCGCGATCTCCTCCTATTGCGCCAGTCTAAGACAGTTATCCGTCTCCGATTGTGTGAGAATCACGGATTTCGGGGTACGTGAATTGGCAGCCCGCCTTGGTCCGTCCTTGCGTTATTTCTCGGTAGGCAAATGCGATCGCGTGTCCGATGCTGGTCTGTTGGTTGTGGCCAGGCACTGTTACAAATTAAGATACTTGAATGCTCGTGGCTGTGAAGCACTCAGCGACAGCGCCACGTTGGCTTTGGCCCGTGGATGTCCCCGGTTGAGAGCTCTCGATATAGGAAAATGCGATATCGGTGACGCGACCCTCGAGGCTCTCTCGACCGGATGTCCAAATTTGAAGAAATTGTCTCTATGCGGCTGCGAGCGAGTCTCGGACGCTGGCTTGGAAGCGTTAGCCTACTATGTACGAGGATTGAGACAGCTGAATATCGGCGAATGTCCTAGAGTTACGTGGGTCGGATACCGGGCGGTGAAACGTTATTGCCGTAGATGCATCATAGAGCATACTAATCCTGGTTTCTCCAGCTGAGCCTTTTAAACCGTCCTCTATTTACACTAGAGATCCCTATTTCACGTGTATATAGATACACGTGGTACGTGAACCGTGTAGTAAGAATTTTAGGGAGGTAGACTCGTTTCCAGGATTGCAAGGGTACATGCGCAGCTTTATGCTTCTAAAAACGAGAAATTTGGAGGCGACTGTGGCCTAGATTGGTCTTGTATCTAACGCTTCTGACTACTGAAAAATTCCATCTTTGCATTATCGAGAAATGAGAAGGCGCATCCCGCAACCCTGTAATCCTAGAAAAACGAGTCTACCCCCTTAAGGATCTATGGACACGGATCCTTAAATTCGTACTACACGTACCACGTGTACTCGTGTATTTTAGTACACGTTCAAAACCGTGATCTCTAATTTACACCGCAATTTACTATCTATTTATTAACAACTCTCGTTTCATCTCTCGTCTAGATACTAATTTGTAAAAAGCAATTCTTCGACGATCGTGAAGATATATATACATATATTTTATTATATACCACAAGTCATGCGAGAGTGTATCGTATATGTCTATATATATATTCACATTCGTTCCGAAATATTACCCTCTGCTATTTATTAATTTTATAATTTAATACTCGAAAGCGATCTTTCAAGTTTTATGTAATTTGTATATTTATTTTATGAATAAAAATGTTCAGACTCTATTCAATTAAAATTAGATAACGGGTCTTCTTTAAAAATAATTAGTAGACTGCAGATCTTTATGCAAAATAAAAATTGTCTGCATCGATTGCAAGAAATAGAAACTAAATTGAATGTTGTTTCTTCCCTTAATGATTTTAGTAGAGGAGAAATCATACACTGATATCTTCAATTTTTTAAATTTTTCAACAATTTTGAATTTCATCTACTTAATTTTACTATAAATGCATAAAGATCTGCAGTCTAATAATTAGAATGCAGATCTTATGGATTTGTAACATATACGATTGTTGAAAAGTCAGATTAAAACTTTACCAGGCCTTCTCACATATTTTTTCAAACGTACTTGCACAGGATTTCGTCAGAAGAAACGTGAGATATAAATTCCTGACTCACACGGTTATATTTTACGTAAGTTAGACATACGTGCGTATACATATATATAAGAGCACGTGGTTTCACAGGATTGGTCGAATGTATGCAGCAGTTTTGACTACATTTACGAAATGAAATGACGTTTCTCTATTGCAATAAATCTATTTCACGAAAATGATCAAGTGTGTCAGAAGTCGATGATTAACAATTGAAGACGGCCAAATGTGTTGGTGTAAGCTAAATACTGTTCACAACAATATGCTTGTTCTATTTTACTATACATCGATTTAACGTGTTATCGTGGAACGCAGCGTAAACTCAATTGGACTTTGAGTGCTCCATAGTGAAGAATATCGATGAAATTTTAATCAAAGTAAAACGATCATGAGGCCCGCTCAAAGAAGACAACAGGGCCTTCAATACGGCATTTATTTGCTGTGTTTGCAAGCTTTCAATTTCGGCATTGATAAAATTCCGCCGGCTACTTTGGCTACGATTCTCGGTCAAGCAAGTATTTTCTCTAATTTTACGTACTTATGAAATGCCAATCTTGGATTACATTTTACCTTTTTCTCCGTCTTTTTACGAAATATGTTAATATTTCCACCTTTTTCATATAAAATATCAAAAAGATATATAAATTTCTATTTTTCCAGGTTCTGCTGTACATAGGTGTAATTAAAGTTCCTTGGAACGCAGAGGAGGTATGCATATCTGCGTTAAAAGTGTTCAAGCATAAAAACTGGAAGTCTTTTATAATGTCAAATTTCGAACATGGTTCGGACATGCACTTATATTACAACATGGTATCTTTGATCTTAAAAGGCTCCTACTTGGAGCCAATGTATGGAACGATGAACTTTATCTTGTTATTAAGCACTCTCACGGTCGGATGTAGTGCTATGTACGCTGTTTTAGGCTACACCTTAATGCAATTGACCGGAGACTACGCGTACTACACCCAGTGCGCTATCGGGTTCTCTGCAGTTTTGTTTGCATTAAAAGTAATCGTAGTCTGCGAGGAACAAGATAGAACTCACAATATTGGTGGGTTTAGAGTTCCCAGTAAGACTGCTGTTTGGGTTGAGTTGATCTTAATTCATCTTTTGGTGCCACAGTCTTCATTTATTGGACATCTTGGGGGAATTTTGGTTGGTTGTTTGTATTGTTATACGTTCGTTGGGGTAAGAGTAGATAACATAATATATCATTTGACCGGTACTCCTATCATACACGAAGAACAATTCTACAGAAAACGAAATTCATTTTTTTTGTAATGTTTGTAGTGAGAAAACTTCTAAAATTTGAGGCTTCTATAATATTGCAATAGGTTTGAAAATATTCATATCGGCGAGTTTGACAATTATTTCAAACAAATTTGACTGTCAAATTATAAATTAGAATATATTTTCACGAATGTACAGTACATTTACAAGCTGCTAATTTTATTTTCGTGACAGTACTCGAGGACCTTGTATCTTTTATTTATGATTGTGCTGAAGCCTTGAGTATGTAAATTATTCTGAAGGTGTTGAATTGTTTATAGCTATCGGTAGAGAAAAAATAGATAACATAATATATAATTTGACCGGTACTCCGATTATACACGAAGAACAATTCTACAGAAAACGAAATTTATTCTTTTCGTAATGTTTAGAGCAAGAAAACTTCTAATATTTGAGTTTGACAATTATTTCAAATAAATTTGACTATCAAACTATAAATTAAAATATATTTTCACGAATGTACAGTACATTTACAAGTTGCTAATTTTATTTTCGTGACAATGCTCGAATACCTTGTAGCTCTTATTTATTAATTCATACATTTAAGAAATCGATGAATGACTTATTTAATTCATTATACATTAATCCATCTTCGAACAAATTGAAATATTTATGATTTTGCTGAAGCCTTAAGTATGTAAATTATTCTGAAGGTTTTGAATGATTTTTAGGGATGTTTGTATATATATATATGTGTGTGTATATAAGAAATGGCTATATAATATATAAGAATTTATATATTCTTTACGCATTTGTTATATTGTATAAAACAATAAATTAATTTTCTATCAATACGACCGTTACCTTATTTACATTTGATTCATCTTATATTCTTCTGCGTTACATAATACATTATAGATTATCTACATTTCGTAATTTATACATAATGAAACTGATTTATGAAAATGACTCTGCACCCTCTATACGTTTCTCGATTGTGAAGCGAAAATATAATTCAACTCATCGATCTTACATAATTTCATTCGCGGAATAACTGCAATCGTTCGAAAATTAAACGTGTAACGCGATCAACAGAATTTAAAAATTTCATACAAGTTGTACAATTTAACATTCGGTATTGTAGATCTCAGTTCTGGATTCAGAATCGCAGCCACTGAAAAAGATGTAACGACAGTGGTAAATATATCACAGGAATATTCTTCGCTTAACAAGCGAATAAAAAAACAAAAAAAAACTTACAAACTGTCCTATCGTCCATTCTGTGAGGTATGTCGTAAAATATGAAGTATGAACACATTCTCCGCAACGACGTTAAATCACCCTGTATCTCTCCTGTAGTTAAGTACAACTTGATGTACGATTTCAGATCTGGAAAATCAAAATCGAGAATAGTCCCGGACCAAAGGTAGAAGAATCGCAACGAAAGAAAGTGAATATATTACCATGTTCCCAACTATCTATAATATACGAAATTTTTTGTTCAATTGCTTTCACGCTTTCTGCGTTCAGCAGTGGATTTCTATTTTCCGTGTAAGACCGTCTCAACACTTGTGACGAAACAAGTTTGATTTGCCAGACGGAGAAACTGTTTGGTTCTCTCTCAATGATTTCTATGCTCTTCAATAAATTCACCCACAGAGGAAGAAGCGTGACTTTATCTTTTATCACGCATTCGTAAACAATTATGGCGAAGGTATGGAGGAAATGTTTCTCGAAGTCTGTCATATCGAAATGTTGTCCTTCTAACTTGTACGAGTAACTAGCGTTTCTTAAACCAGTCGAGAGCTCTGCAATTTCCATTTTCTCGGTGGACGAGTCCGATCGTTCGTTCCAGCTGCCGCTTATTCTTTCGGACACGTCGCTCAAGCTCTGAGTCAGATATCCGGAACTACTTTTAGCTAGACTACTGTGCGACTGTGCGTTCAAGTTGCTCTCAATATTAGTTTTATCTTTTTTAGGCCACTGTAAAAAGTACTTCACTATATTCAATACCGTTTTGTTGTTCGTAAACGAGGTGACAGATTCGGGGCGAGCAGCCCACGCGATCACATTTTCTGTTGTTAACGTTTGAGCAATTAAACTCCTAAATCCCTGCAACATTTAACAGCAAATATATTTTAGAGTTTAGGCTAGATTAATTAGATTATTTTAGACTAGATTAAATAATATCATTTACGTGAGGATCTTCTATGTACGGTAAGCAACCAGCTCTCTGTTTAACATCCAACGGTTCACTTTTCTTAAGCATGTTTTCAAGATGCTGCCAATTGTGACCTTTCTCGAATATAATTTCCCAATACCGTTCGTCTTTCAATTCGATCTTTTTGAGACTGGATAACTGTGGTAGCAAACATGGCGATTGAAGTATCAAATCTTGTCCTTCAGCTTGCTTCTCCGATTCGAATGTTAAATGTACTTTGCTATAACAATACTGATGACTATCGATGTCCCTGGGTAAAATAACACGTGGTTCTGCAGCCAACACGTATAGGTGTCTCAAAGCTTGTAAATGATACCTACAGAGTATAAAATCAATCAGTGAAACATCGTCATAGTTACTGTATCAATAATACTGCAAAAATACAAATTTTTGCGACTAAATTGCAGTAGAATATAAACCTGTTATCATTACTGTGGGTTGGAAATTTCGGGAAAAGAGAGATTATAAGTGCAGCTACCGCGCTAGGGCTATTCGAGAGGGTGTACATTCCTCCTCCAAGAAACAGAAGACCAAGGGCCATATGCGTTGCTAAATGGGAACCGTATGTAACGACACTGCTTGCTGGACCCACGCGAGTTCTCACGTGTCGGCATATCCTCATGATCTATAGAATTATCAAAATTACAAACTGCCCGAACAATGTTATCACTAGACTGCGGATCTTTATGCAACATAAAACTTGTCTGCATCGATTGCAAGAAATATAAACTAAATCGAATGTTATTTCTACCCCCAATCATTTGAATAGAGGAGAAATAATACACTGACATCTTCAATTTTTTTAATTTTTCAACAATTTTGAATTTCATCTTCATCATCCACAGGGTGAACCACGAATCGTGACCAGTAGAGATTGCTGTTATTAGCAGTCCAAACGAAAATGTTTTTATCAGGTATAGCATGGTTTCAAGAGAGCTTTCACGTGATTATGGCAAATTTTTTGTAAAAAAAAAATTAAAAAGCAATTTTTTTAATGTTATGATACTTACCGAATTCGCCTTGAAATGAAAAAAGAAGTTGACGTAAAAATTGCTATAATCACGTGAAAGCTCTCTTGAAACCATGCTACACCTGATAGAAGCATTTTCGATCGGACTGCTAATAACAGAGTAATTTCTACTGATCATGATTCGTGGTTCACCCTGAACCATAAATGTAAATGCATAAAGATCCGCAATCTAGTTGTCACATAAAAATGAAAAATATCAAATATCCTACCTCTAAATCACCCGATCCCGCCATTACAACAGCAGCGGCGAGTAAAGTAACATTTAAGCAGGTTTCAATAGTCGATTTCCCTGCCAACTCCGCGATAGTTTTATGCGACAACGCCGTAAACATCTGAGCATAGTTGTACAGAGTTTTAAAGGCATTTCTGTTAGCAGTGCCTGCGTATTTCAAACCTAAGGCCATGCAGGCTCCCGCGATAATATTACAATAAGCTTGGCTGTGTTTGAATGAATATTAGTCAGAGGATGAAAACAAAATGGAAAGAACAGAAACCATATAGGTTCGATATACTAACTTCATGGTCTCCAAATCTACATTTTGCGCTATTTCGGATGTCGGTTTTTGTAATCTGTATTTATAAACAATATTGGGCACGTGACTGGACACCCAAGATTTCGTCGGCTCGATTTCATTCCAAAGGATAAGCGATTTTGCTAGTATTCGCAGTAACAAGAAATCAGGTCGTATAAAATCAAGTAAATATTGAGTGTCGGGGGCCTGCATCCATTCTGCGACTGCTCGATTTCCGGTATTGAAGTACATAAGACCTAAAGCTATCGTTGCTCCGGGACTCGTCACATCTATATTTATAGAATCACCTTCTCTGATTTGATAACTGAAATCATTAAATAGATACGTATAAACTAAAAGTCGCTGTATAAAGATACCATTTAAATTAGTAAAACAGTACCTAGGCGATTTATATTTGTCCTTCTGCGAACCAGTGAAAGGTCTAACATGTCCACCCACCATATAATAATGTAAAGTGTCCGGAATGCTAGTCAGATCTGGCCCACCGCCGCTTCCCAGAACAACTAAACCTAATGCTAATCCCGCTGCCAACGAGTAAGACTCTCTGTCCACGCAGTTCTTTATTTCCGGTCCTGGCGGTCTACCTGAAATCACCAAATCATAATTAAATGTTGTACGAACTCTCGTAAATGTACACTACCCCTCAAAAGTATCTGGACACTTCCTTTTTCTCTACAAAACGTAGTTTAAATAATTATTAATCAGTAGATTAATGATAAGTAATTATTATGTATTATTATGTATATTATAGAATTTATTTTTATGTACAAATTATATAATATATGTAATGAATATGCATGAAAATGTAATAATATCATTTCTATCCACAAATACGAAATCTAGAGGAACGGTCTCGATGCTTGAAAGGATTTCAAGTTCCACTTAGTTTCATTTCTAAGGTGCAGACCGAATTCAAAGAATTTTTCGATACAAATACTAATAGAAAAGTCGTAATATCTATACTAATAGTAATCTCGTATTTAATTTTAGTCTAATATTGGTAAGTTTCCACATAGATAGTTTTTAACTGAAAACGTTAGATATTTCTTAAGAAAGTAATAAAGATCGATTTTAGTCACTATTGCAGATGCTTAAGTAACTTTTAGGCGTTGCTATTACACATTTCGCAAGTGTCCGGATACTTTTGAGCGGTAGTGTATATGCATATACGTTAAATAGTGCTTACCCATTTCTGATAGCAAAGCGTGTGAAATGTGCCTGTGAGCAGTGCCTTGATATACCAAACCGACTCCCATTAAGGCAGCAACCTGAACATTATGTTGAACACTTAGTTCAATGCTCGTCGGTGGCAATAACGTTTCAACGTGAAGCGACAGCAATTTAGTCATCGAAACGTTCATCGTGCCACGATGCGTCGCCGATAATCCCAGTAGAAGGCCGACGCTAGTAGCTTCGTGACATTCTACTAAATATTCGTACATATTAAACGGTGCTAAATTCTTAAGATGCCCGTTCAAACCGAGAGCCATCAGAAAGCCTGAATGTTCGATCCCGAATTCTCCTTGCTGCTGCTTATTGTACACGATCCACGTCGAATCGATGTTCGACGAGTTTGGATGAATACGAAGCCCTGCGGCAACACCATTGTGAAACAACGGCCACAAATTCATATTTGGAGGAACGTCGATGTGAGCCAGTTCTACAGTGGTCCCGCGAGGAGGTGCTTTTCCTACGAGAAAAATCGTATTTTCGTCTAGTCTAAATATATACAGCGGGTGTATAAAGTGTTCGCACATCTCTTAAAAACGAATAACTTTTTCAAAATTGGACCCGACAATTTTATCGCAGATTCTTACAATTTTTGCTATTTTCAATCAATTATTATTTCATAACAACTTTCATCGAATTCGGTGAAACTTTGTACATTAGATTTACAAAATACATGTTTTAAATGTTTATTACAGGCACAAATTAAAAATTAAAAAATCGTGATCTTTACTTTTTTCTTCGCAATTGCGACCAATAACGATTTAAAAAAAGAATTATTTACACATTGCAGTAAACTACAACATCATACTTCCAACATCACAAAAAAGCTCAAGCTTTTGAGTCGAATTTTAAAAAAGTTATTCGTTCTTAAAAGTTTTTCCTACTTGTTTCAGTATGTTTTGTCTCGTACCAGTTAAACACAGGCGTGGAATTGGCAATTGTTCTGTAATAATAGGCGTGGACGTTCTTAACGTGAACATGCCTCTAGCCACAGGAAGTGCCATCGTCCTCGTACACAACGCATGCAAATGCTTCTCTTGTTCCTCTATGAACTCGTGATCGCTTACGTCTGGTCTTTGTACGATTGCTATTCTCACTGGCTTCGAAGAATTAAGGAGTTTTCGTACTTCTGTTACTCTATGGTCTTTGTTGAACCTTAATTTTAACACAACATCATCGAATTCCATGCCGTCGTCTTGTTCGGGATCTTTGATGGAATAATTCTTTCCTTCGTTCTCGGAGTGCTGATTCGATGTAGATAATTTTAAATGCTTGTCTAACGCTGCCAAGTCTTGACGATCGATCAATTCGTATGCTTGCATCGGCCAGTTCGATGGGGGCCGTTCTCTACACCTGTACATCACATCCTTCAACAACAACGATATACCGGGTGGCAAAATCTCAAGATCCTTTTTAGTCATACCTGAAACCACAAATATTTCAGGTCACTAAAATTCGAGTTTCCAATAGAACGTATGTATTAGGTTGGAGGGAAAGTTCTGTCGTATTTTAGAGAAGATACAAATTAATTTATAAAAATGTATGTTTAATATTGTTCACAATAATATAATTTCCATTATTTGTAATGTGTTTTTGATGTACAAGCAAAATTACCTGCTTATTTCAAATACGACGGAACTTCCCGTCCAATCTAATATTTAGAACGTTCGTAGACTTACCCATTTCATGATATATTAACACTATTCTATCTATTGTGGAGTAGTCAATTTTTCGAAATATTTCTTTCTCGTGTTTACTTCCATTCTCTTGGAAATCGATCCGGCTACCGACTGGTATTACATGCTTCACAAACTCATCAGTTTCCGGAACATTTGTTTCGTTTTCGTGTGCTATTAGCGCCGTTAAGTAAACGATATTTTTCGTTCTCGGATTCACTTGGCTCAGATAAGGGAACGGCGCCGTTTCTCTTTTGTTTAATAAATTGTCTAAAGTCTCAAATATATTCGGCGGTTTCAGCTGAATGTAATTCGGTACAGCGATCTTTGGCAAGTCTGTCTCGCCAATTTGAGATGTAGCGTCTCGTACGTTGCAAAGAGACGGAAAATCTAGAAAATAGTGATGCGAGTACATTTCGAATTTCAAATCAGCGCTCAACTGATACAACAGCTGCGCGAGCAATGGTAAACTTTCCGACATTACACAATTCAACTTTAACTCTTCATATAAGAGATGCAACGAGAACAGAACTAGTGGGAAATATGGAAATAAAATCGATTGTACGTTGATCCTTCCTGTAGCGTTCGATTCAGTAGCATTTGCCACCGATGATTGACAAGCGGTCGACGTTTTCTGAACACCGAGTATATTCGAAATAAAATTTTGCGGATTTCCATTTTTAACAGAATGCAACATGTACATCCAATCGTCAGTGGACCCCGAATTGTTTGTTTTCTGTTTCTTCGGTACCACCATCGGACTGTTGCGTTCGGCAAGTTGATCATTTTCGTTTCTTTGAATTAATTGTAACTTTTCAACCTCGTAACCCAATAACGTAAATAGAACTACCAGGAAATGATACCACTCTTGCTCCGGTGAAAAATCTTGGGGCCCAGGAGCGTTTCGAGCTCCGTACCATTTGACTAGTAGCTGCATCGCTAAGTCTTTCTGTAGAACGCTCCTCAGCGTTTGCAAACATTTCGTAACTGCGAAGAAATATTAAATACATCTTTCAGTAACATTTTACTAAATATTTCAACTATTAGTTGCGTATAATATGCATTTTCTGTTACCTAAAGGAGAGGTACTGGAAGTAGGTAAAGTTATTCGAAAATAATTCTTGTTGCCATACTCCAGAGTAACCTTATTCCCTACTGCTTCTTTTAATACGAGATAATTCGAATCGACTAAAGAATTTTCTAATAAAATTGGAGGCCTCGCACAGTTCCCTCCCACCGGACTTAACAAGTGCAATCCTTCTTCGAATTTAATATCGTGTGCGGTGCTACAGTTTTGTGAGATCAATGAACTACGTCGAGGGAACGGAGAGCCTAGTTTCGGATTAATACTGGACAAGAAGTAATTGCATCCGGTTAAATTCGGAAGAATTCCGGTGACATGTAATTTTCCTACGCAAATCACACCGGAATACAACACCACTCCATTCGACAAATCCATTATAGCTATCATATGCAAATTCTGTAAAAATAAGTAGGTAAGGTACTTTACTTTTATAACAATTATTATTAGACTGTGGATCTGTATGCAAAATAAAAAATGTTCGCATTGATTGCAGGACACAGGAGCCAAATAAAAATTGTATTCTTCTTTTAATTATCCTACTAACAATAAGTAAAGTTAATACATTGATGCCCTTAAATATTTTTAACACGTCCACTGCTTTAAATTGTACCGATTTTTGTTATAAATGCATAAAATCCGCAGTCTAATTCTTGTACACGGATTCGTAGTAAGAGGTGACAATAAATATACTGACTGGTATATTGACGGCATCCTTCGCCACAATGCTCGTAACCATGCCAAAAATAATTTGTTGTTGCTTATTAGTTTTCTCGAGTCTCACTAGAAAAAGTTGAGATCGCTGTGGCACCAAATAGCACAAGTAACTCTGCCCGACAAGATCCGATGATAAGAAAACTTTCGAGGCCCGACCGGACGCAACTTCCCTTAAAAAGATGAAACGATTAATGCTGCTGATGTTATAGTTCTTCGATTAAACATTGTCTAACTTACTTTGTAGTTAAAGTCCATAGGAATTGGAAATACGAAGGAAATCTGTAATAGGGTATGCAAAGATGGGATTGTGAAGGACCTACAATATAGACGAGCAGAATACTCACTTGGGAATTCCAACATTTTCAGTCCACACATGATCGAGACAAATTTCCGGATACAACGGTTTACTGGATGCAACGATATCTTGTAATTGTATATTGCTACTACAACTTCCGACAGGACTATTTTGTGCGTGGCTCATCGCAGAGGTCATAATCGCGTGGTGTAATTTATTGTGATGAATAACCGAGGTAGGCGGTGCTCCAAGTAATGGTGAAAATGCAGAGTGAGTAGGAGATTGACAACGTGAAATAGTTGCCATTGGACTCTGAGATCGAGAGTGTTGTTGTTGTTGTTGCGAAGGGGACGGTCCTCCCGAGCATGTGGTAGTATAAGATGTTCGAGAACCAAATGGACTGTTCGTTATACCTATTCCCATAGTACTTAACTGCGGATTCGGTACTCCTAGATTGCAATTATTTGAAACAGATATGAATAAAAGTTATGTAAAATCATTTTAATTTTGATAATAGAAGGAACAACGATTTACCAAATATACTTAAGTATCCTTTGTTCGTACAACTTTTGTTATATGAAAGGTTACTTCCATAATTCAGCGATGACGCGCTCGCCGACTGATTAAATATACTAGGAGTACTGTCATTACTTCCGCAAACGTGTAGACATTCCTCCGTCAGTGCTTTACGAATTTTATATACAGAATGCAATCCAGTCTTTGTATCGTATATCACAGCCAAAGATGGTTCAGAACTAGTAAATACAATTCTCTGATTCGAATCATACATGTATGATATGCTTCCTGCAAGTATTATCATATTTATATATAAAAATTACTTCAATTAATCTCAATATTATAAGAGAATGCACAAAACACAGTAACAGTACCGTGTTTAATAAGTACAGGGCAAATTTCATCTAAAGGGTGCATTAGAGAAAAAGCCACTGGTAAATTCGTATCGTTATGCAACTGTAATCTATTTCCATCTAACGACGTATACCTGTAAGCAAATAAACAAGACTAGAGATATTATTTCTCAATATTTATAATAGGAAATGTTTAAAGAACAGCAGCAAACCTTATCTCGGTCGTAGGAACTTGCAACTTCTCTAATAAAATTCCATATTTCGTAGGCCAAACTGCAGACACCTATATCACAATGCAGTTCTAAATTTAAGTCAAATAGACAGATTTCATTTGTTACGTTGTTATATTTAACATTTACCTGAAACTGCAAACTAGATACATAATCCTCGCCGGTTTCTGTGAAAACTTTCAGAGTATAAGAATCGATTAAACATATACATTCTACTAGTTTGTCGTTACACTCTTCATCCTCCGATTCTTTCCCTTTCAACAGACGATTCGGTATACTGCTATGAAATTTACACCATAAGGCATGTTTAATGTCCGTTTCACAAGTGTAAGTTGTTTGCAGCACTCGGGTATTTTGACTACCCTTCGAATGAATTGCAACTTTGCCAGAGCAATATAATTCTTCTTCGCCGCACAAATCATTCTCGCGTACGATCCAGAAGTCTTTCTAAACGTTTTAATAGTTTTATTTGTTAAAGACTCCAATATCAGAGATGGCTAATTCAACCATAATTGACTATACAAAAAGTCGTTGACTTACCAGCGATCTATCTGAAATATTTACTTGACTAAATTTTTGTAATAAAATACTCTCTCCAGCAGTTGACTGGTTATTCACTGTTTGTTGACTGGTAACTACTGGTTCAGGATGCCTTAGAATTGTCTGTCTTCCACCAGGAGTATACTCCTTTAAAGAGAAAATTGCTCGGAAGTCATTACAATAACATAACTTTCTAACATTGAGTAATTGAAAAAACTATTCGTGTCGATTGTATGTTTGTTAACCTAAAAAAATATAGGTGACCTACCACCGGTTCTGAAGCGGCAATCATCTTCTCCCTAGTTTCATCCAGATTTGCAGACTATAATAATGAAAAACCAGAAAAACACGATTATACGTTATTTATTTCAGATTATCTTGCAAAATTGACTGAAAGTATTTTTGCGAATTTGATGTTGTTAAATGATGCGTCACTATGGACGTCGCCATATTCGAATATGTATATGTACGCCGGTGTATGGCATGGTGTATACAAAAGTTTGTTATTTACCAAAATGTACGATGCACATGTTTTACGTAACATATAAATACATGGTGTACACGCAGGCGCACACCCCCACACACACATATGCAAATCAAGAATTTTTTAATTGGAAATTACAATGCTAACAAATAATATTAAAAAATACTCTAACAAATAATATTAAAAAAACATACCTATTTTCTTGATCGCGAAGAACATCGCATGATTGCGGTTAACCAACCACACTAGTGAAAACGATTATTAAAACACGACGTACATAATCATTTATATGTATGTGTAAATGTTTACAGATTTATTTTACCAAAGCATACATTATTTACAAATACTTTGCAAAATTGTTACTGCAGGTAGAAATTACATTATTCTTTCCTTATAACATTAAATCGATCGATTAAAGCACTTAACTTTTTCTTTTCCGTTCGTGTTAAAAACTGATCGCTATGTTATATTTAAATATAATAAAGTTATAAATAGTATAAAAAAACATAAATACAAATATATATAAATTGTGAATGTGATATTTTAAAAATAAAGAATTGCAAATTTATAAATAAATAGGGATTCGATTTCGCTGAATACATCGAAATTTGGAAATTTTTCTATGTACATTTCCAAGGAACCGTAATAAATAATAGATGTTTCATAAAAACAGAATAAACATTTTATTTTAAAATTGCGACTGGAAATAAATATTCAAATTTTTTTACAACTATTCAGGTATAAAATAAATCATATTGCATGCACGTTTCATGATTCCTTGGAGGCATTATTCTCGTTCGAAAGAGAAAGAAAACGCATTTTAAAAGAAATTGCGACATTAACCCTCCGTATTCCTGTACCAGAGTCATTATTTTCATCTCGACAACATTAACTGACGATCGACTTCGCACCACGTCAAAACAAAGTACAGATACAATTTAATTTCTTAGAACCTTCGACAAAAAAAGACATACATGTGCGTGCGCGTATGCGATCATTCTGTGAGAAATGTTGTAACATTCACTTTACGCAAAATCGTAGAATTAAATATCTTTCTTTTTACAATTCAGAAAGTTATTCTTTTGTAAATGTACAACAAAAATTCAGGTTAATGTAGATAACATATTCTTTTGTCACTGTATTAACGAGTATTAATGTGAGTCAAAAATGACTCCGGCATAGAATTCTTAGCTGCAAAACTTGGAGGATTGAAAGCATTGAAAGAGCACTGTCAACACGGTACATGTCGATCTTTGTGCCGAGTGTGCCATTATTTATGTGTTGTACTTAATTTATGTGTCATTGAAATCTTCGGATCGTTCTAAATTATATTCAGAATGTTTTACGATGAATTGCTCTTGTACCGCCTTCTTCGTATTCCCTTTTACTAACCCACATCTTCTTAAACGTATCTAAAGAAGCTAAAATGGATCCACCGATCCAGGTGCTGTATAGTCGTTCTTGAGGTGCTGATATCTAAACATTACAACAAAATGATAACAAGGAAATCATTCAAATAAGAAATTAGATTTTAACAAAATATTATGCGTACCCTAATTTTTACATCCTTTGGTGCCATTTTACGAATTTCCGATAACAATCTGTCACCGAATCCCTAATGTACAAACAATATATATTAAAATGTTATTCATTCGTATACGGATCTCAATAATTTCATACTTACGCAGAATAGCGTTGATCCACCGGACAAGACAATGTTCTGGAATAACACCTTCCTCAAATCTATATCAGACTTTTGAATGGAATATGTTAACACTTCGTGAAGCCCTTCACATTCTTCTCCGATCAAATCTGGTCTAAAGAGGACTTCAGGAGCTCTAAAGCGAGCTGGACCAATCTATTGTAAAGAAGCATCATACTCTGTATACATCACACGATACAAAGTAATTCTCAAATAGATTCAATATACATTGCGAGATTATGCAACTGATTTATAAAAATAAATTACACCATTAGCGACCTGTAGTTAGAATTAAGAAATAATTACCTCTAAATAATTTCCATCGGGCAAAACATATTGAAATTTCTCTGTTTCGATCGTTTCCTCTTTCTGAGGATTACTAGCGAGATAGCATGCACGTTCTTTAATTGTCCTAACAATTTCAAATTCTGCTGTTGTTTTGAAATTAATACCCTCTTTACGTAGAAGTAGTCGAAGATGTCTCGTAACGTCGCGGCCTGCTATATCGACCCTCATAATACTATGAGGCATAGCAAAACCTTCGTAGATAGGTACCGCATGTGTGACCCCATCTCCAGAATCTAAAACAACTCCTGTCGTTCGTCCTGTCGCGTATCTGTTAAATTCAAAGAATAACAATTATATCTATTATAAAGCAATGTCTTCAAATGATATTGTTTCAAATAACAGATTTATAGATCGAATACCTACAGACTAAGTACTGCTTGCATCGAGATAAATAAAGCTGGTACATTGAACGCATCGAAAAATATTTCTGCTGCCTTTTCACGATTTTTTCTTGGATTAAGAGGTGCCTCTGTCAGTAGTACCGGATGCTCTTCGCAAAACGTAGCTAATTGGTCTTTACCATATACGTAAGACCAAATTCTCTCCATGTCATTCCAATCTGTAACAACTCCGTGTTCCATCGGATAATGGAGAGATAAAAGGCCACGATGTTCTTCCGCCACTGGACCCATAAACAAATTTCCATCCAAAGCACCAGCCATAACGCGTGTGTGTTTGGGTCTTCCGATACTACAAAACATTGTTGGTTCGATAACGAATAATTAATGTGTTAACACAATGAAAGGAAAAAGTAAGTAGTCATTTCCAAATTGCTAATATACAAATTAATGAAAAATACATTTGTTCAAAAAGAAAATTTTGATTTTCTTTCCCCCTTATTGGTACTGCTAAGCGAACACTATTAGGAATATTAATTAGATCGTATAGAATAATCTGCTTACTAGTTGGGAAATCTGCATTTTGGTATTTGATCACCTGCAAATCCTGCTTTGATTACTCCTGAACCCTAAAACGTAGAAAAGATCACACAATCGTCGAATGACCGATTTAAAGTTACAGAAATAATAACAATTTCAGGAAGATTGTCGGATTTATTTGACATTCGACATGTTCGTACAGGATATTATGAATTCCGAAAATATCGAAAGAATCTCGTTCGCGAAATTGGATAATCTATTCGATGCGTATCATTTCGAGGAGAAAGTTCGAAATTTTGGAGTTACTTAGGAGCCGACATTATGGTATGATTCAATTTGACATACCGACACAAAGGACGGAAAAAATGAAATAATTTTTAAATTTAACGAGTCGCTTACGTTATCGATAACCACAGGCTGATTAATTATAACATCATAGGGCTCCATAATTATTTGAAAAGTGTGCTGTTTTATGTAAGAACTTTGAAAATGCACAACTGTAACCCCTCAGTCACACACCTATTCTCTGGTAAGGTTTGAAGGCAGTTATTGACAGCTAGGGCAACAAAATCACTTCTTCCGACTAGTTGCAAACAGGGTTGCCAATAGCGTGCCCGGCAAATTCAAAATATGTAATATACGATGCGATATGACAAGGTAAGGTACATATTTACTTGTAGAAGATTGATTTACAAAGAAAAATACAAAAATGTATTTTAAACGCGTTTATTTTTAAGATGATTTAACATTACAGCATAGTTTTTGTTTAACGAATCACAGCCAAGATTTGAACGTTGCTTATGTGTTTGACTATTTCGCTGAAAATAGACAAACGTAAATGAGCAAACAGACTCAATTATTATCTAAGAATCAACATGATATAAACAATTGGAAAACTAACACTGTGAGAATATAATTAAAAAGTATCAAAATTCTCTCGCGCTGCTTCAATGGAAAAGTTATACCTTAATATTAATCGTATTAGAGTAAAAACAGCAATTTAGTATTAATTCATTGAAATATATATCGTAATCAAAGTCATCAAAATAGTCTTCGCACATAATCAAGTTTGTATGGTCGCAATACGCGAGTGAGTGTCTGAACATGCTTCTTGTGCACTCTAAATGCAAGTCTATTGCATTGTTTTGTAAAACATATAGACCTATATTTTTCCAAAATCTTCCTGTTGTGAAAAAGAGCCTTCTTCACCCAAGCGATTTTGATCATTTATAGTATAGGATCTATCACATGTTATTACATTCTCTGTGGACATTAAAAAGTCTTTTGATTTTACTATTACTAAAGGAATATGTACGGAAGTATCTGTGTGCATAGTATAAAAATAAAATTAATAAATTTCTGCCATAAGTAGAACAATTAAAGATGTCCAACCAGTAAACGGATGGCTTCCTTTGCCATCTCCATGAACGTCTCCATAATTTTCCCACACATAGCCAGACTTTTTATATTGTTTCATGATATTCTGTATCAAATTCTGCCTTAAATCCTGATAAATAGTTTTCGCTTTCTCTTGATACGGTCCTTCTATATTCGAGTAATAATGAGTTGCTCTTACTGTCAAGTAATTCAAATTCATCCAAATAGCTCCTCTCCAATAAGGAGCATCGTGTTCAGTATTATATTTCATGTACAACGGCGATGTCCTCGCGAGCGAACGTAGACCGTATTTAGTCCACAGAAGATTAGGATTCGTTAAATCTTCCAACACTTTGCCTAGTTGCGAGGATTCAGGATCGATGATCTGTAAAATATATGGGAATAACGAAACGTAACCGAAAGATGAATCCACATATTTTAAAGTTGGATCTTCTGAAACAACACGTATCATTTCTGATTGCACGTGGGACCTCGGAGGTGAAGGCTGTCTTCGCAACGATACTTTATCCGTGTGCAAACCAAAATCAGCATAGGACTGCGTATTCGGCGACCAATGTAGTTTATTCAATAAATTATTATCCGATAAATATTGATGGGTCTCCCGATACTTTTTGTTGGAATTACTTATAATGTTGCTGATTTCATACAAGATATCGGCAGCAGCTGCGATCCAACAACGTAGATCAACGTGTCGTTCGTCAATGTTTGGATGGGACGCTCTTGGATAATCGTCTAATCCAGACGTGAGAGTCTTCGGATTCAATTCTTTATTCGTAGTAGCATCTCTGCCTCGCCATCGATACGTGCTCGGCAAATCTCCTAATTGCGTGGTGTTAAACCAATTGAACCACGTCTGAAGACGCGGATACAATCTATTGAGGAATTGAAAATGCTCCTCCAATATTTCCTTTTGATTGTGTTTCAGAATAAATTGCAACGTTAAGAAGAACATGGGCGGATTAGCATTTGTGTTGATTTGAGTGACAAACTCGTCGGGAACTTTCGCCAGAGCTTCTTGACCTAAAATCATTTCTCTTGGTATCCAACCTTCGACGTTCATTAAGTCGAACCAATGGTTTATAATATCTAGTTCAATTTCTAAATCCCACGTCGATATCAGTAACCCATGAAAACCCTCGTCCCATAGAAAACCTCGTGGAAAAAAGCTTCTACTAGGTACAGCAGTATATAAAGGTGCTTTCCAGTAAGGCACAGGTCCTTTAGTATGTTGGCTTTGCACTTGCGAAGTTCCATAAAAATATCCTATGGAGCCTACCATGTTCGATAGCGCCATTTTCGCAAATTTTACTTCCTCGTCCGTGTAACCCTTCGAAGTCAATTTATAGGTCTCTTCAAACTTTTCGTTGAACAATCTTCTCTGCTTTTCCAGAGCGTACTCGTAATTTTTACCAATTAGCTTGTCACCTCTGTTTATAAAACTACCGGACTCGTAACTGACTTCTATCGTGAAAGGAATCCTTCCTGTTATTTGCGATACAATAAAGTTTGCATCTTTCCTTATTCCGTCTACCGCCAACGGTACTTGTTCACCTGCTAAAACTATGTGCTTCTTCGACGATCCTTTATGAGAGGCTACTCTAAAATTGTGCAGAACGGTTTCTTTCAAGTGGCTCAAGCCAGGAGCGACAGTTGCTAAAAACGAGTGCTCCTCTATACTCCCCTGCACTATATTAATATTTATTGCAAATGTGCCTAAACTTTGAGTATTTCCTTCTACACCCGTTATGCGTTTCTCGTCGCCAAGGCTGGCTTTAATCCAGCCTTTGGTGTGTTCATCGGTGGCAGTGTAAAAGAGTAGAGAAATTTCTTCGCCATCTCGTATTTCTTTCTCGGACGTTACAGCGATCCTCGCCGTCCAGTCTCCACCATGTTTGCCACCGGGTCTTTTAACAAACGTAGTATTCAAAATAGCTGAACCATCTATTATTTCTTGAACGCCAAAAGTTTTTCCATCGTGTTCTAGCCATGCGTACCTGCATTAGATTTAAGCAGCACACGTTATACGCATTCCTAATAACTAGGCTGCGGATCTTTATGCAAAATAAAAATGTTTTGCATTGATTATGGGAAGCAGGAACAACATAAAAATTGATTTCATCCCGTAACGACTGTGTTACATTAAAAGCAACATTACAACATTCTTGAATTTTTTAAATCTTTTACTGTTTTATATTTCACCCAACCAAGTTCTTCATAAATGCATAAAGATCCGCAGTCTACTAATAACATAGATTACCAAATGTAAAATTTTGTTCACCTATCCAATTTGTCTGCTTGCTCGCACCAATGTCTAAGGCCACTACCATCTTGACGCAATAAATGTGGAAAGTACCACATCAATCCCGTCACCAAAGAATGGGGATCTCTTGTTTTAAATCCAAAATAGACACCTGGACGGTAAGTACCCCAGTATCTATCCGCAACATCCAAACCAGAGGCTGTAACTAACTGTTTTCGAGTGACACAATGAAAAAGATATTGCGTTAATATATTTTGTGAGATCATAATATTCTGGAATAACGACATGCCAAGCAGACCTTTTCTATGTCGTAAGGTGTATTCACTCTAGTTTCCAGATATCCCTTGTAACTGAACCAGGCTGCAATGGCTATACATGCGGCTGTGATCGTAGTATTTAACACTGACATTTTAAATTTATTTTCTTTTCTAATGTCGCTGGAATTTGGAATTTTGTTCTTTGTTTTTGTGAACTTATCCTGTACTTTACTCTTAGCCATACTAATTATCCTAAAAAAAATAATAAATATTAGGTACATAAAACAAATATTTCCTTATAAAAATAAAATGATTTATACATTTTAAAAATATATATATATAACAATTACTAGGAAATTGCAATTTTTAAATATTTAAATATTACATATTGAATAGATACCTTTATTTAGTTTTAACTTTTCACGAAGATCGTGTATTTTACGATTAGATATATCTTGCTAGGATTATTTTATAATATTAAATTAAAATAAATTATAAACACTGTATTTCATACCGTGCGTATGTATTTTTGGATATATTTATAAAAGATATTAAAATGCTCTTCATTGATGAACTACTCACCCTATTAACCAATGTATACATAAATACCTGGGTATTCTGCAAGTACGTATCCTGTATAATAAAACAAAAACACGTATGTATATTTACAATAATGACTTTTATTAATAACTGTAGCACTTTGCATACAAACAAAACAAAAGTAATAATGAATTAGAAACGCTTGAGTAATATATTAATAATGTCCAATATAGATTTAGAAATATCCATCCTACATATATTTATTTTTGTCAATTGTATTTTAAGTAATACGTGTTTATATTTTGAAGAAGTTCACATGATGGACATATGCTCATTGTTCTTTCCAAAACATTCTAACACATATTTCAAAATACAGTTCTATGCACATTACTATTTTCAGAATGATACATTATAAATGTAGACAAGCCTTTTATGCTTCTAGCAACGTAAAACGATTCGAAGTACCTGAAAATAAAGTACCATGGAATGTCGAGTTCTTAAAATATAAACCAGTTAAACACACCGCTTCAGTTGTAGCAGGCAAACCTTGGGCGGATCCGGAAATTGGAGATGATTTATTCAAACCAAAATGGAATTCCCTTGACGGTAAGAAATGATATTTGTAATATATTTTGTTTTTTCTTCAAATTCTTCAAAATAACTCAACCTAACCCTAAAATTTGTTGACACAACTCGGGCTTTCAATTTTGATTTCATATACAGGGTGGTTCACCAGATATTATCACTTCGATTTTCGTCATTATTATTATTATTCGTAGCGAAGAATGTTTATATAAGGCATAAGGTTGAATGGTTTCGAGAGATGCATACTTGGTGTTGCGAGTTTTTTTGTGTATATACATATATAAATATTTAGATGGAAGTTAAAACATAAACCCTGTGTATTTCTTGTACATATCGTACCATATACCCGAGTATTCAGTGTAGAAATTTATACCAAATATTTGAGCACTTTAAACATATAAATTCATTGTTAATAGGTAACGTGAACCGGAAGAGTTTCAATGGAGATTATATTATAGATGAGAACGGTTATCCCCTGAATCCTATCGGCCGTACGGGCATTATTGGACGCGGCCTCTTAGGGCGATGGGGTCCAAATCATGCCGCAGATCCCATTGTAACACGTTGGAAACAAACTACTTCCAAAGAGCTGGAAATAAACAAATGTTCCAACAAACCAATTTTGCAATTTGTTGCAATACAAAGACGAGATTCTGGAGAATGGGCCATTCCTGGTGGTATGGTTGATCCAGGAGAAACTGTATCAATTACTCTGAAAAGAGAGTTTATGGAAGAAGCTTTGAACTCTATAGAGAAAGATGAAATATCAAGAAACGAGTTGGAAAAATCTCTGAAGGATTTTTTCGAGAAAGGAGAAGAAATTTACAAAGGATATGTAGATGATCCTAGAAATACTGATAATTCTTGGATGGAAACTGTAGCTATAAATTTCCATGACAATGACAGTAGTATTGTTGGACAAATAACATTAACAGCTGGAGATGACGCATGCAATGTTAAATGGATGGACATCGATGGAAAATTAAATTTGTATGCTAATCATAGTGAATTTATCAAAAAAACAGTGCAAAAGCATGATGCACATTGGTAAAAGTTCATGGTACTTTGCTGTTAGTAATAAACCATGAATATACTATTTATTTTATTTTTGTACTTGTCTTTTACAAAAGCATTAATCAACAATAGTAACATACACACACGCACACAAAGTAATGTTATAAATGAACAAATGATTTGTATTTCAAATGGAGAAATAATGTAGTTATATTGATTAAAAATGAATATCTTAACGTATAATGTATTTCGTTCATTGTACAAGTTATATCTATGAAATTACATAAAATATATGCATTGCACGACTTATTTCGTGATAAATATGTACACATAATCTATGAATTCATCACAGGTAACAATCCTCTATTCACAGTGGAATTATATAAAATTCAAGTCATCCTTAAAAAATAGATACCACTAAAATTCTTATCTTAACAAACAGGTATGTCAAAGGCATGACACACGATTATGGGAATAATGTAAATGATATTTTGTATCAAGTGTAGAAGTAAAACAATTGTCCACGTATATGTTGTTTCAACAACGCTATGTCGTTCTCACGAATAGATCTAAAAATGAATATTTACAAGGAAGCTATAAATAAATAATCCTGTATAAATACTGTATATTCTGTTATATAGATCTTATCACAAAATTAGTATTTATAGAAGTGAGAAATAATTAGTAATAACAAAATTATTGTTATATAATTGTTAATGATCTTCGTAGATTCATTTCAAATTACTCGCTACATTTTAACATGGCACTCGGATATTATTTGACTCCATTGCGGTGGGTAATATATTCGATTCGTTTATACCAAGTAAATCTAAAAATATCTCTGTGGAATTTTTAGTTTGTGTTTCATTGTGGTTGTAGTCAGAATTTTCTATAGATCCCATATGTAAACGTGTGTTTAATGCATTAGTATAATTAGTTAGTTTCTTGAGAATGCGACTCATACTGTTAGTATTTTGTAAATAGTTAACAGTACTTTCACTTTTGTTTGCATACATTGTATTGCGTTCGTTCTGTGTAGACTGATAATAACGTTTCTCTAAATCTAATGCGTGCTGTGCTTGACTTTGTCCTAGCTTAGCTGCTTTCACGAAATAATCACGAGCTCTATCGATATCTATTGCGAAACCGCCTCTGCCTTGAGCATAGAAAACTCCTAAATTGTATATAGCATCTGCATGACCTTGCTCTGCTGCATCATTGTAATATTTTGCAGCCTATGGACATAAATATATTTGATTAATGTTAAAAGATTTGTTACGTTTTACAAAATATAATTAACATGTTCTGTGCCAAGCTGTTTTTGCTCGATAACTAAATAAACTTATGGGCTTTGTTCTACACTGCATTTTTTATAATACCCCATTCTTTTGGTGGAAATATATTCTACAGTGTTAAACTTGTTATAAAATGTATGTTTTTAGCGCATTAAATAAATATGTCAGCGTGTACCATCAGTGGTACACGTGGCACAGAACATGTTAATAACTGATTGAAAAAACATTTTACCTTTTTTTGATCTGTTAACGTTCCAAGCCCCAATTCATAACACAAACCCAAATTAAACATACTAGCAGGTGATGATAATTTCGCGCCAGTAGTAAAATGATTTATTGCATCTTTGTAACGCTTTTCTTCTAAAGCTTTCAGGCCATAATGAAGTTCAAATTCACGTGTAGCTAGTTTGTGAATATTATTAAATTCTTCGGTAGCTTCTTTGAGAGCCTAGGGGCATTTCAAGAAAAACAGGACATTAAATAAAGGAATACATCCGAAGTTATTTATATAACTTATTTGTATTAATATTATTAATTTGTATAATTGTACAATTAATACTAATAATAATTTCAATGTTTAAAAAAGACTGAAAGGTTTTATTAAACTGCAATGGTAAACTAACATTAAATGAATAGAGATAAATTTTGGGAAGGAGATGAAATAAAAAAATTTTTAATATTATGTTGCTTTCTTTTTTTATCGTTTTATATACATATATTGTGCAATAAACATAAATAGTCACAATACACAATTTAAAGTTACACGAAATTCATTTATGAAAAACAATTGACAAACAATTGCTTGCAAAGTACTAAAAATGAGATTAACTTATAAATTACGAATAGATACAGAAAAAACTGTTAGACTGCTCATAAATTACGAAAAATATACTAAATATAAATATAAGTATAAGAAAAGATATAAATATGTTATCGAAGGATGGTGGAATAATGACATGTCTTTCTTATTATAGGATATAAGTTTTTACTATCTGTTGCTAACTTCTGTTTTATTATAAATTATAATGCCTACAGAACAACATTCTCACCTCTTCAACGGTGATCGGCCCAAATGGTTTGCTTGCTTCCCATTCTAACTCTGTCTCTTCTTGAACATATTTCTTGTTATTGTTTCCAGCACACTCGGTAACGCGTAGAAGATGTTTTGGATTCAAATTTGATACTTGACCAAATAAATAAGAAACGCGTGCTTCTGGATATAGACATAACTTGCTTTTTATGGAATCAGTTTTCTCCTTCTCAAAAATTCTTCTACGAAGACATAATGACTGACATACAACCCATCCGACAGCCAATACACTGGACTATTAACAAATCATTTTCTTAATACATTGATTATAGTTAACATTATATTAACCCCTTGACTGTTCTATGCCACCTAACGAGAGACAGTGAAGCTAGATAATATACATTGCTTAATCTGCAATGCTTCTTGTATGCTTCTTATACAGTATTTTTCATTATATTTTTTTATATAAGAAGGAAAGAAAAACGATAGCAAGATTTAGATGCGGTAATGAGTTTACCCCCTTACTCTACAACAGACCTCGGCGACACTGGCTCAAAAAACACATGTTGCTGCTTCTCTCCTTCTCTTGCTCGGTAAGACAATCCCAGAGTAGAAGCAACATGTGTTTTTTGTCAGCGTCACCCAGATCTGCCCTACAATATCGTGTTTGACTCGTGTTAAAGATTCTGAACAGTGTCTAATAAATATGTGTGCTATTAATTTTCTTTAAAAGAAGTTTTATTTCGATTTATAGAGGTTTCTCAAGTCCAGTGTAAGGGACTGGACAAAATTTTCGTCTTATAGAGGTTTTTGAATTAAAGAGGTTCTAGTTATTGATAGCTATATTATATTATGTAGAATGTAGGATGAAGTATTATGTTACGCTACATTGTGGTATATAAAATTTGTATAAGAGCGAAGTGGGGATTCCTCGCTAAAACCCAGAGGCAAGGCAATAATAAATAAATAATAAATATTATATTGTTTTATATACGGTGTATCGCAATGGTTGCATCACTCGATTGGCATGGTTTGTGTTCGAACACTCTGCAGTCAAAGGGTTAATAGCATAAACATTTGAATTAATTTCAATGGTAAAAGTAATTTGATTATTTATATTTCTATCATCATAATCACAAATGTTCATATCAGTAATATTTAACTTTTCATTATAAAATGTAATTTCATTTTGTTTGAAAGTACTGGTTCAAATAGATTCATGAATCTTGCAATAAATATTATATTATGAAAAGAATTATTCAAAATAGTTTATAATACAAGCTATAGTTTTATTACTAGACAGCAGATTTTATGCATCTATGACAAAAATGAATAGATGTAATTGGAAACAGTAAAATTCATTTGAAAAATTAAAAAATACTGTTCTATTTTTTTCAATCTATTTAACATATTAAGAAAGAAAATCAATTTCTATTTCACTCTAGTTCATTGCGATTCAGCTAGAAAATTTTGCATAAAGATCCGTTGTATATTTATTACATACATTCAAAATTATCTGATACAGCAGCATTTATTAAATAACGATTGAACTTTTGTTGAAAAACTAACTCCCACTTGTATTAGATTTTTTTAGAATACCTGTTTTTTATTTCTGGCTTCATACTCTTTTAAACAATAATACATAAGATTCGTGTTTGAAAAAAATATAACAAAACTATAACTTGTCGTTAAAAAAACATTTAGGCTATCTTTAAAATTTATTACTAATTTGAAGAATTAGTTATTATTATTGTAATGTTCTTGAAAACATCTTTTCTTATCAAAACACACTTATGTAAACAATTGTTGTATTTTATATATCAAAAATAATATATAACAATATCCTATTAAATAATAAAAGTTTACTAAAACTGTAATTTGAACAAAAATCAAATTGTGTAGATACTCGAGTTGAACTACCTTTATTTAAAATAAATGATTTATATGATGATTTGCTTTTTATATGATAGAACGTGGAAGAAAATGATCAAACGAAAGATAAAAAAGATAAACATAAACGGCGCAAATTACCCATCCTACAGCCTCCGACCAGGTGTATTTTGTATTCCATTTGGAATCATCATTTTTGTCCTTAAAATCACCAGCTTTCGCAGATCCACAGAATCCTTTATTGCAAATCGAAATGCTTGGCGCGAGGATCTTATGATTGCACGTCAAATCAGTTTTAACCTCATTTTTTGAATTATCCTGGGACGTTTGTGAATAAACATTTGTACGGCATGTACGACGTTCTAAAGTCTCGCGTATTCCACGGGTAACAAACTTCCACATTTTGCAAGTAGATTAATCAAAAAAGTTTGAATTGAAAGTAAAGATGTTTTTCAACTTCACCGCGGTCTTACTAACATCTAAATGCGCCTGCACCTGACAAAGCAGAGCGGCGCACTGACGCACTGACCAGCACTGACGCAGTACGGTTGTACTGTAATTCTAACAATACTAATATATCTTACTAATTACTATGATGAGCTTTTACAAATTTTTCGATCGCGCTTGCGCAAAACCCTTTGATGCAACTTCTTAATATTTATTTACTAGCATAATTCCCGTTGAAAAATCAACGGCTGACTTGTTTTCGGAGGTATGCCACTCAATTTCCAGGACAAAAACATATTGGTTCATCCCTCTTGGCTAACGACTATACCTGTGTACCAAATTTCAGCTTTCTAAGGCTTCTGTGTTTCGAGATTTTTTTACCGTTACAGAGGACAGAGAAATAACACTAATCTAATGTAAGCAATCAATCCTGAAGGATTTCAAGGACAAAAACATATTTCAGATTAACTTACAAATAAAATAGTGCGAGAAAAATGCTGAATAATACTAGTTTTATTATCAAAAGATTAAGTTAATTATTTGCATTCGTTGTTTACATTTCTAAAATAAATGATTTGGAAACGAAGAAAATGAAATAAAAGTATTTTCGAAAAGTAAAAATATATTATACCTTTTAAGGAAATTACATACCATAACAAGTATTTCAATACAATTCTATTTTTGCATTCTATAATTGCGATGTTTACGTTATCGAGACTTTAGTAATACGCATTTAGATACAAAAGTGTCGTAGGTTTGTTTCTTTACACCTCAAATATATTGTAAATACCTATAACCAAATTTTTCACTACAATATACTATAAAAAGAGATACATTTGTATTTCTTTCTACAAGTGTAAACAATGCGTTTATATTTAAATAGATTAACAATTTCAATTTTTTTATGCAATAGTTGCTGTATAATGCCATACGATGTTGCATACAGTTTAAATAATTGCAATTGCGAAATTTAAAAACTGAATGCTTCGTAAATGTTTGCACCGAGTGTTTTAAGTTCTTCGTTTCTCATTAAACGATCTAATAAATCTGTTTGGAAACCTTGCGGCATCGATTTGTCTGGCACTTGCCCATTTATAATTGGTATTATTTTCGCCATAGGCATCGCTACCTTATTGATGTTAACAAATGTATTGCTATTCACTTCTGTATTATTTTTTTCTCTCCAACTCATGTGATTCTGGTTCGATGTTCCTGGTACCGAAATACCATTTGGAGTTTTGCCATTTTCCTTTATAGAAGGACCAGTGAAAAATTCAGACATGTGATCTATCAATAAACTGAATCCACGTCTAATGTTACTTTGCGTTATGTTTTGTACTTCTTCGGTTTCCAAAAGATCCAGGGTTTCATTAATTAATTTCTGAAACATAGGTTCTTTTTCATCGTCGCATTCTGTTTGTAACATGTATGCGGTAAGATTTTTCACAGGATCTCGTGAACTGTCCGTAGATATAGAGGACGTAATGGCCCAATATATTTCTTCTATATCCCTTAGGGTTAATTCATCTTTCAATGAAATCGAGGCTGTTATTTCTACGACTTTATCCTTGATAAGCGAACATAATTTGTTTATCCCGTCGTACCTAAAATGACTCGAAAGAGACATATACTTTGTCTGTACAATGTTTTCTGCAGTCGCACCATTCGAGTTTTGAATATCCTTGTACATATGACTACCTATTATGTTAAATTGAATCCTTATCAATGTAGCTGCCATTGCGTACGAGTATATTATAACAGCTGATCTAGCAATTGCTAAAACTTTCAGTTCGTTCCAATATGCTACTTTATCGGTGCAACCGTTTCTGAGTTTATTTACAATAATTTCAGTGTCTAAAACTTTAATTACAGTGTCTCTTAGAGTCGATGCGAGGGACTTTATCGTTTGACTGCATATTTTCTCTATACATTCAAAGTACTGTTGTCTTTTTGTTCTTTCGAGCATTTCCTTGATCTCTTTCTCTTGCCATTCTCGAAGTCTACGTTGTGTATATCGTATGAAAATAACACTGCCAATAACAATGCCTCCCACTATGAACTTTCGCCTATGACGGCTTACAAGTCCTTTGACGCTTGACAACATCTTTCAGAATAAGATATTTAAAAGAAGGATCGTGTACAAAATGCTACATACTTTGTACCATAAATAATTACAATAATTTCTCTTACAGCTTAGTACTGAAGTTCCTTATACTAAAGTCTTTTTAATTGGGAACTGATTTACTGTACAATCACGTCTGGCAAATTATTTAAAATTACACGTTCTAATCTGTTTGTAATAAAATTTGTTGTATCGATAAATCTTTCTACGCAAGCCGCAAGACAATTTTCTGTTTTTGCACCTAAACGAGCACTAGGTGTATCGACGCAAATATCCCAACAGATGTCAGTTAAATTATGTACCAATCCCTGAAAAAACAAACTATGTTTAAAATACACATAAATACGTTAAAAACTTATATAACTTATCACAAAAAATACATTAATTACTTGAGAAGTTAGTTAAAAGAGTCGCAAAAAACACTGTTAAAAGGTACGGTTTCGAACACGATTTTTCGTTTAAAGTATAAGAATTATCACGATTATTTTGACATAGGAGGCAAAGACAATGAGTATTTACTCCATATACTTCCTGTATTTGTTATGTGATATTATACTAAAACTGAATATTCAAGTTAATACTATCAGATTGATAAATAATTCGATTAGAAGATATTTTCACATAATCGAAAACAATGGTAAAAAAAATACCGAGAACAACTCGCGAGCTAACCTGAAACTCTCGTTTCTTAGCTTCAGTCTCTATGAAGGCCTGAAATCGCTCATCGACCGCACCTTGCGACCTTTGCTCCTCCATAAAACTCATTCTTTACTTCCCACCGTACTTTTAACACTGAAATAATGAAAACATTTGACCTTTAGACCATTAATTCTCTTACCTTGTTTCAATATTATTGCGGTACCGACCACTGAATAGTGGTTCAAACTATGTACATATTACTTATTTCCAATAGAATAGACATAACTAATGAGATATATTCAATAATGATAATATTTTTATCATTAGGATAATATATCCTACATACAATCTTCACTTCTTGAATATCAAAATTATTTCACTGGCAGAAGATGTAATCTGTGGTCGTGTAGCGCTGACCTCTTCGGGCAAACATTGAACACTGTGTAAAAAGAAGTAATACATAGTCGATAAAAGTGGACTTATCAATACCACCTTAAACCATATATACTTATAGACCCGGCATAGATATAAAATATGCATAGGACGCAATGTTCCAAGATAACAGATTATCTGGTGGCCACAAGTCACGTTGCAAGATTATTCAAAATGATGGATAGCGATATAAAAGCGAGGCACAGTAAATACTCATTTGCTGTCCAGGGTCGAATTCTATGTATTACGCTGTCCAGTGCCTAATACTCCACTGCCTGCCAATGCTGCGCCGCGTCGCAGAGCGGCGATGATCGATCTCGGTTCAGGTATTATAGGTGTGAACACCACTATCGAATATTCAAACTTCTTAATTTTCATTTTCTTTTTATGGGACTTTCACTAACTTATTTCTGTCATTTTTCTGATTAAAACAAGACCAAACACGATATAATTTCAATTGTATTTAGTGGTTCAATCGATGATGAAAGTTTCGAACGCAATGAAGAACAGCGTATAGAGTATAGAACATTCTTTGAATTTGTGGCGGCGACGGACTACTCGCGTCCCCAGACAGCACAGCCTGCCCGAGCCCACCGCCGGCCCAAACCTCCCGAGGCCCGTGACCGGCAGGTTACTACCTAACACAATGCTTGGATCGGCTCGAGGCTGATTCCGTTGGATCCGTGCCTGCTTCTTATGCGCGCAATGGCCCGGAAATAGCCAGGCATGGGCTCGAGCCCACAGCCTGACGGCCGTGCCAGATTTCAGCTAGATTTCAGCCAGAGTCTAATGTGGCCAATCAGTGCTTCGATTGAGCCCAACTTTTCTCGCGCATGCGCGTCACAGTGCGGGTCGCATGGAAATGAGGATTGCAAGGGTGCGGGATTCACGTTCTCATTTCTTAATAATACAAAAATTTGATATTTCAGTAGTCAATAACGCTAGATAAAAGATCAATCTAGGCCGTGATCGCCCTCGAAACTCCTATTTTTACATTTACGAGTCGTAATTTGCATCATACGGAAGCATACAACTGCGCATGTAGCTATTTTCATAACATATATAATGCAAATTACGCCTCGTATAGGAAAAAAAAAGACTTTTGAGGGTGTTTGCTGCCTAGATTGATCTTTTATCTGGCGTTTTTGACTACTGAAAAACCCCTTGTTTGTATTATCACGAAATGAGAACGCAAATGCCGCACCCTTGCAATCTTGTAAATGGGCTGAAATCTAGCTGAAATCTGGCACGGCCGTCAGGCGAGCCCATGCCTGGCTATTTCCGGGCCATGGCGCGCATAAAAAGCAGGCTGAAATCGAGCCGGTGTGCTGTCTGGGTCTATTTTAAATAATGATTCCGTTGATTCTTAATTGGTAATCAACGAAGTCAGTCAAGTATCCATACAATCCTTTCAATCACTTACCATTTTATTTAAACTGGATTCCAACATATCCCAGACAGCACAGCCTGCCCGAGCCCACCGCCGGCCCAAACCTCCCGAGGCCCGTGACCTACAGGTTACTATCTAACACAATGCTTGGATCGGCTCGAGGCTGATTCCGTTGGATCCGTGCCTGCTTTTTATGCGCGCCATGGCCCGGAAATAGCCAGGCATGGGCTCGAGCCCACAGCCTGCCGGCCGTGCCAGATTTCAGCCAGATTTCAGCCAGAGTCTAATGTGGCCAATCAGTGCTTCGATTGAGCCCAACTTTTCTCGCGCATGCGCGTCACAGTGCGGGTCGCATGGAAATGAGGATTGCAAGGGTGCGGGATTCGCGTTCTCATTTCTTAATAATACAAAAATTTGATATTTCAGTAGTCAATAACGCTAGATAAAAGATCAATCTAGGCCGTGATCGCCCTTGAAAGTCCTATTTTTACATTTACGAGTCGTAATTTGCATCATACGGAAGCATACAACTGCGCATGTAGCTATTTTCATAACATATATAATGCAAATTACGCCTCGTATAGGAAAAAAAAAAGACTTTTGGGGGCGTTTGCTGCCTAGATTGATCTTTTATCTGGCGTTTTTGACTACTGAAAAAACCCATGTTTGTATTATCACGAAATGAGAACGCAAATGCCGCACCCTTGCAATCTTGTAAATGGGCTGAAATCTGGCTGAAATCTGGCACGGCCGGCAGGCTGTGGGCTCGAGCCCATGCCTGGCTATTTCCGGGCCATGGCGCGCATAAAAAGCAGGCCCAAATCGAGCCGGTGTGCTGTCTGGGCCCAGACAGCACAGCCTGCCCGAGCCCACCGCCGGCCCAAACCTCCCGAGGCCCGTGACCGGCAGGTTACTACCTAACACAATGCTTGGATCGGCTCGAGGCTGATTCCGTTGGATCCGTGCCTGCTTCTTATGCGCGCAATGGCCCGGAAATAGCCAGGCATGGGCTCGAGCCCACAGCCTGACGGCCGTGCCAGATTTCAGCTAGATTTCAGCCAGAGTCTAATGTGGCCAATCAGTGCTTCGATTGAGCCCAACTTTTCTCGCGCATGCGCGTCACAGTGCGGGTCGCATGGAAATGAGGATTGCAAGGGTGCGGGATTCGCGTTCTCATTTCTTAATAATACAAAAATTTGATATTTCAGTAGTCAATAACGCTAGATAAAAGATCAATCTAGGCCGTGATCGCCCTCGAAACTCCTATTTTTACATTTACGAGTCGTAATTTGCATCATACGGAAGCATACAACTGCGCATGTAGCTATTTTCATAACATATATAATGCAAATTACGCCTCGTATAGGAAAAAAAAAGACTTTTGAGGGTGTTTGCTGCCTAGATTGATCTTTTATCTGGCGTTTTTGACTACTGAAAAACCCCTTGTTTGTATTATCACGAAATGAGAACGCAAATGCCGCACCCTTGCAATCTTGTAAATGGGCTGAAATCTAGCTGAAATCTGGCACGGCCGTCAGGCGAGCCCATGCCTGGCTATTTCCGGGCCATGGCGCGCATAAAAAGCAGGCTGAAATCGAGCCGGTGTGCTGTCTGGGTCGTTGGTGCTAAACGGGTTCGAGGGGATGGACCCGATTTGTCGGGAGAATCATCCCCATGTTGTATACCCGATAACCCATGTAAACGCCAATACATCACGATACCAAGCCACGGACACGTCAGCCTAAACTTATAAGTTATTAGAACTAGATAGGACTATACAACCCTCAGACCTTGTCCTTTCCACGTCATACTTTCGACAACGCATCTTTCCCACTCCCTTCCACATTCTCCTCTCCAAAATAAGTTATATATAGAGCTGCCAAAACAGCAGTAGCAGATTTGTTCTCTTACGAATTCAAGACTAGGAAGTCACTGTTTGTACCTTACTACGCTACTGTAGACCTTTCTTAAATAAAGCCTCTTTTTGATTTATAAAAAGTGTTGTACTCAATTTCGGAACACAGAATCCAACACCCATTCGTTGATTGACTTGAGGAAGGAGGATCACAGCCCTCACCGTGGAGAAGAAAGTCCTTACCTCAGATCAATCGCGGAAATTTCGGGAAATGTGCAATAACGGGGACCCCGACGCAGCGCGACGAAAAGGCCCAAGTGGCCTGCACATGTTGTATAGATTATGGTCCCTTGTCCCGAGCGGATGGACGACCATCGGTTCGAACCTTGGCTCCGGAACCCTAGGTACCTCGCGTACGGTACCTCGTAAATTCGAAAATAGCTAACGACAACGTTTTAGTCCGAACTAGATGGCCCAAGGGTAATAATAGTAAAAAAAACGTGGTAAATAGGCATCAACCTATTAAATTCTAGTCAAGTCGCACCATGTCTATCGATGGTAAACATTTATCTCTAATGACATCAAGTAATTTTTATGCAAGTTCGTCGCATATGTAAAATTTCAAGCAATTGACTTCGCACGCGTTTACGAACTTGTAGGTCGTTTAGTTTTATTTTCTTATTTTGGCGGGTACGCTATTTCGTTAAACAACTACAGATGTATATAGCTATTCTCTATAACTTTTCTCCGTAGCGTTTTTATCGTTCTTTATATAATATAAGGCATTTATTTTGCTCAAGAATTAATCTCATCGATGAATAGAGATAAGTATACGTTAATGTTAATATTGTGTCCTATAATATTGCAATTAGAATTATGATGTTAATTATGTTTGTTTCTTCTTCGTATATAGGAACGCAGGGATCCAGCTGTAGCGGAATTTTCGAGTACCTCGAAACCATTCTGCACTTCGCAATCATAACTTAAATTGTGTTTCTTTTTTTTCAATTACAGAAAGTGGACACCGAAAGTCGGCAGCGCGAACTGCATCAATCCTTTAAGTTGAAAATAAATATAGACAATTAACAAATGTTTTTGGTTAAACTTTTCATTAAAACCCGAAGCAATAAGTATTTACTGAAAAAAACGATTAGGTGCGGGATTTGATTCGGGGCCAGAAGATTCCCAGCCGTATAGTTGTTTGGTTAACGACTACGCAATCTCTAAAAAATTATAAAAAAATTAAGAACAGTTGCTTCAATAATATCCAAGTACTGAATTTTTATAAAACTGGAGTCTCTAACACTTCAATACATAAGATGTATGCATTTTCTTCGAATGTTTGGAGGTTTTCAATTTTTTAAAACATGTTTCCATAATCTGAAAAATCTTAAAAAAATACACAAATACAAGCTACCCCATTTTACCACGTTTTTTTATCGAGAAGCTTACGTTACTGAGGCTGAAATCGCCGCCATCGTGCGCGAAAAGTTTGGCTCAATAACATCACTGGGTCTGTCGCACCTGTTGTCCCTTGCCCCTCTGTCTATCTGTTGTAAATAACACGGCCCAACAAATTTCAACTTTGTTTTTGTATTTCGATTCCCACTATGCGATTCTTATAGTGTTTTTCGCGCTAATTCCGAATTTGTCCTTAATTTTTCTCCTAGGCGTACAGTTTTTGAGAAAACTGAGTTTTAAACAAACAGACAAACAGACAAACAAACAAGAAAGCGAGCTAATAAAAACGTGGTAAAAAGACATATTTTTCAACTTTGAACAAATATTGTGATGTTATTATAAAAGATACTGAATTGTTTTTTATAGCAAAAGATTCTGTAGACTTTCCCGAATACAGTGATATCCAATATTAAGACATTATGATTGTTTAAACATGTTTAAACATGTAAAAAATAAGGGTCCAGCGGAAACCGAACTATACTTACTTATACAGACTTTTATCTTGAGGAACCACCCTTTCAACTTTGAGTGGTCGAGTTTTTTTTCAATCCAGAAAGCAAAATATCTTCGCCCGACATGAGTTACCGCCAGTGGCGCTTACCACTAGAACGGTCGTAATTTGCGCGTACGACGCTTTGATCGTTGCGTTGGTCATCGTTGGATTTATTGAACTTGTGTACTTGTACTTTCGGCACTATTGATACAAGTGTCTCTGCCGGCAGAGACACAAGTACAAACACATCGACAGAAGAAACACTTAGATGATAAAGATTCCGAGAGTGCCGTCGCCATACACGCGAGCACGATATTGTAGATACGTCCGCCCTCGGTGATGGCTCACGCCAAACTTGATCTGCACAGGTTAATCGAATTGTTTCTCCCCTCCGAACTGTTTTTCGTCGAGCTAACTCTTTTAAGTCAAAACCCTATCGAACAACGACTTGATGAAATTTCGAAGCGTTTGAGGGCAGGAAGCCCGTCATTTTAGCGGAAGCTTTGACGCTAAACTTCGTTTACGTCGTTACTCTTGCATAGATACGGGCGGTTTCCATTAAACTGAACGAGGAACAAGAAAGATGTATGCGTATACAGTGGGTGTACAAAGTATTCGTACACCTTTTAAAAACTAATACCTTTTTTATAATTGTACCAATTGACCTGATTTTTTATAATCAATTAGAAGCATTGATTTACGAAATGACATGCAAAAAAGATTTTCCAAAAATTATTATTTACAAGGTTACATGCAAAAATAAAAAAGGCATTCCTTAAAACTTTTTTATTTAGGCCCTCAATGAATATTTAAAACATGTTTTGTAGATCTATGTTAGTTATACGCGTGCTGAAAACGGTTAAAAATTGTGAAAATCGTAGTTTTACACGACTTTTGATCAATTTCTGCTTAAAATCCACAGAATCGTACATCTTTCGATGCGTGTTGTTTTTTCCTGCGTCAAACGATTTCGATGAAATTTTCAGCATGTGTATAACTACAATGAATCTACAAAACATCTATTTTAAGTTTTCATTAACGGCTCAAATAAAAAAGTTTTTAAAAATGCCTTTTTCATTTTTGCACATAACCTTGTAAATTATAATTTTTGGAAAATCTTTTTCGCATATGATTTCGTAAACCAATGCTTCTAATTGATTATAAAAAATGAGGTCGTTTGGTACAGTTATAAAAAAAGTTATTAGTTTTTAAAAGGTGTACGAATACTTTGTACACCCACTGTAGGTATACAGGGTGTCCCAAAATTCGTGAACTTCCCGAAAGGTGGTGGTTCCTGAGACCATTTGAAGCGACATTTTCCTTTGCAAAAATGTTATCCGCGGCTTTGTTTAGGAGTTATTAACGAAAAACACGGACCAATCAGAGCGCGACCTAGACGCGAGTTGCCACAGTCGGCTGGGCGCGCCAACTGTCTATTGGCCGACTGTGGCAACTCGCGTCTAGGTCGCGCTCTGATTGGTCCGTGTTTTTCGTTAATAACTCCTAAACAAAGCCGCGGATAACATTTTTGCAAAGGAAAATGTCGCTTCAAATGGTCTTAGGAACCACCCCCTTTCGGGAAGTTCACGAATTTTGGGACACCCTGTATTTCACTGTTCGAAGATGAATTTTACCGTCAATTTGTCCCGACCTCCACACTGAGCACGCCCAATTTTTGATAACTGAATTATCGTGGCGATCCTGGTTGCCAAGGAATTGTTATATTGTCAGAGACCAGTCATTAGGTTCTTTTTACTCATGGTACGTAGCGATGTTCGACGAGATACGGCACGGCTCTAGTGGTGAGCGCCATTGACGCCAACTCATGTCGGGCGAAGATATTTTGCTTTCTGGTTTGAAGAAAACGTCGACGTTGCAAACTTGGAGTTTCTCAAGATAAAAGTCTGCTCTACTTATCTTTTTGAAATAACTTCAAAAATACCCGCAAAAATTGGTGCAAAAGTGGTGTCTCTCCATCTTTAATGATTGTTTAAACATGTCTAAACAATCATAATGTATTAATATTGTATATCACTGTATTCGGGAAAATCTGCAGAATCTTATACTGTAAAGAACAATTCAATATCTTTTATAATAACATTACAATTGTAGCGACGTCGTCGTCGCCTGTCCCCGGTGAATCGACATCCTCCATTGTATTAAGGTTTTCTACAGAGTTTTTACCTGGGCCCAGGATGGGTTGTTTTACGATGGGTTTATTCCCGACACATCTGGCAAACAGACCCGCCTGGGCCCATTCGACAACGAGTGTCCTTTGGACGTGACGAGTCCAGCTACCTCAGGTACGCAGATATACCTGATAGCTGGCCTCGCGCGACCAAGGGATTTTTCTGCACGGCACGTTTTCTCGACAAGCGAGCTCACCCGAAAAATCATCCCTACCATTTTTGCGAGCCACTCTCCCCCTGGTCGAGGAACTAATAAATAGGCCTTCGAAGGCATCGGACGCTCACTATCGTCCTGACCAGACCTGACCAGGTCTTTCTTGTAGTGTGAACAGTCGGGCAAGTTAAAAATAAAGTTTACAAGTATTATACGAAATACGTAGTTGTGTTATTCCGCCGACACCCTAAAGTCAACCCCTTCACAATATTTGTTCAAAGTTGAAAAATATGTCTTTTTTTAAAAGTCAATTTTCTTCAAAACTACGTCTAGGAGAAACATTAAGGACAGATTTGGAATCAGCGCGAAAAACTCTATAAGAATCGTATAGTGGGAATACTAAAAATACTTTTTGGCTGTTGGACAGCGTAATCGGCCCGGAGCTGATCCATGCGCGTTTTTTTCTGCTATAACAACCTTTTCAGGTATACTACCAGTGGTCGAGCGCAACCCGTCCGGAAGGCCTAGCTGCGGAAGGCGTGCCGTAGCCATAGGCACGCCGCAAGCAGCTAGTAAAAAATAAAATTGAAATGGACATTAAGATAAACATAAAATAAACATTTCGGGAGAAATAGAAGACAGGTAGCCAGTATACAGGGTGAGTCTCGTAACGTGACGATCTCAAATAACTGATAAGTTATTTTTTGTACAAAAAAATGTTCAAACAAATGTCAGATACTGCATGCCTTTACTACCTTATACCTGCTCTAGCCTGAGCCTTCCTATCAATAAGGGCCTGAGTGCCACATGTACAACACAGTATGTATAGCGAAAGTCCCATCGTCGACCGATTTGTACCGACGATGGTAATTATCCAAACTCAGGGTTGTCCCCGCTCATAAACCTCAACCATCGTCTCCAGTCCCTTCTCTCTCCTTCCGGCCTCCTATTATATCCCTACAAAACTTGACCCGTCCTAAAATTCCCCTACTCCAAAGCCGTCCTTCCTTCCTTTTTCTAACCACCCTAGCAGCCTAGCATCAGAAGTCATACGAGCTAGAAAGCGTTCGCATCGTCAGTAGAAAAAATAAAAACGTGGTAATAAAGACCGCAGTACATATCAAGTTCTAAAGTTGTACTCATTTCGGGATCACGACACAAATGTTGTATGGTTCCCAGAGGGACATACATACCAATACATACGCAGTCATAAAAAATAGTGTCTACCACACCACCGCCGTCCGTGCAGACCACGGCTGTTAGACCGATTGAAGAATTACTGTAATAATATTTTAATAGCATTGTTTAAAACCATATCTACGTGAGCGAAATATCGTTCCAGTAGCTATTACTAGCTCGCCGACAGAGTTGGGCAAAATGTAATTTCAATTACAATTACTTACCAATTACTGTAATTTGGAATTGCAGAAATACAATTACATGTAATTGTAATTGGTAATTGCAATTACTTGACGAATCACTGTAATTGTGGTCCGCAATTACAATTACTGGTTGAGCCAAAGTAATTGCAATTACAATTACATGTAATTGTATTTCTGCAATTCCCAAGTAATTGTAATGCAATTACGAGAGAGCTCGTCAGGCTCTTATAATAAATTCAAAGAATATCCGCACAGTCGACCAGTTATTATTAAACTTACCAAACCACAGTCCAGCGAGCCAGTCCTGATATCCTGTTGTTAACAGCATCATATATAAATCTTTACAAAATTATGTTTATTATATGCATACAGAGCTTTGGAAAATTTATTTTACATAAAGTAATCGCCCTTTCGTCGCCTGTGCGATCACTGTTTAGTGCCTACCCATAGTGACCACCACCACATTGACTCGAATCGAGTTTTCAAACTTTTTAATTTTCATTATATTTTTATGGGACTTTCACTAACTTATTTTTTGCATTTCTCTGATTAAAATGACTCCAAACACGATACAATTTCAACTGTATTTAATGGTTTAATCGACGGTGAAAGTTTCAAACGCAACGAAGAACAGTGACAACGCGGGCCTTTAAACTGCGGCGGCGACGCCGACGCCGATACGCTTCGGTCACGTGATCCGTATTTTATTCTGTCCTTCTCTATGTTCGACTCTATTGAAGTCTTCCTCGGCTCGGTCGGCGCGATATCTAGACGCAGTCATAAATCAAAAGAGACTTCTGAGCAGTGCTGCTAAGTCGGCTCCAAACGGAGCCACAGTTCTCGGAAATACTCTCCTCCTTTTCCCCTTCCACTATCCCATTCGCCTCACTCAATCCTCGTCGCGCACGCGCAACGTGTCTCCCATTTGCCCCACTCAATCCCCGTCGCCCATGCAGTGTCGCCAGTTGAGGGGAGTCACGGTGAAAAAATGTACCCCCTCTCTGATGACCAGAGCGGCAGAGGAGTTCAGGAGTAGGGTAATATGTGACACGTTGCGCGTGCGCGACGAGGATTTAGTGGGCGAATGGAAGACACGTTGCGCGTGCGCGATGGGGACGCAACAATGACATGACATTTCGCAGGTTTTAGGTTATTGCAGCGTATCGTAGTTATGAAATGAATCATACGAATCGTTCTGCAGAACGATATTATTGTATGTTATATGAGATGTGATATGAGTAGAGTTCATTAATATGTTCATTAATATATATATTAATATTCACCGTCAATAACTCAATAGTTGTTGCCCTTTACCATCCTTTCCCATAGCGTATATACATATATAGCTGATAGACTATATTTTCCTACAATTTTATTGTATTATGTACCTATAATATATTTATTACATTCAGTATTCAGTTCTACAATTTCGTTCATCTTCCCTATACCAAACTTTTTAATATATAGTACTATAGATTTCAACATTTTTTTCAATATTCATACTCCGCTTCACAACTGAAACTCCCATGTTACAATTCATTTCATTTATAATAAAGAAAGTTCATAATCTGCAGAACGATTCGTAGATACGCTGCAATAACCTAAAACCTGCGAAATGTCATGTCATTGTTGCGTCCTCATCACGCACGCGCAACGTGTCTTCCATTCGCCCCACTAAATTCTCGTCGCGCACGCGCAACGTGTCACATATTACCCTACTCCTGAACTCCTCTGCCGCTCTGGTCATCAGAGAGGGGGTACCTTGTATTCCCCTCGAGTAACCGTTCGGTTACTAACTGGCAGTGATGCCATATGGAGCTCCAAACGGAGCTCCCGTACTCTCCTCCTTTCCCCTTCCACTATTCCATTCCAGCACCGTGCGCAGGCGCACACTCCACGGTCCCCATCGCGCACGTGCAACCAGTGATGCCAGAATCATGGGTCGTGGGTTTTTTCCCCTCCGCTCGCTCAGCCGACTCGACCCCCCACTCTGACGCACCGTCGTCGCCACGTTGCTTCTACTGCGCACGCGCTACACACGAACGTACCTCTATCAGAGTATGTCGGCAGAGTAGAGATACGTTCGTGTGTAGCGCGTGCGCAGTAGAAGCAACGTGGTGACGACGGTGCGTCAGAGTGGGGGGTCGAGTCGGCTAAGCGAGCGGAGGGGAAAAAACCCACGACCCATGATTCTGGCATCACTGCGTGCAACGTGTCTCCCATTTGCTCCACTCATTCCCCGTCATCAGAGAGGGGGTACATCATTTCACCGTGACTCCCCGCATCTGGCATCACTGCTAACTGGCGACACTGCGCCCATGCGCAACGTGTCACATATTACTCTGGTCATCAGAGAGGGGGTACATCATATATCGGCGTGATTCCCCTCATCTGGCAGCACTGCTTCTGAGCATGGTCAAAAACCTCGGCTTTTAGACAACGAACGGGCGATTACTGTAGTGGTTCACGATTAACTAATAAATATACAGTAAATCCTCTCTATAAACGCGTAAAAGCTGTAGCAGATAAACGCAGAAAAAATATCCCCTCCACTTTAGTAATCTCATCTCAGCTCCGGTATATCGGTGTGAACCACTACTAATGCGACGCGGAGAGTCGCAGTCGTCGACATAGTTCAAAGACCCGTGCGTCCTCACAATGTAACACCAATATTTAATCTTTTATATTATTATGTACTTCTATGGGACTTTCACCAACTTACTTCTGGCATTTTTCTAATTAAGATTACACCAAACACGATATAATTTCAGTTGTATTTAGTGGTTTAATTGACGTTATGGAGTAACTGTAGGACATAGAAGAGGATAGCGAGTGAAAAAGAAAGAAAAACTGTGTTGTTTAAAATATATCAGTAACATTTTTATTGACAACTTTCTTCTCATTATTTTTTTGATTATGTAAAATGATTCGTTTAAAAATTTATTACCGGAGTTTTCTTTTCTTTGACGTTGTCTTGCCTAAAAAAAAATGTGGTGTTATGCTTAGAATAGCATGACATATTACTTATTAATTAACTATTTCAATTGTCTTACCTAAGATCGTTAATTTTAGTCCTTCTAAGAAACATTGTTCCGAAGATGGAAGGTATTTTTTGAGACGCTCGAACTGTTCAAAAACATTCTCAAATTCCTTTCTTAGTTCTGGATGTAGTTTTATCCCATTTTCTTCATCTCCATCCTCTGCGCTCCTTTCTTCATCTACTTCCTCTGCACCCGTTTCTTCATCACCTTCCTCTGCATCCCATTCTTCATCTCCTTCCTCTGCTGTTTTTTCTTCTAATGTTCCTAACAATCTCTGTTCCTCTTTACTGCATGCAGTGAAATAATTTTCGATGTCTTCTACCGTTCCGTCGTGTTCTGAAATGTGCGACCAAGCTTTCTGCATTTCGGATGTTATTGTATCTTCCTCTGTTTCTTCAACTATTTGCATGTTTGGAATAATGTTCTTCCATGCATTTTTTATGTCACTGCATGTCAGATCCTCCCAAGATGCACTGATCACGTTTAGAGAATCTTTAATTGTATACATTTTGTAAAATTCCTCTATGCCAAATCCGTATGCAATGAAATTCTGTGACAGTTTATGTCGGAATCGTCTCTTCAGCTTTTCAATTATTCCTTGATCCATTGGTTGGATCAAGGATGTGGTGTTAGGTAAAAATTGTATTTCAAAATTGTCATCGTGTCCATAGTTATTAGGAAATTTGGAACTTGTACAATTATTAACAAGTAAAATCACTTTTCCGCACAGCCTATTTTCCAACTGATATTGACGTACAGCTTTTTTGAAATGGTTTTCAAACCAGTCTACGAATATATCCTGCTTCGTCCGCGAATTGTTTTGTGCTTTAAAAATAACTGGCAGTTGGTTCATACAGTCTCTCAAAGCTCTTGGTTTCTTAAATTTATGTATTACAAGAGGTGTAATTTTGTGTGTCCCAGTAGCATTCGCGCATAATCCTACCATCAGTCTGTCCTTCCGCATTCTATATCCACTCACACTATGCTGAGTATCACACGCTAAGGTTCTTGAAGGCAAAGCTTTCCATAATAACCCGGTTTCCTCCATATTATAAATATTTTCTAAATTAATGTCTTCTTCTTCAATGTATTTTTTAAAATTACTAACGAATAAATTAGCTGCAGGTTTGTCGGCACTGGCTTTTTCATCGTATGTGCGAACCAGTCGAATATGGTGACGTCTTTTAAACTTTTTGAGCCATCCATCGCTGAGTTTAAAATTGGAACACGTACCTAACTCTTCTTTTAATTCACCTGCTTTTTGTGTAAGTAGCGCATCCGATAAAATATCTCCTGCAGCTTTCCTTTCTGCAAACCACACAGACAACCGTTCTTCCAATTCTTCATATGGTGGTGGCCTAAAAGTTCTTCGACCTTTCTCCATTGTCCCTCTTTCTGCGAAGCTGCAGACTTTCGCAGCGTATTGTTGAATTCGTCTAATTGTCATAGTATGTACTTTATACTTTTCAGCGACATATGCAATAGAGGATGTCTCCAAGTCCTTTAGAACATCCACACGTTGTTGCATAGTCAAATAACATTTTTTGCCCATTTTTATCACTTAAACTAGCACTAACAACTTATGAATAACTTTAAAAACTAGTACTGCGAAAAAACCAGTAAAAACTAATACAAACAGAAACTAATCACTATATAACAATCAATAAAAGACTAGAAACTAACACACAAGATGAGCTAGAACGGCTGTATCAGGCAGTATCAACGATTCGGACTGTTTCGGACATTCGGACAAGAGTGCCGAGTTGACATTTATTCCTGTGATGTGATTGAACCCACCGTAACTCGCGCATGCGCGGCAATTTCAGCCTCAGTAACGTAACTATTTTGATGAAATCGGGTAGCTTGAGCACCCCACAGACTTTTATAATTGTAACTTATTCTTTATTTTGAGGGTGAGATAGGGAAAGAGCACTGCAATAACTACGCAAAAGAATACATAATAAAACATGGAAATGACACTGGTACATTCCCTGTCAGAATAACTGCCTCAAGGCGTCAGGACCCTGGCCACTCGGCTGCGTCATTGTAGATACGCTACTGTCTTGGCCGCGCATGCGCTAGTTACGGTGGGTTCAATCACATCACTGACTTGTTCACGCAAGGCACAAGGTAAAATCGCATTATTTCTCAACGACTGCCTACCTGTGCCTACCCACAATTTGTCAAGTCACCCCATCCTTACGGGAATTCGTGTCACTCGAATAATTCGTGTAGGGCAGTGTAGGGGCTGCACAGGGCTCCGGGCTGCTCAGGGTTGCATGCGCTTCCGCGCATTGCCGTGGCGCTAGTGTCGTCTGGCAATAACCGTATGCGAGCGGCAAGAGCGAGTCGCCCCTCTAGATGATAGTTCGTCGAGGAGAATAGCAGAGAATAGGGTAATTATTTAGGAGGGCCTCCTCTCAGATTTTGATGATCTTGAAATATGTTGTCAAGGTCACCATTCTGAACAACTTTTTCCTATACATGTTAGCGCGGGTCGATTTTAGTTTTCAAGATATTCGCAAAAAACTATCGCTAATACTGTATTGAATTTTCCGTATTCTTGCACGCTCTGTGGCAACGTAAGCCTATCCCGGCGCGGCGTTTGTTTACATTTTGACGCTACGGATATGAAAGAGAAGACAGGATCTCACTCTGGTCATACATATATAGGGTGAGCTTTCAATTTTGAAAGACTACTCCTGGATTTTCATATGCATGGTCGGAGAGGCCTGACGCCGGCTCTCTCCGCCCCCCGCTACCTAATCCTAACTAATTCTGATCGCATGATTTTTGCATTCTATATAGCCGCCATACAGAATTTGAACTGATAATGAAAAATCATACGATTAGAATTAGTTAGAATTAGGTGGCGTGGGGGGGGGGTGGAGAGGGCCTCTCCAACCACGTATAAAAAAATGTGGGAGTAGTCTTCCAAAATTGAAAGCTCACCCTATATATGTATGACCAGAGTGAGAGTAAGTTTTCTCTCCTGTTTTCTCTCTCCTCTCCGCAGCGTGTTTAGAAGCAAAATGTAAACAAACGCCGTGCCGGGACAGGCTTACGTTGCCGGAGCGTGCAGGAATGCGAAAAATTCAATACAGTATTAGCGACAGTTTTTTGCGAATATCTCGAGCGGCGGTAACATGTATAGGAAAAAGTTGTTCAAAACGTAGAAATCTATAACATATTTAAATTTCATCGAAATCTGAGAGGAGGCCCTTCTTCTAAATAATTACCGAAATAATTTTCCATATGTACTCATTCAAGTTGAGGGATCTTAGTTCCAGCACCTACTACCCAGACAGCACACCGGCTCGATTTCAGCCTGCTTTTTATGCGCGCCATGGCCCGGAAATAGCCAGGCATGGGCTCGAGCCCACAGCCTGCCGGCCGTGCCAGATTTCAGCCAGATTTCAGCCCATTTACAAGATTGCAAGGGTGCGGCATTTGCGTTCTCATTTCGTGATAATACAAACAAGGGGTTTTTCAGTAGTCAAAAACGCCAGATAAAAGATCAATCTAGGCAGCAAACACCCTCAAAAGTCTTTTTTTTTCCTATACGAGGCGTAATTTGCATTATATATGTTATGAAAATAGCTACATGCGCAGTTGTATGCTTCCGTATGATGCAAATTACGACTCGTAAATGTAAAAATAGGAGTTTCGAGGGCGATCACGGCCTAGATTGATCTTTTATCTAGCGTTATTGACTACTGAAATATCAAATTTTTGTATTATTAAGAAATGAGAACGTGAATCCCGCACCCTTGCAATCCTCATTTCCATGCGACCCGCACTGTGACGCGCATGCGCGAGAAAAGTTGGGCTCAATCGAAGCACTGATTGGCCACATTAGACTCTGGCTGAAATCTAGCTGAAATCTGGCACGGCCGTCAGGCTGTGGGCTCGAGCCCATGCCTGGCTATTTCCGGGCCATTGCGCGCATAAGAAGCAGGCACGGATCCAACGGAATCAGCCTCGAGCCGATCCAAGCATTGTGTTAGGTAGTAACCTGCCGGTCACGGGCCTCGAGAGGTTTGGGCCGGCGGTGGGCTCGGGCAGGCTGTGCTGTCTGGGTAGCTTCCAGGTAATAGCTATTATATAATACGCCACCAATATATTTGTGGCATTTTTCTGATTAAAATGATACCAAACACGATATAATTTCAACTGTATTTAGTGGCTTAATTAACGATATGGAGTAACTTTAGGACAGAAGAGGATAGCGAGTGAAAAAGAAAGAGAAACTGCGATCGCGACGTTAGGCAAAGCTTACTGTATTGTTTAAACTACCAATGCGATGCTAACTTTTTATTTCAATTTCCTTCGGATTTTATTCAAATTTGAATATGTTGTAGTCTTAACGTCCATTACAGGACGTTTATTCGACGTTTACAGGACCTTCATAGGATATGATTTCTGCATATTAAAAACTACGAGACGTCATTTGTATAGGTTAAAACGTGAAACAAAATTTCACATTATTTATTACAATATACGTTATTTATTTATTACAATACAATAAAAAACACAAAAAAGCCACACAGAATGCAAAATTTAAACTCAAAAATACAAAATTTAAATTAAAAATCTTTTGTGAGGTACCTCGTACGTCCTGGGGCTCTCCTAAGCCACTTCTGAATTGCAACTTCGGTATCATTTTTTGTCTTAGATACTTTTGCTATTGTTGCTGCATCTAAAAATTAGAATTTCAATTCAATGATATATTCAACTGTATACCACTAAATATCAAAAATAACAAAGTGCACGTGAATAATTACCAACTAGTACTGTGGCTAATTGTGTAGAATCAAATCTCCTTTTCCCCTTTTTTCCGAACCAACTGAACTGACTGGCCAAAATGTCGGATATAATGGCACCTAACGTTCTTTTCACAAAATTGGCGCTATTGGCTCCGCCAATGTTCGATAATTCGTAGGCCTGCAAATTAATAATTTATTTACAATCGACTGAAAACTTACGTTATATAACTTCATTAATACTTGTATTATACAGGTGAGGCGCCAGCTACAGGCCACCTGAATAACTCGGCTGCTATTGGTGTTAGGAAGAAATGCATCAGATGGAACCTGCTTTGTTTCGAGGGGGCATTAATCATATGTTAGTCGCTTTTTTGTAGGTGAACGCGTAAAGGATATATGAAGGTCAACTTCATTTCTAAAATGGAATGAGGTATTTTTTAATACATCAATTGATGCAGCTGGACATTCGTTATGAAAAAGTACTAACCTATATGTACATATGTCGAAAAGTTAGTAGTTCAGGAGATATTTCGATTTAAATAACTCTAAAATACCATTATTGTCGTACTAAGACGTTAGTGTTTACTTATTTGTGTAACGTCTTAGTACGACAGTAATGGTATTTTAGAGTTATTTAAATTGAAATATCTCCTGAACTACTAACTTTTCGACATATATAGGTTAGCATTTTTTTATAACGAATGTCCAGCTGCATCGATTGATGTATTAAAAAATACCTCATTCCATTTTAGAAATGAAGTTGACCTTCATATGTCCTTTACGCGTCCACCTACAAAAAAGTTACTAACATCTGATTAATGCCCCCTCGAAACCAAGCAAGTTCCATCTGATGCATTTCTTCCTAACACCAATAGCAGCCGAGATATTCAGGTGGCCTGTTTCTGGCGCCTCACCCTGTATACATTATTTAATTACCACATATTTTGCATTCTCTCCTTTTCGCAAGAATCCATCCAATTTTTCAAACTCTGCAAGAGAGTTTACAGGACACGAAATGTACTTGAAAATGGATGTTCTTGTGTCTTGAACTGTTAGCGGTGGATATCTTTCAGTAAGAATTTTCTCAATATTTTTCACGCGAGTGTAAACATCCATGAGAAGAGATTGCATCTGATGCTGCTGTTCAATAATCGATTTTAGAAGTGTTTCCGTTACGTTCTCATTTCGATGGGCTTGACCGTCTCCTGAAAATTTAGACTTTTAGGTACGTGTTTACGCTAATACGTATTTCCATATTTAAATTCGTTTACATACAGTAAAACGAATTAATATTCGGACGCTTTAAAAAAGACGATAACTTCTTTAATATTGTACTATACGATTTGAACATTTTTGGGAAGCTAATGCAATTAGTTTATTACATGATGTGAAAAGAAATTTTTTCGAAAATTGCAATTGATCGGAATTGTAAAAAAAAATAAAAGTTGCATTTTACAACTTTTTTGCATCGGCCTACATTGAAAATTTACAAAATATGTTTTGTAGATCTGTGTGAATTCAAGTAAATATATTCTGAATATTTCGTCAAAATCGGTCGACGTTGCAATGAACTACAAAGTTTAAAGATGGTGAAATTATGTTCGGCTCGTCGATTGAAGTCTCGGCGCGGTCGATGCAGTCATAAAACATTAATTTCTCAGCGCAATTTCTGACGGTACAAAACACGACTGTTTGAAAACGCGCGGTTACTGTATATTTATTAGTTAATCATGAATCACGACTTCGATGGGACATTCACCAACTTATTTCTGGCATTTTTCTGATTAAAATGACACCAACCACGATATAATTTCAGTTGTATTTAGTGGTTTAATTGACGGTATGGAGTAACTGTAGGACATAGAAGAGGATAGTGAGTGAAAAAGAAAGAAAAACTGTGTTGTTTAAAATATCAATGCGGTGCTAACATTTTTATTGACAACTTTCTTCTGATTATTTTTTTGATTATGTAAAATGATTCGTTTAAAAATTTATTACCGGAGTTTTCTTTTCTTTGACGCTGTATTGCCTTAAAAAAATGTGGTGTTATGCTTTGAATAGCATGACGGGTAATTATATAGAAAAGGTCTGCCTACTTCGATTTTGATGAAATTTTAGTATGTTATGCAGCAACACATTCTGAACAACTTTTTCCTTTTCCAATATAGGGGTGTCGCTTTTACTTTTCGAGATATTTGCCAAAAACAATCGCGAAGACTGTATTGAATTTTTCGTATTCTTGCACGCTCCGCGGCAACGTAATAATGTCCCGGTGCGGCGTTTGTTTACATTTTGACGCTGTAGAGATGAGAGAGAAAACAGGGGCGGAAAGGGCCGCCCTGGCACCACACAGTTCCACCCATAGTGTTTTGATTTTGAAATTGAAAGCTCACCTTATCTATGTATGATAAACATAGCAATTTTGAGATAGATAGTTTTCGAAATATTCACAATTTCGTCTGCGTGATCGGGCCGGCCTTCTCCGCCCCCCCCCTCCGCCACTTAACCCTAACTAATTCTAATTGCATGATTTTTCCATTGCTAGTTTAAATTCTGTATGGAGGCTATATAGAGTGCGATATTATTCGATTAGAATTAGTTAGGATTAGTCGGGGGGGGGGGGGGGTAGAGGGCCGGCCCGACCACGCAAGCAAAAATCCAGAAGTAGTCTTTCAGAATTGAAAGCTCACCCTATATAGAGAGACACTCTGTTCTGATTCCCACAACGTGTTTACAAACAAGAAATAAACAGATGCGGCCCGGGAGAGATTTACGTTGCCGCAGAGCATGCAGGAATACGAACAATTCAGTACAGTATTAGCGATAGTCTTTTGCAAATATCTCGAAAACTAAAAGCGACCCCCCTATATTGGAAAAGGAAAAAGTTGTTCAAAATGTCGAAATCTATAACATACTAAAATTTCACCAAAATCGGAGTAGGCAGACCTTTTCTATATAATTACCGCATGACGTTTTACTTATTAATTAACTATTACAATTGTCTTACCTAAGATCGTTAATTGTAATCCTTTTAAGAAACATTGTTCCGGAGGTGAAAGGTACTTTTTGAGACGCACGAACTGTTCAAAAACATTCTGAAAGTCTTTTCTTATTTTTGGATGTAGTTTCTTCCCATTTTCTTCAGGTCCTTCCTCTGCGCCCCTTTCTTCATCTTCTTCCTCTGAACCCATTTCTTCATCACCTTCATCTGCGTCCCATTCTTGGAAAGCTAGTGCAATTACTTTATTATATGATGTGAAAAGAAATTTTTTCAAAAATTGCAATTGATCAGAATTGTAAAAAAAACTAAAAGTAGCATTTTACAACTTTTTTCCGTCGGCCTATATTGAAAATTTACAAAATATGTTTTGTAGATCTGTGTGAATTACAGTAATTCTTCAATCGGAGTCCTGGGTCGCCTATCTAATCGAAGTCCAGTGCCTACTCACTCCACTGCCGGCCAACGCTGCGCCGCGCCGTAGGGCGGCGATGTTTGATCTCGGCTCGGGTATATCGGTGTGAACACCACACATTGACTCGACTGAATCGAAGTCTCAAACTTCTTAATTTTAATGATCGGTTTATGGGACTTTAACTAGCTTATTCCTGGCGTTTCGCTGATTACAATGGTACCAAGAACGATATAATTGGGCCAATATTTAGTGGTTTAATCGACGATGAACGTTTCGGACGCAACGAAGAAGAGCGTATTGAAAAGAAAGAGACGCGAACAGTAGCCACCGCCGGCACAGTTCAAAGGCCCGCGTTGTCGCTGTTCTTCGTTGCGTTCGAAACTTTCATCGTCGATTAAACCACTAAATATTGGCCCAATTATATCGTTTTTGGTACCATTTTAATCAGAGAAACGTCAGGAATAAGCTAGTGGAAGTCCCATCGTGATATCATAGAAAATAAAGAAGCTAAGATTTTGGTGTTTCATTGTGATGACACACGGGCCTTTAAACTGTGCCGGCGACGGCGACACGGTTCGGTCACGCGATCCTATTTCATTCTGTCCTTCTCTATGTTCGGCTCGTCGTTTGAAGTCTCGGCGCGGTAGACGCAGTCATAAAAATATAGCCACCCTACACTACAGTAATTCTTCGATCGGAGTCCCAACACCCGTGTTTTGAACGGACTTGGGCAGCGTGAGAGGCTATTTTTTATGACTCCGTCGACTGCGCCGAGACTTCAAACGACGAGCCGAACATAGAGAAGAACAGAATGAAATAGGATCGTGTGGCCGAAGCGTGTCGCTGTCGCCGGCACAGTTTAAAGGCCCGTGCGTCATCACAATGAAACACCAAAATCTTAGCTTCTTTATTTTCTATGATATCATTATGGAACTTTCACCAACATATTCGTGGCATTTTTCTAATGCAAAATGATACCAAATACGATACAATTGGGCCAATATTTAGTAGTTTAATCTACGATGAAAGTTTCGAACGCAACGAAGAACAGCGACAACGCGGGCCTTTGAACTGTGCCGGCGGCGGCTACTGTTCGCGTCTCTTTCTTTTCAATACGCTCTTCTTCGTTGCGTTCGAAACTTTCATCGTCGATTAAACCACTAAATATTGGCCCAATTATATCGTTCTTGGTATCATTGTAATCAGCGAAACGCCAGGAATAAGCTAGTTAAAGTCCCATAAACCGATCATTAAAATTAAGAAGTTTGAGACTTCGATTCAGTCGAGTCAATGTGTGGTGTTCACACCGATATACCCGAGCCGAGATCAAACATCGCCGCCCTACGGCGCGGCGCAGCGTTGGCCGGCAGTGGAGTGAGTAGGCACTGGACTACGGTTAGATAGGCGAAGAATTACCGTACCCAAGTCCGTTCAAAATACGGGTGTTGGGACTCCGATCGAAGAATTACTGTAAATATATTCTGAATATTTCGTCAAAATCGGTCGACGTTGCAATAAGCTACAAAGTTTAAAGATGGTGAAATTCGCAGATTTTCACGATTTTCGGCCTCTAACTGCAGTACATCTAAGAATTCTTGCATCTTTCAATGCCTATCGTTTTATCCCGCATCAACCGATTTCGATGAAACTTTCACAGTGCATATAATTAACACAGATCTACAAAACGTATTTTTTAAATTTTCTTTTCATTTTTCAACGTTTAGTATTTTTTCTTCAATTCCGATCCATAGCAATTTTTGAAAAAATTTCGGTAATTATTGCGAGAGGGTCATCGTACTCCAATTTTGATGAAATTTAAATATATTATGCAGCAACACATTTTGAACAACTTTTTCCTTTTCCAATATAGGGGGTCGTTTTTAGATTACGAGATATTTGCAAAAAACTATCGCCTATACTGTATTGAATTTTTCGTATTCCTGCACGCTCCAGCAACGTAAGCCTGTGCCGGCGCGGCGTTTGTTTACATTTTGACGCTGTGGATATGAGAGAGAAGGCAGGATCTCACTCTGGTCATACATATATAGGGTGAGCTTTCAATTTTGAAAGACTACTTCTGGATTTTCGTGTCCATGTTCTCCGCCCCCGCAGTATTAGGAATAGTTTTTTGTGAATATCTGGAAAACTAAAACCGACCCCCTATATTGGAAAAGGAAAAATGTCGAAATCTATAACATATTTAAATTTCATCAAAATCGGGGTACGATGACCCTGTCGTAATAATTATCCATTTCCTTTATATTTTAAAGTCTAACTTCATCGTTCAACATTTTTTAGCATGTATGTATACATATAATAGTTATGGTAATTATACATAAAAGGCTACAAGAAAAGGTTTAACCTTTTCTGCATAGTTACTATAATTATATTTGTCCAAGCCAATTGTAACATTGCAGTTGTGCTATATGAAAAGCCAGCAAAATTGTGGTACTATAGGGCTACCGGCGAACTACCCACATTAAAAAGAGCAGTAACGTGCCAGCGGGTAAGACCTTATTTGGGTGGTACGGAAGTTTACCAATTTTATTTGAATCAGACAGTGAAATGCTTCTGAAAAGGTTTCAAACTGTTATGTATCAGTTCTGATTGTGAAACAGTTATGAAGAACTGAAATATATATATTGTTGTAAATCGTTGTAAATAAATATATATTAGTGTTATATATATATCCGATTATATATTGTACTATATATCTACCGAAATCCATGTGCTCTTATATAATAATTAATGTTAATAATAAATTTGATATTTGTTTCACTTCCTAACCTCATACAAAAAGAACGTGTGTTGTTTAGTAGTTTTTAATATTCAGAAACCATATCGTACATATCCTTGAAGACGATAGGTTATTAAATGTACTATAAACGTCCTGTAAATTATATTTTATTAAGATTATACATTGTTAATATTTAATAACCTTTTCAATAACCGATTTAATCTTATTAACATCCTATCAATTTTCTAACATTATACCTTATTATTTTTGTACTTTGAAAAATTCATATAAAATCTAAATACATAACAAATTATACAATACTGTTACATTATTTTTGACCTATTAAATATATTAATTAAGAAAAAAATTCCTAGTTTACTTCAGTTCTTTGTTGCAATTCAAGTAGAAAATTTTTAGTTGGCATATCGGTCCCCGATATTTATGTAAATAAACATATTGTTATAAATATATCTATATAAATTTTAAAAAATTGCTATATAAATATATATATATATTGTTATGTATAAATATGTCTTATACATACAGTGGGTCACGAAAGTATTCGAACACCCTTTAAAACAAAATAACTTTTTTATAATTCTACCAAACGACCTGCTTTTTTATAATCCATTAGAAGCATTGATTTATGAAATGGTATGCAAGAAGATTTTCCAAAAAATTATAATTTACAAAGTTACATGCAAAAATAAAAAAGGCATTTTGTAAACTCTTTTATTAGGGCCCTTAATGAAAAAAAAATATATGTTTTGTAGATCTATGTTAGTTATACACATGCTGAAAATTTCATCGAAATCGATTGACGCAGGAAAAAACGACACGCATCGAAAGATGTACGATTTTGTTGATTTTAAGCAGAAACTGATCAAAAATCGTGCAAAACTACGATTTTCAACATTTTTAATCGCTTGTAGCTCGTGTGTATGTTAATCGATTTTGACGAAATTTTCAGCATGTGTATAACTAACATATATCTACAAAACATATATTTTAAATTTTCTTTAAGAGCCATAATAAAAAAGTTTAAAAAATGCCTTTTTTATTTATGCATGTAACCTTGTAAATTATAATTTTTTGGAAAATCTTTTTTGCATATCAATTCATAAACCAATGCTTCTAATTGATTATAAAAAATCAGATCGTTTCGTACAATTATGAAAAAGTTATTCTGTTTTAAAGGGCGTTCGAATACGTTCGTTATCCACTGTATATGCATGAGAAGTGAGCATCCTAGTACGTATGAAAGTCGAGCATGGCTACAAGACTTAAAAAGATAGACGTACTTTGGGCGTCCAAAATTCAGGTGCCATGGACATCCTTGGGGCGTTAAAACGGATGTCCGAATTTAAGTCTATCGGACATCCTAGGGACATACGCAACGGATGTCGAACGTATGGACATAAAACGGACGTCCGACGGATGGACAGTGCTATCTGGGATCATATATAAATTTTTTCAAAATTATATTTACTATATGCATACGGTGCTTCGGAAAATTTATTTTACATACAGTAATCGCCCCTTCACTGTCGTGGCCGAGGGTCGCCTTTGCGATCACTGTTTAGTACGTAGTGCATAAGTGCCTACCCATTCCACTGCCGGCCAACACCGCGCCGCGCTACTGGGCGGCGATGATTGATCTCAGCACGGGTATATCGGTGTGAACACCACTACATTGATAACATGAATCGAATGTTCAAACTTCATAATTTTCATTATCCTTTTTATGGGACTTTCGCTAACTTATTTCTGCAATTCTCTGATTGACATGACAGCAAACACGATATAATTTCAACTATATTTAGTTGTTTAATCGACAGTGAAAGTCTCTAACGCAACGAAGAACAGCGACAACGCGGGTCTTTGAACTGTGCCGGTGACGCCGTCTGTCCGTGTCTCTTTCTTTCCAATACGGTGTTCTTCGTTGCGTTCGAAACTTTCATTGTCGATTAAACCACTAAATACAGTTGAAAGTATATCGTGTTTGGTTTCATTTTAATCAGAGAAATGCCAAAAATAAGGGTACCCGGTATCCCGGTATCTTCCAGTTCCATAAAAAATAATGGAAAATAAACAATTCTATCATTGCCATTACATTGTGAGAACTCGCGGGCCTTTAAACTGTGCCGGCGACGGCGACACGCTTCGGCCACGCGATCCTATTTCATTCTGTCCTTCTCTATGTTCGGCTCGTCGTTTGAAGTCTCGGCGCGGTCGACGCAGTCATAAAACATTAATTTCTCAGCGCAATTTCTGACGGTACAGAACACGACTGTTTGAAAACGCGCGGTTACTGTATATTTATTAGTTAATCATGGATCACTATTTCTATGGGACTTTCACCAACTTATTCCTGGCATTTTTCTAATTAAGATTACAGCAAACACGATACAGTAAATCTTCAATCGGAGTCCTGGGTCGCCTATCGAACCATAGTCCGGTGCCTACTCACTCCACTGCCGGCCAACGCTGCGCCGCGCCGTAGGGCGGCGATGTTTGATCTCGGCTCGGGTATATCGGTGTGAACACCACACATTGACTCGACTGAATCGAAGTCTCAAACTTCTTAATTTTAATGATCGGTTTATGGGACTTTAACTAGCTTATTCCTGGCGTTCCGCTAATTACAATGGTACCAAGAACGATATAATTGGGCCAATATTTAGTGGTTTAATCGACGATGAAAGTTTTGAACGCAACGAAGAAGAGCGTATTGAAAAGAAAGAGACGCGAACAGTAGCCACCGCCGGCACAGTTCAAAGGCCCGCGTTGTCGCTGTTCTTCGTTGCGTTCGAAACTTTCATCGTCGATTAAACTACTAAATATTGGCCCAATTGTATCGTACTTGGTATCATTTTGCATTAGAAAAATGCCACGAATATGTTGGTGAAAGTTCCATAATGATATCATAGAAAATAAAGAAGCTAAGATTTTGGTGTTTCATTGTGATGACGCACGGGCCTTTAAACTGTGCCGGCGACAGCGACACGCTTCGGCCACACGATCCTATTTCATTCTGTCATTCTCTATGTTCGGCTCGTCGTTTGAAGTCTCGGCGCGGTCGACGGAGTCATAAAAAAATAACCTCTCTACGCTACCCAAGTCCGTTCAACACACGGGTGTTGGGACTCCGATCGAAAAATTACTGTATAATTTCAGTTGTATTTAGTGGTTTAATTGACGGTATGGAGTAACTGTAGGACATAGAAGAGGATAGTGAGTGAAAAAGAAAAAAAACTGTGTTGTTTAAAATATCAATGCGGTGATAACATTTTTATTGACAACTTTCTTCTGATTATTTTTATGATTATGTAAAATGATTCGTTTAAAAATTTATTACCGGAGTTTTCTTTTCTTTGACGTTGTATTGCCTAAAAAAAAATGTGGTGTTATGCTTTGAATAGCATGACGTTTTACTTATTAATTAACTATTTCAATTGTCTTACCTAAGATCGTTAATTTTAGTCCTTCTAAGAAACATCGTTCTGGAGGTGGAAGGTATTTTTTAAGACGCACGAACTGTTCAAAAACATTCTCAAAGTCCTTTCTTAGTTTTGGATGTAGTTTCATCCCATTTTCTTCATCTCCTTCCTCTGCGCCCCTTCCTTCATCTTCTTCCTCTGCACCCCTCTCTTCATCACCTTCATCTGCATCCCATTCTTCATCTTCTTCTTCCGCGATTCTTTCTTCTAATGTTCCTGATAATCTCCGTTCCTCCTCAGTGCATGCGGTAAAATAATTTTCGATGTCTTCTACCGTTCCGTTGTGTTCCGCAATGTGCGACCAAGCTTGCTGCATTTCGGATGTTATTGTGTCTTCCTTTGTTTCTTCAACTGTTTGCATGTTCGGAATAATATTCTTCCATGCATTTTTAATGTCACTGCATGTCAGATCCTCCCAAGATGCACTGATCATTTGTAGAGAATCTTTAATTGTATACGTTTTGTAAAATTCCTCTATGCCTAATCCGTATGCAATTAAATTCTGTGACAGTTTATGTCGGAATCGTCTCTTTAGCTTTTCAATTATTCCTTGATCCATTGGTTGGATCAAGGATGTGGTGTTAGGTAAAAATCGTATTTCAAAATTATCATCGTGTCTATAGTTATCAGGAAATTTGTAACTTGTACAATTATTAACAAGTAAAATCACTTTCCCGCACAGCCTATTTTCCAACTGATATTGGCGTACAGCTTTTTTGAAATGGTTTTCAAACCAATCTACGAATATATCCTGCTTCGTCCACGAATTGGTTTGTGCTTTAAAAATAACTGGCAGTTGGTCCATACAGTCTTTCAAAGCTCTTGGTTTCTTAAATATGTGTACGACAAGAGGCGTAATTTTGTGTCTCCCAGTAGCATTCGCGCACAATCCTACAATCAGTCTGTCCTTCCGTATTTTGTATCCACTCACACCCTGCTCGATATCACACTTCAAGGTTTTTGATGGCAAAGCTTTCCAGAATAACCCGGTATCCTCCATATTATAAATATTTTCCAAATTAATGTCCTCTTCTTGAATGTATTTTTCAAAATTACGAACGAATAAATTAGCTGCAGGTTTGTCGACACGGGGTACTTCACTATACAGGTGAGCCAGTCGAATGTGGTGGCGTCTTTTAAAGTTTGCGAGCCATCCATCGCTGAGTTTAAACTTGGAACACGTTCCTAACTCTTCTTTCAATTCACCTGCTTTTTGTGTAAGTAGCGCATCCGATAAAATATCTCCTGCGGCTTTCCTTTCTGCAAACCACACAAACAACCGATTTTCCAACTCTGCATACTTCGATTGCCTTAAATTTTTCCGACGTTTCTCCAGTGTCCCTCTTCCTGCGAAGTTGTAGACTTCAACAGCGTGTTGTTGAATTCGTTTAATTGTTCTACGATGTACTTTATACTTTTCAGCGACATATGCAACAGAGGAGGTCTCCAAGTCCTTTAGAACATCCAAACGTTCTTGCATAGTCAACAAATGTTTTTTGCCCTTTTCCATTTTTATCACTTAAACTAATGAATAACTTTAAAAACTAGTACTGCGTAAAAACTAATACGAAAAGTAACTAATCACTATATAATAATCAATAAAATACTAAAAACTAACACACAAGTTGAGCTAGAACGGCTGTATAAACGATTCCGACAAGAGTGCCGAGCAGTGCCAAGTTGACTCTTGGTCACGCAAGGCGCAAGGTACGCAAAGTCGCGTTATTTCTCAACGACTGCCTACCCAGAATTTGTCAAGTCACCGACAAGATGCTGTTAAAGACTGCCAGCCTTACGGGAGTTCGTGTCTCTCGAATAATTCGTGTAGGGGCTGCATGCGCTTCCGCGCATTGCCGTGGCGCTAGTGTCGCCTGGCAATTACCGCATGCGAGCGGCAAGAGCGAGTCGCCCCTCTAGATGATAGTTTGTCGAAGAGAATAGCAGAGAATAGTTCGATTTACCTGGATTTACCGCCCTGCAGGATTCTTCTCCCTCGGGTCTTGGGTCTAAATCAATGGTCGGCATTGTCGCGGCAACGGCAGTGACTTTTCAGTCCAATCTCGACTCGCTACGCTTCCTTTTGTCTCGCTCTTCGTCAGTGTTCCGATATCATCCAAGATTTTTCGTGCGATGAATGGTCACTGGTGCAGTGTTCCGATATTGCCTAAGATTTTTCGTACGATGGATGGCCGCTAGAGGCGCTGCCAGCCTCAGTAATGTAAGATTCTCGATAAAATGGGGTACCTTGAGCACCCCGCAGAATTTGAAAAAATTTGTATGTTTTGATTCTGAAGAATTAATGTATAACATATGTATTTGTATATATTTTGTAACTTGTAGGACACCTCCTGAAGTTTGTTTGTCCGGAACAGATTGTTTCGGTACTTCCGCGCTAATATAACAGTCTCAAGGCGCAGGGCGCACGGCTCCACTACCTCGTCATCATAGATACGTTACTGTTTTTTCCGCGCAGCGCCTCTAGCGGTCATCCATCGTACGAAAAATCTTAGGCAATATCGAAACACTGCGCTGGTGGCGCTTTCAGCCTCAGTAAAGTAAGATTCTCGATAAAATGGGGTACCTTGAGTACTCTGCAGAATTTGAAAAGATTTGTATGATTTGATTCTGAAAAATTAATGTACAACATGTGTATTTGTGTATATTTTGTAACTTGTAGGACACATGTGTATTTGTGTATATTTTGTAACTTGTAGGACACATCCTGAAGTTTTTTTGTCCGGAACAGATTGTTTCGCTTCTTTCGCGCCAATATAACTGTCTCAAGGCGCAGAGCGCAGGGCTCCACTGGGCTCCACTACCTCGTCATCATAAATACGTTACTGTTTTTTCCGCGCAGCGCCTCTAGCGGCCATCCATCATACGAAAAATCTTGGACGATATCGGAACACTGCTCCCCGTGCATAGACTTATAGCGACTGATATACACAGACAGCACACCGGCTCGATTTGGGCCTGATTTTTATGCGCGCCATGGCCCGGAAATAGCCAGACAGGGGCTCGAGCCCACAACCTGCCGGCCGTGCCAGATTTCAGCCAGATTTCAGCCCATTTACAAGATTGCAAGGGTGCGACATTTGCGTTCTCATTTCGTGATAATACAAACATGGGTTTTTTCAGTAGTGAAAAACGCCAGATAAAAGATCAATCTAGGCAGCAAACGCCCTCAAAAGTCTTTTTTTTTCCTATACGAGGCGTAATTTGCATTATATATGTTATGAAAATAGCTACATGCGCAGTTGTATGCTTCCGTATGATGCAAATTACGACTCGTAAATGTAAAAATAGGACTTTCGAGAGCGATCACGGCCTAGATTGATCTTTTATCTAGCGTTATTGACTACTGAAAAATCAAATTTTTGTATTATTAAGAAATGAGAACGCGAATCCCGCACCCTTGCAATCCTCATTTCCATGCGACCCGCACTGTGACGCGCATGTGCGAGAAAAGTTGGGCTCAATCGAAGCACTGATTGGCCACATTAGTGTGACCGTGCTGCCCTCTTAAACTCTGGCTGAAATCTGGCTGAAATCTGGCACGGCCGGCAGGCTGTGGGCTCGAGCCCATGCCTGGCTATTTCCGGGCCATTGCGCGCATAAAAATCAGGCACGGATCCAACGGAATCAGCCTCGAGCCGATCCAAGCATTGTGTTAGATAGTAACCTGTAGGTCACTGGCCTCGGGAGGTTTGGGCCGGTGGTGGGCTCGGGCAGGCTGTGCTATCTGGGTATGTATATACTGGTATATACTATGGATACGGTTGAAACAAATTGAAGAAGACTTTAGATGTAAGCGCCGCCTAGCTAGACACCGGTGTACTAACGGAACTAGCGCGAAGTTTGAAAGCTTGAGTTTACAAGGGACGCGTATAGCAGAATAATACGAACTGTTTGTATGAAGGTTAAAATTAAAAGAAACTGATTGCAAAAAATGATATTCATGAAAATAGTGAAATAAACATATAAATATAATATAAAAAAAACAGAAGTAATGATTATTGGAGTTCGCAGAAAGTATGAATAGTAATTTTAAAAATGTTTCTAAACATTATTGTCATTTACTTCATTGTTATAGATAAAGAAAGTGGAGGTATGTATTTTTTACGTTTTAAGAGAAGCAGTAAATGAAATTAGATCCATAATAATACTGAAATAAAATTAATTACTTTACAAACAAGTAATATGTGATATAGAGATTTCTTTTATGTACAATTATATGTTATAGTAATACCACCGACGTAATACTATAAAGTATAAAGTATAGCGCAACTGCATTGCGAACAACGTCACCTGAAGAGTGGCATAGTGTTGAGCACCACTGGGGTGAAGAGGAGTACGGGGGGATGTAGTACGCCGGTGTCTAACTAGGCAGCGCTGGCATGTAAAGCCACTTCAATTTGACCTGATATATAGTGATATATAGTGTAGACCGTGACGTGCTTACTATGTTGATTCATCCATAATCCATACATATACAAGTAATGTTATTTTACATTGTTGTGTGTACTGGTACATACACAGACATATACTACATATAAAACATGAACAGAGAAAGGGTTCAGCTTAATCATCTGTTGAAGTGTCATTCTTAAAATTACATTAGATAGTTTACAAAATATAGTTTATTTTAAAATATATATCTCTTTTATCGAATCAGTTATGTGAAGTAACGGTACATTAATTTATAAAATAGATTTGTTTCCATATGTGATTTCTAATTCAGAATTCCAAGTAAGTCAAAAATTTTATAAACACGAAATACTATCATTGTGCATACGCGGAAACATTTGATTTATTTGTGGCCGAATTTGATGTATATCTGCATACGTAATATGGTACCATAAGGTTTTAACTCATTTCTGTTTACATATGTATATTTTACAGATAATGGCTAAATCTAATAATGTTAAAGAGTGTACTATTGCTACAGAAGAAAGTATTCTTGTACGTACCTATTTATATGTTAAATTTATAATTGTAAATGTTATATTAGACTGCGTATTTTTATGCGAAATAATTATTGTCTGCATCGATCGCAAGAAAGAGAAACCAAATTTCATGTTATTTCCTCCTTTACTGATTTTAATAGAGGAGAAATCATATATTGACATCTTTAATTTTCAAAATTTTTCAACAATTTTGAATTTCATCTACTCAATTTTGCTATAAGCATAAAGATCTGCAGTCTATATATATTATACATATATTATACTTCTACTGTATTTTATTTTCTTACTGAAACAGATTTTCTTTGATTGCATTTATAATATACTTTGTAAAGCTTTGCTTTTCACATTTTGTGTTAACACATTTATTATTTTACATTTTTACTGGTAATTCGAGTATTACATGCAGTGTGGTGACGGTATGAAAGAATACCTTGAGCCTAGATTCGAGTGTCCTATTTGTTTAACTTGGCTACGCGATCCAGTTTTAACATCTTGTGGTCATAAATTCTGTTCGCAATGTATATACACTTGGCTTCAGTAAGTTATATCATATCTGTAACGTTAACAAGTATATAGTAAGCCGTTGTACATATAATCCATGTTTATAAAATACCTTTTATTTATAGAAAGAAAGGTGCTTGTTGTCCAGTTGATAGTCAGCCATTAAAGTCTGAAAGCGATCTGTTCAGAGATTTATATACAAGCAGAGAGATATCGCAACAACGTACACCTTGTCTTTATCAACAGTTTGGTTGTGAAATTAAGTTATCTCCAGTGGATATGGAAGCTCACATTGATCAATGTATTTACAAAAGAAGTCTTCCAGATTCACAAAACATTTATTGCCATTTTAAAAATGTTGGCTGTACAGACATTTTTCACACAGAAGACGATTTACATACACATTTAGAAACAAATACTAGTCTTCATTTAATTGTTAGTCTTTGTTTCTTATATGATTAGACAGCGGATCTTTGTGTAGATATAATATTTGGAAACATGTAAAATATTTATTCTAATTTAAACTACAATAGGTGACAATAGTTTTTTCTAAATTATATATACTAAATTATTAATACTAAAATTGTGCCTCTTACCGGTTAAATCTTATCGTTTGCAAGCTAACTAATGAGGTTGCGTTTTTCATTTTCACAAAGCCTCTCTGTTTAGTAAATGTGCAATATATCTACCGGATTGTTGATTGTTGACATTATGTGGGTTGTTACTCGAATTAGTTGTCATACGTTTATTATGATGTTCAACAGTTTTTTATGCACCCTGGTATATCTAAATGTTGTTCTATTTGCGATTTTCTGTTGCAATGAATTTGCTAATCATATACTTTGCAGAAGACGTCTTCTCCCTTTGCAATAATGCAATTGTCTCCTAGTACAGCAATCCAGCTGGACACCATTACACATTTAGAACTTTTCGACTTAGGCATCTTCTTAATATCTTTATTCTTAATTGCGACTATTTCACTGTTAACACCACTGTTTGACTCGTGTAATTGATTGTGAGTTATTGGCATTTCTCATGGTAAGATTTTTGGTACAAGTTTTGCACTCCAAATTCACACTTTTGTAAATCAACTTCAACCTTTTATAACTGGGCTTTGTACACATTCCCCATAAATGCGTCGTTACAATTTCAACAATCATGTAAATTTAGGAAACTATATAGACATTTTAATTGGATCCATGGATCTGGTGTTGAAAGTGTGATTTTTAACCCTTTGCACTTGGAGCTATTTTAACTGGAAAATTAAACATTTCTTCCTAGCTAGAATATTTCCATTCCCTATGATTTTTCAAATTGTATGGATACGAAATTGATATAATTTTTCTAGGTGTAAAGTTGATTTGCATAAGGTTGAATTTGACTTGCAAAATGGTGAATTTGGAGTATAAAACCTATATACGACGCGACAATCTACTAAAAAGACAAATACAATATCAAACTAAAACAAAATAATCGGTGTCCCAACAATCTGGTCGATCTACATACTATTAGGTTTATCTATCTCACTTGTTCTCGTTTCATACACTATTAGCCAAATATGTACATATGCAAAATCTATGCGTTTATGCAAGACATATGTACTTATGAAAAACATGTGCAATATGCAAAATAAAAAAAATATTTTTGGAATCACCTAGTCATAACATAAATTTCTGTCCAGATCCCATCAGTCTACCGATCTTCTAAAAAAATATGCATTTGCACAACATCCGCTGTCTATGTATATATGATTATTTCCAATTTGAGTTAAAAAAACTGATCGCCTATTTATTTTGTAGATGATTTTAAAAACACTACCACAGTCATCTCTAGTGCAAAGTCATACAAATGTACTAACTGCTGAATCAAAATTGTGGGATCCACCTCCCAAAAGTGAACCGTCTTTGGTTAATAGCGAACCACCAATGGAGTGGCAGCAGTTAGTAAAGTAAAGCTAATATGTATTTCTGAAACAAAATGTTTTTATAAATAATTCTATCGAGTATTCTTCTTTTTAGGAATTTATACGAAAGAATAGTAACGTTGGAGCAACAAAATAGAGAACTTTCTATTACTGTGTCTAATCAAAAAACTCAACTTACAACTCTGCAAACATCTTTGAGATTTAACCAGGAAGAAATGTTTTTGCGTAGTTGTAATGGTGTATATATTTGGAGATTACATTCCTTCCGGGAAAAACTTGAAAGTATGATGAATGATCCCTTGAAAATGTTTTACTACAGTCCTGGTTTTTATACCAGTCCCAATGGATATAAAATCTGTGCTAGAATTAATATATCTTCAAAAGATTCAGAATTTCTCTCGTTACTTTTACACATAATGAAGTCAGATAATGATGATGGTCTGGATTGGCCATTCAATGGTATAATGCACTTTATTTTAGTGCATCCAAACGATTATGAAAAAGATATACGAGAAATAACTTCGTCGAGACCAGATCTAGAAGCATTTAGAAAGCCAGTCTGCGAATTGAACAAACGAAGTTTCGGTTACACGGAATATGTGCGAATACGAGATTTAACAGATTTTTTGCAAGATGGTTGCTTAATTTTTAGAATAGAAGTCCGTGTCCAAGATAGGTTTACAATGCCAATATAATGCAGAATTTTCAGTCGCATTAGTCAATTCTTCATTTTAGAGCAACATATTAATTTTATTCCTCTATACTATACTCATGTCTACTTACTGTTATTATCTTCTCTTTTACATTGGCATTTAACCCTTTGCACTCCTTTGTCGAGTATAACTCGACATCAGAGACAGAGAAATGTAAATAAAATGGGTTTTTATATGTATTTGTGGGTAATATTTAATATAATTAGTGAACAAAATTGTTTAAAATAAGTAGCAGTCAAGGAACTGTCCTTTGAAGTAAAATGAAACACTTAAAATAGTAGAAAGGTGTTGACAAAAAAATTGAAAAATAATTCGAAGTGCAAAGGGTTAACTTAACTAAAAAGTTATTAACTAGTTAAAAATAGAGATAATTTTTACATTTCATTAATTACGTCCACTAGCCCAGTGGTTCTAACCCGTGTTTAGTGTTAGGTTTTATTACCTCGAGCTTTTTGTAGTATGGAAGGTGGAAGTATAAGTATCCAAAATTTAAAATATTATGCTTTTTATTGCACAGGGAAGAATACTTTACCGTAAGTTATATTTTGTTGTAACATATTTAACATTCAATATAAAAACTTAAAAGTATTATTTTTTAGGCTTTTAGTTTTCTCTTTTTTTAATCTAACTGTTTTTGCTCCTCTTCTATGTACAGTTCCAATTGTTACTTAATTGGTGTCACATCTACGTAATCTAAAATAATGTAAAAATGATTACTAATCTATACATACACATCATTGTAAATATAGAGCCCAACACTGTTGGAATATTATAACAATTTTCACCATATAGCTAGAAATGCATAAGTTTAAAAAACTATAAAAATTTTAAGTATTGCGACAATTTTAAACAAAGTTGTCTATTTAAGTGTAACAAAAACCGTCCGTTTATTGTGATAAGAACTATACAATTATTACCACTTAATTTTGTAATGTGAACATATTCATAAAATAAATAAACTTACAAGTCATAAATATGTATATTGTTTTTGAAACATTACTTTGTCAAATTACTTTATATAAGTAGACTGCGGAATTTTATGAAAAGACTATTATTTGATCTTGGCTATCCTAAAGTACAGATTGCAGCAATTTATATTGGTACTTCCTAACATTAATTTTGATATACATATTACTTTGATATACTACACTAACTTTGATACACTCAACTCTTTTTTTACATGATCAATAACACAGCCCAAAAAGAGATACGTATGTGTAGTATTCCCTCCGTAACTGTCGAAAAGATATCCACCGTAATTGTCAAAATTTTATCCCCACCACTGGAGGCGGGGATCATCCTTGGAATTTTTAAAGTGGTAAATACGCATGATGACCGAGCCAACGAGGGGTGGAGTATCAATGAGACTCACATTAATGCAAGCGAAGAAGACTACAACTTTTCTAATTTTTGATTTATTTTTTTTATGGAACTCTCGTTTCGCTTTTCTAATTAAAATGACACCAAACACGATATAATTTCAACTGTATTTAGTGATTTAATTGACGGTATGTAGTAACTTTAGGATATAGAAGAGTATAGCGAGTGAAAAAGAAAAAGAAACAGCGACTGCGGCGGTCGACAAAAATTCAAAACTTAATTATTGTATTGTTTAAAATACCAATTCGATGCTAAGTTTTTTATTTTCAATTTTCTTCTTATACAACCTTTCTCAAGATATTTGTCACATTTTTCTGATTAAAATGAGTAATTTAAAAACCTCCAACGGGCTGTAGCTCTGTTAATTTGCAAAATTCTAGTCTAATTCTGTGAGAACATTTTCGAGATGATGTAAACATATGCTATACCCAGATAGCCAAGCGATCCTCGCGCACAGATCGAGCCCGGTGTGTCGGGGTCAGGTAGACGGGCCGAACGTCGCTTGAATGGGCAAAAGGCACACGATGGCTATAATCTGAGGAGGGCATTTATGACCGTGAGGGCTCGTAACGTTCCCTCGGCGCAAACCCGGCACAAGCTTCCCCTCGGCCCGTCGGTCCTGATTTCTGCCAAATTTTAAGTAGGTCCGAGTGGCGAATGTCGTAAAATTTGGCAGAAATCAGGACCGACGGGCCGAGAGCAGCTTGTGCCGAGGGAACGTTACGAGCCCACACGGTCATAACTGCCCTGGCCAGAATCGAGCATTTTGGCTATCTGGGTAGTATTCGTACGCCCTTTAAAACAGAATAATTTTTTTATAATTATACCAAACGACCTGATGTTTTGTAAGCAATTAGAAGCATTGGTTTACTAAATGATGTGCAAAAAAGATTTTCCAAAAATTACAATTTACAGTGTAAATGTGATGTAAATATAAATGCTTCTAATTGCTTAGAAAACATCAGGTCGTTTGATACAATTATAAAAAAGTTATTCTGTTTTAAAGGGCGTACGAATACTTATGTGATTGACTGTATATGTTGTTTCCTGCAGCAAATGTATTGGTAAAATTTCATTAAAAATAAGTAGAAAGTAAAGAAGTTTCATTATTGCACTAGTATTGTCTCACCGATGCGCTATTTTTTGTTGCGCCTTCGGCCTCGCGGTCATGCTGCCTTTTTCTACTGTCGGCGCGGTCAACGCGGTCGACATGGCCACAAAAAAATAATATCCCTTTATAATTTCTGGTACTGTCACAGTTACAAAGTCGCAGCGCAGAACCGAGAATCAGCTCTTAGAGAAATCGCGGAATTACTATATAATAAGCATTAGTATATTAATTACATAAATATAAATAATTCGATTATACAGAGTGAGTCTTGTAACGTGACGATCTCAAATCAAACAAAAGTTGCATAGTTTCCCGGGAGACATACAGTGCTCTAATCTGTTTTTTATCATTTTACTTCTTTATCGAGATATGAGGATCACCTTCAGCTTTTCAAATTAAATGTTTAATATTTTTTGTCAAATTCGAATACATTATGAAATTCTGTGTAAAAAAGTATTATACAAAGTGAGATTCAAAATGTATAATTACTGAGATATTTTTAAAACAAGTTTTATTTCAAGCAATGTTTAAAGTGCTGTCCTATTACAGTCACTGCATTGCATAATCAAATTATCAGTAAGCGAAGAACATCTTCAGTGTTCTGTAGTTATCCCAGCATATGCACTCATAATATGTTATCGCATATCTTTGACTGTCGTTGGTGGCTCGCAATAAACTTCACTTTTCAGGTGAACAACCAATGTTACTGCCACATCTGATCCAACAATTAGGACACATTGTACCCAGATAGCCAAGCGATCCTCGCGCACAGATCGAGCCCGGCGTGTCGGGGTCAGGTAGACGGGCCGAACGTCGCTTGAATGGGCAAAAGGCACACGATGGCTATAATCTGAGGAGGGCACTTATGACCGTGAGGGCTCGTAACGTTCCCTCGGCACAAACTTCCCCTCGGCCCGTCGGTCCAGGTGCTCGGCCCTGGACGGGCCGAGGGGCAGCTTGTGCCGAGGGAACGTTACGAGCCCACACGATCATAACTGCCATGGCCAGAATCGAGCATTTTGGCTATCTGGGGTACTTAATACTCACATCTCGATAAAAAAGCAAACTAATAAAAAACAGATTAGAGCACTGTATGGCCCCAAGGGAACCATGCAACTTTTGTTCGAAACATTTTCTCGTACAACAAATAACTTACGAGTTATTTGAGATCGTCACATTACAAGACTCACCCTGTATATTCTATTGTTACAGTAACCTGGTTTATGCGGAAGTGGAACACATAGATTTGAAAAAACCTTTCGAAGCGTAAATAGGGTTCATACATTTATATTTGGAACATAGTTCAATACAAAATGCAAATAAATTTGATACGTATTGTATTTCTTTTTGCTGCATCTTCCACTGGTATTATTGGCTTATTAGTTAATTATGTGGAACCTTATTTGCCTGTTTTAATAACACGTACATATCGTTATGGCAAATTTTCTGATACTACTTATCAGCCGCTTGTAATGAAAACAGAAGTACCTAAAAGGTGAGTCAGAAGAGGGTAGTAATATTAATTTAATAATATTAATAATAATACATATAATATTCTAGATGGTTTAAACATTTTTATATTTTTGCTGCACCTGCTTCAAGTTATGTATTATATTTGGTATTTTATAAATATTTATGGAACAATGATATACCTAAAATTGTCATGTGGATATTAAATATAAGTTTAGGAACAAATAGAAAAGCATTAGGTAAGTGCAATGTGTAAAAAATTAATATTTTTACATTTATGTTTCAGTTTTCATTGTATATTTATACTTTTTAGTATCTCCAGAAAATACATTTGTGGCTGTATTGCTTTTGACCATTCATTGTTGGAAAAGATTTTATGAATCAAATTGTATAAGTATTTTTAGTGGTAAAATGATGAATATATCTCATTATTTCATAGGATTCTATCATTATTTCGGAACTTTAATCTCTCTTATAGGCGAGTCTAAAGGATTTGTTGAAGGTAATGTCGTTCTATAATTATTGAATTTAATTGTTGAAATAATTTTTACATTTCATCAAAAATAATTTTTACATTTATGTATTTTTAAATGCTTCGCTACAGGTTCAGAAAGCTATTTTTCCTGGAAAAACATTACTTATATTCATCTGATATGTGCATTTATTATTACATTATCATCATACGCTCAACTTAGAGCAAATTATATTCTTAGTGGTTTACGAAAAGAGAAAACTGGTGAAATCAATTCTAAAGTTTATAAGATACCACATGGCGGCCTTTTTGAGTATGTGTCGGGTGCTTTACAAATTACAGAGATAATTATCTATATATCCCTTTCTGTTATATTGTGGCAAAGTTCTACATATCATTATGTTACAATATGGGTGATAATAAACCAGGTATACAAATTTTATATCGTATTTTTAATGCATAAAATGTGTATACTACTAAATACTTGCATTTCTATTTTTAGATATCAACCGCAATGTTAACGCATAAGTGGTATATACAAACATTTCAGAATTATCCAAAATCCAGAAAAATTTTAGTACCTTACATATTTTAAATATTCTACATTGTAATTATTTAAATTTTATTAAATGAATATATATATCATATTATTAACATGAAATGTTAGTCAATAATATATTGTGAATTTTTGGGACTTGCTTACAATTAGTGGGGTGTGAGGCTGATGCCTCGTACAGACTTGAACATTTCGACGAACAGCGCGACGAACAGCGTGGCGAACCGCGCATTTCGGCGAACATTTTGGCGCGCAGAACGCCGCGCCGAACGGCGATCGTAACGGATTTGTGCTATTTCCAGATTTTCTTGCGAACAACTATGGGAGCTGCAGCGGCGTATACTACACAAAGAAATACAGAAGATGTTGGCAGTTTATTGAGTGAATTAAAGTTTCAAAGTGAAATGTTCAGGACATCAGATTCGAGATTAAATGATTTGAATTTTGAATCAGCTGCATCCAGCTCCATCAGAGAACGATGGCGCGCATTTCGGTGCGCACGAACGCGAACGGGTAGCACTTACAAATCTGTTTATCTGCAGGATAGATAGCATATCCTAAATACTCATAATATAAAGAATAAATGTCAAGAAATAGACAGAAATTTATAAACAAAGACATCGGTGATTTAAATTATCTGAAAAAATTATATCTCTACTTCATAATTTGTCTCAAATTATTAAAGAGGCCCTTGCTATGAAAACATTGCATTTGTTTAAAACAATTGTAATGACCCAGCTAAACGACACGTAGTTTATCAAGCGAGCGTTCCTACGCGACGCTTTCACACTGTTGTTGAAACAATCGTTAAGCATTTGTTTTTGTTATTTCACTGTTCACATTTCACGTTTCACCGTTGTGTACATACATAAATCATGGAGTGATGCGACGAGAAATGTTTGGAATTGATTAGTTACCAGAAGAAGGAAATTCTCTGGCAAGCTAGGCACCTGCAACATTTTAATAAGCAAAAAAAACAAGATGTGTGGAAGGACATCATTCAATGTGGATTGCGATGAGTGTAAAAAAAACGTTATCCTTATTGTTATCCTTCAGAAGGGAAAATACAAGGATTAAGAAAAGTCGAGGAATAGGGCCAGGTAGGTTTTTAAGCAAAAAGAATGCTCATTATTCAGAGTTATCCAATTCATTTTATTCTTACTTAACTAAATAGTTTGTGTTATAGGAAGAGATGACATATACCAGAGTACCTGGTTTGCATTTAAAGCAATGCTATTCATGCAGGGCAAAGATGAACCCAGGCCAAGATTAAATACATTAAGTTTTAACACGTTCCGTGCCACGTGTACCACCTGTGGTACACGCTGACGTATTTATTTAATTCGATAAAGATATATATTTTATAACAAGTTTAAGACTATAGAATATTTTTCAAAAGAAAAATCAATAAGATGGTGGCAAACAAATTTATATGTGAAAGAAGTAGAGAAAATGCTGGAAGTTTAGTGAGTCAATTAATGTTTCAAAGTGTGAGCGGACACTACAAAAATTTCACAAGAATGACACCTTCCAATTTTGGAATGTTAATAAAATAAAATACAATTTCATGCATATTCATTTTGCCATACAACTCGACCTTCTTCGGTTATAAAAAATTCTGCTAATTCCAATCGAACTTCCTGAGCTGCGTGAGTTGATCTACGTGGAGTGTTTCCGAGAGGAAGTAATGAAGTTGCATTTTCGTCAACAATTGTCCTCCAGTTCCCTTCTATTAAATTTCCTTGTTCCGTCTCTCGATCAAAGGTTCCTGGTGGTGTGTAAAATCGTCGAGATCTTCTATCTCTTTGACATGATACGAGGCTTCCCATCCCGTTCCCGGCATCGGGATTTGGGAATTCCCGGGTTCCCGCACACCTCTAGTATTTACATATCAAAAGACGTGTGCGATTTTCACAACTTAGAATGCTCAGCCAAACCGAAAAGGGCTCGATGTGTGACCAACCTTGTTGTTGTTTATGGAACGCGCTCTCGAAACTTAACCCTTCCGTTTTTATTCAGAATATGTATCGTAGAATCATATAAAGACGAAAATTCATCATGTTGCAACATCTCCAAAAATTCAAGTTATTTAAACTCGAATCTGATGTCTTCAATGCTTCGTACAGACCTGAACATTTCACTTTGAAACTTTGATTCACTCAATAAACTGCCAACATTTTCTGTATTTCTTGTACTGTACGCCGCTGCACCTCCCATAGTTGTTCGCAAGAAAATCTGGAAATAGCACAAATCCGTTCCGATCGCCGTTCGGCGCGGCGTTATGCGCGCTGAAATGTTCGCCGCGCTGTTCGTCGAAATGTCCAGGTCTGTACAAGGCATAAGCATTGTGTGAGAGCGGAGTGTAGTAAAAAGCGAAGCTAATATTGTGAATTTAATATATATATATTATATATAATATATTATGAAGTCATTAAACGTCGATATAAAATGGTAACAGTAATTAGAGTAAATTGTTTATATCTTGTATTTCAGGAATGTACACGCATTTTAACATCCTAAATGGTATTAAAGAATAGTGACTTTAAATATTAATTTATTTTACAGTACGTACAAACAAATTTAAATCGTGATTATGGTACAACACTTTTAACAATGACGAGAGCTCCAGTATTATGCTCGAATCCTTTTCTCTTTTTTTGCAACTTAGTATTTAATATTGATGGGCAAGTTGAAAGTTTCTTTTGCAATATACAAATGATGGCTTCCTACACTTACTCCTCTTATTTGAATAGCAAACTGCAACATAATTATTCATCGCTGAGTTTCGTCGTAATATTGATTGTTCGGAAGATAAGAAAAATAGAGTATATTGATATATTCATTTTATGAGTATATTAATACACTCTAATTTGGTAATAATGGTTGATTGTTATTCGAAAATTAAAAATTACTGTACCTGTAAGGATATCCCTGTGCTTTATTCCTAAATATGGATAACAGCAGGCTGAAAAAGATGGCGACTAATACCTCGCCTATAACAACGAATATTCGCCGCTTTTTTACATCACCTCTACGAGATGCAGCTTCAGTTATTAAAATCATACCTAATACCACAGCACCGTCTAATTACGTTTTATTAAGGAAAATAATACTACAGTCAAACCTCAATAACTTGAACCTCTTTAACTCGAAAACCTCTATAAGACGAAAATTTTGTTCATTCCCTTCCACTACACTTTAAAAACCTCTATAAATCGAAATAAAACTTCCTTTAACTCGAATTATTTTCCACAAGTGTGAAAACTAAACAAGCGAAAACAGCAGTAAATGTTTTACAAAGTTTTGTAGAAAGGTGCAATAATATTGAAGAAAATGTATTCTCTGATTTGATTACCGTTGAAAATACCATTGATCAACAATCTGTCAATTCATTAATGCAGAGTAAAATCACAGATTTCTTTAATATGTAATAGTGATATGTAAAAGCCCAGTAGATTATGTTTACTATATGTATGCATATAATAAATAACTCATCTCCAAAAATTGAACTTTTCTTTCTTTAAACTATTACAGTCAGCAAATTATTGACTCTTGTACAAACCCCCTGTATGTCGAATTTTCATGGAGTGAACCTCTCTTACTCGAAGACTTCGATAATTTGAAACCTCTATAACTCGAAAATTTTAATTCTTCCCTCGAGATTCGAGTTATCGAGTTTCAACTGTATATTCTTTCTGAATTTTCATGGATAAAAGGATACTTAAAACCATCACTATGTATGTCTCCAATATAAATTGACCTTGAGACGAAGCATGAATATAAGCTACATTTCCACTAGATGATTTATGTATAAATGGAGGCGCCCTAATGTGATTCCACATTTGTCCAGATATCATTGTAAGAGTGAAGAACTGTAGACAGTATTATTTTAAACTAAACCATTATACGAAGTATGAAATTTATAAAATCCAGTATTACCAATGCGCCAAGCCCCCATATGGTTTTATTGTAAATGAAGTCCAAATTATTACGTCTCACATAGAAGAATCCTCCAATAAGTACCAGTAACATTATTATTGCTACTGTACCAGAATAGTTTGGAGGTCTAAATACTCTAATCTGTAATATGTTAGAGAATGTTATAAATCATTCTACTTTGTACTTATTACGTATGTGCGTAATCGGGTGGCTCTTATTTACTGTCGTCAAAAATTTTTGTCAGAATTTCTTTTACGGCAGCCCCCAGAATTGTTCCAAATAACTAAAAAAAATTTTTGGATTTTGGTCCAACGTTTTTCACAATTTTTTCGAAAAGCGTTTGTTTTATGAAAAAATTTTAACATATTTTTCAACGCGGTAAATAGTTTAGAAGATATTCGAGAAAAACGATCTTATGAGCATTAAATTAATTATTTGTATGTTTAATTCATTTGGGGGCACGTTTTCCCGTTATCTGTGGTCACTCTAACTTTGTACAGATTTTTCTTTAATTGATTGGAACAATCTTGGGGAGGTACCGTAACAGAAATTCAAAAGTCGAAAATAAGAACTACCCTAGTGCGTAATCACCTGAATATCAGTGCGTTCAGATATCCATTTTGCAATTGCCTCTGCTCCGAATCCTATTCTTTGGATGTCCAAAGTATCTGCAGGCTTTGGCTTACCTTTTGGTGGAAAGTGCATGTATACCGGCGCAGTATCTAATCTCATCTACATAAAATAATTTATGTTAAATTAAAATATATTGTTGTTCTTATTGATAATTGCATAACGCTTTAAATACCATTTGAAAGACGTCCGATCCTTCATCAAAGTCTACAGAAGCGAAGAATAACTTTTTATAGTGGGACTGTAAGTATCTGAATGAATTTGCCACTATCACAAATTCATCTTTTGCATGCCTAAAAAACATATCTAATGTTATATATATAATGTTATATATTATATATATATGGATGTCTTATGTTACTTGCAATGTGAAAATAGACAGACTTTATGCAAAATAAAAATGATCTTCCTGGATCACAACAAACTGGAGTGAAATAGAAATTTATTTTGTGTCTTAATATGTTTAATAGACTAAATTTACCTGCATATTTGACATTGTCTTTGCGGCGCCATAGCAGTAAACATGACTATAACAGAATAGTTTCTCGGTGTAGTACGCACATATTCTTTAAATTTTGCGCTATTAAATTTGATTACAGGCCTTGCGAGAGCAAGCTCCGTTAATTGTTGTACACGATCTGACAAGGAAGAACCTTGAGTCTAAAACGAATAAATGATGCTTAAATAAAAAAGTACAAGTAATACTAATAACTAGACTGCGGATCTTCATGCAAAATAAACATTTTCCAAGTCAATTGCAAGAAATAGGAGCTGCATAAACATTTATTCCTTCTCTTAATAATTTTATTAAGTCACAGACTATATAATCGTGTTTTTCACATCGTCAGATATTTTCGTTATTTTGTGTTTCATCTACTCATTTTTGTCATAAATGCATATAAAATCCGTAGTCTACTAATAATTTTAGGTTAAGTAAATGGAAACGGTATTACGTTATAAAGTTGCAAATGACGTGAAATATTATTTATAATTACTGGTAAAAACTAGTTATTAGAGTTTATTAAACAATTTTAAGTAAAATATATATAATTAATGCAATAATTAACTTAAACATATACATATGACAGTTATTGAAAATTGTAAAGTTCTCACGTTTTTGGTCCTATATTGGCAGCAAACGTAATTTAAGCTCAAAATTAATCCTAAGAATATAATGTAACTTTTATAATCCATTTTGAACAATTACTGCAAAATAAATTTTTACAGTACTCTTCAGCCGGGAACACGTTACAGCTGTTGTTGTGAACAGCTCATTGGTATATTCGATACAACGTGGCATTTGACGTTACATTTTGACAATTTTGTAAAAATTCATTTCCCAATGAAATTTTTCACATAAATTAGTTATTTTTCGCTATTAAATGTTATCGAGTCAAATACAATCTTTAATATTTATAATAAGTTTTTAATATTACTTCCAGTACTCTAGATATTTGATGCATAAGTTTTGCTCTTTATGTTTTATGTATACGGGTAAACCAATCTTTGCAAATCAATTGAAAATTTCAAACAACGCGTACATAATAGAATACAAAATTTAGCATGAACAATTGAAAATCAAGATTACTGCATCTACCAGATGACGGATGTGGGCAAAATGCTATTATGTATATAGTCTGTTGAGAAGTCGCAGTATGTATATACCACAAGTGTACCTAAAAGAGAGGAAAGGAGAATCTTCGCCGTATCTCATTCTGTATAAATATTTATGAAAACTGTAACTGTAATATATATTTTATTTTATCGTCGTTCATTTTTACTTTATTCTTATAATTACAATATTATTTATTATATTATAATTTAAACCGATATATATAATTAACCGATACAATTCTATTTTAACCTTTTATTCATCCATTCGCTCATTCGCTCAGTCATCACTCTTCTTCCCATTGTTCAAAGTAAAAAAATAAGACTTTTGAGGGCGATTGCTGCCTAGATTGATCTTTTATTTGGCGTTTTTGACTACTGAAAAACCCCGTGTTTGTAGTATCACGAAATGAGAACGCAAATCCCGCAACCTTGCAATCTTGTAAATGGGCCGAATACCGGCCCGGCCCAGTGCTTCGATCGGTCGCACCTTTTTCTCGCGCATGCGCGAGAAAACAGTAACGTATCTATTATTGGGTTGCGGAGCGGCCAGAGCACTGAATTGGCGGGAGTGTGCAGTGTACCGGTGTTATTGGCGGGACGAGTGGAAGTATTTCCTTGTTTTATTATGTATTCTTTTGCGTAGTTATTGTAGTGCTCTTTCCCTATCCCATCCTGAAAATAAAGAATAAGTTTGAATTATAAAAGTCTGCGGGGTGCTCAAGCTACCCGATTTCATCGATATAGTTACGTTACTGAGGCTGAAATTGTCGCGCATGCGCGAGAAAAGGTGCGACCGATCGAAGCACTGGCCCGGCCAGCAGGCCCCGGGCTCGAGTCCCTGCAGGTGATATTGGTGATATCCGCGTCAATACGCGCACGAGAACCAGTGCTTCGATTGAGCCCAACTTTTCTCGCGCATGCGCGGCGATTTCAGCCTCAGTAACGTGAGCCTCTCGATAAAATGAGGTTCCTTCAGCACCCCGCAGAACTTTAAAAAATTTATATGATTTGATTCTAAAAAATGAATGTATACCAGGTGTATTTGTGTATATTTTGTAACTCGTAGGACACGTCCTGGAGTCTTTTTGTGCGGTAAGATTATTTCGGTACATTCCCGCCAATATAACTGCCTCAGGGCTTTGGCCGCTCTGCTACCCAATAGTAGATACGTTACTGTTTACTCGCGCATGCGCGAGAAAAGTTGGGCTCAATCGAAGCTGATCGAAGCACTGACGAGAACCCGGCCAAAATCGAGCCGACGTGCTATCTGGGTACATATCTACATAACTCTTATTGCACCTCTTTATCCTTTGGTTTTCCTATTCCCCTGTCCCTTAATTGCAATAGCCCTCCCTCCTTTTTCTTTTCTCTTTCCGTATCCAGTTTCCAAACCTCCAGTAACCTGTAGGTCACGGGCCTCGGGAGGTTTGGGCCGGTGGTGGGCTCGGGCAGGCTGTGCTATCTGGGTACAGGGTGTCCCAAAATGTCGCTTGAAATGATCTCAGGAACCACCCCCTTTCGGGAAGTTCACGAATTTTGGGACTCCTGGACACTCTGTATACTTGACTCCAAATAGGAGTGTACTTGTATATCCTTCCTTCTGCTTACTATCTCCTCTATCCGTATACCTCTTTCAACTTTCCGACAGTCCCTTACCAAATGCTCTAAAGTACCAAATACGTCCCCACATAGGTCATAGTTCCTTTATATGTATATCTTTACCAATCTTTTCCACCTTTTGCGCATCTCGCCCTTGCTATATATCAACCGCTGACTTGCCCTTTTCTCTCCCCCCGTCTCACTCTCTCTCTCTCTCTCTCTCTCTCTCTCTCTCTCTCTCTCTCTCTCTCTCTCTCTCTCTCTCTCTCTCTCTCTCTCTCTCTGTTCCCTCTTTTTTCAGGTATTCCGGCAATCCTGTCACCCTGATATGTTTGTATGTACCTGGGGTTATACCGCGATTTCGCTATCCTGTATGTTATTCCTGCTGCTGTACTTCTACATCTCTTGCTTTTAGTCTTCCTCCCACGTCCTTATTTCCTCTCTCTCCGTTATATATAAACAATCTGCAACAATCTGCAAATTCTGGATGCATCTACAATGGAAAGATTATGCGAATAAAGTTCAATAGAGACAGTTGTGGCTAGGACGTAGGAGGGGCGGAGAGGGCAGGTCTGACCACGCATACGAAAATCCACGCATCAAAATTGAAGACCCTGTTTTCTTTTTGATCTCCAGTAATTTTCACAACGTGTTTACAAAAACAATAAACAGACGCCGCGCCGAAGCAGACTTACATTGCAACGACAATTCAGTACTAGCAATAGTTTTTTGCGAATATCTCGCAAACTAAAAGAAACCCCTCTCATATGTGAAAAGGAAAATGTTGTTCAAAATCTCGAAATGTATAACATCTTTTTCATCAAAATCGGAGAGTACCTCTTTCTAAATAATTACCGTTAAATGTTTTGAACACAAGTGCAATAAAGCCAGTGAGTATGAACTATTTATATGTGCATGAATAAATGTAATACTAACATCAACCAGAATACAGTGCAGAGACATTTAATCTTTAAATGTCGGTATATAAGAATGAAGGAGGGCAGGGGAGTCACGCGGTAGATTTTATTGCAGGGGTTCGAATGTAGGGATAGCGGGAACGTTACAGGGTACACCTGGTAATTTCACATTCCCATAGAGGCTCGATGCACCGAAAAACAGCTGTGTCCTTCGTGCAATATAACACCCGCCAAAACGAGATTCTTTTTCACGAACTCTGCTGTCCCCATTCTATTAAATGTATAACATCCATGAAAAATTCAATTTTTATACAATTTCTGTAGCCACCGAAACATATTGATCGTAAATTTTCACTTCTACAGAAAACATTCCGCGGGAAAACGATTTCTTTCTTTTCCGTGGTAAATCCAGGGGCGTATTTTTTAAGTGTGCGCTTCCCAACTGAAACTTCCTACTAAAAAATTGAAACTAATTTTTTATCTTCAAAATTGTTCCAATTATATTATACATTTTCAAATTACAGAAATTTATTTTAATTATTTCTGTATCACGCAAATAACACATTTTTATTTGTAATATTTTTCATTTCTCGAATTTTCCCTACATTCTCTTCCCCATTAAGTAGTAAGTAAATAAACAATTTTTTGAATTTTATTCAAATTTTATTTATTTAAATATATAATGATTAATTATGGCTATACCTGACTTTATTGGTTTATAATTATGTTACAAAATCTACATTAATTCAATTCATTTGTATTTTTTAAAAATTTTATTTATCAACCCATTTTTTAAAACCAATTTTGAAAAAGTTCTGCGATTTTTATTTGTCTCCGACTGTATTTAATAATGTAAACAATATTTTGAATAATGATACAGCAATTTTTAGTGGCTACTCTCTCCGAGTCACTCAGGGTTAATTATATTTATATTTAAAATCCTGAAACGTCAAATTGCGGAGGAATGGTGATGGCGGTAGAGAGAAAATTGCTACGCTACTGCCTGCATAGGTGGGATGTTTGTTACTGGATTGGTCCGTTGCGTAATAGGAGCTCGATGATTCGTTGTTGCGTCCACATGGAATTTGAATAACTGTCTTTTCAAATAAGAAAACCGGTAGCCGGTAGGTCGTTGCGCACAAGGAAACGTTTGTGACGGGTGGCCAAAGAAATCTTTATTCACATTTGCGGCTTAGAATTTGACGGGTGAACACGTTTCACATACTTTGCCAACCAAGTTACTTTTTAAATTTCTTCGTTAAGTGATACTTATAATTTATTTTCAACGTTCTATTCGTTTATTACTTGTGTAGTTTTAAATTATAAATACTTTATTATGTCGTTCTCAAAAGCCAAGATCCAGAGGTTCAACGAACGTGAAAGTAAGTACTTCACCATTATACGTATTGCACCCTTCATTACGTTGAATATGTTAAGAATCTACTGTGCGAATATATTTATGATACTAATATTTTGTAAATAATACAGTTATTGTCCGTGTTATTTTTTCATGATTTTGTTATTTTATTGCATTGAACTCTGTCAGATAATCTTTTTTGTTTAGTTTGGTCATATTGGCGGGAATATTACACCGGTCGATCAAAAATTTGCCCATGCCTGCATTAAAGTATTCTATGTTTATTATTATGAGTCTGCAATAATTAGTGTATTTTTTTATGATTATCGAGATTTACTTTAAAGTAAAGAATTGTGGTTTATTTATAACTAAATGTTTATACGCAGCTTATTTCTGCTAAATAATTACTTAATATAGCTTGATATTGCTTTTGATATTGATATAGCTGATAACATTTTTATACACACAAGAATTATGGTTTATTTATTACTAAATGTTTATACGTAGTTTGTTTTTGTTAAATAATTACATGATATAGCTTAATAAAATTTTATAATACTTTTGCTAATACATACTTCATACTTTTTTATACACACTTCAAGTGTATTTTTGGAAATGCATATACATTTTTCTTTTAAAAAATTATATAGTTCTTCATATGGTATTCACAATTTATTAAACGTAGTTGGACTGTTTAAGTCTAATTACAACAAATAAGTAAAGTATGCGCGAACAAAACAGTAAGACAATGTTTAAATATACTTAAATATTACACGAAAGTGCAAGATAGCATGGGAGGAAGTGGATTGGCTAATCGGTTTCATTACGGATTTGTATGCATTTATGTACATATTTATGAAGAAATTAACTGTAAAATATAAAACACAGTGAAAGATTAGATTAATCCCTATTAAGGGATGAATTGACTTTGTATTTAACTCCTGCTGTTCAGAATCGTTGAAAATATTTCTATTTTGCATAAAGATCCGCACTCTATCCCATATGAACGTACCTGCCTTAACGGTACACTGCAAAGTGAATAAAGTTTCTTAAAACGACAGACACATATCTTTGTAGAACTGAATATTAACAAAGACAAAAACTTTGCAGACAATGTTCCTCCGCCAGGAGCGTACAATCCAAAATTCGACATGAAAGTCAAAGGGCTGGTCATCGAGAAAACAGAGAGATTTCATGACAATAAAAGCATAGTCAGTGCGGAATGCAACTTGTCAGGTTCTAGCAAAAGCATCAGCAACATGGTTGTTGGTTTCAGAACGGTAAGAGGAGTAACAAGTCTATCGTGTCTAATATTTACCAGAAATTTGTAATCACTGTACACTGACTAGAAGATATTTTTTCTATAACTTAAATATTTTACTTTATCTTAATTCATAGTTCATGATTCTTAAATCATAGTTAATCTGAATGTAAACGTTCTTAATAATTTCTAGGAATTAGAAAGATTTCGTTCTAAGAATAAACATTCTTAATCTTAATTCTTAATTAATTCTTACATCATTTAATCGCAAAAATTAAGCTACGCAATGCAACTATAAAATAAAAGATATTATTGTATTCATTATAAAAGGACAAATAACAAATAAATGAGGGTGCCATGATCAAAATTATCTGTGCTAATTAAAGGAAAGAAATCAATTAAATTGACTTTTATAATCGATATGCATGCGCATATTATATTTAACATTTGGATGCCATTAATTTTAATCAATCAATAAATTGATTAAAACCAGTATAAACAATTTGTCATGCAATGTAATTTCGGTAAACATTAACAAGTGATTTCAAACTTCTAACTGTGTACATAAACTTTGTAAAAAATAATGGAATTTTGTTGATGTAAAATTTTCGTTTTCACAGCCACAACTTCCACGAAAAAAGATGACAATAAGACCATGTTCAAAGTCAAAACCACGGGCACTTATTATGCCCAACGACAACAAATTAAAATATAAATTAGAACATCAAGTTGCTGATCTTCAAATAGAATGCAAAAATAAAGACAAAACCATACAAGAATATGAGAAATTAATCGAGGAAGTAAAGGAAAACCGGGAGAAATTGGAATCTCAGCTGGAAGAATTACAAAGAAAACAAATGGAAGTGGATGATCAGTACAGAAGAGATATTGAAACAATGGTAGGAAAACAACCACTTCTTCTGAAAAAATCTTCCAAAAATAGAAATTTTTTAATTCAAATGTTATTTGCATACTTCAATTTCTAGGCAAAATTGCAATTGGAAGTGTTGAATAATCAGGATGAGAAGCACCAAGCGGAAGTTATGCGTCTCCGTTGTCAATTTTTAGAGGTTTCGGAAGAAAAAGAACATGAATTTAATGCTAGGAGAACTATAGAAAGCGATCTTAGAAGTCGCATCGAGGATTTAACGAAAAGAATAGCTAAGTTGGAATCTGAATTGGAAAAGAGAAAACAAGATAACAAAGAAAAAGTAATTTAATACTAATATTGGAAATTAAACAGTACACATACATCTATGATTATTTATAATACAAAATTTATTTTTTGGAATATCGTAGAACGATGATTTCAATAATTCTATGTTGATTCACAGATACAAATGCTTGAAAAAGAGATCGAAGAGATGATAGCAAAGTTAGAAAAATTAAATGAGAGTCGGATACAAGAAATCAATTTGTTAGAACAAGAAAAATCGGATCTAAATTCGCACATTGGTAATTTGACTGATCAATTGACCGAATCCAAAGGAAAATTGAAGGAAGCAATTGCTGAGAGTAATGAGAAGGTAATCGCGTCTCAAGTGCATAAAGTAAAAAACATTACTGATTACTCTTTTTTTATGTCGCACAGTGGGGTATTTGGCCTCAAAAGCTAGCCTAAATTAGTTTATCGTTTTAATGAAACCAACCATATTTAGGAATGAGATAATACAATTATTTGATACACACAATTTCACAATATAAGGGCACAGGATAACAAATTTATTATTAAGTAAATATAAATATTATATTTTCACATTATTTATGTTGCATTACATTATACAGTATTTTATACAATATTTTATTTTATTACAACCTTTCTTTTTTAATTGGGGATTTAAATGAGTTAGCCTTATTTTAGGGTAGTGTCTCCTGTTCCTCTGGAATTAAAACATTAAAAGTTCCAAGGTTTTGTTCGAGAATGGCTTACTTTTTTGTATGTGCTTTTGATCAGAAATACTTACTTACGTAAAAGACCTCTGTAAAGAAAAATGTTGATCTTTTTGCAACATATACAAATCATACAAAAATCAAAGATTGAGTAAGAGAGAAACATTATCAAAAAACTTTTCATTTTTAATAAAGCATAATGCCTCATGAGTGAAACATTTTTTAAATCTACTTTTGGTCAGTTTTTTATGTAAATACTGCACTGTGCGTCGGTAAAGATAAATTTTAAGACATTAGAAACAACTGATGCCCAAGTTAAATTTATCGATTATATTGCAAATTACTGCTCGATTGTTCTTTGACTTCATATATTTCACTGTGGTGTTTGTTGCAAGTTCTTGCTCTGAATGGCATCTACGTTCACTTCTTATCACGAAGCTATTAATGTAGGTAAACACAATGATTCGAGAAGCAACATCTGCTGTAGAAGAAGAAATGCGATTAACCGTAGAAAGTTATAAAATATGTTTAACTCAAGTAGAAAAAGAACGAACAGAATTAAATGAAAGACTGCTGCAAAAGGATGATGAAATCTCTAGACTTTCCATAATTCTTGAGGAATTAAAGACCTCCGCCGAAACTCAAGTAAGTAATATTTAGAGAAGGAATTATACTAGTAGTAATTATTATAATATTAACAAAAATGATAACATAAATTTCAGGAGAGCTTTGGCCAAAGTTTGCAAATGGAACTAGATCGAGCAGAGACTGAATTAGCAGAAAAGAAGGATGAATTGAGGGCACTGAAAGATCAAATACGTGCGGAAGCAGCAGAAATGGTGGCTAGAAGAAAAAGGTATGATTTTTTAGGTATATGTAAATACATGTGCGTATAATTAATAAACCATACTATATAATAATTTATTGGATTGAAACGAAAGTTCGTAGCGTTTTTAAATTAATTTTCAAAGATAAAATTAAGATATTTATTCATAGATTTATTCAGTAACAATATTTTCTATTCTGTTCTATTACCTTTTGCCATCTTTGAGGTAAGTTATTATGTTATTGACTAAACTTATGAATAAATGTCTTAATTTTATGTTTAAACTTTCGTTTCGACCCACTACTATACTACTAGTAGTACATAGTACACATCATAAGATACATATACAGGGTGTACCAGATAAAGTGTTACAAGCTGTTTTCTCAGAATCTAATGAAGATATCGAATTCATTTTATTTTTAAATTAAATGGTTAAGCACAGTTAATATTTTAGTATGTATTAAACTTTTTTGGGAGAGAACGGGCAATCAAAAATGCGCAATAAAAAAGAACGTTAAAGTAAATGCTATTGAATTTAATAAGAGGTATCACAATAACAAAAAATAAATAATACTTCCCATTTAAAAAAATATTGGGAGGCCCCTTTCCCCCTCAAAAAAATTTAATTAATTGAAAAGAAAATTAAGTCGATGTCTTTAAAGATAACAGCTTGTAACGCTTTATTTCGTACACCCTGTATAATATTACATACATATTACAAGTAGTAAACTATTATATAGATTTGAAGTCATAATGGCCGAAAACCAAGCATCAGTTGCTGCTCTGACAAAACGATTAGCGCAAAGCAATATCGAGGTAGAAAGATTACAACGCGAATTAAAGCGTGGAGAAGATTGCATAAACGAGCATCGGGATTTATTAAACGTTATGCGCAACAACTCGCAAATAGTACAAACACAGGTGCATGCTTTAATGGAACAGCTAGACACTAGGAAAGGATTGGTCGATCAACTGGAAGTTAAAAGTTTAAACGAGGTAGAATCGGTTAGAGCTATTTTCGAATCGACAATCGAAGATTTGAAACAAATTGTGGCGAAAGAAGTGACGAAATTAAAAAGCGACTGTGACGCGAAAGATGCTCAAAATGCGGAGGTACTTTTATTCCCTTGGTTTTATTAGTATATTCGTTGAATTATTAAAAATTGAAATCTTTTTCAATTTGATATACTAGATGAAGAGTCGGCTACATGAAATGTTGCTTCATTTGGAAGAATTTAACGATGTTCAGGAACTTGAAATTTCACGAGTAGAGTTGCTCAACTATAAACTTAACGAACAGTTAAAGAAAAGTATGATAGCATTGGAAGAAGCTAATAACTTGGTAGAAACCCAATCTATGAAACATAAAACTGACATGGAGGAGGTACATTTAAAAATATATATCTCTGTAATAACTGTTGTAGTAAATTATGGTAGTACCTACGTTTGTTTAATATTTCTAGGCAAATGTAAAGATTCAAGAACTTTCAAAAACCATTAAAACTCTTGAGGAGAAGAATGACTCTGTGCAAGATCAAACTGAAACATTGAGACATGAGAAAATTCGTCGGGAAGCCGCGGAAGAGTATGGTTTCATAATATACAAATTAGTTAACAGATCAATTGAATTCGTTATAATAATAGAGTAATCTATTTTTGTTAATTCAGGGAAGTTCGAAAATTACGCGAGCATAATGCGCTTCTCATGAATGATCATCGAGAGATTAGCGAAAAGTATGTGGAGTTAATTGGCCATCATAATCATAAACAGAGAATCAAGCACGTATCACAACTGAAAGATAAAATCAGTCAACTAGAGCAGGTTTGTTTGATTTCCTTACTTGGAATTACTATCAATGATTGCGTATATGTTATCATAATATTACTATTTCTATTTTAATATCTTTATAGAAAGTTTTCCTTAAAACGTTTGATATTTCATTAACATGGTTTTACGTAGTCATTTATTATTATCATTATTACTTGTTTACTTCAGCCTCCTGGCTATGAGATTGTCTTGACTTATACTTTCCTAACTATTACATTTCTATCTTAATTCATACTACACTCTCATGCATTGCTCGCACAGACACTCGTTCATTTCTTTAACTATCATTACATTGATAATTTAATAAATCTAATGAAATAAAGATTTAATTTATTCTAGGATTTGCGATCTAAGGTGAAGAAGATAGAACAACAACAGAAAACGATTGAAAATTTGACGATAGAAGACAAACGTATGCATGGCAAAGGGAAAGAAAATGTAATCAGTGTTCCAAAGAATATACATACAACACCTGTATCATCTCCTCTTAAACCGTTAACACCCTTAAGAAGTCGAAACGAATAGTTTTAGTTATCATAGGTGGAATGTTTTATCTTATGATTATGATAACTGCATCTTAATAAAAATAATTGTATAAATAACTGTAATACAAATATTTATGCAGCAATTTATGTATACAGTGAATCACAGTAATATTCGGACACTTTTAAAAGGACGATAACTTTTTTAATATTCGACCTAAATTTGTTTGAGAAGTTGGAACAATTTGTTAAAAATGTTTTAAAAAAGTTGCAATTTGTCGGAATTACAAACAAAATACCAGAATTGTTGTATACAACTTTTTTTATGTGGGCCAACCTTTCTATGCCAGCAGTTTTTTCCCGCATCAACCGATTTTGATGAAAATTTCAGAATATGTACAATTGATACAGATCTACAAAATGTATTTTTTAAATTTTCAATATAGGCTAACATAAAAAGTTGTAAATAATAACTTTTAGTATTTTCTCTGTAATTCCAGCCAATTGTAACTTTTTTTAAAGATTTCTTTTTCACGTCATGTAGTAAACTATTTGTTCTAACTCCTAAAAAAATCCCAGCCATTTGGTCCAATATTAAAAAAGTTATCGTCTTCTTACGACTGTCTGAATATTTATGTACTGCATACTGCAACTTACACTAATACTTGAGTACAACAAGCTCACAAATCAGTATATGGCGTACTGAAGTTCATATATAGAATTGTAACACATTAATCCTAACGAATTTAATTCTTTTCACGCATCTAAACACTTTTCGTGAAATTAATTTTTCAGTTTGATAGGATCTGTTAAAAGTCTGTGATGATTATGTTTAGTTATAAAGTTAATCTTTTTGAAGCAATATAATCTACTGAAAAGTATATGCAGTTAATAGATTTAATATTAGAAAAATTATATTTTTAATATGGTATTTAATATGATAAACAAATAAATGTATCTTGTACTGAACCTTCGCTCCCTGAATATGAATAATAAAAGTGAAATATAGTAACTTTGTGCATTTATGTTTTATTTTATGTTCGAAACATAATATTTACAAAAAGCTTTGTAAAGAAGTTTTGTAATTCGATTATATAGTAGTGGTTCACACTGATTCACACCGATATGTTCACCGAGATCCAATCATCGCCGCCCTGCAGTCTGCAGCAGTGATGCCAGAATCATGGGTCGTGGGTTTTTTCCCCTCTGCTCGCTCAGCCGACTCGACCCCCCACTCTGACGCACCGTCGTCACCACGTTGCTTCAACTGCGCACGCGCTACACACGAACGTATCTCTACTCTGCCGACATATTCTGATAGAGGTACGTTCGTGTGTGGCGCGTGCGCAGTAGAAGCAACGTGGCGACGACGGTGCGTCAGAGTGGGGGGTCGAGTCGGCTGAGCGAGCGGAGGGGAAAAAACCCACGACCCATGATTCTGGCATCACTGGTCTGCAGTGGAGTGGGTAGTGTGGGTAGGCACTGGATAAATCCTGTATAGAAGGTCGCAGAAAAATATCGCGACTTTACTGTATAATGAAATGTATAATTTCATGCATCTGACAAAGTAAATAGTAGTTTTTTGACTTGTAACTTACAATTATAAAAAATCCGTAGATCTATGGATTTTGCAAGGGAAAATTTACAGAATTCTACGGAAGTTTTGGATCTTCTATACCGACTGATTAGAGTCTGATACCGACTTTCAGAAATCTATGTTGGCAACACTGGTGAGCACTCTTATATCCTCTCTGCCGTTACATAGAATTCTTATTCTATGTCTTAACTGGATTGGTCGTTCACTAAATACAGTCTCCTCATTGGATAAACAATCCTGTTCATTTGTATAACCGTCATTTCAAATATAACAACAGTAACAACTGCTACACAGCTTATTACACTTCAAGAGAGATTACCGCGTTCTAAACAGTTTACGATGTCGTTTGCAAAAGCAAAAATCCAACGATTTAACGATATGGAAAGTAAGTATTTACATTGCATGAATTTACAAATATGTTTGTAATTATGACAATAATATTTAAACTTCCTTATGAAATGAGTGTTACGATAATACAAATATGTATATTTGCAGATGATGTCCCTCCACCAGGAGCATATGATCCTAAATTTAATAGTACAATGAAAGGTGTTGCTCTAGACAAATCGGATAGATTTAATGACGCCAAAAGCACAAGTACCACCAACTGCAGCTTATTAGTTTGCAATAGGAGTACTAATCAACCTAGCATAACTTTCAGAACAGTAAGTAAATTCTGTCAAATAAATAAGTATTACTTGTCCTCTTAATGAAACCATATTTTTATAGCCTCAATCTACACAAAAGGCAGGACCAAAAAGAAGTACAAAGGTAAAGTCAAGGTCTATTCTGCCTGCCACAGATACAAAATTAAAATATACTTCAGAGAACCAGCTTATAGATTTACAAGTAGAATGTGTAAACAAAACCAAAACTATAGAAGAGCATGCGAAACACGTACAAGAGATGCAGGAAGAGAGGCAAAAGTTACAGTCTCAGTTAGAGGATTTACAAAAAAATCAAGTAGAAACCGCAGAACGGCATCGGAAAGAGATAGAATCTATGGTTGTGAAATATTTGTTAGAATTGAGAATACATTTCCATTTCATTGAATGTCTAGATAATTTTCAATTTTGACTTGCAGATTCAATTGCAGCAAGAAGTGTTAAAGATGCATACAGAGAAACATCAGTTGGAGGTAGAGTTTCTCCAAAAACAAGTATTAGAAACTTGTGAAGCTAAAACACATGAAATCCGAACTATAAAGGATTTAGAAAGTGACCTCAGAAGTCAAATATCAAATTTAAAGGAAAAAATAAATACATTAGAGTCTGAATTGACCAACCAAAAACAAATTAGCGAGGATAAGGTAAAGCAATGTAAATACTAGAAATTAATGTTTTGTAAACATAGTTATTATTTGATAATTGCAATTTTGATTTACACGAAACACAAAACAAGTTGCTTAAATTGGAGGAAAAAAGTAGTGCTCAAGAAATCGAGATTTCTCGATTAGAAACAATGAATGGTGAACTTGACCTACAGTTGAAGGAAAGCAAAGTAGCAATAAATTCATTGACAGAAGTTAATAAATTGTTGGAAGCTGAAATGGCAAAACACAAAGATACTTTAGCAGAGGTATTGACTCTACGTAAATACTAGAAATTAATGTTTTGTAAACATAATTATTATTTGATAATTGCAATTTTGATTTACACGAAACACAAAATAAGTTGCCTAAATTGGAGGAAAAAAGTAGTGCTCAAGAAATCGAGATTTCTCGATTAGAAACGAAGAATGGTGAACTTGACCTGCAGTTAAAGGAAAGCAAAGTAGCAATAAATTCATTGACAGAAGTCAATAAATTGTTGGAAGCTGAAATGGCAAAACACAAAGATACTTTAGCAGAGGTATTGACTCTATGTAAATACTAGAAATTACTGTTTTGTAAACATAGTTATTATTTAGTAATTGCAATTTTGATTTACACGAAACACAAAAGAAGTTGCTTAAATTGGAGGGAAAAAGTAGTACTCAAGAAATCGAGATTTCTCGATTAGAAACGATGAATGGTGAACTTGATCTGCAGTTGAAGGAAAGCAAAGTAGCAATAAATTCATTGACAGAAGTCAATAAATTGTTGGAAGCTGAAACGACAAAATACGAAGATACTTTAGCCGAGGTAATGACTCTACATAGTTGTACAGTTGTATAGTATAATTATGTTATAGATTTTGTAATACTATATTTCTAGGCAAATGCCAGAATAGAAGAACTTTCCAATACCCTCTTTGAGAGGGGTGATAATGTAGAGGACAAGACTGAATTACTTGAAGAAGAAATAGCCCGGCGGAAAGCAGCCGAAGAGTATATTTCTTTCATATGAATCAGTTTATTCAAAAATGTTATCCTTTAAATAATATAATTTGTTTTTATTCCTATAGGGAGGTCCAAAAGGTTCTTGAATATAATGCGCGTCTAAAAAAAGATTACGACGAGATTAGTGAACAGTATGCCGGGCTAATCGGCCATCAAAATCATAAGCAACGAATTAAACACGTGTCTCAGTTGAAAGATAAAATTAACCAACTTGAAAAGGTTTGTTTAATCATCTTGAGGAGGATTTCCTCTGATAGAAGTATACCTTAATGTTTCCATATGTGTGAAGACTTCGGTACCGAAATGTGGCTTACAGTGACTCCCATTAATAATCGAACACAATAAAAAAAAGGGATAACTTTTTAAATATTGGACCATACGATTTGAACTTTTCTGAGAAGTTAGAGCAACTAGCTTACTACATGATACGAAAAGACATTTTTTCGAAAATTGAAATTAGTCGAAATTGTAGAGATGCAGTTTACAACTTTTTTATGTGGGCCTACGTTGAAAATTTAAAAAATACGTTTCGTAAATCTGTGTCAATTATATGTATCGTGAAAGTTTCATTAAAAGATGTTAGAATCCTTAGATTTATTGCAGTTAGAAACCGAAAATCGTGAAAAACTGGAATTTCTACCATTTTTAAACGTTTGTAGCTCATTGCAACATCGACCGATTTTTATGAAATTCTCAGAATATATTTAACTGATACAGATCTACGAAATGTGTTTTCTAAATTTTTCATATTGGCCCATATAGAAAAGTTGTAAAATACAACTTTTAGTATTTTCTTTAGTAGTTTCTTTAGTATGGTCCAATATTAAAAATGTCGTCGTCTTTCCAAAAGTGTCCGAATATTGGTGGGAGTCGCTGTATTACGCAAAATTTCAAAGTTCGTCCCTGGTGACTATAGTAGCTGGTCCGGCCCTCTACAGGTTAATCAGACATTTAATGTCATAAATATGTTGATAGAAGTTTCATAAGATAGTAATTAAAATCAAAAAAGCTTTATCGTTGAACTTCTGGGGTATACTGCGCGGTAGTCGGTATAAATTCTTCACAAATTTCGTGCACGTCCCTCTTACATGTATCGAAACATTACTGAATCTACACGCCATATAATAAATTATAATATTTGTTCTTCCAGGACTTACGAATGAAAACAACGAAGATAGAACAGCAACAAAAAATCATCGAAAAGATTAAATCAGAAGAGAGACGTGTGACAAATAAGTTAGGATAGAATTCTCAAAGAATTCTGTGTATATAATTGTATATGTAAGCATGTTAATATATACAGGGTGTCCCAAACTTAAATGGTTAAACTGGGATACTGTTGTTTTAAGTTCGGTTAAAATTAGGTACACTGATTAAAACTACAGTAATGTCCGATTGTAAGTCATTTCTCGGTCCTGTGTTATGACAGATATGAGCAGGACACTATTTTTTTGTGGCTTCAAAGATCGCGCCGAACGTAGAAAAGGACAGCAAAGCTCGTAGGTATCGGTCGCCGAGAAATGTAAACATAACTAATCTAATAACGAAACTTCTTTATTTTTCATTATTTTTTTATGGGACTTTGACCAACATATTCGCGGAATTTTTCTAATGAAAATTATGCAAAATATGATATAATTCCAATTATATTTAGTTGTGTAATGAACGATGAAAATTTTCGTCGCAAAGAAGGACAGCGTATGGGAAAGAAAGGGACGTAGAGAATCGCGGCATGCCGGCATAGTTCAAAGAATTTCCCATACACTGTTCTTCCTTGCGTTCGAAACTTGCATTGTTCATTACACAAGTAAATATCATCGGAATTACATTATATTTGGTACGATTTTCATTAGAAAAATGCAATGAATATGTTGGTCACAGTCCCACAAAAAATAAAGCAGTTTTGTAATTGGATTAGTAGTGGTTCATACCGATATACCCGACCTGGTACCGGATTATTCGGCATGTTTACACTCCTCGGCGACCGAGGCAGCTCGAACTTCTTGTCCCCTCGCGGTGTTGACCCCCAGTGGAAGGGGTAGGCAAACTGACTTGGATCGGTCACCTCCGTCGCGCTTAAATTGGGACTTTACTGCACAACGATTTAGATTTGTTTCGAGAGTCTAAGTTCGGTTAAAATCAAGTACACCGAATAAGGCTAGATATCATATTTTATAATAATCTTATTTATTGATAAAGAGACTGCAAAACGGTTGGAAAATTTTTTAAATTGAAGACGTCAATATGATTTCTATTGCAATCGAAATTTTTATTTTGCTTAAATATCCGCAGTCTATTGATATAAATAAAGTAGAAATTGTTGTTTATTTGAATTCTATTATTCTATTAATATTCTATTGAATTCTATTATTCTATTAATATTCTATTCTATTCCATTATTCTAAATAGGTCATTTGTGCCGCATGCTCAGTTTGCCAACAACAGATCTAGTATAATAGAAAAGTTATATTCGAAATCAGCGTTTACTTTTTACGATTAATCATTTTCATATACAAATACCGTATTAAACATATTCATTTTACATATTGTGAAATACTTGTAAGAAGAAATAAAAAAGTTGTCTAACCAGATTGGTAAAGACATGTGAATAGTTGAACAAAGAGAATAATTGTACCTCTGAATCACTGGAAATAAATTTTAATAAAACCTATTGAAATCATTAAGGAGGCATGCGCATGATTAAGTTTGATTATGCTCAGCCATGCGCCCTGAGCCGATGCGTGTGTTGCTATTATGCATTCCCTTCGTGACGGCTCTTGACACAAGCAATCACTGTTCTACGTAGGCACTGTTCTCTGAACCTATTCTAAGGTCAATAGGCACATGAATTTTAAACATCGTCAGCTTCCTTGCTCTAATTAGACGCTGTCTTACTTTACACCCTGCATACAGTCATTAGTAATATTATTTGATTATTTTTGTTAAAATTAATCAACTATTATGCAATAGTTCTTATTTTTTACATAATCTTCCCTTAATGATTTTATTAGAGGAAAAATCATGTATTGACATCTGCAATTCTTAAATTTTTCAACAATTTTGAATTTCACCCACTCAATTTTCAAAGATCCGCAGTCTAGTAATAATATAAATATATTTTCACTTTTTCCAAGTTAATTTTAGCACTATCCTGCGTCAACTATTATACAATAATCCTTACTTTTTACATAATGATTTTTCAAAACGTTTTATAATATTAAATAGATCGTTTATTAACGACATAGGTTTATTATATAGTATACATATAGTTACATATAGTATTACATATAGTTTATTATAATATAAGATATAAGTTTATTTTGCGACATTACATGATTTTCCTATGCATCTCTCGGAACCATTCAACTGTATATAAACATTCCTTCCTACGAATAATAACAATTACGAAAATCGAGATGGTAATATCCAGTGCACCACCCTGTATAACTTACAATAAATTGACTATGTTTATACATGCAACGATGTAATGCAAATTTTACAGTAAATTAATTCTGATATTGCATAACTAGACAGCGGATCCTTATGCAAAATGAAAAGTTTTGATGTGTATTACAACAAATTAGAGTGATATAGAGATTCATTTCCTTTCTTAATATGTTCAATAGTTTGAAAATAATGTAACAGTATCTTTAAATGTTTATAATATATTTACTGTTTTAAATTACGCCTACTAATTTTTGCCATAAATCCATAAAGAATCCGCTGTCTATACATAACGTTGTATAACAGAATGAGGAAGACGAGGTTCGTATGTTACAGTATGTTTAGCAACAACTAGCTTAGAAATTATGAATCTTCCAGTGACTACTTATTATACTATTACGGATCTATGTAATTACACGGTGTTCTTATGTAGCGTAGAAACGGATCGTCTTATGACTTTGCCCTGGGCGCAGTTACACCATCCATAGTGTACGTTAAGCGTGCAAATACCGAGAGGATGCTTCTTACAAAAATCGATTTCGCTGCACTGGCGAAGTATGCCCCGACGAGTGATCCTACTTTCACAGTTGACCCCATTCCATGGTTCGCTTCGAAATAGCCCGATGGAAGGGCCCTGTTTGTTCTGCTTGTCCTCGAACGAAGCACCCCTGGACCGTCCAAGTAGGGAGGGAAACGAGAGAAGCTGTACAGATCGTTGCAGAAAAATTACCGGTTGTTGTCGGAGACTCTCGCCGATGCAGGGGATACCTTAAGGGCGGTCGGCGATCGGCGTTTGCAAGCCGGAAGGGTTTCAGCGTGAGCGTGAGAGCTTTCCACGAGACACGATAATTACCCCCAGCGGTCAGTGTCGACGGGAAAGCTAGCTGCAACCCCCCGCCAGTCTACGAGGATCCTGTATCCCCTATCTTTGCACTAACCGAAACGGATTAACGGATACATTGAATTTAGCTATAACACATCCCTTGGGAATGAGACCCCCCTACATCTTGTCAAACAGACAAAATAAATTTTGCTTGTATGTTTTGTTCAAGCAATTGGGAAATAAGGAAGAGCGGTGTATTTCGTATGTATTAAAAAGTAATGGTCATCTGTCGTAGGGGTGAATCTACTACACCTCTGGATCGGTGGACGTTTGTAAGAGAAACTTGCCGCAAAATTGTTTATAACAAAGAAAATTCAGTTTGTTTTTACATCTATACCTTCTACTCATCCAGAAGAGAGAAAGTTTGAAAGAAGCCACATGTCGCAAACAAATAGTTATTGAGATATAAGCTGTTGAAGTTTTTGCAAAATTTGATTGTGTAGAATTATACGAATAGACAAAAGCCTACTACTACAGTCCACCTGACCGTGTCGATGAGACAGAACATAATCGTGTGCGTGCCATCGTCGATAGGCCCGTACCAAAAAAATTATCGTCCATTCGAATCATAAATTTGAAGTTGCAAAATGTGGAAGAATACCTTATTTATATCCTACAAAACATAACTACAAAAATTCGAGAAGGCCTAGTTTCGACACCGTCCACAAGATGGACAAATCGTTGAACAACTTTCTCGCAAATTACTAAAATGTCATCAATTAGTATATTAACGTCCCTCCTTCCGACACTTGTGTCTAAGGCAGGGCCCGCTAGATAGCCTTACTGATGAGTCCTCCAGCGGGTCTAGGACGAAACACACCCCACCATCCTTCTTCTTTTTCTCTTATAGAAAACATTCTATAGCAAACGTGTCTCAGGACGTTGGATTCAAACCCGAATCGAACGTTTGAAAATGTCTACAAAATTGCTATTTAGTGTATAATCTGATCGAAACAAGCGCCGCTAACATCATCCCAAACTTATTTATTTATATCCACTGTTACACATAAGAATATTAATCCTACATTATTAGACTGCGGATCTTTATGCATTCATAGAAAAATTGAATAGATGAAATTCAAAATTGTTGGAAAATTTGTCCTGGAAGATTTCTCCTCTATTAAAATCATTAAGGGAAGAAATAACATCCCATTCGGTTTCCCTTTCTTGCAATCATTGCAGGCAATTTTTATTTCGCATAAAGATCCGCAGTCTATACATTATAAAATATGAATGTCAAGTATAGGTACTTACAAATGTTTCAGAATCTTTTGTTCCTCCGTCGGATCAAGTGGACACTGCCATTTTCGCGAATGCGTCTTATTAACGATGAAGCACGAAACACCACACTTGGTCAATGTTCAGAAATTTGCGGGGCATACCATCGTTTTATACCAATTGTAATTGAAAGAACTAATTACAAAAATTTTATTCATTGAGTTGATAAAATAAATCAAAGAATTAGTAAAAATATAACATTAAATTGTCATTCTAAAATTATTATAAATAATACTCTTTCATTAGATGTCTGAAAGAAAGAAATGGTCTCTTAAACCAAATTATAGTAGTTAATCACCTACTTCTAACGATGTTATTCTTTTATCCCTCAAATAAGTCCCATTTATTGAACCTTATTATTAGTTTATACATATTATATTTTAATCACAATCACTGGACACTACACAACACACTTTCCGAAATCGTGACAGCGAACGGGAAGAAATTACTCCTACCACGGTCAAAATAGGACTGCGGTTGTCACCTCGGTTTTTTCATGAATGGTTAAGGTTAGGAACTGTTGCGTTTGTTAAATGGACGGGGGTGCGTTGGAAGGACTTTAGGTTGAGAAGTGGGGAAAGTGTCAAAGAAATTCCTTTTGGCATTGTTTACGGTCATCAATGACGTGTTTATAAGGGTAGTCCGCTCGTCGCTTCGATAGGTCCGTCGCACGTGTTCATCAGTGGGGGTTGAAGTTGTCGGAGCGCAGTGGTTGTAAAATAATTGACCGGTTCGGAACCGATTCACATGCGTTTTTTGCTTGCTATAACGTCCTTTACAAGTGTCAACAGCAGAACTATTTTGATCGAGGTCGGAGTAACTTCTTCCCGTTCGCTGTCACGATTTCGGAAAGTGTGTTGTGTAGTGTCCAGTGATTGTGTTAAAATACAGTGATTGTGATTAAAATATAATATATCTAAACAAATAATAAGGTTCAATATATTGGACTTATTTGAGGGATAAAAGAATAACATCGTTAGAAGTAGGTGATTAACTACTATAATTTGGTTTAAGCGACCATTTCTTCCTTTCAAACATCTAATGAAAGAGTATTATTTATAATAATTTTAGAATGACAATTTAATGTTATATTTTTACTAATTCTTTGATTTATTTTATCAACTCAATGAATAAAATTTTTATAATTAGTTCTTTCAATTACAATTGGTATAAAACGATGGTATGCCCCGCTTTATGATTCGACGATCACTTTATTGATACGGGCCTATCGACGAATGTCCCTTTAAATTACGTTTGTCTAGAAGAACACACACGATTATGTTCTGTCTCATCGACACGGTCGGGTGGACTGTGTAGTAGGCTTTTGTCTATGTATACGTATAACTCCACACAATCAAATTTTGCAAAAATTTTAACAGTTTATATCTCAATAATTATTTGTCGCGTCATGTGGCTTCTTTCAAACTTTTTCTCTTCTGGATGAGTGGAAGGTGTTGATGTAAAAAAACAAACATTGACAACAATTTTCTTTGTTATAGACAATTTTGTGGCAAGTTTCTCTTACAAACGTCCACCGATCCAGAGGTGTAGATCCACCCCTACGACGGATGACCATTACTTTTTATACACCCTGCACGTTACAGTCACAAATAATTAACCCTTTGCACTCGGAACTATTTTAACTCGAAAATGAAACATTTCTTCCGACCCAGAATAATTCTACATCATTTTTGAAATTTTATGGATATGAATTTGATGTAATACCTCGTACAATACTTAAATTAGTACATACTTAGATACCATACCTACAATACTTAGATACCAACATATTTAATAATATAAACAATATTTTGAATAATGGTACAGCAATTTTTATTGGCGATTCCGAGTCACCACTCGAGTGCTAAGGGTTAAGCATTTCTTCCGACTTAGAATAATTCCATTCTACATGACTAGACTGCGGATCTTTATGCATTTATAGAAAAATTGAGCAGCTGAAATTCAAAATTGTTGGAAAATGTTTAAAATTGAAAATGTCAATATATGATTTCTCCTCTATTAAAATCATTAAGGGAAGAAATAACATACAATTTGATTTCTACTTCTTGCAATCGATGCAAACAATTTTTATTTTGCATAAAGATCCGCAGTCTATACATGACTCTTCAAATTTTATGGATATGAAATTGATGTAATACCTCGTACAATACTTAAGTGTTCAGTAATTTATTACTTCCCAATATATTGAATAATGTAAACAATATTCTGAATAATGGTACAGCAATTTTTATTGGCGAAACTGAGTCACCACTTGACTGCTAAGGATTAAGAATATTTTTTTCGGCTATTTAGAATACGACACGAAGTGGTGCAATCGCGAAAGTCTATCCTGGCTATCATTCGCCAGCAATTTCATCCCTCCAAGACTAGACTGGTTGGCACTCGTCGAAAGACGACGGAAAAGTAATTTTCTCTATTATCCCGATAATCGGACAAATTTCCCGCGATAATTTCGGACTAGTAACTGGTGGACGCGACTTTACCCGGTTTTTTGGCCCTTTTTTAGCTACCGTTCGAAGTTTAATGTAATGGTTAACTCGTGCACCGACGAGGTCAGATCCCAATCCCAGTCACGAATGAGTCACGAACTCCGAGTCCCCCAGTCACGAAACCAACGACTTACCATTGCTCCTCGTGAAACCATTATATTACTGGCCAGTTTCTCAGTCTACTCTACATGCGCACATTTCAATCCCTTTCTTTAGTTACATGGAATGAAATTTTTCGCATTTCCTATTGATCCTTCCTCGCTGCCTTCTTTTAGCTTTCTATTTTCCGGCAACATTCGGTTGAGGGGTAAGACCATGCGTTCGTTCGCTATGACATTGAACACAATGTAACTTCCACGGTACGAAGCGTGTTAAAAAAATAAGGAGAATTTTCAGTTTCCGGAAAAAATGAATGTTGTCCCTCTTAAAATAGTCTCCATTAGTATTATACACTTACAGTGAGTGTACAAAGTATTCGTACGCCTTTTAAAAACTAATAAACTTTTTATAATTGTACCAAACGATCTGACTTTTTATAATCAATTAGAAGCATTGTTTTACGAAATGATACGCGGAACACATTTTCTAAATAATTGTAATTTACAAGGTTACATGCAAAAATAAAGAAGGCATTTTTTAAAACTTTTTTATTTGGGTTCTTAAAGAAAACTTAAAATATATGTTTTGTAGATCTATGTTAGTTATACACGTACTGAAAATTTAATCGAAATCGGTTAATACAGGAAAAAACAACACGCATCGAAAGATGTACGATTTTGTGGATTTTAAGCAGAAACTGCTCAAAAGTCGTGTAAAACTACGATTTTCACAATTTTTAACCGCTTGTAGCTCGTGTGTATGTTAATCGATTCCAATGAAATTTTCAGCATGTGTATAACTAACATAGATCTACTAAACGTATATTTTAAATTATCATTAAGAACCCAAATAAAAAAGTTTAGAAAAATGCCTTTTTTATTTTTGCATGTAACCTTGTAAATTATAATTTTTGGTAAATCTTTTTTGCATATCGTTTCGTAAACCAATACTTCTAATTGATTACAAAAAATCAGGTCGTTTGGTACAATTATAAATAAGTTATTAGTTTTTAAAGAGTGTACGAATACTTTGTACAACCACTGTATGCCCAGCGCTTTTTCTAATCCCCGAAACGCTTCTGGAACTCGATCTTTAGGATAACTTTTAGCTCTTTCAGTGATCAGATTTTAATCTTGTGTATTCTCGACAAACGACGTTCCTTTAAGAGGACATTATGTTTTGTCGAGTCTCTTACAAGGGAAGGACCCCAAGTGTCCGACTTCGATTTTGATAATTTTTTGCGAGATAATGGTATATGGATCCCTAATTATGTCTGCAAAATATTAGGTGTAGTTACTCAATAGTTTTAAAGATATAAACAATTAAACTTTCATACCTTGTTGATACACGTTGCGTGATTCACAAGTATGAAACTTTAATTGTTCATATCTTTAAAACTATTGGGTAACTACACCTAATATTTTGCATACATAATTAGGGATCCATGCACTATCATCTCACAAAAAATTATCAAAATCGATGTCGGGCACTTGGGGTCCTTCCCAATTGTAAGACCCCGACAAATGAATTTCATAATTAACCTCGTTTTTAATAAATTTGGGATTAAGAATAACAGGATAGAAAGTGAACAAACAGACTTAATTTTATTCGTATAAAAATTCTTAGCAAAAATCTGAAGCTGGAGTCTCGAAGACCCCACATTACCTTGCGAAGGTTAAGACAATGTTTGGTATATTGTAGGAAGGGATCATTAAGAGTATCGACGATGAATACCAGTAAAATTTGTCGCTACATATCCGGGTACCCCGGTTGTCCAACAACAGTGAACATTCTGGTTGATTACGCAAGAGTGAAACATGTAATTCTTGGAGGAGCCGCACAAAAGTAGCCAAAAAGAGCCGCATATGGCTCGCGAGCCGCAGTTTGCCGACCACTGGCTAAGACGAAGACGAAAGCTCACCACATGAAGTTCGCTTAGCTTGATTTAAAGCGTCGTGCGTTACTTTTATTCTTCTTACCCCTGCCACGAGTCGGGAAATTTGTATCGCAGTCAGTTCGCATAGTGTGCTCTTTTCCTGGCCATACGAGCAGCGGGACGCATAAGCAATAACGAGAACATGGATATTGTGCAGTCGATTTGGCTAGCGCAGTACGTTTAAGAAAGACTTTTATGTTTCTACGGACAATATTGAGGAAAATTTATTCACACCGCGAATTGCATCGCTCGGACGATCGATACGCACGCGTGTACGAGCGTGTCCCCTCTAGGCATCGTCGAAGGTTAGATGCGAAATGAGATTCCGTCGACAACTGGGTAAATTGGCTGCGAAATTTTCGGTTCAAGAAATGGGTTTGTTTGGTTGAACGCAATCGCCGCGCTAAAACAAAGTGGTATGATTTCGGCTTAGGTTTTCAACAAACGCAAATTACCAATGACATTGCGGAGAATAATTGTGCACAGCGGGACACAAAATTGTAAACGATTATCGTTTTGCTTCTTTACTTATTATGAAAACTATTTGTTTCTTTATATTTTTACTGAATTGATTTATCGATTGTTCAGTTATGGATTCGCAAAATACATTCAATATTGTTTTAAAGTTTTAACTAGCATTTATTTCAAGCAATTGGAAAATGAGGAAGAGTTTCTCTTATGTACATGAAACTAACGAATACATTCTACAATATTTCTGTCAATGACTACTACTTTTATCGAATTTATCTTTGCAAATATGTATTAGGGTAAAGGTACCAGTTGCCGAATATTTAGTGACGACTTGAGAATTACAATTATACAGAATACATTACGACGATCTATAAAACGTACTTTTTTATAAGTCCACATACAAAATTTGTAAAATGCAACTCTTAGTATTTTTGTACAATTCCGGTCAATTGCTATTTCCGAAAAAAAATTTTTTCGCATCCTGTAGTAAATTAATTGCTCTATAGCTTCTCAAAAATGTTCAAATCGTATAGTACAATATTAACCCTCATACGCTCCTCGGAAGTATTTACACAAAAGATCCTCGTCTACACTTCAATTAATGTTATTGGGAATCTATTATAATGTATTTCATTAAAAGCTAATTAAATACGTGAATTTTTATATTATACAGGGTGGTCCACGCAACTTGCACACCTATAATAACTTCCAAAGTATACGTTGCACGAAAAAGTTTTGTATACAGAAGTTGCATGGTCTGAAGGGGTACATTATGTAGTGTATTTAATTTATTTACAGGTGGACGCGTAAAGGACATATGAAGGTCAACTACATTTTTTTAAATGGAATGAGGTATTTTTGAATACATCAATCGATGCAGCTGGGCATTCGTTATAAAAAAGTACTAACCTATGTATGTCGAAAAGTTAGTAGTTCAGGAGATATTTCAATTTAAATAACTCTAAAACACCATTATTGTCGTACTTAGACGTTAGCGTTTACTTGCTAGTGTAAATTGAAGAGTTGAAATTGAAATTGAAAAATTGATGTTGAAAATGAAATTCAAGATTTGAAACTGAAAAATTGAAATTGAAGAGTTGAAGTTGAAAAATTGAAGTTGAAGGGTTGATATTGAAATTGAAGTTGAAATGGAAAAATTGAAATTGAAAATGAAGTTGAAGAGTTGATATCGAAATGAAAGTCGAAATGGAAAAATTGATATTGAAATTGAAGAGTTGAAATTAACGAATTGAAATTGAAAAATTGAAGTTGAAATTGAAAAATTGACGTGTAAATTGAAAAATTGACATTGAAATTGCAATTGATGTTAGCATTTACTTACTTGTGTAACGTCTTAGTACGACAGTAATGGTATTTTAGAGTTATTTAAATTGAAATATCTCCTGAACTACTAACTTTTCGATATACATAGGTTAGTACTTTTTTATAACGAATGCCCAGCTGCATCGATTGATGTATTCAAAAATACCTCATTCCATTTAAAAAAATGTAGTTCACCTTCGTATGTCCTTTACGCGTCCACCTGTAAAAAAATTAAATACACTACATAATGTACCCCTTCAGACCATGCAACATCTGTATACAAAACTTTTTCTTGCAACGTATACTTTGGAAATTACTATAGGTGTGCAAGTTGCGTGGACCACCCTGTATCTTACAGTTACTATATATAAATAGCATTTTTATTCTCGCCACATACATTTTTCTTACAAATTTCGACTTGTGTTTTATATATATATATATTTTTTAGACGAATACACCAAGTTATAACACATTTAGAAAACATAATACAGTATCTGGAAACAAAAAATGGGGCAATCTTCACCCGAGGAGCGTATGAGGGTTAAAAAAGTTATCGTCTTTTTCAGAGCGTCCGAGTCACTGTACGTCTGTAGAAATCTAACAAAAACCTAAAAAGATTCTTTTGAGACTATTTATTTTGACATTTCTGTGTTTTCTTAATGGTATAAGTCTTCCAGATAGTTCTTACACCATCTTGTTATTGAAATAAACAACAGATTTAAATAATTTTGTATTTATTTGTTCTAGTAATTTTAACGTTCTGTGCATTAATAAAACAAGTACTGATACGAAGTACGATTCTATCATCATTTCTTTATTCACTCACTTGAAGAAAATCATTTACCTTCGTGCAACTATGAATATAGCAGTACATATACAGACAAATTCAGGCACGATTAAACCACAGTGATCGATCTGTTACAACTAATCTTTAAACTATTTAAGGATGTTCTGGAGGTATATGAAACGCAACGAAATTTTTGGAAATTTGACAAGATATAATTCTTACTAAATTAATGCAATTACCAAACTTTGGGTTCGATTCACTGCACCGTTTAAGAATTATAGCAACTTAAAGTTTGCACATTTTAACACGTCTTCTTATGAAGAATTCATAAAATTCCACTTGAAACCCTATTTAAACCTTGAAAAAACGCAACTAGAAACTCCAGTTTTTTTTATATGTAGTAAAAATTATGTAATTAATTATGTGTTCAAAATTTATTAAGATTCACTAAACAGTTACAGAGCAAAAAAATTATAAACTGTTACAAAACGTCAAATTTATCTTGTTGTCTCTCACTAGCATGGAAACGTGACAAGTGTAGACCATTGAATATAGCTACAGAGGGTACAGTATTCGCAAAAGTTTAATGAAAAATATACTCATGAATGGCTTCCATTGCCATGTATTGATGGATTTCGAATTTCTTGTATTTTTGTCTCCCATTGTACCTCCAGTACATCCTTAAGGAGGGAGGAAATCATCTAGTAGAAAATCAACTACCAGTTATTGTTGAGATAAAATTTTGTAATTACTTGGTTTTATATAATTTTCGATGCTGAAGCGAGAAGTTGTAAAACTATTCTTATATTTAACCTCAAAAATTGTAATCAAAGATGGGCATGTGGCTCGCGGGCCGCAGTTTGCCGACCACTGTCCTAGTTGCTCAAAATTATTTTCCTCGGTGACACGTATTTATTGTATCATTTAAAAACATTTTGAAAGCGTCGTATAACAGTGAAACGGATTTGTGGCGCGATAAAAGACAAACACCAGTCACGAACGACCATATCATAATAGGTTATGTGTAAAGATAATAGTCGCCAAAAAAGATATCGATTTTCTATGACACCTTTATTAGGCTCTTCAAGTGATCACTAGGGATTACCAAAGTACCGACTGTGGCTATTAAGGTTCCCACGAGACTGTCGAAGTCTTCCAAGTCGCTTTTATTAATTCCCAAGAGTTCAATGTTCTAGCTTGGTAAACACTGAGAAATTAATTGATAAACTCTATTGTACAAAGTATGAGGAATGGGACGTTACCAGTGTTGGGCAATAAGTAAATTTATTTAAATAAATAATTATTTAAATAAAAATTTAAATCACAAGTTTTTTGTTATTTGAGCAAGTCTAATGGAATGATTTAAAATAATACAGTTAATTGTTAAATTAAAATCACACGTTTATTTAATTATTTAATTATTTAAAATAAAATTTGCCCAACACTGGATGTTATACCCACATTATTAAATATTTAATAATATGCATCTTCACATCGCTAAATACAAATACATATAAACAGAACTCTTTGAAAATCAGTGCAGACGATAAACAATTTCGTTTTAATATACAGGATGTCTCACCCGATTTCGACAACTTGATTTTCTCGCTATTGTTACTCGTAGCAAAAAATGTTTCAGCAGAGGCTTGAATGGTATCGAATGGAGCATATATTTTGATGTTATTAGATTTTTCGTGAGTGGACGCGTGAAGGTTATATAAAGGTCAACTTTGTTTTTTTAAATGGAATGAGGTATTTTTTAATACATCAATCGATGCAGTTGGACATTCGTTATAAAAAAGTACTACCTATGTATGTCGGAAAGTTAGCAGTTCAGGAGATATTTCAATTTAAATAACTCTAAAATACTAATTGTAATTTTTGAAAAAATTTCTTTTCACATCCTGTAGTAAACTGATTGCTTTTGCTTCCCGAAAAAATTCAAATCGCATGGTCCAATATTAAAAAAGTTATCGTCTTTTTTAGAGCGTCCGAATATATTAATTCGAGTAACTGTATGTACAGTAGCGGACAAAAGTTTAAGACCGCTCTAAAGAAGACGATAACTTTTTTAATATTGTACTATACGATTTGAACTTTTTTGGGAAGCTAGTGCAATTAGTTTACTAAAGGATGTGAAAAGAAATTTTTTCTAAACTAAAAGTTGAATTTTTAACTTTTTTATGTGGGCCTATATTGAAAATTTAAAAAATAGGTTTTGTAGATCTGTGTCAATTAAACATATTCTGAAAATTTCGTCAAAATCGGTCGTCGTTGCAATGAGCTACAAACGTTTAAAGACGGTGAAAATTTCAGATTTTCACGATTTATTGCCGAAAATCTTGAAAATCTATATTTTTTACCATCTTTAAACGTTTGTAGCTTATTGCAACGTCGACCGATTTTTACGAAATTTTCAGAATATGTTTAATTGACACAGATCTACAAGACGTATTTTTTAAATTTTCAATATAGACCCACATAAAAAAGTTAAAAATTCGACTTTTAATATTTTTTCAACAGTTCCGATCAATTGCAATTTTTGAAAAAATTTCTTTTCACATCCTTTAGTAAACTAATTGCTCTAGCTTCCCAAAAATGTTCAAATCGTATAGTACACTATTAAAAAAGTTATCGTCTTCTTTAGAGCGGTCTTAAACTTTGGTCCGCTACTGTATATATTTAGCTTTGAGTCAAGGCTCCTAATAATTGAAAGTTTGCGATAATGGTGATTAGAGCAATGGAAGGAGGACCAACTGACATGTTTCCTGCTGGAATAATCATCGTTGCAGTTGTAGTTATAATAAGACAAGAAATTACAAGCAGGAGGAATCAGTTGTCAATTCGTGCAACATACCGATGAGTCAATGTACTTCTCTCTTCACCTCGGTCGTTCGAAGTGAGTGGACCACGGTGCGGGGTATCGGGTATGCGACAGAAAAGTTTGGCAAACATCTCGCAAGATGTGATTTTCAAGGTTCGTTAGTTCCGTCATAGAAAGGAGAGGAGGAACGAGGTTTATGAGTGGGTGAAACGCGAAAGCAGAGAATGCTCCGAAAGAAACATAGCCAGCTCGGAAGAAGACAAGGCAGCGCGATGAGGAAAAACGGAGGACAGGCAGTTAGAATGAGACAGAGAGGCAGAGAGCAAGTTTTGCTTGGTTTGTATGAGTTGATTTGGTCGCTTGGATACGCGTTAGAGATCGACAAAGAAGGGAACAAGAGAAAGGACGAGGGAGTACTGGGCAAGAGAGACAGAGACGAAGAGAAATAGGCGGAATGAGTTCATCTCCGTTAATGCAACGAGCTAAGTTAACTCGCACATCCTTCTTAACGTGCATAACCTCGCGATTATGCGAACATCGCTGTGTCTGCCGACCAGCGAGTACGCGAATAATCGCTCCGAGCGATGTACGATTGTCGAAACGTCTGCGTAAATACCAACGTCATCACTCGCCGAAGCTCTGGAATTTCGAAAGTGACTCCTGCTTGTCGGTAGAAACAGCCTCGAATGGAAAATAGCACAGGAAGGATATTACGATCCTTTGGTTCACTTTTCAACGATTCCGTATCCTACGAATACAGGAAAACCTGTTATCTATTTACGACACCTATTTAACGGGAGGTTCCGGTCTAGGAAGCTAAAGAATTCATGACTCTCAGGATTTTTTCCCAACAAATAAATAAGAAACAGAAACAGAACGTTTATAAGAAGAACTGAATGCCTTTAGAACAACCAAGGAAGATGAGCTTGTCAAAAAACTTACGAATAGTATGCTTTACGTTTTGCATTATCTTCTTTTTATCAAGGAATCCGTATTTTTCTTCAAATTGCTCTTTTATTAAAAAACCGCCTTTATTACCACGTTTTTATTAGCTCGCTTTCTTGTTTATTTGTCTGTTTGTTCGGTGGCAAATTTTGCAATTGATTTTTTTTAATAACAGTCTGACATATCCAGGGCAACCTGGCAATTAGATTTTCGAATGTTTCTCATTTGATATTTTTCTTGTAGAAGTTGCCAAAGATGTCCCTTTTTAGAAAAGTGCATTCCAAACATTGTCTTACACTGGGTGTGTAAACTATACAAGAGCATTATGGACATAAGAAAATGCTGAAATCTGTTAAGAAATATTATTCAACTAGTTAACATTTGATATTATAACGATGGATCATTTCAAAATTTATCGATATATTCGATTTTTACAAAAATCAGCAAGTGAATCCAAACTTTCAGTACTACCGTTCAAAAATATCCGGACACTTCCTTTTCCTCTAGTTTAAATTAGCAAAAATAATATTTCGAACAATTTTGTCGCTTGTAATTATTATTATTATGTATATTGCAGTATCATAGCATAATAGAATTTATTTTTATGTATAAATTATATAATGAACATGCAGTATCATAATTTCTATCCACAAATACGAAATCTAGTGGAACGGTCTCGGTGCTCGAAAGAACATTTCTAAGGTGCAGAGCGAATTAAAAAAAAACCAACTATAATTTACATTATTAAATATGCTGGTATTTAGATACTAATTACTGAACATTTTAGTATTGTGTGAGGTATTATATTAATTTCATATCCATCGAAAGGAAAGAATCATATACAGGGTGTCCCAAAGTTCCTGAAAATCCCGGAAATGGGAGGGACCTGAGACCATTTGAAGCGACATTTTCCTTTGCAAAAATGTTCTCCGCGACTTTGTTTAGGAGTTATTAACGAAAAACGCGGACCAATCAGAGCGCGACCTAGCCGCGAGTTGGCACAGTCGGCCAATAGACAGTTGGCGCGCCGGGCCGACTGTGCCAACTCGCGTCTAGGTCGCGCTCTAATTGGTCCGTGTTTTTCGTTAATAACTCCTAAACAAAGCCGCGGATAACATTTTTGCAAAAGAAAATGTCGCTTCAAATAGTCTGAGCTACCTCCCATTTCCGGGATGTTCAGGAATTTTTGGACACCCTGTAGAATGGAATTATTCTAAGTCACCAGAAATGATTAACCCTTTGCACCCGGAGCTATTTTAACTGGAAAATTAAACATTTCTTCCCATCTAGAATATTTCCATTCCCTAAGGTTTTTAAAATTTTATGAATATGAAATTGGTATAATATTACTAGGGTTGTCAGAAATGTTTTATCCAAATATAGAAGAAGTAGTGAAAATTGCGATTATGTATATATGAGATAGGCTGAAAATATAGGAGTTCAAGTAAAAGAGGTACACAGCACATTTTAAACTTTTTTATTCAAACAAAGACTTTTGAAAATTCCTATAGGTACTTAAAGATCAAGTTCAATTATAGAAGACTCATATCAAATATAGAAGATCTGGAAACCCTAAATATCACATGCAATACCTAAATGTTTAGTAATTGATTAGATACTGATATATTTAATAATATTGTAAACAATATTTTGAATAATGGTACAGCAATTTTTAGTGGTGCCTCAGAGGGGACAACCGAGTGCAAAGGGTTAGTTTTCGAGTTAAAATAACTTCGAGTGCAAGAGGTTAATTATTGGTTCCAAACAGAGGTATTTCCAAGCTCTCGAGATGAGAAGAGAATAATTGTTTGGACCGTCGCATCGCGTCGCGTCGCGTCGGTTGTCCGAAATAGCAAAAAAGCCAGAATTCCTCGCAGAGAAGAGAAAATGGCCGAACAAGAACTTTATGAAGAGAATTAAGGTTCATTGTATGGTCCTCCACTTGCAAATTAGTTGTAAATATACTTACTTTCATATAACACTGTCCAACAAATTCAAACTTTTTTTTACTTTTCGATTCACACTATGCGATTCTTATAGAGTTTTTCGCGCTGATTCCGAATCTGTTTTTAATTTTTTTCCTAGACGCATAGTTTTTGAGAAATTTGAGTTTGAAAAAATGACCTATTTTTCAACTTTGAACAAAGATTGTGATGTTATTATAAAAGATATTGTATTGTTCTTTACAAAAAAAGATTCTCTAGACTTTCCCGAATCCAGTGATATCCAATATTAATGCATTATGATTGTTTAAACATGTTTAAACAATGATTAAAGACGGAGAGACACCACTTTTGCACCAATTTTTGCGGATATTTCTCAATTTATCTCAAAAAATAAGGGTCTAGCGGAAAATCGAACTACACCACGCGCTAGAGCAGACTTTTATCTTGAGAAACCACCCTTTCAACTTTCCAAAGTCGACGTTTTTACCGAAACAGAAAGCAAAATATCTTCGCCCGACACGAGCTGCCGCCAGTGGCGCTCACCACTACAACGGGCGTTCGCCGCGGCGTATCCCGTGGAACGCCTATTCTAAGGTAAAAACGTCGACTTTGGAAAGTTGGAAGGGTGGTTTCTCAAAATAAAAGTCTGCTCTAGCGCGTGGTGTAGTTCGATTTTCCGCTAGACCCTTATTTTTTGAGATAAATTGAGAAATATCCGCAAAAATTGGTGCAAAAGTGGTGTCTCTCCGTCTTTAATCATTGTTTAAACATGTTTAAACAATCATAATGCATTAATATTGGATATCACTGGATTCGGGAAAGTCTAGAGAATCTTTTTATGTAAAGAACAATACAATATCTTTTATAATAACATCACAATCTTTGTTCAAAGTTGAAAAATTGGTCATTTTTTCAAACTCAAATTTCTCAAAAACTATGCGTCTAGGAAAAAATTAAAAACAGATTCGGAATCAGCGCAAAAAACTCTATAAGAATCGTATAGTGAGAATCGAAAAGATTTTTGGCTGTTGGACAGTGTAATTGGAAGAGAAAATTTATACGGTTTTTTCTCGAGACCACATTTTCTGAAACTGTTGCCACGTTACCTCATCTTCTCGTTCGCCAAATAACTTAAATTGTTGAGCGGATTTTCTGTACATATCCTATAGTATTGTCGAAACTTTCATGTATGCATCAAATTGTGTGTGCGTGTGTGTTGCCACTATTCGTGATTAAACAATCATGACATATTTGTACAGTTATGAAAGTTCAATAGGACCCCCTTGAATTGTTCGTAAATGGATTGAATCTTCTTTTTTAATATCCCACTTGTATCGATTTGAACGTAATCTGTTATTTAACTTCGATGTTCGACCTGACCCACGTGTAGAGTTCCATTTTCAGTCAACTGGATTTTGTAGAATTGTTTATCGAAATCACTTCGCACAAAACCAAAGAATCGATGACTTTTTATGGTTTGGCGGTACACATGTTTCGGCATGAACGCTTTAGAAAAGGATATAGCTAGATGAGAGGGTGAAAAGTGCTCTTGAACCAAATCGAACCGACGATGAACGACCCCGATAGCTTACCAAGAAAAAACATTTTTGATCAAGTTTCAATCCTCTACCTTGATCGAGCGGGTAGCAATAAGGAAAAATCGGATTCTATTCCCGCCCTATCAGTTTCTGCCCTATTCTGTCTTCCCAATCAAATGCAAAAGTTCTAGAAAGAATCTGGAATATTACAGTTGACCTGGCACGTGTTACGGAGCTTTCTAAAATTTTTGGTGGAGTTCTCATAGGAATAAAAAGAATTAATAGTTAATACTTAAAACATTTCTTGTTTACAAGTCTATTGTACAAAACAGTGCGATCATCTTTTTGTTAATGTTTCACCATTTCCCATGGTTTCACTTATTTAACTGCACTATTTGCTTACTTGGAAAACTATACCGTATTTGCATTATGCGCATTGGTCGAAAACGAGGAGAGCTCTTTGGACAAACTAATACTAATATATAATATGTATACATATATGTGTGGTTGCCAGGAAAAACGCCGCATGTCACAATTTCAAAACATTTCAGTTTATGCATTAATTGAGATTTATAGTATAGGATTTACGTATTTATCAGAAAAAAAGTGAAAATAAATTCGAAAGGCTTAAAAACATAATGCAATTGAACCGATATCCTATGACAAAGCATTAGTGACCAAAACTTTAAACGGCAATGTCTCGAAAGTGAAATCATGTGACATACGGCGTTCTTCCTGACAACCACAGATATTCGGTAAGATAGGACTTCGACTTTAAAAAAAAAGCTTAAAGGAGAAGAAAATTATGTAGAATTACCACTTTTACAACATTAGTTAGTAACTCATTTTATTACTATTAATACTATTAAATTAATAATATATTGCATTGAATGAAACAATAAACAGTGATTGATGATTATGATTAATCGGTTCGACATCAATTCGAAACTAAAAAAAAACAGTTTAATTCATTCGTTGAGGTAATATTGTTTGAAATATATGCTATTCTGACAGAACAAAGCTTTGGATTGTTTCACACTTAAAATATGGAATTTTCGTTCTCTTTTATTCTTGTAAATTCAAGCACTCTGCGAAATAAAAATTGGATCCGAAATTCAACTTCCATAATGCATTCGTCGTGGAAAAAAATTGCTTTTTCCTTCTCAGGGTTCCTTGAATGTGGACCAATTGCCACTAAACCTTTTCCAGAAAATGTTAATAGCAGACCCATTGATATATTTTGGTTATTTCTAAACCAGTATAAATCAATGGGTTTGCCATTAAGACTTCCTGGTAAAGGTTTAGTCCATTCTTTCGATGAGCAATTGGTCCTCATCCAAGAAACTCTGAAAAGAAAACAGCTAACAATTTTGACATCAGTTCGAAACTAAAAAAGACAACAAGTTTAATTGATTTGTTGAGGTAACATTTTGTGTGAAATATATGCTATTCTGACAGAACAAAGCTTTAGATTGTTTTACACTTAAAGCATCGAATTTCCGTTACTTTTTATTTTCGTAAATTCAAGCACTCTGCGAAATAAAAATTGGATTCGAAATTCGACTTCCATAATGCATTCGTCGTGGAGAAAGATTCCAGTGTAGACCAGTGTTTCCTAACCTTTCTGTGCCATGTCCTACCTAAGCCTTTCTAAAATTCTTATCAACCCTATGTAACATATACATAATCTTTAATATTCAAAAATCGAATGGTTCACTGGAGAAACTTAAATGATAGGTTTCAGGAAGGAGTCACTAGGAAATCGTTGATGAAAAACAGTAACTAAATTTTCAGAACATACATATAATGGAGAACTGAAATACAAGTACGAAATAATTTTATAATGAAAGATTTTCCTATATTATTTTAATATATAATTTAATATATTATTAGTCATTATTTATTATTTACATTTAACGAGATCCTTGCACTTGATGCTTGCTGCAAAGAGATTTTAGGTTAGGTTCCAATATACACTTCGGTCTCAAGTCTCCTCGTTGATTTCTTTTTTTAGCAGCAAATCATTTACGGCACTAAATCCACATTCAGCTAAATATGAAGATGGAAACGGTAATAATAGTTTTCTTGCACATTTCGTTGAATTTGGATATTTGATTTCTGTTTCGTCGCAAAGTCATGCCATTGCCCCTTTTATATTACATACAGTTTTAACCGAGTCAACATTTTGCATTTCTGCGAGTTCTTCTTGATACTGCATATTTGAAATATCAGACAAATCCACTAACATTGGCTGCATCATCCAAGTTGGAAAATCAATTTGTTCCAAATCAGAAAATCCTTCTTTTAAATCAGCCGATAGCCCCAATCAGCAGATGGCCCCCTTTAATAATCAAATTGTTCCCCTGTGGGGCGTGGGCCCCACGTTGGGGAACACTGGTGTAGACTACGAAGGTACAGGAAAGGAGACACAATGCGAAAGGTGGCGTAGGTGGCTCCTAGAAGCGTATCTAGAGTTCTGGACGCTAGCCATTTCCTAATTGTGTAACCTTTCTGGCGTCTAGCCTGGCAAAGGTCTAATAGATCTTATAGGTCAGGTAGAACAGTTTGCTCCTGCATTTGTGACCAACATTCTGGTTCAATCTGTTGTATGTAGACACCTATGTGTTTACATTTTCAGCAGTTTACCAAACTTGCCAGTCTAGCATAGTCCAGTGGCCCCCACGACATTTTACCACGTTTTTATTAGCTCACTTTCTTGTTTGTTTGTCTGTTTGTTTGTTCGGTGGCAAATTTTGCAATTGATTTTATTTCTATTGAAATCGTGTGCAAAACAATGCTTCCAGGTTGAAAAATAATGTCCCAAAATTTTACTTCGCTAACCCCTCATTTAACGCTAACCGTAGCGGGTACAAAATGTGTCGGATATAAATTGTATATTGTTTTATAAAAATTGCGAGACTCAATTTATTCAGATTTTTCACAATTTTTATAATAATACGTACTCAAATAAAGAAATTTATTGAACAATTTCTAATGGTAGCATCTTTATAATTTCAAAATTTCAATAATTAAGAAATAAACAATGTGAAAGCGGTCATTTGACCGGTCGCACAGTGTCGCGATCAATGCTAATTAGCTGGACAAAACTCACAACGTAATTCCGCAAAAAATAGATGCGTCATATGAAGTAATGTCTAGACAGTAAGAATATCAACATTCCTCTGTCGGTAAAACTCCCAAAGTCTTTTTAAAAGACTTAAAACTCCATAAAAGCTCTCATATGTAATTAATATCAATCGATATTTTTCAAATACGCTTTCTACTTACTTTTCTATATTTTTTCCCTTTTCTATATTTTTCTATATTCTAAAAAAATATTTTCTATATTCTAAATAAAAACTAACGGCGAATGTACGTTTTATTGTCTTAATTAATTACGTTAATTATATATATTATGAAGGTTATGCATATAATATTCAACAAGCTTGAAGTAAGCAATAACTTTTCTTCTGGGTTGTTATTATATTAAGATGAAACAAAAACGAAAATGAAGAGTAGAAAAAAATATTACTTTTTTTAGGGGTGGGGGTTGCAAGCAGTCCTTTGAGTGACACCTACCAAAAAATTCAGGAACAACGTTCTGTTACCTGTCTAATGTATCTGAAAGTTGCAAGATGATCGGTTTGGTGGAACATAGTGAAACAATTCAAAAACAAATGATTTTATGCCATTATAATATTGTAATAGTGCAGTGTTTCTTACGACCCTAATTAACACTAAGCCTACCACCACCGGTGGAAATGACCGGTTTAATGTCTCGGAATTCAGTGTTTTGATTATTTGAATATAGTACTGTCTCAGAAATGCACGCCTAATAAAAAGTTTCACCCGTCTCGCACACTCTCGTACATCGCGAATGAATTCCTACCGTATGGTACAGCTGGTGCGTCTCAAAGTCTGCCGTAGTTAAATGGTTAAATAAAAAAAGCCGTTTGAATTGAACTGCGGAAAATGTGTGGGATAGAAGTGTTCAACACGAACGAACACGTTTATCTCGTTTACGAGCAGGATTTACTCGCAACTACGGTCAAGTCGGTATCGTTCTTGTGTCATCGTTAACTCGGCGATCCATTTCATTAGCAGGAGAAGATTGACGGTGCGGTTCGTCGGTACATATATCGTGGAAAGGCGGCTTAGCACATCCGGTTAAGAAAAAGATAAGATGGATCCATGGGGCTGGAGTAACGCCAAAACCGGTCTTATCGTGAGGAACAGGGAAACGTAGGCTGGCAATCTTTCTTTCGATTTATATTAAATTCCGTGCAGCCCCTGCAGCAACCTGTCTGCAAGAAATTATGCGCATGAATAAAGGTGCGCGACCATTTCGGGGGTTGCTAGTTTTGTGATCTGCAAACAGACGGCTAGACGTCGACGAGTACATATACCTATCCAGCCAAACCAGATCGAAAGCATCAAAGTTGAGACTGGTCATGGGCTCGTCTTTGAATACATGCTACTGGTGGAACAAGAAGTAATCTGGAAGCCATCAGAGAGACCAAGGGCTGGACAGATGCACAAGGGTCACGTATCTTTAGAATCTCACGATCCGCTGATTCTTGAATTCGGTTTCTTCTTTTCGGCAACCACATTTTAGATGTGACGAAATCTATTAATCCTTTTACTCTGAATTTTCCTTGACCTACCTGTATGGAGGACTCGACCAAGATTATTTTGATAAAATTTTCAAAATATGTTTAATCGATACAGATCTACGAAACGTGTTTTCTAAATTTTCCATATAAGCCCATATAAAAAAGTAGGAAAATACAACTTTTATTATTTTCTCTGCAATTCCGACAACTTGCAATTTTCCTCGAAAATTTCATTCACATTATGTGGTATAAACCAGCTGTTCTAACTTCTCAAAAATGTTCAAATCGTATGGTGCAATATTGCAAAAGTTATCGTCTTTTTAAGAGTGTCCGATTATTAGTGGGAGTCGTAAACAATACGTTATTGCTAGACTGCAGAACTTTATACGTTTACGGGAAAATTGAGTAGATGCAATTCAAAATTGTAGGAAAATTTTTTTAATTGAAGCTGTACATATGTATATGTATCTCATCTATTAAAATTAAGGGAAATCCGCCGTCCAGTTATTGCATTTTATAATCTACTATGTAAATGCATTGTTGAATGGCAATTTTCATTATTTTTTGAAATCAGGGATTTTTTTTATTAAACTACATTTGTTCAAGAGAAGGTAAGTAATTTTATATACAATAACTAGACTGCGGATCTTTACGCATTTATAGCAAAATTGAGTAGACGAAATTCAAAATTGTTGAAAAATGTTTAAAATTGAGCATGTCAATATATGATTTCTTCTCTATTGAAATCATTGAGGGAGGAAATAACATTCAATTTCGTTTCTATTTCTTGCAATCGGTGCAGAGAAATGTTCAAACGAATTATTGCAGGATTAATACCACACAGATTAGACTCAACGAAGTGAATTGTAATAAGAGCTTCCAAAAATTGGATTTATACTGAATTGATGACAATGGGCTTTGTAGGCTGATACAACGAGCGATACGAGGAAATCGTTGATTCAAATATTTACTGAAGTAGCATATATTCGCCATTGTTGATAATGTTTAACGTTTCCGCGTTTTGTAATGCACCGATGAAACGTGGATATTTATGGCAATTATTCAAAGTATTGATACAGAAATTGAAGCTAAAGTGAGTTAAATACCTTATTCCGTAAATACAATAATGTCTTCAATACATCGATCAGTCGACAGAGATTCAGTAAGGCATTGAACTTTGAAAATCTTCAAATTATTTACATATACCGAAATAGGCAATTTTAATATTCTCGCATTACATGTATAAAGGGTGAACCAGGAATCATGACTAGTAGAGATTACTCTGTTATTGGCAATCGGATCGAAAATATTTTTATAGCATGGTTTCAAAAGAACTTTCACGTGATTATAGCAAATTTTTTGTAAAAAAAATTGAAAAAGCAATTTTTTGCAATATTTTTGCAATTTTCTTTTTACTTTATTAATTATTATTTATTTATTTATTTTATATGTGTATCTGCAAAAAATTGAAGATGACGTCCTTGAAAAACCATGCTATACCCGATGAAAAGATTTTCGATCAGACTGCTAATAACAGTCATCTCTACTGACCACGATTCGTGGTTCACCCTGTACATACATTGTCTCACATAAAAACGAATTTCAAATTCGAAATTGTGGCACATCGATTGAGATAACTAATACTAACCTTGTCGTAAATAAAAAAAGAACTAGTATTTATATTTTAGTGATATCTATTAACATTTATTATTCCTTTCTCCATTCTTGAATGAAATGAAAGCGTATAAATAACGTTTACAGCTTATTAATAAAATTCAGCGATGTCTATCCGATATTATTCAATAGGGGAAACGATAAATAATCGGATCGTGGGGCATTCAAACTAATATTTCCAATCTAATGCAACAGCACGCGAAACAAAATATACCGGCTGATAGTTTTTCCATGTTTATCGTGCACTTGTATACAGCTGTTCTTTTATGCAGAAAAATGTCTCATCGGTAAACGCATCTGGATACGCGCCAGCCGTGTGCACGTGTGTAATGTTACTCTGCATTGATTTCCCGGTATCTGGTCGTCGTTTAGGAAAATCTTTTTGCGGCCAGAACGTTGCAGCCATCAGTTAGTGCATATGGACGCCAGTAATACTGGGAACGAATGCATCTTTCGCATAACGATGACGGACACTAATAACGAAAGTTGGGAATTGAAAATTGGTTTGACTATGCCGACGCCTTCGTGCGTGCGCACTGTATGATTGTGTGTCGAGAGAACTGCTATGCAATGGTATCACGTGTGGAACAATGATAATAATAATGCGACTCGAGCAACGCTTTCGTAAACTAAAATACGAATTTTTGTCGATGCGTGATAGGTAACGACAAATTATTTTCTAGATATTTGTTCACTCTTAAATGTCGGTACAACGCTCGTCACGGATGGATCAAAAAGATTCAAGAGGCAATACAGGGTGTCCCAAAATTCGTGAACTTCCCGAAAGGGGTTGGTTCCTGAGACCATTTCAAGCGACATTTTCCTTTGCAAAAATGTAATTCGCGGCTTTGTTTAGGAGTTATTAATGAAAAACACGGACCAATCAGAGCGCGACCTAGACGCGAGTTGCCACAGTCGGCCAATAGACAGTTGGCGCGCCGAGCCGACTGTGCTAACTCGCGTCTAGGTCGCGCTCTGATTGGTCCGTGTTTTTCAGTAATAACTCCTAAACAAAGCCGCGGATAACATTTTTGCAAAGGAAAATGTCGCTTGAAATGGTCTCAGGAACCACCCCCTTTCGGAAAGTTCACGAATTTTGGGACACCCTGTATATACAGTAAATCCCACTAATATATTCGGACTCTGTTAAAAAGATAATAGCTTTTTTAATATTGCACCATACGATTTGAACATTTTTGAGGAGTTAGGACAGCTATTATACTACATAACGTGAATGAAATTTTTGAAGAAAATTACAAGTTGTCGGAACTGCAGAGAAAATACAAAAGTTGCATATTGCACACTTTTTTATGTGAGCTTACGTGGAAAATTTAAAAAACACGTTTCGTAGATCTGTATCAGTTAAACATATTGTGAAAACTTCATACAAATCCGTCGACGTTGCAATGAGCTACAAACGTTTGTTTGTAGATGGTAAAAATTTTCATAATTTTCGGCCTCTAACTGCAATAAATCTACGGATTCTTACATCTTCCAATGTCTCTGGTTTTTTTCCTCATCAACCGATTTTGATGACACTTTTACAGTGCATATAATTGACACAGATCTACAAAACGTATTTTTAAAATTTTCGATATTGGCCCACATTCAAAAGTTGTGAAATGCAACCTTTAGTATTTTTTATACAATTCCGACCAATTGCAATTTTTGGAAAACTTTCTTTTCACAACATGCAGTAAATTAATTGCTCTAACTTCTGAAAGAAGTTCAAATCGTATAGTCCCATATTTATTAATTTATCGTTTTTTTGAGAGCGTCCGAATATTAATGGGAGTCACTGTACATACAGCAATTCCCATTATAATATTCGGGAGCGAATTGGAATTCTCTCTTAAGAAGAAGAATATTTTTGTAGAAGCTCGAAACAATTAGCGTACTACATAACGTGAAATTTTTCTCTTAATTCCAATTTCCCGGAATTGCAGAGAAAATAATAAAAATTACATTTCAGAACTTTTTTATATGGACCTATATTGAAAATTTTAACAGTACGTTTTTTAGATCTGTATTAATGAAACGTATTCTGAAAATTTCATAAAAATCGGACAACATTACAATGAGTTAAAAAAAAATATTGTTTAAACCATTAAATATGTTGGTACCTAATCAATTGCTAAACATTTAAGTATTGTACGAGTTATTATATCAATTTCATACCCATGAAATTTTAAAAATCACAGAGAATGGAAATATTCTAGGTTTCAGCTTTGATCATTTCTAATGGAATTATCCTTGCAACTTCGATGATTATAAAGAAAAAAATGTGACATGTGCAGTTAGCGTTAAATAAAGTTTTAACTGACTTATCATTTCGCATTTCTGCGAGTTCTTCTTGATACTGCACATTTGAAATATCGGACAAATCCACTAACATTGGCTGCATCATCCAAGTTGGAAAATCAATTTGTCGCAAATCAGAAAATCCTTCTTTCGACACGACAAAACCATGAAAATATGTCATTGTCAGGACAAATAATCAATAGTTCCGAGAAACTTTCATTATGCTTCGTACACATATAAATATTTGTATGTGTTATTTGCAGTCAGGTAAACGAATAGGGGTTGCAGACATTGCACCGTACCAATTGTGTTTTCATTACTTTCTCCTAAACTTTTTCCTCTTCTTCATTCTCGAGACGTTATTCCAAGTAAATAACATTTACCATTGCGAACACGCTGGGCTTCGGGACAAATTGATCTCGCTGCAGTCACGTACGGCCTCGTGTCGGAACAACATGAAAATGTAATTACTCCTGTCATCGAATGAGAACTAGCAGAAGACGGAGTATGAGAAGTAGAAGAAGAAGAAGAGGAAGACGGGATCGATCGAATCGAAGAAAGGACGTGATGTTTAGTTTGGCAATGAAACAGAATATGGAGAATTTCTCCATCTTCACGACAGATGGAGAATTTTCGAGAAATAAATTATATTTATTAATGCAATTTGAATCTCAAGGAAGAGATTATTTTGCAGTACTCTGTACATTAAAAAATATTAAAAATTGAGGATATCAATGTATAATTTCGTCTCTTTTAAAATCATTAAGGGAAGAGATAACATTCAATTTAGTTTCTATTTCTTGCAATCGACGCAGACAATTTTTACTTTGCATAAAGATCCGCAGTCTAATTATGATACTTTATATAATACAATGCAGATTATAAATAATCGCATATCTACTACACAAGCAGTCTATCTGCAGCGAAACAAAACATTCGATACGTATATTTTAAAGTTTTAAAGGAATTGAATAAAATCCGCGTTGCTCCAGAGGTTCGGCCGCAATTCAGTCGATACATACGCTTTAAACAATAATAACTTGTGTTCCGGCGCCGAATGGGCTGTGAATCTTGCATGATTTCATAGAGAAAGGTTCGCTAAAAAAAATAATGCACTTTGATACAATCCGGGATCATGTGGGACTCAAAAGATATTCTTGACCAAAGTTTGAAAACTTTGATGATTCTCCTTAGTTTATCGAGCATTGTTATTCCAATAAATTATAAGTATTAAATCTTAGTACAAAAGATACACTCTGAATATAGACAAATACTATTCATTTGAAACATAAATGGACACAATATTAAATAGATTCTCCAGGGTATCAATAAGGAAAGAGTTAATTTTTTCGGTGACAAATGGGATTCATGAAATGTTGACTTTTCAATGCGTGTTCTAATCACAATTTTTTTAATAAGTCTCATTAATAGACTGCGGATCTTTATGCAATTATGGCTTTAGAAAATTTTCAAGAAATGCTAGGATATAAAATCCAACAGAATTTAGTACGATTTCCATTTATTTTAGATCTATAAAGGCTATTATGTACCTCGAAAAATCAGATTTTATTTGATTCGAGTTTCTTCAAATTCGTCTACAAAAATTGCAAGTTGCATAAACATGCGCAGTCTACTCATTAACTTCATCGTTTTCGAGTATGTATCACATGTATCCATCCATCACATGTATGGACATTTAAGAAGCAATATACATTTGATAAACATCGATTTGGACAAGTTGCTTTTTAACCAAATGAACAGTTAGATCAGGCGAGTGGACCAGTGTGAACCATTCAGAAACGAGTATTACACGAGAGCGGAAGAAAAAGGTGCATAGATTTTGTAATTGCTTGATAAATTATCATTTCTGTTCTTCAAATGTGAATACATGGTCAATATCTTGAGTTTTATTGTTATGCCAATTCGACCTAGAGAGCTGGCAAGATTGCAGTGTCCTTATTATTATCCTAATCTTCTGATTATAACGCACGGGAGAAATAGTGAAATAGCTGTGCGATGCCCTACACGTGAAACTTAATGAAATAACGGAAAACCGAATTTCAGCAAAATCGAAAACAAAATGATATTATCGATTATAATTTCCTCGGAGTATAATTAATTCCCGTGATTCAACCCCCTTCCCTGCCCCGAATGTCCCCACCCCACGCGGGAGGAGAAAAAGCCAAGGGGGCGGTTGTTTCGATCGATGCCACGGACTTTCGTGTGAATATTCAGTAACCGCCCCTTCGCTTTATCATCATTTCAGAAAGGAAAAGATTTAAACGGGGAGGACGCCAGTCACACGAAAGACTCAAAATTCTTAGAGAATACCAATCATCCTTTCTTTGGGGGACCTCTCCATGGAACAACGTTCATTCCGGATGTTTCTCGGATAAAACATGGAAGATTTTCGCGAGATTCTTGACGAAAATTCATGAGAGATCAAGTGCTGTTGTTTCCTTGTCCGGGTCAGCTTCGGACGAGAAGAACACTCTCTTTCACGCGGTATGTATTCGTCACATCTAGCGATATCAGTCTTCGCGGAGACGCGTGAAGGGAATATGATATCACCGTCTAGTGATCGATGAAACGCTTTCTCAAACGGTGAGAAGGTGGGGGAGGGGAGATAAAAAGGGATAAAGGATAAAAAGATCTTCGATTACATCGTTGCATTTAACACACGGGGCTATATAAAAAGAATATCGTTTAATTTCGAATTTAGACTTTCCGTAAAGGTACCTGACCCGAGCGAGATTTCGTTGAAGTTTCGCCGGAGTTCACGTATACAAAAGACTATCGACACTATCCTCGTTGGTGCTAACAAGATCAGCGACGGGAGGACACGTGGCGAGAATAAATTTCGACAAAGACGTTCCGTCATCCAGTGTCATCGGGGTCCTAAACGCGTTTACGATAAGACAGACACGAGGAGGATTCCCGCTGGAACGAGCGGGACGCAACCTTACTTCGTTTGTTCCGTTCTTGTTCGATCGATCGTAATTTCCGTCAGTGACTCACGAAAGAAAGAGCGACTCGAGCTAGTATAGTAGGTATATATGCAATGTAGGAGAAAAGACACCAGGGTGTCTACCAGGGGCTGACTAATCGTGACGCTAAACTAGCGGCAACCCTCCGCCCCCACATGATTACGAGCCTTCTTCTTAGAATCGGCCTCGGTTTTATCCACCATTTATATAGGAATGCCAAATCGATCGACACTAAAAGAAACTTTTGATGGTTATTATCGCAGTAGTTTGTTCCGAGTGACAAATTGTCTTCGATTACTTTCGTGGAAAATGTTCACCCCTTGCCATATTTTAACGAGTCAGACTCGACGCGATGATTTTAACGAAGTCTGGTAAATATGAATGGTATGCCTTTCTTTTTAGATGAAATCAAATTTGTTTCGTTTGTATGATGTAAGAATGATGTTAGAACCCTTAGATTTATTGCAGTTAGAGGCCGAAAATCGTGAAAAACTGCCATTTTTATCATCTTCAAACGTTTGCAGCTCGTTGCAACGTCGACCGATTCTGATGAAATTTTCAAAATATGTTTAATCGATACCAATCTACGACACATGTTTCCTAAATTTTCCATATAAGCACATATGAAAAAGTTGCAAAATACAACTTTTATTATTTTCGCTGCAATTCCGACAACTTGCAAATTTCTTCGAAAATTTCATTCACATTATGCGGTATAAACCAGCTGTTCTAACTTCTCAAAAATGTTCAAATTGTATGGTGCAATATTGAAAAAGTCTTTTTAAGAGTGTCTGAATATTAGTGGGAGTCATTGTAAACAATACGTTATTGCTAGACTGCGAATCTTTATGCGTTTAAGGGAAAACTGAGTAGATGCAATTCAAAATTGTAGGAAAATTTTTTAAATTGAAGATGTACATACGTATATGTATCTCATCTATTAAAATTAAGGGAAATCCGCTGTCTAGTTATTGCATATTTTATAATCTACTATGTAAATGCATTGTTGAATGGCGATTTTCATTATTGTCTTTTTTTGACGATCAGGAATAATAAAGTTGCAAAATACAACTTTTATTATTTTCGCTGCAATTCCGACAACTTGCCATTTTAGTGCGATCAATAGACAGCGGATTTTATGCGTTTATGACAAAAATGTGTGGATGTAATTTAAAACATTAAAGGCATTAGACGAATTTAAGAACTCTTTTATATTATTTTCAATCTATTGAACATATTAAGAAAGAAAATAAATTTCTATGTCAATTTCAAAAAGATCCGCTGTCTAGCGATCAATGATAAGTTATAAAAGATCTAACCTCTGTTTCACAATAATTTGTATATCATACAGATGGAGAAGATGTTCATTGATGAAGGTTCACAAACATTTTCGCAATAGTACAGTTATTGATCAGAAAATAGCAACAAGTTAAAAATTCTAAATGATTTTACTAAGTTCGCTTTTTCAGGGAAAAACGAATACAGGATTTTTAAGTTATGGAAGAGGAATATAGACTATGTTCGACTAAAACAATAAAAGTGAAATAATAAAGATAACTAAAACAAATATATTCGTAAAATGTTAATTGGAAGGAAAGTTACCCAGGGATAATGTACCACAGATTCTGTACTTTGAGAGCTCATCCATAATTATTGGATGCAGGCTCGCTAGCGATCATTACTGGTTTTCGTAATAAATAGTCGAAGATTGCTTATTTCATTGACGTCGATACGGCGGTCTCATTCGTTCTCGTGTAAAGTGTACCGCCATTAATCGATCAGCTCCAGCGTAATCCCGATTGACTTATAACTGTATCGTTTATAATCTCCGCGTTATGAACATCATCAAATGATCGATGTCTCGATAGCTAAAATTTCATATTTTAGCAGAGTGTCGTGTAATTAGTAAAAATATAATTATACTATTAATAGAATAAAGAGTTTCATAATTTCATTGGAAAACTCGAGATTAACAAACATTTACAAAAAATTTGCTACCGTAAAATACGAAGCCGGAAGAACGCGAGAACGCTGATGAAGACAAACGACACCGCATCGTTTAATAATAATTAATATTTAATAATGATTGAAATTAATCTACTCGGGAAAGTTAATAAAATATGAACCTACTAGCTTTCCGCGAGAACATAAGAAGACACTGCTTAATTCCTTCCGTAAGAAACTTTTACGTAGTCCTCTATGCTGAAGGAAAAATGTGACGATTACAAAAATGGAGCTCTTTGACGATAGTGTTGATAAATAAATATGAAGAGAGAATATGTAAAGAAACTTCAATATTTCAATTATGTACTAGGCACCAAAAAGTCTAAAATATTGTATATCAATTCATTTCTTCAATTATCTCTGTGAAGAAACTTTGTCAATGTAAAAAGAGCAAAAGGTATCTCAATCATTTTAGAAAGGGTATTCACTTCCCCCAATTAATCTAAAAATATATTCTAGGAAACATATTACCTGCAAAATAGATGACGTTAGTGATTACTAGCGGATCTTTATGCAAAATCAAAATTTTCTAGCTGATTTGCAACAAACTGGAGCGACATAGAAATTGATTCTCATTCTTAATATGTTTAATAGGTTGAAAATCATAGAGCAGTATTTTTAAATTCCTCTAATGTTTTTACTGTTTTGAATTACACCTACTCATTTTTTTCATAAATGCATAAAATCCGCTGTCTAGTGATTACCGAGGAAATGTACATGTTTTTCAACTTTTTACAGGTCGAGCAGCTTATTAGCTGGGTTTATGTCAGTTACAGAATGTTGCGAAATATTAGAACATTGTGCAATCGATAAGGATTAATTCATAACAATTTTATTGTATAAGTATATGTGACGGAGAATATGATAAGAGCATCGTAGCATTATTTAAACGACTTGGAAGACGAAAAGAATTACGAGTTATGGATTGATCCCACACTGGACAACTTCAGCTTTCATTGAAAATCATTAATATCACTTAAAAGGAATACGAAAGGCGAATTTGAAACGACGACCAGCTTGTTGCAATAGATGAAACGGTGTTATTTGAACCATCAAATTGATTAATAATTAAACACACGAGAAAACGTGTGAATTTTGTATAAAAACAATTATGTACTACAAAGTAACTATGTAATATTTGTAAAGGTACGAAAATATTATTCAGAAGAACTGCTTGATGGGTCTGAACCCTTCGCACTCCTTTGTCGAGTGTGACTCGACATCAGAGAAAGAAAAATGTAAATGAAACAGGTTTTTATATGTATTTGGTTCTTCTTCTATTTATTTAATTTCTTACTTTTTAGTGAAAAACATGTATAAATTCCACAAATATAAATTGCAACAAAATTTGAGAGCTATACTTAATGTAATTGCTAAACAAAATTGTTTAACCCTTTGCACTCCGTTGTCCTCTCTGAAGCACCACTAAAAATTGCTGTACCATTATTCAAAATATTGTTTACATTATTAAATATATTGGTGTTTAATCAATTACTGAACTTTTAGGTACTGTACGAGGTATGATACTAATTTCATATCCATAACATTCGAAAACCATAGGGAATGGAAATATTCTAGATCGGTAGAACTGTTTAATTTTCCATTTAAAATAGCTCGGAGTGCAAAGGGTTAAAATAAGCAGCAGTCAAGGAACAGTCCTCTGAAGTAAATTTCAAATAAAATACTTAAACTAGTAAGGAGTTGTCGGCAATAAAATTGGAAAATAATTCGGAGTGCAAAGATTTAATATTGTCAAACTCGTACCAAATTGTATCTTAAAATTTATTCATAAAATGACGATAAAATACATTTTTCCGATACGTTCTACAAGAAATTCTGTACGACATTACAACCTAGAAGAACCTTAGAATTTTTATAAATCACGTTCGATTGAATAAGCGCAGTATTCGTTGCGTATGGAGAACTACAAATTCGTACAATGCATAAGTTATTGACATTAAGGAACGGCTCTGCTTCGGTTTAATTCCGGATTACTGTTTGTACGACGAATGTTTGTCCCAAGAGACGCCGATGGCGCGATCGCGCGCAGAATAACGGGCAATTTTATCACCGCGAGAGGATTATGAGTCCGTCGTATTCTCTCGTGAAGATTAGGCTGGTTGCGGGGGAGGGAATGGGAGGAGGGGACAAAATATCGTGTGTGGAGCGTATTTACGGGCTCAAGCAGCACGCTGAGTTATCCACGAAAGTCAGGTTAGCACGGCTGGGCCCTCCCCGTGGCTTGTTATCTTATTGTATTGTTAGTACGACGCCGTCTTGGAGCAGGTTTTCTCCCCCCTGCGCCCTTCACTCTTTTGCACCGGCACGCTTCTTGCTTTGTCATCTCTGTTCTTCTCTTTCTGCTACCTCCGCTCTTCCCTTTCTCCAAACTACTCGACCTCTTGCTCTTCGTGTTCTTTGCCAGCGCTCGCCTCGATCCGCCGAATTCTGCATCATCCTTCTTCACAGATGTGAGCTTAACACGTGATTATAATCCTCTGAATGTGTAATTAGCTTACTTTCCCTGGACATTACTTCAGAAAGCTGTATCCTTTTAACTTCAATGTTAGCCCAGAAATAAAAGAGAATGTCGGTTATCGATATTGAACACCATTTTGCTGTTCTTATGGAGAAAATAATAATTCAATCACTTTTTAGCGTCTTGTCTCTCTATGTTTAGCGTTGAAACAATCGACAAAATTGGGGTTCAGTCTTTACTTGTGCCAACGGATAAGTATATTAAGTAAAAATGGCATTGTTCATCATTAGACTGCGGAACTTTATGCATTTATGACGAAATTGGTTGGGTCAAATGTAAAACAGTAAAATATTTTAAAAATTCAAGAATGTTGTAATGTTGCTTTTAATGTAAGTCGTCAAGGGATGAAATTAATTTTTAATTACTATTATACAACGTTACTATTATACAATACTTTGTACTCTATATGACAGAATTTTAATGTTTTTGTTAATATCTTGTTAGGTATTATGAACCAGTAACAAAAGTGCATTGTCTAAGTTTCTGTAGCTAAAGAAACTGTAGAAATTCATTCAGAAACTTGAGATATGTCTTTTCTGATAACTATTCATCTCTTGTGGGCCATTCACCTTCATGCCCGCGCGTTTCCTCAATTTTTACTTAAATTTTTAGTAACGTTCTAACGATATGCATTTCAACGTATAGCGCTAGCAGTCAAAAAGGGAATAGATGTATAGATAGATGGCTAGAAAGGAAGAGAGAGAAAGTTCGCGTGTGTGAGTGCGTGTATGCCACGTTTTGCCACATAGTAGGCGATAGAGATGGACACGCGTTGCCCAAGAGAACGAGAAGAGACGAACTGTCTTCATTATGCTAATGCCGTGCAACTACAGCTGACCGTGGCCAAAAATAGATGTAGATATCGTGGGATGCTGAGTCGAACCTCGAGGGGGTTTTTATCCTCTCGTTTCCTCTTTGTCTCTCTTCTAAATCCTGTCCCTCTTTTTCGTTCTCTTCATTCGGCCGACGCGGTGCGGCGTTTCGCTTGTTTCCCGATTCGGAAGATTCCCCGCCGCAGTCCTGGAATGAAATGGTTCCGAGGGTGAAGATCGAATCGCTCTTTTCCTATTCCTACTTTACACCGTTGAAAATTTTTCCAACCTTCCCCCGTGTCTCGTCTCTTTCCCGCTTTTTTTCACTTCTGTGTGAAGGACGCGCTCAATAGCCTCACCTTTGTATGGGATACAATGGTTCCGGGGGAAAACTCTTCTCTTCGAAAACCGATGGCTGGTTACGTAATAACGTTTGTTTCACCGGAAACATAGCCGCCAGACAGTTCACCGTGTTGCCTGAGAACGTGTATCCCCGAAAGCTTGTCATTAGCACGGAAACTTCTGTTTTCTCGAAAGAAATTGTCTTAAAAATTCGCTTCGGAAAGGTAGCATTTGAGTCGGAACTATTGATTGGAAGATTCGGAGATCAATCGTGACTCAACTCTGTGTGAGAAACTTTTGATGGTTATTATCGCCGTTGTATTTTGTTCCGAGTGACAAATTGTCTTCGATTACTTTCATGGAGAATGTTAACCCCTTGCCGTATTTTAACGAGTCTCGTCATGAAGATTTGAACGAAGTCTAACAAATATGAATGTTACGCCTTCTTTTTTAGATGAAATCAAAATTGATTCGTTTGTAATCAATATTTAAGCATTCGAATAAATGCAGCCGTACGAAAAATAGAAATTTTCTTTACTCTTCTACGACATTTTTCGGGACGAAGATCACTGCAACTGTAAAGAAAATGGTACGGCGTCTACGATGGAACTTGACTACAGTAGACTCCTGTATACCGTATTCAAAAAATTGTTTAAAAAAACTACGCATCTTCTGTGGCAGTAAGTGAACAGTCTTCTTAAACAATTTTTTAATTTATTATGAAGAAATTGTTTTAAAAATTCGCTTCGGAAAAGTAGCATTTGAATCGAAACAATTGATTGGAAGACTTACAAGGGAAGTACCCAAGTGTCCGACTTCGATTTTGATAATTTTTTGTGAGATTATAGTATATAGATCCCTAATGATGTTTGCAAAATATTAGGTGTAGTTACTCAATAGTTTTAAAGATATAAACAATAAAGTTTCACACAGCTCAAATCATGGTATATCAACAAGGTATGAAACTTTAATTGTTTATATCTTTAAAACTATTGAGTGACCACACCTAATATTTTGCATACATAATTAGGGATCCATATACCATCATCTCGCAAAAAATTATCAAAATCGAAGTCGGACACTTGGGGTTCTTCCCTTGTTAGAGATCAATTGTGACGCAACTCTATGTGAGAATTTAGTCTGCGTATTAATTTCTAATTAATTCTAATTAATTAATTTCTATATATGCATAAACCTACTAACGCCGTGCTTGCAACAGATTAAACCGCGTTTCCGTTTTACATCCTCTATGTAGCCTACGACCACGTTGATAACGCTGTTCCGAAGGAAATGGTTGTGGTCGAGAAACAGGCTTCTTTAATACTCTTTTCGCGAACTCGTTTATGTTAGAATAACACGGGAATGTTGACGTTTAGCCGAAAAATGTTGGCAAAGAGCAAACTACCGGTATCAAAACAAAATTGTAAAAAGAAATTTCCAAGCCGTTAATGGCATTGTCCTTAGCGTTTTACTACCGTGCCTGTTCAATATTTCAGGAACGTTATATACAATCGAGCATGCAAATAAATTTCTCCGCACGATGGTACTTCAGTAGGACCCTCTCATATTTCCGGCACTTGAAGGGAAAGGAAGCGACGGACACTAGGATGAAAAGATGGCAGCAGTCTGGCTGTAAAGAAAAAAGGAATGGAGAGAACGTAATGCAGTGAGTCAGCAGTTTTTGTTAAAAATTTATTCGGTTCAGTTTCATGAGAAATATCACCTCGTACCCCCTCGACGTTCCGTATCACACCTCAGCGGATGCTTCCACCCCTACTGCCACCGGTGTCTCGCGTTCCAAACTCACCCTCGATTCTTCTATCCTTTCTTCCTTACATTTATATACGTGTACCTAACCGACTTGCCGCGATATATGCTGCTCGAACGACCGATTCATTTTTCCACGCTATGGAATTGCTCGATAGCTTTTCTATCGTCGAATTCGAAGGATTAAATGTAGTATCGTATTATCGGGCCATACCATCAGTAATGATACTACTTATACTGAAGTCAACCATTACGGTACTACTTATCATCACACTACGTACGTCTATGGAAATATGTGCTTTTGCAATCTACTTTTGAATAGTGTTAGATAAACTAATGTGAATGTAAATTATTTCAACATTGGTGACTAGCACGAGAATTCTCTAGAATATAAACCTTCATAAAAATAATGTGTGACATCAGATTAGAAGATATACATATTTACAGTAAGGAGCATAACTGAGTCCACATACCTTAAATCAGAACAACTTTTTTATGAATGGACCAAACGACTTCAATTTCTCTGTAAGGCTAGAAGAATTAGTTTAGTAAATGATGTGTAAAAAATATGTTGGAAAAATGCATTTGGACGGAATTGTAAAAAACAATAGTAAAAATTGATTTTTACAACTTTTTAGCTAAGCCAATAACGAAAATATAAAAGATGTGTCTGGTCAACTGGTCTAAATTATATACGCTCTGAAAATTTCATTGAAATTAGTTAATTGGTTTGCGAATTATATCAAAAGTGCTAAAAATTGCAATTTTTCAAGATTTTCGGCCTTTTTACCACTTTTGATCGTTTATAATTCGTAAACCAATTTCAATGAAATTTTCAAAGCGTATATAATTTATACCAATTGACAAACACACATTTTTTAAATTTTCGTTATTGGGCCAGCTAAAAAAGTAGTAAAAATCAATTTTTAGTATTTTTTTATAATTCCGAACAAATGCATTTTTTCAACTTATTTATTAGACGTAATTTACTAAACTAATTCTTCTAGCCTTACAGAGAAATTGAAGTCGTTTGGTCCATTCATATAAAAGTTATTCTGATTTAAAGTGTGTGGAATCAGTTATGCTCCTTACTGTATGTACTAAATTTTCGAGTCTATTTAAACGTTAAACTGAGCAGCAGGTGAGCATAAATACCTAGATTTAAAGTATATGTGTAACTCTGTATGATTGGTTAAGATATCATAGCAAGAGAGTAGGGCAAAAATTTTATTTAAATAAAAATTTCGAATAAAGTGGTCTTTTTCCAAGTGAAAATATGATTATTTAATAATATTTAATAATATTATTATTAATTTCCAAGTAAATTATTATTTATATAAAATTTTTGCCCAACTCTGCATAGCAACCATTTCGAGGAACAGAATAACTAAAATTTAATGTTGTACATCCATGAAAACAAGGTGTTCATTTGATTGAGATTACGGATGACAGATTCGAATAATAGATATCATAATTTTACAATGAAATACGGCAATAGCAGTGCAACACGTTGCAAGGATTTTGGAAACGGAAAGTACATTTATGTGTAGGTAACAGTTGCTCCGCTTATCAGAGTCAGCGAGGCGAGAATGGTGTACTTCCGCTTCCGGCATTGGTATCGAGAATCTCCGAAGAAAGAGTTTGAAACCAGTGTTGGCCACAATGTTGGCTGAAGTTAATCGAAACGCTTTCAAGCTTGTTACGATAATCATATGAGCATTTTGCAAAAAGTTATCTATCTTTCCCTGTACGTATCTGGAATATGTGGAACACATTGTGCAATAGTCTCAACATCGCCATTATACGATTATTAAACATCACCATGTTGTTGATTTTATGGATATGAAACAGATGTGAATATGTACAGCTTAATCCGTTACTCATATCTTCGGAGTGTCCAAGTACGTACAGTGACTCACACTAATATTTGGACAATGTTAAGAAGACGATAACTTTTTTAATATTGAACCATACGATTTGAACATTTTTGAGAAATTTCACATACAATGTGAAAATTTATTTGAATGCTTAAATATTGTTGGACAAATAATTAAAAGTTGGACAAATACGTAGTCTCAGTAAGTAATTCAGCCTTGTCCAAATTAGAACTAAGTCAATACAATTAAATTTGATTTTTACAAGTTCAAGAAACAGCAAATTCTTCGGCATTTATTTTTTACTATTTTGCCTTTGTTATGTCACAGGGTACATCCACATTAATTAAACATATTTTATACTTTTTCGATTTCACACAGCTTCACAGTTGATTTCATAGCGATCATGAACATGAAATGTTTCATGTCTTCAAATCATTACTTTTGAATGCGGAAAACTATTTTGCATTCTACTCTTCGAAAATTTGAAAGTAATGCGTATATTAGAGTTATTTCATTATATTATTATTATATATTTCATTATAAATAATTTTATTGCAAAGTCACAGCCTATACATGTGCATTATGTTCCGTAACGTAATTTGATAGACTGACGAAAATATGTACTATAAAAGTTTATATAAAGAAATAAAAAGTTATACGAATAGAAAAATATATACAGGGTCATCGGTTTTTAAACGGACAAACGTAAACCAGCTATAAAGGCCCCAAATGAAACAATTATTACCCCTACCACTTTTTTTGATTCGGCCTTGAATTTTAGATAATCGCAAAAAACCATAATTTTTCCACGACGTGCCCTATGCCAAAAAAACAAAGATCCGAAGGTCATACAAAAATATTTTGTTAACAAAAAAGATGCCCCTATTTATTTTAAACCAAACAAAGGAAAAATCATCAAGATTCATCACTGGAGTCCCGAGATATTCAAGTTTATGTGAACTAAAAAAATTATGATTTTTGCAATTTTCTAGAAATCAAGGCCGAAACAAAAAAAGTGGCAGGGGTAAAACTTGTTCCATTTGGGGTTCTTTATAGCTGGTTTACGTTTGTCCGTTTAAAAACGGATGACCCTGTATATGAAAAATTATTACGAGTTTCCTACAGGTACGGATCATATTAATTATATCGTTCTGAATTGAATCAATAGAAATTTTATTTAATCTAAAAAGAAAGGCATAACATTCATATTTGTTAGACTTTATTAACATTCTCGATCAAAGTAATCGAAGACGTATATTACAGAATACCTAAATACGTACGTTCTCGTTACTATTGAAGTCGGTAGCATTTGACGTTAAAAAATGTGTTGGAATAAAGGGCAGTCCAGTCACGGTCGTAGAATAAAATTCTTACGGGTGAGGTCGTTGGTTTTCTTTCTACATATCGAGGCCGGTAAATCAAAATACAAAATGAAAGTGTAGCAAAAGAACGAATCGTAACAATGGGCCGCGATAAGTTTGTATACGTACAATGTACGTACAATGTACGGCAGAGATATTCGTGCAAACGATATGCACGGTCCTTCGGTATCAGGCACCGGGATCTTTTCCCGCTGCGAACCGTAGCGCGCAGAGGCCATCAGCGTCGGTATAAAGAATTTTCTACGGATCTCATTCGTTGCCTCCCTCGCACACTGTCACTTTGCCCCCTTTCCTCCGCCGCGAATACGCCAGGGAACGAGATTAAGCAGGTATACAGTGCACACCATAAGTTTATTCGCCTCGAAAGTTCGCATACTATCCCCCGATTAGCGTTCTCGCGTAGTATCCGCGGGCAATCAAGCGTGACACGTGAAAGTGATCTCCGAAGAAGCTGTGAGGTCGATAGATCTGCAGACGAAGCAATCCAGACTGGTTTTCGAATAAATTAAATACAATTTACCGGGCTTCTGAATACGTTGCGGCGTATTTTTAGAGACTCGTCACACGCAAGTCAAGAGCAGCCTTATTTCTCTTTTGCGAATTTAGGAATAAGTTGCTTCACGTGGTGAAACATTCTGACTTCTGACTCTATTACGTAACTCTGTATTTCTGAACGATTTGTGTAGGATAGACTGCGGATCTTTATACATTTACGAAAAAAATTGGTTTGCCTGAAATTGAAAACAGATTACAAAAATTTAAGAGCATTGTAATATTGTTTTTAATGTAGCAAAATCATTAGGAGATAAAATCAATTTTTGTTTTACTTCTGTCTCCCACAATTTTTATTTTGTATAAAGATCCACAGTCCAGTATAGGAAGAATAGTTTTCACAGAAGAATAAATGTGTGAATTGATTGAATGGTAATTATTACAATAAACAATACAATGTCGGTGTTGTTTTTCTAAAAATCATGATCGTTGAGCTCTATCACTGTTGCAAATAGGTTATGTAACAGTTTACCGTGTCTGACGTTAGTGCTTTTTCCAAGGAATTTCACGGGATGAAATTTACTTCACAAACAGCCTTAGAAGTACAATTAATCGGTTGCAAAACTAAAAAACTACAGGAAATTGGCAATATAAACACTAATTTATACAGTTAAACGTGGAAAATATGATGCAACGTTTAAGAATAAACGCACAAGATATTTTGAACTGTCATACGATACCATACACAATAGAATGTCGTTTCAGTTTTCGGTAACAACGTCTTTTAAATTAAATGTTTAAAATACTTCGATTTATATTAATTGTTTGATTACAGAATAAAAACAAAATATTGTAGAAAAGACTTAATATAGTTTGTTACATCTTCTATAATCTAACTATTATAAAAATGATCGAATTTGAGACGTTAACGGAAATGTATTTGTTAGCTTACAGGTACAGTGTAACCCAAACGATTGCACGGATTTCATTGGTCGTGATTACGCTGAAGTGTACGATAAAGTAATAGCGCTCTCGAACGCAATTGTAGATGTTCCAGAAAAAATTTCACGATAGATTACTTTTTATTTGATATCTTTTTGTCACCATTTTATAAAAAATTCAATCGATTCCAACGATAACTTTATCTATCCACTGCAGTTGCAGGTGCACTATGCGAGAATTTTACTTATAACTAGACTGCGGGTCTTTATGCAAAATAAAAATTTCTTACCTAAATTGCAACAAACAGGAGTGAAATAGAAACTTATCTTTTCTTCCTATTATGTTTAGTAGGTTGAGAATGATATAATAATATGTTTAAATGTTTCTAATATTTGTGCTATTTTAAATTACACCTACTCATTTTTGTCATTAAATTCATAAAATCCGCAGTCTACTTATAACCCTTCAAGTTTCCTGATCGCTCTCTCACTGATATCTACAAATTACTTTGTATTCTAAAATCGTACACGAAACTTTAATACGGATATTACATTATACGTAGAATATATGTGATGTATGTAAACTATGTGAATATACATATTCAGAAGGATTCTGTCCTGCATTAAAAATTTACGGAAAGCCAAATTGAATAATTTAGCAGGGCATATTGAAACTCGGTGTAATATTTTACGTTCCATAAATACTAGTCATTATCGATATTTGAGATTGCTTCGACTATCAGGATTAAGAAACGCTGATAGTCGAGCAAACTTTGAAATGTTTAAATCGGTGAGAGTTTGGGAACCGAAATTTCCATGAAAACCGATCAATGCGACTAACTAAAATCGGGACACTAGACAGTTTGTAGTAGTATGCATGTACATATAAGGTCCCATATGTTCCGAAACTACTTGACCCAGCAATTAGAATACCTTTCCGTCTACGACCTTGCTTCATTTACGACTCCTCTATCGGCCATGCTTATTGTACTCGCGCGAATACTATGCCTATCGCAGTCCTGCCCTATCTTCGTATCAGTCGTTGCACGTCACGACGCGTACAAGCACCACCGGCACCAGCATCGAGTATAAAGAATTTTTCTCGGCTCCCTTCCTCTTTCCCTTTCTCTTTCTCTCTTTGCGTCTTTTCTGTAGCGCGTGAACGCATGGAGAAACAAGATTACGCCAGTGTATGGTATACACGCGCTGGAAGTTCTGTTTCCTAGGGACGGGACTGAGATAGGGGGGAAAGAAAAAGCGAGAAAGAGAGATTGACTAAACCTCTTCCACCCGCGAGCGTGATAGTCAGTGGGCGATGCGCGACCAAGCCTAACCTGTGCCGGTTCTCCAGCAGGGTAAGCAGAGAGGCTGGGTCGCTAGACGGTGAAAGATAGAAGGAGACAGCTACCGTAGAACGGTCTCTCTGTATATGTATGCGTGTAGGGGGGTGGTGGTGGGGCTAGACCGGCGCATGCGCGTCAAGGACGCTTATTGAGCCACGGAGAGGGGCGTTTGGTGCCTCATCGTCGGCGGTGGTGGCGGTGACGACGACGTGGCATGGTATATGGTCGCATGGGTGCAGCGAGGGGTAAGGTGGATGGCTGATATTATGCGGGGGAGGGGATCCTGGCTCCTCGTAGTCGGGAAAAGCAAGAGGAGGGTAGATACGCGATAATCGAAGAGAGAAAGAGTGTCTGTGTGACGGTGTGCGTCACGATAGTTCCTATATACATACTGTATATACGATCGAGCGAGATAGAACAGGGGAGTAGAACAGAGACAGAGCTAAACTGCCGAAGCGAAAGGGGAGCATGCGAAAGAAAGAGACAGACAGGGTTTCGAATTAGTGAGAGGATGCATAGTTGCGCGATAGGTGGTAGAAAGAGAGAAAATCGAGAGAGGTACGTGCATCGAACGGAGATGCGAACGATACGTAACGTTGGACAAGGAGAGTTGTATACCGTCGAGCGAATCGGCCGATCGTAGGTGTGACTAAGTGAGATAGACGGAAGGGAACACGAACGAACGAATGCAACGGAGCGAGGTTCGGTAAAGAAAGAACAAGAAGGAGATAGGTGATATACGTTGGTATGAGTGTAGCTAGGGCGAGGAGTAAGGAAGGCAAAGAGGGCGGGGAGTCCAGAGGGTAGGGCGAAGGCGGTGGGGAGAAAGGGGAATATGAATGGCAAAGGGGGGGATAAAGGGGGCGCTGGTGTCGGACAGTCGGTATCGCGCCAGGCCCCCGCTAGCGGCTAGCCAAGCAAGCAGCAAGCAGTCGCAATCCCGTCGCCTAACCAGCATTGCTCGCCTTACCTTTTCACCCTCTTACAAAATCGCATCGAGGCTTCCGTCAGACGCATATATTTGCCCCGTTCCGTCAACCGGTCCCTCCGACGTCGTCCGTCGTCGTTCGTCGTCGCCATTGCCGCCGCCACCACCACCGCCGCCACCGCCGCCGCCGCCGCCGTCGCCGTCGCCGTAGCCGTCGCCGTTCGCCGTCGCCGTCGCCGTTGCTGCTACTGCCGTCGTCATCGTCGCACACGCAGTACGTCGTCGTTATTGCTCTCGCAATCGTCGTTCAATCGCGCGTGGATTACGAAGCAGCGGTCTTGTTAGAAAAGGGAAATTGCGAGCGAGTACCACTAACCATTCGAAGGAATTGAAACGAAGTCTCCCGCGAGAATATCGGACAAGCTGATTATGAGTTGGAATAGTGGAGCGGGTCAGCGAGCATCCGGGCCAGCGTTTTTAAAGTGAGAACAAGTTTTCCGTGGTTTTGTGTCGTACGCGAGAGATCCGTTGGAACAGTACAGTGTGAGTACACGGCAACCGTTTGGATTTCTGTCGTTTTACGATCTTTATCGTGAGAATACACATACCTACATATACGCATATAGAAAGAGGAAACAAGTGCAGAATCTGAACCAAAAGTTTTCGTATGTCGCACGTTAAAAATTCGGAACCATCGTGTTATTCTCGGGATATTAGTGCTGCCAAATAAGATATATATACATACACATATATATATATATATCTATATATATATCTATATATAAATATATATACGTACATAAATACATACATACACACCTACATTTCATACATACACACATACATACTACGTACATATATACATATATATGTGTATATATATATATCTATTTTTGGTGTGTTGTTTGTTACCACAAGTGAGGAGTACCAAGGTTTGAGGAACCAGTGAACGCTCACCGACCGCCTAACCTTACGTCTTGTCACGGTGACCGACATCACGGCGAGATCGCGGCTGATACCTCCGCGTGTTCCGGCGCAAGGTAGTACAGTACATCGCTATTTTACGATACATATGTGTGCCTTGTACGATTGTGTTCGTTCAGTAAACGTTTTAGCGTACAGAGCAATAAGTCGTGTAGCCATTGGCCGTGCGTGGGCGCTCCGTTGTATCTATTCCAAACCTATACATGTACATCATGGTTCACATCGTCATCCCAATGACGTCACCCCTCCTGTAATTACGTTTTTACGTCGTTTCATGGCACCGGACATTTGTTCTGTTTCGTTTTTATTTCTGCGACTTGGACTCTTTAAGAATGAGAAAAAGAAGAATCCATTAGCAAGCTACTCGTTCGGTTTTCATCGAACGTAGCTGCGCACTTTGCCATTATCGCGATTTCTTGTCCCGTTCCGCTCGCACTCGTTTTTCGCGAAAAATGCGATCGAATCTCCTATGCTCCTACCCGTCGAGTTTGTTCTGTCACCATTGCAACCGGAAGCGTGAGGCCGAGAATGAAACAAAAGAAAACTACATAATCGACACGTTTTACGTATCGCAAAGCGAATTCTAAACCGTCGCGCGGCAACGAGCGCGCCGCGCGCTTCCATGTTACGTGTACACTTCAGATGATTAGCCACGTGTCGTTAATTTCTCATTTACTCGCGCGTTCCCTCCGATCGTGCATTTTCATTTTCACGAGTATCGCATGGAACGTTCACGACTGATCATACGTAGACACATCTCAGACTAGCTCGTTCGTATTTTCAGAAAGATACATAGTGTACGGATCATTGCAATTCTGTTGACCGGTGTTTATCGTTCCATAATTTTAGAAACTGTTTCGGTCCCTCCATTCGGTAAACAAAAATTGTTCTTGGTACATTCCATTTTTATTGCGGTAATCCGGACTCTGTCGAAACGTAAAACGTGGAAGAGCACTCGGGAAGCTCGTTGCTTTAACATGTATATAGTACGGTTGTGATAAATGTGTCTTACTTCATGCTATCTTTTCACGAACGATAGCGATAAGTAAATTACGTTCGACCATTTCCCACGGTTCGTTCGTCACGCACAGTCATGTCTCATTGTACTTTTTTCCCGAACTTTCCGGGTTAAGCACATGGACTACCAATCAAGCGGAATGACATACATAGTTTCATACGAATTGTAGCTAGGATAAAGTTTGTACGGATCAAAGTAATTTTTTGATGAAATCGAGAAAAATGTACGAATATTTCGAGAAATTCTTTTCGGTGCTCCAGGAACGTGTTGTTCTCAGTTGCACACGGTTCCTCAGGTTATTCGTTTCCTTCGCATTCCTACGCAGGCAGGTATGCGACCTTCTTATCTGTAACTTTAATCTTCTTTCGAGGTATTACAGTTTCAAAGAGTTATTGTTGCGACCTACAGTTTTAATCTATTTTTCGACCGTGAATCCCACGCTCCTGGAAGGATTTCGAAAAATTCTAGTTCTACGAGGTTCAAGCAACTTTGATTCAATAAGTCGTTTATTCAAGGATTTATTTTTGTAATGATACCTCTACGCTTTTGTCATTCCTATTTTAGCTGTCATAGGGCATTTCGTGTAAATTGGTATCAAAGTGAAACTTGTTTCGTCCATTACGAGGTTAATTGAGTGTAAAATAAGATGGAGGTTTCTTGGCGTGGGACTACTTACGAATAGTTCAAACGAACGAAGTGATTTATCTTGTTTGAAACTCTTTATTGGACTGTGAGTGTTTACGAAAATTCTTAGTTTACTAATTCACAAAACTGACATTACGTTGTTCTTTATACGTATATTCTTATAATTGTAATTGTGAATCGCAAAATGGTGCTCTTAGAGGTTAACGTTTTGAAAAAGCGACAATGCATAAAATACTGAAATTATTCAAGAGTGTTAGAAGGTACGTAATTTTTGATACTAATGTAAAGATTGAAACCTAAAGACCACACAATGATAGACATTACCAGAGTGTGAGTGTGCAATACATACATGATAAAATGAATTTTATTGTTATATGCAAGAAGGCTTCTCTTTCACCTTCAAGGTGATAAAATCTGTAACTTAAGACAGATTTGTAATTGTGCATAAAGGGTCCCACCTCACCGATTTCGATAAAATTTAAATATGTTGTAAAACTCAACATTCTGAACAACTTTTTTCCTATACATGTAACCGCCGCTCAGCCTTAGTTTTTGAGATATTTGCGAAACACTGCAGATACTACTACATTGAATTTTGCCTATACGTGCACGCCCGTGCTGTGCGTATGCGTTAGCATATGATGCGACCGCTCGTCAACTGTTTCTATAGATATATCACTACGATCGTCGAACGATCTATATACCGCGTGAACTTTTTAAATCATATGATGATGAAGAATGAGTACATATTATATTACGACGACACCACACACACCCACACAGTGTTTCTGAGCGGATAAACCAAAAAATATATATTGTTTATTTTTTTCTGTAAACACGTTGTGGATTCTATATACGGTGATACATGACCACGCATACGAAAATGCAGGAGTAGTCTTTCAAAATTGCTCACCTTATATATGTATCACCGTATACATACAAAATATCGTTCGACGATCGTAGTGATATATCTGTAGTTTATATATGTATAGGAAAGAGTTGTTCAGAATCTTCGCCTTGACAACATGTTAAAAAATCATCGAAGTCGGTGAGGTGGGACCTTTTATGCACAATTACCGGTAGTTCTTCAAATTAATGTAAAGAATGTGTGCAATAACAATGCCGTGGGAGTTTACGTATTTCTAGCATCTCCTAACCTGCCTGATTGCATAAACACAAGATAACGCTATATAAACCTTTTTACGAAAACGAGTAAAACTCGTCTGTCAAAGTAAAATGCTGTCAAACTTTTTTGTAGAAGTTACTGACCCAAACACGAATTTGCGTAAACGTTCTCGACCTAATAACGACGGATTTAACAAATTCTTGGTAATTATCATGCAACTATCACAACGCAGATAAAGAGATGTGAAAGAATGAATATTGTAGATATCACATTCTACATCAGGACGGAATAATAAAGCGGAGCAACGATACGCGTATCGCAATACGCAGCCATGAATCGAATCAATCGCGATAGCCAAGAGTGTGTGTGTGTATGTTTGTAATATCCATTCGCGCGTTGAAAACAAAGGCGCACTCGTGGAAAAAGGAAAACTATAAGCACTTATCGTGCATCGCGGCGATAGTCGCAAGCGTGTTAAGAGCGAAGTTTACTTCGTGTCTTTATTGCTCGCCGATTTTTCGATTTCGAGCCAATCAATTCCACTGGTATTCGCGCACTGCCTACGCCGCGCCGCTGCGCGCCGTCTGTATAGGCGCGACTTCCTGTAATCGTCGTAAACAAGTGGAAACAAGGACGGTCGCGTTAAAAAGGGTTCGTGGGCATGGAGTACCAGCAGCTAGAACTCAATAGGATAAAAGACACCGAGGTCGGAATGTCAGTGGGACACGCCCACGAAGCTTCTGAAATTCGATGCGTTCAGAACCTACAGAGTAATACGCGTGGGATGCAATCGACACATTCACATTCACGCGTCATCTCGGTCGATTTCTTCCGCACCTACGGGACTACTTAAAACTTTAGGTCACGTGCTAAATGACATACAGTGAGTGTAAAAAGTATTCGTACGCCCTTCAAAAAAAGAATAACTTTTTTATAATTGTACCAAACGACCTGATTTTTAATCAATTGGCAGCAGTGGTTTACGAAATGATTTGCAAAGATTTTGCAAAAATTATAATTTACAAGGTTACATGCAAAAATAAAAAAAGCATTTTTTCAAAGTTTTTTATTCGAGCCTTTAATGAAAATTTAAGATATATGTTTTGTAGATCTATGTTAGTTATACACATACTGAACATTTCATCGAAATCGGTTGACGCAGGAAAAAACGACACACATCGGAAGATGTACGATTTTGTGGACTTTAAGCAGAAACTGATCAAAAGTCGTGAAAATCTACGATTTTTGCCATTTTTAACCGCTTGTAGCTCGTGTGTATGTTAATCGATTTCGATGAAATCTTCGGCATGTGTGTAACAACTACCCTAGCAGCACAAGATATTGTATACACATTCATATAATATCAAAAAGAGATTCAATCTGTTTTTAATATTCAAATATACATACAATATTTATTTTACATTAAGTACCAAATATTCTTTTTTATATAAATTAGGAAGAAATATTTTTCTCATATGAAAAAGTGTGGCTTAAAAAATATTTATCCAATATTTTTGTGCTACTAGGGTATAGATCTACAAAACATATATTTTAAATTTTCTTTAAGCATGTTTCTTTAAGCAAAAAATGTATTTTTGCACGTAACCTTGTAAATTATAATTTGTGGAAAATGTTTTTTTGCATATCATTTCGTAAACCAATGCTTCTAATTAATTATAAAAAATCAGGTCGTTTGGTACAATTATGAAAAAGTTATTTTATTTTAAAGGGCGTATGAATACTTTTTACACTCACTGTACGTATATCCTTGTAATAACATTAACGCTCCGTTCCTACTATCATTTGAGGTTTTCGTTAGCGGAAACTTTTGTAAATTAGATTTCATTTATTATTCAATGTGTTCGATACATTGCATCATGTTTAATTAGATCAAACTGTATTCATTTATTAATCACTAATTGCAGAACGCGCGTTAAGTATTACACTGGAAATTTTATTATTTAAAGTACGATTAAATTCGTTCTTAAATTTGTAGACTGCTAATCGTGTTTATTATCCTGTGCAGTGTTATTGATTGATATGCAAAAATTGTACCCTTTTGGAAGTTATTAATCGATCAAAGATACGGTGAACGGTTTATTAAATTTGATTGGAGATTTAAGTTCGTAATGTACCTGCTATATTTTCTCTCATACAATTCGCGCGTGAGTGAGAACAGTTTATATTATGAAATTTGTGAATCGCGTCTGTTGCAAAGTAATAAACATTACATTTGATATTCACTCTTGCGTCGCCAACGCCATCGATCGAAAAATGTTACCACTGTTCGACTGTTTGCAAATTTAATGACTAGCGTAAAGAATGTTATTAGGAAATGCTATTTATAGCCGCACGATTCTTGGAATTTCAAGATCTATGTCTGTGGAACTTACAGTGCTGTAAATAGCTATGGACTCAAATACATTTTTGCAGTTTTCAAAGTCTTGATGTTCTTAGTTAAAATATACTTACTTGGGGCATGTTCGTTTGCATAGGAGAAAAAGGGAAAAAACTATTTTTTGCCACGTATTTGTACCAGCCAACTGGAATTTCATTGCAACTTAAATGTGTTTGCAAATTTAGATAATAAAACACAAGTCTGCGATAGTTTCGCAAAATTACGGGTTAGCAGTCATTGAAAATATTGCATGTCAATCTCGTCACTTGGTTTGTTCATAGTTCTCAACAGAAAGTTTTTTATGACATTCCCTAAACTATTAATTGTGTATGCAATGTTCCTTTCTGTCTTTTACAACTTTCCAAATCTATGATTCAATTCGAAAAACGCGTTCAAAATTGAAATTAAAGGTAACGATGATGTGTAATTACTAGACTTAGATCTTTATGCAAAATCAAAATTTTCTACCTGATTTGGAACAAACTGAAGTGATATAGAAGTTTATTTTCTTTGTTAATATGTTGAATAGGTTGAAAATAATATAACAGTATTTTTAACACTAAACCTATCACCACCAGCCAAATAACCGCTTCCAGATTGTTTATTGCTCAATTATTGAAATTATAAAGATGCTTTCGCGATAAATGATTAAATAATTCTTGACCTTCATTTATTCAAATAAAAATCTTGTTATTTTTACAACGTAACATGTACGGGCTAATTTTAATGCTCGGTAGGTTTAGTGCTAAATTCTTCCCATGTTTTTACTGTTTGAAATGACACCCACTCATTTTCGTCTCAAATGCATAATTTCAGTTGATCAAAGTAAATAAAAAACAAGAACACCGAGTCAAGAAAATTACGATCGAACAGATCACGATGAGTTCATATTTGCTGACAGATCAAAACTAACCGAGGATTTAGTTTCTTTTTAGATAATCGCTTGGATGATGGCCTTTGTGTGATTATAAACTTTTATGTTTGAGTGTATAAGTATTCACGGCTCTGCAATTTGTATAAACGTGATTTACTGAGAAAGGAACGTCGTTGCTATGCAATAATATAACATTTTAGCTGTGGGTAGTGGTTGGTCCATTATAGCGGCCAATCATGCACGGGAATAGATTCGCGGGCGGTCACTGCAGCAGTGGTCTTTTCGTAGCGATAGGCTTACCATTAGCCGAGAGTGGTGCTGCTTAGCGGACATGTTTCACAGTAACTACATATACGTACAGTATGCAGCTATTAAAAGGAAAACCACAATTCTCGGCAGTATAGAGCATTTTTTCTAATTCATCGTTCAGGAGGCCCAGAAAGCAACTAAAGTACAATATTAAAAGGAAAACCATAATTCTCGACAATATAGAACATTTTTTCTAGTTCATCGTTCAGTAGGCTCAGATACTAGTAACAATGGTGATGATGCCAATAATAACGAGGTCTAGGAACTTTTAGCAAGAAGCAGTGTGAAATATTTAAAAATTTACAGCCGGCTGGACAAGTGTACTGGAATACTAGCATACGTGCAGACGGTTTATAAAGTAGAGATCATTTAAAAAATGGTCGAAATTATGTTAAGGTTTACGAGCGAGAAGTCTTGCTGCTACAGACTTGTAGATTCCCTTCATTTGGTTTTTAAATGGAACGATATACGGAAGAATGACGTCGGATTTTCTGACCAAACTAGGTCAACCGTGCACAGTAATTCTATAAGTAATATTGCTCTTTCTTTACTTATTACATACCTTGTGGGGAATTTACATTTTCCTTATTTTACTGCACACCACCGAAACCAACCATTCGAGAATATTCAACTCGAGTATTTTATTGATGCCTTCCGTCTTCCTTTTTATTTCAGCAATTTAACTTTAGGGTACAGGTAAAGATGCTTCTGTGTACAATGTATAGTAAGAAAAATCGATTAAATTTACACAACGAAGGTGCTATTCAAATAGGTTTTTTATTCACTCGAGAGCGTATCTATCTATCTAATTGCAGAACAGTTTATGCACAATTTTTAGATTTTGCTTTCAATCAAGATCCTTTTACTAATTTCTAATTTTGGACAGCGTCCGCTATCATCATCAATAGACAAGCAGAACAAATAAATTTGTTGAAATGCAGTAGATGTCGCTAGATTGAACAAATTTGAGGCGCACGTATAATTAGTGTCACCCGTTCCATAACTTTGTTTACATGTTTACACAATGTAGTAAATAGTGGCAAATATATTTATTTATTATGAAATTTTCACCGAAAATAAAGAGTCCGTTGAGTAGGCGGTCGCACAAGTTATCGATCCACGGCTCGTCGATAAGTTTGCCCGGTACCAACCGCAGGATTGTCGCGATTATGTTGTCCTGGATGAGCCTTGCAACGACGCGCTGGCAGAAATACCGCGATTAGAAGGACATATATCTGCCGGTAGCGTCGCGTGTGACCGTCTGGACGATCCATGAAACGATTTACGACTGGTAGATCCACGCGCGTAGATCCACGCTTCTGCGGCGATTGTAAATTAACGGGCATTTGATATAAATGCGATCCTGTTGGCGTGGGACCAACACGAAACAGTATAAATAGAATTTGTTCGCGTGGTGGTTGTAACCCTATACAATATGATTTTCTGGCTTTTATTTCTGTGGTCCCTTCTTTCCGTAAAAGCGCGACAAAAACGTGGAAGCGTGGATCGCCTGCGGGGGAAACTAGAACTTCTCCGCCACTATTCAAATCCCGAGATAATTTCGACTCCGTTGCGTCACGCGAACCATAACGCACACCGACGCGCCTCTTTATACGTATCTATGTCGCGCGCTGTATCCGCGAGCTGTAATCACCGGGATGATGTCATGGGAGAATTCTTAACGATCACGGGAGAACTGAATGCGGTAATCCCTAATTTAACACTGCCGTCGAACGATACGTAAGAATCGCAGAGATCGACGATGAAAAGTTAAATGCGATTAGTCATTTTTTAACCGTTCTTAATTGTACTTCTTCTTCAAAGCAATCACTGCGGTATTACAATGATCATTATTCGATTTTCATATTATTCTCACTATTCCGTATGGAGCTAATAATGTTTATTGTCCGTTTTTTCTAATAATACTAGAGAAAACATGAAACTGTAACTATTAACTCTTTAACAGTTTATCCCTATTGGGTGATTCCCAATGGGACACTTTCCGGATTTTGTTCAAATTCGAATATTCGTTTTACGAAATTTTAAAAACTAGCTTTACAGACGTGTGAAACGAAGTGACAACCTTCTTTCATTAAAGTATATCGGCTGAATTAACAAACCGGTGAAAATGGTATTACGTGCTTATTGCGAAAACATTAGAGTACCTAATAAACACGATTACAGTTTTAAAAATATACTTTTCCTCCATTTACTGTGCAGGGTTTTTACAGTGGGGACATATTGCAAATCTTATTTTTTAAGTAGGCGTGTAGCCACAAGTTTGCTCTTTACAGACCTGTTATTAAGAAAACAAACATTTTGCAATTGAGAAAGTTAACATTATTTGAAGTGAATGCTGCATCGCGATATGTATACCGCCAAGATCGGCCGGCACGTGATACTAACAGCGATCGAGCAGCCATAACAGCTGTTCTTATATCATGTACGCGACCGCTACAGTATTTAACACCGTTATGAATTATTAGAAAGACTCGCTCTTTGTCAATGATGTTAATTTACTGTCACTGCTTGCTTTCACTATGAGCACCTAAAATATCATTTGCATCAGTTTGTTAGTTCAGCCGTTATAATTTAATGAAAAAAGGTGGACACTTTATTTTACAGGACTGTAAAACCAAGAATTTTCAAGATATTGAAAAATCCTTTAAGATCCGTCCATATATCACTAAAGACTACAGTATATTCGCATTTCAACAACGTCCGAAACACTACTTCCAGAAGTGTCAGTTTTCGTGTGGAGTGACCCAGTAACTAAGCTGGTTTAGATTCATTTTCATCAAAATAATATGTACCTCTGATCAGCTGGAATGTGGACTACGCGAACATAGAATAATGTCAAGTGAAGCTCATTCTGTGGAAACGAACGTTTTTGTTAATTAACGAGTGTGAAAAGTCACGAGTCCAATCGTTGTGATATTTTTGCACTGCTCTCAAGTTTCTGAGTTACATATACACGTGCATAACTACATGTATGTAACCAAGCATGTACTTGGTACTTACCAAACACTACATATGTATATTGCAACTATATATCCAAAGTGTAGTAGCTCACAATATGTCAAAAAAATATTCACATAATCAGTTCCATTTTTTGTAATCTCATATATTTTATTAAATCTGAAATTTATTTTCTAAATTGATACGAAAAATCGTGCACTTGGAGCAATCTTCACAAAACATTTTGAAAGTTATTTCGTACACGTGAAATGTCGTTCTAGTAGAGCACTTTATACAAAATATATGTTATTATACAGTTTAACTGAACAATGTGGTCAAACAATCAGATGTTTGGGTCAACTCTTTACGATGTGAGATATATTTACCAAAAAAAACCACCGATACCTGATTTTGTTTAAAAATGATGACCAGATCATTTGAATCTTGTGATGCTAGATTATCCACCAAATGTTTCAAACATTGTTCAATAGAACGAATTCAATTATATGGACCGTTTATTTTGAAAGTGGTGTACGTCCATTTTTGAAAAAAATGAGATATCACGTAATTCATGCTTAATTTAATGTAAATAAAATTTTTAAAAAAATTAAAAAAACAAGAGAGAATGGACTTACACCACTTTCAAAATAAACGGTCCATATTTGTATTTCTAATTGACATAGCCATTTCTACACACGATAGTTCAGTGATGTCAAAATGGCTGAGGAAACAGACTACATTTCAATAATAATATTCACAATACTTACGAATACTAATTATGTAATATTTACAAGAATATTTCTGAACACTGTATCGATAAAATAATTTGTGTAATGGAGATTCTACTGTAGATTTTATTAAATGCTGAGGGAAAAGGGTGGAGGGGGACTCTCTTGAGATTCTAAGTTCGTTCAAGCATTGAAATTGGGGAAGGGCTAAGTTGATCGAGTAGTACATATAAGTACACGCATGGATTTCGGTTGATGCACCATTTGTGGTATATGCACGGCTCCAGAACGAGAGAAATGGTAGGGAAGCTAAGAGAAAGAGAGAAATATTTGTAGGTTACGTTGGCGGGTCAACGCCACCTATCTCTCCCTCGCCGGAGCAGCCTGTCGCGGGACTAAAATTAAAACGAGGCACACCCACCCTGCCTACACACTTGTATACGATGTCCAGGAACGTTCGGTGGAACATACACAGAATCGACCTTAGGCTTCGAGCTTTCTCTTCTTTCTTATTTTTCTGCTTCGCTCTTCATTTCCGCCTTGACAACGTATCCTCTTCGTCTTCTCTTTGTACCCACTTGACGAGTTCCATGTCGTCAGCTTCGGTTCGTTTTTACTGCCTCTTCGTATCCTTTGCTTACTTTAATTTGACTTCTTCGTTAACTTCCTAACAAACGGCTATCATGTGTCTGTGTAAATTTCTACGCATTGCCTAATGACTGCTAACCCTTCGCGGTTATCAGTCGCGGTGTGTGTCAGCTTCCTTAAAATTGTATTGAAAGATTGACATATGTATATCATGGTGGACCGGTGTCGTTTAAGTGAAACTTATTTGTTTTTACTAACCCATTTCGCGAATATTCATCGATATTAGGCAGAGTTTTTGATTGTTTAGAATTTCGAGTGTGATGTCGCTTGACAGCGGATCAAAGTGAAATAAAAATTTATTCTTTCTCTTAGTATGTTTAATAGGTTTTTCCAAGTGGGTTTTAAACCCACTTTATTCGGAATTTTTATTTAAATAATATTTTTGCCCAACTCTGGTTGAAAATAATATAACAGTATATTTAAATTCTTCTAATTTATTTACTGGTTTAAATTACACCTACTCATTTCGTCATAAATGCATAAAATCCACTGTCTAGTTACCGTCAATCGAATAGCACTCTTGAATCGAGGGATGAATAAAGATTTTTGTGTGTACTTGTCGGTGTACTAGAGGGAATTTGAAATGTGCGCAACTGATTAGAATTTGTCATAAGAAAGCCAAGTGATTTTGGTTGTCAGACATAATATTTCCTTCATGAAAAACTATACCAAGCATGCAAGCCCCACACAGTTACTATCTCGCCATGTGCGCCGTGTCGTAGACATATGGTGAAAGGCCAAATCGAGCGGCATGGCAGGGTGACTGAATAGGAAGAAGGCACCGACTCGGGCGGCTGGTCGATGAGCAGCTTTGACGAATCAGAGACTATCGCTAACTCGAAAGCAGGGAAAAAACCTATATTTGTCATTGTTTTTCTACAGAATTTTCCTATTTTTCATTCACTTTCAACACCAAAGTTTCCACTGTATTGTTTCATATCAGTAGGGACGGATTTCTTTGTCAGAAATTCTAAATGTAGGTTTTTGATCTTTATTTATCGACGAGGATGATTTTCGTCGCTGCACAGATTATCAGATCTGAGGTTTCAAATAAAAGCTGGATTTTTGGCACGCGTAAGGCCCTGCAAAGGCTGCTGATTCGTGAAAGTTCATGAATGAAATAGAAAAAAAATCTTGAGAGAAACGGTTGAGTTGCTTTAATTTAAATAAACTCAATTGTAATTCTGTTTTTCGAGCGGACTAGCCCGGGCTGATGGTACATTCATTGCGATAGAATTTGATTTCACGGAAAACGATAAATATTCAAGGGCAAACGTGGTCTTGCTCGCTCGCATGGTCGTGGTCGGGCTTGGGCGCGAGCGCACACAGGCTCGAGCTCAGTGTGCGAAGCGTTCCATGGAATTTCATCGGCGGGAGCATTCTGGCGGTGTGACGGTGCACGTATAGCGGCCGACTTCTCTCGACAATGAGTCAGAATGAATGATTTGCAAGCGTTGAAATGCATGAACGAGCAAGCCGAGCGCGACGTCCGATTGGACGACTGCCTCTCTCCGTAGTCGCGCCCTCGCCCTCCTCTACGAATTTATGGCTTCAAAGCGTCCCAATGCATCTACTCTGTGGCGTCAAATTGCTTTCCAGCGGTTTTTTAACATCCCGTTCGGCCGTATCGCGGCAGTTTTACGTTTTATCTAATTATATTTCGCCCTCCGAGGACGGTTTGTTTGATCAGGGGCGTGCCACCCCGTTTACTCCCCACTCTTTGCCCCGTTTCCGCGTCACGAACAGATTAAAATATTTCTCTCGTTCGCGTGAATTGTTTTTTTTGTCACTCTTCTCTTCTCTACCGTTCGGCCGTTTTCTTCTTTTATATTTAAAAATGGTACAGCACGTTGTGCTTGTAGGAAAGCATCACCGCGGTAATGTGACCCTTATTTTATTCGCTTCCTCGATTCCGAAGGGTTGCACTTTCGATTCAAGAGAGCTTTCGCATTGAGAGCCGTTCAACGGGAAATATTCGCCGAGTAATTACACACTTTTTCTTTTGCAGCGACAACTAATGTCTCTGCTCTCGTAGTCGCTCGATATTTACTGAAAACGATATGTATTGTGTGGCAGAGAGTGTGGCGTTCCTGCTTACGCAATGTTCATGACTGAATACCTTTCTCTTTATCTTTCAGGTAATTAGATATGCTAGCGCTGCATGAAATCGAGCTACTTGGAGGTATTCGATAGAAGTAAAAAGAACCGTGATAACGATTAGTACTACGGAGTGTGTTCGTGAAATATGTGCATACAGGCATAATTAACTTGCTCTATAAGAACGTGAGAGAAAACAAAACCGTTATGCGGAAAGCTCGCCCATTTTTAGAACGTCGAAAGGTATCCGACTATACGTAAATGAAATGATTAGTTCGATCTTTATGCAAAATAAAAATGTTTTACCTGAATTGTAACTAGACTGCGGATTTTATGCATTTATGAGAAAAATGAGTAGGTGTAATTCAAAACAGGAACAAGATTAAAAGAGTTTAACAGTGCCGATATACTATCTTTACCTTACAAAAATCACTAATGAGGAAAATAAATGTTTACTTAGCTCCTATAGCTTGCCATTGATGTATAAAAATTTTATTTTGCATGAAGATCCGCAGTCTAATTATAAGAAACTGGAGTGAAATAGAAATTTATTCTAAAAAAAAGGTTGAAAATAATATGACAGAATTTTTAAATTCTTGTAACGTTTTCGCTGTTTGAAATTACACCTACTCATGTTTGTTATAAATGCATAAAGGTCCGCTACCTGGTCATAATGACTTAAGTGGGCAGTGTTTGTTAAGACATCTTTGTTTCTTTTAACGAGTTCTATCAGCAATTTAAGTTTCCAGCCACAGTTGAGAAACAGTCCGTACACCTAATCCAGAGTGAAGTTGTTACATTAATCCAAACCTTACTTCTTCGTGGAATTCCGAGCGCGACAGTTGACTGCACCCAAGGCTCTCGGACAATCTGCAAAGATAATTTTCCGGTTTATTGGTATTTCGTGAAGTATGCTCCGGGAATCACAGTGCGCGCGGTAACTTGTTAGTTCATAGGCACTTAAATCGCGAAAGTGTGGAGCGTAAAGGCCGGGCTTTGCGTGTTTTGCGCGCACACATACCACGTGGGCACAAATGGGATCGAAGCCTGTAAATTCTCGATCAATATTGCCATTGTTTTCCATTCAGCTGATAATGCGCTGCCTCTCTGCCGCGCAGCATTCAGTCTTATTGTAGAAGTTCGCTCGTTCACCGTAGTTCGGAAGCCGAGTCGGATTTTCGTTATTCGCTCCCGTTAAATACTTAGCAAACCCCGGGACTATTATGCGTTAGTTCGGCCCAACTCTCTTCCTCACGATCGATTATCTACGATTTTGATCGCATGTGAGATACGTGCATCGAACCTGCGCTTTCGAATTACGACATCGTAGATTTAGCGAAGATCGTTGATAAACTTTCAATTCAGAGAATGTTAAAACGTTAAACGTATTCTTTTAAATGAAAGGATGTTTTAAAGAGAAATTTATTGTCATATCAAGTAATTGGTCTGACTCAACGAAAGTAGTAGCAAGAATAACTTCATTTATGTGTCACTGCAAACGAGTTTTCCGTTTTTCAAGGCAATATCGATGCTGATCTCCCGTTAAGCAATTCAGTAGATTTACCGTTGTTTTCTTTGCCGCCTGCAAATATTGAACATGGATACTCTTTAATACGTTTTCGATTTTCGAACAGAGAACAATGTCGAAGGGTATTCAATTTAGTGTATACATATTGAAATGTGTTTATTAGCTAAGAACTGTTTAACAAAAATTAAGTTATGAACTGTTGTATCTTCTTAATTTATAATGTAGGTGCTAAAGAAATGCTTATTATTCCATACTTAATACAAGAAATAAAGAAAACATGCACCATGTGTATTTATTGATATTCATTCAGGTCTACACCTATTCTGTATTATATCTATATCTATCCGTATCCTGTTACATTTTTTACGTATCAAAAATAACTTGTAAGCAAACCATTTAACTGTAGTAGCTTTACAGTAGTGTTACATTAAACATGATCTAGATGTTTCTAGATTCATTAGAAACATTCATTTTATTTATTTGATAGTTTTAGTTTAATGATCTAGTCGATCCAGAAAAATGTCGGAATGCTGAAGTACATAGTGTAACTGGAGCCTGAATCGCGAATTCACCCTCCTCCTGTAGATATTTCACCTGTTATGCCGTCAGTTTTTTCCCATCACAGACCAAACTGTAATCCGGATTATGGGAGTCTTTTTTACGGAAACCCGTAAGTCAGTGTACCATTGTGCAAGGGGGGTAAGAATAAGAATGCAACGACCGAAACGTAACACACCGGGGATAATCGATTACTGTCTAACACCTGTCACAACGTTTCACCGTGAAATACGTGTCAGCCGTGGTGAACACGAATCGATGGAAGGATCTAGGCATCGGGACGAAGCCTTGAGCTTTTATTGCTTCGCAGACAGAGGTTTTCCCTGCGAGTGTACCTTTCCTCTATGTCCCGCAGCACAAAAGAACACAATTCTATAGATGTATAGGTACCTAGCCGACAATCTCCTTAAAAGGCTAGCAAGAGTCAAGTATCACAAAAAGCTAAAAACCCGGCTCTGGAGTTTAGATTTCACTAGGAAAACATCCGAGACGTTTAGTATTGTGTGGCCGGAGACGGTCCTATTGACGGCTATATTGACTCCAATCGATAACACATATACCTGGGAGCAATTAGATAGTTGGATCCTTTTACAAGATGTTTGCGGAATCAGCTTCCTGCAGATCCATTGAATTTGATATGAATTGGTCGTTTTGTTTGACATTAGATGGTACAAGTGCTCCGGTTGGCAATAGGAAAAACACTTCAATTGCTAAAGATTAGGTTGTTGCATATGAAATGTCTGATTTTTAACAGTAACGCTAACACTATCCATTTAGGCGCTAAAAACATATATTTTATAACAAGTTTGCGATTGTAGAATATATTTCCACCAAAAGAAGCACATAAAACAAGGCACATAAGTTTGCTTAATTGTCGAGCAAAAACGGCTCGACACGGAACGTGTTAAACAAACGCAACTTTTCCCCTGGATGAACTATTCATGAAAGTCAGCACCATTGTAATCAACGTGTTCCAAGAAAATAATAAATAATTCTGTAGTTTATTAATAACTAATTTTTGTAGTTTAATGATGAAAGTTTAGCTGCATTCGCTTTTAAAATTGTTATCCCCAGTACACGAAATAAACAGAATTTTTGAGAATACAAATTACTTGATCAAATGAAAAATTATTTGAAATCCATTTGAAAATCAAATAATGAAATAATCTTATTATTATTGATAATTTGATTTTTGAATTATGTAGTCAAATAAGATAATATGTTATATTAACTTGTCGATGATTTTTCAAATAATTTCAAGACGAGCATCGGTTTCGTTGAACTGACAAACACGTTTAATGAACCCGAGTCGATGAAAATCTGTTCTCTCGAACCACTCCTAAATTTTCTTAAAGTTTTTGCCGATGCAAAAGAGTCTAGATCGGTCACGAGACGACGACAGTGACGAATACCAGATGTCCCGGAATGCAGAGATGCATATGCAAAAAAGGAACGGATAGAAATACTTCTTGTCAGTAGGAAGAGACATCGGACCGTTGAGGAATTTGTACGGAGGCTTAGACTGCACAGATCCATGTATTCGTGTGGTGAATGAAAAAGACGTCTTTCTCTTGGCTGCTCCACTGGGTGAATTTCACGATCTCTCTAAAGAATCCCACTTTTTTCGTGTAATATTCGCGCAGAATGCAAACGTTTTCCCGCGGGGGTTCCATTGTCCCCTTGAAAGTATTAAAGATGGCGTCTTCGAACCCGGTTCTTTAAAAATCTTGTATTATATGTATACTTTGTGTTATGCGCTAATAGTACCCCCAATAAATTCCTTAGAAATGAATTGAGTAGTTATTGACTTAATTGACAAATTGTTGTGGGATAAACTATTATAGAAATTTACGTACGATACGAATAGAATTTCTAGTGATTGATATATTGGGGTGGCATCCTCGCGACACGTGCAATTATTAATAATGGGTATACTCGTAACTAGGGATGGGATCAAGTACCTCACAAACAGGTTCGAACTTTGATTGATTGATGACATTTTAGTTCGATTGATTGAATTCGAATTCTCTGTAAGTACTTCGAAAAACAGAAATAGTACTCATAAGTATACTCGAACCTATGCCAGACAGTTTCGAACCTTTTACAAGTACTTTGGTAAACGGAAATAATACTTGCAAGTATAGTCGAATCTTGGTCGAACAGATTCGAAACTATTATGAATATCGTACCGGAAATTTTTTTATTTTTCTAATCATTATTTTCTTTACTTTTAAAATCAATTATGTTGTCCTCTAATGGATAATTTAATTCAACATGTATAACCATAGTTTCATAATCTATCGCAAAAAATTATTCTTAGTAAAGAAAGTGCTTAAAATCTACTATGTATGCAGTTCTGATTTCCAAGATTCGAGTACTACTCGTGTAAGATTCGATTCCATTCAACATCGAAGTACTTGTAAGCATCTTTTCGAAATTTGTAAGTACTCATTCCGAGGTTCGATATCAGTTTGTATAAAACGAATACTTTTCAAATATAATTATTTAATTGAATACAATTGAAACATTATTGATTTTAAGTAGTAATCGAAACCCATCAAATGAAACTTGGTTATACATACTGAACTTGATTCCATCGCTACTCGTAACTACGAAAAATCAGTGGACACTCTAAATTCCTTAGAAATGATTCGAGTTATTGACATAATTGAAAAATTGTTGTGGGATGAAATGTTAGAGAATACTTATGATACGAATAGAATTTCTAGTGGTTGCTATATTCGCGTAGCAACTTCGTGACATGTGCAGTTATCAACCCTTTGAACTCGGAGCTATTTTAGCTCGAAAATTAAACATTTCTTCCGCCTTACAAGGAAAGGACCCCAAGTGTCCGACTTCGATTTTGATAATCTTTTGTGAAACGATGGTATATGGATCCCTAATGATGTCTGCAAAATATTAGGTGTAGTTACTCAATAGTTTTAAAGATATAAACAATTAAACTTTCATATCTTGTTGATATACCATGATTTGCAGCTCAAGTTTTCGAAGTTCCATTGTTTATATCTTTATAACTATTGAGTAACTACACCTAATATTTTGCAGATATCATTAGGGATCCATATACCATCGTCTCACAAAAAATTATCAAAATCGAAGTCGGACACTTGGGATCCTTCCCTTGTTAATATAATTCCACTCTATATGATTCTTTTCTTTTGATACAATACTCCTTACAATACTTAACTGTTTAGTAATTGATTCGATACCAACATATTTAATATTGTAAACAATATTTTGAATAATGATGCAGCAATTTTTAGTGGTGACTCTCAGTAGTAATAATAGGTATACTCGTAACTACGAAAAATCAGTAGCCACTTTACATTTTCGAAGTGGCTCCTGTGTGTTGTAACTGTCACGTTTGCACTAAACCAAGACAAAAGCTATGTAAAAACAATTGGTTGGTAGTGTCTACATGAAGCATTAATCAACCTCGAATAATTTCATAAACTGTGCAGAAGGAGAAAAAAATGTTCCCTGGTAATAAGATCAAAAAGGGCGTCACATCTTCCGTGTTCAAAATCCTTTTAGCTAATTTAATCGGTCCTAATTCCATTACAGCTGGCGACAACTCTTAAGCTTCGGATAGGGATGGTCGTTCCCATTGTTTCATTCCGTTAATTTCACTTTCATTTTTATTTTAATCCCCGTTGCCTGCAGTAAGTTAACAATCGTCGAACAGCCGAGCGACTTCCCTTCCGCTGGCTTGTTTCAGCCTGGCTGATCGGGAGCGATCGGTCGTAAATGTTAAAAATCATTTTCTCCCCACCTATTTCTGTTCCCGTACACCGACGACCGACTATTGGCGTGATTACTCGGATCAGTGGACTTTTACAATCGACTGGGATCGGCCAGTCAGCCGTTCCTAGAGGTTGCTTTATAAATAGACCTGCCTGTAGGCGCAAGGTGGATGCACCGAAGATAAAATGTCAGAGCTTGATCTCCATCAAAGGGTTTCATAGTTTCCAAATTAATATGCATTGATCAATCCGCTCGAGACTCTAGTCACCGATACTATCAAGCACTTTAGGATGATGAATTATATAACAAACTTGTTCACCTTCATTCAATTATCCTTATTATAAGTGGCATATTTCGTAGGCAGATTAGGAAGTTTTCGATGCTTGAATTGCAAAGTAGTCTTCCCAAAAAACTTATTCTGGTAATAGGATAATGTTAATTGTATGCGAAACATGCGTTATCAACAGACAACCGATTTTATGCATTTATGACAAAAACGAGAAGGTGTAATTTAAAACAGTAAAAACATTGGAAGAATTTAAAAATGCTGTTGTATTATTTTTAACCTATTGAACATATTAACAAAGGGAATAAATTTCTGTGTCACTTCGGTTTGTTGCTATTCAGGTAGAACATTTTTATTTTGCATAAAGATCCGCTGTCAAGTTATCAAATTTGAAAATTCATCGCGACAGTCATTGAGATTCTGTTAGTATTCCTGGTCGTTTTTAGTTAGGTCGATATATGACCTAACTAATTTCCAATTTTAAGGATTTTTCCATGAATATGAATACATTACGAGTCACGAATGAACACAAATGAGATGCACTTTGTTTGTACTATGTACATATTGTAATGTGTGATGACCTGGGAACTCCTGCAAAAGTGTCTAAATTTAGAAATACAGTCTCATTCCTTATATCGCATATTTTCCGATAGAAGTAATAATTAAATAATAACTAAGCATGCCAATTAAAAATTTTGTATACTTATAGTGTTAGATTTCTGCGTGGACATTGTCGAAAATTCCGGAAACACGGCTGATTTCCATAGCGACACCAACGTTGATTTCATTTATTCAACTCATTTGAATTTGAGTGCGTGATCGCCATATAATCGTTGAAAAACAATCCGCAAATATTTCATTAATTACCATGGACTAGAGGTGCACAGTGTTAGCTTTGTGATGATGATATTACTTTGATTAAAATTGTTCAGCAATCAAACGGGCTTCCTAGTTTGTATATGCACAAACATAGTATAAATTATTGTAAATAAGTAATTCAGCACTCCTTGCTACATATAATCGTTTGTTATTTTGATCAGGCACTAAGACAAAAAATATGTTGCGTTTAAAATATATTTTCACGGTATTAAATAAATAGTGACGTAAATACTCATGTGTAGATTCCGGATTTTATGCATTTATAACAAAAATGAGTAGATGCACTTTAAAACAGTGTGCAGATTAAAAAACTTCCAGAGTATTAATATATTATTTTCACCACATTAAAATTATCAATGAAAATTGATATATATCTCCTGTGCCTTGCAATTGACGCACAAGGTTTTTATTTGGCATAAAAATCCACGTGTTTGACCAAGATTTGAGCGGAAGTTTCTAGATAAAGAATTAAACGTGCATAGCCAAGTGCCCTGGTTATCGGAACCATCTTGTTTCTCGATAGGCTTGGACAAATCGAGCTTCGCCGTGATTTAGTAGCACCGTTGATTGTATCGAGACAACTGGATGCATTCGGTGGTGTATCGCCGAATTCGATGCAGATGTCAGGAACGTCCTTCGAGGAGTTACACGGCGTCAGCGACAACGACAACGATCACGAAAAGTCTGTGTGAGAGATATTGATTTCGTCGTCCCTCTTTTTCTGCGGTAGTCACGTGAAAGAAGTGGACGAAGCTCGAAGCCGCATTCGTGCACGTAGTATATCGATTCGACCGAGAGAGCCGAACGGAAACTCTTGAGCACGCGAAAAACCCCGCCACGTGAAAAAGATACGTGGATTACGAAAATCCTGTTTGTCCACCTTCGCCTGCACTTATTAATCGTCGATAAAGTCAAATGTATCTTATCATTTTCCTATCTTCGATCTGGAAAGAAGGCAGAAGAAATTACAACGTTCTGATATTGAATCTAAACGCATACGATAATATTTGTATGCAGTATCTTTCCTTGTTTGCATTACAGAAATTGTGTCAAACGTTTATTTAAGTCAAGGATATTGAGAATTTCGTCATCCCAAGCAAATTATGGTTTTGCAATTGTCATCCCATTTAAGTAGAAGGAGACTATTCGTAGAACATATTCTTAGAGGAACACAAACGTTCCTACTCAAAGCGAACCTTTCACTGCGAAATAGAATCTCTGTTTAACCTGATAGTGGTAATGTGAAATATAAAAACTGTTTTCACATATGTTTGGCTCTGATCTTAGCGAGCTCAATACTATCGCTGAAGAATTTATTTTAATTCCAAATTCAGCTATACAATTTTTATTTTTGTGAACTGTATGTTATCAAATAATTGTCTGGCAAATATAAAGTTTTTCTTGGTTTCGTTATACCTACATTTGTATGTGCGATTATAAATCCACAAATACATAGTTCTTTTACATACGACACACTTTCTGAGAAATTTGATTTTGTAAAAAGAAAAAACAAAAATTGAATTACATTATGCGATAAATACTTTCGCCGTTTGGAAACAGTCTAGCAAGTTTACGAAACCTTTTTCATTTTCAAGGCGTAATACAAAAAAGCTTACAAAGGAAAGACCCTAAGTATCCGACTTCGATTTTGATAATTTTTTGTGAGACGATGGTATATGGATCCCTAATTATGTATGCAAAATATTAGGCGTAGTTACTCAATAGTTTTAAAGATATAAACCATTAAAGTTTCATACCTTGTTGATATACCATGATTTGAGCTGTGTGAAACTTTAATTGTTTATTGATACTCATTATCAGTGCTTGCATGACGGGTTGCGACCACGATCATTCGTCTCGATGCGATGCTCGACTAGAGTCGCCAAATGAAGACTTGTGTCCGCACTCTGCCTTCCCTTCCATGACGTTATTCCCTATACCCTGTCGTGCATGTGTTCGGTACTGGCAGAGAAAGAGTAACTTTTTCTCCTCCATTCGTTCTCCTTCCCCTCATCTGGCGCCTTCGTGTTTGACACACTAGCAGTGTTCAGAGTTGGGAAAAAATTTTATTTAAATAAAAATTTCAAATAAAGTGAGTTTAAAACCCACTTGAAAGAAACCTACTTTATTCAAAATTTTGATTTAAATAAAATTTTTGCCAAAATCTGACAGTGTTACACTTATTATCATCAGACCATGCCAAGCATCGCGTCGCGTTGAATGATCGTGGCCACGGCCGCGTCATGCGAACGTTGACAATGATTACCACTGTCCGAACTTCCTGCAATGCAGACCTATCTTGCTATTTTTCAACTTCAATTGTCGGTTAAACATCTATAAATATGATGACAGTAAACGTAGAAAATGAAATATATAAAAAAAACTTTTTAAAAGCACGCTTACATTAAAATGCACTACAAAGGAGAAAATAATTTTTTTCCTGGTTCTCCATAAAATACCGAATTCAGTTAAATGATTAATCATATTCTTCCCCAAAATTTTAAGCAATTAGATCAAAATTTCTTCGATTATAAAATTAGTGTCGGAATAGATAGAAAAATTTAATATAAATTTAAATAAAATCATGACATCAGTGACTATCAAAATAAAAGCGTGGAGCGCTGAACTATATTGACGTAATCTTCGTGGGCGTTCCACGCTTTTAATTTTTTAGTCACTAATGTCATGATTTTATTTAAATTTATATTAAATTTTTCTATCTGTTCCGACACTAATTTTATAACAGAAGAAATTTTGAACTAATTGCTTAAAATTTGTAAAATACGGAGATTACGGAGAAATTACGGAGAACAAGGAAAAAAATTATTTTCTCCTTTTTAGTGCATTTTATTTCGAAATTCTAGAGGACTCACTCATAAGGGACGATTCCGAAGTGACATCACCAGATTTTAATGAAACTTTGGGAGGACGTTAGTTCCTGCAAAAACATTAGACACATTTCTTTTAACGGCCATGGTTCATATTTTAGGGGTGAAAACAGCCCTCAAAGTTTGGGGTTCCAACCATATTTAGTCGAATATCTCGGGAACTACATATTAGAGCTATAGGGATAGTATTTCTTAAATAAAGAATACAGTCTCGCAGTCCAATTTTCATAAATCTTCCTTTAAACTTTAAACTAAACTGGATTTAAAGGAGTCTAAAACGAATAAATTGGTATCGACTTTCTATAAATACTATCCTTCTACGGTACCAGTTCACCGGACGGTAATAATACGACAATTATTTATATTATACGCAATAATGAGCTTCAAGTATCTACTCTTCGAACGTACATAGCTCTGATCCTCGAAATCGTGTTTACTAATAATTTGCACAGTACATACTAGTAATAGCACACTTTAAGTTACAAATGATGTTAACTCTTTGCACTCGGAGCTATTTTAACTCGAGAATTAAACATTTCTTCCTATCTAGAATATTTCCATTCCCTATGATTTTTTAAATTTGAAATTGAAATTGACATAATACTTCATGCAATACCTAAATGTTCAGTAATCGATTAGATACCGATATAGATACATGTAAAATACATGTACGAAAGTAAATACATGTACAACACTAATACGCTCTTAATAATGAGTCCAATCTCCTTCATTATCGATTACATCTTATTGACGTTCTGCGCTTGATCTCTATTAATAATTTTTCGTACGAAACTGGTAGTGACCTCAATATTTTTTTAATATGGTTAATTAAAATTCTTAACTTTATCAACGCTTCTCTTGAAGTTTGTGCCTCATAATTAGACTGCGGGTCTTTATGCAAAATGAAAATTTTCTACCTGAATTGCAACAAACCGGATTAAAATAGAAAGTCATTTTCTTTTGTAATATCTTTAATAGGCTGAAACTAATACAACAATATTTTTAAATGGTTCTGATGTCCTTACTGTTTTCAGTTACACCTACTCATTTTTCTCATAAATGCATAAAATCCGCAGTCTACTCATAATAGATCAAACATGTCTTGATGGGGTTTGCGTCGGCTGATTAAAATAGTAAATGCAATAACAGCGCCTTCTGTTATGCATACTGTGCACACGCGGCTTCAACGTTCCAGGTGCTAAGGTTTCATATAAGAATCGTTCGTGGAGTTTTAAAACACTTATATTATTCTAAAGTAAGGTAATGGGTGATTCTCTGCGAGTTAGTTCCTAAAAAGATGAATTTGCATAAACATCCACAGTTATTAAGAAAGATACGCTTTATACAGTTCGAAACACTTTTCGACTTGTGTTTCCTGAGACCTCCGTCCGATGACTTTCGTCCGGTGTTCAGCGACGGCGACGCGACGGTCAGTTCAGCGTCGTCGATTTTTCCCTCCACCCGAGAAATCCTCGGGAAAACAAACGTTTCGACTGAAAACGTTTTTCTTTCTGGTATTTTCTAGTGCGTTGAACGCGCACATACGTCCCCATAACTCTTGTCGGGTAACATGAGAAACGAGTCGACCGCCTCGGGTCCGCTTTTCGTAAGCGGCTTACTTGCGCGACGGAAAATTGTACTACGCTGCACTCTTCCTCCTCCTCCCTCTACCTCAGCCCTCTTCAGCTTTTCTTTTTCTTTGCCTTAACTGTCTCTGGCTCGTACATAAAAGTGCATACTTATTCATGGGCGCGTGTACGTGCACCAGCTCGTCCTGGTATTTTTTCTCCTGGACTTTTCACGGCGGGACGTGCAGAAGGGAACGCAGTTTTTCACCGGTTAATGTACGATATCAGCTAGAATTATATGCTTCGCGAACTCGCGATAGGATTTCGTGAGCGATAAATACTCCGTCCCACGGATATTTCAGAAACGTGGCAGCTACGCTCGGTCTCAGATAACCGGGCGTATCTGCAGTTTTCGATACTGAATTTTTATCTTGGCAGCCATTCGGTAAAGTAATTCTCAGACGTTCTCGCTTGGACGTTTCCTAATAATTACGCTACGGATCTTTATGCACTTATAGAAAAATTGAGTACATGAAATACAGAATTGTTGAAAAGTTTTGAAAATCGAAGATGTCAGTATATTGTAACACTAATCACACCGGGTACAAAATGTATCGGATATATTTTGTTTTATAAAAATTACAAGACTTAATTTACAGTGAGTGTACAAAGTATTCGTACACCTTTTAAAAACTAATAACCTTTTTATAATTGTACCAAACGATCTGACTTTTTATAATCAATTAGAAGTATAAAATTATAATTTACAAAGTTACATGCAAAAATGAAGAAGGTATTTTTTAAAACTTTTTTATTTGGGCTCTTATAGAAAACTTAAAATATATGTTTTGTAGATCTATGTTAGTTATACACGTACTGAAAATTTAATCGAAATCGGTTAATGCAGGAAAAAACAACAAGCGTCGAAAGATGTACGATTCTGTGGATTTTAAGCAAAAACTGCTCAAAAGTCGTGTAAAACTACGATTTTCACAATTTTTAACCGCTTGTAGCTCGTGTGTATGTTAATCGATTCCAATGAAATTTTCAGCATGTGTATAACTAACATAGATCTACTAAACATATATTTTAAATTTTCATTAAGGACCCAAATAAAAAAGTTTAGGAAGATGCATTTTTTATTTTTGCATGTAGATTTGTAAATTATAATTTTTTGAAAATCTTTTTTGCATATCGTTTCGTAAAACAATACTTCTAATTGATTACAAAAAATCAGGTCGTTTGGTACAATTATAAAAAAGTTATTAGTTTTTAAAGAGTGTACGAATACTTTGTACACCCACTGTATTTAGATTCTTCACAATTTTTATAATAATACAGACATTTTTTGAATAATTTGACCTGTCGCGATACCTACTGTTAGTGTTAAAGGAAGAAACAACATTAAATTTAGTTTCTATTGCTTGCAATCGATGCAGACAATTTTTATTTTGCATAAAGACCCGCAGTCTCGTAATAATACATTTGCTAGATCGACGATATTACATAGCCTGATTCAGCGAAGTGTGCCACCTAAATTACATTTAACTATTTGCTATATGAACAAATTGTTAAGACGAAAATTGTATGGTACCCATACAATGTAATAATTACTTTCTTTTCCTTGTTGTTGAAGAAAGAACTGAGCCCCGAATAAAAAAGGATCAATAATTACTGCGATATATCCTAAATAATTTTTAATGCGAGCAATGCTCGAATTGATATCTATTGCAACTAATACATTTGCGTAATCAATCGATAACTGATACACTTTACAATGATTCTTGAGTTATATCATTAATGCTCTAATGATACGATTGCCCATATCTTCAGGTGTCGTTAGTATCTCGTGATTAACTTCGTTTTCGAGATGTCCCCGAAGAAAGTAATCATATTTGTACAGTTTTCGCTGTGCGTGATCGGACGTTGTTATCAATAGATTAATGTGGATATTACCATGAAGAAAATGGGTTGAAACGAAATTGTACACGCAGTATATCTCACTTCACCATGAAACTGTCACACGAGGTATGAACGTAGTCTGAAGTGAAATATATGAATGGTACGCTCGAGTATTTTAGATTTAATCATTGGAGAGGAGAAAACAATTAAATGGAAAATAACAGAATCGATATTCTAATAATTTTGAACTGTATATGAAGGTTTTAACATTCATTAGCAGACGATTTATCTCTAAGTCGGGGGGTAATTAAATTCTTATGCATTGTAGTTGTAAGATAAACAATTTTTGCTAAGAGCGTTTCTGATTTGCGAATGAGATACAAAATTAAATCACGCCACCATGTATTACGTTTTACAACTCGATGTTTGAGGGGGGAGAGATGTTGAACTTTTATCGAGGTGTAAGTACAACGGTTGTTTTTATGATCCATTATAAATGGAAAAAATTAATGTATATATTTAACATGCCCAATTAGTAGAGTGTAGAGTGATATATGAAGTTTTCATTGTATTTGTTTCCGCTGTTTCGTAAGTCGCATTAACATATCAAATTATATAGGGTACATGTATTACTGTAGCGTTTTATCCCAATAAGAATGTATTCTTATTGGCGAGGCAAATAAAATTGTCAATTATTCTCATATTTTCATAATCTCAGGATTTGAGAAAGCATTATGTAAAAGGTTATGTAAAAGTATCATATAAAAGGTAAAAATAAGACCATTTTTGTTCTATGTCGGTTACCAATGGACCATTGTTTACATTCTTTATATTGCTTTAAAGGGTTTTGTGATTATTTAGATACCTACTTCGATGCAATAAGAATATAAAAAGGAACTTCTCTCACCTTTCTAATAAAAAATTAAGCCCTCAGCATTACGTACATTAAAGTGAATGAAGAGCTCATTACTGCAGCACGAAAATCACTAGGAATGTCCCTAATACTGCGGTGTGAATTGCAACAACGATGTAATCGGTATAGTTACCCTACTGGTAGTAGGGTAAGCTTAAAACTCCACTCTCGTCATGTTAATTTACTATAATTCGAGAAATTCGAGAAATGATTGAAACAATGTGCGTAACCGACGCGACGGAACACCATGGAAACCGAATTATTTAACACAATCGACATATTCTTTGGAAATAATGATTTTGTATAGAAAAAGACAAGATGATATGTATCTCGTTTGATTTGAATAACAACTGGGACTGTATATGGTCGGTTGAGGATCATGCATTCTCCACACCACAACGGGACGCCTTAATTTACTCGATTAAGCGTGCTTGCATTGGTAGTCCTGCGCTTGTTTTCTACTACAGCCCGTTCGCGGCCTTTGCTTGATCATTCCCATTTACACTTCCAACCAGCCCTCGATCTGTCTTTCTCTATCTATCTTGAAGCTAAAACCTCTCATCGAGCCAACGCCCCACCTCCTAAGCCCACCAACGAACGAAGTCCCCTTCCACTTTCTCTCTTTCTCTTTGCCGTCCTCCCGCCCCCGCCCCCGCCCCGAAAACAAGAAGCATTTTAAGCCTTTGCATCCGCAGTAACGCGAGTTTTCGCTTTTGGTATGTTTCCAGAACAGCAGAATCCGGAGTTCGACCGCGGGAGGAACCAGGAGTGCGCCGAATAAATGACGTAAATCCGAGGAACGGAAACGCAACGTCACTCGCTAACTCGCAATCCCCCTTCCCCCCACCGAACCTTCCCCTTTCTATCTTTCTCTTTTACCGTTCTCCACGTCTCCTCCCGTTCCCCTTTCGCCCAATCCGCAACGACCCGACCCGACCCGACTCGACCCCGAGAATTCACGACCCAAACATACAACCGGACCTTTCTACCCCTCGCCTTTTTACCCGCTTTGTCGCCTACCGCCTTGCTTACTCTCTTTACCAGCCTCCTTCTTCGGCTCCTTCTTCAAGGGAACAACGGTCTATCCCTTCTTCTTCGTCTACTTCCATTCCCCGGCCCGTCGAAGGATAGCTAGGCTCAGCTTTCCAACATTCGAGAACTCCTTTCTAGATCCGTTTTCTACCTCCACCGGAGTCTTTAGTCCTCTACTTCCTCGTCCAGTAGACACTACACACGAGAGTACACGCTTCAGAACCGGCTTCAAGGACACCACGACCGGCTTTTTGAAACACACGTACCTACAGACATACCTATATATATACACGTGAACAGACACGCATATGCCACAGATCTCTCTGTCTCTCTGTAATAAAAACTCCGACGCAGCCAGCCAGCAACAGCCAGCTATATATCGATCAAAGAAAACAAATTTGCGCCTAGAGAGCACATAGAAACACACATACACATACACACACGTACGTACACACGCTCCTGGTGGTCGACGTTTAGCTTTGAAAGGCTTTCAAGCTTTGCCCAAAAAACTACTACGCTCTGGTTGCTACTACGCGCCTTCTAAAGCTCCTACGACGTGCATTGCGAGAAGATAACAGAGTGCTGCCTGGATAAAGGAAGATCGAGAGATCGGTAAAGGGAATCAGGAAGGATCCACGATCTTCTTGGTCAACGGAAGCCGCAAGCATCGCCTAAATAAAACAATAAAAGAGCAACGCTAAAGAAAATATATATATATCGAAGCCAGAGCCTAATCGCTGTCGATAGAACGCCTCTTTACCTCTTCGCTTTACTTTCTCGGTGAAATTTCCCCAGTTCTCCGAGGAGATACACACGTTCCTCTTCCGTCAATCGCAATCGCTGTAATCTTGCTGTTGAACGCCTTCGCTGCAACGCAACGGTGTGAACATCATCATCCACGTTCGAGATCGTAGCGCTGGAAGTAGAAGGGAAGAAAGAATCAGTGACGAAAAAGAAACGGAGAGCAGAAACGATACCAGCTATACTCTTGCTCTTTCTCGCTATCTTTGCTGTCTAGCTAACCGCTAACTCGGCAAGCGAAGCCGCACTGTCTCTTTGCAGCGACTAACCGATCCGGTCGATAACGCAAACTGTGCGTACGATAAAGAGCGAGCAGCTGATAACAACGGTGATACCGCACGGTCTAAGAATAGTTTAGCATCACGAGGCAAGAAGTCTCCGACAATCCCGAGCCTTTTAACACGGTGTTCGATAATATACGCGACAACGAATAGTAGACAAGTTCAAGAAGAATACGACGGGTCTGATCTACGCGAGTTTATTCACTCTCTAGTTATCTTTGTTCACTTCGTCGTTGTTGTACGGTTACGCGAGTTTTACGGTTCGTCGTCGTCGTCGTCGTCTTCTTCGTCGTCGTCGTCATCTACACGGAAGAAACAGTGATCTGGAAGACCAACAACTTGACAAGAGGCACGTTCATGGAACAGTAAGATCGCACGCTACACGAAGACAACCTTCCAAAGGTACCAACATTTATCATTGTATCAATGCTCCCGGCACTTGCGGGATTTCGGGCCCACGCGAGTTGGCTACTCGGTGTTCTTTCTTGCGCGGTTGGAACGCTAGATTCATATTATTTACTATCTTCAAACCCATATTGAATATACAGTCCTTTGATTAGGTATGTCTATGTTTCTATGCTGAAAGTTCTTTTTATTTCTTTGCAAGTTCGCGATTGTTAATTTGAGCTACTTACTTGAAGGACGACTTTATACTTATTCGCTTGTATGCCTAATGTATAGATACTAAAACAGAAAATGATAAAAATTAAGTTATGGATTGTTAAAATAATTCTTCAAGTTGTGGTACATTTTCCATACTTTTAAAGAAATGTTTTGAATCACTTCCAAGCGCATTAAGTAGGGAACTTTAGTTTATTTGATTCTGTATCGCGTTTGAAAGTATGTTTCTAGTCCAAAGTGTATTTTTTTCAGACTTGTAAGGAATAAGATGATACAGGGTTCATAGTTGAATGTTCATTTACGTTGTAACTCTGCACTTTGACCATATTTGTGAATGAAAACTTTCAAAATTTCCAAAATATTTAGATATCCATAAGATTGATAATTTAAAATTACTATCGAATAATTTTCTTTTTAAGAAAAAACATTGTTAGAAGGAAAAATAATAGATCACTCTTTTTAAACTTGAGATATTCGGTAGAACTGTTGTCCACCTGTAATTGTATTATAAAAAAAAGATATTGCGCAACGCGCGAGTGAAAATTTTTAATTAATTGACCAATTACAAACACAGAAATCATGAACAAATTGAAAGTTCGTATTTCGCGTAATAACGTTGTTGATATTAAAACAAGAATTATAAAAACAAAATTACATGTCAAATAATTAATCTAGAAACACGTTAAATATTATTACTTATGATAAGCACAAAAATCAATGTTTTTAATTCTGTAAGGACTATGTAAATGAGCTAGTTCGGTTTTAAATTCTGTATCATTGTACAAAGTATAGTGACTCCCATTAATATTCGTTCGCTCTAAAAGAAATGATCACTTTTTAAATATTGGACTATACGAATTGAACTTTTTTAAGAAGTTGGAGCAATTAATTCACCACATGATGCGAAGAGATATTTTTTCAAAAATTGCAATTGGTTGGGATTTTAGAGAAAATACTTAAAGTTGCAGAATACAACTTTTAGTATTTTCTCCGCAATTCCGACAACTTGGAATTTTTTTCAAAAATTTTTTCACGTTGCGTAGCAAACTAATTTAAAAGTCAATATTTAAAAAGTTATCGTCGTTTTAAGGGGGTAGACAACGGTGGGGCGCCTTCTCATTTTTCGATAATGCAAAGATGGAGTTTTTCAGTAGTTAAAAGCGCTAGGTAAATCAATCTAGGCCACGATCGCCCTCAAAAGTCCTATTTTTACGTTTACGAGGCGTAATTTGCATCATTCGGAAGCATAAAGCTGCGCGTGTAGCTATTTTCATAATGCTGCGACAGCTACATGCTGCCGAATAATGCAAATTACGCCTCGTAAACATAAAAATAGGACTTTTGAGGGCGCTCGTGGCCTACATTGATTTACCTAGCGCTTTTTACTACTGGAAAACCTCATCTTTGCATCATCGAAATGCCCTTACAATCCTGGACAAACGTGTAACTCAGTAACCCTTAACACTGTCCGAGTATTAGTGGGAGTCACTGTACAAAGATTAGGGAAGGTTAGAGCAAGGTCTGATGCGACGAAACTCCCGCAAGTGCCGCGAAGTCGAGGGGGCCCGATCAGAATAAACGAAAACCAATTGTATCCTTGGCAAGATCAGCTGGTGCGAGCGATCGTGAACGAACAGACAACACTACGCCGAGAACAGGCCAGTGAAGGAAGAGGATAAATTAAAGTCGTTCGAAAGCCTGCACCCCGTTAAGGAGGAGTCTCGTGGTCTTCCAGGACTGGAAGGAAGTATGGCAATGGTCAACATGAATAACCTACTGAACGGCAAGGACTCCCGATGGCTGCAGCTAGAGGTGTGCAGAGAGTTCCAGCGCAACAAGTGCACCAGGCCCGACACGGAGTGCAAGTTCGCTCATCCGCCAGCTAACGTCGAGGTGCAGAATGGACGGGTCACTGCTTGCTACGACAGTATCAAGGTAATTAGCCATTGTATAATCGAGTCTATAGTCGTGGATAATGCGACCACGATTCAATGTGTCCATTATCTTTCATCGATAAAGATGAGGTGGTATCAACAGACATTTATGATTTCGGTCTTGCACCTCTATTCAAGTCTGAGCCATCCCCTTATCGATCTTATTTGCTATCAAGATTCACTGGTACATTTTCAATTTTTTCCTATATCATTTTAAGTGTGCTACTGTAATCATTTATAGTTGTCTTTAAGTGGGGTTTTTGTAATTGCGTCTCGGTATACGATTCGATATGTACGAGTTCGACAGTCTTCGTTCTTTTTAGAGAAATTACGTAAACAGAAGATAGATAGATATGCAAATCAGAAACGCTGTTAATTCTTTATTCATTATTACGAGTAGATTGCACGTGCCTAACGAGGAAATACATAAATTACATATAACTACTGGCATAGTATACATAAGTTCAACTTACTATTCACGGAAAAATACTAAAATTAATAACAGCCGCAAACCTTGAATAGTTTGAAAAAGATTGTATCTATCGTGAGAGACTATATTATAGTAATTGAGGAAATATAAAACAATCTAGTTTAGATTTCTCATTAGAGATCAATAAGTTTAGGCCTAAAAAATAATTTTTATTATCGAGCAGTGATAATTTTTAATATCGGACCATACGATTTGAACTGTTTTGAGGAGTTAGAACAATTGGTTTTCTACGCAACGTGATAAAATTTTTTAAGACAAATTGCAAGTTGTCGGAACTGCACAGAAAATGCTGAATGTTGTATTTCGCAACTTTTCTAGGTGGGCTTATATGGAGAATTTAGAAAACACGTGTCGTAGATCTGTATCAATGAAAACATATTCTGAAAATTTCATCAAAATCTGTCAACGTTGCAACGAGCTACAACGTTTCAAGTTTATCAAAATTGCAGTCTTTCACAATTTTCGACTTCTAACTGCAATAAATCTAAGAATTCTTACATTTCTCTACCGATTTCGATGAAACCTTCACAATACATATAATAGACACAGATCTACAAAAAGTATTTTTTATATTTTTAATAGAGTCCCAAATGTTGTAAAATGTAACTTTTAGTATTTTCTATACAATTCCGACCAATTGCAATTCGAAAAATTTCTTTTCACGACATGTAGTAAACTAATTGCTCTAGCTTCTCAAAAAAGTTCAGATCTTATAGTCCAATATTTAAAAAGTTATAATTTCTGTTCGAATATTAATGGGAGTCACTGTACATATAATAAATCCACTCAATTTAATCAGTTTATAGAAGTGAGAAGATTGAATTTATTTAGCCTTTGTGTACAGTTTTCATTATATGTAATATGTTCTTAAATGAAGAATTCAATTCAGTCGTTTTGTATGAAATCTTTTCCATAATTCTAATAATTGTGAACTAGAAAATTGGTCCATTTGACCGAGGTAGGTTTACATATTGGATTGTCAAGAAAGTAATTTCGGTATATTAAGGTGAAATAGACCCCAATTTTTTATTCAAGTAATGAACTTTAACGAATAAGATATTTTCCCTTTTGTTCTGACGATCTTTTGCCAAAAAGAAGAAATAAGAAAATATTTTATTAATTAAAGTTCGCTCGAATAAAAAAAATTCGATTTTTTACTTCACCTTAAAATACCGAAATTACTTTCTTGCCAACCCAATAGTTTTCAAGGTCGCAGAATACGGGTCTCAATAAAGTTTCCCAACGTATCGAGAGATTTATTAAAAAGTTACAGAAGCTGTTCGATTTTGCGTAACGAATAAGGGACATCGGTCCGTCTTTAATAAAACTGTCACCGTATAAATTTCCTCGAGTGACGAAGAGCAAACAGACGCGAGTACACGTGGGAAGGGAGTGCGATTAAACGAAAGGAACGAAAAAAGATACGAGCTGGGCGCGGCTCGATCGAATGTCCCGTCCCTCCTTCGGAGATATTGAATTCGAGGATCGAGTTTGTAGTTATTAATAGCGACAATTACTCAACGGGGTAATATGAAAAACGGGCAGCCGAGTTTGACGAATTAGAACTGAAAGTAGGACCATTAAGCAAAAATTGGAAAAACTTTCGTTAATAACCGGGCTGTTTGTAGATACTTTATTGTCCGGTGACGTGAAGCGATTAGATAAAGAGGAGAAAGATGTTACGAGCAGGGCGCGGCTGTTTCATTTAATGTGAAGTCAATGTTTCCCCCGCCACGTATTTCCTGATAGGTTTACCTTGAACTTTGAGAGCTTTCCTTTATTGTATGTTCACGTGTTCGCGGTAAATCGTCTTTTAGATTGGAAAATAATAATAAAATAATTCGAATTATTATTTTAGACGAGTCTATAATAAAAAATTGTATTTACGGAAGGCTTGCTGTTCAAATTAATGTTCCACATTTTGTACACAAGTTCTGCCAATTATTTCTTTTAATACTATACTCGCCTTGATGTTTTACTAACAATCAGAATACCATATCAATAGTGTATAGAAAATGCTCAAACGGACGCTCAATCAGATAAACTTGTTTTGTTAATTTTCTCTCAACCGTATCGCCATTAATATGAATTGAGACATACTTAAGGTGTTCATTGTTTAGGCATTTAGGACAATCTGACAAAAAAATGTTTCGAATAAAAGTTATTCAGTACTTTAATGGGAATAAAGCGGGAATAAAATGTTTTATTTAATAAAAGACAGGTCGCCTTGACTTTTTAAAATAACACTATGTAATTTTAACTTCATATTGTTATAGCTGATGATAAAACGAATTCAAGTACAGAAGTACAGAATAACTTTTATTCGAAATATCTTCTTGTCAGATTGGCCTAAATGCCTCAATAATCGGTGTGACCGTTAGGCTGAACACCCTGTATGCATATTAAAGCTATAGATAACAATACCTTTCACCAATTATAAGTAGAGTTCAACATTTTTGAAAAATGCTAGAAAATAAAATTCCACAAGATTTAGTACGATTTTTATTTATTTCAGATCTGCAAAGACTACTTCCACCGAAAATAAGATTTTATATGACTTCAGTTTCTACAGATTTGCCTCCAAAAATTGAAAATTGCGTAAACATCCGCAGTCTAATAAACAAAACAAGAAAGAATAAAATAGATGCACATTTCTGCTATTTGTAACAATGAGAGTTGACTTCCAGTGTACAGCTTATTGATTACCCGAGTATCCATCGAGTTTCCAGCCAACCATTTACGTAAATGGGATTTAATTTGATTGCCCATCTCTTGTCCATTTCCTAGCGAGGTCTCAGGTCCGTCATTGAGCGCTTTGACCGAAAGTTCTCAAGTGGCTAATCTGTTGATCTAAATTTAAGTCCATAGAAACACAGTAAATGCAGAAAGTTTGTAATTCACTTATCTCCGTGTCCTCCGTGTCCATCGACACAGCAGCTGCAAGCTGCCAACCAGTGAGACTCCCACAAAATCGTAGAGACTGTTTACATTCGCTTCGTCAGTTACGCTCACGGTAACTATGTACAAGAAGGTGGATTTTATTGCAACAAAAAAAAGGCTCCTTTTTATTCCGAAATAAGGCTTATCCGAGTCCTAAGCAGGACAATTTTTCATCGAACCGGTAGTCGAGTTGATCCGCGAAATAAAATTCGGTTCGCTGATTAAACGACTAGATTATTCTCGCTGTCGGTCGTCACGACGATAGAGAGCTGCATACTGCGCGCGACGACGACGTACGTCAACGTCGACAATGATGTATACGACGGTACGCGAGTCGAGCCACGTACCGAGTCCGTCGTTTAATTCTGGAAGCTATTAATGTTCGTTGGGACCTGGTTGAAAGGCCGCGTTGTCCGTCGATCCTCGGCCATCTCTTTGCCTCGTTTGCTCCTCACGCGTTCTTACTCAATAGCGCCACTCGTTACGTTTAATCGCTGAACGACTGAACAGAAATCGCCCATAGAAACGTAGCCTCAGTCTGCATTCACGTTTCCTCGACGTGCACTCGTTTGTACCCGATCAGGATACATACTTGGTCAGGCTTCTAGTAGTAGCTAGTCTAAATACGATCGATCAGCTTGATAGCGATGTTTTATTAACAGTTTGACTACCGGTCGTTGCCAGGTCTGCTCCCTGTCGGATTATTGTTAGCGGAATGGAAACATGTCGTTAACACTGGCCCTGTTGGGTTGTCGTGCGCGAATGTACAAGCACCAGTTTCGAAAAATCCGAATGTTTATTCAGATTCTGGTCAATACGCGATGGCATTAAAAATCTAAAAAAATTGCATTGATAATAATTTCTAATGAAAGCATCTTTGTAATTTCAATAATTATACAATAAAAAATTGTGAAACTAGTCATTCAATCGGTCGTGGTACGGTTAGTGTTAGAATTAACATTTGTGGATCACGTAACCTTTGTTGAGATGAATAATGATGGGCAGTTTTTGCGAACTTCCTGTAGAGTACACTTTCGAGGAACGTTTCGAAATGCGAAAACTCTTGCTGGGAATCAACCCTTTGGACTCGAAGCAATTTTAATTAAAAAATCAAGACATTTCTTTCAACCCAGATCATTTTTGTGCTGTGTAATCTTTTTTACATTGTGCACATCGGATTGGACCTGGTTTCTCGTACAACAGTTGGACTTTTTACAATTTATATTATCAAGTTTGAAGATTGCATTCTTTAAACAATCGCCATTTTCTTACTTTTTTGGATTGTTATATTTATTCTTGATCAAGTTCACATAAAAATTGTTTGCCTTCAGTGTCCCACTTTTTGCTAAGAAGGACCCGTTGAACATGATGATGGACAATATTTGTATAACGTCGCCATTTAGTAATTTTAACTCAGAATCACCACCAAAAATTGCTGTACCATAATTCAAAATATTGTTTACATTATTAGATATGTTGGGATCTAACCAATTGCTGAACATTTAAATATTGTAGAAGGTATTATATCTTTAATCATTAAAAAATCATATAGGATGGAATTATTCTGGGTTGGAAGAGATTAATTTTCCAGATAAAATAGCTCCGAGTGCAAAGGGTTAAATACTACCAAAATACGAAAGTGAAGTCAAGGTGTTGCCAATTGTTGCCAAATAAAAAAAGAAAGGTGTTGCCAAAAATTCCGTGAAAGGATATTTTCCTTGTATTTAGCAATTACCCACTGAAAAACTTTTAATTTTATCAATAATTTTAGATTAGGAGCTGAGAAAATCTCAGATTCTATTTCTAACACCCTATATAATGAATTTTCCTTTATGTCGATCTTAGATAGTGCAAATAAACAATTTTATAATAAACAATTTTAAAACTCGCGCGATAGCCTAATACCTCGGGACTCGGTGCATGTAATTCGCACGATTACTCGAGAAGGATAATATACATAGAACCAAGAGGATCGTTACTTCAGTCTCTTAGCTATTCCCTCCTCGATAGCGAAGAAAGAATGGCTCCGATTTTGGGCTACGAGTTTCTTCCGTAGAGCAAATTAATCTAGCTTTCGCCCGGACGATACTTGAACGTTAAACGAGGACAATAGACATAGGAAACGGCAATAGTCGGTTCCCCTTTTATTCCCGAGCCGAAAAATGAGCCTTTATTTCATCGGTGGAGCGTAAGGAGAGTCGCACTTCTACCACCGAAACAGCGCGGCGCAAGAAACGAGCCAGACTCTCTGTAGACTATACATACAGAGAAGTCGAGGAGATGGTTCGCCGCGCCTTGCCTTGCCTCGCTCTGCCTCGCTCTGCCTCGCTCTGCCTCGCTCTGCCTCGCTCTGCCTCGCTCTGCCTCGCCTCGTGCAGTGCGGTATTGCACGATGTGGCGTGGTATGGCGTGGTATGACGTGGTATGGCGCAGAACGGAGTGGCGCGGTCGGACAAAGCCCGGTGTATATAATGCGATGGTTTATTGCTAATATTTCTTCGGGGTAATATTGGTTCGCGCCTCTCTACGTACAAGTTTCGCTTATACACTCATCGAGAGCCCCGGGGAATCGTTCGCGAACCTTCCGCGTCCGTTATCGTTCGCGTACTGCCTATTTACACAGCCATTTAGCACGGACCAAAGCGAACCGGTGTTTGCAAAACTAAATTGCCGAAACTTTTACGAGGCTATCGTGACTCCGATTTCTCGGCGAAAATCTCCTGTGTTTTAGACGCTCCCGAGGGTCCAACTAGCCAAACGTGATTCTTCCAAAAAATTATACGGAACTCCACTATTTCAAACAATTTGAGTTCATGCATTAATTGAACTTCAAAGTATAGGATTTACGTATTTACCAGAAGACAGTCGTGAAAACAGGGTCAACAAAATAATGCAACTTCACCGATGCCCTATGTCAAAGAATTAGTGGTCAAAACATTAAACGCGGGATATGTCGGAAGTGAAAGTATGCAACATACGGCGTTCTTCCTTACAACCACAGAATTATATTTCATTCGCCTCGTTCTCGAGATTATGGACGTGGTACCCCTTTCGCCCCCAGGATTAACAGCGAAAATAAAGATTAATGTTGATAACGCAGTGATAGAGCAAAGGATGGCACAATATTTATTTAAATTTTTTGTTTTACTGTCTCATTTAAATTTGATCCATTCTGTTGTGAATGCATCCACTTTGAAGGCATTTTTATCTAGCTTCCACGAGAAAAACTTATCACACTTTGTGTTATATTTATTTGCAAATAAGTCTGTGTCCGGTAGCCCAAATTTTTCGACAATTTGTTCAAAGGCTCTGTCTGCTAATTCCCATTCGCTGTCTTCATTAGCAATTCTAGATAGTCAGTCTGCATTTTTGTTTTCTGTCAATGTTATGTAAGATGCGTAAATGAAAATATGTCTCGAAATAATCATACTGTCTTCGCCAACCGCAAGATCTCTGCAATTATAAATCTAGAAGGTATAGAAGGTAATATTTATTTCGTTCAGCCACGATATAATCTCATCTCGTAATAATTTAGCTATTTCGCTCTTATCAAATAACTACATTTAATCCCGGGCGCGTAAGGTTGGGTGTGAAACAATACTCGTAATCTTAATTTCCACGTGACAGAACTCGCTGTACATACATGTTGCAGTTACTCGGAGGAGTTGAAAATATGTGTTGAATATAGCGCTTCCGCCAGGTCTCGTAAGATTACGCGTGAGGATGTGTCTAAAGTTGCAACCGGCTGTATGACATTTGCCTTTCCCATGAGAATTACAACTTTTGCCGAACTACGTACGTTGTTTCGTCAAATCTGTTTCGGGTTTGCGATAGTCACGGATGTTCTATGTTTGATATGCTTTGTTAGTGCCAGATGATTGTTTAAGTTCGTGCTCGATTTGTCTACAAACATTAAAAATTCCATAAACATCCGCAGTCTATTATAATTGATTGAATATTAATATTAATCAGTTATTATTAGTTAATATTAATCAGATGATTGAATATTAATCAGTTATACAGTCACCATTCTTTTCTACAAAATATAGAAATATGCGATATTTCCACAATTAGAAAAAAATTATGACTGTATAATTTTTTTTTACACTTCGCCGTTCAGCACAATTTGCGACATCTGATGCAATAATCTAATATAATATACATATAATATGAATATAAATATATTATACATTTTGTAATTATACATTTTATATATTATATTATACTTTTATACATCTACAGTAGCGGACAAAAGTTTAAGACCGCTCTAAAGAAGACGATAAATTTGAACTATACGATTTGAACTTTTTCGGGAAGCTAGAGCAATTAGTTTATTTATGCACAAATGATTTCGGCGCTACCGGTTCGATCAAGGAATACAGAAATTAGCAATTTTGCAGAATTATAATTTCAACGTTTCGGTTCGACTTTGAACCATCATCAAGAAAAGTCCGCGTCTGTGAAATTTAATAGACACAATTATTCATTAACACAGGAAAATTTTTATGATTTAGCAATTAGTTTACTAAAGAATGTGAAAAGAAATTTTTTCAAAAATTGCAATTGATCGGAATTGTTGAAAAAATACTAAAAGTTGAATTTTTAACTTTTTTATGTGGGCCTATCTGTGTCAATTAAACATATTCTGAAAATTTCGTCAAAATCGGTCGATGTTGCAATGAGCTACCATTTTTAAACGTTTGTAGCTCATTGCAACGTCGACCGATTTTGACGAAATTTTCAGAATATGTTTAATTGACACAGATCTACAAAACGTATTTTTTAAATTTTCAATATAGGCCCACATAAAAAAGTTAAAAATTCAACTTTTTGTATTTTTTCAACAATTCCGATCAATTGCAATTTTTGAACAAATTTCTTTTCACATTCTTTAGTAAACTAATTGCTCTAGCTTCTCTAGCTTCCCAAAAAAAGTTCAAATCGTATAGTACAATATTAAAAAAGTTATCGTCTTCTTTAGAGCGGTCTTAAACTTTAGTCCGCTACTGTATATATTTCGAAAGTTCCATTTCCTTGCATTCAGTAACAACCAATAACAAAGTGAATACATAACTATTTTTGCATTCGAAGAGTCTGTTAAGGGTGTCGTCTCATGTAACACACGAGACAATAAGGAACATAAAAAAGCGGCAATTTAGAGAAGTTTTTTTAGGAAAACTCTACGTAGTATTTTTTAAGTACATTCTGAAAAGTAGAAAACATTTACTCGATAGATATTGGCACATTTTTGTGCATTATGGTGTTGATAAAATGCGCTGAAATGTTCAGTACGTTAAATATTCATACGTATAGATTTTGATTATTATACAGGCTGTGTTAAAAAGCATCGTTTCAGTGCTCTTTTTAATCGTCGAAAAGCAACATAGGATCGCATGGCATGGCCATCTCCGTTTCCCAGCTGGCTATCTCTTCAGACCCCAACTGTAGTCTCTTCTGCCGTCTAATATAAGTAATTAGAACGAACCAGGGAAGATCCGTAACAGTCCTAAATGGTTATAAAGCGGCCCCCTCGCTCATATACGCAGAAAGAACGCTACGATCTGCCAGTCCTTGGAAAATTCGTCCACGTTCGATTTCAATTAGACCAATTGGATGGGGACAGGATATTAAAGTAGACGGTCGGCTTAATCGTCGTACTTCGTACCATTCTCCGTTTTGGATATACGTATACAATATCGAATGGTTTGTGCTCAAGGAGGAGAGTGTGTGGCCAGGTTAGAAAGAGCTGCCGGTTGTTCCACGAATGTTCTTCCCTCGCCGTGAAATGCGCCACTCGGCGAACCCTTCCTTCAAGTCAGACCAGTGCGTCCGGAGGACGGTAGCTCTTACTCACCTCACCGTTATCGATTCCAATTACCTTAAAACTTTCAATTAATTTAACTGTCAAGCGTTTTACGCTTGCCGGAGAACGACATCGGGTGCCAGCCATTTCTCGGTGGCAGATGTCGTGGGATCCCCGTCGAAAAATCCCGCCACGCCGAGCAGACCTGAACCGAGCCGAGCAATGCCATGCCGTGCCGTGCCGTGCCGTGCCACGCTGCTACGGTGTGACTGTTTTATCGGTCCGTCACGTCCCGGCGACGATTCGACTTTCTTTCTTCCTTCCTTCTTCGCTCGTTACTCGTTACCGTTTGCAGTGACCCACCGGGTGACACACGAACACCCACGCCGATCGACGCGCTCTTTTTCCCCCTTTCTTTCTTTAACGCCAATTCGCATGCGTCCGCATGCGATAATGTTGCGTTCCCACGACGATAACTGGGGCCGAGCTGCTCATTTCTGAACCTCCGCGTCCGGATTCATTCGAAATTCTAATGAACAATAGGTACACGAAACTAACTGTGCACAGGGTGCTCGAAATCATATGTCGCGACCACCACAGCGGGAACTGTGACCACTTCGCGAAATGTTTTTATTATACAAATGTTGTTTGGTATGAAGGGGAATATTTTTTACATTCGACGAAATGCCACGCGAGATTATTCATTATCATAAAATGTTAGTAAACTGTCTTATGTAAACTCGAACTTCTCATGCAGCAATTGTGGACCACCGATTCAGAGTTATTTAATAAATTATTTCGCACGGCACTCGCGTAGAATTTAATTTAGCACAGTAGTATCTACATTGGAAATATTCTCTTTATTTCGTGCTTTTAAATGGAATGAATTATTGACTAACTAAACTAAAAATGTTAGTGTTGTCCCTTTGTGCTCGACCGTCTCCTCTGGGGCACCAATAAATATTACTATACTATCATTCAAAAGAACTCCTATATTACTAAATGCCTTTTACATACCTTACATCAGTGTTTCCCAAAGTGTGGTATGTATTTGTAAACCGGGGGGGGGGGGGTACGGGAAGAGTTTGAAGGGGCTACGCACTGATTCTAGTGCAACAATCCTGGTGCAGCGGGAGTCTATGTTGTGTACAAGGGATGTACACTACTTAACACTAAATCTACCGAGTACTAAAAGCGATTAAAATGTTTTATCTTACGAAAATGACAAGGCTCTGTTTATTTAGATTTTGTGCAACTTTAATTACAATATATGCTTGGATAAAGAAATTTATCGAATCAATTTCTATGTAAGCAACTTCGTTATTTCAATAATTGTAAGACGAAAAATATAAAACCGGTCATTTGACCGGTAGTGGTAGGTGTAGTGTTAATATCGATTGTTCTTAACCGGGGATACTCAGTGTTACGACAGTTATAGAAGGGGTACACAGATTCGAAACTTCGGCAAACACTGCTCAGATGTGCCATACAACTCGAGCTTCTACCTTCTTACGTTCATCGTTGGGATTGGAAAATAGGGATAGCATCTGCTTCGTTCGGGGAGGAAAAGGGATAACTCAATCACGTAACTAAATTAATTAATTTACGACAGTTCAAAAGACAGAAGTTTACTGGAGCACCAATCTACAATAGTGAGAACTATTGTAAACTGTCGAAGAATTGCGACGAACTGATGAGTACGAAGGCTGTACGCATTGAGCTGAGAGCACTCAGGTGTTGAAAATATGTAGATGAATTCAGTTATGGCGCCTACTTCAAAAGAATAAGTAGGCGCATAGATGCAACGCGCCAATTGAGTTTCACAATTAGACAGCGGATTTTATGCATTTATGACAAAAATGAGTAGGTGTGATTTAAAACTATTAGATTATATACCGAAATAATCCGCACACTTTATATAAATTAACTCAACGGAGTTTGTTCAATAACGAGAAAGGCAGCACAAGCAAAACACGTCTTTACGTTTAGTATATAACACCTCAAGCGAGGATCATTCGGGTTAGAAAATTGAACGATACTGTGAACAAACGACCAACGGTTTCATAAACAAACTGAAATAAATTGATATTGAATCGATCGTTCCTTGTGTGGGATAATAGATTAATTTTGTTTCTCAAAATATGTTTCAACACGCCCCCTCAAAATTAAATCTATTATTTAATGAAGAAAGATTAATTTTGTTTCTCAATAAAAACAGTAAAAACATTAGACGAATTTTAAAATACTATTATTTTATTTTCAACCCATCAAACATATTAAGGAAGAAAATCAATTTCTATCTCACTCCAGTTCATACGAATCAGGTAAAAATTTTGTATTTTGCATAAAGATCCATTGTCTGTTCGTAATAAATCGATTAAAATTTGTTCGGTTGAGAAAGGCTAGGGTATAAATTGCCTTACACGTGTATAAAGACTTGTTACTCAAGATACGCTATTCGGGTAACAAAATATTCAGATATTACGGTATATTTAAGTTGCTTTGGAGAATATAAGAAATTACGACGGTGGATCGACGATTACACGGAAATGGCGGAAAATGTCGACGCGGATTCCGCGGGGCTAGGAAGAAATGCACCGACTGTTCCATCGGATCGGTCACAGTAACTTTAGATTCTCGCGGGATTCACCGGGCAACGACAGTGTCGTATTTCCGTGACGGGATCAGAAAATCGTGTTGGTGCACTCGTCCAGAGGGGAGGGAGGTGACGCGGTGCGGCGCGACGCGACGCGTTTCATGGCACCGGACACGAAAAACATAGTTAACAGCTGCTACTGTCGCAGCCACTGCTACTGCTATCGGCGTCATCGTCATCATGGTGTCTCTCTTCTCTCTCTATTCCCCTCCTACACCTGTCGCGTTCGTTAACGCGAGACTAAAATACGAAACGACGTATTCGTGTGCGAAAGCGTCCCGCGGAACAAAACGTTCCGTTCGGTGTAATAGCATCTCCGCGACATCCCGGTTTTCGTAAACTTTAATGGCATCAACATTCAGCGTACCACTTAGACATCTCTTCTACCGGCATGATTTCGTTACATACAAAAGTTTCTGCTATTAACTCACTGTTAATCACAACCTGCGAGCTTGCAGTACCACGTTTTAAGTACGACGTACAAAATTAAACGCGAACGTACATTCTTACGCTGTTCGACAGCTTTCAGTAAACGGTTTTATTCAATCTTCACGGGCTGTTTACGAATCTGTAAATGTTTCACTAATTCTCAGATATCAGGAAAAGCGATCTTGAAGAAATGATTGCAAATTTTTAACTTTAAAGACGTTTTGCGTTTCGACACTATATTGTAAGAAATACACGGAAAACAATTTTGATAATAAAATTGTATCGGGAGCTTAATCTTTGCGTAGGCGACGAAAGTCTATTATTATTTATTATTTATTTATTAATGCCGTAAACCTAGTTTGGTTTATACAGCATACATTACTATAACACTTTACAAAAAAATAGAGAAATATATAACAGACGAAAGTCTATAAATAATTTGGAAACTTTAGTCGTCTTTGGTCAGTTCGATTGCATACGTTTTCATTTTAAACGCTATTAAAGAATGCAGCGGCCCTAAAAATATTTTTAGAAAAACAGAAATTGATACGGCAATTATAGTAAATCAACGTAAAGCAAAGGATTTCCTTTCTCCTATAGAACTCGAGCCGAATCCTAAATCACAGCGGAGCTCGACTTGATTCCACTACCTACTGCCACGTGTTTCATTGATCTTCTTCTTCTTCTTCTGCCACGGAGGGTTAAAGGTTTTCGGTCTCGTCTTTCGTCAGGGTTCAAAGGCCGTCGCATGGTCCAAGTCGCTGACCTTCCTTCTGTAAGGCACGCGAACCTCGGCGTGCCACGAGTGCGTTCGTTTTACTCGTTGACGCTGTCAGAGGATAGTCCGCGAAGCATTCGGTCCGATTTATATTTATCGTGATTCCCCTGCCGGGAGCTTCTCCTTTTGAACGTGCGCGACGCGATCGGGCAACGGAAACTGAAAACGCGAGTGAACGCGACAAAATGTATTTTCAAGGATGGCTAGAATCGGAAAGATGATGGATTCGAATGATGCGTGTTAAGAAGGGAGCGCAAGGTAGCACAAGGGAACCCGGGGGTTGGTCCGATTAGTCATGCATTGTTAGTTTCGGAATCGATTCAAGGCCGGCGACATACGGCACACAGACAGACGAGATCGTCTACCGAGCGACCAGAGAGACAGACAAGCAAGTATGCTAGCAGACTGGTACGTTCTCGTGTATTACTTCTAGCCCACAAACTACGCCTCTTCTCCTTCTCGATATTACCTCTCTGATATCTGTGAGAGCTCGCTGGAATATCTTACGTAGAACCGTCTAAACGTTTGCCATTCCAGCCGAGTGGAAATTCATTTAATTGCCTCGAAAGATCAAGAGCTCTTCTCCTCCCCCCCTCCATTTTCCTCTTTGACGTATCTCTTACCTGCTCTTCCGTCTTTGCCGTTCCTTCCTGTTTTTTTTCCTACCCTCGACTCGTCCCTCGAGAGGCGCAGTTTTCTCATACATACATGCACGCGGATCACTGTACATTATCGAGTGGATATATGCTTCTGCCATTGCCGCACCCCTTTTTCACCGTCCTGGTGGATCCTTGGTAAGGAACTGGTGCGCTATGGATAAGAAATTTGTATCTGCATGGCGGTGATACAGATTAAATGTCGTTCGAAAAGTAATTTCGTTTTTCGTGTAGTGGCGACGTTGCTTCCATCTCTTATTAACAGACTGCAGATTTTTATGCATTTAGAGGCTTTATACAACAGTAAAATATTAGAAAAATTTCAGAATACTGTAATGTTGTTAATAGGTAACGAAGTCATTAAGGGATCGAATCAATTTTCATTTTACTCCAGCTTCACATAATAAATGCAGAACATTTTCATGCATTTATGAAGAAATGAACCTGATGTTTTCGCTTTTCTCAATATTGTTTATGCAGCGCCATTTCGAATGAAGTTGTGAACAGTCATCTAACTCGATTGTTTGCTGATAGAAAACAGAAATTCTACGAGCATGGTAAAAAAGTGGCTTTCATTTTCCCATAACTTTCAATTACATACTCACATGTAGTATTTACAATCGAGAAACATTAAGTGTAGTGTTTGAAGCATAAACAAAGCTGTAGACCACACTAGCAAATATTTATTTCACATTAAAGTAGTTATTTCATTGAATGAAAATTGATTTATGTTGTAATCGTAGGTTAAGAAAACGAAACGACCTTCCGAACGACCTGCAGATTGTTTTTGAAGGTCGCTTTTTTGCTCCACGGACTTATTATCATCCGACTAATTTCCAGTAGTTAATCTCTTGCATCGACGTTCTAGAAAAGTCGTGTGATTAATTTAGGAACATCTGAAATTACTGAACACGTTGCAGTGCTCTTATCCGGGCCTTACAGCGCAGAATACCGCTTCTGGCATGTACTAACGGAGAAACAGTTTGCGAACAGTGCTCGCAAACAGTGCACAGAGTCCTGTGGACACTGAATATTTCGTCTAAACAAATACGCAGGAATACTTTTTTGAGGAAGAAATCGTTCTTTTCGTGTTCGCTGTTGGCTTCAGAGCGAAACTTTTCATTCGAGAGACCATGTTTCTTTAGCAACATGCACATTGCTGCGCGTGCTAACATTACAAGAATAACTTAGACTCTAGGGTTGACGATAAGGTGGAACATTTCTGAATTCAACTCTGAAGATGCAAACAGCGAGACTTAAGGAATTTATGGATATAAAGTAAAGGGAAAGAGAGTATCGTATAGGGTGGAAAGTATCCCTTGCAACGTTTGTGAATTAGAACATTTCTGTTATTATCGTAGACCGGGCATTGTCATAACACATGATTAGCATCCTGTACCAGGCAACCGCATAGACAGCTTGTGTCAGCAAGTTTAACATTAACCCTTTTAGTGCCGGGCAAAAAAGAGGTGCTTATGCGAAGATAACCGGCCGGATTTTACGATTTTACTAGGATTTGGAAAAAGGCTCATGAAAACCAAACGAAAAGCAATATTTACATAATTCAAAAAGCAGTGTATTAAATTCTCTCGTAATGAAATTAGTCTATTTATAACGTATTATAAATTTATTTTGAGATAGAGATATCTCGCAAAGCGAATAGTAAAGCGCTACAAGGTGCGGGCCGATATATCGGCTCTGGCACTTTTCGCCAGTGCAGCGAGGGCCGATATATTGATTATGGAACCATATCCCGCACTAAAAGGGTTAAAAAAAGGGAGACCTTCAGCTGATAGTGTCCAGATCGAAGTCTTACAACTACACTGCGGATCTTTATGCAAAATAAAAAATGTTCGCATTGATTGCAGGACAAAAGAGCAAGATAAAAATTGTATTCTTCTTTCAATCATCTTATTAAGACGAAACTAATACCTTGATGTTCTTAAATGTTTTTCACATGGCCAGTTTTGTCATAAATGCATAAAATCCGCAGTCCACTTATAACCCAACAGATGAATTCTCTAGGAAGCATAAGATGAGCAAACCAAGGTCTACACCCAGTCTATACTGAACAAGAAAGCGAGCTAATAAAAACGTGGTAAAAAGATCTGAAAAATTGAATACCCTTGAACTCTGCCTCTTCGAGTATATTATTGACTGTTAGCGAAGAGACCATGTTACTATGATAATGATAATATAGTGGCAATAAATGGGCAATAACCGATCCAAAGCAGCCGGCAATTCACCGGTTGATTCGAACGTCGTAGTCATGAATATACTTTTACGCGACAGGATAAACAGTGGAGGAAAAGAGAGTCTACAGACTTTTATTATTCCAACGATACAGTAACTCGCATCGCCTTGACCCCCAGCAAGGCTAGAACTTGGGACTAAACGATGTGTCGCGTCGGAGACGGTCTGCAGGTGCTGGAATATAAATCTAACACATTAATTTTTCATAATTTGTCGGAAGCAAATTACGTTCTACGAAACGGGACCACCTAATGATTAACTAGCGTGCCACTTCCACTTGGATTGACCCTCGCTCGTATTAATATTATTTCCACGTTTCGCAGAAACACACTGCTGAAAGGGCTGTTGTGTCACTGTTTCTGAACAGTGTTCGCGCGGGTGCGCTTGTGTCTCTCTGTAGCGGAGGGGGATAGAAGCGGGGTGTACAGGCTGACCCTAAAAATCGTACAGGTGTGGTGGTACCTAGGTTACCGTCTATCGCTTTCACGTAATTTACGGCTGAACGGCATTAGCCGCAATGCCTGTCCCTGCAATAGAACGGTCGGAACGGCTGCCGCCAAGGGAGGCGAACGGCCGAAGGAATAGTGGAGGGAGAAGGGATACCAGAGGGGGTGGTGGAAGGGCCAGCTATCCGTGCAGGGAGCTGCACAAGCGTGTATTTCCGTGCGTGTCGGGGGATGCAACTGTCCAGGGGCGAGAGGGTGATGAGGGACAGGGGCGATGGGAGGCGCGCGGATGGCATTCTGTGGTCAGTCCAGTATGTGCCTATATGCTGTCATGTGTTATCGATTCCTGGCCCGGAGCCCTGCTTCGTCCATGCCTACGCTCATGCCAGACGGTATAGTTGCCTGTCTCGAGCTATGCCAGATAAACCCTTCTCCCGAGTCCGTATCGTCTTCCCTCATACTTTGCGATCTCTACACCCCTTTGTGTTTGCCGGTCGATGCGTGCGAATTGATCGATGCCTCCTGCCTCCGTTTGCTGGACCACTTTGCTTTATTGATTTCGTGATCGCTATCTCGCCTAGTGCTTCTTTCGTACGCGGAAATTTTCAGATTAATCGATTCGAACCATAATACGCACTATTCACCTAGGTGCACGTCATTAATCGCGAATTCGGTGTTATCATTCATATGCTAACAGGTCTTTTCGCTATGGGGGTTCCGTCTGTGGAATTATAGTATTTTTGACTTTGTAGTAAGGTGGAGTGGGATTAGTCCGCCATAGTTTTTGCAAAGTTGGACTTTAAACTGATGTATTTTCAGTCTGGTATGTAAAAACTTAACGTTCTTGGTATCAAACTCTTGCCACAGTTATTACTGATGAATTAGTATTATGTAGGATTCTAATTTTCATTGAAAATTATCATTTCGATAGGATATTGTACAAAGTGTAAACTGGGGCGCACTTGCCCCGAAAATGAGGCATAACCAATGAGGTTAAAAATGCTTTCGAACCTTGTTTCAAGTGCTACGGGGCAAGAAAAGAATGATTATCAAGCCTGCTACAAAATGCTTTTTATTGTATTAAATATATTGTTTAGTTTTATAGTTACCCATACAGTACGGACTTACCCCACCGTGATAGTACGGACTTGCCCCGTGTAGTAATATTTACGGGGCAAGATCATCTTAGTGTTTTTCTCAATAATCTTAAAAAGTACAATAAGAATTATTTAATGTAAACCTACATCAATACTTGTTGTACTTACCTAAAATAACAACACAGAATATATTAATAACTTGTAAACTATTGCGCGTTCAGGGTAACCTCAAAGTTATACGTGTACCTTGCACGTGACTCTTTGGGATTGGTTGATTTAAGCGAGGAAAACACCTTTATTCTTGGGCGACATCTATATCGAATAGTTCATGCTAACTTTCACTACATTAATAAATACAAGCTAGAGAAATTTCGTTCATATTAGAATAAAAATAACCAATTAACGGACTTGCCCCACTCCACCTTAAATTAAAATAAAATATCGTCATTCGTGGTACCACTAGTCTAACGTACGTTCATAGAAAACAGCTTAGAAATTATTTTATACTTTCAAGTAATTTAAGAAGCGGAGAGAATACGGGATAAATAAGCCAATATCTTTGACACTTGTAGTTCATACTAACTTATACTATATTAATAAATACAAGCTTTCGTTCATATTATAATAAAAATAACCAATTGACGGACTTGCCCCATAGACGGACTTACCCCACTTCACCTTAGTTGGTTACAGTGGTTAGTGGTTAATAATCTTTTCTTTAATTTTGAGGTACATTCATACATTCATACCCAGAATAAGTATATCTGAACATAAAAATAGGACTTTTGAGGGCCATTGCGACCTAGATCAATCTTTTATCTAGCGTTCTTGACTACTGAAAAAAACCCATCTTGCAATCCTGGAAACAGGACTATCCTCTTAACCAATTAACTGCGTTCGACGTGTACACACGTTAACCCAAATCTCTATCGTGGTGCAATGACAATAACCTTTTCAAGAATGAATTGTTCATTTTTATCAAATAATGTGATCCTTCCTCGATTTTCGTAAAATTTATAATAGGACCATTTGCTCTGCGTTCGACGTGTATACTCGTCATTGCTTGATTTTAATTCCGCACTCTGTGGGGGATTTTTAAAACTAAATTTCGCAGTTAAGAGGTTAATAGTAGTGGCTAGCAAGTGGCTACAAAGAAGGTCCGGTCTAGAAATAAAGTAGCAGACGGTGCGGTAGTAGCTAAAACTTGTAATATTGTATTTAGTAATTTCTAAAGTTTTCTGCGAAGAAAGTCCTACTTTTGAGGGCGACTGCGGCCTAGATTGATCTTTTATCTAGCGCTTTTGATTACTGAAAAACCCCATCTTTGCATTATCGAGAAATGAGAAGGTGAATCCGCACCCTTGCAATTCTGGAAACGAGACTACCCCTGAACTATTGAATCGACATTTCCAGGAAGAGACAAGAGCATTTCACTGTCAGAATTGTAGCGTGTCCTGAGGTTCACCCATCCAACGTACGAGGGAGGAGTACGTGACTTGCGTGTACTGTGTTGCGTGACACCATACGTCACTCGGTATTCACGGGTGTAACGCGCGTCCTCCATTTTTAAATACAATAAGAGACACCGGTGCGTACAACGGTCGGTTAGGTAATGCTATTGCGAAACTCGTGCGGCCTATTGTTGATCAGACGAACGCTGCTCTTTGATATTCACCAATGAGTCATCGCGTATGATACGCAGCGTGCTACCGATTCGGTACTTTTACTTTCGTTTCTTCTTCATCTCGTCGGGTTACCTCGCTGTTAATTGCCTCGGTGGAAATCTACGGAACTTCCGTTTAATCTTTCTATCATTTTACTTCCAGATATATCCCCGTTTATATTTGCTCCTCTATCGGAAATTGAAATTGCAGACTCGAACGTAGACCTCGTTTTACGAATTTCTTTTACAAGATTTCATTTGATATGCTGCAGTGTACTTAGGGTTGCCAGATCTTCTATATTTGGTATGAGTCTTCTATATTTGAACTTGATCATTACGCACCTGTAGTAAATTTTCAAAAATCTTTGTTTGAATAAAAAAGTTTAAAATGTGCTGTGTACCTCTTTTACTTGAACTCCTATATTTTGAGCCTATTTCATTTTCACTATTTCTTCTATATTTGGATAAAACATTTCTGGCAACCCCAACTGTACTCGATTCTTCATGCACGAATTATATTTTTACAAACACATCGGTACGAATTTTAAATCTTAAAATGTATTTAATGAAATTCTAATCTTTTAACGTATTCATATAAATCTGAAATACGGTCTTTAAATTATTAGTTTACAGTTTTTGTATACTGTCGGCGTATGTTTTATGCTCACAACAGCAAATGAATTCTGTGTACAGGATCGTTACGAAATTTTTATGCAATCTTAACCCTTTGCACTCGGAGCTATTTTAACTCGAAAATTAAACATTTATTCTACCTAGAATATTTCTATTCTCTATGATTTTTTAAATGTCATGGGTATGAAATTGACATAATAACTCGTACAACACTTAAATGATTAGTTTGAATTGTTTAGATATCGACATATTTAATAATTGGAACAATATTTTGAATAATGGTACAGCAATTTTCGTAGGTCGAAATCCAAACAATGTACGCATGGGTACTTCATCACCTAGTCATTGTAAATCAAAAATCATTTTAATCATTGATCCACGACGAACAAAAACATTTCACGAAGTTGCATGTATGTATGTAGGGCGCTTCAAATACTTTTAAAACTGTCTCTCGTCAAACTAGGCCACGCTACACAAATAACAGAATAATTTCTGCATCAAACACGCTTTCTTCAACTACACGCGAAGGGATCATAAATGCTTGTGTATGAAATGCAACAGTAGTGGAATTTTAATGATCCTGGAGTCATCATGCGTGCACACATTTATTTGTCTGTCTTCTCAAGGCTAAACCTCGAAGCAGCGAACTTTTATTTCGCTGAGCTGTGACTTTTATACTAGTTTCCTCGTTTTTGTATTTCTTTCTAATTTTAGAATTTAAGCAGAATTTATTTCACTGATCAAGAGATTTGTGCATCATTATACATATGTGTATTCATATATGTATACATATACATGATGTTCAGAGATTTCCTAGTCAGCGTTTTTCTCATACACGGTAAGTATTAGAAGAAAATGTTATCCTGTTTTCTGCAATTTTTCATATCTCCAGTACTGTTCGAGAAACGAAGGTGACCTTCATTTATGTGCATAAGCATGACTTTCAAGGTCATCCAGGGTGAAAAATGAAGAAAATAGTTTGCACAACATGTGTTGCTATACTTATCGGTGCTTTGTTATTGATATGTTTACGATTCGCGTTCAATTTGACTTCCATTTGCTGACGATTTTATGGTTTTATATTGTTGTTCGGTTGATGTTGTTACTGTTACAGTGTTTACTTTGTATGTATGGAATTATTTTTTTGTATTATTTCGCAGAAGTTTCTCCAATACTGTAGTGCGATACATACAGGGTGTCCAAAAATTCGTGAACCTCTCGAAAGGGGATGGTTCCTGAGACCATTTCAAGCGACATTTTCCTTTGCACCAATGTCAGCTGCGGCTTTGTTTAGGAGATATGAACGAAAAACACGGACCAATCAGAGCGCGACCTAGACGCGAGTTACCACAGTCGGCCAATAGACAGTTGGCGCGCTGAGCCGACTGTGCCAACTCGCGTCTAGGTCGCGCTCTGATTGGTCCGTGTTTTTCGTTAATAACTCCTAAACAAAGCCGCAGATAACATTTTTGCAAAGGAAAATGTCGCTTGAAATGGTCTCAGGAACCACCCCCTTTCGGGAAGTTCACGAATTTTGGGACATCCTGTATATCGTTACGATATACTACACGCCTCAAATAAAAACAGCGGAAATGAAGTGTGATGCGTAGAGCACAAAAAGTAATTTAGCTAATAGAAGCCGAATTGAACGCGAAAGGTAAACATATCAACAAGTCATATATTCAGCAGAATATTTCCTCGATTTTGATCTTGCACGACGTTTTGAAGGTCATGTTCATACATATGAATGAATTCGTCGTGACATACGGCTTCATGTGGCAATATTGAACTTAACAAACTGCAGTTTGTTACTCGACCTTTGTTTTTCGAGAAGTATTAAATATTCAAACAATTCGTGCACACCATTGTATAGCTTGTAGAAAACAGGAACATTCTTTTCTAGTAGGTATTTATTGTCAACGAGAAAAAACGCTGGCTAGTAAATCTCTGACCACCCTTACAGTCTATAGTCTCTGTGAGCACCATAAACTGAACAGTTTAACTCGATCGAACACTCTTTTTATAAGTTTCGTAAGATGAAAACACGTTGTTCAATTTGAATGGGCTACATCTACGATAATCGACTTTTACGTGAATGCTTAACACTAAACCTACCGCCACCGGTCAAAATGACCGGTTCCATATGTTTTGTTTCGCAATTATTGAAATAATAGAAATGATCTCGTAAGAAATGATTGTATAGATATCTTTAGTAATGCACGTATTACAATAGGACCCGCACAAAGTCTAAATAAAATCAATCTTGTCGTTCTTATAAGGGAACATGTACCAGTTACTTTTAAGGCTCGGTAGGCGTACTGTTAATATCCGCAGTTTAGTAACGGCTAGTATCTGGCCAGTAAATCTCTGAACACCCTGTGTGGTCTATAGTCGCTGTGAGCACCATAAACTGGACAGTTTAACTCGATCGAACTCTCTTTTTATAAGTTTCGTAAGATGAAAACACGTTGTCCAATTTGAATGGGCTACATCTACGATAATCGACTTTTACGTGAATGCTTAACACTAAACCTACCGCCACCGGTCAAAATGACCGGTTCCATATGTTTTGTTTCGCAATTATTGAAATAATAGAAATGGTCTCGTAAGAAATGATTGCATAGATATGTTTAGTAATGCACGTATTACAATAGGAGCCGCACAAAGTCTAAATAAAATCAATCTTGTGATTCTTATAAGGGAACATGTACCAGTTACTTTTAAGGCTCGGTAGGCGTACTGTTAATATCCGCAGTTTAGTAACGGCTAGTATCTGCCTAGTAAATCTCTGAACACCCTATGTGGTCTATAGTCGCTGTGGGCACCATAAACTGCACAGTTTAACTCGATCGAACTCTCTTTTTATAAGTTTCGTAAGATGAAAACACGTTGTTCAATTTGAATGGGCTACATCTACGATAATCGACTTTTACGTGAATGCTTAACACTAAACCTACCGCCACCGGTCAAAATGACCGGTTCCATATGTTTTGTTTCGCAATTATTGAAATAATAGAAATGATCTCGTAAGAAATGATTGTATAGATATCTTTAGTAATGCACGTAGTACAATAGGAGCCGCACAAAGTCTAAATAAAATCAATCTTGTCTTACTGTTAATATCCGCAGTTTAGTAACGGCTAGTATCTGCCTAGTAAATCTCTGAACACCCTGTGTGGTCTATAGTCGCTGTCAGCATCATAAACTGAACAGTTTAACTCGATCGAACTCTCTTTTTATAAGTTTCATAAGATGAAAACACGTTGTTCAATTTGAATGGGCTTGATCTACGATAGTCGAGTTTTACGTGAATGCTTAATATCCGCAGTTTAGTAATCATTATTTGTTCGTTGCTCGCGAAATTTTCTCATAGATTTTGATCGCGTAGCGTCGTCGGTGTGACGGGAGAATTTATCGGAAGCTCGGTTGAACGGGATTCGACGGTAAAATATGAGGACGGGAGAAGTTTGTTCGGAAGTTGGCGGGAGTAATGCCGTGATTGCTCATATAAGACGTCTCCGTCGGAGATGCCACTTGCCCGTAAGATGAAGAAAGACACGATATAACCGAGGGTATGTGGTGCAGTTTAATAATAGTAGCCGGCACGTCTGTCCTCGGCAGTCCCCCCTTCACGGCCCGACTAGAAAATACTCGCCATATTTCCCGCGTGTGGTCCCCGCGTAGTTACATCATTTGATGCTAAAATGGTCTTGAGACGGTGCTTGAGTACAAAAACATGTTTCCACTAAAAACTCTGTTATATATAGGCGTGTTTCTTATGACAGGAATTTTCTTGGAGCGGCTCGATGGCTGACATTCCTCCGGCACGGGGCTTCTTCTCGTGCACGCGCTCTGCCACTGCGTCGCGCCGCGCCGCGCCGGTAGAGTTCCGATGTTGTTTGTCTTCGCCTTCGCAACTATCGATGCGATTCAGCTTTTCTTAAGACGGATCATCTCATAAGTAATGTCATTTTCCGACCTGTTCTTCCATTTTTAAACAAACGCGTGGAACAGAAAACACGTTCGAAGAAGAAATGACATAGAATCTGTCGTACAGATGAAACACTCGAGGAATTATTCTTGCGAGTACAGTCTTCATTCGCATAGTGTGACTTTCGTCTCTACGGATAGTGTTCAGTCTTCTTTCGCATAGTGTGACTTTCCTCTCTACGGATAGTCTTACTTTTTTATCCCCCTTACTAGGAGTAACTCGATTCGAGGTCGGATATCGGTGAATCAACACTATTGCAATGATGAATCTTTATTACTGTTAGTTATTTCGCTACGAAACCTTCACCAACGGATTGATGAAATTTTTCTGATTAAAACGAGACCAAACACGATAGAATTTACTTGTTTAGTAGGCGATGAGAGTTTCGAACGCAAAGAAGGACAGCATGTGGAAAGAAAGAGACGGGCAGAGTCGTAGCAGCCGGCATAGATCAAAGGCCTACGTGTCGATTGCAAAAAAACTTGTCTATTCTTTATTCTTTATCTCCAGAACTTGTGTTAACATATTACTAAGATTTCCCTGGTTGAAAAAGGACCAAACTCGACAGAGTTCCAATAATATTTACCTATATCAAAGCGTGTTATGATCACACTTTAAATGAGTAAATATGGTCGAAATTATGCCGTATTCAGACTCATTTTAATTCGAAAAATCTCACAAATACGTTGGTAAAAGTTGTGTAACAAAAGAATGAAAAATAAAAAACTTTCCTATTTGCATTGAGATTGTAATCGATACGCAGCTTTTTGAACTGTGCCGGCTGCCTCGACCCTCGGTACTTCTTTGTCGTTTACGCGCTGCCCTTCTCTATGTTCGACAAACTTCAAATAAAGTAGTACCGCTACGCTTTCTGAGACTCTAAACGCCCGAGGTTGTCACACTATACGAGGGAAAACTGTATTCCGAACTCCTCGAACACCGTTTCACTTTGCGTGGATAACTTAAGGGATGGCCAAATTATTCGGTAAACTACTAATAAACTTCAGTATGAAATATAAATCAATGGACTTGTGTACACATACATATGTAAATATCTAGGTACGCAGGGTCGACGCCGTTGGCTCGCTTTGATCAAAGTTGAATAAAGTGGGCTAGCACTGATTGGCAGCCTCAATAGTGTGGGCATGTCATTTCAAGAGAGAAATGTTCGTCAAATCAGAAGTTTCTTTGCTTGTATTTGGTGTGCTGTTAATTTCGGGATTCTGTAGAAACTTTACAAATAAGGCAGCATATCGAAATCATGTTACAAGCGGCTTTACGTACCGCATATCTACCGCGTGCGGTTCAGGTTTACTATCCTTTTTTACACATGCCTCGCAAATTTTGTAGTTGAATCTGTAAAATTAACGAAGCTGCGGCAGAGTTTGCGAATCGATGCTGACAGACTGTGTTGATCAGTTAAACATAATTTGAGTCTAAACTAAACATAAATTCATTTTAACACATTACCGACCGGTGATTGTTGCATAATTTTGAAAAATCTATGGTACATTGCTAAACACTTTTTAATGAAACCTTCAATAGCAACAGCAACTTTCATTGTGAACTAACAAGTCACCCACAATAACGTCATCCAATAGTTTCATTTAAGATTGCAATGTATAAGAAAATTTCTATACTTTCTTTTGGTACAGCACAATTATTGAAAATCCTTTACCTAGTAGGCTTTCGGTAGGTAAAGTGTTAACGCAATCCGGAAGGCTTAGGAATTTATTATATGTATACTAAAAAAATAACAATGATAATATCGAATGTATAGAATCAGTTTGAACACTTTGTAGGCGAGCGCCATTTTCCAGTTATTGCGCACGTGAATCTTTTTAGTAATTTGCGAATGTTATTGATTTGAGTGTGCTTAATTTTATAAATAAAAGACTAACTAGATTTAATTGTTCTTTTCATAAAAATAAAATGTCCGCTTTCAACGTTTATTCTCTATTGTATACAGTATACCGGGTGAGACTCCAATAACTCCTGTTATTTATTGTACGAAAAACTTTTTTGTTATTTTGCTTTTTTATCGAGATACGTTTCTTAAATCGAATGCCCAATATTTTTTCTCAAATTCGTATAAAGCACAGAAATTCTCCGCAAAAAAGAATTATACCAAATAGGGCTCAAAATTAATAATTGCCGAGATCTCCTTAAAGTTATTTAGTTTTTTAAATATTGAAAATGAAATTTATCGGAGCAATCAACGATGGCTGCAGAGATGCAAAAACGTATTATTAGTCCACGTGCCGCAATAACTGCAGGAACACTAGAAACAGTTCGTTCATTCATAATCCGATTACGCAAGTGCATGGCCTGCAATGGACAACACTTCAATCATCGCTTGAAATAAAATTTCTCTCATAAATATTTTAGGAATTATTCATTTTAAGCCCTATTTGCTATCATACTTTTTTTATAAAGAATTTGGCACTTTACCCGATTTCGAGAGAAAACGAATTGAGAAGAAGGTGACCCCCGTATCTCGATAAAAAGGAAAAGTAACAAAAACCAGATTATAGCACTGTGCGCCCCCTGAATTCCAGGCAACATTTGTTCGAGAAATTTATTCTTACAACAAATAACTTAAAAATTATTTGAAGTTGTCATATTGTACGAATAACAATAACATGCATTTTTTACAGGAAGTACAGGGTGTTCCTTTCAAATTGAATATCTAAATTACTTTCTGATTATTAGAGATAGGAAAAATAAACAACCAATAATTAACCCTTTGCATGAAAAATATAAATAAAACTATTTGGTTTTTCCCTTATTTATTCGTCTTATCTTTTAGTTAAAAATAAATACAAGTTCCACAAATATAAATTATAACAAAATTTGAGAGAGCTATATTTAATATAATTAGTAAACAAAATTGTTTAAAATAAGTAAGAATCAAGGAACTGTTCTCTGAAATAAATTCCAAATGAAACGCTTAAAGTAGTAGGGAATAGTTGGCGATAAAATTGAAAAACAATTCGGAGTGGAAGGGTTAATGTCGTTCTTATTTACATATCAGATCTACCGAGGAATTTTTCACGTTAATAACCATAAAAAGACGGCAGAAATCGAAACACACAGGTGGAGAAGGTTCGCGCGTATCGTGTGTATCCAAGCGCGAGCGAAAAAGGTACTTCGCGTCAGCCAATTTCTTTAAAAGCCAGCTACGATACGAACCTACTGGCATACTGGATCTCTGACTTTTATATCAATTTGCGCTTTCCCGTGTATTTATCGCGTGATCCTCTGCCACTCCGAAAAACGAGTGTTCCTCGTTCGAAGTAGATTAGCGGGGAATCGAAATTGCTAAGAATTTTACGATTTCTGAAAGGCAGTCGAAACGGATAAGCGAATGAACGTTTTCCCTAAAAAAATGCGTGGTAACTTGTCCGAACGTTTCATATCAGTTAATACTACCAGCTTTGTTACGTCACAACGAAAATACGCGGAAAGATATCAATAAGTTACATGAAAAAGAAATTTAATTAGCAGTTAAATAACCGATAACGTTGAACTGCTTACACTGTGGAACACGTACTCGATTTCATATTCCGTTAATTCTGTTGTTGTGCACTGATAAAAACAAATTGCAGAATAAATGGAGATACTTATTAATGTAACAGTTAATATACATGCATCTGTATGTGCATATGGTGCAGGTTTATGTAGACTTTAATGCAATATGGTGAATGTGCGTGGCGAACGCAGCCGTCGTGAGAGATACTTTTTAACAGAGAATTAATACTTTCGAAATAATTAGTTAAATGTAACACAAACATTCAAAAAGAGATTGCAACAGATATTTATGTGTGTGTTTATGCAATTCTTAATTTTTCTAAACGAATTTTAAGAAACTTGAATCAAATAAAATCTTATTTTCCGTGGTAGTAGCCTTCTTAGAACTGAAATAAATTGAAATCGTTCTAAATTCTGTCGTATTTTATATCCTTTTTTTTCAAAATTTTTCAGGAGCCATAATTGCATGAAGATGCGCTGTCTAATGATTAGATATCGGATTTTTATGCAAAATGAAAATTTTCCACCTGAATTGAACAAATCGGAATGACAGAAATTAATTTTCACTCTTAATACATTCAATAGGTTGAAAATAGTAGAAAAGTATTTTTATATTATTAATGTTTTAAATTACACCTATTCATTCTTGTCATAAATGCATAAAATCTGTGGTAAAAATGCGGATTTTATGCATTTATGGCAAAATTAGGCACGCAAAATTTAAAGCAGTAAACATGTTAAAAATATTTATTGTATAATAGGATGATTAAAAGAAGAATACAATTTCTATTTGGCTCCTGTGTCCAGCAATCAATGCAAACATTTTTTATTTTGCATAAAGATCCGCAGTCTAATGATTAATGTTGCTATAAATGATTAGTCTCTTATTCATTTGAGAATTTCATTGTTTTATAAGAGAAACGTGAGATAATATGGTGGGGAAAAAGTGTCGAGAAGATATAACGGTATGTGCATCATCACGTTGAAATACATGTAGCCAGACCTGTAGCTCGACCCTCGCGTAATGGTGGAATGCGAGTGCTGGAAAGTCCACGGGGAGAAAAGTTAAAGTTAAAGGCGCTGGAAAAGTCGTTAAATTTAATTGCAGTCATTTGACGAACGACGAGACGACCAGACACCTGTTTGCTCTGTTCTTCTTGATGCATCAGTATGCAACATGGAAAGAGAGGATTTATACGTTTTCTCCTTCACTCGAATTTATTATGTCCTCTGTTCTCTTGTTTTTGGAAATATTAATTAAAATATTGCAAATTCTGCATATTATTTAACTGGTACATTGATCAAAGTCTTTCAGACGAAGATTGTAAAGTTCAAAACTTTTTTAGGTCTACAATCGCTAGTTGAATGAAAGCGATGATTAGACTGCGGATTTTATGCATTTATAATAAAAATCGTTAAGTCCAATTTAAAAAAAGATTAGAGACGTAGAGAATTTAGAAACACCAATGTATTATTTCCAACCCACTACAATTATTGAAGAGGAAAAGAACTTTTTCCTTGGTCTGTGTTTTTTAAAATTGATGCAAATTCTGCATATTACGTAACTGATCAAAGTATTTTAGACTAAGATTGTAAAGTTCAAAACTTTTTCAGATCTACAATCGCTAGTTGAATGAAAGCAATGATTAGACTGCGGGTTTTATGCATTTATAATAAAAATCGTTAAGTCCAATTTAAAAAAAGATTAGAGACGTAGAGAATTTAGAAACACCAATGTATTATTTCCAACCCACTACAATTATTAAAGAGGGAAAGAACTTTTTCCTTGGTCTGTGTTTTTTAAAATTGATGCAGAAAATGTTTATTTTGCATAAAGATCTGCAGTCTAGCGATGATACAACGTAGGAGTAGTTCGATTAGCAGTTTGTTTATGCATTAAAAATGAAATGACATGCTCGTTGCATTAGTATACATGCATATGAATAGGATCATCCATTTAATTCAAAATCCTTGCGTACGCTGTACGAGAATAAGCAGGTATGGCACTGCCGCGACGCGTACCTACTTCCACAGTCATCAAACTTGAATCCTCCGAGACTCGTATACAAGTCCCAGAAATAGAGTTTGTTGCCAAAAGTGAGCTCTGCGAGAATGTGTTCAATATTAGACTAATACATGTTATTATTTCATTCATGAGAAACCTAGACTTATATCTTCGTCAGAAAAAAGTCACCCGGTCGATTGATTAGCAATTATTACAAAAATGGTTAATATCAATTGACTTATAACTAGACTGTGGATTTTATGCATTTATGACAAAAATGGATGGACGTAATTTAAAACAGTGAAAAGATTAAAACGATTTATGGATATCCATGTGTTATTTTCAATTTATTACAATTGTTAAAGATAGGAAGAAATTTTTACATGGTTCCTGCATTTTGTAGGTGTCGAAGAAGATTTTCATTTTGCATAAAGATCCGCAGTCTACTTATAACTGATAACTAGTCAGCGTTTCTTGTGAAAATAAACATTTTCTACCTGAATTGCAACAAACTAAGAGAGTTAAATAGAAATTTGTTTTTTTTCCTGACATTTTTAACAGGTTGAAAATAATATAAGAGTACTTTTAAATCCTTCTAACGATTTTACTGTTTGCAATTACACCGACTTATTTTTGTCATAAATGCATAAAATCCGCTGTCAACTCATAATCGATAATTTTAATAACGGATATCTGTAATTTGAGAAAAACTCGGACTCAATAATATGCAAGAGTGGCTGTTGCTAATAAAAATCTGATACGATTTATTATTATGCTACTTAACTTAAAGCAAGTGTAAATACAACACGAATGGGATAATAATGCAGATTAAGTCAGCATCGAAAAACGTCACTCGTAGCTTTCCAAGAAACTTTATTTCAGGAAATGGCGAGTGTGAGGGAAATGATATAAATGTAGTAGTATCCGTTTGCGCCACGGTGTTGATGGTCGTGTTTGTTTTCGCGCGTACGAGTTCCCCGTTAAGTGGATACGCCTGTTCAATATACAGTATGTCCTCGCTAAGCGTATAAAATCCGATTATTTTGAAACTATTAAAGATAGAAAAAGTTTTTACATGGACAACATGGAAGTTAAATGTATGGAGGAGGAGGAGGGACTTGCGTTGGCACGGGCGTATTTCTTTTTACATTATCTATTAAAATTGGGAATTATAAAGAACGGACTCATTTATTAACGGAAAAATTCATTAAATTATTATACACTTGTTTTCGAATAAGTTTCGAGATACTGCGTATACGAATTGACAAAAAGAACGATTGAAGCATGATTACTTGTAGCGATTTCGAAACTTCGTTGCAAAGATCGTTACTCAAAACCATCTAAAAAATTCGACTTCATCACAAAGTTTACTCCTTTGTACAAACTAATTTTCATTTAAAAAGATTCTTGTATGTTTAATAATTTCGGAATAATCGACTTTGTCCGCATAACGAAGACACATGTGTGTGTCCATACGATTTTAACTGTTTTGAGGAGTTAGAACAATTGGTTTGCTACACAACGTGAACCGAAGTTCTGGAAAAAATTGCAAACTGTCGGAATTGCAGAGAAAATACTAAAAGTTGTAGTTTACAACTTTCTTATGTAGGCTTGTATGGAAAATTTAGACAACATGCAATTTATACAAAATTTACAAAAAATTAAAAATGATAAAAATTGCAGGTTTTAAACAGAATTTCGGTCTCTAACTGCAATAAATGTAAGGATTCTTAGATCTTCCAGTGTCTGTCGCTTTTCCCCGCATCAACCGATTTTCATGAAACTTTCATAATGCATATAATTGACATAGATCTACAAAATGAAATTATAAATTGTTCGAAGTTCTTGCAAAACAAAGTAAAACCACATCACGAGGAAGTGATATTAAACTCATCGTTCTGAAGAATTCCGCGCGCATATGTATACCTACAAATGGTAAAATATGGTAAAATATCGTTCAAAGTATACTGTAACATTGTCATGATTCCAAGTTCGCTGATAGACTCTTCGTTTCGTGTATAATGGTCTACAATGTGATAAGTATTATTGTTTTGAGGTTTTGAAATGGTAAAACAAGTCGGTGAATGAAATGAAAATTTTTTTACGAAGTAATCTTCCATTAATTATTGATCGTATTCAGTGTACATAATGGTCTACAATGTGATAAGTATTATTGGTTTTCTGGTTTTGAAATGGTAAAACAAGTCGATGAATGAAATCAAAATTTTGTACAAAGTAATCTTTTATTAATCTTTGATCGTATTCGGTGATATTCATGCGTTCAACGGGCTATAGTGCCGGATATCAGCGAGATCACGAATTTTGCAGAGAGAAAGATGGATCCAGGGTGTATGGAGTCCAAAAAACTCGTTGGCGATTTCGTGTATTTCATTTTTCCTTTCATTCGTTCGGTATAGTAGGTTAACAATCCATTAATTACGTTTCACAGCACCACGGGCTCGAACCTCCGAATTATTCGTGGACAGATCACCGGGATAAAATTCGAACGTGTTGGCGAATTTTCATTGAACTCGATATTTGCTTTTGCTCATCAGCCATATTCTTCGAGTACGTCGAAGTTGTCGATGTTGAACAGGAGAATTAAATACAGTGATACGGATCATTTACAACTGAAAAACAGCTGACCTTTATCAGTAAAAAGTACGCTAATCAACTTTTGATCATCTCTTAAATTGTTACTTTTATTTATATAGATGGACAAACATGTACACTATCGCTTAAAAGTATGTGGACACTTATCATTGAAATTTGTGTTGACTATTTGATTGTTATTAGGCGATATTTATTTTGTTCACAGAGCTGGGTAAAATAGAATTTGAAATAGTAAATAGTTAAAGTATGTGTACCATCGGAAATTTTTGGAAACGTATTTTAAGAGAGGCTTGTGGAATTTCATTGAAACAGTGATTTTTTATAATTTTTTTAGAACAACTACAATTGGTTATATGGAACTAGGCCTTTTCTAGATGTAAACAAATAGATTTGAAGTACAAGTGTTCTTGTTTTAGTGTTCAAGAATATTTATATTGTTCAGAAAAGTATAAATAAAAAATTAAATATATATTTTAGTTCCAATCCCTAGAGAAATGTGTAATTATGCAGTAAATAATAATTTTTATTATAAATGCATAAAGTATTCGCGGTCTACTGATAAATTATTGCTCAGATAAATTCTCCAATACTGTATAAAGCAGAGATCGCATAAAATTTGATTAAATCCCTTGAAGATTCTTTTTCTTCCAGGAGGAGAATTGAACAAGTGTCCACATAATTTTGAGCGGTAGTGTATATTCATTATCCCGATTTTCTCAGTCTGTTACATTTCAATGCACCTCTGATACCATTCGAAATCCCTTTGTTATTTCGGGTCAGATTAGGTGGTAACAGTTACTGCAACGACAATTCAATTAAGAGATATGTATGTGAAATGAATATGTATGCACTAAAACGCCATTTATCCAAACTAATTTGGTGACAGTATACGGTTTACGGGACATGTCACTGAGCTCTTATTAACCGAACCTAGAGCACGCTCGTGTGAACATGAGTTCCAGTCATGAGACTAGACTGCGGATCTTTATGCATTTATAGAAAAATTCAGTAGATAAAATTCATATATCATTTCTCCGCGTGATCAATTTTTTCATTCTTTCTGTTGCTGTATTATTCCAATCTCGTTGAAAAATATTCCAAAAATATGTTTGCGTAGTAGGGCAAAAGTTTCGTACCTGTCTATCCAGTTCATCCCATAATTTTTCTATGGGGTTAAAATCTGGTGATTAGGGTGGCAATTTCATAATTCTTAATGAATTATTACATTGAAGTTGATCCAAATAGTTTTTACATACAGTCCTTGCTCACTTTATTAGACTCACCTCTATAATTATGATATTTCGAGTTTTACCATGAATAATGGGTATAGTAGCCTTATGCAAATATCACTTAATGATGACCAATGTATTTTCCATATATTTATTTTACAAAAACAATGGATATAAACACAAATAGATCAATATAATTCTTAAAACACTCATATTTTGTTAATCCGCCCTTAGCTGCTCTTAAAGCCGCAACTCTTCTGGGCATGCTATCTATGCAAGTTTGTGCAATTTCTTCTAATATAACGTTATGATGCCAGTGATAGATTATTCTCTCTATCAACTTGGTCTCTGTTGTTATATTTCCTTTGGTCAGTTCTCTTTTCAGGCACTCCCAGACATTTTCAATCGGATTCATGTCTGGTGAATTGCCGGGCCATGGTAAAAGGGGGATTTTTTGCTCTTAAAAGAAAATTTTACATTTGGATAGGCAACCCATAAGGCAACCTTGTAGTACGCAATCATTACCCCATAGGTTGAAAACGGCGTTGAATTCCTTATAGGATATCAAAAAGTATCAATTCTTCAGGTGAATCTAATAAAGTGAGCAGGGACTGTATTTTTGACGTGTGTGGTGGATCATTATCATTATATTTATATTATGTAGTTAATACAGTTAAAGGTTCGTAATCTATACGAAATACCAGAGCTTAAATCTTACTGTTCATCGTGTCTTCAGTACATTAATATTTCTTATATCTTTTAAGGTATTTAATTAGTTACATTTACGCCCATCTATCTACGAATACTACAAGTCTCCTATATCGATATACAGTAAAGTCGCGATTGTTGTCAACGACCGGGTATGCGATAGTTGTCAGGTGTTTACCCACTCCACTGCCGGCGAAGGAAAGACAGCGTTTGGGAAAGAAAGAGACGCGGACAGTCGCCGTCGCCGGCACAGTTCAACTCTTTGATCCGTACTTAAGGATGTACTGGAGGTACAATGGGAGACAAAAATACAAGAAATTCGAAATCCATCAATACATGGCAATGAAAGCCATTCATGAGTATATTTTGCATTAAACTTTTGCGAATACTGTACCATCTGTAGCTATATTCAGTGGTCTACACTTGTCACGTTTCCATGCTAGTGAGAGACAACAAGATAAATTTGACGTTTTGTAACAGTTTAGAATTTTTTTGCTCTGTAACTGTTTAGTGAATCCTAATAAATTTTGAACGTAATTAATTACCTAATTTTTACTACATATAAAAAAAGACTGGAGTTTCTAGTTGCGTTTTTTCAAGGTTTAAATAGGGTTTGAAGTGGAATTTTATGAATTCTCCATAAAAAGACGTGTTAAAATGTGCAAACTTTAAGTTGCTATAATTCTTAAACAGTGCAGTGAATCGAACCCAAACTTTGGTAATTGCATCAATTTAGTAAGAATTATATCTTGTCAAATTTTCAAAAATTTTGTTGCGTTTTTATATACCTCCAGAACATCCTTAAATGCTGTCCTTCTCTACGCTAGGCTTTCGATCGAACTCTCGGCCAATCGGCGCGGTAGACGCAGTCGTAAAGAAATAATGTCGGTATGCGATAGTGGAGAACACACAGGCTGGTTGACAAGAATCGCGACTTTACTGTATTAAGATTACAAAAGTTTCACGGACACTCTCAACTCTATTGTTTCGCTCACTTCCACGTTTACAAAATTCCTTCGCACAAGGGAATAAGTATCGGTAGATTTAGCATCATCAAGGTTCATCAGGGTTCCTCTAGTTTCCAGGGCAGAGTAATGCCCTCGATACAGACTAATAATTTCGAAGAATAGGTTCTCCGTGGGTTGAATGGTGTTAAAGAGGGAGCGATTAAGTTGAAAAATTTGAGGAAACCACGAATGAGCCGGGTGCAGGTTCCCGGTCGTATCTTCGGGATTATTTTATCCCGTAAGACTTCCCTGGCATGAAATCTCCTTAAGATAGTTCCGAGTTTGCGATACTGTGATGCAAAGGGAAACGGGGGGGTTGAAGAACCGGGGGAGATTTAGAAGGAGTCACGGGACTGGGGAACGGAAAAAACGCGTGGGAGTTGCGAAGCGGTGGATGAGGGGAGGGGTCGATATCGTCGCGGAGGTAGCTGGAGCACTACGCTTGCAGCGGCGCGGCGCGCCGGCTGGAATGAAGAGGGTAGAAAGAAATGGACGTAAAAAAGAGGTTGGTCGAGTGTGAAGAGGAGAGAAAAAAGAGATATCCTATCTCGAAGATTATTGTATCCCTGCGAGGCACTCCGATACGAATTTTTCTCGTGATAATTCGGGTCAGCGGTATTTGCTCGTCGCGCGCTTGTTCAAGCGGTTCAGATGCCGGCTGGCAAAGGGTTGCGAGGACAATTTTAAGGTCGGTTTATCTTAGCCAGTCCGGGCCAATCCGGCAGCACCTTACTACCCTGGTTTCGTATTCAGTATTTTCCAAAAAAATAAAATACTGGATTCAAAACCAGGCTAATAATATAGTATTCAGTATTTTCCAGAGAAATAAAATACTGGATACAAAACCAGGGTGGTAAGGCTCTGTCTGGCCGGACTGGCTAAGAGAAACCAACCTTTAAACGTTCCTCGAGTTTCGATCAGATTCTATCCTCAATGCAGCTGTTGTCTAGTTTTTCACTTATATCCACCAATTTTTGGAATCTTTTTCAGAACTAATTCACACTTTTTTACAATATGCAAATTCTGCATATTGTTTGACTGGTGCATTGATCAAAGTCTTTCAGACGAAGATTGTAAAGTTGAAAACTTTTTCAGGTCTACAATCGTTAGTCGAATGAAAGTGATGATTAGACTGCGGACTTTATGCATTCATTACAAAAATGAGTAGATACAATTTAAACCAGCAGAAGGATTAAACGAGTCTAAGAATTTGTATGTATTGTTTTTACCTTGTTAAAATTATTAAAGGAAGAATGACCATTTTCTTTGAGTTGTGTTCCACAGAATTGACACGAACAGTTTTTATTTTGCATAAAGATCCGCGGTCTAGTCATTAGTATAATGTCCACCCCCTGAGTGGAAAGTATGGAAGACCTGCTTGTAGCAAAACCTCGCACCACTATATTTGTAACTTGAGATGCACGCTCCGGTCTGTCGAACAACTGCCACCTTAGACCACATATGTATACATAGTATGCTTAGAAATATATTAGAGCTGAAAGAACAGTCTTAGAAATGATATACACGTGTTTAAATATATTGCAAATATATTTTCATATAATATCTCAATTATATAAAAATGTGTATAGTTACGATTTAATTATAAGAAAATGTGTATAGTTACGATTTATCTGTCAATTCAGGATTATGCAATAGACTCTTCTTCTTCTTCGTCTTCTTCAAAAAAATTCTTGTTCGACCAATTTCTCCTGCCCGCGAGAAATTCTGGCTTTCTTTGAATGGTTTTTGTCTCAGGAATTTGGAAAATTATCAATTATGCATACTCGTACCCAAAACTGTTGCAGTTATCTATTTTCCCTATCGAAAACGATATGTTAGGTCAATCTATGAAGTATCGGTTCCTGTCGTAGTTTGTATAAACATTTCTACGTATCATCTGTCAACCACGTAGTTCCGCAACAGGAAAGAAAAATGTAATTACTAGACTGCGGATTTTTATGCAAAATAAAAATTGTCTGCATCATTTGCAAGAGACTGGAGTCAGATAGTCGTTTAATTCTCATTTTAGTAATCGCAACAAGCTGCAAACACTAGATTGACGTTACTAGATCATTCTAACATTTTCACTGTTTTAAATGGCAACCACTCATTTTTGCCATAAATGCATAAAATCCGCAGTCTAGTAATTACATTAATTTTACGAATTCAAAGAAATCCTTTATCACACATATTACACAACCCCTGAACCGGAGGAATATATACAATTTAGCTTCTAACGACAGCCTCATTTTGTATTTATGTATATGTGTACGTTTTTAGATTGAATAATGACAAATGCAATAAAAGATGACGAGAATGTTATTCAACTATATCATCGGTTTCTTCGAGTCTGAAAGTGATTTTAATCGAGACACTACGAACATTCTTGTAGACTTTATTTTTACTTCACCATAGCTAAAGGCATGTAGACGCCAAATCGTCGATAAACACCGTCGGCATCTACATTAAGAGTAATGGCTATGTTCCCCAGCCACCTACCCACGTCTATCTTTGCTCGCAAGAAATTCTAGCCGTGGAAGCAGCTACAAACGCAACTTCATGCTTCTATTTTGATCCGATCGTCACCTCACGAGCTGCTGCTGATGAAAACGGGAAGCGGATTCTATGTCTGCTCGCGCAAATTTCATTCGGAAACTTTTTTAGTGGATCAAAACGTGATTATTCGGGTGTCGAGAGAGCTGCTTTGCGATTAACCAGCGACCAAAATACCAGAGTCAGCTTGGAGATTTAATAAAATCGTGCGGAATGGTATTACAAAGTTCGACGATACGATGGTCTTAACATGTCTACGAGCCTGTTGACGTATACGTGTATAGAAAAAGTTTCATACGAGGTGTTTTTTAACTTTATAAGGTTATAGTAAACAAGATAGATAAAGTTTCTTCGCCTTTGAACGGGATTTGTTGAAGACAAAATAAAAGTAAATTGTAAGGATAATATTCTTCATGTGGACACTACAATCTTGCCAACTCTCTCGCTCGAATTGCCATAAAAAATGATCCACGATGTTAATGCGGCTATGAAACTCAAGATATTGACCATTATGGAAATTATTACAAGAAGTACATCTTTTTCTTCCGCTCTCGTGTAATGTCCTACTATCCAGACCTACGGTGGAGATATATGTAAACTGACCTATTCGTTTCTGAATGACTGACAATGAGTTAAATATTTAAGAAAAAAGTACATCTTTAAAATGATCGAGTAGTAGGCATACGATTGTTTATAATTTGTATTGTATTGTGTACAGTATCGTAATCTCATAAATATTCGTATGCCCCTTAAAACAGAATAACTTTTTGATAATTGTACCAAATGATCTGACGTTTTGTAAGCAATTGGAAGCATTGATTTACCAAAAGTTATAATTTACAAGGTTGTATGCAAAAATAAAAATGGCATTTTTAAAACCTTTTTTTATTTGGGCCCTTAAATAAAATTTAAAATATATGTTTTGTAGATCTACACGTAGTAGTTACACATATACTGAAAATTTCATCGAAATCGATTAACATGCATACGAGCTACAAGCGGTTAAAAATTGTGAAAATCGTACTAATCGACTTTTGATCAGTTTCTGCTTAAAATCCGCAACGTCAACCGATTCCGATGAAATTCTCAGCATGCGTATAACTAACATAGATCTACAAAACATCTATTTTAAATTTTGATTAAGGGCCCACATAAAAATGTTTTAAAAATTGCCTTTTCTATTTCTGCATGTAACCTTGTAAATTATAATTTTTGGAAAATTTTTCTTGCATATCATTTCGTAAAACAATGCTTCTAATTGATTATAAAAATTCAGGTAGTTTAGTACAATTATAAAAAAGTTGTTAGTTTTTAAAAGGTGTACGAATATTTTGTACACCCACTGTAAGTAGACAGCGGATTTTTATGCAAAATAAAAACTTTCTATCTGATTTGCAACAAACTGGAGTGAAATAGAAGTTTATTTCCTTTCTAATATGGTTAAAAGGTTGAAAATTATATAACAGCATTTCTTAATTTTTCTAATATCTTTACTGTTTTAAATTAAACCTACTCATTTTTGTCATAAATGCATAAAATCCGCTGTCTAATTACAAGGGACTGGTAGAATGTGCGAGCTGATTATTTGCCTGGGAACCATTAAGATCTTGTATTAACGTAACGTGGTTCCACAACAAGCATACCCAAAGATTTTCGGAGTCGTATTCTAGGATGGTTAGACCCGGATACCTTTTCTGAAATACCACCTGACCAGGCACCATTCGGTCTCCATTTGCTGGCCAAACCAAACATCCCCGCGGGGAGAAATAACGAGGCCGCTCACACTTTGGCCGATCAACCCGGAGGCGTCGACAAGGGACGAAATTTGGATTCTCCAACATCGGGTTTCGGACAGAAACTCACTGCCGTCCCCTCGTTGTCTCGCTTCAGTTAATAAGGGGGTCATGATACCAAAGCTGATGGGGGCAGCCCTAGGATGTTGGAAAACGTCTTCGGTGTACTCCGAAGGCCGTTATAGTACATTCGAGGAAGGCTTGGAACCAGGAATCTTCTCGTGGGTATAGTTTCTGCTTCTGAACTACAGAACACAGAGGGGACATAGCTAAGGGGATGACCAACCGCCCAGGCATCTAACGGGAAAGGTCTAACTGGATAAAGAAGTCAAAACCACCTTTCAACCGATTTCTAGCAAAAATGGCACGTTCAATAGCATATCGAGTCAAAACTATCTGCCAAGATTCAACCCTACATGTTGTCTGTGACAAAGGAACGACCCCAAGTGTCCGACTTCGATTTTGATCATTTTTTGTGAGACGATGGTATATGGATCCCTAATGATGTCTGCAAAATATTAGGTATAGTTACGCAATAGTTTTAAAGATATAGACAATTAAACTTTCATGTCTTGTTGATATACCATAATATGCAGTTCAAGTTTTCGAAGTTCCATTGTTCATATCTTTAAAACTATTGAGTAACTACACCTAATATTTTGCAGACATCATTAGGGATCCATATACCATCGTCTTACAAAAGATTATCAAAATCGAAGTCGGACACTTGGGGTCCTTCCCTTGTAAGTTACAATTAAACGAGCTAATGAGGACACTCCAAAATCACTCAACGTTGGTTCCAGCAGGTTTAGCTGGAAACTAAAAAAGCCCGCCAATTATATTGACAACATAATTCCTTCCCTTGTGAGGATAGTTGCTAGGAATACGCGAAAAACCAGTTTTTGTGCCGTTTCCCCATTTAATCGCATCTACTGATTCTGAAAAATATTTCAGATTTTTAAGGTATTGAATCACATATTAGAGTACTTGTTCGTCTAAAAATTGTAATAAGAAGATATTGGGAAAAATTGATATTTAAAAGTAAATACTGTTTTATTGCAGATTCGGTATAAAAGATGCCACTTTGAAACTTCAATATGAAGTCTGTATTTTAACAATTCTTTTTATTAAAGAGTATGCCACTGAAAAATCAGGAACAATAACGTAGCGAATCACGTATTAACGTACTTATTGTTCCCCGATTTTCCAGTGGCAAACTCTGGCTATGATAAGCAAACAAAAATCGAAGTTTAAATGTGGCACCTTTAATATTGAATCTGCAATAAAATAATATTGGGTTGGCAAATAAGTCCGTTCGGTTTTTTAGAGTGGAATAAATCATGAAAACCGAACGAACTTATTTGCCAACCCAATATTTATTTTTAAAAACCAATTTTTTCCAATATCTCCTTATTACAATTTATTTATGGACATTCAGAACGTAATCTACACACGCCTGTGCAATCCGTTTAGATTAGAAGGTCTATTAAGGAAGTAAGGGAAACTGGCGAATTAGTTACTTTCGAATTTTGTCGAAACTTGATTTTTTAAAGAAATTCACATCCCATTTTGATGCTTACGAAAAACAGTCCTATCTTCCACTACATACCCACTGTTCCCCCCGAAAACGCCGGCTAGTAACAGCGTAACATCCTCAACGCGCAAAGTATGACGTAGAAGTCGAAAGTATGCTCGATATTACGTTTGGCGGCCATCATCCATAATTAACGAGTGAAAATGTTCAAGATTTCGTAACACATTTCTCTTCGACTGAAAACATGTTTTTACCGCAACGTAATTGAACGCGATTGAAATTGATTAACGACTCTGCCAGGTCTATTCTCGTGATTTACGTTCTAACGTTTAAACGGCGACTACAATGTAATAACAATCTGGACTACATGCAGCACGATCTCCGAATTATAGCGCACACATTCCTCTTGTCATACCGTTTAAATTCTCGCGAGGGGTGCAACGGAGCGCCGCGCTGGTTAAAACGAAAAGATCGATGATCTTTCGACGTCCGACTTGGCGCCGATTTAACATCCCCCGAGGTTTTTAACGTCCAGTGGAGAAAGAGGGAGGGGCGTAGGTCGACCAGAATAAAATCTGACTCGTCGAGATTCGGCGTTCAATCTTCTTAACGTGACTGAGGTCAGTTGCCAGTCATTTGTCTGGCGGTGGAGGAACACTCCTTAGGAGAGTTTCTTCCCTCCTCTGGCCGGCATACACACGCGTCCATCTAAATTAGCCTCTTCAATCACAGTACAATGGTTACACACCCAAGGCCAGCTTTTCAAAGCCGGCACCGTGAATCGCAACGAAGTTCCCTATTGGCTGTTTACTATCGAGTCAAGCTGCGAGCGCTGTTACTCCCGAACTGGCAAATGGCCAATAGAGAGATGCCCCTATATCGCTGGCATCGGAATCGCTCATTGCGAGGATCGAGCTTTCGCAGGCTTGTTTGAAATTCGTTAACGATAAAAGGCTCGAACAAAAGGACCGGCCGTTTGCATCCTCATCAGTCATGGTGGATCTTTATCACCGCGGTCGCCCTGTACGCTCCGCGTACTCCTAATGGTAACGAGTGCTCGTTCGATCGACATTTCATTGATTTACACAAATTTGTAGTTCCACATTTATCGCGAATTGCGTTACGCGCCGCGCGTAATGCCTCGACGAAAAGTAATCAACTAATTCGCCATCGCTACGGAAAAATATTGTGCATCCCCGGCCGCGTCCTCTAAACGTGCATGTTTTCAGGGAAATTGCCGTTCGATCTAGCGAGGCTTCGCCGACCAGTAATCAAATTTGATGGCCCGGCCAATCGATATTTTCCTTTGTTTCAGGTAAATAAGCATTACCGATATTAATCGAAGATGTCGCGTGCCATTCATCAATTGGCCACTCGAAATCGGCGACCTCGAGATTGAAAAATTTCGCGTTTGCTCGCTATCCGCTCGAATACATATAACGCATTCAATCGGATGGGGGGTGAGCTAGGAGGGAGGGCCACGGAGAACCGAGGCATTAATTACTTAATGGGAATTCGCTTTAAACGAAAGTAGTTTTGATTTCATTATTTTCGTCGAGTTCGGAAAAGTCACCGGTTTCGTTAATTTAAGTGATTCCCGGAGAGGCGTGTTTGTAACTGGTAACAATGCTTTTTTTTCACTTAACTCGGCTTTGCAACATTTCTATGGATAGAACGACCGAAAGAAAGAGCCTTTCACGAAACTCTCTTTTTTTCGCGTTTCTTTTTCGGAGAACGAAGTTGCGCCAATGTCCAGAACATTTCCAGTCGCGTTACAAGCTCCTCGAACTTCCTCGAGAACTAGTAAATCGACGCCTCTCAAAAGTACATATTCCGGACGACGCCCTCTTAGAAAGTCTAACGAGGATATAAAGTTATAATAGCATACCGTGCAATTTAACTTGCAATCGTTAAACAAGCGTGTTCCGTCGAGTAAAGAGAGATTCGTCGGCATCGCCGGCGAAATCGTTCCGGCGTTGCTCTCAAGAATGTCTGGCTTAGATAACAATAAACCATACAAACATATGTATAATTAAACGGTGTACGTACTCGCATTCGAGCTCGTTTCCACTATGTAGCTCGTATTTAGCAACATTTCCTGACGGTTGAACAATTGAAATCTACCGACGAAATTGTTCTTCAACCTTCTAACGACTGTAAACGATATTTAAGTTCATTGTTTTTGAAGTAGCTGGGAAATTCTATGTTCACAAAGCTTAAATGTGGAGAATTCGTACCTATTCGTACCTGTATGTTTAGCTGCTTTTTAAATCGTCCATTTAATTGCGAAAGGGTCAAAGAAAATGTCTCTACTTCTGTAACTGATTAACTCCTTGCCCTGTAATATCGTCAGAGTTTATCGAACAGAGTCCAATAAATATATGTATGTTATTAATTTCTTTTAAACCAAAATAAAATTCCTTTTGCCTTTGTTAATCTACAGCTACTAGAAAGTATACAATAGATACAAAATTTCTCCTGTTTCGGGAAATTACGATCTACAAAAAAGTTCTAATCACTGAAACCGTAAAAGAAGTCGTAGGACAATGGGTTAAATATCGGAATATAAATTAACTATAAAGTAACGGTATTAATATTGCGTAGGCAAGAAGGCGAAATAAAACCGAATTTCTTCATTTAAGCGATGAACTTGAATCGATACAATATTTTCTTATTTATTCTTGTTGACGAAAGATCATCGAACAAAAGGCAAAATATCTTATTCATTAAAATTCACTGCTTGAATAAAAAAATTGGGGTCTATTTCACCTTAAAATACCGAAATTACTTTCTCGCCAACGCGATAGAATATAAATTCAGCATTCCGAAAAAATATTAAGCACAGCTATCGAATAATTTATACTAAGAATAATGACAGTAACAAATAAGCAATAGTTTTAGCGCAGGTACCTAAAGTATTGAGGTTTCTGTCGCATGTTTTACAATATTCTTACGTAATGCCTAATTCCACGGTATTGTGTCATAATCGTTAACGCGCTCAGCCAACTCCTCCAATTAATACGATCATTAATAGCATCCTTTGTGGAGTGAATGCGAGTGAATTTTAATTTCGACTTAAGAGCATTTGCATGATTCTCTATACATATAATTGCGTGGCCACGGAGAAAATACGTCTTAATACTATTATAACAGAACCAATCTATTCAGCTCGGACCGACCGACGGTAACCTCAAAGCGGAATTGATCTTGCTACGGCGTTATCTCCTATTCCTAATGATCCACCATTGTAGCTTGTAGCTGCAGCTATAATAGAGGCAGAGTAATTCTATTGATTACGCCTAAGTGAAACTGTGCCTTGTTGCTTTATTCCCATGTGGAACATATCCCTTAAACACTGCGGTCTCTCACCTACACCAACGGTGAACATGTACACCCCTACTAGAAAAACAAGAACCAAATCGGCACGTTACCAACAGCAATACTCTTCCAACTATGAGGAAGCGGTCTTTTGTTCACATATACATTTTTGTTTTTACATATAACTTACGCAATTTTTAGCGAACTTACTGCCAAGAAAACTGCCGAGAAAATCGGTCAAGTTATTAGTACTCTGCGGAAACTGCATCAACTGCAACAAACAAGGGCCAAGTAATAATTTCTTTCATTCTTTAATGACGTCCAGAAGCTGTAACTAATGATTTGACGTTCTCAGATTTTTCAAATCTGTCCACTGTTTAAATCGCAACTACCCATTTTTGTCATAAATGCATAAAATCCGCATAAACCTTAATTAATTAAACAAATGCATAAAACCTTAACAAGTTCAACACTGAACCTACCGAACTCTAAAAGCGATTAAAAGTTTTTAACTTATACAAATGACAAGGCTCTATTTATTTAGATCTTGTGCTATTTTTATTACAGTGTGTGCTTGGATGAAAAGATGTATCGAATCAATTTCCGTGTATGTAACTTCATAATTTCAGTAATGATGAAATGAAAATGTATAAAACCGGTCATTTGAGTGAACTTACTTCCAAGTAGACTGCGGAACTGCATGCAAAATAAAAATCGTTTGCATCAACTGCAACAAATAAAAGCCAGGCATTCATTTCTTTCATTCTTTAATGACGCCGGTAAGCTCAAATTTTTTAAATCTGTCCACTGTTTTAAATTGCAACTACCCATTTTTGTCATAAATGCATAAAATCGCGACTTGGACGCGACATCACGAGGCGGTATCAAGTTATTTCTTGTTCGATATTATTTAACAAGTTATTCGGTTAGTTTTACAGTGAAAAATTTCCTTGGTAAAAAGCATAATGCAGGGTTTTAACCTGCACATACAGTGAGTCACAAAATTATTCGCTCACTCGATAATGCGGCAAAGATATACGAAATAATCAGACAACGCAGGGTACTTTTCAATTTTTTATTTGGATATACATCGTTCAAAGTTTAATTCAACTGAATCGTAAAACAAAATTGCGAAATTTTCATTTAATATTAGAGAAATATGAGTTTAAAGAAATCTTGACGGTTTTTCACGCCGCAAAATTATTCGCTCATTTTAGATTAACTATTATTATAACAATATTAATATTTGGTGGGATATCCTTTTTGTCTTATGACTTCTGCGAGACGTTTGGGCATTGATTCTACTAATGTTTCCAAATATTTTTTGTCTATTTTTGGCCATTCCTCCTGTAATCTGCTTTGTAAATCTTTTTTATTAGTAATTGAATGTTTACGAATTTTTGTGTCCAGCATGTTCCATACCATCTCGATAGGATTCAAGTCGGGAGATTGAGGCGGGGTTTGCATTATTTTGGGACAGTTATACAGTAACCATTCCTGTACCAATCTCGATTTATGTTTGGGGTCGTTGTCCTGGTAGAAGTGAAACACTTCTGAAATCCCCATTACTTCCGCGCTTGGCTTCAAATTTTTTTTTAGGATATCCATGCACATTACTTTATCCATGGTAGCCTCAATCATCTGCAATTTCCCAACACCGTGATAACTAATGCAACCCCAAACCATAACATGACCACCTCCATGCTTGACTGTGCTACACAGGTTTTTGAGATCCATCTCCGCGTTTAATTTTCGCCAAACTTTTTGATGACCGTCAGAACCCCAAATATTAAATTTACTCTCGTCGCAAAATATCACATTGTGCCAAAATTCAGGGGGCTTTGTGATGTATTTTTTTGCGAATTCTACCCTTTTCTTCCTATTAATTTCGCTTACGTAAGGCTTTCTTCTTGCTACGCGGCCGTTGTACCCGTTCTTTCGCAACACTCTTCGTACTGTTTCATCAGAAACTTCTTTTTCACTAAAATTTTTCAAACTTGTATTGATTTTGGGAGCACTTATTTTCGGATTTTCTTTAACTTCTCTCACAACAAAACGCTCTTCCGAGGAATTCAATATCTTTTTCCTACCACGGCCAGCTTTGTTTATTATTCGTCCTTCTTCTTCGTACCGTTTTATAATATAACGTACTGTTGAATAACTTCTACAAACGATATTTCCAATTTCTCTGATGGATTTTCCACTTTCCCAATGAAAAATTATAACTTCCCTAATCTCTAGACTAGTTTCTTTACTTTTTCTACCCATTGTAACGAATTCTTGAAAATCAAAGAAATAGATGAAAATAGATCCTTACTGAGCGAATGTTTACGTTATACTGACTCTCTTTAGCAACTATCAGAAACAAATGCCTGTCAGAGTTTGTAAATTGCATTTGTTTCAGTGGATTTCGTGGCGTGAGCGAATAATTTTGTGGCGTGAAAAACCGTCAAGATTTCTTTAAACTCATATTTCTCTAATATTAAATGAAAATTTCGCAATTTTGTTTTACGATTCTGTTGAATTAAACTTTGAACGATGTATATCCAAATAAAAAATTGAAAAGTACCCTGCGTTGTCTGATTATTTCGTATATCTTTGCCGCATTACCGAGTGAGCGAATAATTTTGTGACTCACTGTATATAGGAATCTGTTCAGTCTATTCTCGTTGTCAAATAGCGAAAGACTGACAAAGACACGTTTCGACAGAGAAAAGAGATAGAGAAGGTATTAAACTGCAAAACGCAGGAAAAGAAGTGACGAGACTCGAGAGGGGGTAGGGAATACAGCAGGAAGCGCAGCGCGGAAAAAGAAAGAGTAATAACAATGCGGCTATAATTTCCGAGAACAATGCTCTCATTATGCTTCCCTGGATGTGCCACGTTGCGAGCGTACACCCGACAAACTGTACCAAACAGTTCCAAACTGGCAGATGTTTTATCAGCTTGGGCAAGAGTATCTTTTTGTTTTCCACCGTGAAGAACCGTTCTCGGTACGGTGTATCTATACGAACACTTCAGGATTTTGTTAGCAGTGTTTGCCACGCACACAAATTAGTGGTGGTGCCCATTAATTCGATTAATAAAACTGAGTCGCTTCAAATTGAAGATCAAAGCAGAATCTTGTAGTCTTTATCGCAGCCCCGTTTGAAGGATAGGTACGAACAAGTAGGATACGTTTGAAATTACGAAAGAAGTAGTAATTTAGTAATTAGTAAAAAAATTGAATAGTTTCTTTATTTACCATTTGCTTATTTCCATGTTTATTGTCTGCAACGTTTAATTTTGCAACGAATAATTTAGTAATTAGTAAAAAAATTGAATAGTTTCTTTACTTACCATTTGCTTATTTCCATGTTTATTGTCTGCAACGTTTAATTTTGCAACGAATAATCGTCAATGCCTCAAACCAGAGGCTATGTTGACCCTTAGCACTCGAATGGTGAGTCTGAGGCACAATTATTCTAGGTCGGAAGAAGTGCTTAATTTTCAAGATAGAATAATACAATATAATAATACAATAATAAATAAAAAAAAAGAATTTTGCTCCCCTATAAATTAATTTTCCTTTAATATTCGTGCTTTGGATTTTGGGAAATCATACAGAGCAGAAAAAAACAGGAATGGGATAAGTGTTTTAGGTGGAATATCGGACGAGATTAAAGTATGGATCGTCTTATAAATAGATTGTCTGCCTTCCAAGCTACGTGGTGAATTACGGCGATGTTTCTAGCTGAGCAAGTATGTCAAAGAAACTAGCGAATCGCCTCGAAAATCCCTCGAAACTTGTTTACCAGGGCACGAACTTTACTTTCGGAACTGGAGGACAATTTAGCTAAGTACTGATCCCAGAGAGAAAGATTCGGATCAACGGATCGACTGCTTCGCCGTGATCTTAGAGACAATCACTCTCTGGGACGATCTTGTAATTGTCGAAAAGAAGCTAGCGTAACAGAAGATCGTGTCGGATGGAAGGCACCTCGATCGACGCACTTTCATATCCGAGAGGGAAGAACGGGGTCTCGACTGGTCTGGCGAAGATTTTGAGCGAACCAAGACACCCTCTTGTCCCAGAAAACAAAAGAGCAGCGGCTGTTGCTCGTTCACCCCTCCCTGCCAGTACTCCTCCTCGCTGTCTACCCCTTGCTTTTCTACTCTCTACTCTTCGCCTCGCTGTCCCTTACCGTCCCTTCCCGTTCCATCGTCTTTTTTTCTTCACCTCTCTTCATTCTTCCTTTATGATTCTCTCTGTCTGTCATCCAGTCAAGCTCCTCCAGTCGTCGTTTTACCAAGTGCCTCCGCGATATCGATTCTCCTCCGTTGCACCCCCGTTGGATCCAACCTACCTCTTCGATTGTACGAATTTTAGCTGAATTGGCCGACGTTTCTCGGTTTATTTTCCTCTTGTCTTTTGAATTACTAACGAGTAGGTGCAATCTACAAATTCTACATTTAGGTCATCGTCGCCGTTCAGTCAAAAATTTTCAAATTCCATTTGCAGCGAGTTTTTTCCCTCGAACGATTTTTATCGATCGTCGGACGGCGGAATGCCGGTGGCAGTGGAATGAAAGGCGAAGTTGGATTAGCGTTTCCACGGTGGAACTTACTATTTACTAGGTGTGTGCGGGAACCTGATGGTCGAGGTCGAATCGGGTTCCCGGAAATTTAGAGATTCCCGAAGGAATCGGGTTTCCCGAAAATTTCGAGATTGCGACATATGACACTCTTGGAAAGAATTCGTGGTGGACGACATTCTTTCAACAATTAAATAGTTATATGAAATATATAATATCGGGTTGTCCGGAAAGTTCGTGCCGATCTTGAAGGAATTAAATAATTAAATAGGTACCATTCTGTTCCACAACCTTTCTCCATCTTTCATGCAACTTGACAATTCCGTCCTCCTGGAAACTCTCAGGTTTCTCGGCGAGAAACTTTCTCATGTGATTTTTTACCTCCACCAAAGAGTTGAAGATTTTCCATTAAGGGAATTTTGTAACGCTCGAAATAGGTGGAAATCTGAGGGCGCGAGGTCTGGTGAATATGCTGCATGGGGTAGAGTCTACCCGGTAGACCATCCCAACAACTTCTGTCGAGTTGTCAAAGACACACGAGGCCGCGATCCATCAGGGGGAACCCATACATCAAAACGGCTTATGTATCCAAGCTTCACAAAATACTCATGGATGGTTTTGATATTTTTAACATTTCTGCTAATTCGCATGTCGTATAGCGTGGGTTATTCTCGATCTGTGTTTTAATCTGATCTTCATCTGTGGTTGGAGCAGAGTTGTGCTAATTCAATTAATAGTAATTCAATTACGTCGTAAATGAATTACTATATAATTCAAATACAACGTAATTCAATTGCTAAGTATTTTAATCAGACTTGTAATTGAAATACAATATAATTGAAACACAATGTAATTGAAATACAATGTAATTGAAATATAATATAATTGAAATGCAATTTATAATTGAATTACAGTATAATTGACATAAAATATACTTGAAATACAATATAATTGAAACACAATGTAATTGAAATACAATATAATTGAAATGCAATGTATAATTGAATTACAGTATAATTGAAATACAATATACTTGAAATACACTATAATTGAAATACAATATAATTGAATTACAATATAATTGAATTACAGTATAATTGAAATACAATGTGTAATTGAAATACAATATAATTGAAATATAATATAATAAAAATACAGCTCTCCAAATTATAGCCCAGAACTTGGAAGAACTTGCGATATATTTTTATATTTTTCTTTCATATACAGTAACCGCGGGTTTACTGTCGAACAGCCGTGTTCTGCACGGACAGTATTCCCGCAGTGACATCATTTTTTTCACAATGTAACACCAGTATTTAATCTTCTTTATTTTTCATTATTATTTTATGGAACTTCATAAGTAATAAATTCCTTCTGTTTGAAACCTTTACATGGATTTTTCAACCTCTTCTTGCCTATTACTTCATTTTTCATATTTCAATTGCAATGTATTTTATAATTGTGCTCCATTGCAATTACGAATTACTTTGTAATTATAATTCTGGAGTAATTCAATTGTAATTCTGCACAACTCTGGATTGGAGAGCCTACCCGGGCGGTCTTGATCTTCAAGGTTAAAATCACCAGTTTTAAACCTAGGAAACCACTTCCGCACAGTTTTATCAGCTACAGCACCTTCGCCATAAACAGCGCGTATCTTTCTTGCCGTTTGTGTGGCATTTTTGCTTTTCCGGTAAAAGAAAAGCATCAAATGCCTGTAATGCACTTTGCCTGCTTCCATATTCAAAGGAAAACTGACAAAAATTAACGTATCCTAACCAAAATTTTTTCCAAATACGCTTGGTATTCGAAAGAAAACTAATGATAAGAATTGAATCAGCTTGTAGATACGACCAGCAGATAATCGACTTCTACCGCGACGGTTTCTCCACAGTTTTCGTGATTCGAGTATCAGATCACGGCTCAAATGTATAAATATACAATGGAATTATCTCCACTTTTTCAGTTAAACAGATTTCGACGACGATCGTTCTCAACGCTCTTCCGCGTTCTATGCTGGAAGTAAAGCTTGAAGGGGATGTCTAGATCCTGTAGACAGTTTTATTTTGCATTGAGTGCTTCGTCGACCGATCGTATCAACGACTACGAGATTGAAACACGAAAGAATCGTCTGTTTTGTTAAATTTCGAAGGCGACCTGCTTCCGAAGAAAGTTTAATGTGGAACAAACGATCAGACATCGGATCCCGTTCCACTATTTCTTCGACTCCGAGTTCCTAACGTCGTCGATTCACGTAGTAACAACAAAAGCCAGTCCATGTTAGCGTGAAGGGGGGGTGACGGTGTTGGCGGAGAGGGATGCAGCTCGGGGAGCGGTGTGTTTCTGGTATCTGGCTTTCCGAGCCGATGGAATATGCGCGCACGGATACCGCGTTCTTGGCTGACATTGCAACTTCTGCATGCCCGCACGCGAAATCAGTGTCGGCGGCAGATACGAGGCGAAGGGAGCGGGTTCACGGCGAACTTATTTGCATCCTAAAGAAATTTTTCACCGGGCTAAACCGCTGGATTCGCCGGGCTTGATTCGCGAAACATCGTCGGCGGTTCCACGATACGGGAACGTAACCTGCGCCGCGGTTGCATGCGGAAAACGGACCGTTGCATAGGTATCTGTTTCACGGCCGCAAAGATATTCACCGTGTTGTGTTGCGCGGCTCGCGTAATCAGCGACGAAAATTGTCTGGCGGGCGGCGGCAGCGCGCCTGTTTTTACCACGCGCGGAATGATTCGCCGGGGCGAAAGTTAAATGAAATTAGACGCGTTTAGAAGTTGCCAGGGAGAAAGGAGAATTCCATGGGCGAACAAGCACGAAACCGAGCCCGCGAACCCTCGACGATCGATAGAACGCGCCGCGGTTTCTCCTACAAAACTTCGCCTTATATATTTCCTGAAAGTATATTTTATTCGGCCGTGGATCATGTCCGCACGCGGCGCGCGATGCTAAATCCGATTAGCTTCTAAGGCGCGGCGAAGGTCGATATTTCTATACGTAGACACACCGTGGTCGAGACGGAACCCGGGAAACTTTGGTAGACAAACGAGAACGACCGGCCGATAAGTTGCTGAAAGTGTCTGGTCGAGGATACTTTCTCGCGTGTCGGCCGGGAAGTCTTGAGAAATTTGTGGGAATTTTAGGAGGCTAGTAGATCACGCCATGTTCCTGCTGGTACCGCGACACGAATGCCTGTTTCATCGAGATATCACTGTGTTGCATTTATTTGATATGTTAATCACAGCTTACCGTAATTACAATTACCAACTTCCTAAGCCTTCCGCTTCTTTTACAGCTGAACGTGAATCTTACTCGTTGAATGTTTCCAAAGATTATTGCACTGTTTCATTTATCGCCTTCGAGCAGCGTAAACATATTATTTTTATGCAAAATAAAAATGTTTTGCATTGATTGTGGGCAGCAGAAACAACAGAAAAATTGATTTGATCCCTCAAATCCCCCATTACAACATTCTTGAATTTTTAAAATCTTTCACTGTTTCATATTTCGCCCAACCAATTTCTTCATAAATGCATCAAGATCCGCAGTCTAATCATTAGTAATGTTCAATACACTTTTCTACAGTGTCAAATATTTTAAAACAAATTATTGCATTTATCCTTCATCCTAATCAATTTTATGCATGCATTATATGCATAACTTATATGAAACATTTAGAACATTTATAAAATTTGATAGAATTGCCTTTTTCAAAGTTATCGTAAATATTCGTAAGTTTATGTAGAACTGGTCTGCTTGAATCTGATCAAAAGATCCTGTAGTAACGCTGGCTCATAGAATATCGCGATGTTGTTTGGAATCTTACTGATTAACGGTTTCATTGATAAATAATAGCTAGACTGCGGATCTTTAAGCATTTATGGCTTACGAAAATTTGCAGAAAAGCCTGGAATATAAAATTCGACAGAATTTGGTACAATTTGTATCTGTTTTAGACTTACAAAGGCTGTTCCCATTGAAAACAGGATTTTGACATTCCACTTTCTTACAAAAATTGAAAAATGCATTTTTGTGTAATAATGCCTTTATAACTGACTACCAGAAAATACAATCCGGCTTACCATTTAGTGACACTAGATCATAGTAAACGGGAGAAAGTATAATAGAATGTCGCAAAAGGAAACGTGCGTAAAGATGTAACGATTTTGAGTGATTTGTTTTCTATTGTACGTACACTACCGATAGAGATTTCAATATCGGTTTGATTTTGTCGATTCCTTAAGCGTTTTCAGATAGCTCTGACAGATTGTATATTTGGGATAGTCTCGACCACCCAAATGGTAGGATCCGTATGGATAGACCATTCGTTTGCAGAGGGCTGTCATTGTGATGAGCGGCGCTCGATCCTCGGCTTTATGGAGCGAGCGCCGACGAATTTCGGCGGTCGCGACGCTCCCGGAGGGCTCGTTTAATTTTTAATTAAGTCCGTGAAGCACCGGCGCACCACCGGCCCGTTGAATATCTAACGGGAGTTTCATAAAAACTTTTTTTAGAACGTTACACTCCAAGAAAATACAATTAACCCCTTCTGTTTAAGGAAGGAGCTAGTGTCATTGGCATTTTCTCGAATAAAATTAGGGCATTTGAAATTGTTTACGTCGAATCGATAAGAAACGATACACAAAGAATTGGATTTTGAAATATGTAACTTGATATTGGATACTCAATTAAGTTTCTTATTGTTTGTACACTAGGGTGGTTCTTATTTTCGACTTTCGAATTTCATTTACGGCACCCCCAAGTTGTTCCAAATAATTCAAAAAAATCTGTGCAAAGTTTGATCGGATAACATGCCACAAACGAATTAAACATTAAAATAATTAATTTAGTGCTCATGAAATCGTTTTTCTCGAATATCTTCCAAACTGTGTACCGCATCGAAAAATATGTTAAACGAAACCATTAATATGTAAAAGAAAAAAGTTATGTGCAAAGTTTTCACAGGTCACGAAGAAGTACCGAATGCTTCGCCTGGAAATAATATAAAGCGATCGTTCAAATACAAAGAAATTTGCAGAAGGATAAAAGAAATATCAAAATCGCACATATTCTGAATACTAAAATGGGACGTACACGAACCGCTAGTGACAAAAGCTTTCTGCACGACAAACGTGTTCACGACACAGTTGTTATAACCTATCCTATATTCTGCGAATGAGTTGCATACGTATTTTACCGGTATTCGTGGCCGCGACGATTGTTTGCGATTAAATGACAAGGAAAGGGAAATGTGTGTTTCAAACGGATAGATTACCCTATTTTTTTTTTTTTTTTTATTGAACAGTTGTAACCTCTAAGATTACCCTATTCATGGAGGATTTATGAAACGCGAAGACAATCGAATTTATCGGGATTCGTGTATTAGACAATTACAGAAGCTCATGCTCGTTTTGCGAAATGAAAAGGTGGCGTTCCTCTTTTCTCGGGACGGCATGCTGCAGGACGAAGCGAGGCGAGGCGCGGCGCGCGGCGTCCCTTTGCAAACGAATGACCCATTTATACGATTCCTATCTATTCGAACGGGCTCGAGGCAAATGGCACTGCTGCCGGGAACACAGGGGGATGCTAGATTACCCTGCGGAAATCCGTCCTCGCCGAATATCCAGACTTCCGGTGCGCTCGCGTTGTCACAAAGCAAACCTTAAACAGAGAGCGCTCGGCGGTGGTTCCTCGAATTCGAACCGACCGTTTTCCTTTTTTCCCTCGCTTTTTTTTTGTCCGCCCATCTCCGCGCACGTTCGGATCCTCCTCGATCGTGGAAAATGCGCGACAGATTTTTTTGCCACGCGATGGAAACTTGTTGTCGACGAGTTTTCGGATAGTATAGGAGACCGATATTGTGCGACAGACGACTTTGTCCGATACGGCAAATATTAACTTTGAAATCGCGCTATTTCCACAGTTTCCCAGTTTGTATGTTGTCATCCGATCGCTGCGATTTGGAGGGAATGTGAACAGTTTGGCACGGGTCAGAGCAACCGATTTACCCCGGATTAGTGATAGCGGAATTGTTTTCATCGCTTCTTTCGGTTGTTTTGATGTCTCGATTGGTTTTATTCTATGTTCCATGTGTGTTAAACGTCCAGACAGAAATGTTAAAATTTCTTTTATGCATCGTTAACAAGTTGGAGTAGAACATACAATGTTTTAGAACAACTTAACCTCTTGTCGTACCATTTTCTTTACAGTTACAGTGATTGAAACGTCGTTATCTCCAAAAATGTCGTAGAAGGAAAAAGAAAATTTATATTCTTTGTATGGCTACATTTATTTTAATGCTTGAATATTGATTACAAACGAATCAAATGTTATTTCATCTAAAAAGAAACGCGCAATATTTGTTAGACTTTGTTAAAATCTTCATAAAATTTCATAATAATTTAATAATACTACTAAATTTCCTATAAAATTAATTTATAATTTAATAACCTATAATTTAATAATAATCTCAAAGTCTGGCTCGTCAAAATATGGCAAGGGGTTAAGACACGGTGTAAACACGGACCCCGACCAAGGCAGCTCGAGCTTCTGGCCCCTCGCGGGGATGCCCCCCAGTGGAAGGGGTAGGCGAAGGGACAGTGATCGTGGATCCTCAGTTCCGAGCAGGGTTACCATATTCTACTCTCGCCAGGCCCCTCACCCTTCCGCCCCTCGCCCAGCTTGTCCGCTGAGTCCGCCCCACTCTTCCCACTAACACTGACGCGTACCACGTGGAGCAAGCTAAGTTAGCGGTACGCGTCAGTGTTAGTGGAAAGAGTGGGGCGGACTCGGCAGACAAGCTGGACAAGGGGCGGAAGGGTAAGGGGCCTGGCGAGATTGGAATATGGTAACCCTGGTTCCGAGTGCAAAGGGTTAAATATAGATTACAAACGTATCCAATTTTATTTCATTGTTACGAGCCAGGGCCGCGAGCAGCACGAGTGGCCGGCGAAGGGTTATAAACCCAGGAATATGGTATCAATTTGTTAGTTCAGGCACGCGGACGAACCCAATGCGAAATTGGGGTGCCGCTAGGAATATAGACAGCGAGGACGAACCTGACGCGAAGTCAGGGAGCCTCCAGGAATGCAGTCAAACGCAGATGAACCTGATGCTAAATCAGGGAGCTGCTAGGAAGGTGAAACTTCGTGAACGAACCCAATGCGAAATTGGGGAGTCACTAGGAACGACGCGCAGACGAACCCGATGCGAAACCGGGGAGCTGCTAGGAGGTTGTAGAATCAGCGCGGACGAACCCAATGCGAAATTGGGGAGTCCCTGGAAAGTTGGATAAAAGCACAGACGAACCTGATGCGAAATCAGGGAGCTGTTAGGATGCGGACGAACCTGATGCGAAATTAGGGAGCCGCTAGGATGGTATAGGTTTCGTGGACGAACCCAATGCGAAATTGGGGAGTCACTAGGAACGACGCGCAGACTAACCCGATGCGAAACCGGGGAGCTGCTAGGAGGTTGTAGAATCAGCGCGGACGAACCCAATGCGAAATATGGGAGTCCCTGGAAAGTTGGATAAAAGCACAGACGAACCTGATGCGAAATCAGGGAGCTGTTAGGATGCGGACGAACCTGATGCGAAATCAGGGAGCCGCTAGGATGGTATAGGTTTCGTGGACGAACCCAATGCGAAATTGGGGAGCCACTAGGTAGGAAAAATCTCTATTTGGATAATTGGTAAGTAGCGAACGAACCTGCTGCGAAATCAGGGATTCGCTAGGATAGTTCGTAGGCCTCGTAACTAATATAATCTAATTGATACAACCCGAGCGGTAAGGTTGTATCGAGTGGGAATGTTCAACTACTATATTAGGATTTTGGACAATAATTATGGGTTCAATAATCTTGGTCTAATTACTAAACAACACAAATATATTCTAATTATAAAGATCTGTAATACAAGTGTGCAATTGTCGCGATTGGAATGTAAATAAAGATATAGAATGTAGAAAAAGGAATTTACCTAACTACGATGCTGGTTTTTGACGTATTGGCAATGCGGGGGACCCGGAAACAACTTTAACAAACTTTGATCTGAAAGGTACTTTAGCCCGATCTCAGTAGAAGTTGCTTTTTGCAAATTGCAGCACGACGTGACGCGATACGTGTCTACCGAAGTACTAACCCCCGAGAGTAAGAATCTAGGGGTTTATATACCCCTACAATGAATGGAATACTCTGTTCATAATCTAATCGCGCTTAGAGATTAGAGCTTAGGGCCAGACTCTCATTTTTGTCACCTGTAATGAGATCGGAGCCAGAACTCGGTCCTAAATCAAAGGGTTTAACTATGATATGAAAGATTATCTAGGACGCTTTCTGCGAGAGACGATCTGGAAGAGATTCCTGTGAGAAAACGAACGGAATAGGAATATATTCTCTATCCGTAACGTCATCTAAAAAGAAACGCGTAACATTCATATTTGTTTGCTAGAGAATGTTGCGCGAGGAAAGTGAACACCACGTTCAATTTGCTTGCACGTTACATCATGAACTCCTTACGCTGTATTTTAACGAGTCAGACTCGTCATGAAGATTTTAACAAAGTCTAACGTGTAACATTCACATTTGTTGGACTTTGTTAAAATCTTCGCGACGAGTCTGACTCGTTGAAGCACGACAAGGGTTTAATGTAACGTACAAGTAAATTGAACGTAGTTTTCACATTTCTCGCGCAACATTCTCTAGCCCAGCTTTATGTTTTCGTTTAAACGTCGAGAGATGAAATCGCGCGTTCTTTATATATTCTTGATCTTCAGAGAATGGAAGACCAGCACAATTCACGGTAGCGAGTATTAGGAAAGCGGCGCGCGCCTAATCGTCCAAATTAGGAATTATAGTGCGCCCCGCCGCCATCTTTTCCTATTCTCTTTGGACCTGAAGCTAAGATGCTCGGGAACGGGGTAATAAAATACCCTCGACCCACCTCCGTTTACAACTCTTTTCTTGCTCGCGTTGGAAGGTGCTACGATGAAAACGAAGAGGAACGAAGAAGGGCAAAGAAACAGGCTTGCGCGCGACTGTGTGTGCGCGCGTTTGTGTGCCTGCGAGCCCCCCGTACACGTGTGTATGTGTATGTATGCGCTTGCTGGCCGAGGCGAAAGTGAGGGCTCCGGAAATTAAGGTCGCGAAGCAATAGCACGCACCACCCTGTTCATTCTCCATTCTATTTGTCGGCTCTAATGAAATACTCACGGCTCTGTTTTCGGAAAATACGGAAAAATCTAAATACCTTTTGTTAAAAATCTCCATTTTCTAAAGTCTCTCTATAGGGATATCTTGATAATTAATCAGAGATAAAGATCTCTTAATAAGATTTCACATTTAATGTACGCTTGCTTTAACCCTCGGAAGTCCGTGGCAGCGTGTTCACACGAGGCTATTGTTTTAATACGGTTTATTCTATGACTCACTCCTCGAGCAAAAATTTGGTTTCCTAAATTCTGAACGACTTGACTTAGTGTGCATCTAAATTCCACGAACATATTTATTCAACAAGCCAAACAAAAATGTGCACCATTCACGCTACCTGCACTTTTATGTCAGATGACTTTACACTCTCGTTTAAGAGATATCTTATCACTGGACTGTGGACCTTTATGCAAAATAAAAATTGCAGGATACGTTTATTTCTTTTTTTAAAAAATCATTTTAGTGAGTTGAAAATAATTCAACACAAACGAATAAATAATTCAACAAGCCAAACAAAAATGTGCACGATTCACGCCATCTGCACTTTTATTGCAGACGACTTTGCACTCTCGTTTAAGAGTTATCTTATCACTGGACTGCGGACCTTTATGCAAAATAAAAATTACAGGATACGTTTATTCCTTTTTTTAAAAAAATCATTTTAGTGAGTTGAAAATAATTCAACACAAACGAATAAATAATTCAACAAGCCAAACAAAAATGTGCACGATTCACGCCACCTGCACTTTTATTGCAGACGACTTTGCACTCTCGTTTAAGAGTTATCTTATCACTGGACTGCGGACCTTTATGCAAAATAAAAATTGCAGGATACGTTTATTCCTTTTTTTAAAAATCATTTTAGTGAGTTGAAAATAATTCAACAAGCCAAACAAAAATGTGCACGATTCACGCCACCTGCACTTTTATTGCAGACGACTTTGCACTCTCGTTTAAGAGTTATCTTATCACTGGACTGCGGATCCTTACGCAAAATAAAAATTGCAAGACACGTTCATTTCCTTTTTTTTTCAATTATTTTAGTGACCTGAGAATAATACAACGGTATTCTCAAATTTTTAAAATACTTTTACCGTTTTGCATTTAATCTATTCGTTTTTGCCATAAATGCACGAAGTTCACTGTCTACTTTTGACTGATTGTGAATACTGTTCTTCAAGAAGACATTTTTAGAACTTATTGTTATTGCTGATTAAGAAGCAATATATGTTTAAATATTTACTTTTAAATATTTGCTATTAAATAACTCTTATTGATTATACTAACAATAATAGTCCATAGTCAATCCATTTACAATGAATTCCACCATTGTCTGTAATCTTATTAGGATTACTGGTTTACGTACTTAATACTTACTATGTTACATCATTCTGTTAGGGCATTAGATGCATCTACATACATATTGCAACTGATCAGTCATAACAATCTTCTCTCATCGAAGTTGCTGACACATACACTACAAATATTTCAAAACGAGCTTCTTATTGCGAGAATGAAGTTCTTATTTGTATTAGATTTACTAGCTATCTTATCTATATTACATTTCTTTAGTAAGAGATAACGTAACGTGTTACAGATTAGAATTAAACGTTCAAACGAACTTACCTGTACATGAAGTTCGATCATAATTATATGAATAGCCTCGTTCGAAGAGTTTACGGATGTAGTCCCCCTTTCGCCACCCTAGGATTCACAGCGTCTTTAGAGTGAAAACAAAAACCCCGGCCGCTCGCTGCATTTTCATTGCATACGGCCGGCATTCCTAATTCTTTTTCGCTGCGCGCTGGAGCTGCACGTCATTAGAGTGAGGTTTAAATAATACGGAGATTTAGATGTTCTACTACTATTACATTTATTTATTTAATGTTGAACTGATTTAAATATTATAGTAATTAAGCAAAAATGACAAGAAGGAAAGCCGAGGGTGTCAAAGAGCTGACAAAAAATTTGGATAAGATGGGGGATAGCTTAAACATCCAAATAGCGACAAACAAAGAAAAATAAGTGCAGAGCGACTCGAAATTCATGTTGCGCTTTTCTAGTACGAGGATCTAGGTTTATTTTATTATAATTGATTAATTCATATCAAAGGAAATTTACACACCTCATGAACCACTGCGTTTCTTCAGTCGATCAACGTTTCGTATCCCCCATTTACATGGATTAACATGAATTATTCATACTTTAGAGCTATCAATGAAACGCGAATTTCCGGATTTCCGCGAATATCCCAAATTAAAACACGATTGCAAACAATTCCAGATACGAATAAGAAGTGCCGTTTTTAAGACAGCTTGATACTTTGGAATCGTCAACGGTGCGTTTTTTTGCAGTTAGCGTATTACATATTCTTTGCTCCTCTGGTCGAGCGGTTCCCCGGTAGAATCAAATTTCAGCGAGACGTCCGCGGACAAAGGCAAGTCAGTTTCGAAGGGATTGTTTTAGGACCAATTCTTTTGTCGTTTCCTGACGTTTCCCGAAGGGTTTACTTACCGGCGTACAATCGTCGCTGAGCCATCCTGCACGAGGAAACAATGAACTCACCGCCACGTCACGTCGCGTCGCAGTGAACGCGCTTCTTCAACTACGCAGGTTTAATGTCATATTCACGACTAGAAAATCAATCCCAAAATTCACCTAGTCGAACCTTCGTTCGTCAATGGAGACGTAATGTCGATTCAGGACTCGACATGGATTACTCAACCTGCAAAGATTATGAAATGACTAGATATCGTGATAAGTTAAGTAGTAATGAGTTCAACCCCTTGCCTTTACAGTTACAATTACAGTTAAAATCCCGTAATTCACTGATTGCATAATTGTGCTAATGGCATAACCAGCAAATTTTCCAACAAGGTCAAAGATGTAACTTGCTCTGTCGTAATCAACGCCATTTTTTGCTACTCCTCGCACGAAAAGTTCATGTTGTTTCTCTGTCTCTTCCTTGATTTTCTTAACCAAAGCACGTCTCCGCAAATCTGCTTCCGCGAAGCTGTATCCAGAAGGAATACGCGCTGTTTCCATTATCTGTTCCTGATCGACGAAACATATTTTCTAAATTTTCAATATAAGGTGGAGTTGGGGCAAGTCCGTTCTAGTTTTCGCAAAGTTGGACTTCAAACTGATGTATTTTCAGTCTGGTATGTAAAAACTTAACGTTGTTGGTATCAAACTCTTGCCACAGTTATTACTGATAAATAGACTGCGGATTTTATGCATTTATGACAAAAATGGGTACGTACAACTTAAAACTGTGGTCGTAGTAGAAAGATTGAAGGTCACCAGTGTATTAGTTTCACTATAATAAAATAATTAAAATAACAATGGAATTTTTATTTGGCTCCTGTTTCTTGCAATCAATGCAAACATTTCTTATTTTGCATAAAGATCCGCAGTCTACTGATGAATTAGTATTATGTAGGATTCTACCCCGAAAATGGGGCGAGCCCGTCTCTGAGAGTTAAAAATGCTTTCCAACCTTGTTTCAATTGCTACGGATCAGGAAAAGAACGATTTACAAGCCAAATGCTTACAAATAATATGCTTCTTATTGCATTAAATTATATTGTTTAGTTTTATAGTTATCCATTTTTAAACAAACATGTACTTTCATGCTGAAATATGAAAGGGGATACAGTGATATTAAAACAAAGTTTAAAAATGCTTTCGAACCTTTGTTTCAAGTGCTACGGATCAAGAAAAGAATTATTATCAAGCCTGCTACACAATGCTTTTTATTGCATTAAATATATTGTTTAGTTTTATAGTTATCCATACAGTACGGACTTACCCCAGCGTGATGGTACGGACTTGCCCCGTGTAGTAATATTTACGGGGCAAGTCCGTACCATCATCTTAGTGTTTTTCTTAATAAATTTAAAAAAATACAATAAAAACGGTTTATTTAATGTAAACCGACATCAATATTTGTTGTACTTACCTAAAATAACAACACAGAATATATTAATAACTTGTAAACTATTTCACGTTTAGGATAACCTCAAAGTTGTACGTGTACCTCGCACGTGGAAAACACCTTTATTCTTGGGCGACATCTATATCGAATAGTTCATGCTAACTTACACTACATTAATAAATACAAGCTAGAGAAACTTCGTTCATATTATAATAAAAATAACCAATTAACGGACTTGCCCCGTAGACGGACTTACCCCACTCCACCTTAGGCCCACATAAAAAAGTTAAAAATGCAACTTCTAACATTTCTTCAACAATTCCGATCATTTGCAATGTTTGTGAAAATTTCTTTTCACATCCCGTAGTAAACTAATTGCTCTAGCTTCCCAGAAAAGTTCAAATCGCATAGTACATTATTAAAATGGTTATCGTCATTTTTAGAGCGTCTTAAACTTTTGTCGGTCACTGTATATTTTTCGTGGCGTTGCATAGTTTGGGGGTAAGGTGATGAAAAGCACCGTCGAAAGTTCTGGGCGAAGAAACTATGTATAACTACAGCTTATTCTAATAAATGCATCGCACCCTGAGAAATATTCCAATTTACATAGCATTTCTATTCTCGTAGCGGAAACGAGTCGAGCGCGGATGAAAAGAAATTTCACGGGGAATTTTCTTCTCTTGACGCGAAAATTCGAGGTTTCACGTACGATTTTTCCAGCGCCGAGAACATAGGAACGCGCTGGGGGATTCTTCGTGGACCCGGTATCCGCGAAATTATTTCGTTGATCGACCCGAGAAGTACGCCTCGGGTTCGGAGCGTTTTTCCACACCGATGAAAGTTTCAAAGAGCGTCGGAGCCATTACAGGGCAGCCATTGAGCCGGGACTTGGTTCGCCGGCTGCAGTTGCTGACGTGAATACAGTATCAGTTCGAGCCGGGCGTAACAGTTTTTTTTTTCCCGCGTTAAACTCGGTCCATTCGCGTCGCGAGCGACGACGTCTCGGTTCCTCTTGAAATTGCGACGACGCGACGCGATGCGACGCAAGGGACCAGCTCTCGCGAACTAAACGATCGCGAAACTGGAACATAAATTGTCGCTACTGCCGAGCGGATCTAATCCTTGTCAACCAAGATTTATCAGAGATTCCTATCCTATCGTATCGACGGAATCTCTTTCCAACCGCGATAATTGCTTAGATGTTTGATGGTGGTTGCTTGAAAAAGTTTATTATTGCATCAAAGCATTCAGTTTTTATTAGTGCAATAAGTGGGGGAGTTCCCCTAACGCTGGACTACATCTAATGCCGGACGGTAACTGGAGCTTTCACATTTAAAACTTCACCGAGCTGTTCTACCGTGTATATTGTACAGGAACAAGAACAAACAATAATCACTGGTGTGATTAGAAGACAGCGGATTTTATGCATTTATAACAGAAATGAGTAGCTGTAATTTCAAACAGTGAATACAGTCCCTGCTCACTTTATTAGACTCGCCTCTATAATCATGATATTTTTAGTTTTACCATGAATAATGGGTATAGTAGCCTTATCCAAATATCACTTAATGATGACCAATGAATTTTCCATATATTTATTTTACAAAAACAATGGATGCAAACACAAATAGATCAATATAATTCTTAAAACACTAATATTTTGTTAATCCGCCCTTAGCTGCTCTTAAAGCCGCAAGTCTTCTGGGCATGCTATCTATGCAAGTTTGTGCAATTTCTTTTAATGCAACGTTATGGTGGCAGTGATAGATTCTTCTCTCTATCAACTTGGTCTTTGTCGTTATATTTTCTTTGGCCAGTTCTCTTTTGAGGCACTCTCAGACATTTTCAATCGGATTCATGTCCGGTGAGTTGCCGGACCATGGTAAGATTTTTTGCTCTTGCAAGAAAATTTTACACTTGGATAGGCAACCCATAAAGGCAACCTTGTAGTATAAAATCATTACCCCATAGGTTGAAAACAGCGTTGAATTCCTTATAGGATTTCAAAAAGCACCAATTCTTCAGGTGAGTCTAATAAAGTGAGCAGGGACTGTACATTAGAAGAGTTTAGGAATATTGTTATGTTATTTTCAACGCGCTAATCATTTTACGAAAGAAAATAAATTCCTATTTCACTCCAGTTTTTTGAAATTCAGGTAGAACATTTTTATTTTGCATAAAGATCCACTGTCTAGTGATTAGTATTTTTATTCTGCGTTATTTGCTCAGTAAAGAAAGTATTATGCTTCTTCATTTATTTAAGAAAAACTTTTAGTGCCCCGCTCTAAGGGAACTCCCCCAATCATTTTATACAAACAATTTTTTATCTATGTTTGGACATTATAAAGGTTACTTTTCCTCTCTTGCTTTACTCACTTGTGTATACCAACTGCAGGGAACATTCGCAGTGCAATCATTACGTTCGTTTGAACTTATCTTCGCATTTACCGAAGATAATTTCTGTCACGTCTTTCGAAGAGAAAAATACGTGACTAGAAAAGTTTCTACATCGATGCGAATCGTTGCATTACATTATAGTACCATACATTAATTAGGTACTGTAGTGAAATCGATAGTCTGAAATATTTTGTACACTAAAACATTAATCTGCTCTTTGTTCTTCCGGTCTAACGTAAATTTTAATTTTGTGTTCTAGGTATGTTTTCACCAAGCGCACGTTACAAATATCCACTGAACGTAAGTTCCTACGATTACAGTTATTTCTTAATTTATCGTTTAGATAATTAGTGCGAATGTTATCGAATTTATACATATAATCTCGTTGAAAAATGGCGTTATTCGATGTATCGTTGTAATAATATTCCACGAATGAGATCAGTATAATATGTATACTTCCCTCGGGTGTTAATTCCGGGAACAATCATATTAATATGTAGGGGAGAGTGAGGGAAACACGAATGTGGAACAATTACGAATACATATGAATATATTATGTCATGTTAAAATAGGATGAACCATTTTTTCCTGGTGACATCTGACAGCTCGTGCTGCGACTAATGACGGATAGAAAATGCAAGGAAGTATACACAAATTGTAAAAACAATTACAATTGTTTGCTCGTATTAACGTAATTCTTTGACAAATTAAATTAAGTGTAGCTTTTGTATTTATAAATACCTAAATACAAATGTTTAGAACTAGTATATGTATTTTCTATTTCATGTTTCTCACCTAACCTCCAGTATTTCAACCTCTCCAATTTTCAACGTTTGATATTACCCCTTCTCGTTTGCGATTGTTTCGTCTTTCGATCTAGGGAATGTTATAGTAATTAATATTGGTCAAATATAGTGGCCATAATTCATAAAGATGAATTGTTACAACAAGAATACCAATTGAGAGAAAGAGAGTAGCCAAAAAGAAAGTTGATACTGAACACGATAAAGAACAACTTTATCTTTACAGTACATCTTTACAGAACACTTTATCACGATAAAGAACTTACTTTATGTGTCTATTGTAGTAAAAAATACTATTTTACAAGCATCCAATTAACAATAGGATTATGTAGTACTATTGTAGCGAACCAATAGAATCTATAATTAACCCTTAGCACTCGAATGGTGCACTAAAAAATTGCTGAACTAAAAGTATTGTTTACATTATTAAATATATCAGTATCTAAATCAATTACTAAACATTTAGGTATTGTAGGAGGTATTATACCAATTTCTTATCCACAAAATTTCAAAAATCGTAGGGAATGCAAATATTCTAGGCCGGAAGAAATGTTCGATTTTCGAGATAAAATAGCTGCGAGTGCAAAGGGTTAAATCGCGAACACTAACAGTTTTACTTTCCTACAAAGTTGACATTAATTTCACATTCCACTAAAATTGATTATAGTAGTATACAAGCAGACAATTTGTCTTCCAATACAAGCAATAATTACCTGTATAGTATTGTGTGTTATTCTCTGTTTTTCTCTGGTATTCGTCATTCCCCTAGAACTGATAGTTATTGCATACAAACATATTCACGTACATGTTGCCAAAAGTCCACATTATCAGTAGACTGTGCAAAGTACACGAATCAAAAGAAATTAAAAAGATAATACTCGAAGCGTACATAAAATACCTATTTAAAATTTTCATGGGTCCGCACTCCTCTATTCGTTTGCTCCATTTTTGTTCAATCAAGTTATATTACGATATTGATCGAACAAAAATGGAGCAAACGAATATATTGGAGTTATATTACAATATTACGGGTTCTATCAAGATTAGGGTTTATTAACCCTCACAAGGTAAGGTCTAATAACACATAGATAGTAAGATGGGGTCTCTTAGACCTCGAGGAAATGAATTTCATAAATAGCGTCATTTTTACTAAATTTGGGATGAAGAATAACAGAGGATAAAAAGTAAACAAACAGATTTAATTTTATTCATATAAAAATTCTTTTCAAAAATCTGAAGCTGGGGTCTCTGAGACCCCACATTACCTTGCGAAGGTTAAGAGACACTTGACTGAAGTAGGATTCGAGCAAACTGAAATAACGCGTGAATTATTTCATAAATTATGATCAACTCGTCGTTTCTGTATCTATCTTCATAATCGTTGTAATTAAGCTCGTCCGGGGGGCTCGAAAGTTTGGAGGAAAGGATCTGAAACGTAACGAAGTGACTCGCGCGGCTGAAAGGAAGCCAACGGAATATGTAAATGTTTCGCTTAAACGGTACCAAAGGAAGGTGTACGGTCGAAATATTCAGGTGTCGTCGAATCGTTGCTCGGCGATTATTCGACCGGCACGAGTTTACCTTGCCGATTGCAGCCTTCGTTGTGAATACTGCATCAGTTTAGCTCTGACGTAAGAGTCTTCTGCCTTCTGCCGGCAGTAAACTCAATCTATTCACCGTAGAGGAACGAAGAAGAAGAAGTATCTCTAGAAGAATCGGCGGTTCTCTTCAAATTGCAATCGTGCGAAGGAGACGGAAACAACAATGAGGTGGGAGGAGTAGGAGTAACAGTGGGAGTAGGAGTAGGAGTAAAAGTAGGAGTAGCAGTAGGAGAAGGTGGAGGACGAGAAGAGGAGGAATAGGTGATGGCGCGAGAGGCGAGGGGACAGGAGAGTGAGAAAACATGAGCGAGGATTGGAAAGAGGGACGACAGAGGCGTTTCGTCAGAAGGATTTCGGAGGTTTAGGTCGGACGAGAGGAGATCACGAGACTTCCGTGTTCTTCTACCCTTCTCGAGACTGTAAGCTTGTCTCGGGACATGCTTCGAGTTACAGCAAAGTCTACCGGGCCTATTTTTAACCCACCTCGTTTGATAACACTGCCACTCCCCAAGCTTGCGCCATAGACTTTCAAATGTACCATTATCAATGGAGTTAACCAACCCCTTTCGCGAAAACAGTTCCCTTCTAACAGGTTCTGGAACCGTCTCACACATTTTCCAGTCTGATTTTGGTACGAAGTATGCATAGTCGCTCGTAAATCTTCTATATAGACTCGCTCTACGCCATTTTCACGCCGTAAATTCGCTATAACCCTGCCTTCCTCCTCAGCATTTAGGATTTTCCTACTAGCCCCGCATTACTTCTAGTTTCCCTCCGCTGCCTCGAATATCTCTCGTTCTCATTTATCCAAGTTCTTAGTAAATAGAAACACTTACGTGTCTTCGTCATTGGCGATCGAACGAGAGGCTTTTCGGGATATTTTTTTCAATTTATTTCAAAATTGTTGGTGTTCTTTGAATGGCATCAGAAAATATTCAATGTAATATTTCATAGAAATGATGACGAATTATCTATTTGTACCAATAAGCCGTTATGAAATCGTAACAAATTGTTTTTCTCCAAAGGGGATTGTGGCTAGACAGTTATCACTATACTGCGGATCTTTATGCAATTATGGCTTTTGAAATTTTTTAAAAATGCTAGGATATAAAACACAACAGAATTTGGTACGATTTTAATTGATTTCAGATCTAAAAGGGCTACCACCACGAAAAATAAGATTTTATTTTATTCCACTTTCTTAAAATTCGTCTACAAAAATTGCAAATTGCATAAACATCTGCAGTCTAGTTATTACAAATTTTCAGCGTAGTTCACGTCGTCAACGTGGGTCTCTGTTTCCAAAAGGCAAGCTAGTATTATTGAAAATAAAAATTGAAATGTATATCTTCAAATAACAGATCTTTAACATAAACAATGCAATACATTTTTCTAAGGAATGATAATCTTCTCCACCAAATCAGTCGCGGTCATTTATAATTCTCCATTTCACAATTGCTGAAGTTAGAAAGTCGCTTTTATGGGAAGATCTGTACACATTCGAACAAAAACGGTTTTAAAAATCTGAATGATCGCGTCACTTGTGTAATTAAGTGAAAATTAATCGGAGCAGGAAAGAAACAGGAGAAGAAGAAACATGGACATAAAATCAAGGGGGAATATCTACTCCTTTTCAGGGGTCTTTGCGCGCGACCTCCAATAACGAGATACAGCTTGTGCTGCGTTAAGTGACCGTGATTTTGCCTCGTTGTGGGTGACCATCGCTATTTCCCCTAGTTCTTGGAATCAGCTTCGCGAAGTGAGCCCCTGGCGTTACGTATCTAAAATAAACAAACGTGACCGAGACCTGTATCTGATTCGCACTCAATGCAGGAAAAACAGACTTGAGAAGTTCTAGAACACTATCTTTCTTGATAGCTGACCAGATATGATCTCGAGCCACGGTCAATTAATGTACCCCCTCTGCATTAAGATATCTCCGTTTAGATGGCCTATCCAGTACATTATCCGGATTTTCCCCTGTAGCGCCTTCCAATTTGAGAAGGGCGACAGGACGCTCGAAAGCAGTGGAAGCTGTTTCGTCTTTGCTTTCATTAGTTAGGGGCTGTTTAATATACGACAATGATTTCCTATTATCATGTCGTACATATGTACTTACATACAGTATTGTCATCGTAAACGCATAAGCCTTGATAATAACACTCGTCGATAATAATGATAACAATAACAGTACTGATAATTATGACAATACACTAACAATAACAGTAAATATTGATCTTCTTGCTGATTGATCGTATTTTATTTAGTTCTCTTCCGTTTTCGTTTTCAAACAAATGATTCTGCATCTATCTTCATGTTTAGTCTCTTAATACTTTATAATAATTTTTATGGAAATTTATTATACTTCGTTACAAATAACAAGAAATATTTTGGTCAAAAATTCTTGCCCTGCAGTGCCATGCATGAATAGTATATGAATTAATAAAAAAAATCAATCGAAGATTCATCAGAGGGTACGCTCTTATTAAAATAATAAGGTGTTCATGCCCAAGGATGTTCACGTTCAATGTATGTTCATACGTCACGATAACAGGAAATCATTGTTGTATATTAAGCAGTATTCTCTCCGCGGCGTCGCATAATCCGAGAAACACAGTGCGACACCAGAGAGGATGGAAAAAAGTTTCTTTTCGTCCTGATTGGCTGATGAATCGCCGCTGCGACGGCGCTGCCTTCGCAATCGAAGCTGTGGAAGGGATAACACAGAGCGAGTGCGAGAGTATATGTATACACTGTACGCGAGAGCTTGCTTGCTTTGATTCTGCTTCACTTGTTCATCTCTTCTTCTTTTTCCCGGAGGCCTGTCTGTGCATTGCTGCCAGTGTAATGAAATGATAGGGATAGAAAATGTGACGTCGACAGGGTCACAAAACAACGATCTTACAGAGAAAATATATGTACCCTATAAGATTTCTATAAGATTTAAACATATTTATTATTTGACAACGTATCGTCGCGATAGTGTATATTGAACTAATCAAACTCTAATTCATATATATATACAGGGTGAGTCGCCTAACGTTATCACCTCAAAGAATCTTTGTTGTTTTCAAAGATATATTAAATGTCTTGAAGACAAAAAATTGTCGTTTTTATGTAATCTTTTAGAGATATCAAGGTCACCTTCATTTTCTTAAACGGAACCATCCTTTTTTTAAACATCTACAATGATAGTCCCTTTCATTACGAATTCAGTGACTATAATTACTCAAGGTCATTCAAGGTCACGGAAAGACATTTAATGTATCTTTGAAAACAACAAAGATATTTGGATGATAACGTTAGGTAACTCACCCTGTATACTAATATACAACAACAACTTTAAAGTATGTTATCAAGGTCGTCATTCCGAACAACTTTTTCCTATATTGGACTTTGGAGGTATTCGCAAAAAGCTGTTAGGTGTACCTTTCCTGATGACCGAATTTATCCTTAAACGCGAAACAATCCCCACTCCCATTTAACCCAGACCTGACCAAAATTCATTTAAGGGGGTAGACTCGTTTCTAGGATTGCAAGGCTGTGGGATGCGCCTTATCGTGTCAAAAACGTAAGATAAAAGATCAATCTAGGGCGCTATCGCCGTAAAAAGTCCTATTTTTACGTTTACGAGGCGTAATTTGCATTATTCAGCAGCATGTAGCTGTCGTAGCTTTATGCTTCCGAATAATGCAAATTACGCCGAATAACGCAAACGTAAAAGTAGGAGTGGGGACCTCCAAAAAAGCTCACTACACCAAAGTATGCATCTCTCGAAACCATTCAACCTTGTATAAACATTTTTCGCTACAAATAACAATATTGACGAAATTCGAGGTATGTAGTAATATCTGGTGAACCACTCTGTATACATATACAGGGTGTCCCAGCTCAAGGATGCCATCTAAATATCCCCTTTATTTTTAGTGACACAAAAAATATTTATGGCATAATTTAAATGGTATCGAAGGAGGAATATCATAGAAGAACAATTTCTTTTGTCCGGTCATTTTTTAATAGTTTTTTCAAGGTCATTCTTTATTTTTTATTGGGAAAACTTATTTCTTTTATTAATACTTCGCAAATCCTTTCCGTTTAAAAAATAATTGTCCCTGTCAATTGATGCCTAAAAACATATACAGTGGGTGTACAAAGTATTCGTACACCTTTTAAAAACTAATAACTTTTTTATAATTGTGCCAAACGACCTGATTTTTTATAATCAATTAGAAGCATTAGTTTACAAATTGATATGCAAAAAAGATTTTTCAAAAATTACAATTTACAAGGTTGCAGGCAAAAATGAAAAAGGCATTTTTTAAAACTTTTTTATTTGGGCTCTTAATGAAAATTTAAAACATATGTTTTCTAGATGAATGTTCTTTATACACATGTTGGAAATTTCATCGAAATCGATAGACGCAGGAAAAAACAACAAGCGTCGAAAGATGTACGATTCTGTGGATTTTAAGCAGAAACTGAGCAAAAGTCGTGGAAAACTACGATTTTCAACATTTTTAACCGCTTGTAGCTCGTGTGTATGTTAATCGATTTCAATGAAATTTTCAGCATGTATATGACTAACATAGATCTACAAAACATACATTTTAAATTTTCATTGAGGACCCAAATAAAAAAGTTTTAAAAAATGCCTTTTTATTTTTGCATTTAACCTTGTAAATTATAATTTTTGGAAAATCTTTTTTGTATATCATTTCGTAAACCAATGCTTCTAATTGATTATAAAACATCAGGTTGGTTGGTACAATTATAAAAATGTTATTAGTTTTTAAAAAGTGTACGAATACTTTGTACATCCACTGTACGTATACGAAGATTCCTGTTAAAAGATAAAGGCGTTGTTAAAGCCATTGAAATTTCCATGTCTAGATTAGGCAGATTCACGAAGCGACGTATATGTATGTACACGTTATTCAAAGTTATTTAATTTTGCCAAGTAACATTTTATTTACGTTCCGCTATTTTAAATTTATAGCTTGGCTCGGTCGCGCGGAATACGCTCTATACGTGCAATGTACCCGTTTACCAATTTCAACGTACAAAACGGCCAGACCTGAATATTTCATCTTGAACGAAAAGCACCGAGACTTTGGTCTCACATATTAAAGGTTCCTGTTAAACAACTCCCATGTAATCACATTCCAGAGTATCGTAGCCACGGCAGTACTGTTTGCGCAGTGGTCGAACGAAGTTTCCTTACAAATTTTTCGGTCGAAACACAGGGGGAAGCCGAGTGGTGTTGGTTTTCGCGAAAAAATTCGTTGAAAATTTCATCGTGCTCAGCACGCCGCCATTCGTTGCAACGAGCGCCCGCTGTAGCGCGGATCGAGTCACAGCTGCAGTCCCGACTGCAGCCACGCTGCTAAACTCGCCAGTGCAGCCAGCAGCACACGACGACGGGAACGTTCCGTCTGTGTGGGATTTAGAGGGTTTATGTTGCCAGGGGAAGGCTTGTAAAAGCTTCCGTTTACGGCGCGGCCCGAGTTCCATCGGAGGAATCGATCTTTCCAGTTATTTCTGACTGTTTAATTTCGATTTATACAATACTCGCAGATTGTTGCCATTTTTCCCAGCAACATTCTTTCGGGACGCTATTCTTTTTTTTCGGACAAAATTACCTTCGGCCTCGGGAGGATTTGTAGTTTAATGCACGACGAATCGTGCTCGATGAATTTATTGCTAGCCGTAGACACATGCACAGATCCTAATTAACAAACCGTGTTCGGATTGTGTGAAAATTTAGTCATTTATTTCGAACCGATTACGCTCCCATCGGCGATTATTTACGGTTGACTCATCGGCAAAAGAGGATTTCGGGGCTTTGGTTTGTTCTGTATTCTGTACTCTGTGTTCTGTATCCTGTAACGAATAGCGGATGCCTCCTTTCATCGCAGCGCTTTTGGATCGTGTCGATGCACAGAAGAATTACAGAGGTTGTCATATAAAACGTGAAATAAACATCCAAACAGCCGAATTTTCTGAATGACGTTGATTCGGGAAAACGGATCGGATCTTGTTGCACGGTACCTCTTTTTCTATTTGTTTGCCATTCAAAAACGATTTGTTCTGCTGGTTTTACTTGTAACAAAACTTCTCGTCACTTTTCCGAATCGTTTATTTTTACAAAGTACTTATTCATATTTAGAGTTTTCAATTGTGCGCAAGAGTTCGTTTGTTCTGCCGGGTGCTCCAGGAAACTTTCTTAACGTGCCGTTTCGTTTAAGAAATAAATTGAAGAGGGCAAAACAGTTTGAGCGAGAGAAAGAACAGTGATTCAACCGGAAGTTGGAGTCCAGTGTTCCGTTTATATTACATTTTCATATTGTTAATGGTGTAGAAAATAGTTTGCACAATTAACGATAGAGGCACGCAGGCGTGTAAGCGATTCGAATGTGAAAACATTGCAGCCTTACCTCTTTTTTTCTTTGTCGAGTGTCGGTATGTGTATTTCATATATTCTTAGTATGTATTCTAGATTCCAGACAAAAAAATATTTATGATACACGCAGACGACTCGTGTAACTCGATCGGTGTACTGGGTGTGCGATAAATTTAGCTGGAATTTGATCCTCGTTACAGATTGTAATTTAGCGTAATTATAGTAGACGATGTGACAGACAGTGGAAAGATGATATCGCCTAAGCTGTCGGGGTACAATAATTGATTTGCTCTCGCGGAGTAATAATTATGGTTAATGGACTAATCGGTTCATTGGTGAACAAAACGATAACACAATCAGTCCGGTGATAATGTGTCTGTCGGGCCGACGTGACAAATGGAGAATATCAGAGAGCTCTTGGTCCAGTGTTTAACAAAATCGTCTTTGAAAATTATAATTAGACAGCAAAACATGCATGCAAACGAAAAGCATACAACAAACACTATTGAATTGCTTAAAGAAATCAGCCACCTCCGCAAAATCTAAAAACACCGTAGAAGTTCGTCGCTAATGACCTAGATGTTGATGCGACGTTAAACCTTAATCCCAACAAAAACATCCTGTAAACAGGAGCCAAGTTTCTATGACCGTAAAAAGTTGCGAGATCAAACAAAATACGGCCAAGTTCGTTAGCTTAGAAATACCTCTTGCGATACTGAAAAAAGCGTTTGTAAAAATTAGTTTTAAAGAACGCTATTTAATTTTTAAAGAGTTACATGGAGGGCTAAAGTATTCAAACTACTTAACACCTTTTATGGCCATTGGTTTAAAAAGTGACGGCCAAATATGAATAATTTAGCCCTCCATGTAACTCTTTAAAAATTAAATAGCATTCTTTAAAACTAATTTTTACAAACGCTTTTTTCAGTATTGCAAGAGGTATTTCTAAGCTAACGAACTTGGCCGTATTTTGTTTGATCTCACAACTTTTTGCGGCCATAGGAACTTGGCTCCTGTTTACAGGATGTTTTTGTTGGGATTTCACCAATTTTTGTTGAAATTTTTGTTGAAAAAAATCCTTTTCTGATCTGTTTGCCCCCCGCCGCTATAGACGATGCTCGGTGTAGTTTCTTCTGTTTGTCGCGGTAGACACAGTCATAAAGAAATGTCGGTACGCGATCACTGTCCGTGGAGAGCACAGGCTGTTGAACAGTAAACGCGACTTTACTGTATTACGGTATTTATAAATTCTTCTAATGTTTTCACTACCAAGTCGTTAAGTATGAAACTTGACAAATGCAACACAAATGTTAAACACATTTGTCAAGTTTCGTACTTAACGACCTGATATTTTAAACTGCTCTTCTTCGTTTTCGTAATCAAGTATGAACATTAAGTTTATTGATGGACTTTAGTTGTAAAACCATTACTGTTGCCGGTAAAAATAGGAAATTAGACGGATGCGAAGAGATGTAGTTTTAATCGCATCTTTCCACGCCTCCTTCTCTTTTACGACACCCGTGGTAGTCGCCGGCGAAATGTGCAACGCGGAGCGTCTCGTTTTGAGAAAACGAGTTTAATCAATACCGTGTAGCAGAACTCTGCGGCCCGTTTGCAAAGGTGCGGAACATTACACTTGGAAAACTGTCCATTTACGAAGCGCCGACTGTGAAGCGATGGTTAACGAAGGGCTGAAGGGTTTTTTGCTTCCGAAGCTCGAGAAGATTGCGTCGGATAGTGCATTCTGTAAAAGGCTCGGTCTGTCGACGGCGATACTTTTAAAAAAATATTGCACGAAAAAAAATATGAAATCCGAACGCTGGTACATATCGTTCTAGCTTGACTCGTCCAGGAATTGAGCCGAAAATTAATCAAATATTCAACTGAATAACAGGGTTTTTCAAGGTTTCGTTGGAAATCTATTTCCAGATTGCTGTTGGGCCTTCATTGAATACATTCATTTAAGTAGGGATACGATCACTTCGAATTAGACTGCGGATCTTTATGCATTCATGAAGAAATTGGTTGAACGAAATATAAAACAGTAAACGATTTTAAAGAATGTTGTAATGTTGTAATTCAAGAATGTTGTAATGTTGTTTTTAATGTAACAAAGTCGTTAAGGGATGAAATCAATTTTTAATGTTATTCCTTCTTCCCACAATCAACGGAAAACATTTTCATTTTACATGAAGATCAGTCTACTTCGAATACATAACAATAACTTCGTTACTGCGTAGCGTATGCAAAGAACACAGTACAATATTGTTACATAGCCTAACCTTTTTTCTGGTTACTTGCCTTTTAAAAATTAATTCCTCGCTCGATCATTGAAGCGGTGCCCAAGTTTTATTGCGAGGACACAAGTATCTACTGACATCTACACTATTATGATGTCTCTGTGTGTAGAAATAAATTATCGATCACCTTGGTGGTTAGACACTTTTTTGTATACAATTATATAATATTTGGACTGCGGATTATATGCATTTATGACAAAAAGAGGTACGTACAATCTCAGACAGTGGACATATTAAAAAGATTTAAAGCCACCAGTGTATTAATTTCAGCTCAATAGGAAAATTAAAAGAAGAAAGACGTTTTTACTTGGCTCCCGTATCTTGTAATTAATGCAAACATTTTTTATTTTGCATAAAGATCCGCAGTCTAGTTATAATGTTGTAAAGAAGTTGATTGAGTGAAATATAAAACTGCAAAAGATCAAACAATTTTCAGAATACCATAATGTTGTTTTTAATGTAACGAAGTCATAAAGGGATGAAATCAATTCCTTTTATTCCTGCTCCCCCGATAAATGCAGAACGTTTTTATTTTGCATAAAGATCCGCAGTCTAGTTATAATGTTGTAAAGAAGTTGGTTGAGTGAAATATAAAACTGCAAAAGATCAAACAATTTTCAGAATACCATAATGTTGTTTTTAATGTAACGAAGTCATAAAGGGATGAAATCAATTCCTTTTATTCCTGCTCCCACGATAAATGCAGAACATTTTTATTTTGCATAAAGATCCGCAGTCTAGTTATAATATTTACTGTTAACATAGATTGTCAGTCTAGAATACTAAAATCAATACAAATGGTATGCAAATAGTGAATGGTCCCTAAAAATTTCGTTTCCTTTGTCATGCCCCGAGATAAGATTCGATGATCAAGATGATTTTCGGGATTTCGGAAATTCTCAAGGGGTTAAAATTCAAGTGATTCTAAATTGATCACGTTGACGAGAGACGAATGATCGGTGGGTACAGTAGAGTAGGACACTATCATATATACTAGGCAGTTGGATCGATCGCAAGGTTCGATGATTACCAAAACCACGGGAGTACTTTCACGAACACCCTGTATGACCGTAGACGACGACGTGGGCCTGCGAGGAAACCGGTCTTGAGGCTCTCTTGAAGTCGTCGACTCGTGACCTTCAAAGCAGCAAGCAGCAGAGCACTGCTATGCAGTTACCATGCAATATTGTGCTGCCCCCTTGGAAGCAACCCACGAGTTCTCGACTTTTACGGCTCGTGAACTCTATCCCCGGCTAGCCCGAGCTATATTGAGACGGGCAGACTAGGATAGTTTCTTCGCGGAGTTTGAAATATATCGGGCAGAGCGAGGAGAACGGTCTGATTCCCTCGATTCCAGCGCTTAGCCACGGAAATTACACTGGCAACCGTTGCAACTGTTCCTCGTAACCGATGCACAATCGCCTTCTCAGATCTCGACGGACGGCTCCTTCATTTTTTCAGACCTCGCGAAAAGCAAAAGAAGTAGAAGCACCACCCTCGTTTCTCGCCCCGATAGACTGAACGATCAGGCAGTAAAATATTATTTATTGCTAGACCGTGGATACCAATGCGTGATTATGGGAGAATTTACAAGAGAATTAGGTAATCGGATATACCAGTGTTTCCCAACCTTTTTTGCGCCATGTCCCGCTCAGCTCCTCCAAAATTCGTATATACACGGTGTTTATTTGAAAACTTTCCAGCCGAATATCTCGAGAAGTATGAAAGATATTAAAAAAGTGTAAAACACGTGTCCGAGGATTTCAAGGGGAAAGAGGGGGGCAGTATCAGTGTTTTATTCGGGTGGAGTTTTCAAGGTCATCTAAAGGTCAACTTTGTTTTCTCAAATGGAAACCTATATTTTTTATGGTGCGCGGATGAAAAAAAGTATCCTACGAAAATTGCTGGTCTTTTTACGTATAATAAGGTCCCATAATAAAAAATATAGGTTTCCATTTGAAAAAAACAAAAGTTGACCTTTAAATGACTTTGAAAAAGTCACCCAAATAAAAAACTGATACTGCTTTTTCTCCCTTGAAATCCTTGGACACGTGTTTTACACTTTTTAAATATCTTTCATACTTCTCGAGATATTCGGCTGGAATCAAAAATTGAATTGTTCACTGAAGAAGAACTTGAATGATAGGTTTCAGGAAGAAATGACTAACAAATTGTTGAATTGCTCCCCTTAACGATTAAGTTGCCTCCAGTGGGCCGTGGGCCCAACGTTGGGAAACACTGGAATGTACGTTTTCTTCCGAGAAGAGTCGTTCCAGTAACTTTAATAACTAATAACTCAAGGCTTCATTCGTGCACGAGTTAACTTTGCACGAATATCACATTTCATTGGACGGATGCATTCATTGGATTGGGTCATAACGACAGCGTCGAACTCACTGCATTAAACCTTCTTACTGTCTACATGTAAATATACATTTTAATTCGTCATGTAAATTCATGTGTAGGAAATTAACATTCCAATGATTCGAGTGTCAGCTCGTAATTTGAAAGTTCTAATGCGTCGTCATTACACGCGTTTAGCTGCTTTTTGATTAGTTGCCATATTACGGAGAAAAGAAGCGTGTTTCTATCGCATAACATCTATCATCCTCGCATATTGGAAACTATGCATACGCGTACTTACGCGTCGGAAAGAAATTTTGAGATTAGACAGACGCGCCGCACTGATTTACCAGATTTCCAGCGATCACTATCGCCACGGAAACTTATTCGATCAGAAAAAAGAATTCCAGGCGCGGATTTCAATTCGTTCGAGATTCAAACCACGTTCGGCTCGTTACCTTCGCAATTAAAAAACCGTCAATCAAAGTTTAACGAAGAATTCAATCGATTCGTTACATCGGCAAGGTGCTCGCGCCGAAGACGGACGGGTAGGAAGACCGGCTGTTGAAGGAAGAATGGAGGGCAGGAATGAGAGAGCGGGATAGGTGCATCGTGTAGCGATGGGTACAATCCAGAATCATACCTTGTCACGGATACGTAGAATGCGGATTTTATGCATCTATGGCAGAAATGGATAAGCACAACTTAAAGCAGTGGATATATTAAAAAGATTTAAGGACATCAGTGGATTGGCTTCAGTTTATTCGGATAATTAAAAGAAGAAATACATTTTTGTTTCGCTCCTGTGGCCTGCAATTAATGTCGACATTTTTTATTTTGCATAAAGAAGATTTGCAGTCTGCCGATAAGTATCCCTTCGCAGACCTGATGCCACACTGCATTAATAGTCCTAATGTCTAATTACTAGACTGCAGATCTTAATGCACAAACAAAATAAAAATGTTTTGCATTGATTGTGAGAAGCAGGAATAACATAAAAATTGATTTGATCCCTCAACGACTTTGTTACGTTAAAAGCAACATTACCACATTCTAGAATTTTTTAAAGCTTTTATTGTTTTGTATTTCGTTCAACCAATTTCTTCATAAATGCATAAAGACTCTACTAATTACTAGACTGTGAAGCTTTATGCAAAATAAAAAATTTTTGCATTGATTGCAGGACATAGGAGCCAAATCAAAATTGTATTCTTCCTTTATAAGGAAATTGTATTCTTCCTATCAACCTGAAACTTATACATACATTGATGTTCTTAAATATTTTTAATATGTCCATTGCTTTAAATTGAGCGTGCCCATTTTCGTCATAAATGCATAAAATCCGTAGTCTACTAATTACCAAACGATGTGTACTTTACAAAATCAATTTAAATTACGCACTTTTGGAAGATTGCCAATAATAATGCTTCAATGAAATGCCGCTGCATTTGATTAACATGGTTAAGTTAACTTTTGTTATCCGATTTAGACTGAAATAACCTGAAAGTAAAGAATTTTTCGCATTATGAAACCCGCATATCGGTTTAGTATTTCTGAATTCTAATAAGCTATTTCTTTCAGCATTACTGTTATTGTTATGTACAGTTAAAAGTTATATTGAAAAAGAATTTGTTTATGATTGACTGTGATTGTATTAGAATGTGTCATTTGAATTACATTTGGTCATAGATAGTAAACGTGCTATTATTCAAGATATTCATAAAGTACAAGACATGACAATATTTTCGTATTAATTTTTCAATATAGGCATACTGTAAAAATCTTATTAATGTTTCAATGTAGGCATAATGTGGGAGACTAGTTAATTTTCCGTGAGTAACTCGACGTTAGGTGGAAAACATTATAGTTTTAGTATCGTTAAGAAATCGGGAGATGGAACAGTCCGTGATTGGTGCTAATATTAAGTCTTCGTGCTCAGAAAAGGCCACCGCGTTGAGTTTATTGGCTAGGCGGTGAGACGCATTTACCATCGAGTTACAAAGACAGCAAATAAATGCTTTGGGACTGACTTTTCAGGGACTGACAATTTCAAATGTAGGATTGCCTTCCAATGCTTTGGACAGGGTGTCGTATTGGACAATATGTATTAGAAAAGAATACCTTTTTAAAACCCTTATGTAGCCAACCGAAATGTACAGATTATTTGAAATCTTCTGTAATTAACATATTTGCACAAATTCTCATTTGAAGATTATAGATGAATATATTATCAAGCAAAGCATGGTCATTCAGAGAAATTTTGTAATATTTTTAGAGGAACGGTAACAAATTGTTGGAAGGAATGTAGTATATGGGTATCCGGTTGGCGTAATGTTGGTTTAATTCTCTATGAAGCCATGCATGTTTCCAATATCAATGTTTGTTTCTTTTGTTCCAATGTTCCAAAACTGTCATACTTCTTTGAAAGAGGTGATTCCTGAGATCACTTCAAGTAATTTTTCTGTAATGTTCTCCACGGCTTTGTTAAGGAGTTATTAACGAAAAACACGGACCAATCAGGAGGGGGCTACAGGTCCCGCTGAGCGTGGCCTAGCATTGGCATTGGCCGAGACGACTCCCCTCCGCTGTAAACGCGCTCTGCTTGGTCCATGTTTTTCGTTAATGACACCTTAACAAAGCCACGGGGAATATTTTCGCAACGGGAAAAGTTACTCCAAACGACCTGAGGAATCACCCCTTTCAAGGAAGTACAACATTTACGGATCACCCCGTATACAAAAGGCGATGTAACATAAAACTTATCGTTTCATGTAACATAGCTCCGGCAAATAACTGAATGTCGGCAACTGTTTCAATGTTTGCACGTTTTTATTAATACCGTTCAGTCTCAATTTCGCCATTACCGTACCTGTACGCTCTCGTATAATCGCGAATTGACTCGTATAAACTTTTTCAATTTGTGATCAGTTTTGTAATTTTATTCATTCGTTATTGTAAAGGAATAGCAGGGTCGTGGAAGGCTGTGAAAATAACTTCACTAGCACTGGTCGTTTAGTGTCTAAAGCACAAGTCCATATGTCCACTTTATTAAAAATAAGACAAAAGAGAAGACCCAAGAAGCGCAAGGGCCTTGTTCTTTCTTTGTAGCGAGGTTTAGCCCAAGCAAAGCTAAACCTTTAAACTAAGATTAAGCGCCCAAGTAAGGCGGTAGTTTTAATAGCAAAGTGTTAACAGCTCAAGCGAAGCAGGAGTTCGAAAGGCAACTGATCCTTCAGCAATCAGCTGTGACGAAAGAGGTCGAACGGCGGGGGGGGGGGGGAGAGGTGACGAGGAACCGATATTGTAGCGAATCCTTATTATGGTTTTGGCAACCTCGTCACCTCTCTCTCCCCTGTCCCATACGTAAGTCGCGTGCCGTCGCACAGTGGAACTTTTCGTCCATTTCGGAGACAAAATCAAAGAACTTTCGATAGAAATGAGGTGTCTAATTACTAGACTGCAGATCTTAATGCACAAACAAAATAAAAATGTTTTGCATTGATTGTGAGAAGCAGGAATAACATAAAAATTGATTTGATCCCTCAACGACTTTGTTAAGTTAAAAGCAATATTACCACATTCTTGAACTTTTTAAATCTTTTATTGTTTTGTATTTCGTTCAACCAATTTCTTCATAAATGCATAAAGACTCTACTAATTACTAGACTGTGAAGTTTTATGAAAAATAAAAAATGTTCGCATTGATTGCAGGACACAGGAGCCAAATCGGAATTTCCTTTATAAGGAAATTGTATTCTTCCTATCAACCTGAAACTAATACATACATTGATGTTCTTCAATATTTTTAATATGTCCACTGCTTTAAATTGAGCGTGCCCATTTTTGTCATAAATGCATAAAATCCGCAGTCTACTAATTACCAAACAATGTGTACTTTATAAAATCAATTTAAATTACGCACTTTTGGAAGAAATACGTAAGTCGCGTCCCGTCGCACAGTGGAACTTTTCGTCCATTTCAGAGACAAAATCAAAGAACTTTCGATAGAAATGAGGTAGAGCGATGAAATTTTTTTTAAATTAAAGCTGAAACTTGGCAGAATATGGGAAAATAGGAAGATTATGGTAAGAACGTTTTATAACCTTGAGAAAATTCGTTAAACAATTCGTTCACAAAAATCGATTTCTTGTAAAATCCCGAAGTCGTAGACAAATTTTGAAACCAGATTTGAATTCAGCATGAAAAAATCTACAGGAAATGATGTATGGCATGTTACAGAAAAATTTTTTTCTACCCGTGGTATTGCCAAAACCACAATTTTCGTGACATTGTGCAAGTTTGACGATTTTTTTCAAGGTTAAAAAATGTTCGTACCATAATCTCCCTATTTTTCCCATATTCTGTGAAGTCTCAGCTGTAATTAAAAAAAATTTCAGCTCTCTATCTTATTTCTATCAAAAGTTCTTTGATTTTGTCTCCGAAATGGACGAAAAGTTCCACTGTGCGTCGCGTAGCTCGCGCGATCCGCAACAGTTATTTTTCTAAATAATATAGTGTATCCTAAAAATGTTTCTTCCGAAGAGAAGGAAACGAGTAAACATGCTAAGTAAGTGGGAAGATGAAGAAATTAAACAATTATTACCAACTTTTCTTCCTTATATTTAATTTCATTTATATTTCCTGTATGAACATATCGCGCACCTACACTGCCGCTCAAAAGTATGTGGACACTACTTAATTCTTATAACTACCTGAAAAAAGTTATGATATCTTTGGTAAATTTGATTATCTTGTATGTATTTCAGTTCGTACAGTATTGGAGAACATATTTTATAGTAATTTATTAAATATCTCACCGATAATGATAAAAAATAATTATATTTTCTTTTCGTCTACATATCCACCGCGTGCTTTTATGACCGCGTTTACTAGTCGTGGCATTCTGGCTATTAACTTTTTCATTACTTCACTTTCAATAAGGTTCCACTCAGATTCTAATATTTCCCACAAATGTTTTTCAGACTTGGGACATCGTGTTCGGGGACTTATCTATCTATGTGATCCCATAGTTTTTCTTTTATTTATTTAAGAAAATTCAATAACTAAATTGTTTCTTTTGGTACTATTAGAATACATTACATACATATTCATAATAGAGTTTAGCAACAAATATTGTTTGATAATAAAAATATACATTATATATCACAAATTTCATTAACATGGTAAGTGTCCACATACTTTTGAGCGGCAGTGTATGTGAACGCATTTTGGACAATGAGCATAACGATACGCGACAGCCAGCCGCAGCGACTGACATGCGAACATCGCGGCGTATTATAGTGATGGTTCTTTGCGAGAGTGTGCCGCAGTCAAAAGGTTAAATAACTTGATCTGATATTGACGTGTATTCGCGCGACAATGGTGTTTTCCACTGTCGTTGGTAAAACGTATCTTTGTGCGATTTATACAACACTGCCTGTTTAAAAAAATATTGGGTTGATCTGTCGAAATCCTGTAATTCAAGCACAGTCAGGTTATTTTCAAATTTTGTACAGCTTATTGCTATGTATTGATCGATAAATATGTTCCGTTGTTATATACACACCGAAGGGTCATTGTTTGTACTTTTATCGATACGATCGTGTGGTGATAACATATTACGTATTTTATTGGTTTTTGGTTTAACACGTGCGTTCTGTGTGTTCAAGCTTTAATAGTAACAGGTTCGGTATTCTACGAAATACTTTCCGCAGTGGTTCGTTTTTATTATTAGTAGGCTGCGGGGCTTTATGCAAAATGAAAATGTTTTGCATTGATTGTGAGAAGCAGGAATAACGTAAAAATTAATTTTATCCCTGAGCGACTTTGTTACATTGAAAGCAACATCACAACATTCTGGAATTTTTGAAATACTTTTACTGTTTTATATCTCGCCAAACAAATTTCTTCATAAATGTATGAAGATCCGTAGTCTAACTATTATTTCACATTCTTTTCGCAATTATCGGGCGAGTCTTCATACTTATCTGATTATTCCAAATGTACGTATGAACCTTCTTTAACGAAGCAATTATGAGAGTATGGAATAATTAAATTTCGCCAGGAAGGGCATGGTGCAGACAATAAGCAAACTCGCAATGTCCGTCACCATTTCACGCGGCAAGTGAAAGTTTCGGAGAAGAGTCAGTAAAAATGCTTCGAATCGAATTCTTATGCGGTGTATTTTCGTCACTGGTTACGTTCGAATCAACGGTCGAAATTTCCGCGATCGAAGAAAGACGAAATTCTTTTACAGTTAACCGCAGATCAAAGCGTGCCATTGTTTGTGCATTTATCGATGTAACGTGTGGTGATAACCAGACTGCGGACCTTTATGCATTCGTTGGAAGATTGAGTAAACGAAATTCAAAATGGTAGGAAAATTTCGAAGATTGAAGATGTCAATATAAGATCTGTCATCTATTAAAATGAGGTGGTTCGGAACCCACCTTTATAAACTGTAGGTCCCGCTGAAAAGGCGACAGTGGTGAAAGTGGAAAGATAGGGAGTTGGTAAAATGGATTTGAAACCCTGAGGAGACCAAATAATTTATCCTTCCTTCATCTATTAAAATGATTAAGGAAGGAAATAACATTCTATTCAGTTTCTATATCTTGCAATCGACGCAGGCAATTTTTAATTTGCATAAAGACCCTCAGTCTAGTAATAATATCACGTAATATCACGTATTTTATTGGTTTTCGGTTTAACACGTGCGTCCTCTGTGTGTTCGAGGTTCGATGGTAACAGGTTCAGTATTTTACGAAATACTTTCTGCAGTTCGTTTTTGTTACCGTAACGAAATGGAATTTCACGTCTTAGTAATTATCTGATTGTTATGTATAAACTTTCTTTAACGAAGCAGCTAGGAAAGTATGAAATAATTAAATTTTGCCGAGAATTTCGCCGTGCGAACAGTAAGCACACTGCGATGCCCGCCACCATTTCATTTTACTCGGCAAGTAAAAGTTTCGGAGGAGAATCAGTAAAGATGATTCAAATCGAATTCTTATGCGGCGTATTTCCGCGATCAAAGAAAGACGAAATACTTTTATTTTATTGGGTTTTAGTTTAACACGTGCGTTCTCTGTGTGTTCGAGCTTCGATGGTAACGGGTTTAGTATTCTACGAAATACTTTCTGCAGTGGTTCGTTTTTGTTATTAGTATGAAATGGAATTTCGGGTGAGTCTTCCTAATCATCTGATTATTCAAAATGTTATGTATGAACTCTCTTTAACAAAGCAATTATGAAAGCATGAAATAGACTGCGGACTTTATGCATTTATAACAGGAACGAGTACGTGTAAATTAAAATAGCAAAAATATTAGAAAACTATAAACATACTACCATATTATTCTCCACCTACTAAACATAGTAGGAAAGAAAATAAATTTCCATTTCGCTCCAGTTCGTTGCAATTCAGATAAGAAATTTTAATTTTGCACGAAGAGAGGGTCTAGTATAAGATAATTAAATTACGCCGAGAATTTCGCCGTGCAGACAATAAGCAAACTGCGATGCCCGCCGCCGTTTCACTTTACGCGATAAATAAAAGTTTCGCAGAGGAATCAGTAAAAAAATGATTGAAATTACGTTACGATCGAAGTTTCCGCGATGGAGGAAAGACGAAATGCTTTTACAGTGAACCGCATATCGAAGCGTGCCTTAGTCCCATCGCTATGCCTCGTTTTTGCCAGGAAAGTTCGGGGACGCGACACGAACAGAAACGGCGCAGATTTTTCGCCATTGGCCATCGGTGCTCTCGCGGCGGTATCCAGTGGGAGGACCGGTTTCACAGTGGCTTAAATCCTGTTATGCCTGCGCGGCGTAAGCCGCTTGCTTTCACGGACGAGCGCGATTCCTCCGTGTGCGCCGCGTTCGCTGTCGTTCGCCTCGTTGCCATAGCCGTATCCGTATCCGTAGCCGTTGCTGTAGCACTGTAGCCGTTGCTGTAGCCGCTGTCGTACCCCGTGCTCGTCGCACTCATTTCTTCCCCTCTCTGGCTGTCCTCGAACCGCGGACGCGGTTCGGCTCGGCTCGGCCCGGCTCGTCGTCACCGCGAGCTCTCGAACTAGAAAGCGCGAACGGCCGAGCGAGCGAGAGCAAGCGTTACAGGGAAGGTTTTCACTAAAAATAGGACGCGGTCGGGTATTATTACATCGACAAGTCGTAAAGATCGCGAAAGGCGGGGACGCGGCGACGAGCCGTGGAGAAATTTTTCTCGCGTCGATAACGACCCATTGTCCAGTCCGCCGCTGAACGATACCCGTGAAAAAGAAGGGTTTACGAGCGGCTCGATCCGAGCCACGAAATTTCTCGCTCGTGTATTTTCATTATCGATTCGCTCACCGACACCTCCCGCACCCCTCTCTCCCTCTCTTGCAAACTGTAACGACCCCTGGACAGGGTTATACTGTTATTATAAAATGGGGGGAAAACCCAGTCGAAATCACCCCCTTTTCACCCCTTTATCATCATTTTTGTTGTTTCGCGAAATGGATACGTACACACTCGAATGCTTCGAAACGATGAAACCCCGTCTTGGAGTTGTGTCGGTGATAGTTCGCGTAATGACGGATGAATGGAGTATGCGCGATGCGCGACGAGAAGTGTCCGGTTAAGTCCGGTATGAATTGGCATGAATGTTATTCATGCTGCAACAGTACTGGTATATTTTCATTGTGACGTCAAGTGATTGCAACGGGGAATGAAAAAAGGCATTGAAATCTGGCAAGTGGATTAAGAATTCTCTTCTACAGTAGATTGTACAGTAAAGTGCCAACCTTAGCCGATTCTCGGTTCTGTGAGGTGACACAGATCACAGTCGCCGAGAAATGTAAACAAAACTTCGTTATTTTTCATTATTTTTTGGCGGAACTTTGACTACGTCTATATTAGACATACAGGGTGGCCCACATAACTCTGAACAGCTCAATATCTTCGTTAATTTTCGTTGTACAAAAAAACTTCGTAGGACAAAGATACACTGTTTGAAGGGCCACATATAACGGTGTAAGGGAAAAAAAATTTCAAGGTCATTTTTAAGAGATTTCAAGGTTATCGATGTTTTTTTAAATGGAATGAGGTATTTTTTAATACATCAATCGATGCAGCTGGACGTTCTTTATAAAAAAGTACTAACCTATGTATGTCGAAAAGTTAGTAGTTCAGGAGATATTTCAATTTAAATAACTCCAAAATACCATTACTGTCGTACTAAGGCGTTAGTGTTTACTTATTTGTGTAACGCCTTAGTACGACAGTAATGGTATTTTGGAGTTATTTAAATTAAAATATCTCCTGAACTACTAACTTTTCGACATACATAGGTTAGTACTTTTTTATAAAGAATGTCCAGCTGCATCGATTGATGTATTAAAAAATACCTCATTCCATTTAAAAAAATATTAATGACCTTGAAATCTTGTAAAAAAATGGCCTTGGACATTTTTTCTCTTTCACCGTTACATGTGGCCCTTCAAACAGCGTAACTTTATCCTAAGAAGTTTTTTTGTACAACGAAAAGTAACGGAGATATTTAAGTGTTCTGTTTCTTCGGACTCACCCTGCATACGCTCTGAAAATTTCATTGAAATCGGTTAATTGGTTTACGAGTTATAAACGATCAAAAGTGGTAAAAATTGCAATTTTTACTTTACACAAGTAAGTAAACACTAACGCCTTAGTACGACAGTAATGGTATTTTGGAGTTATTTAAATTGAAATATCTCCTGAACTACTAACTTTTCGACATACATAGGTTAGTACTTTTTTATAAAGAATGTCCAGCTGCATCGATTGATGTATTAAAAAATACCTCATTCCATTTAAAAAAACATCGATAACCTTGAAATCTCTTAAAAATGACCTTGAAATTTTTTTTCCCTTACACCGTTATATGTGGCCCTTCAAACAGTGTAACTTTGTCCTACGAAGTTTTTTTGTACAACGAAAAGTAACGGAGATATTGAGCTGTTCAGAGTTATGTGGGCCACCCTGTATATTCGTGGCATTTTTCTAATGAAAATGATACTAAATATGATATAATTCCAATTATATTTATGTACTCGATGTACAGACTCCGAGATAACAGCATTAAATTATGAATTAATTTTATAGGAAATTTAGTAGTATTATTAAATTATTATGAAGATTTTATGAAGATTTTAACAAAGTCTAACAAATATTGCGCGCTTCTTTTTGGATGGAATAACATTTGATTCGCTTGTAATCAATATTTAAGCATTAAAATAAATGTAGCCATAGAAAAAATATAAAATATATGTATAAATATAAATATATAAAATATAAAGCTTCTTTCCCCTTCTACACTGAGAAAAAAAGTAGTTACTTCAATAACACGCGTGTTATTGTAATTTTTTACTTCGATGAATATCAATGTATTCTTTTCAATAGTATGAAATTTAGAAGCAAATCGTGATGTATTTGAATTGCCTATCATGAAATGATTGAAAATATTATTTGATTCAATACCGTATATTATTATTCGTAATATTTCTTTTTTTCCTTCAATCAGATATGTTGTTAAAAAAATTTGGGAATTGGTTTGAGGGCATATTTTATTTTTTTGAAAACATTGATGGTCAAGCTATTGGCTTATATGATTCGCGGAAATGAGTTTTGCTATTGAAATTCAATAGTATTAAATGTTAAAATAAGTTGATATGATATTGGCACTATTCACTAGTACATCTTATTGAATCAACATATATTTTTTTTGTTTCGACAGGATTTTTTTCTCAGTGTACGACATTTTTGTGCGCAAAGACGTTTTAATCGCTGTAACTGTGAAAAGATGGTACGGCAAGTGGTTAATTCGCGGAGAACGCGAAGCGGTAAAAGTGCATTGACCTGTCGAATGTGTGGTACATATTGCTTCCTAAGAAACTGGTCCACCGTAATTCTTAGAAGAAGAATCGTCGGGCACATTGCGACTATACGCGAAACTTTGCCAGACCAATTTTCCAATTCATAGAGGCGTCAAGTTTCTAACATTGTCGCCGCTCGTCGCGGTCCTCGTCGCCGACTTTCCGAGGCAGTGTTAAGGAGATTTACAATCGTCGTTTCGCCCACCGTAAACGAAGCATTTTCGGGAGCAAACGATCGCAGTTAAACCCTCCCTGGAACGCCGCCGGGGAACATTTAAGGGAGCAACGGCGAAATTTTCGGGCGATCCGCTCGGATATGTTGCTGCGCGACGCCAAGAGATATCGCCAGGATAATAGCGTCGTTTTATACCGTGCTGATATATTGCGGCTAACAATGTATTCAGACTGCTAGACACCAAATACGAAACCGAGCGCTCGTGCCATTTTTTCTGTCGTGTCTGCTCTGCGATCCAGACGGACTGAGTTTCCGGCAAACTGCTATGCGTCTGGATCCTTTCCGTTCATAAACCAGGAGATACTGCTACGTATAAAGTAAAACTTTTGATGTAGCGTCACTTCAGTAATTTGTTTAAGTGTTATCAATAGACTGCGGATCTTTATGCATTTATGAGGAAATTGGTTGGGTGAATGTAAAACGGCGAAGGATTAGACAAATTTAAGAATATTGCAATGTTCTTTTGAATGTAACCAAGTCAGTAAGGTATGAAATCAATTTTTATTTTATTCCTGCTTCGCGCAATGAATGCAGGATATTCTTATTTCGCATAAAGATCCGCGGTCTAGTTACCAAAGTGATGTAGACGGAAGTAAAGCGCAACAGCCCGGTATTCGCAGACCGATAAGCAGTCATTCGATAAAGGATAACATTGAAATGACATCTGTCGATTTTGATGAATGGTGAAAGATTTCGTAACAAAAATGTTTGATACATTTTTCATATGACAGCGTTGATATTAAGGGATTGAAAACAGGCTTCAACACTTTGTCTGTCACGTGTTATACATGGTAACTCAGCTGAAGGAGGCCACCTAAATACCTCCTTTATTTTTAATGGCATAAAAGATATTTTTGGCATAATTTAAATGGTAGCGAAGGAGGATTATCATAGAAGAACAATTTTTATTTTCCGGTTATCTTTTAATAGTTTTTTCAAGGTCATCCTTTATTTTTTATTGGGAAAACATTTCTTTTTTTCCATCGTATAGCTGCTGAAACAATACATTTGAATATGCTTAAGTCGTTAACAAAATGGAATAGAAAAAAAGTTTTCCCGATAAAAAATAACGATGACCTTGAAAAAACTGAAAAAAATAACTGAACAAAAGAAAATTGTTCTTCTGTGGTATTCCTCTTTCGATATAATTTAAATCATGCCAAAACTATCTTTTTTGTGGCATTAAAAATAAAGGAGATATTTAGGTGGCCTCCTTCAACTGAGACACCCTGTATATTAAAAAACTAAACAGTGATCTGATTATCCGTACAAGTTATTTTATTCAATGTTATTTCTAAATTTACAATTATTCTGGTCTTCGCATTAATACGATACAGGTATACAAACACACGAGTATCGTTGATTATTGCAGTTTTAAAGTACTGCAAATCCTTTCCGCTTAAAAAATAATTGTCCCTGTCAATTGATGCCTAAAAACATATACAGTGGGTGTACAAAGTATTCGTACACCTTTTAAAAACTAATAACTTTTTTATAATTGTACCAAACGACCTGATTTTTTATAATCAATTAGAAGCATTAGTTTACAAACTGATATGCAAAAAAGATTTTCCAATAATTACAATTTACAAGGTTGCAGGTAAAAATAAAAAAGGCATTTTTTAAAACTTTTTTTATTTGGGCCCTTAATGAAAATTTAAAACATATGTTTTCTAGATCCATGTCCTTTATACACATGTTGGAAATTTCATCGAAATCGATTGACGCAGGAGAAAACGACACGCATGGAAAGATGAACGATTCTGTGGATTTTAAGCAGAAACTGATCAAAAGTCGTGTAAAACTTCGATTTTCACCATTTTTAACCGCTTGTAGCTCGTATGTATGTTAATCGATTTCGATGAAATTTGGAGCATGTGTATAACTAACATAGATCTACAAAACATCTATTTTAAATTTTTATTAAGGGCCCAAATAAAAAAGTTTTAAAAAATGCCTTTTTTATTTCTGCATGTAACCTTGTAAATTATAATTTTTGGAAAATCTTTTTTGTATATCATTTCGTAAACCAATGCTTCAATTATAAAAATGTTATTAGTTTTTAAATAGTGTACGAATACTTTGTACACCCACTGTAGGTCTAATCTAATCACTTCCTAAACACTTAGGTATCGTGTGAAATATTATACCAATTTGACATTCATAAAATTTTAAAAATCGTAGGAAATGGAAATATTCCAAGTCGGGCGAAATGTTACATTTTCCAGTTAAAATAGCTCCGAGTACAAAAGGTTAAAGGTAGAATAGTGAAATAGCAAAATCTTTTCGGGAATTACAGTGCTTTTTCGCTAGATTCATTCCGTCGACTATTGGATAGAAATTAGAATATATCCGAGTGTATTTTAGTTGGCTCGGTCGTCTCATAAACGGAATGGTTTCGGAATCGGTAGAGTAAAAGGAAAGAAGGAGACGTGTTAAAATGTGCAAACTCTAAGTTGCTAAAATTCTTAAATATCTTGTCAAATTTTCAAAAATTTTGTTGCGTTTTTATACACCTCCAGAACATCCTTAAAAGAATTCAAGAATGTTGTATTGTTGCTTTGATATAACAAAGTTGTCAAGGGATGACATTAATTTTTGTTATTTCTGCATGTAAGGTTGTAAATTATAATTTTTGGAAAATCTTTTTTGTATATCATTTCGTAAACCAATGCTTCTAATTGATTATAAAAAATCAGGTTGTTTGGTACAATTATAAAAATGTTATTAGTTTTGAAAAAGTGTACGAATACTTTGTACACCCACTGTAGGTCGGTATTTAATCACTTCCTAAACACTTAGGTATCGTGTGAAATATTATACCAATTTGACATTCATAAAATTTTAAAAATCGTAGGTAATGGAAATATTCCAAGTCGGGCGAGATGTTACATTTTCCAGTTAAAATAGCTCCGAGTACAAAAGGTTAAAGGTAGAATAGTGAAATAGCAAAATCTTTTCGGGAATCACAGTGCTCTTTCGCTAGATTCATTCCGTCGACTATTGGATAGAAATTAGAATATATCCGAGTGTATTTTAGTTGGCTCGGTCGTCTCATAAACGGAATGGTTTCGGAATCGGTAGAGTAGAAGGAAAGAAGGAGAAAGAGGAGGACGGTGATGGAGGAAGCGGAGGTGGAGGCAGGTTGAATTAAGAGGGGACTACGGCGAAGGTGGGTGACTAGAGTTATTGTGGGGGATGGCGGGGGTTAATGGGTTTCGAGGACACTGGCGCTACACCAGGAGATCTCACGCTCCGTCTGTTAAGAATGATGAAGCCGCCTTTGTGAAGCGTTAAGTTCGAGGAATATGAGGCGCGAAAGGGATTTCTTCCGTGGCGGTGTTGGGCGTTGAATTTAAATCGACGGGTACGCCTGGGAATTGAAGGAAAAGGTCATGGCCAACGATTCGATACCCTTTAGCCCTCGATTTATCCATCGAAATTCTAACCTTTATCCGACAATAATTGAGTGGCGGTAGATAAATCTTCCCCCCGAAATTTCCATTTAAATGTTTAAATTTCATTTTCGTGTGATTTCTGGTTGAAAGGTTTCTTCGATCGGTAGACGAAGATTCTACATGCATACTTAGTATTTATCGTTTCACCAATTTAAATACGTTTCCGTTCTATTTCGTATCGAACGCAGAGATTGGCGGAAAGCATCGGCGTCGCGTTGCGTCGACTACCACATGCATCGAATCTACGTATGAGCATTTCGAGGACGCTATGACTCATCGCGCGGTGACTGATTAGATACCAATCCATCTGCCGCGCCGCCACGATCCGATAGCCGCATCTACCGAGAGATTAATCACGTTCGATCTTGGTGATAAACGATTTCGGCAGCGGCGCTAATGATATTACCGATTCGAAAGTTGATTTCACGCGATCGAAGGATCGCGTCGCGAATCTGAGAGCTCGAATCGCAGAACGATCCCTTTCGGCTCGGTAAACGCTTACATTATCGGTCGACAGCTGTTGGTTGCGTCATTGATCCGCTCGAAAAATTACGGTAAATTGTTCGTGCAACAGAACTCGAATGGTCTGATGTAAACCGACCGTGCATATATTTAGCCAGCCACATCGGAACTGCGGTGTACAGTGAACCCATGCTCCAAATCGTTTCACGGAATCTCACGAAAATGTTTGCTTTCAAATATCGGACAGAAGACCGGCGTAAATTATTTCACGGATCAAATTTCATTGCCTCTCGAACGGTAGCCACGGTTCTCGTAGAATATGACAACTATTTGTGGTTATTTAGTTGGTATTATTGTTATTTAGTGGTTATTTAAAAAGAGGTGCTTATGCGAAGATAACCGGCCGAATTTTACAATTTTACTAGGATTTGGAAAAAGGCTCATAAAAACCAAACGAAAAGCAATATTTACATAATTCAAAAAGCAGTGTATTAAATTCTCTCGTAATGAAATTAGACAATTTATAACGTATTATAAATTTATTTTGAGATAGAGATCTCTCGCAAAGCGAATAGTAAAGCGCTACAAGGTGCGGGCCGATATATCGGCTCTGGCACTTTTTGCCAGTGCAGCGAGGGCCGATATATCGGCCTCCGGCACTAAAAGGGTTAAGGTCAAGTTTGGAACTTTATGCGGATCTTTATGCAAAATAAAAATATTTTGCATTGATTGTGGGAAGCAGAAATAACAGAAAAATTAATGTCATCCCTTAACAACTTTGTTATATCAAAGCAACAATACAACATTCTTGAATTCTTTTAAGGATTTTCTGGAGGTGTATAAAAATGCAACAAAATTTTTGAAAATTTGACAAGATATTTAAGAATTATAGCAACTTAGAGTTTGCACATTTTAACACGTCTTCTTATGGAGAATTCATCAAATTCCACTTCAAACCCTATTTAAACCTTGAAAAAACGCAACTGGAAGCTCCAAAAGAAATTACACTCAAAAATATACTCATGAATGGCTTTCATTGCAAATATATTGATGGATTTCGAATTTCTTGTACTTTTACCTCTCATTGTACCTCTAGAACGTCGTTAATCTTTCACTGTTTTATATTTCAACGAACCAATTGCTTCATAAATGCATAAAGATCCGCAGTCTGCTAATAACTAATTTTAGATCGTTTATAGAAGGTTCCGAAGGTGACTCATTCAGTCATTGATTTCTCGTTAAAGGACTCTATTGGTTTTTCAACTCCCCGTCGATCCTGTTCACAATTGAAGATGAAGTTTTATGAAAACTTCTTCACTTCGCGAAAAATGCATTCGACGCGAACAGTACCACGTTTACATTCAGGTCGGTCAGAAAAACTTGCATACATCATTGACAACTCTCTCACGGAGGTATACCAAACAGAAAGCACTATCCGGGTGGTGGGAAACGAGCACTATTGGAATAAATAATGCGCCGGCCAATGAAATATTTAAAACGAGCCGGCTGGACGGTCAATCAATGCGATCTACATCGAGATTCTATGATAATTATCCACGAACGAAATGTGATTATCGGACAGATGTGGTCGGTACGTGTCAGCGGCCAATGGTCGGCATACGTAGAGCGCGTATACAGGTCGGCCCACGAACGTAGCTGGCGCTGAAACAATTCACCCCGTACGCTCAACGTCCTGCTGCATTTTATTGCATTTGCATGAGCATACAGCTCGTCGAAATACGTGCGTGCGCGTGTCGATCGTTAAAGAGTGCTGCTCGGCTTCCCACGCTAAGCTGGCGAGAAAGAGTGACGACTCGCGACAATCTACGACAACGTCGCGTCGCACGGCGCCGCGGCGGCAGCGTCGACAACGCTGACGTCTGCTATATGTATTATACGGTCACTCTTATGTGTAGGTAGTTAGGCCAAGAGTGTACATACGCGTCGAAGAGCAGTACCTTGCTTTTTTCACGTTTAAAGAAATCAGTTCCTTTCGTCGAATTATCAGACTTGAACAATCAGTTAACCCTTCGCACTGAAATTAAACATTTCTTTCGCGACCTAGAATAATTCCATTCTATATTAACTTTTTTCTTTGTATGAAATATGAAATTAATATAATACCTCATACAATAAATGTTCAGTAATTGATTAGTAGACTATGGATCTTTATGCATTTATGAAGATATTGGTTGGAAGGAATATAAAACAGTAAAGGATTAGAAAAATTTCAGAATATCGTAATGTTGTTTTTAATGTAACAAAGTCGTTAAGGGATGAAATCAATTTTTATTTCATTCTACGAGCATGGTAAAAAAGTGGCTTTCATCTTCCCATAACTTTTAATTACTCACATGTAGTATTTACAATCAAGAAACTTTACATTTTGCGTTTAAAGCATAAACGAAGGCGTAGACCATACTAGCAAATATCTATTTTACATTAAAGTAGTTATTTCACTGAATAAAAATTGAATTATGTTGTAATTGTAGGCTAAGAAAACGAAATTCAGGGATCATTAAGGGATGAAATCAATTTTTATTTCATTCCTGCTTCCTACATTAAATGCAGGACATTTTTGTGCATTTATGAAGAAATTAACATGATGTTTTCGCTTTTCTCAACATTGTTTATGCGGTGCAAATTTCATCTCAAATGAAGTCGTGAAAAGTCATCTAACTCAATTGTTCGCTGATAGAAAATATAAATTCTACGAGCATGGTAAACAAGTGGCTTTCATCTTCCCATAACTTTTAATTACTCACATGTAGTATTTACAATCAAGAAACTTTACATTTTGCGTTTAAAGCATAAACGAAGGCGTAGACCATACTAGCAAATATCTATTTTACATTAAAGTAGTTATTTCATTGAATAAAAATTGAATTATGTTGTAATTTTAGGCTAAGAAAACGAAATTCAGGGATCATTAAGGGATGAAATCAATTTTTATTTCATTCCTGCTTCCTACAATAAATGCAGGACATTTTTCTGCATTTATGAAGAAATTAACCGGATGTTTTCGCTTTTCTCAACATTGTTTATGCGGTGCAAATTTCATCTCAAATGAAGTCGTGAAAAGTCATCTAACTCAATTGTTTGCTGATAGAAAACAGAAATTCTACGAGCATGGTAAATGGTAAAAAATTGGCTTTCATCTTCCCATAACTTTTAATTACTCACATGTAGTATTTACAATCGAGAAACTTTAAATTTAGTGTTTAAAGCATAAACAAAGGCGTAGACCATACTAGCAAATATCTATTTCACATTAAAGTAATTATTTCATTGAATAAAAATTGAATTATGTTGTAATTGTAGGCTAAGAAAACGAAATTCAGGGATCATTAAGGGATGAAATCAATTTTTATTTCATTCCTGCTTCCTACATTAAATGCAGGACATTTTTGTGCATTTATGAAGAAATTAACCTGATGTTTTCGCTTTTCTCAACATTGTTTATGCGGTGCAAATTTCATCTCAAATGAAGTCGTGAAAAGTCATCTAACTCAATTGTTTGCTGATAGAAAACAGAAATTCTACGAGCATGGTAAATGGTAGAAAATTGGCTTTCATCTTCCCATAACTTTTAATTACTCACATGTAGCATTTACAATCGAGAAACTTTAAATTTAGTGTTTAAAGCATAAACAAAGGCGTGGGCCATACTAGCAAATATCTATTTCACATTAAAGTGGTTATTTCATCGAATAAAAATTGATTTTTGTTGTAATTGTAGGCTAAGAAAACGAAATTCAGGGATCATTAAGGGATGTAATCAGTTTTTATTTCATTCCTGCATCCCGCGATCAATTCAGAACATTTTTATTTTGCATGTAGATCCGCAGTCTATTGATCAGATACTAATATATTTAATAATCTAAACAATATTTTGAGTGCTGAGGATTAAAAGCAACGAAACTGTTCGTTTTATTGGAAACGTAGCTTTAACTGAGCTTGTGATATACACAGGATAATCTTTCAAATGATTTACACGTTTACGTCAACCGTTGAGCTCTCTGATAAAAACAATACCCCTAATGCTCTCGTCTAGATATGTTAACTCCGAACACAGTGGATTAGTTGAACGAGTCACTGAAATTCCAGATGAAATGAAAAGTTGACTTACAGTGAATGCGGTTAACGGAGCAGAACTAATTATAGTCGTTTGCGTACTTTACGCGGCGTTGTTCGTGTAACACGTGGCTACGCAAGATACTAATATTCGTTGCACTTTTTTACACGATCTATCATTATGTGTTGTCACGCTTCAATACTCGCTCCAACGTATCTTAACCCTTTGGACTCGAAGCAGTTTTAATTCCGAAATCAAGACGTATCTTTCAACCTAGAAAATTTCTATTCCATATAATTTTTTTTATGAAATTGAACCTGTTTTCTCGTACGACATTTGAATTTTTAGCAATTTCTAGAGTGCAGAAGAATTAAATAATTTAGAAACTGTTGCAAATAATGATATGGCAATTTTGACTGGCGCCTCAGAGTCGCAATTCGAGTGCAAAGGGTTAATATACATATACCTGTGATAAACAAGGAAACTGTCGCATACTCAGTGTCGCCAGAAACGACCCAAACTGGTCTGTTTTACCTCTCCTCATTTTCCCCTTCCAGTATCCCATTCCAGCACCATGAGCTTACTCCAACCAGAGTGATTAGCGTTTGCCCAACTCTGACTCCAACATCCCCCGCTAACACCGTAGAATGGTCACATACTACTCTGGTCATCAGAGAGGGAGTTAATTGTATTCCCCTCGATTTTCTCGATCTGGCGACACTGTGCATACCTGCGGTTGACAGTTTCATGACACCGACCTATTATGGGACCTATTATATCATTGACGGAGTCAAAACTGCTCGAACTCCTCTTTCCCTCCGATTTCTCCGAGAAGAACTCATGTCATCAACTGTACATCCTCCATGCTGTCATTGCCACCCCTTTTCCCCATCGAGTCTTTTGCGCCCATTTTCTGCCCTGTCTCTTCTTGTCTCGTTCGAAACCTCTTTCCTTTCGCTTCGATCACGCCGAGACAGCTCCTCGACGACGCTAGACCACCCTTCCGGCCACCGTTAGCATCGCCTAACGATTATCGACTCGCCGATATCGGCGCTCTTGTTATCAGCGATTCGTAGTTAGGAACGTCGCCGGCATAGTTCGTACTACGGTTCCACTTTTCATATCGAATGGTGTGATTTCTTTCTTCGAATCGGTACAGACATTTTAAAAATCTATCGGTCCTGCTGATGTAAGCCTGGAATACATGATTCTCGAATTTTAACGACTCCGTCCACCTTTTTTACCACGTTTTTATTAGCTCGCTTTCTTGTTTGTCTGTTTCTTCGGTACAAATTTTGCAATTGATTTTAAACTACCTTCCCGATGAGCTAGAGACTTGAAATTTTAGACATAGCTCAGAACTGGATGACAATGCAATATTTTAAAAAATTTTTAAAAAAGCCTATGCGTTCCGGAGATATAAATTATTAATAATTTGAACCTTTGCACCCCCCGCCGCGTGACGTAGTAAGTCTTCGCGTTCATCGTCCCCACTCTACTACGTGTTCCCACTCTGACTCATCCCCACTCCACTGACCCGCTTCGTACCGAAGGAGCTCAGTGTGCGTCAGTGTGCGTTCGAGCTCCGTGCGGTGTTTACAAAGTTACTACGTATTATTATAGTATAATGTTTGTTTACCAAGCGAAAGAACAATTACACCGAAATTCTCCGTCGAACCTTTATCTTTGACATTTTACCACGGCATTCGTTTTCGATATGACGCGTCGCAATACCATCTGAAATTTACTACATGTTTCTGTTATAATCTCATCAAAATGTTCAAAATCGATTGTAAAATTTCACACATATAAGGCTAAAAAGCAGAAAATAATTTAAATAAAAATAAATTTGTAAAAAATACCACGTTTTTAAAACGGATTAAAAAGTATAAAATAAAATTTTTAAAAACGCCACGTTTAAAAACGGACTAAAAAGTATAAAATAATTTTTTCTAGCCCCATACAGATTCCTAATCCCGTACAGATAGTCCTGAAAATTTGTGATTGTGAATTTTGAATAGCTATGAAAATACTTGTAAGATTTAAAACGAAAAACGTGGGGCGCATGCAATAGATAATTGATGCATGAACACCTAAATCACTAACAATTTTATTGCACTGCAAATTATATGAACTGTTTTGCGAGTTTCCTCAGCGGCAGCTACTCTCTACACTCCTTACTATGTATTATCTTGCGCCCCACGTTTTTCGTTTTAAATCTTACAAGTATTTTCATAGCTATTCAAAATTCACAATCACAAATTTTCAGGACCATCTGTACGGGGTTAGGAATCTATATGGGGCTAGAAAAAATTATTTTATACTTTTTAGTCCGTTTTTAAACGTGGCGTTTTTAAAAATTTTATTTTATGCTTTTTAGTCCGTTTTAAAAACGTGGTATTTTTTTTATTTAAATAATTTTTTGTTTAAAGACGTGCGGGAAATTATCGTGATTGTTTCATCTAGAGTATTCTAGAGCGAACCTGCTCACTGTCATTCTAATTCTTCATCTCGATCGAATTGGTTCTTTTTTTAACCCTTTGCACACTCGGAGCTATTTTAATTCGAGAACCGAATTTCTCTTCCGGCCTGAAATACTTCCATTTTATTTTATTTTCTTAATTTTATTATCACTTAATTTTAACGAACGTGATCGAATCACGAGTGATCCAAATGTAGCAGTTCATGCCATCCCTACTGTTGACAAGTACAAAGGTCGTACACGCCTGCTGATTAATGTGTTACCGATTTTTCTTAACGAGGGTACTTCGAAAATTATAGAAAGAGTACACAGGTGTCGAAACTTTGGGAAACACTGACCTAGAACAACATGAGGTTTTATGATCGTGTCATTGACTCCTCGCTGATTCTTTCGGATGGATTTTATGTTGCGTCCCGTTTTAACGGCTCGAATGGAAGTTTGCGCTCGGCACACCACCGTATCGGAGTTCTGTACCAACAGTTGCCGTGTTTCGACGATTACCGAGTTCTTTTGGTATTGGCAGACGAGGTACACAGGTACTACGGTGTTACGTCCTCGTATATTGTGTATCAAGCTAGCTGTTTAGAACACGTAGTTTGGACAAAAGTTGTAAGTTTAGAGCACCATGAAATGGAGGAGAAAATGGATCGTCGAATAGGATACCGGACCGGTAGAAGAACCTGGAGACATATTTCTTTCATGGTGCGATTGTTTTGATCAATTTGAACTATCCGGATTGTAGTCGCCCACACGCACTATGACTAACGTTGTGTCATAACGCCTACAAGAGAAACAATTCCAGTACACCTCTCCTGCTTGCAGGTGTTACCTTGAATGTGTTTATTGTGTCACTTCGTAATCCCTCATCTATAGCATTTTTTTCTGTGGCGTTACGCGACTCTGGGGGCACAGTACAACAAGGGGAAGTAGTAGAAACTGCAATTTTGCCTTGTTGGCGTCATATTTTTATATCCACCGTTTTGTCACGTATCCAGGAGTAATCTCTCGAAGTATATGTGTTCATAATTATGAAAGAGGTCTAAGTAGACTGAGGATGTTTAGAATTTCAAGAAAGTGCAGTAAAGTAGAATCTTATTACCAGTGATAGGTCTTTGCAGGTCTGAAGGAAATCAAAATTGTACGAAATTCTGTCGAATTTTATATTCTATCCTTTTTTGAAAATTTTCAGAAGGCACAAATGCATAAAGGATATTAACAGTAAATGATTCCATATAATGTTGAAATAACAAGCACTATCTGACGGTTCATGTTTGGCAATATCGTAAAATTGAATCAATTATAGTAACATTGAATTAATTTAGTTTAAAATAATGTGATGTCTAGACTGCGGATTTTCATGCATTTATAGAAAAATTGAGAAGATGAAATTGGAAATTGTTAGACAGTCTTAAAAATTGAAGATGCCAATATACGATTTTCATTAAGGGAAGAAATAAAGTTCAATTTAGTTTCTATTCCTTGCAATCGATGCAGACAATTTGATTAGTGATATGAAATAACTGATAAATTCATTTCTTTAAAATTATGACTTCGACCACTTTCATAATTATTGGCACATTCAGTTACTTGAATTAATATTCGGGCGCTCTAAAAAAAGTCGATAACTATTTTAATATTGTACTATACGATTTTAACTTTTTTGGGAAGCTACAGCAATTAATTTACTACAGGATGAGAAAACATTTTTTCGTAAATAGCAATTGATCAGAATTGTAGAAAAAATACTAAAAGTTGCATTTTACAACTTTGTTATGTGCGCCTATATTCGAAATTTAAAAAGTACGTTTTGCAGATCTGTGTCAATTACATATACTGTGAAAGTTTCATCGAAATCGGTTGATGCGAGAAATAACGACAGGCATTGGAAGATCTAAGAATTCTTAAATATAGGTGGAACATCGTGAAAATCTGCAATTTTTGTCATCTTTAAACGTTTGTAGCTCATTGCAACGCCGACCGATTTTTACGAAATTTTCAGAATATGTTTAATTGACACAGATCTACAAAACGTATTTTTTAAATTTTCAATATGGGCCCACATAAAAAAGTTGAAAAATACAACTTTCAGTATTTTCTCTGCAATTCCGGCAACTTGCAGTTTTTTTCAAAAATTTTTGTCACGTTGTGTAGTAAACTAATATTTTTTTATTCAATGCAATTTGATTCTCTAGGTAGAGATTATTTTGCAATACTTAATTTTCAATACATTGTGATACTTGTTTTAATACAATACAAATTATAACTAAACGTAGGTCAATACTCAAGCAGTTCTAAAGATGTACCGTTCTCTTAAACTTTTAAATCACAGGCCTTCAAAAACGAGTAACTTATTTTGCATATTTCCACCGTAGGAGTAAACTAATTGCTCCAGCTTCCCAAAAAAGTTCAAACCATATACATAGTACAATTCTAAAAAAGTTATCGTCTTTTTTAGAGCGTCCGAATATTAACTCGAGTAACTGTATGTATGTTTTATGTAGTTGTTACGTCACCTACTTGCCATATTACACTGTGTCCCAGAAATCACGCTACTTGAACAAGGCATAACTATACATACTCGTATTTTGGTTTTACTCTTCTCGGCCGACGCGTCGCGACGCGACGAGACGCTGTACTGTTCCTTACCAGACGAGGAATAGTTCCGAGCTAGCGAGAGGATAACGACACGAACTCGAACGTTTATGTGACTGGTTATGGTTATACGAACGAGGAGCATATACACACGTGTGCATACCACATATTTATAAAGGCTCGCAGGCTTTGGTTCTATTCACTCAGGTCACTGCTATTTCATTTTCTTAAAAGACTAAGCACTGATGAGTACGCCATGGTATGGTGGGGCTAGAAACATGATATCACAGAGCCTAATATGAGACGCTGCTGAGAGATATACTGCACTTTGCTTTGCTAACTCGCGCAAACTTCATGTGACAATATTTTGCAGCCTAATGATTTTTTTCAGTTCACTATTTTCTTTTAGGAAGCCTTGGGTTGAAGGTGAATTTTTTATTCTTTACTTGAAGAAGAATCTGCCGAGCGATATTCCCAACAAATATAGAATATTACTGAACGTTTAGCCATTAGTACTCGAATAATGCTGTACTATTATTTAAAATATTGTTTACATCGTTAACACTAAACCTACCGAGCTTTAAAAGTAGCCGGAACATGTTGCGTTATAAAAATAACAAGATTAAATTTATTTGAACTTTGTGCGGTTCATATTATAATATCTGAGCTATTACATATATTTATTTAATCATATACTACGGAAGCATCTTTATAATTTCAATAATTGAGCAATAAACAATCTGGTACCGGTTATTTGACCGGTGATGGTAGATTTAGTGTTAAGTGTGTCGGTATTTAGATTAAATGATTAGTCATTTACTAAACATTTACAGTGGGTGTACAAAGTATTCGTACACCTTTTAAAAACTAATAACTTTTTTATAATTGTACCAAACGACCTGATTTTTTATAATCAATTAGAACCATTAGTTTACAAACTGATATGCAAAAAACATTTTCCACAAATTACAATTTACAAGGTTGCAGGTAAAAATAAAAAAGGCATTTTTTAAAACTTTTTTATTTGGGCCCTTAATGAAAATTTAAAACATATGTTTTCTAGATCCTTGTTCTTTATACACATGTTGGAAATTTCATCGAAATCGATTGACGCAGGAAAAAACAACAAGCGTCGAAAGATGTACGATTCTGTGGATTTTAAGCAGAAACTGAGCAAACGTCGTGGAAAACTACGATTTTCACCATTTTTAACCGCTTGTAGCTCGTGTGTATGTTAATCGATTTCAATGAAATTTTCAACATGTGTATGACTAACATAGATGTACAAAACATATATTTTAAATTTTCATTAAGGACCCAAATAAAAAAGTTTTAAAAAATGCCTTTTTCATTTTGCATTTAACCTTGTAAATTATAATTTTTGGATAATCTTTTTTGTATATCATTTCGTAAACCAATGCTTCTAATTGATTATAAAAAATCAGGTTGTTTGGTACAATTATAAAAATGTTATTAGTTTTTAAAAGGTGTACGAATACTTTGTACACCCACTGTAGGTATTGTATAAGGTATTATACCAATTTCGTATGGAAATGTTCTAGGTCGGAAGACAAGTTTAATTTTCGAGTTAAAGCTCCGAATGCAAAAGGTTAATGTTTCCCTTGCGTAAATCTGCGCAATTTACTGTTTTTTTTTTACAAACAAAGGCATTATCGGAGACCAAATATTTACCAACAAAAAATCATGCTTGCTTAATACTTTTGTAAAGTATTACAAAACTTCTATTTGTATTGATTTGTTATTAGTCAAAAGGGGCTTTTTAAAAATTCTGTTTCAGTGTAAAGTTTTATAACGTAGAATCCATCTATCACAATGAAGAATCATAAATTCATGGCAACTTTCTATGAAATTTTTATGACATAAAAATTGATATAGAAGGAATAAGTATAAATTTCCGGAAAGCTATCAATGATTGATAACGACCTTATGAAGCGAACATAGAGTTTACGTTGACATTTCAATTATTCAAATGGACTGTGGAACGACTGTTACTCTTTCATGATTTTAAATATTCAAATAACAAAGATTTTTAGAATTTTCACACGATTCCGCCAGCCGGTACATATTTAAACAGATTTCTCCGAGCTCCGCGACCGATGTCAGAGAGCGTTCGGCCGAGGGGTTAGTCAGCTGACAGGCAGTCGGGGAGGAGGGATGGTCAGCAAGGGTGAAGGGAGATTGTTAATGGAAAGCCATTGTTCTCTAATCAAATCATTTGCTCAGCGGCGGAAAGGGGTGCGACGAGAGGGGAGAGTGAAACAGAGACATAGTAAAATGGTGGAATAAGGTCGAAAGCAGGTGTTCGTACGATCGACCCCTCCTCTACTATCCATCCTCAATTAATTTAAAGACTTATTTTATATTTGGCGGATAGACCTGACTAGAAGGGTTTCCCGAAACCCTTTTCCATGTCCATGAATATAAAATTCCCCGACCCCTTTCGCACGATAAATTTCGTCCGAAAATAAAGAATCGGTGAATTAATATTTAAACGGGTCGTGAATAGAAATTGATTTACCTTTGTGCGGTTGATCAATATGGTCGTCGGGCATCGTAGAACGTTGATTCGCAAGTGAGATGAAAAAAATTGTAACAAGTATACTCGTGTAACCTAATCTTCGGGGAGAGTTCTGGAACTTCTATGTATTACAGGTAGTTTGTAAATGACGTTACGCCTCAATTCCAAGCAAGTAATACGTAGTGCACACACGTACCTGTGAGCTGGTAGTTATGTGGACACCGATATCGAGGGTCGATAATCGTTAACGTTGGTTAACGATAGTTACGAAGTTCGGTAGCACGTACGTAGTAGTGTACTGAAGCTGAAATGGAAGATGGAAAACTGCAAGCGGAATCCGACAAGCTGACGCGTGTGTGTTCGAGATTTTTCAGAGCAGTTGATTTTACTCTTCCACATCAGGATTTTCTTATTGTCTTCTAAACTTTCCATGAAACATCATCCGTCTAACATAGTTTAATAGCAGTACAACGATTTAGATTTATTTTGAGCACCACATTTCTTTGCGAGAACACTGGTGTTAAAAGTCGGTTAAAACTAGGTGCACTTATTATAAAACTAGATGTCATCCTTTATAATAATCTTATTTATTGATAAAATAAATGACGAGCATACTGACTGATTGGAAAATTGAATTAGAATATTAGTAAAGTGGAGTGGGTTAAGTGCGCCCTAGTTTTTGCAAAGTTGGAATTTAAACTGATGTCTTTTCAGTCTGGTATGTAGAAACATAACGTTTTTGGTATCAAACTCTTGCCACAGTTATTATACTAGACAGCGGATCTTTATGCATTTATAACAAAAATGAATAGGTGTAATTTCAAACGGAGAAAACATTACAAGAATTTAAAAATTCTGTTATATTATTTTCTACCTTTCATCCAAGTTGACAGAGAAAATAAATTTCTATTTCACTCCAGTTTGTTATAATTCAGGTGAAACATTTTTATTTTGCATAAAGATCCGCTGTCTAGTTATTACTGATGAATTAGTATTATGCAGGATTCTAATTTTGCTTGAAAATTATCATTTTGATAGGATATTGTACAAAGTGTCAAGTAAGTACAAGTGTCTCTGAGAGTTAAAAATGCTTTCGAACCTTGTTTCAAGTGCTACGGGGCAAGAAAAGAATGATTAACAAGCCTGTATATTGTTTAGTTTTATAGTTATCCATTGTTAAACAAACATGTACTTTCATGCTGAAATATGGAAGGGGATACAGTGATATTAAAACAAAGTTTAAAAATGCTTTCGAACCTTGTTTCAAGTGCTACGGGGCAAGAAAAGAATGATTATCAAGCCTGCTACAAAATGCTTTTTATTGCATTAAATATATAGTTTAGTTTTATAGTTACCCATACAGTACGGACTTACCCCACCGTGATAGTACGGACTTGCCCCGTGTAGTAATATTTACACGGGGCAAGATCATCTTAGTGTTTCTCTCAATAAATTTAAAAAAATACAATAAAAACGGTTTATTTAATGTAAACCTACATCAATATTTGTCGTACTTACCTAAAATAACAACACAGAATATATTAATAACTTGTAAACTATTACACGTTTAGGATAACCTCAAAGTTGTACTTGTACCACGCACGTGGCTGTTTGGCATTGGTTGATTTAAGCGAGGAAAACACCTTTATTCTTGGGCGACATCTATATCGAATAGTTCATGCTAACTTTCACTACATTAATAAATACAAGCTAGAGAAATTTCGTCCATATTAGAATAAAAATAACCAATTAACGGACTTACCCCACTCCGCCTTAAATTAAAATAAAATATCGTCATTCGTGGTACCACTAGTCTAACGTACGTTCATAGAAAACAGCTTAGAAATTATTTTATACTTTCAAGTAATTTAAGAAGCGGAGAGAATACGGGATAAATAAGCCCATATCTTTGACACTTGTTATTGTCTCGCTTTTTAAACAAAATTCTCTATTTTTTGTTGCAGGTGAGTTACCGATAGAGATCGACGTCTATAACATTCTCCAAACGTAAGTGTCGAACAGATACATATATTTACAGGTACATATTTACTACAATTCCGAGATGATGTTTACTAATCCGTGGAATTGATTATTTGGATTCATAAATTAGTATTATAACTGCCTTTTTTCCTGGATCCGTTGAAACATTGGTCCGTAGCCGGTTAATCGGGAAGCCCTGTTGAGGAAATGGGTTATCGATCCCGTAGACTGTAGACAGTGATTCGTTTTGACAACGCATCGAGGAGTGACGTCGCGATAGCCGAGCGCGATAACAGAAACAAATTTCCTACGCCATTTGCAGTGAGCTCGTTCCTGTTGGTGCGGTTTTCATCAACATTTCGACTGACGTTTGAATCGGCCGATCTTTTTTCTCTGTTTTTCGCTTCCATTGACGGCTCTGATTCGTTGGGAATTCACGTGTCGTATTTAACTGTCCACTTAAAGATCCAACGCCAGAGCGTTTTCATTCCTATCTCCAATTTTGACCGACCTCGGTTGTCCGCTCGTTCTCTGCGTTTTGCTCGAGGACACCTAATGAAAAGTAATCGTCTTTTCCCTACTCTTTTACTTCGAGACTGGACATTACCGCTTACCTCTTACTTTCGATTCATTAAGATCCACTAATAAAACAGATGTTGCCAGTGTCATTGAAATTTAATTTCTTTCTTAATTCTTCGTGATAAAACTCCACAATGTAACTTTGCAGGGCGACAACTCTCTGTCACAGTTCTTTCCTTGAACATCAACTTTTTATTAATGCAATTTGAATCTCCAGGAAGAAATTATTTTGCAGTACTGCACAGACGTTTTAATACATTATGATACTTTATATGATACAGTACAAATTGTAAACAATCGTGTGCCTACTACACAAGCAGTTTGAAGATGTACTCTTTTCTTAAGTCTTTAATTCACGGTCATTCAGTAAACGAGTAGAACAGTTTAAACAAAGGGCGTCTCAACAAGAGGGGAATATTTAAATTCAAAATAAAATACAGTTTTCTTTGTTTACCGAAATTTTGATTTAATCGTAAAGTAAACACGTGGGAATTGTGTATGGAACAACACATCTGGTAAATGTCCTCCTCGGTTTTGTTGGCACATTTGCGTTCTTTTGACGAAATTTTCATTCACATTTTGGCATAATTGTGCCTGGTTCTCAGGGATACAGCGTTTAATCTCCTCCTTCAAAAGGCTTGGATGGTCGTGGGCTCGTTCACATAAACTTTTCACTTCAAAAAACCCAAGAGAAAGAAATCCAAAGACGTTAATGGAGTTTTTAGTAGTCAAAAGCGCTCGATTTTCACCATTTCTGTTGTGTCGAATAGCGATCCATTTTTAATAATGGCAGACTGTTAGAGGTGTGCGAGAACCCGAAATATCGGGTTGGGACGGGAACACGAAATTTTTTCGGGATCGGGACGGGTACCCGAAAATTTCGAGATTCTCGAATTTATCGGGATTCCCGAAAAAAATGAGGATTCTCGAATTTATCGGGATTCCCGAAAAAAATGAGGATTCTCGAATTTATCGGGATTCCCGAAAAAAATGAGGATTCTCGAATTTATCGGGATTCCCGAAAATTTCGAGAACCCAGTAATCATTTATATTCGTTATAATGAATACACTCATAGTTTCGGATTTTTTATTCTAGATGTTTTCGAGGTTGAAAGAATGTTGTCCATCACGAATTCTTTTTAAGAGTGTCTTATGTCACATTCTCGAAATTTTCGGGAACTCGATTTCTTCGGGAATCTCGAAATTTTCGGGAACCCGACCCGACCCGACTCGACCTCTTCTCGACTCGTCCCGACCATCGGGTTCCCGATATTTCGGGTTCTCGCACACCCCTACAGACTGTCTACCATCGAAAGCAGCAGAAACGGCGCCAAATTAAAATTTTCCGCTCTTATTGGGACACCTTGTACTTCTACCGTAGGTGTGGAGAGTAGGACATGAAACGAGAGCGGAAGAAAATGATGTAGTTTTTGTAATTGCTTGATAAATTGTGATCTCCGTTCTTCAAATGTAGGACATTGCCGTAGTACATGTTCAATATCTTGAGTTTCATAGCCGCAATAGCATTGTGGATCGTTTATTATGCCAATTCGAGCGAGAGAGCTGGCAAGATTGTAGTGTCCCGATCTGCATCTGTCCATCGTCATCAATAGACAGCGGATCTTTATGCAAAATAAAAATGTTCTACGTGAACTACAACAAACTGGAAAGAAATAGAAATTTAATTCCTTTCTTAACATGTTTAACCGGTTGAAAATAATATAACAGTCTTTTTAAAAGTCTTCTAATGGTTTACTGTTTTAAATTAGATGTACCCGTTTTTCCTATCAATTCATAACATCCGTCGTCTAGTCATCAATTTATTTTGATATTTTAGTTTCGATTAAGCATGTATCGATAACTTGTATACTAGAGCATCGTTTGAACATCCTTTACGCAAAGTTTTGGCGGTTTGCGCTATGTGTTACATTAATGAAGACCATGAATTTATGATTTCGGCGCCAGGTTCGATCATTCATAAAGAGACAGCAAATGTGCAATTATTTAACCATGTATGTATCTCGACGTTATTGCGTCTGAAAATAATGCAAGAAAATTATAATTTGGCAAAAATATTATACCACAGCCGGGTAGATCCAAAACATCAAACAAAAATAATACACTTACTTGCTGCGGCAAGAAAAGGAAAAAACATTTTAAACGAAAATTATGAGTTACACAAAGACAAACTTCCATCCATGGTGGCAGATATGTAACTGAAACCATGTGCTAACCCAAAAGTAAGAGCGTCAAGTGTCATACATATAGACAACAGTTTACTGATTGGTTGGTCGATATCGATCAATGGTGAATCTCAATCACCTCTGGCGGCGATTTTGAACAGCGTGAACTTATAGACATTAAAATAAACATTTAATTGCAACATTATCAACGAAAAAATAACTTAATTTTTTTTTTTGTAAATAAAACTAAATTTTTGTATTCACACTCATTGTGATTGTACCACATTTGTGAAAATGGGAGAGGAAAAAGAAAAAATTCAGAATCTAAATTATATTGGAAAAATATTAGATTCTGAATTTTTTCTTTTTCCTCTCCCATTTTCACAAATGTGGTACAATCACAATGAGTGTGAATACAAAAATTTAGTTTTTGTTTACTATAAAAAAAAAAGAATTTAGTTATTTTTTCGTTGATAATGTTGCAATTAAATGTTTATTTTAATGTCTATAAGTTCACGCTGTTCACAATCGCCGCCAGAGGTGATTGAGATTCACCATTGATCGATATCGACCAACCAATCAGTAAACTGTTGTCTATATGTATGACATTTCACGCTCTTACTTTTGAGTTAGCACATGGTTTGTTTGTCTTTGTGTAACTCATAATTTTCGTTTAAAATGTTTTTTCCTTTTCTTGCCGCAGCAAGTAAGTGTATTATTTTTGTTTGATCTTTTGGATCTACACGGCTGTGGTATATTTTTGCCAAATTATAATTTTCTTGCATTATTTTCAGACGCAATAAATGTTCTTTGTGAAAATGATCCACATAGGGATCGAAACGTCGAGATACATGGTTAAATAATTGCACATTTGTTGTCTTTATGAATGATCGAACCTGGCGCCGAAATTTTAAATTCATGTAATTCAATTTCGATCGAGAAACAAATTTCACCTTTATTAATGCAAACCGATTGGAAGCAGATGCAACCGTAAACATGGCGTAAATTTTCTAAATTTGGTTTCACCATGAATTCTATTGAATTGTCTGGACGTGGGAACCCGTCGACAATCGTTCAAATCGCAAGCATTTAAAAGCAACCATATTATCGCTTGTTTAGTTTACTTGGTAATCTCGAAGGGGAAAAAGAGAGAAGTTCATCCCGCGCGGAAACGAATTTTCCAGAACGACGGATCTACGCGATTTCTTTGTATCCTGGAGCCAGCAGAAGCCGTTTCTCGTTTGCTATCAAACCCATCCTCCTTCGTTTTCGAATCGTTCCGGCAAATGAGGTGTTCTATAGCAACATGCCCGGTGTTTCCTTTCTCTTCGCGTTGTTTTTCCCCTCCTTCCACCGACCGAACCAACCTCCCTCCCCCCGGGCTCACGCCAATCCCTCTTTCCGTGCCTCTTCGATTTCCCCGGTGTGATTGTAGCTACGTTGCATTCACCGTTCATTTGCCTCCTATCTCCTTATTCGCCGAAATATCTCCGCGAAGCGTACCTCGTAGACTCGAGATGAGGCGAGATGAATATTCTAGACGGGAAACTCATTTCCCCTTTGTTCAGAGGGGAAAGGAGATTCCACGTGTATATTCCTGGAAGGTGTTTCTATTTCGAAATACAAATATGTTCGTTTTCGAGTGCCGTTTCTAGCCGCGCCGCGCCGCTAAAAAACATCGACGGTGTTTGGCAGAGATTAGAGCCGCGGAAATGGCAGAGAAACTGCCGCGTCGAGAGGAAAACAGGGTGGAGGGGGAAATGATATTTAGTTTCGTCGCGAATATTAGCGTCCGCAGCTCACCTTAATCTTGATTCGCGACGGGATTGTCGAGTGCATTATCGCGAGCTTATATTTCGCACTCGGAGGCAGATTAGCAAAAGCGAAGTCACTTCTCGGCGAGTCGTTAAGTGAATCGCTAAGTACACGGGGTTGTTCGAGGACGCGCGTAAACATTATATCCGTTCTGCAAATATGTCGATGTAATCTCGCAGGAACGTACGTCGCACGGGGCGTCTTGTTTTCACTGACAAATCGATACGGTAATTCGTCTTCTGTTTCGGGACACCTTGTATATTCGTGCGAGTACATACCTGTATGCTATTGTATGCGTGTAAACATGGACGGTGGTCGATAGAGGTTGATTTCGACGGCGAACATTATCGGTCTGTGATATCTGAACGCCGACATTGTGGAAACAAGAAAATGTACTTCGCTGGACGTGTTGTGACGCAACGTAACGCGTGACACACGAAACTGTCTCTTGAATTCGACACCAAGTCTCGAAGACTTCGACCACCCGACTAGAGGAAATAATAAGAGTCGAAGGCTCTTGTCAAAATCGAAGAACTTTTAATAGAAATGGGATGCAGCGATGATTTTTTTTAATTAAACCAGAAATATTGCAGAATATGAATCTTGAAAATCTGTGTTAAACTAGCTGAATTTCAAGAGAATTGTGGTTTATCCAATACCATGTCCGGATAAACTTTTTTCTCGACGTGCTATACATCATTCCCTGTAGATTTCGTCAGGCTGAATTCAAATCTGGTCGTAAAATTTTCCTACCACCTCAGGATTTTGTAAAAAATCGATGTTTGTGAAAAAAACACTAATAAAATCATTTTTTCGTTGAAATGATTTGATAACCCACTACTTTGAAGGTAAATTGTATTCTCAAATCGAGAAAATAATAAAAATATACCTGATGAAGTATTTGAATGTTTAGAGTTACTTACGAAGTATGAAAAACACTTAAAATCTCGTCATCACTTGGCGCCATAACATTCACAGTTTAAAGTAGCGTCTTGACCACTTCTGAAACTCACCCTCAATTTTCTTCCACTATTTCGTACCACCTCTACCACAGTTTTTACATCCCTTAAAAAGAATCTTTCCGTTCTGGTCGTCAGTCTTCAGCCTGTTCTCAAATAAACCATATCTTCCTACAGTCGTCCTATTTAAAATATAAGTTAGTGTTGCCAGACCACTTTATACAGTTATTTCATTCACCGAAACACCTCATCCTTTATTGAGAAGGTAGACTTTCGTGTGATGCGCCTTCTCATTTCTCGATAATGCAAAGATGGGGGTTTTCAGTAATGAATTGTGCTAGGTAAAAGATCAGTCTCGGCCGCAATCGTCCTCAAAAATCCAATTTTTGCGTTTACGATGCGTAATTTGCATTATTCGCAAGCATTATAATAATTCAAATTAAGCCTGGTTCAGCCTGTTCTCAAATAAACCACAATTTCGTACAGTCGTCCTATTTAAAATATATATACATAAGTTAGTGTTACCAAACCACGTTATACAGTTATTTCATTCACCAAAACACCTCATCCTTTACTGAGAAGGTAGACTCTCGTGAGATGCGCCTTCTCATTTCTCGATAATGCAAAGATGGGGAAAAAATGACGAAAAAATAGGACTTTTGAAGGCGATTGCGGCCTAGATTGATCTTTCATCTATCTATCTAGCAATTTCGACTACTGAAAAACCCCATCTTTGCAGTAGTCAATTGTGCTAGGTAAAATATCAGTCTCGGCCGCAATCGTCCTCAAAAATCCAATTTTTGCGTTTACGATGCGTAATTTGCATTATTCGCAAGCATTATAATAATTCAAACTAAGCCTGGTTCAGCCTGTTCTCAAATAAACCACAATTTCGTACAGTCGTCCTATTTAAAATATATATACATAAGTTAGTGTTACCAAACCACTTTATACAGTTATTTCATTCACCAAAACACCTCATCCTTTACTGAGAAGGTAGACTCTTGTGAGATGCGCCTTCTCATTTCTCGATAATGCAAAGGTGGGGGTTTTCAGTAGTCAAGTGTGGTAGGTAAAAGGTCAGTCTCGGCCGCAATCGTCCTCAAAAATCCAATTTTTGCGTTTACGATGCGTAATTTGCATTATTTGCAAGCATAAGAATAATTCAAATTACGCCTGGTAAACGAAAAAATAGGACTTTTGAAGGCGATTGCGGCCTAGATTGATCTTTTATCTATCATCTAGCAATTTCGACTACTGAAAAACTCCATCTTTGTATTACTTGCAATCCTAGAAACGAGTCTAGCCCCTAAACAACCCACCACAGCTTTAAGTAACCAAGCCAGGAATGACAGATGTGAGAAAAAGTCGAGTTCACCGATATATTTCGGTCCTTCGAGTTGGATTCAGTTAGAGGTGTCCAGGTCCATGCATCAACGAAACATCAAGCAGGCGTGTCTGTCATTCTGAAGACTCGAACCAACATTTTGGAAACTACATATACCGTCGAGGAAGTACAGTATTCTCCATCTATTCATTCATCGAGGGCATCATTGCCAACAAAGTGCAACAGAGAAACTTAAAAGCCTTAATCTTGTCATGCGGCGTTACTAAGATTTCTACCATCGCGTTGAAATTATATAGCGTCTCGGTTATTTGTTCTTCATTCAGTAACGTGAAAGGATAGAATCTGATCTTCCTTGGTTATCATCTTCAGAATGTTCAATGTTATCTTCAGTCTGCAGAGGAGTCACACTTTCACTTCCGACCCGGTCTCGCGAGTTTCCCTTGAAAAATATTTCCATCGATTCAGAATGCTGCGGATAAAAATATCTAATCGAGACAAGCCGCATTTCGTTGCCCGTAATCCATGCAATGGTCGATGCCGTTGGTTGGTTGCCGTCCGTAATTTTGAATCGTGTTAAGTGTCAACCGATTTCGCATTTACGCGGCCCTGTCAGTTATTACCGAACAGAAGTATGACGCACCCGACAGTGTAAATAATTCAGGGCTCAATTACGCAAATTGCGAGGCAACGTGGCCCCGCATCCCGCGTCCTGTGACCCCCTTCCCTTTAGATTTCTCCCCATTGGCCCCTCGCCGATCCACGTTCCGCGCCACATTATTTCACTATGCTTTCTCCCTCTCTCTCCCTCCCTCTCTCTCCCTCTCTTTCATTCCCCATTCCTCTTGCAGCCTCTCGCCGCGTGACTAATAACTAGTTTCGCGAGTGTTGTCGGGTCAAAAAAAAATTTCCCTCCACGTGCCCAGTCGTTGAACGGGGATGAAGTGTTTCGTTATATGTGCATATATCCGTGATCCACGTTTTCACCTTCTCTGGAGATAAAGCAAAAATTTGTATGACAATCGATGGTCCTTTTTATGCACACTCTTTTTCTAAGATCAACAGGGATTTCTTGTGCTATTTATGATCTTATTTTGTGCGATTGGCAAACATTGATAGACAGTTTGAGTCTATTATGTCGTACAGTGTCGGTTTTTGTTCGTGAGAAATAGCAAATGTAGTGTAGCTGTACAGGTGAATCGTATAAAATACTTACAAAACGCGAAAATAGTATGCAGTGACTCCCATAAATATTCGGACGCTCTAATGAAAACTTTTTTAATATTGAACTATACGATTTGAACTTTTTTAAGAAGTTAGAGTAATTAGTTCGAGAACAATTCTTCATTGAACTAATTTTAGTTCACTACTAATTGAAACTGCAGTTTTGCCTTGTTAGCGCCGTATTTTTATACCCGCATCTCTCTAAGTCATCTGTGTAATAGTATACAAGACACAAAAGAAGTTACAGCAATTAGTTGACTACGTGACAGGAAGAGATATTTTCTAAAAAATTGCAATTGGTCTAAATTGTAGAGAGAATACGTTTTTATGTGGGCTTATATTGAAAATTTTTAAAATTCGTTCTGTAGATCTGCGTCAATTGTATGCACTGTGAAAGTTTCATCGAAATTGATGCGGGAAAAAACGACGGATTTTGGAAGATGTGAGAATCTCGTGAAAATTGTGAAAAATTGCAATTTCTACCATTTTTAAACATTTGTAACTCATTGCAACGAGATCCGATTTTGATGAAATTTTCAGAATGTGTTCCATTGACACAGATCGACGAAACGTGTTTTCTAAATTTTCCATATGAGCCCACATAAAAAAGTTGCAAAATACAACTTTTAGTATTTTCTGTGCAGTTCCGACAACTTGCTATTTGTCTTAAAAATTTGTATCACAAAAATTTTTATGGTCCGATATTAAAAATTATCACTGCTCGATAATAAAAATTGTTTTTTAGGCCTAAACTTATTGATCTCTAATGAGAAATCTCTCTAATGAGACTGGATTGTTTTATATTTTCTGAATTACTATAATATAGTTTCTCACGATAGATACAATTTTTTAGTCACGAACAGTGTAAAGGATTATTTAAGGATTATTTAAGGAACAGATTATTTAAGGTTTGCGGCTGTTATTAATTTTAGTATTTTTCCGTGAACAGTAAGTGGAACTTATGTATACTATGCCAGTAGTTATATGTAATTTATGTATTTCCTCGTTAGGCACGTGCAATCTATTCGTAATAATGAATAAAGAATAAACAGCGTTTCTAAACAGCGTTTATTTGTAAGCATTTTAAACCCTTCTGGGTTTATCCGACAACTTTCAATTTTTTTCAAAAATTTGTTTCACGTTATGTAACCAATTAATTATTCTAACTTCTCAAAAAACGTTAAAATCGTATGATCCAATATTAAAAAAGTAATCGTCCTTTAAAGAGTGTCCGAATATTAGTAGGAGTCAATGTATGTATCGAGGTAGTTACTAAGAAAACAAAGGCATCGCGACGTAATGAAAATACACATGCGTTTCGCTTCCAGTAGTACCATTTTTAATGCTTGGGGGAAGTTTTAATAAAGTATACGGCGACAATTTTTTGTCACCCGGTTATATCTTCTGAATCTGAAGCATTGTTAAAGATAATAATCGAATAAACTTATTGCGCATGAAAATGAGCGTACGTAGTACGTGCGCGCGTGTTCACATTCAGTGTATAAAACAAAGTTTTCATTCTGTTTGATCCTTTCGCGATTCTTTCGTTCCGGGTCACCTTATAGAATGTCGCGTGATTCCAGGAACCAAGCCTAGTTACAACTCTTTTCTAAGTAACACTAGTAAAAACTGCAGTGGTTAAACGAGACCTATACGTCGTCTGACTATATCTCCTTGAAATCGATTCTTCTGTCTGTCTGCAGAAATATTGAAATTAGGTCATCGCTTAGAAAACTGTTATAGCCAGTTTCAGTTATCAAAGTTCAATTACACGAGCAGCGTTACGTTAGACAACTGTTAACATAACTATGAACTTCTACTTATTCTTTCATAAAAAAGACAGGAACGATCAGTCAATTGTGTACTCAAAAACAACAGACAAAAATCAATGTAAAATGTAGACATTTTAAACCCAAGAAAGAGAAAGTTTAAGATGTATGTACTATACATATATGTAATGATAAAATGTAATGATAACTTATTTTTTATTCTCCAATTCGTCAGGAAAATTGTGCCAGCATATTTTAACCCTTAAATTTGCTGTGCCATTATTTAGAATATTATTTACATTATTATTATTATTTATTTATTTAATGCTTTAAACCAAGTATGGAATATTATTTACATTATTAAATACAATTAATAGTTTGTTAACATTTCTTTATACATAGCAAGTACGTTATTTAAAAGTTTATCTTGTAATCAGTGTTGTCTCCCTTGTTAAATATCTATTATATTAATTATGTATATATTTTCAGAGGCATTTCTCTTGAAAATAATCCAAATCCGGATCGAAACGTTGAGAGTTTAATTTTTGCAAATTTGCTTTGTTTGCATATTTTATTTTATTAAATACATTGTTAGCTAATCAATTACTAAACATTTAAATATTGTACGAGGTATGAGATCATTGAAAAAAATCATATAGAATGGAATAATTCTAGGTCGAAGAGGAAATGTTTAATTTTCGAGTGAAAATAGAAAATTGGAAAACCATAATGACGAAAGCACGCTACTATTATTTAATGTAGTTTCTGAAATGTGCATAGCAGTTTGACATTTGTGTGCGTTGTATTTGCATATTCGCTTCTTGTTCCGGAACTGTGCTTCGAACAAATGAAGAGTCACACGATGTAACGACAGGGTTATAAGCGTTATTTCTTGCGATTACGCATTGTAAATGCTTGACATTCGAGTCTCCAAGTGATTACCGGTATACATACATTATTGTCTTGATCGGTTTTTAAAAGCAAAATTGTAAGCAGCAGATTGATCGAAGCAGTGAGATTACAAATGCTGTAGAATGTATTCTGTTTGTTACCGCGAACACGTTCTCGCGCAATTAGAAAACACCTATCACGCGAGCGTAATTGCGGGGCTCCTAATAAAGCTCGAGCGCGATTATTCAAACGCGGAACGGGTTTCCGACCATCATCTTATTACCGACGATGACGGTTTCATTCTTCGTTATGTTCTCGCGCGAATGGAAGCCCACGAACAAGCCAACTGCGAAGGGTGCGTTCGCTGTTTATTTTCTTGTCCTGTCTTTCCTTCTCTTTCTCTGCCGCGCCCCCGCGCTACTCTTCCTATCAACAGGAAAAAAAAAGAAAAAATACGAGGGAATGCTGCGGAGATGGTAGAGATTCACGAAACTTTGGAATTAACGAGGACAGAGCTCCACGACGGTGAAACTTTTGTAGAGACCATTCAACTTCCGGCCGTATAACCTCTCGGGGTTGAAGACGCGTACCATAATCCGGGGTAACAACGTGCCAGAAAATACCTCCCCTTTTCGTATGCATACTCGCGACCGCTGTACAGCGAACTCGAAACGACGCTCGCGACGAATTTACTGTCATTCCTGTCCGTCGTTAAATTTCTGAGTTGTTATTTGCCGCATCAATTATTTGGTTATGCGAACGAGGGTGTTGGAATGAACGTTCTTCGGAGGAGGCGATGGTTACCATACTGTGCAACCACCAACTCCCCTCAAAGAATTTCAAATATATTCTGATTAATCGAAGCAACATTCACGTAAGACAGAAAAGAGGAGGAAGACTGTATTATCTTTCATTCTAATGTTTTTCTAGTAGTGTTAAATTAGATCTGCAACGTATACATATCTAAAATTGACGATACGTGCATTAGTCTTTGATGTATATGACTATGTATAGTAGGTATGCACAATTTTTACGATAGTATCATTTGTGAAGTAGTTGCAGAATTTATATTGGCCGATATATGAGCTGTTTTCAACTACTCTTATCATTAGACTGCGGATTTTATACTTTCGTGATAAAAAAGGGATACGCATAATTTAACACTGAACCTACCGTTGCCGGTCAAATGACCGGTCTTACACTTTTAATTTTATAGTTATTGTAATTATGACGTTGCTTACATAGAAAATAATTCGATAAGTTTCTTTATCCAAGCGCATATTGCAATAAAAATTGCATGAAATCTAAATAAATAAAGCCTTGTCATTTTTATTAGCTACAGCAGTTTAATCGCTTCCAGTGCTCGGTAGTTTTAGTGTTAAAGCAGTGACGCTATTAAAAAGATTTAACGACATCAGTGTATTAGTTTTAATTTAACAAGATAATTATAGGAAGAAAAAATTATTTATTTGGCTTCTGTGTTTTGCAATCAATGGAAACGATTCTTATTTTGCATAAAGATCCGCAGCAATCCACTTATTACCACGCTTATATTAGCTTGCCGAGTTGTTGTTGTATACGTCAAATCTTGTAATCAATTTTGAACCACTTCCCGATGAGCTAGAGATTTGAAACTTTAAACATAGCTCAGAACTGGATGACAATACAATATTAAAAAAACAAATTTAAAAAAAAACTGCGTTCAGGAGAAAAAAAATTTAATATTAACCGTGACACCTCGTCGCGCGACACTCGTTAGTACGTCATCGCGTTCAGCGCTCCCTACTCCACTACACGGTCCTACTCCGACTCATCCCCACTCCACTGACTCATTTCGCACCGAAGGAGCTCAGTCAGTGTGGTGTTCCGTTCATTCAGTTCCATTTCGGACAATTTCGGACTCCATCAAGAGACGTCGTCTCGCGGAGTCATCCCCTCATTCTATCTCGCATATTTCCATATCTTGCGTTTCTATATCTTACTATTTCATACCAGTATAACCATATCTTGGGTTCCATTTCAAAAATACTAGTAAGTAGAAAATAAAAAGAACTGTTTAAAAACCACGCTTATATTAAAATGCACTAAAAAGGAGAAAATAATTTTTGTAGGCATTAGTGACTATAAATAAAAGCGTGGAGCGCCCACGAAGATTACGTCAATATAGTTTAGCGCTCCACGCTTTTATTTATAGTCACTAATGTCTAAAAAAATTATTTCCACCTTTTTAATGCATTTTAATATAAGCGTGGTTTTTAAAAAGTTTTTTTTATATATTTTTATATTTAATCTTCGTATTATTATGCTTTTAACTATGCATCATGCTTTCGTTAACTCTTTGCAATCTGCCAACATCTTGTCACGACAATTTCATGTCATTAGAATAGCAAAATATTTTAACAGTCTAAAGATGCAATAAACAGAAATATTTAAATGCTCCATTAATATTTTGAAGTAATTATATTGAAGTGTTGAAATTTGATAGAAGAAAGTCGTCACTTAGAAATACATTATAATTGTTCCTGACCTCCGTTCTAGATCTAGTTTTGCCGATTTGAATTCCAGCAGAAAAGAAAGCTTAAATATAATCCGCACGATTCGTTCTCCTGTATTTCAAGAATCCTATTTTTTTCTGTCGAATGAAGTAAGTACTCTCTTATCGGCGCAGCGATTTCGAAAAGAACATTCAGAAAAGTGCAGGCACCGAGTCTTTCTTCTCGTCTATTTCCTCGCGCCGCGCCGATGATCTCATTAGGAGCTAATGAAACATTGGAAGTATCGCGCCTACGCGTGACGCAAGAGCTGGAAATTAATGAGTCAATTATATGTTAGGCGGAATCAATCTTCTCCGATTCACCGCAATTAATGTCGGTTAACTAGGTTTAGTTTCACTCGTCCGGCAATAATCTCGGGGCTCAATCGGTGTTGAAACCGAACGAGCGTGAACTAGGGAAAAAATTGAATCACTAATCTTCGTGTGCCTCGTAATGGATGTGTCAAATTACCTCCAAGATCTCACCGACATTCCTACGTGCCAGCGTCGATAAATTAAGGAAGCTCACCGATGTTCTCCAAAAGTAACAAATAAATTGCTTCGTCGTTGCAAAACAGTTTTGCAGATTACGAGTTGGATTATTCGTTACTAGACTGCGGATTTTATGCATTTCTGGCGAAGATGAGTATGTGCAATTTAAAGCAGTGGGCAGGTTGAAAGGATTTAAAAATACATATCAATGTTCTCGTTTCAGCTAATTAATATCATTAGAAAAAAAATTACATTTCTATTTGTCTCCTATGTTATACAATTTATAAAGACAATGTTTATTTTGCGTAAAGATCCGCGGTCTATCCATTACCTATTCAATGTTTTTTGAAAAATATGTACTGAATGGGAAGCACAGATATGAATAATTGTTTGTATCCTTTCTCTTTTGTTTTCAAATAGAACAGAGTTGCGTCCGCGATATCGCAAATTCGTATACCGAATTGCGTGGGGTCGTAAAGCCCGCTCCACTTGCTTGCGACGATATTTCGGATCGCTGGCGAAGTTAAAGCTTTACAACGACTAGTTGAAATAATGTTTACAAACGACTTCGTCTATCGTGATTTTATGGTGTTCGACGTGTTGTGATGTTTCGAGTTCTGTCTTTTTTAGTTTCGCAATAGATATCGATTTTCTTCCTTTTACCACGTTTTTATTAGCTCGCTTTCTTGCCTGTCAGTTTGTTCGGTACAAATTTTGCAATTGATTTTAAACTAACTTCCCGATGAGCTGGAGACTTGAAATTTTAGACATAGCTCAGAACTGGATGACAATGCAATATTTTAAAAAATTTTTTAAAAAAGCATATGCGTTCAGGAGATATAAATTATTAATAATTTGAACCTTTGCACTCCCCTGCCGCGTGACGTAGTACGTCTTCGCGTTCAGCGTCCCCACTCTACTACGTGTTCCCACTCTGACTCATCCCTACTCCACTGATCCGCTTCGCACCGAAGGAGCTCAGTGTGCGTCAGTGTGCGTTCGAGCTCTGTACGGTGTTTACCAAGTTACTACGTATTATTATAATATAATGTTTGTTTACCAAGCGAAAGAACAGTTACACCGAAATTCTCCGTCGAACCTTTATCTTTGACATTTTACCACGGCGTTCGTTTTCGATATGACGCGTCGCAATACCATCTGAAATTTACTACGTCTCTGTTATAATCTCATCAAAATGTTCAAAATCGATTGTAAAATTTCACACATATAAGGCTAAAAAGCAGAAAATAATTATTTAAATAAAAATAAATTTTTAAAAAATACCACGTTTTTAAAACGGATTAAAAAGTATAAAATAAAATTTTTAAAAACACCACGTTTAAAAACGGACTAAAAAGTATAAAATAATTTTTTCTAGCCCCATACAGATTCCTAACCCCGTACAGATAGTCCAGAAAATTTGTGATTGTGAATTTTGAATAGCTATGAAAATACTTGTAAGATTTGAAACGAAAAACGTGGGGCGCATGCAATAGATAATTGATGCATGAACACCTAAATCACTAACAATTTTATTGCACTGCAAATGATATGAACTGTTTTGCGAGTTCCTCAGCGGCAGCTACTCTCTACACTCCTTACTATGTATTATCTTGCGCCCCACGTTTTTCGTTTTAAATCTTACAAGTATTTTCATAGCTATTCAAAATTCACAATCACAAATTTTCTGGACTATCTGTACGGGGTTAGGAATCTGTATGGGGCTAGAAAAAATTATTTTATACTTTTTAGTCCGTTTTTAAACGTGGCGTTTTTAAAATTTTTATTTGATACTTTTTAGTTCGTTTTAAAAACGTGGTGTTTTTTAAAAATTTATTTTTATTTAAATAATTTTTAAAATGAAAACCAAGAAACAAGTCGTAGTGCAAGGGTTAAATTATACTGGCAGCTCTCGTGGTCAAAAATTTCATTTATATATAATCAGACAACGGATATTTATGCAAAATAAAAATTTTCTACCTGAATTGCAACAAACTGGAGCGAAGTAGAAACTTATTTTCTTTTCTAATGTGTTTAATAGGTTAAGGATGATATAACAGTATTTATAAATTCTTCTCTAATGTTCTTCTGTTGTAAATTAGATCTACTCATTTTTGTCATAAATGTATGCAACAACAATTTATGTAACGTATAGAACATTCATACCATTGCACACTACGGTAGGTCTCTCTTCCGGTTGTCAAACTACCCTTTCGAACGAATTTACCCTACAAACATTTTTGAAGATAAAGTGGACAAAAATGTCCAAATTATCTTGACCCCATCCGTCAATTTCAGATATTTAATTTTAATTTGACAAGAGGAACTGTGAAATTAACGTATTTATAGCTTCCCATTCGTATCTATTATGCAACTCTACCTTAATTGAAAAGACTCTGTGAAATTAGAGAATCAAATTCTGTCTAATTTTACTTTTCTATAAATTAGTCTGTTAATTTATGCATTTGCATTAACATGCTCAGGCTAGAAATAAAATTAGGTTTCCCTCTCCTGAAAAGCAACGCGAGGTAATATCAGCAGACATTTTCGAAATAATTCGCAGCGGGGACCAGGCAGCCTCGGTATTTATTATTCAAAATTTTCATTAGATTTTCCACGTCGCCTTTGAATAGCACGCGCCTCGATACACCAGCGTGGTACGCGTGCACGTTCGTTCGGGACCGTAAATATATGTTCCGCTCTTTTCTCCGTCCCCGTCTGGCTTTCTCTCCTCCACCCCACCGCCACCCCTAAATGCACGTGCCACGTAACGCAGCTTCGCCTCCCTCTTTTGTGTACAAATGACACCTCTCGCATCGCCTCCTCCGGCAACACCCAACCTGTAAAGGGATATACCTCGTAGTCGGTGGATACATACCATGAAGTGACTTGCTAGATAACCCAAGAGCGGTCTCCGCATCCCTCACCCTTCCACACCCCTCGCGAATCCCTCCCACCGTGCCTGCTCTCGTTTCTCGTCTTTTGTACTCTTGCTCTTTTTTTTTTACTTTTCGCCACTTTCTCGAGCAAAGGACGGCCACGAGGCGTGGAAAAGAAAATCGAGGGTGAATCCCGTGTCGAGAGACCGTGCTCGCACTTACGCCATTTGTTCCCCGTCCGTTCCTCCGACGTGTCCTTAGCCGTGATTTCATAAACGCGCCGACTTTCGTTGGAGTTGACAGCAGCCTCGCCGCATCGCATCGTTTCGACAAGTGTTGTAGTTTCGTTCGGATAATTAACGGTGGTTCTTGTCAGCCTTCGCAAGACTGAACAGTCATTTTTCAAAGAACCACTCGCTGCATTGGAGGAGGAATTTAATTGGTGGTCTTTTCGAACCTGCTTCTTATCTTTCCGTTACAGAAAGTGCCAAGAGAGATGGAATTATCCTGACATTGCAGTGACATTTAATTATCGAAACAGTGTGGCATTATACGGTTGCACGGGTTAGGTCTGTGGATCACATGACGACAGTTGCTGTTTAGTTAACCTCTTGAAATTAATTAATAGCTGAAATATATTTGTATTAGCGTTTCGCGATGAAGCGACGGCCTCGTTACAACCAGGAAGAACAATATTTATTAATAGACTGCGGATCTTTATGTATTTATAGCAAAATTGAAGATGAAATTCGAAATGATTGAAAAATTACAACCAGGAAGAACAATATTTATTAATAGACTGAGGATCTTTGTGCATTTTTAGAAAAATTGAGTAGATGAAATTCAAAATGATTGGGAAATTCTAAAAATTGATGATGTCAGTATATGATTTCTCCTACAGTGGGTGTACAAAGTATTCGTATACCTTTTAAAAACTAATAACTTTTTTATAATTGTACCAAACGACCTGATTTTTTATAATCAGTTAGAAGCATTAGTTCACAAACTGATATGCTATAAAGATATTCCAAAAATTAAAATTTACAAGGTTGCAGGCAAAAATAAAGAAGGCATTTTTTAAAACTTTTTTGTTTGGGCCCTCAATGAAAATTTAAAACATATGTTTTCTAGATCCATGTTCTTTATACACATGTTGGAAATTTCATCGAAATCGATTGACGCAGGAAAAAACAACAGGCGTCGAAAGATGTACGATTCTGTGGATTTTAAGCAAAAACTGATCGAAAGTCGTGGAAAACTACGATTTTCACCATTTTTAACCGCTTGTAGCTCGTGTGTATGTTAATCGATTTCAATGAAATTTTTAACATGTGTATGACTAACATAGATCTACAAAACATACATTTTAAATTTTCATTAAGGACCCAAATAAAAAAGTTTTAAAAAATGCCTTTTTTATTTTTGCATTTAACCTTGGAAATTATAATTTTTGGAAAATCTTTTTTGTATATCATTTCGTAAACCAATGCTTCTAATTGATTATAAAAAATCAGGTGGTTCGGTACAATTATAAAAATGTTATTAGTTTTTAAAAAGTGTACGAATACTTTGTACACCCACTGTACGTTAATTAGAAATCGTGTAGACGTGAAAGTGAATAGATTATGTCCACTTAATGTAGATAATAAAAGCGTATGCAGAGTGACGCTGCTGAACGTTGAATAATAGTTGCAGACATATCTTTAACCCTTAAGTGTACCTTCAAAATGTACTTTAATCCTTTAACCTTTATGTATTTGCTTCTGCCTTTATTTACTCTTAAGTACTATTTTTTTGTTAAAAGCAAATATAAGTTCCACAAATATAAATTACAGTTCGAGAGAGAATTCTATATTTAATCTGATTAGTCGTAAGTATACGAATACTTTGTACACCCACTGTATATTAAAATCATTAAGGGAAGAAATAACATTCAATTTGGTTTCTATTACTTGCAAGCGATGCAGATAATTTTTATTCTGCATCTATTTATTGATGAAAATGTAGGTGAATGATTTTCTATCTAGACAATTCGCTTCACTCGTGCACTACAGCGGCAAACCTCGTATGATGCTCGGGTAAAAATTCACCCATCCATTGTTCTAGCTACTGTACATTTCATTCTTTTTCTACAATTATGTTATAATCCGACGTATTCGTTTGAAATGCGAGATTACGAATAAAATGAAGTGTAGTTTGCTCCTCCAAACCAGCGAAGTCAAATTATGTATTAGTTCCTACGTTCGTTTTATATTTCTTTTCTGCTCACGCGATGGTGCTGCGTATGCCGGAATGTGTGAGCGTGCCGGGCGTCGAGCGTTTTATTAGGTTGGCAACTAAATTAGCGACCTTTTGTTTCGTAATTCTTTCATTGTATCATTATAATCTCATTCGGTGACCATTCCTTTTGTACTGTATATCATTAGAAAGCTCTGAATTTTGCGATGAATTTAATATAAAATACTCGTGCTTAAAAAATTTATATAAATGACTTTGTTTGAGAAAATGTCAAGCTAACTTAGTTGCCAACTTAATACATTTAGTTTTCCTTATGTTGTTCAAGCTCTATATATAATATTTTCTTACTATTAATATAAACTTTGGGTTATGTTACAAGCAGGAAGGTTTCACTTCATAACTACCTATTTCATAAAATACTGCCAAAGATCTATGCAAAAGAAAGAAGCACCCGGCCATATTTAATAGAAAAGCGTAAAACATCAAATAAGAACACAGTAAATTTTGGAAAAGGATTTCGCTGTTTAATTGGATAGTTCTGGGAATATGTGTCATTGCGGATTATCTAATACTTTAAATGCAGTAAATCAATCATTGTACAATACAATTTCTACATAAAGGTATTGTTTGTCATTGTATCTTATAATTATACTGGGGGCTTCCTTCTTGTGCACAGTAGTGTAGGTAAAAGTCATAATATTGGTGCACACAATTTTTTTCACGACAATAATTGTGTGTAAAGAATTACCATAACTAGACTGCGGATCTTTATGCAATATAAAAATTGTCTTCATAAATAGTACAACATAGGAGCCAAATAGAAATGTAATTTTTTCTCTGATGATATTAATTAGCTGAAACGAGTTCATTGATATTTTTAAATCCTTTTAACCTGTCCACCGCTTTAAATTGCGCATACTCATTTTCGCCATAAATGCATAAAATCTGCAGTCTAAACATAACCAAAAGCGGTTACTGTAGAATTTTTAGCTCTCCAGGTCATGCCAGGTTCGTTCGAATGTACATATCAAGTATTTATCAACGTGACTTATACGTGTTTGTTGTTAAATAAAAACAAGTCGTGTTGATACTATTATAAGAATCTACGCTTCATTGTATATAATATTAAAATTAATTGCATATTCTATTAAAAAATAATCTCCAAGAACTAAAATATACTATCTACGTTCTACATTAACCTTTGGACAAGATATTTAGCAGTTACACGTTACAAGGAAAGGAACGGAAAAACTGTTTGCAAGTGTTAAAAGCTTATTCGTTAAACCTATTATTGTTTAAAAAGAAGACCACGTTTTCAGCAATATCTTACGCATTTAACATTGCTATTTAAGTGATGTCGCAGTAGGAGTCGACGGTTTATTTTTATTTGCTGCTGAAGATTGGATTGTTTCATTCATAAGCCACATTTTTGAATTCTTCCAAACAGAAAGTTGACATCGTTTCAAAGGGAGTATGTTATTTTCACGTGGAATGATGTTCATATAAAGTAGCTGATATAAATCTCTTTAAATACTCACATCCTTCTTCTTTGCTTCCGATAGCTTCGCCTGTTGAATTAACCTTCAGAAGCGAGAAGTTTTCAGTGAACTTCTGTTGTATTATCGACAGTGTTCGATGATGGATCAGAGTTAGCAACAAACATTCCTGGTCGTTCATTAACGCGATTCGAGGAAGATCGTTCGCTCGCAGAGTGGGGAGAAAATAGCGTGCGAAGCTTTAGCAATTAGTGCTCCCGTTTGGCTGGCGAACAAACGTTGCTCGTCGCTGGAAAGAAATAACACCCACGCGATAAAAATCACAGCGCGGCGGTCGTTTAACGCACTGGAAACACTGGAAATGTTATTAGGAAGAGTCGTGCTTCCTAGTTCCCATTTCCGTGCGCTCCATCAACTGATTCAGCGAAACGAATTCCTCCCCACCGCCCTCGCTTCCTTCCTTCGCTCCCTTTCTCAGCTACTTGAATTTACTCGCCTGATTTTTGCTCCCTGTGAATTTTCAGTAGTCTCCCCGTCGCGCTTCTTTTAATCCTTCTTCAGCAAATATTGTATAGCTGTTGTCATATTTATTTGTGCATTTATCTATTTATGCGGCTGTCTACTTGCATCGCTTTTATTTGTTGAAACAATGGTACAGCTGATGATTCGAGTCATGATTCACTGGACTACGAATCTTTGTGTACATTCCAACTTCAATGGAATATTTTATAAAAATCAGGATAAGGAATGATCTTAATCTATCAACCAAAACATTTGTTATCGTAAACATAGAGTAAATATGTTATTAATATTGGTTATTATTAGACTGCGGATCTTTATGCATTTATGACGAAATTATCTGGGTGAAATATAAAACAGTGAAAAATATAAACATTCTAAGAATATTGTTATGTCGTTTCCAGCGCGAAAAGACTGTTATGGTGTGAAATGATTTTTTATTGAACTACTGTTTCCCACAATCAATGCAGAATATTTTTATTTTGCATAAAGATCCGCAGTCTAGTTATTATACAAGGTCTTATATCTTAAAAATGAGTAAACACTATAAATGCATACAGATCCGCTGTCGAATTATAACCTTATTAGACATATTGCAATGTCAAATTAGCATAGTAATTTTACTATGCTAATAACGGAAAGTAATAAATAGTAGTAATGAATTGTAGGCAAATTTTAAGAAAGTGGAAACAAATAAAATCTGATTTTCAGCGGTAGTAGCTTTTGTAGATCTGAAATGAATAAAAATCGTACGAAATTCTGTAGAATTTTTGATTACAGAATTTCTTGAGCATTCTAGTAATGAAAGTTTAGTTGTATCATTGTTGTATTGAGTGAGTGACAGATGAATTATATAAATTATTATTATAAAATTTTATATACAGTCCGTTTTGTGGGTCTGTGAGCAATGCAAATTTAATTATGGGTCATAGTGATAACTCGAAACCATTCGAACAAGGTACCACCGTTCTCAAACAATTAAAAGAATGTGCCGATGTCGAGTCGTACTATCTACAATTCTTTCAAACAGATAGGAGGAAATAATAATTATAAATGTTGCTACTAGTCAGTAGCGGTAATCTATCATCTCTTTTGGCTTTTGCGAGGCTGTAACGGGAAGATATGAATATTTTAGTGTAATGAATTACGTAGAAAGTAATTTACCCGGAAACTTTGTAATTAGCTTATTTAGTTAATCAATTTACTTAGTTTTCCGGATAGAGACGTCGTATATACATATGTACACATACATACACGAATAATCACAGTAAAATATATTTGTGGACTATAAACGATACTAAAATTTCAACTTTACATTGTAATGGAGAACTTGTCTTACTATCTTAACTAAAGGAAGCTTTACTTCTCAAAGAACGGAGAAACTAAAGGAGAACCGGTAATACGAAACGTGCGGTAAATTATAATTCCACTAAAAGAACAATAGTTAAACTTACATACTCCATTACAGCGTAATTATACGTAATATGCAGAATTTCATAACAGAATTCCAAGCATGTTAAAACATCTGTATTGCTTATTCAAATACTTTTATAATGTTTTCGCATGTTGTTCATTTAAAGATAATTTGAAAGCTGATTTGCATTATTATAACAGTACGTTTTACGAAGTTTCTTAATTATTTGTAAATACAAAGATAATTTGATATGTTGTTTCAACTGTAATGTGAAATGCAGTTATGATTTGAGGCGAGTTGTTTCAAGCTAGAAAATTAATTAACTTAAGTTACTGCTTTGATCTACTCGTCAGTTGTTCGTATCGAAAGATCTCTTTTACTGAGAATTATAGACCTAGATAGCAGTGTGGGTGTAAAATCTGAAGGAGTAGGTATTTCAAAATGGATAGCATCTGGGTAACATTCAGCATTTTGCTTCACATTCGCGTTTACCTGTGTGCAGAGACCGAGATCGCCAAGTCTGTATCATGTGAGAACAGGATATACGTAGTAGTTTTGCTTGCGATGGTACATATCTATGTACTGCATTGCTTCAGATCAGAAAGGTGAAGTATTTTTGCAAAATTCCAAGACATTCTGTCGAGTGAGGTACAACAGGAACCGTTTCCTTTCGGACAACGGTGCTACGTGACGATTAAAATTTCCTCCCCAATATCAGCTTGTACACGGTATGTTAGCACTTCAATAACAGCGGAAATAATAGCAGCCAGGCGGAGTAAGAGCCGGCTTGCCGGCAATAGGTAGCTTGTAACCAAACCACCCCTTTTCTGCTCTGTACGACTCGCGCTGGAATTTGGCCGTCGGCATGGAATACGGCTCGCTAATTCACGCTAATCTAATTTACCGGGAGTTGAAGTAGCGAAAGGTACGAGCGGATAAGTTGTCGGGAGGGAAAGAGAGAGAGCGAGAGCGAGAGAATGTGTAAGCGTAAGAGAAAGGAAGATAGAAATAGGAAGAAAAAGACATTAAGTTTTATGAACATTTTTGGAAACGCAATTGGTCACCAGTGTGTTAGACATATAAAATATAATCTGTAAAATAATTTGCATTTTGTCGAATAATTTTGACCAGAACTATTCCAGTAATTCTAATAATTTTTTATACAGTATGTATAGATTTCTTTTCGTAAATTTAGTAAAAAGAATAGAATTTCTTCAATTTTCTTTAATGACCGACTGACTTTTCCGGTGTTAGTGGTTTTTAAATGATGTCTTCGTCACTTACAGAATAAAATAGTATTATACATAATTAAAATGGAGCAATACACTTAATACTTCCGCACATTTTTACATATGGCTTCGTTTGGAAAAACAAACTTGATGTTTGTACGTTTTAACCGTGAACTATTAATTATTTTATGTGCAGCTATTAACATTAGATGAAATTTTACTCTCCTACTACGTTTCTATTCACCATTTCGATAGAGATGAATATTAAATATAATTTGATTGAATCATTGCATTTTTAACCGAACTATGTCAAGTGTTTCTTCTTCAAGTTCCTTGACTGCTACTTATTCTAAACAATTTCGTTTACTAATTAGATTACATATAGCTCTCTCGAACTGTAATTTATATTTGTGGAACTTATATTTATTTTTAACAAAAAAATACTACTTAAGAGTAAATAAAGGCAGAACCAAATACATAAAGGTTAAAGGATTAAAGTACATTTTGAAGGTACACTTAAGGGTTAAAGATATGTCTGCAACTATTATTCAACGTTGAATAGCGTCACTCTGCATACGCTTTTATTATCTACATTAAGTGGACATAATCTATTCACCTTCACGTCTACACGATTTCTAATTAACGTACAGTGGGTGTACAAAGTATTCGTACACTTTTTAAAAACTAATAACATTTTTATAATTGTACCAAACCACCTGATTTTTTTTAATCAATTAGAAGCATTGGTTTACGAAATGATATACAAAAAAGATTTTCCAAAAATTATAATTTACAAGGTTAAATGCAAAAATAAAAAAAGGCATTTTTTAAAACTTTTTTATTTGGGTCCTCAATGAAAATTTAAAATGTTTGTTTTGTAGATCTATGTTAGTCATACACATGTTGAAAATTTCATTGAAATCGATTAACATACACACGAGCTACAAGCGGTTAAAAATGGTGAAAATCGTAGTTTTCCACGACTTTTGCTCAGTTTCTGCTTAAAATCCACAGAATCGTACATCTTTCGACGCCTGTTGTTTTTTCCTGCGTCAATCGATTTCGATGAAATTTCCAACATGTGTATAAAGAACATGGATCTAGAAAACATATGTTTTAAATTTTCATTAAGAGCCCAAATAAAAAAGTTTTAAAAAATGCCTTTTTTATTTTTGCCTGCAACTTTGTAAATTGTAATTTTTGGAAAATCTTTTTTGCATATCAGTTTGTAAACTAATGCTTCTAATTGATTATAAAAAATCAGGTCGTTTGGTACAATTATAAAAAAGTTATTAGTTTTTAAAAGGTGTACGAATACTTTGTACACCCACTGTATCTTCCTGCGATTTGTTTCTCTCCTTTACATTAGAAGTAGATCTCCGATCAAAGTTATTTTGTTGACAAGAACGTCGCGTGGGTACGCATCCTTCGATTCTTAACTCAACATCATTAGCTACCGAGTGAATTTTTTTTTTCGCCCCGATCATAGCCAGCCCTCTAATGTCGTTCAATGGAATCCCAATGCAATCACGTTCGTAGCTCTTCCTTTCTAGGAGGATAGGGCGCTGCTCGCCAGAAGCACAACCCATTTACCGGGAAATGCAATAATTGCAAATTGTAATGGGACGGCACTCCAGTACCGCGCCATTATCGCTATATCAAGCTCCCTCTTCCATTCGCTCCTACTCCAACCCTACTTTTTGTCTCCGTAAATCCTGCTCTCCCTCCACTTTTTATATCTTTCTCTGTTTGCTGCTGGAGCCACTCGGTGACAAGACATCTGCCGGATCGCTTCATCTCGATCTTCCCCGAAAGTATTCCATTGCGAACGAGCATCATCTTCGTTCGTAAGATTGTACCAAATGATTGATTAATAGTTGGAAGCAATAGAAAGTTTGATTTACTGTTTTCATCGCATACGTCCGAATAGAATGTACACACACATTGAGTGGAGCACTCAAAATGGGAATACCGAAATATCTCTGTTGTTTATGTTCATTTGCAGCGTTCACGTTCAGAATTGTTTGTGGAAAACGTGTGGACCCTTGTAGAGTAGGATAGAGAGAAAATGAGAATGTCTTTGGGTCGAAATAATTGAAATGAGCACTGGCTAGTGACAAGTGATAATTAGACTGCGGATCTTTATGCATTTATGGCTTATGAAAATGTTCAAAGAAGGCGAGAATATAAAATTCGACAGAATTTCATACAACTTCCACTTGTTTTAAATCTATAAAGGCTGTTTCCATTAAAAATATTATTAACTTCCCGATTCATAGGGAAGTTACTGTAATTACCCCGAAAATCGAAAATCGATTTTTTAGCAGATCTTCACGTTTCATGGTCATTGGAGTCATTTTAGACTATTTTTATCAAAATGTTTGTATGTGTGTGTGTGTGTGTGTGTGTGTGTGTGTGTGTGTGTGTGTGTGTGTATGTCCGTTTGTATGGTATCAAATTTTTCGTTAACGTTTTCAGAAAAAGTAACAACGCGATCAAGATGATGAATGATGCAATCGATGTGCCCCGTCGTAACTTAGAGCTGATTAGATTTTGGTCCATATTGGTCAAGTAGTTTTTTAGATTTTTAGTTTTTTTTCGAAAAGAGTTGATTCTACAATGCAATTTATAAGGGAGGATGAAAGTTTTCCACCAAAGAACCAAACGCAGTGACATAAACAAAAATTTTTTTCTCAATTTTTTTTTAGATTAAACAAAATTTTTTTTTAGATTAAAAAAAATTTTTTTTTTAACTGATGCTAATGTTACCGCTTGGAATAATCGAAAGTTATTCCAATGCAACAGTGAATTTATCATCTCTACTCCCAAGAATACATTTTGGGAGAATATCGATGAAAGTACAAAAAAAAAAAACGATGTTAGCGATGTTGGCGAAGGAGTAACGAATCGGGAAGTTCTTTGTGTGACTCTTGGAGAGTCACACACCAAATAAAAAACATTGATATCAGTAAGCTCTACTAGCCATGCGTATCACTAACCCTCTCGCAAGAGCAGTCCTACCCGCGAGCTCGCGAAGCGAGCGAGTAAAAACAACCCTACTCGCGAGCGAGCGAAGCGAGCGAGCAACAATAGCCCTCTAGTTTTATTTTATTCCACCTTCTTAAAGTTTGCCGACAAAAATTGGAAAATGCATAAACAGCCGTAGATAATATTTGAGTTGATATAACAACCTTCACTTCCAAAAAGCTAGTAAATTTTCGGTATTTTGGTTATTCGATACAAGAAATAGAGTACTTTATGCAACTAATGTATTTGGATACTGCAGTTTAAATGGATACTGTTGTTTTAAATTGATTCTAACGGGATAACAATTTATGACTCGTACATTTACGTTCAGACGAGAATTGTACTTTTTATTTAGACTCTTTTTAATTGGAGCCCTTTATGTCTTTAAGCCTTTGACCTCGGAGATATTTTAACTGGAAAATTAAACATTTCTTCCGACCTAGAATAATTCCATTCTATATGATTTTTTTTGAAAATTGATATGACATCTCATAAATACTTGAATGTTTAGTAATTATAACATATTTAATAATGTAAACAATATTTTGAATAATGCTACAGCAATTTTTAGTAGTGACTCTGAGTTTAATCTCCAGGTGCAATTCTACATCATGTACACTACCGCTCAAAAGTATGTGGACACTTATCGTTGAAATTTGTGTACTATTTGATTGTTATTAGGCGATATTTATTTTGTTCACATAGCTGGGTAAAATAGAATTTGAGATAGTAAATAGTTCAAGTATGTGTACCACTGGAAATGTTTGGAAACGTATTTTAAGGGAGGCTCGAGAAATTTCATTGAAAAAGTGATTTTTTAGAATTTTTTTTAGAACAACTACAATTGGTTATATGGAACTAGGCCTTTTCTAGATGTAAACAAATAGATTTGAAGTACAAGTGTTCTTGTTTTAGTGTTCAAAAATATTTATATTGTTCAGAAAAGTATAAATAAAAAATTAAATATATATTTTAGTTCCAATCCCTAGAGAAATGTGTAATTATGCAGTAAATAATAATTTTTGTTATAAATGCATAAAGTATTCGCGGTCTACTGATAAATTATTGCTCAGATAAATTCTCCAATACTGTATAAAGCAGAGATCGCATGAAATTTGATTAAATCCCTTGAAGATTCTTCTTCTTCCAGGAGGAGAATTGAACAAGTGTCCACATACTTTTGAGCGGTAGTGTACATGGTGTCCCATTTAAATCAATCTACTCGAATATCTAGCAAACTATTAACAGTACAAAACAATGTTTCAAATAATAATTGAATGGTTTCAGAGGCTATATACAGGGTGGCCCACATAACTCTGAACAGCTCAATATCTCCGTTACTTTTCGTTGTACAAAAAAACTTCGTAGGACAAAGTTACACTGTTTGAAGGGCCACATATAACGGTGTAAGGGAAAAAAAATTTCAAGGTCATTTTTATGAGATTTCAAGGTTATCGATGTTTTTTAAATGGAATGAGGTATTTTTTAATACATCAATCGATGCAGCTGGGCATTCTTTATAAAAAAGTACTAACCTATGTATGTCGAAAAGTTAGTAGTTCAGGAGATATTTCAATTTAAATAACTCCAAAATACCATTACTGTCGTACTAAGGCGTTACACAAGTAAGTAAACACTAACGCCTTAGTACGACAGTAATAGTATTTTGGAGTTATTTAAATTGAAATATCTCCTGAACTACTAACTTTGCGACATACATAGGTTAGTACTTTTTTATAAAGAATGTCCAGCTGCATCGATTGATGTATTAAAAAATACCTCATTCCATTTAAAAAAACATCGATAACCTTGAAATCTCATAAAAATGACCTTGAAATTTTTTTTCCCTTACACCGTTATATGTGGCCCTTCAAACAGTGTAACTTTGTCCTACGAAGTTTTTTTGCACAACGAAAAGTAACGGAGATTATGAGCTGTTCAGAGTTATGTGGGCCACCCTGTATATGTATAATGTACATATTTATAATTAGATATTAGAAATGGATGCTTATACATGGCTGTCTACAAAATAACTAACTGTGTAGCGTGTAAAGCCACTCAACTTTTATTTGAAACATTTTTTTTTGCATCATCTGTTTGTCAGATATTCGAGTGAATTTATTTAAATGGGACATCCTGTATACGTTCCACTTGTTTTTAGTTGATTTAAATGGGATTTCCATCGTAATTGCCATTTATGTACGTAAATTATAGTGGAGGTGATCAATCGTATCCGGCAATTGTATAAATACAGTAAATTAATATTATCGCTATTAAGTCATGTAATGTGAACTGTCGAATCTCTGATTATTGCTAGCAACTTGATTGCTTAAATGATTGACTGATTGCATGTTGATGTATGTTAGTATACAAAGTGTTAGCGTATAAAGTTTGTATTACTCTTTATAAGTTTCTTGTACTGCTTCGATTACTTTTGTATATTTATAATATTTGCAGACATTTTTAAATATTTTTATTTATACGAGTTCAAACTCAGACATAGCTCCAGTAAACGCACAGTTATTGCGAGTGGCAATTGTGCTATAATTTATCGTCATTTTTATCAAATTTTTCCGATAAAAATATGTTTCGACGTATGGATAAATAACTTCTTTGTAATGAAACGCGCTTGGTTCGGGCATCTGATAGTGATATAAATGTACAATAGCAGGTGTATGATTTTTACTGTACACCGGTTGGTACATTATACTTTTTACAGTTCGCTTCGCTTCGAATACCTAGGATAAATCGCAGAACAGTTTTATTGAAAGACACACGGACGCGACAGTTACGTTAGCGCTATCCTTGTTAAAACCAATGCGGTACATGACGTACATCGTTCCCACGCGCAATAAAATGTTTTAGGATTACGCAATGAAGCTTATGGCAAAGTTTGCCCGTGTGCTGCGCAGTTTCACATGGCATGAAGGTGCTCTCTTGCTTTGATAATGTATCATATACCGAACCGTTACCATATCCTCCCCCTGTTTTATTGACGATGTACGGCCGTTGAACAAAAAAAGAGAATATAAAATTTAATTGCCAGAGACAGTAAAATGTCTGGAACATTATGATATGTTTTTATTAAACTGAACATTTAACCAAATAACGGTAACTGATATAAATCCCTAGAAATAGTTAGTTTCGCTTTGCATTTTTCATTCTTCCCTTTCTGAAACCGTAAATATTTCGAAATTTCGTATGCATCGCTTCTAAATAAATCAATTGAATATTGATTTCTAGTTCTCTTTGTAGTCATTTCAAATGTTTCTGCATTAGATACCAATGTTATGACTTTATACGAAATATGAATAAACCATACGTATGTACTCTATAACAAGAAACTTTTGTCTGAAACATTTTTTCAAGAAATGCCATTTTATGTCCTTTATGTAACCTTCAAAATGAGTCTTGGCGAAATGATGTTTTTACTATCTGCTCTTAGCATAACCCAGAAAGATGGCAAAAGATCATCGAACGAAGTGGAAAATATTTTATTGATTAAAGTTCATTCGTCACGTCCGGTGGTTCAGCCATCAATAACAATTAATCATAATCATATATGATATATTATTTTCTCGCTTTCTTTTTATACTCATACTTACTCTATTAAAGTTATATGTAAAATTAGATATTAAATATAACTTATAACTTATATAAAGTTATATAATATTAATTGTTATTGATGGCTGAACCACCGGACGTGACACTTGAATTTTTTTAATTGGGCTATATTCCACAGATATAACAACTGAAATTTCTTGAAAAAATGTTTCAGACAAAAGTTTTTTGTTTTTTCGCATAGAATCCGAATTCGTAATAAAAAATACCATGTTCCACTTGAAAAATGTAACTTCCGGTCTCAAACACCTATTTCCGGCCGAAACCGGAAGTTAAAAACATCACCATTTGATAGAGGGCATCTGATTTATAAAAGAAACACTTTGAATTTTTGAAAATAACCTATTTTCTAGATTATAAATGGGTGGTACGCGTGGTCTGGAACACCCGGTATTTAATAATGTAAACAATATTTTGCAAAATGGTACAACAATTTTTAGCGGTGCCTCGAAGGAGACAACCGAGTGCAAAGGGTTAATAAGTTCGTGGTACTTTTGGTTACAGCGTCGAATAATGTCTCGTAATTTGACTTTTACTTGTCCAAATACTGAAAGCAATCGTTTATACTAATTAAAAGTCAAGGAAAATCGAGAAATCAATTGTTCGTAGTAGAAAAAAAGGAGAAACATGAATAGGAACAAGAGAGATCTATTTCATCGTAACGAGTCACATCATGCGCCGTAATTCTAGCTGGTAGTTCCGACTGTTAATATAGCAACATCTACGTTTCCAGCATTATACGACAATGTCACCGATACTTGCACAGGTTGCAAAACGCGTTTATGTATTCGACCGAATACACGACAGCAATATACGGAATAATGCGAATGCGCGACCTCGCTGGTTGATCTATTTCGTATTCCGAATAGCTTATTTTTACCTCGTTAACGCCCGTCGGATCTTCATTTTGGGATTCTCTTGAGATATGTAGGTCAGATTCAGACCAAAGAAGAATTAATTTCATTTTTCCACGATGGCAGAGATACACGTTCCAATCCTAAAATATGCCCGATCTCTGTTTCGAGAAATTCGGTCGAGATGATCATAGAAATAACGAAACATTCTCAATTCTGAATATGTCGTTCAACATTTATAGCACGCATGAAGAATTTTGCACGAAAATATCGCTTGTACATATCAAAGTTTACAAAATATTCAAATCTCTTCGAGGTCAATGAAAATTTTTACGAATGAAGATATTGTTCCATTCAATCATGAAAACATGCTTCGAAGAGTATGCATGAGAAATAAGAAGATTATACGATTAACTATTTTAAATTTACGTTATAATTATCCTTTTTCCAATAACCCCTTGCCAGCGTTGGGCAAATTTTATTTTGAATAATAAATAAACGTGTGACGTTAATCGCAAATAATAACTGAACTTTTTATTTAAATAGAAGTAATTTAAGTAATTCCAAAAGTGATTTATTTATTATTTCTTATTTGCAAATAAAAGATTATTTGTTATTTGGATTGAGGTGGAAATCAAATAAATAGTTTTTGGTCTTCTCTTATTTCTTGTAATTTGTATATACAAATGAACACGTACGTTGTATTTGTCGATACAAATAATAATTGAAATTCTATTTGTAAATAACAATTAACTTTATCATTTTAAATAACTCTATTTAGACTTGCTTAAATAATAAATAAATTATTTTTGCTTTTTATTTTAATATCCAAATTACAAATAACTTGTAATTTTAATTTTTATTTAAATAATTATTTATTGCCCAACACTGCCCCTTGCCGTACTTTGACGAGCCAGACTCGTGATGAAGGTTTTTATCAAAGTCTAACAAATATGAATGTTACGCGTTTCATTTTGGATGAAATAAAATTTGATTCGTAATCAATATTAAATCATTAAAATAAATGTACATTTATACAACAAAATATACATTTTCTTTTTCCTTCTACGAAATTTTTGCGCATACAGATGTTCTAATCACTGTAACTGTAAAAGGAAAGGGCGGCAAGGGGATAATATACATATTCTTTATATTCTTGTATATTCTGGTGTATTGTGGTATATTCTGGTGTATTCTGGTATATTCTTGTCTATACTGATACATTCTGGTATATTCTGATATATTCTATTATTAACAATGAACTCAATCATTCCAGCCGAGCCTTTCGATATTAGACAATCCTTCTGAACCGAGTAAAACGATTGTGAAATTATTGCATTTGCAATCATTGTGCCACTTTCTAATTTTCTAGACTCCGAACGCAGAAACGTACGAGTCATCGGCATTCTAACAAACTCACACGTTCAGATTAGCAATTAACGAGGGGAATATGCACTAAACTCATGAACTTTGTCCATAAAAGACATGCAAGCGTTCGGTCGACTCGTAATTATGTCTAACGCGACACGATTATCATTTTTCACATAATCGTTCATTATCATTTCCACACGATAAGGTATCTCGAATCTTTTTTCTGCCTGCATGGAACCCCGATAAGGAGCACTCACGCTGTCGGTGAACCGGCTTTTTTCTCCTGCAATAACTTCTCGCCGTAGGGTTAAGTGTGCGAACACGAAAGCGCAATCAGTGGAACGTATTACGTAACGATGCCTGATACTGTTCCCTCGATTGGGGTTCGGAGTTCCGGATAATTCAGAAACTGTGTCCGAAACGGTGGACGACATTGCAAAATTCGAAATGTGGAAAGTAAATCTCCACTGGACTTGTGTGTCGAAGTAATCTTTTTTAAAGATCTCTTTTCATTAGCCGAAGATCTCGTCTGAATGTTGTAATATGTATCGTACTCGATCGACAGATATTGGTAGCTATGTTTTCAGATATATGTGTATTTAATAGAATATAGTTGTACAAAGATTAGGATCGATAAAAATATATGTAGAAGCAAATGTACTTACATTGTTTCTACTTGTATGTAGCACTGAATATTTATAGGACACTGTCCATTGTAACAATTTAATAAATGCTTTCTTATTGTCTGTTTCAGGTAAGTCAATGTCGAATCTGCGAAACTCCCTTAACGTAAGTGACACTATCGTGCATACTTTCATTATTTGACATTAAAATCCTCTAGGACTCTCCAGAATCGAATAAACGTGCTCGAGATAAATTAGAAGGGTCCCATGAAAATCACCGACACAGTTTTCACCGACAATACTCCACCGATTCCGGATTTGACCGACAACGATTTTAGTCGACGACAGTATTATCCAATAGTAACATCGTTTCTAAAGATGGTGCTGACATTTTTTTCTTTAACACTAAACCGAGCACTAAAAGCGACTAAAATGTTTCAGCTTAAAAAAATGACAAGGCTCTGTTCATTCAGATCTTATGCAATTTTTATTACAATATGTGCTTGGATAAAGAAACTTATGGAATCAATTTCCATGTAAGGGATTTCATTATATCAGTAATTGTAAAATGAAAAATATAGAAAACAGGTCGTTCGACCGGCAGTGGTAGGTTTAGTGTTACCTATTTTGCACTGATACTTTTACTTTTGTATAAGAATATAATTATTACACTATAAGAAGAATTAGACTACTCGACTAACGTTGTTGTTAGGGGGTAGTTGATGTTAAGGGGGTAGACTCGTTTTCCCAGGATTGCAAGGGTGCCTTCTCATTTCTCTATAATACAAAGATACGATTTTTAAATAGACAAAAGCGGTAGAGAAGGTTCAATCTAGGCCACAATCGCCCTCAAAAATCCTATTTTACTACGTTTACGTCGTACAGCTGCGGATGTAGCTAGTTTCATAAAGCTACGAAAGCTACATGCTGCCGAATAATACAAATTGCGCCTCATAAACCTAAATATATCTCCTAAACGCATAGGCTTTTTAAACAAATTTTTTAAAAATATTTTGTTGTCATCCAGTTCTGAGCAATGTTTAAAATTTCAAGTCTCTAGCTCATCGGGAAGTTAGTTTAAAATCAATTGCAAAATTTGTACCGAACAGACAGACAAACAAACAAACAGACAGACAAGAAAGCGTGCTAATAAAATAAATAAAAATAAATAAAAATAGCTAAATGAAAACGTGATAAAATAGGAGTTTTGACGGTGACTGCAGCCTAGATTCAAATTACGCGAATAATTCAAATTACGGCTGGTAAACGAAAAAATAGGACTTTCGAAGGCGATTGCGGCCTAGATTGATCTTTTATCTTTCATCTAGCACTTTTGACTACTAAAAAAGCTCATATTTGCGTTATCGAGAAGTGAGAAGGCGCATCTCGCACCGTTGCAATCCTAGAGATTAGTCAAAGTTATTGTCGGTTCAAACTGTGTCGGTAATTTCCACGCGACCCAAATCAGAAAGAAAGGCTTCATAGAAGTGTTTCCAATCTCATAGTAATTTTCATGGGCATATTTATGAGTGAACGTGACTATTGTTGTCGACCAAGGGTTGTAGAACGCATCATACCAGCAACAAAGTATTTAGCATGAGAACAGTGCTTAACGATCATCGAGGCTGGTCAAGTGGCCGATTTGTATTCAATGTCAGGCGGACTTGTTCTCCGTATTCGACGTCATTGACGCGGCGCGCGGCGCTCGATGCGGCGCCGCGTGGGTGGTTAATGTGAATTTTCGCCTACAGGCAATTGGTTGCATTTCTGGGTCACTTAGATTACCGTATCAGTCTATTAGCGGCCCTTTAAATAGCCGGCGTAACTCGATTACGATCCAAAAAATGTTTCGGTCCGAATACTGCTCGTGATGTACTATATCTGCAGATTCGGTCCGTTACGCAATCGTAAATTGTCCGAAGCTTGTGGTAGGGGTAGGTTTCTGCTCACGAAGGGGAAGAAGTGGTTGCGTAAGAGCTTTCATATGAGAACGATTCGTATGTTGTCTCGGAGGCTTCTTAATTTACAAGCTCCACTTAAGTTCCGTGAAAAATAATAGGAAAAAATGTATACACGAACCTGGGGAGGAGATATCTTTATCATCCCCATACGAACCGCTGCTGAATCATCCTTTTCCAAAAGAATAGTTGGCGAGAGAGGATCTCATCGAATTTACTTAGAAAATATTTAGAAAGTGTATTGAAAATACACGTGTAATTAACCCTTTCACTACAATGGACGAGATATTCTCGTTCCCACGATGTCGAAGAAACGATGCCTATGGACGAGACATCTCGTCACCATGCTGGCGTACATACGACGCTAAGATTTGTCTTACATATTCGACAAACAATGTGGCTTCGACAAGATGGTTGTCCTGCACGTTATGAAAGAATAACAAGAAATTCATTAAATCAAATATTCCCGGATCGTTGGATAGGACGAGGCGGTCCCATTCAATTTCCATTGTGGTCACATTGATTTTACACCCGTCGACTTTTTCTTATGGGGTTACTTGAAACGTAAAGTATAAGCGAGGCTCCGACTACAATTACTGATATAAAAGATCGTGTCATCACGTTTTATTACATAATGTAAAACAACCACTACTTTCTCGATTCAGAAAATGTCGCGACGTAAACGGTTGCCACGTTGGACCTTTTCTGTGAATAGAATCATTACAACATTATTAAGACAGTCGTGATTTCACAACAATAGAATTAAAATATTTCTTTAACTAATGGTTTTTTTTTATATTAATGGGTTGAAACTATTTTGTAGAGAATATGAAGCTTCAAAACATACGTTCCCATTAACAGTAGAACTACCGAGCACTAAACGCGATTGGCATACATTGCCTTATGTTAATGACGAAATTGCATTTATTTAGATTTTGTTCGAGTTTTGTGTAAATATATTCTTCAGTAAAGAAGTTCACTAAAAAAATTTCTCAGAAAAACATTTATCATTTTAATATTTCTAAAAGAACAAATCTGGAACCAGTCATTTTGACCCATTCGGTAGTTCTAGTGTTAAAAAAAATACTGATGACCTTCATATCTCTTCTATCTTCACATCTCTTCAAAAAGTATGCATCTTTCGAAACTACCTTATATAAACATTCTTCAACCTTATATAAACCAGCCTGTATATTAGTACACGTGTCCAAAACCGTGATTTCTAGTCCAAACCGCTATAAAAGTTCTATTTTTATCCATTCGTCTTTGTCTACCTCGTCCACGGAACTCATTTCCGACCGATTTCCAACAGTTAATCTAACACGTGTCCTCCAATTACGAAAATATGGCGAATTAACGCTGTCGTAATTATTCGGGCATTCTCTCTCCGTCGTCGAATTAAAGGGAATAGAGATCCACGTATTTGTAAATTTGCTATTCTGTGGGAAACACGGAGGTTTCGGTTAGGGTACACAGGATACCAGACAATAGTAGTTCTAGTATCAGTTTCGTCAATAATGGTGTTACATCCCGAACACCGCAATCCGATGCCGAATTTCGCGGGTTCGTAAATCCCGTTACGCTTGCTGACGACGCGCTAGGTATTTCTGAACGTTGACTATTGCGAAATTAATCACAAACCCAGATTGAAATCGAACGCGTCTATGCAAAAATAGTGTGTTTTGTCGAATTCGGATTCTGGCCAATATTTTAACAGTTCGGTTCGTTTGCGATTCCTCTGTGCCGCGCCGAAGGTGGCGATGAATTCTCCTATCGGCGACTATAAGCTTGCGGATCTATCGATACGAGTTTTCGTTCGATAGCCGGAGTTTATTGCTGAAAAATAGGTCTGACGCATATGGAGTTACGACCTCTGAAACGTCGGATTTTCGAATCGCGATGCGACGCGTAGTTAGAAAATAATTTAACCCGTTGAATGTCGATAATTTGCCTATATTTGGTTACAACAACAATGTTTTCATTACGCAAAGTATATACTGCACCGTACGTACAATGGGTGTACAAAGTATTCGTACACCTTTTAAAAACTAATAACTTTTTTATAATTGTACCAAACGACCTGATTTTTTATAATCAATTAGAAGAATTAGTTTATAAACTGATGTGCAAAAAAGATTTTCCAAAAATTACAATTTACAAGGTTGCAGGTAAAAATAAAAATGGCATTTTTTAAAACTTGTTTATTTGGACCCTTAATGAAAATTTAAAACATATGTTTTCTAGATCCATGTTCTTTATACATATGTTGGAAATTTCATCGAAATCGATTGACGCAGCAAAAAAACAACAAGCGTCGAAAGATGTACGATTCTGTGGATTTTAAGCAGAAACTGATCAAAAGTCGTGGGAAACTACGTTTTTCACCATTTTTAACCGCTTGTAGCTCGTGTGTATGTTAATCGATTTCAATGAAATTTTCAACATGTGTATGACTAACATAGATGTACAAAACTTACATTTTAAATTTTCATTGAGGACCCAAATAAAAAAGTTTTAAAAAGTGCCTTTTTTATTTTTGCATTTAACCTTGTAAATTATAATTTTTGGAAAATCTTTTTTGTATATCATTTCGTAAACCAATGCTTCTAATTGATTATAAAAAATCAGGTTGTTTGGTACAATTATAAAAATGTTATTAGTTTTTAAAAAGTGTACGAATACTTTGTACACCCACTGTAGTTATTTCAATAACATTTAACACTATATACAGGGTCATCCGTTTTTAAACGATCTTTTAAAGATCCGAAGGTCATACAAAAATATTTTGTTAACAAAAAAGATGCCCCTATTTATTTTAAACCAAACAAAGGAAAAATCATCGAGATTCATCACTGGAGTCCCGAGATATTCAAGTTTATGTGAACTAAAAAAATTATGGTTTTTTGCAATTTTCTAGAAATCAAGGCCGAAACAAAAAAAGTGGCAGGGGTAAAACTTGTTCCATTTAGGGTTCTTTATAGCTGGTTTACGTTTGTCCGTTTAAAAACGGATGACCCTGTATACCAAGCACTAAACGCAATTGGCATACATTGCCTTATATTAATGACAAAATTGCATTTATTTAGATCTCATTCGAGTTTTGTTTAAATATGTGCTTCAGTAAAGAAGTTCACTAATCAAATTTCTCAGAAAAATATATTCATTTTCTAATTTATCCTTTTTGGCAAAAGATCATCGAACAAAAGAGAGAATATCTTATTCATCAAAATCCATTGCTTGGATAAAAAAATTGGGCTCTATCTCACCTTAAAATATCGAAATTACTTTCTTGCCAGCCCAATCTTAATCAATTATTATCGCCAGCACTATTTTCTTCCACCATCGGCGTGATGAAAACTCCACGAAAATCGTGTAATTATATTAACTGATATAAACGAGTTTATTGTGGCCGGACGCCAATGACCCCGATGAACCATTGACAAGTCGTGCGTCAGTTATTAGTGACCCTCATACCCAGTCAACGTATTAATCGGCCGGGACAATTCATCTTCGAGTTAAGACTTCGGAACGGGCAATTTGCATCAGACAAATTTTCCAAGATAATAGCAAGATAATAAATGGACTGCGGATCTTTATACATCTATGGTTTCTAAAAACTTTCGAAAAATGCTAAAAAATAGAATTCCACAAAATTCAGTACGATTTTCATTTATTTCAGATCTACAAAGACTACTACCACTGAAAATAAGATTTTGTATGATTCCACTTCCTTAAGATTCGCCTGTAAAAATTGAAAATTGCATAAACATGCAGCATAATAACAAGCTTTCACGATTTCGTCAAATATGTGATCGATCAAAAGAAGCTCGTTCGCTACCAACGAAAATGTAGACACGTATCCTCCTTTCAACATTTTCACAGTTGTACCTTTGCTCCTCTACTGCACAACAGTGGACACGATTCTGTGATCGTTCCATTGGTTGATAGCTTACTTCCGTATTGCTTTGTCCGGGTTTAAATTCGAAGCAAAGCCGACAGTCAGCTGATTGCACAATACCAGCTACAAGGATATCGAAACGATGATTACGAAGTCGATAAACCACAACGGGGAACACGATACCATTGTCGTCTTCTCATAATAAAATCACTTCGACGAATAGAAGAAGGCAGCAGAGAGAATCAACAGACCCAAGAGTCCAGGACAATAGCGATCACCGGTTTCATTCAGTAGATCGTTATGCGTCAATCGGAACCACGTTATCGGTTTGTTCGATTGATCCTCCGGTTGAGCTAGATTTAATAGTTTCCCGTTAATCTCCGAAAACTCCTTCCGGAAGTGGAAGATTATTGGGCTGTGGTGGGGGAGGAGTCGAGAGGAATGGGGACGGCGCGGCGCGCGGAGCGCCGGTGATCGCAAGGGAAAATAGCGAACCGAGATGAAAGAGGACGAAGAGAAAGGAGGAGAAAGGGGAGAAGAAATGAGGAAGGAGTTAGGGTTAGGGTTAGGGTCAGGTTAGGGGTTGGAGGAGCAATAAGGAATTATTGCGGTACGATCGACAAACGGCGGCTACGTGGCCGCACTACGGAAGATTCTCTCCGACCCAGCGACTTTTCTTTCTCCTTTGCTTTCCGTTCGTCTCTTTTCTTATTTCCTTTCGTGCACACCGCAAAACCCAGCACCCGGACTCGTCAATATGTAATGTTCGAAACTGCTGTTCCCCGTAACATGTTCGTCATACCGTTCTACGTGGAATTGAAGATTCTTTCGAATCCTGTATATTTCAGTGGATGCTGGTGTACCAAGCTGCGGCAAAGGAAACTCTTAAATATTTCCTTTATAAAGCAACATTCCGTGTCTGGAACGAATGGCTCAATTAGTCGAAGATCTAGGCTTCGGTCCGCCGCGCCGGTATTGTAAAATAAATATCGTCGATACGCATCCCGATGCACAGAGACTGTTTGTTTTCGAGAACCTCTGATCCACCCCTGGGCGATGCGGTGCCTTTCCACAGACTGAAACCTTTCTCGCCTCCAGCTGATTTCGAAATTTATTTGTACAGTCACGTTCATCAATATTTTCACGCTCTTTACATGAGAATAATTTAATTATTAATTATTTATTTATTGATGCCGTAAACCTAGTTTGGTTATGAGAATAATTTGTTAGAAATTGAACCGTGCTACTTGAATTTTTAAGGATCTGGTAGGATTGGAATAATCTTGATAATAGTTTAATAGTAGATCGCTGATTTTCGGTCTTGTCGGTCATTTCGCACTTATGTGATCATCTTTAAACGTTTGTAACTCATTGCAATGTTGATAAAACTTTCAGTATGCGTACAAGTTAGCGAAATCTACAAAAAAATCGTTTTTTAAATTATCGTTACAGGCTCGGATAAAAAGGTTGAGAAATCATTTAAAAATGTTATATGATTCCTACCAATTGCAATCTGAACAAATATTTGTTTACTCATTCTCTAGCAAACCAGTCGGTCTAACATCTTTAAACATCATTTAAAGATTTAAAGGTTTAAAGAAAAAAATTCACATCGTTTAACCAATTTATTATTAAATATAAACGACAAGCAACGAAAAACAAGAATCTTTACATTTATTACAGTTATGTAAGTCGAAAGTCAAGAAAAACTGCACTTCTCACTATCTTTAACCATTTATAGCTCATACCAATGAGTTGAATCACTACTTATTTATACTGAAAGCAATATGTTTTTGACCGCTTCAACTCATTATCTGCAAGACGAATTGCGAGCATTCATAGCCGTATTAGTCATCGTAGCAGAGCTCGAACCGCGACACAACACAGTCCATAAGTTATCGAAAATAACTAATCCGAGACATTAGTGTTGCAATCACCGAGTCATCACCATTTTCGGATTCAAGTCAGGCATTGCAAGCTAATCATACGAATTCTGTACCGTGAAATCTTTCTAAAGTTGACTAAACTTTCTAAACTTGAGCTTTACGAAAAGAGATAAATAAAACTGACATCTAAAATTATAAGAACTTCATTCTAATTTTAATACAGAACAATTATTTGATAAAATATAACTTTCCCGCTGAATTAATGACTGAAAGCCGCTATCGGTATGCGGCAGCAGGAGTACCAGTGCACGGACTTTAGCGATTCCTCAGTGATTTAGATGAGCTTGGAACACGTTCTAAGGCTCGCTGTTCTAATATACAGTCGGTGTACAAAGTATTCGTACACATTAAAAAAACAAATTACTTTTTCAAAATTGGACCCAACAGCTTGAGTTTCTTTTCAGACGTTAGAAGGATTAGTTTACTAGCTAATGTGTAAATAACTTTTTTAAAAAATTGTTATTGGTCACAATTGCGAAGGAAATAGTAAAGGTCACGATTTTTAAATTTTTTATCCGTACTTGTAATGAAAATTTAGAAGGCGCCTCTGGTAGGTCTAAGTCAGTTATATACTTGTACAAAGTTTCATCGAAATCGATCAAGGATGTTACGAAATATAATTGATTAAAAATAGCAAAAATCGTAAGAATCTGCGATTTAAATGAATCGCTAACCGTAAATTCAAAGATTTTTACATCTTACAATGCCCATAGCTTTTTTATCCGTAAGCCAATTTCAATGAAACTTTGTACATATATATAACTTACTTAGATTTACAAAATACATGTATTAAATTTTCATTATAGGCACAGATAAAAAATTTAAAAATCGTGGTCTTTACTGTTCCCTTCGTAATTGCGACCAATAACAATTACGAAAAAAATTATTTACACATTAGCTAGTAAACTAACCCTTCTAATGTTTCAAAAAAAATTCAAGCTGCTGACACCAATTTTGAAAAATTTATTCGTTTTTAAAAGATGTACGAATACTTTGTACACCGACTGTATGGTACTTTCAAGTAGACAGCGGATCTTAATGCATTTATGGCTCCTGAAAATTTTCAAAAATACTGGAATATAAAATTCGACAGAGTTTAGTACGATTTTTATTTCTTTCAGATCTACAAAGGCTACTACCATTGAAAACAAGGTCTTATTTGATTCCACTTTCTTAAAATTCGTCTGCAAAAATTGCAAATTGCATAAACATCCGCAGTCTACTTTTAACGTTTCTGATTTGTGGAAAAAAACTGCAAAATTGCAAAACTTCAAAAATATGGAAAAAATATGTTTGTATTGATTTGAGTTAGGCATACGCGGTGTTACATGTTACTAATGTAACTAATACTAATTCAAAATTAACTCAAACATAAAATGCATTAGAACAATGGTTTTTAAACTTATGTAGTCCGGGGCCCCCATCTTGAACAACATTTTTTTGTGCACCCCACCCAACCCTAGGCATTTTACGTACAGTGGGTGTACAAAGTATTCATACACTTTTTAAAAACTAATAACTTTTTCATAATTGTACCAAACGACCTGACTTTTTATAATTAAGTAGAAATATTGATTTACGAAATGATATGAAAAAAAGATTTTCAAAAATTATAATTTACAAGTTTACATGCAAAAATAAAAAAGGCACTTTCTTAAAACTTTTTTATTTGGGCCCTTAAAAAAAATTGAAAATATATGTTTTGTAGATCTATGTTAATATACTGAAATTTTAATCGAAATCGGTTGACGCAGGAAAAAACGACACGCATAGAAAGATGTACGATTCTGTGGATTTAAAGCAGAAACTGATCAAAAGTCGTGGAAAACTACGATTTTCACCATTTTTAACCGCTTGTAGCTCGTGTGTATGTTAATCGATTTCAATGAAATTTTCAGCATGTGTATAACTAACATAGATCTACTAAACGTATATTTTAAATTTTCATTAAGGACCCAAATCAAAAAGTTTAAAAGAATTCCTTTTTTATTTTTGCATGTAACCTTGTAAATTATAATTTTTGGACAGTCTTTTTTGCATATCATTTCGTAAACCATTGCTTCTAATTGATTATAAAAAATCAGGTCGTTTGGTACAATTGTAAACAAGTTATTAGTTTTTAAAAAGTACGAATACTTTGTACACCCACTGTAGTTCTTGAGACTTAATTTGAAACATTGAAGTGTGGAAACATGAAACATTTTGAACATGAAAATGATTTGAATGACATTTTTTTCTTTTTTTTTAGCAAAAATATCTGTTAATGTTAAAATTCAAAATTGTTTCGCGGACCTCCGGTAAAGGCTATGCGGACCTTCAGGGGTCCGCGGAACACAGTTTAAGAACCACTGCATTAGAACAATATTTTGCATATGAAAAGTTGCTTAAGGCGAAGATGGCGGCCATGAAAATCGGCGAAGAATCGCTAGAGTAAGTAATTATCATTGTACAACTACATTCTACCGCTAGCTTCGCTAACAAAAACAATTTACATCAGCTCGAAAATCAGAGGTGACAAAACGAAGACGATTGAAGTTGAAGTTGAAATTAACACGGCCATCAATGCGAAGACCGTTATGTTATGAGTAGGTGCTTTCTATTATCGATGCAGCTGTACTGAAAGATATTTTCCCGCTTGCGGCCATGATTCATCGGTATATTTACGTAGCGTAGCTCGGTAAGAATAATCTTGGAAGAATAACGAATATGCACCGTGACAATTATTTTGCTGGAGATCGATGCTTGTTCTTCGAAAGCTCAACCGTTGAGAGATATCGCATGTATTGTAGGAACCTGCTGACCTTCAGCAACAAGTTACAATCATCGATGACTCAAGAGACCGTTTCCAACCGCGGGTGCTTGTGTTTATATTGAGAGCGGAAACGGAACCGAAGAAACAAGGCGCGATCCGATATTGAACGGAGAATACGTTTGCAAATCTATAGATGACGTCAGTAGCCTCTTCATTTTTTACTTGCATGGAATTATTGTTAATCACTAGACTGCTGATCTTTGTGCATTTATAGGAAAATTGAGTAGATGAAATTCAAAATTGTTGGAAAATTTTCAAAATTGAAGATGTCAATACCATGATTGCTTTATTAAAATTACTAAAGGGAGAAATAACATCCAATTTGCTTTCTACAGTCGGTCACAGAAATATTGGGACACTCTTAAAAAGACGATAATTTTTTAAAAAATTGATCCAGAGGACTTTAATTTTTTAAAGATGTTAGACGGACTAGAGTTTGCTAGGGAATGAGTAAACAAAAATTTTTGTTTAGACTGAAATTGGTAGGAATCACCTACAAAATTTCAAAAATGATGTTCTGTCAACTTTTTTATCTGAGCCTGTAACGATAATTTAAAAAATGCGTTTTGTAGATTCCGGTAACTTATACGCATACAGAAAATTTGATCGAAATCGCTTAATGTTGCAATGAGCTAATAAAATCGTTTAAAGATGATCACGTAAATACGAAATGCTCTCATGTTTAAACATATGTAGTTCATTCTATTGTTGACCGATTTTGATAAAATTTTCATTACACAAAAACATGCATTTTTTACATTATCGTTACAGTCTTACAAAAAAAAGTTGTAAAAACACCATTTTTAAAATTTGGTATGATTCCTACCAATTGCAATATAAACAAATTTTTGTTTACTCATTCTCTAGCAAACTAATCGGTCTAACATCTTAAAAGAATTCAAGTACTTTGGACCAATTTTAAAAAAGTTATGCGATTTTTATGAGTGTCCACTTAATACTGTCGCCAATTGTGTATTTCTAAACGTAGTTCGAGGTTTTATTGGGTTGGCAAATAAGTTCGTTCGGTTTTTGTGATTTATTCCACTCTAAAAAACCGAACGAACTTATTTGCCAACCCAATACAATAGCGATTTTGCGTTGAAAAGAGATTTCAATACTCATTAATATATCGCAAAACCCAATAAAAATAAATAGGTCGTAGAATTCCTATGCAAACTCAATGCTAAACGATATAGCGAAATATGATGTAATCCTGTTTAAAAAGTGAAACATTAGGTACTATACATACAGTTAGGGGTGTGCGAGAACCCGAAATATCGGGTCGGGTCGGGAACACGAAATTTTTTCGGGATCGGGACGGGTACCCGAAAATTTCGAGATTCTCGAATTTATCGGGATTCCCGAAAATTTCGAGAACCCAGTAATCATTTATATTCATTTTAATGAATACATTCATAGTTTCGGATTTTTTATTCTAGATGTTTTCGAAATTGAAAGAATGTTGTCCATCACGAATTCTTTTCAAGAGTGTCTTATGTTGTATTCTCGAAATTTTCGGGAACCCGATTCCTTCGAGAATCTCGAAATTTTCGGGAATCTCGAAATTTTCGGGAACACGACCCGACCCGACTCGACCTCTTCTCAGCTCGTCCCGACCATCGGGTTCCCGATATTTCGGGTTCTCGCACACCTCTACATACAGTATAAGTTAGGAACAAAGGAATAGAAAGATATCGATGTTTGAAAGCATCGAGTTTAAGGGGGAAGACTCGTTTTTAGGATTACAAGAGCGCGGGATGCGCCTTCTCATTTCACGATAATGCAAAGATGGGGTTTTTCAGTAGTCAAAAGCGCTTAAAGGTCCTATTTTTACGTTTACTGTACAACTCTATCTACACTACTTTATGAAAATAGCTACATAAACAACCCTAGGCTTCCGAATAATGCAAATTACGCCTGGTGAACGTAAAAATAGAACTTTCGATGACGATCGCGCCCTAGATTGATCTTTTATCTATCGCTTTTGACTATTGAAAAACCCCATCTTTGCATTATCGAGACAAGAGAAGGCGCATCCCGCACCCTTGCAATCCTAGAAACGAGTCTATCCGCATAAGTGTTTGCAACAACCTGCATATCCGCGTAATGTATACCGATACGGAAATGTTCATCTGCGAAAGCTATCGGCGAGATAGACGCGACGTGTCGGAGAGGGCGCAAATTGTAGACGAGGGTTGCAGAGAGTGACGACGACAGGTAATGGTAACCGGGGTGAGGTCTGGTATAGTCGAAGACCGCGATGGAACAATACCGTATCGAGGCAACATTGTCTATGAAGCGGAGGGTGCGCTAGCTAGGCGGAGCGTAGAGACAGAAACGAGAGTAAACGAATCAGAGTCGGTAAGGGGAAAGGGGCTGATGGGGAGCGGAGGAGAGCGGTGGTAATCTCGTGCATAGTGTACACACATTGTCCGTTTCTATAGAAGGTCGCCCGTAGACGCTGCGGTCTTCCGATCAAATTGGATCTACTGAGAGTTCGGAGTATCGGGTCGACCGCAGCGGCGCAAATCCACGGGAACCACGAAATATTCCCCAGCCACAATCCTGTCTCATTCCCACAAACCAACTGCCGCGATATTTTCCGGGGAAACGCCGATAGACATTACGCCCAGGATACTTTACATAATATCGATGAATCGAAATGCAATTTGCTGGACCCAAACCCGGTACGATCTACGCGCCGCGCCTCGCCGCACAAATAGAAGGGGGAGAACGTTAGGAGGAAAGAAATTGCTTGCAACGGAACCACCGGAGATCGTTTCGAACATTCGGTTCTTTGGTTTGGCCTGCGTTTAGAGCGTCCGGTAATTCACAATTAATTAAGATTGATCAATGACACATCAAACATGTCCGACCCTCTGTGGTACCACTCGAGGATCGTGTTACAGGGATCTAGGCTCTAGATCCTAGGGGCTCATCGTTTACGAAACTGTGGCTTGTTTGCGGTGGAGTCGGGGATGAAAGTTTCAACAGAATTTTTTGAAGATTGATTATACAAATACACGTACGTACATATTATATATATATATATTATATACGGACCAAGGTCCTCTTATACAAATGTATACAGTTTTTTACAGCATAACTGATAAAAACAAAAAGAAAACTTAACAAAGAAAAGGTCTTAACCTAAAATTTACATAATAATGGACCGCGCAAAACTAAACAAATACAGGTACGATTAACAAATAGTATTGCGCAATTTTGTTTTGAATACCTGTAACGAGCCATTAAAAAAACCAGTATTGTTATAAAATATGTTAGAGCTAGCAATAATGCGATTTATTGGATTTATTACTCCATATGAGGATTTGGATTTCATTGTTTGAAATCCTGCTCTTGTTCTCAAAACTCGTTCAGGTACATAGAAATTTATTTGCCCCAGGAGTGCTGGACAATCTATATTATTATTTAACAGATTAAAGATAAAGCTCTGGTCGAGAACCTTCCTTCGATCGGATAATGTTTCCAGGTTGACTGTGTTTAATATTCTTGAGTAGTTATGATCAAAGATTGACATTGGGTTGTTTGTCTTATATGTACAAAACCTGAGGAATTTATGATGCACTCTCTCTAGCATGATTTGATATTTAACGCTAATCGGAGTCCATATAATTGAAGCATATTCTAACTGGGGACGGACAAGGGTAATATATAACAACCTAAGTGTATGGATTGAATGAAAATCTGAGGAAAAACGAAGTATGAAACAGAGCATTCTTGAAGCGGAGTTGACAATGTGATAAAAATGGTTGGAAAAGTCTAAGGTAGAGAAGTGAATTCCTAAGAACTCCTACATATAACCTCCTATACTGAAATTTTGTACAGCATGGACGTACAGGGATAATTAAAGTTTGATTATCCTCATTTCAATGTGGAAGTCGACTTATAACACGATCGCGATTTGTAGACATAAACGTACGTGTGTATGGTCCGTCTGGAAACAAAAAGTAAAACATAATCGAAAGATTAAAACAATGTTATTGTACGAAAAATAAAATGAATTTTTCTACATAATTCTTCTTGAATAAATTTTGCTGTTTTCATTTTTCGATAAATCTTGTAATTTTATATCGGAAGTCCATTCTTTAACCTTGTTCTACAATTTGACAACGCCATCAACGAGAATTGTGTTCAACCTTCCATAATATTTTGCTCCGACCGTTTACCAATCGAAGCAATGAAGTTCGATCGTGGGACACGTTGGATTATTTCGATCCGAGCGAAATGTAGCGATAAAGAATCGAATGATGTAATCTGAAGTGCGACCGGGGTGATTCTAATTTCACGTGTCGTCGCGGAAAAGTCGAGAAGTTCCTTGGAGAGAAGATTAAAGAGAGAAATAGAAGGTTGCCAGTGGAGGGAGAATCTGGAGTAAGGCGCGTGACGCGGGACAGTCTCGAGTAACGCCTCCAGAGGGTGTCTCGCCCCCTTTGCCGCTCAGCCCCCCGTACTCAAAGTGCTAATGAGTGTCGCCTCGTAAGCCAATTAATACTCCCCCGCCTCCTGGCGAGCGGTAGCTTACGAACGAGTAAAACAGAGCTGCGGAAGGGAGAAGGAAGTATCTCCCTTGAAAAGCTAGGACACCCCCCGTCCCCCACCCCCGTGCCTGCTACATGACCAGAATACCCCGCGGATTTCGTATGCCGGCCACGCCTGACCGCCGCACACCACGTCCTCGTCAAGTGAACTCCGTCGTAAGGCGCTACCAAACCGCCCCTCGACCTCCGTCGACCTCTGGCAACCTCGACGAGCCTCGAGGAACCTCGAATGTCGCCGGTTCGGTCACCGCGAGCGACTTCCTGAGCGCTAAAGCCCCTTGCTGTAACCGAAGGTGGGAGGTGGAGGTGAAGGTGGAGGTAAAGGTGGTGGTGGTGGTGGTAAAGGTGGTGGCGGCGGCGGCGGCGGTGGCCACCAACGTGTTCCATCGAGCCTAGAGAACTTACGAACTCGAGTACCTGTGCGACCGTACGTGAGAAGGTACGTCGTTACTTCTTACTTACAAGCGCGAAGGACTTATGTCGCACACGTGACGGAATTTTAGAGCCAGACACTTCGGACTGGACGAACCGGGACTGGCTTTCGGCTGGTCTTGGCGGAACGGATGCTTCTTCTTTTTTGATTTATGTACCAGGATCCACTAAGACCCTGCTGCTACAATCGTACCAAGGATTACTACTAGCTAGTCATTTTTCATGTCTTTTTACGGCTTGGAATGGTCTCTGTTTACCATTCTGTTTATTTAAAATAAGTCATCGCGGCATTCCTGTTCGTTAATTCAGGTTTTATTGTATTTAATGTATATGTATGTATATTAGATGGAAATTTGATGTTTCTTTTAAGATTCTTCAGCAAGTCGTCCTTCCCCGAGCGCGTTGTTAGCCGTGCATTACTCCAGTTACATTCGGACAACGCGAAGTTGTCCCTGGAAGAATTTGTAATTTCGAGTAACAAGTTAACTTCCAGAGACATTCGACTGGCCACGGGCTGCCCTTAGTTGCGCATCGAGTCTAAAGTACTTAGGGTCGCCTAGTAGGTATACGGGGAAAGTGATGCTGGGATGGCGTTACTTCTTACTTAAAGGCGCGAAGGACTTATGACGCGTACGTGACAGAATTTTAGACTCAGGTTCGCCACCCTCTGGAACTGGAAGAGAATGAGCGACCACCTTTCCTAGCTAGTCTTTCTTTTTGCCTCATCCTCGGCCCTCGCTCGTCCCCCGACCTTCTTCACTTGTTCCCCCGCTTCTAGCCTTCCCATTCGTCAGCACTCTCCACGACAATAAAGTTAGAGGGACGTCGAGTTTACGGGAAATTGAAGTTTTGCACGTCAAATTGTCGCCGGACTAGTTCCCTCTCGGATGACGAACTCTTTAATCGTGCTTGTGGTGCGTCTGAACGACACTCGAGACCTTCCTTCGTTATCGTCCCAGCAAAGGTTGTGGCTGGGAGTCAGCAAACGATCGGGCCAGACAAGAAATTGAACATCGGTTTATTAGCTGCTGTGATTCGATCGGATAATCGTTCGCCAGGAAGGATTGTACTGGTTGGGAGATTGGTTAGTATACTGATTTCCCAATTCATGGCTTCCTGAGATACTTAAGCAGCCACGTTCGTAATATCTTAGATCTACAGCGACTAGTTACATTTTTTAAAAAATTCTTCTTTGCCAAGCTCTTTTATATTTTTAACCATTTAGCTATGAAACTAATCTACGTATAAATTACCGTATAGGTAATAGAACGAATTCATTATTTACTAGGATCCTTTTACTAATAATTAAACTGCGGATGTTTATGCACAATAAAAATGTCCTGCATTGATTGTGGGAAGCAGGAATAATATAAAAACTGATTTCATCCCTTACTGACTGTGTTATATTAAAAACAACGTTGCAATATTCTTAAATTTTTGTAATCTACTGTTTTATTGGGTTGGCAAATAATTTTAAAGTGGAATAAATCACCAAAACCGAACGAACTTATTTGCCAATCGAATATATTTCATCCAACCAATTTCTTCATAAATGCATAAATAATTCATGCCAGTATTTATGCATTATTACAACTATTCCAATTAGTGACTGTTAGACTGCGGATCTTTACGCAAAATAAAAAATGTTCGTATTGATTGCACGACACAGGAGCCGAATAAAGATTTTACACTTCTTTTAATTATCTTATCAAGGTAAAAGTAATACACTGGTTGTCTTAAATCTTTTTAATACCTCCACTGTTTTAAATTGTACGTACCCATTTTTGTCATAAACGCAAAAATCCGCAGTCTGATAAAATAGTAACACTTTTGTAAAGGTTCGTTTTTTCTTCATTCCTCATGAACTTGTCGCGTAGCCAGAGTCGCATCTCCTGCAAGTGTCTCTCTTTCTGCTTTTTATATCTTTTTATGCATACACATTTCTATTGTAATCTTCCACCACTGTGCAAAGTGCACCAGAACAGTATTGGCGTCTAACATCGTCGTTCTTATTTAAATGAAATATTCTGGATGGAAAGCAATTCATAAGACAATTGGAAAGACAATTCCCAGTGTCAAAGCAACGCGAAAATGTGTAACGAACTTTGTGTAAATGTATGTTCATGAAAATAGATTTCAAGAATTCGTCGAGCACATGCTCCGCGAAGCATGATTGGCCTGAATATGCGCGTCTGGTGCCAACTGTTGCCATCTATCATAAACGCTATCTGTTTGTTATTCTGACAAATGAGTACTATTGCACCACTGTCGCAATTTGAACACGTTGACACAAAGTAATTTGAGATAATTCGCGTGCGAGTTACAGTTACATGATTGTAGTGAGACGATTGTTTTAAGAAAATGGATCGTGTGGAAATGTTTTGCTTCACATCATTGAGCTACTTTTACGTAGAGTACCGCATCCCCGTTGATTCTACCAGCATTTAGGAAGGTTAAGAATCTAAGAATTAAAATCTAAGAACAGTTGCATTGGTAGAGTGGATCACATGTGCCACAAGGGTTTCTACATCGTACCTCTTGTTTCGCTAGTTCACGAGCGGCATGTTCATCCGATTAACTTCGAATCGAATTACACTCCTATCAAGCCACTACACTTGTCTCTTCGTAATCGCACTTTGAGGGAATGGAAAAGCACTTTTGAATATGGTGTTCTGTATTTCATTCGCATTTGTTCTTCGTTAATAATGCCGAAAGATTATCTTTTGTTCATGGATATACATGCTTCCCTGACTTTTCCTTTACATGTATGTACAAGAGGAACAATACAAATTTAAGATCCAACAATTTTTGATCATCGGAAATTCATGTATGTACATTCTTACCTGATTTTTCTTTTACATGTATGTACAAGAGGAACAATACAATTTTAAAATCCAATAATTTCAATGATAATGATACATCTTTGTTTTAATCTTTCAAAAATTCAGCAAATTCAGCAAAAGCGATTTTTCATCGCTTTCAAGTTGTGTATTGCCTGTAAATAAAAATTATTTTTCCTATTTCATTTAATTGTCGATTTTCAATATTTACCAGATTTTCATTGAATTCAAGACGATGTTATTTGGCTGTTTATAAAAGGTATACTATAATAACATGCTATAAATACTATAAAAGTTTGGACGGATAAGTTATACACGGGTCATGAACTCCTGCTCTAGTTTTAAAAATGATTATACAGTCGAACCTCTTTAACTCGAATCTCTTTAACCCGAAATAAAACTTCCTTTAACTCGAATTATTTTCCCCAAGTGTGGAAGCCAGAAAAGCCGAAACAACGGTAAATGTTTTACGAAGTTCCGTAGAAAGATGCGATGATATTGAAGAAAATGTATTCTCGGCTTTGATTACCGTTGAATATTCCATTGATCAATAATCTGCTAATTGATTGATGCATAGTAGAATCACAGATTTCTCTAAACCCCTTCCGAACCGTTTTCTTTACAGTTTCAGCGATTAAAACATCTTTATATCCAAAAGTGCCGTAGAAGAGAGGAGAAAATTTATATTTTCTGTATGGCTACATTTATTTGAATGCTTAATCAAATTTAATTTCATCCAGAACGAAACGCGTAACAGTCATATTTGTTAGACTTTGTTATAATCTGCGATAGCGAGTCTGACTCGTTAAAATACGGCAAGGGGTTAATATGCAATCCAAATAAAATTAAAATAAAAATTGTCTGCGTTGATTGCAAGAAATAGAAACTAAATTGTATATTATTTCTTCCTTTAACACTAGAACTACCGAGTAAACGCAATTGGCACACACTGCCTTATAATAATGACAAAATTGCGTTTGTTTAAATTTTAACTAAAAAAATTTCTCAGAAAAACACATTTATAATTTTAATATTTCTAATAGAAGAAATCAGGAGCTAGTTATTTCGACTCATCTGGTAGTTCTAGTGTTAATGATATTAATAGAGGAGAAATCATATATTGACATCTTCAATTTCTAAAATGTTTCAACAGTTTTGAATTTCATCTACTCAATTTTCCTGTGAATGCGTAAAGATCCGCAGTCTGGTAATACTAATATGTAAGAGCCTAGTATATTATATTTACTACATGTATATAATAAATAACTGATCTCCAAAAATTCAACTTTTCTTCCATTAAAACTATTACAATCAGCAAATTATTAGCTCTTGTACAAACCCCGTGTAAGTCGAATTTCCGTAGGGTGAAACCCTTACTCGAAGATTTCGATAAGTCGAAACCTCTATAACTCGAAGATTTTAGTTCTCCCCTCGAGATTCGAGATATCGAGAGAGGTTCTACGAATATTCTACGAAAACGATCAGCGCTGGTTTGAAAAGTAGTCTCTTCGTGAACCGACAAATGAATCTGCGTATTACGGAACTTCGATTCCCTAATCGTTTCATGCGAGCGAAAGAATCGTCGACAAACTCGCGTCTAAGTAAATTGTGTGCTGCGATATCGCTGCATAACGCCGCATAACGTCGCTAAGGTTTAACGGCGGGACTGGTGGCAGCAAACGAGGCTTGCGAAGTTTATGGAAAATTGCCACGCGAGCCGTTACATGGGATTTCCTATTCGACGTTGCAGATTATTCCGCATCCCCTGCTAGCGGACAGTTTTCTCGTCAATCACGAAGCGACATTATAGTCTCGCAATTTGTTGAAATTAGATTCGCAGGCTCGAGCACGTGTACAAATGATAAAAGCCCGGGGTACTAGCTGCTCCAGGTCTCGTCCTAGTGGTTTACGAGCGGCATGTGCCGCCGCTCGAATTAGGCTTCTAGCACACCACCTGCCGAACCATCCGCATTGTCATGCGAGCAGCTCCCTATAAACCGAGATTGCCGGAGGATCGAAAGTTATGGCGGACCGTCTTCTCCGTTCTTCTCATCTCTACTTGTTCCAGCTCTCGATTCGCTGCAGCCTATGAGGAAACGTGCGGCTGACGCTGTTGTACCCCAGACAAGCTCTTCTTCTTTTTTTTCTTTGCCCCTTGCGAATATAGGGTGGCTCGAAAGTTCGCGTGTAGTTTCATACTTTAGCAATACACTCTTAGCAACGCAACAGAGGGCAAAGCCGTCCAATTAATAAAAACGGAAGCTTGCTTTACGAAAATTTATCGCAACTACCGTACTCGAATTACATGCCAATATTTCTGCCGCTAAGGCCTGTATTCCTCTTCGGTTACTCTGCTGGTATAAATTTGAGTCTGGTCAAATTTGTTGTACTAGGTTGTTGTATTTTTACATTTCATTAAATGGCCGTTTCGAATCTTTAACATAAACTTTTAGTTTACAAGCTCTATTCATATTCCATTAATCGAAATTATTTCCATCTACATCGATGCACTTCTTCCGTCGTGATACAAGTGCCTCGATGCCTTTCTGGTAGAAATCTAATAAACGTGAGGCAATCAATTCGTCAAATGCAGTTTTTACAGCACGTTCTTCGAATATTTTTCCATTCAAAAAGCCATCTGGGTGATTGAACAAATGGTAACCAGTAGGTGACAGGTCAGGCGAATAACGAGGGCGAGGAAGAACTTCACGCTTCAACTCTGCTAATTTTTTTACTGTTTCTTTCGCAATATGTGGCCGAGCATTATCGTGAAGCAATATTACACCACGTCTATTGACTAATACCGACTGTTGAACACGCAGTTTTTCGTCCATTATATCATTTCCTGACAGTATCTATCAGCAATTATGGTTTAACGCGAATCCCTTTCAACTATCTGTTCTAAATCTAAATCTTTAATAGCTGCTGGCTTAGCAGATTTGTATCTCCGGAACGAAATTTTTCAAACCAACGCCTTATGGTCCGATCACTTGCTGTAGCTTCATCGAAAGCGGCATTTATGTTTTTCGCTGCTTCAGACGCAGTATGTCCAAGTTTGAACTCGTACAAGTAAACTATACGAATTTCCTTTCCTCCACAGTGAACGCAAATCGATTTTGAATCATGTATACTATACAATATTAATAATCTTGTACACGCAAATTCATGTACGAGATATGTACTTTTCAAATTGCACAACTTCAACCCCATTTGTCGTGGAAAAAACTAAACTACAAAGGCGAATTGCAACATCATTTCAATTGCAACAACCTAATAGAATAGTTCAGACATGAAAATTTTGTTGCTTCTAATTTTCACAAATCGGTTTTTAAATTTTCTAAATTTTCATAGCAAGCAGATTGATTTTCGGAATGTCAGCGAAGATATATTGACGACGAATGCAACATTTACATCGAGTTACTTATTCATCGAATCAAGAAATACCGGATCACCGTGTATTTCTTTTATTTCATTCCTTCAGTTTCTTCCTTCGTTCTCTCGTTCGATCGCATTTGGATATCGCAGTATAAACCGCCCCTTTACTTCGTCCCCTGTCTCCGTTGCAATGGACGTTCAAGATCGTTCGGGGGAGAACGAATTCCATTTTCTCCCGTAAGAACTTGCCGCACTCGAGAACTTCCGAGTTTACACGTCTCGGCGTCGTTTGGGGCCAGACGTTACCCAGAAGACACCTAGCCGCCGATATTTCCTTCCCCTTACGAGGACACGCTTCTCACTGCCGTCAAAATGGCTCCGCAGCTGCATGGATCGGACGTGTACATTCGATGATTCTACTTGAATATGCAATTTCTCGAGAGCTCGCAAGTTATTATCATATCTCTTGTCCCGAATGTATGAATTTTAGGGTGAACGTTTTAAGAAATTGATCGTTTCGGTGGTTCTTTTGGTTGTGGCAGGGCTAGGGGATTCTTGAGAGCCATCTCTTCTTGAAGTTGGACCGAGAAATAGAAAAATGCTTATTTTATACGTGCATTTAGTAGAGAAATTAGACGTCGTGGAAGTAGCCTCATCTCCTGAACATTAGAAATTTCAAATATCGATTCTGAACAGAAAAAACAGAGGAAACTTGAAATCACTAAAATGTATCGAATTCGAAATTTACCTGCATCTATTGTAGCATCAGACACTTTTAAGTAAATTTTCCAGTATTTTGCACTGTACAACATGTACACTAACCTTTATTAATACTTTCTTTCATGAAATGTTTTTTCCTCATCTATATCTATCTATATGAATAAAAATGTAATATTCTTTTGTTCAAAATCTAACAACTCCGAAACGCCTGAACGTAGAAAGCTGGGGTTTGAGCCATTAGACGCAGGGTTCCTTCGGGAAGGTTTTAGGACAATCCACATTCGAGAAAGTCCATTCGTTCAAAAAGTTGTGACGTCATTAGTGACCAGAGACGAGTTTTTCGCCCACTTTTGGGCACGTTTCTGCTTATAACTTTTGACTGGTAGCACCTATATTCACATTGAGATACTCATAGGATTCAGCTCACCGAGTTCTTTCAAATGACTACTGATCCGATTCTGTAGGTTGCATAGTTTAGGAGTTATGACACAAAAAGTGTGCGTTTTTCTTAAGCTTCCTGGTTTACCGACTTTTTAAACAGCTGTAAAATTTCAACGATAGGTTTCAGGAAAAATCTGAAACCACCTTGGCGATTGGAAATTTAATTCTCTACAACTTTCATATTTCACACTTTTTTCTCCGACGCCGACAAAACGATATAAACTCGAAAATGTTGATAGTTTTGCTTTAAGGTATTCTCGGCCGTAACTTTTGAACCTTTTGTCGGAAATAAGTTTTGGGCAAACAGGCTTACTTAGCTTGCGGAAGTCTACAAAATGAGTCCAACAGTTTTACAGAAGTTAGAAGCAGAAATATGGTCAAAACGGTAAAATATGGTAAAAATGGCGTATGTATAATAAAATCGCGTGCCACAGCAACGCGTGGCCGGGTACAGCTAGTAGATACCATAATTATATGTAGAATGTTTTAACAAACAATCTGAATTCTCATACGCGCTAGGACCACCCGACATATTATTATATTCACTGTCTACTACATGTAACAATGCAGCCTAATATCACATTAGTTTAGATGATACAGTACATATTTTATATTTAATGAACTGGAATATTCATATATACATTAACGGACATATATGAACGAATATATTATGTGTTTGTTTCCTGTAGGGAAAGGATGACTTATACATATACATAGTACACGCTATATTTCTCACAACCATATGCACTATCATCTAAAAGTTTCGAATCATCGACTCTATCATAGTTAGAGCGCATCTACTTCATTTTTTAACTCAGACCTGACACCTTAGGAACAGTCTTTTACTTTATTAGAATCCAGTGTCATAATCAAGGATGATTTGTAGAAAATTCTGTCCTTCTTCATTATATCATATCTGCGTATTACGTGGAACGAAGACGATTATTAAAGGAAAAAGATTCCGAAATAATTCGAATGCTTCGCGTAAATAATAAAATACTGGAGCAGGGTAGTTTAGAGTTAGGTGGAAGCGAATCGCAGGAGGACTAAACGGAGTCGAATCGAAGGTAAATGTGGTAGAAAGAAAGTACTAAGAACACTTAAGTCCTGTCTTTTACTTGACTACAATTCAGTGTCATAATCAAGGATGATTGGTAGAAAAGTCTTTGTAGAAAATTCTGTCCTTCTTCATTATATCTGCGTCTATTACGTGAAACGAACACGATTATTAAAGGGAAAAGATTCCGAAATAATTCGAATGCTTCGCGTAAATAATAAAATACTGGAGCAGGGTAGTTTAGAGTTAGGTGGAAGCGAATCGCAAGGAGGATTAAACGAAGTCGAATCGAAGGTAAATGTGGTAGAAAGAAATTACTAAGAACACTTAAGTCCTGTCTTTTACTTGACTACAACTCAGTGTCATAATCAAGGATGATTGGTAGAAAAGTCTTTATAGAAAATTCTGTCCTTCTTCATTATATCTGCGTCTATTACGTGAAACGAACACGATCATTAAAGGAAAAAGATTCCGAAATAATTCGAATGCTTCGCGTAAATAATAAAATACTGGAGCAGGGTAGTTTAGAGTTAGGTGGAAGCGAATTGCAGGAGGACTAAACGGAGTCGAATCGAAGGTAAATATGGCAGAAAGAAATTACTAAGAACACTTAAGTCCTGTCTTTTACTTGACTACAATTCAGTGTCATAATCACGGATGATTTATAGAAAAGTCTTTGTAGAAAATTCTGTCCTTCTTCATTATATCTGCGTCTATTACGTGAAACGAACACGACTATTAAAGGGAAAAGATTCCAAAATAATTCGAATGCTTCGCGTATATAATAGCATATTGAAGCAGGGTAGTATAGATTTAGGTGGAAGCGAATCGCAGGAGGACTAAACGGAGTCGAATCGAAGGTAAATGTGGTAGAAAGAAATGACTAAGAACACTTAAGTCCTGTCTTTTACTTGACTACAATTCAGTGTCATAATCACGGATGATTTATAGAAAAGTCTTTGTAGAAAATTCTGTCCTTCTTCATTATATCTGCGAAAAGATTGCAAAATAATTCGAATGCTTCGCGTAAATAATAAAATACTGGAGCAGGGTAGTTTAGAGTTAGGTGGAAGCGAATCGCAGGAGGACTAAACGAAGTCGAATCGAAGGTAAATGTGGTAGAAAGAACCTCGCCACATGCGTCTGACGGTCCTGCAGGCGTTGTCGATTCGCCTCCTCAAGATTTCGTTTAACCATCGAAGTTGAAGGCTCCGGAGATCGAAGTAGGCTGTAGAACTGGTTGCGACGGATCTTCCTCTGGTGACAGAAACACGAGAGACGGACAGTGGGGAAACGTCGTGCCTGGACTGATTGTGAGCTGCCTCTGACGGCGAATGTAACTGCGTCTCCGTCTCCGGAGGCCGTCGACGACGATTCGCACCAATGAAACGGAAAGAAGCTTGGAAGATGGAAACAAGTGACGGAACCAAAGAAAATTAAAAATATAAACCACGAGAAAATTAATGTTTATTCACTACGTCCGTTTGGATAAGATTCAACAAATAAATTGGACTCGTAGCTTCTTTATGAACAATAAGTGGAAATACTAGAATAAACTTTGTTTCGTGCCAAGTGGTTTCTTTTCCAGTTCTTGTTATTATTATTCTTCTTCTTCTTCTTATTATTATTATAAATGGACCGAAGCCCTTTTACATAAATGTTTACAATAGAAAACAATAAAGGATGACTCGTATAGTAACATAGAAGGGACATGCACAAAAACTAATGGTACTAACTATATGGTATTACCCTATAATTCTGCGTAATTGTTTTTTAAACATGTGCAAAGAAAAAATGCAATAATGCGATTTATTGGATTAATTAATCCATAGGTAGATTTGGCTTTAAGGGTTTGAAAGCCTGCTCGAGATCTCAAAGCACGTTCAGGTGCGTAAAAATTGATTTGCATAAGGAGAGAGGGACAATCTATATGTGCTATTATTAGGAACTGGAAAAGAAATCACTTTGTTTCCTCTATCCAGCAGAATGTTTGTTGTATGCAATAGTAAGACTGGTGGAACAGTGACTTGCAGTTAGAATGTAGTCGGCAAACATGTCTGACACTAACAAATATGTTAGAAAAATAATGAAACCGATTAACTTTGCATGATATCATCGAATAATATTATGGTATTGTCTAAAAATTTGTAGGAACAATCAATAATTACACGAAAGAACGATTAAGTTTGATCTTGGTCCGCGACGGAGTATCGATGCCAAGAAATCGAGCGATACGATGACAACTTTTCCTTGAACTAATTGTAAGACTTCAACTTATACGAACGGAAGAGCTGACCTAATAAAGATTTTGATGTGAGGACGCGAAAACGGAAAAGCGGAAAGGAGTAACTAATAAGAGGTGGATCTGAAAAGAGAAGTGGAAAGATCAAAGGAAGTTCGTGCCGATAGAAGACTACGGCACAGAAAAAAGGAGAGAAAAAGGCATCGAACAAGAGACAAAGAGCGTTCGAAAGACTTCACAGCAAATTTTTCTGACAATGAGGACCGTTGTACTATCGACGAGTTAATCGTGAAAAAAGGAGTACAGAGAGTTATAAAATTATCACGGAACAAAAGCGGTAATGGAAACAATGAAGCCGTAGGAGGAAAACAAGAAGGTGGAAGATCGCGTAGAGAAGATGAAGAGGGAACAGGAAGCAAAGCGTAACGGAGACGGCTAGCAGACGCAGGATCGAGGAAAGGTATTTCGTCTAAGGAACCAACGGAGCGAGTCGTACTAACTGCTCTTTTCCCCAGACCCCCTTAGACCCCCTTAGACCCCCTCGAATCCGTCAGCCGTGCCCATCTTTGTACTCGCGATGCTTTCTGTCTTTTTCGTTCCTTCCTCTTCCGTTTCGGTTGCGCGAACGATCGTTTGCTCTATCGTTCTCTCATTTGCATGGGTTGTCTCGTTGCTCTCTACCGCTAGCATCCGTCGAACAATGAATCAGTGGACGAAACTGTTCCTTCATTGATCTGTTTAATCATTCGTTCGGGATATGAGCCTAACGATCGCGAACGGTCCGACTGTTAACATTCCTTGGAATGCGAAGATTCCCTGCCTTCTTTCTTCCTAGAGCTGACCGTGGCCGTACGGAGAGGCTATTTATTACCGAACGGAATTTAGCACTGATTCACCTCCGTCCTAGCATCCGATGGTTGCGGTTCATTAATATCGGTCTACCACGTAACACGCTGGAATCCGTTGGAATGCCTGGACGTCGAATTTGCGGCGAGCAAGTAATTCGTATCTGATAGAACCGTTCTTCCCCGAGGACTTCATTCAAAAGACGTATGTCTTTGGTATTGAGCCGAGGTATTTTTTTTTCTAAGAAAACGCACAAGGAGTTCCTTCAAAATCAAACCTTTAACTTGGGTTTCCTATTTTTGAACTTTTTCAAAGTACATACCTTTGTCTCTCGATATAATAGCTGTAATATTTATTGTGAAAATACTCGTTCAAAATGTCTGGTCTTTTTTTATATATATTTTCTCAAGTTATTTGATTCAAGTTGCATCGAGTTCATCAGAATTGCAAGAAGACATTCACAAGAAAGCATCAAAATTCAATATTTGTTCACAAATTGTTGTGTCTTTATTCATAGAAAGATTGTTGATAGCATTGCACATATAGGGGGTGTACAAAGTATTCGTACACCTTTTAAAAACTAATAATTTTTTTATAATCGTACCAAACGACCTGATTTTTTACAATTTTTTACAAAAATTATAATTTACAAGGTTACATGCAGAAATAAAAAGGGCAATTTTTAAAACTTTTTTATTTGGGCTCTTAATGAAAATTTAAAATATATGTTTTGTAGATTTATGTTAGTTATACACATGCTTTAAATTCCATCGAAATCGATCAACATACATACGAGCTACAAGCGGTTAAAAATTGTGAAAATCGAAGTTTTACACGAGTTTCTGCTTAAAATAAACAGAATCGTTCATCTTTCGATGCGTGTCGCTTTTTCCTGCGTCAATCGTGTTCGATGAAATTTTCAGTACGTGTATAACTAACATAGATGTACAAAATATATATTTTAAATTTTTATTAAGGGCCCAAAGAGAAAAGTTTTAAAAAATGCCTTTTTAACTTCCCGATTTTATAGGGAAGTTATTGTAATTTATTTTTGCATTTAACCTTGTCAATTACAATTGTTTGGAAAATCTTTTTCGCATATCATTTCGAAACCAATGCTTCTAATTAATTATAAAAAATCAGGCCGTTGGTACAATTATAAAAAAGTTATTAGTTTTTAAAAGGTGTACGAATACTTTGTACGCCCACTGTATGTGATATGGAACTGAAGAACTACGGTCTGTTTTACAAAAGTGTACTGGTACATCTTTACAAATGTACAATATATGGATCGTAGCAAGGTAATATGGATCGAACGGACATTTGAAATACTAATACCTATGCTACTGCACTGATTTAATAATGATCTTGTAAAAAAGTAGTATCATTGTATTGCATTTACTATTTTAATCATCCGATGCAAACCCCAGAAGACATGTTTTCTCAATTACGAGGCACAAACTGCAAGACAAGCGTATATTAAAGTCCGAGAACTTCAATTAACCATATTTTAAAAAACTATAGAGGTCATTACCAGTTTCGTACAGAAATTAATAGAAATCAAGCCGGAACGTCACTAAGACACAATCGATAATGAAGGAGATTGGACCCATTATTAAGAGCCCATTAATGTTGTACTTGTACAGTAGAGCTTCGATTATCCGTGCTAATTAGTGGAACATGATTATTCGGATAATACTGTGCTGTGCTGAACTTAATCCTTATTGAAGTGTGCAGTAAATCGTGTAGCGTATGGGTTGGTTTAACGCAAACTAATTCTTTGGGGAAAGTATTCAGACGATGAAGAATTCGAACATCAGATTTCCGGATAATCGAGGTTCTACTGTATTTACTTTCGATCCATATTAACCATTAGCACTCGAGGGGTGACTCTGTGCGACGCCACTAAAAATTGCTGTACCATTATTCAAAATATTGTTTACATTATTAACCCTCGAGCGTGCGCGCTATTGAAAGTTACACGACCAGGCGCGTGGTGAACTTAGTTCACCTATTGAAAATAACTATTTTAACCCCGTTATACATATAGCATACGCTTCAGAAATGGTTTACCTGTCAGCAAATAGTAATTTTTGACTAAATCTGATGGTAAAAATAATAAAAATGTAGCCCAGAATAAAATAAATGTATTTAAAAAACGCAAAAAGATTAATAATGAGTATGTTACATTTTTAATGAATGATATACAAGAAGAGACAAGAATAAAAGATAAAAGTAACATTCATAAATTAGTAATGATAATTAGTTTTCAACATAATTATCGAATTACTTACATGACGGAATACCTTAAGGTCGTCGCTCACTAGAACGCCCCGGCGCCCACCCGGCACCGAGCGCCTCAGCTGTTTTGGACTTCTTCTATGTATTTTAAATGGATGTGCGCACATTAAATTGCGTGATTTCAACGGTAAGAGTAACAAACAATAGCACGATTAGACGACTAAATATAAACTGGCATGAGCATCAGAGGATTCTCGAAACATAACACGAGCGAATGGAATTATTGTCTTTTCTCTTAAGACATAGGCAATCATACACGCGGCGTGGTGAACGAAGTTCACCAGCGCGTCCGCTCGAGGGTTAAATATATCGATATCTAATCGATTACTAAACTTTTAGATGTTGTACGAGGTATTATCTCGAGTTCAATTTTGTACGTTACACATGTAAAATAATTTTTCCGAGATATCATCAGTGGTTTCTTGCGGGAAAGACTAGATCAACTTCCGTGTGAGCAGACTCGAGACTACAGCCGAGCCGAAACGAAGAAAGAGTATCCCAACAGAAAGTAAGGAGAAAAGTGTCCCCGTTTTGTGCCACGAATTCGAGTGGGCGTAATCGCGCTTTCAGAGTCATTGCTAAACTGTCCGTCATATTTCGGAGAACAATGGCGGCCGGACGAAAGTGGAGAAAAACGGTGGAACAATGAAGTTAAGGACATTTGGCGAGCCTTTAATTTCCATTTCGCCGGGCGGCATCTTTTGAGATCGATCCCGGTCTATCCCCGCTTGCTTGATAGCCTCCAGAGAAGAAAGACAGGCTTCCGGCGAGCCTGTGAAGTATATATTCGAGGGAAGGGACTCTAGCGGCGAGGTTAAATATGCAGGGTGTTTGCAGAGTCCCCGGACGGACGACTTCATTGGGTCTAATTGCGGTAATGCTCACAGCCCACGGCCACTTTACTCCGTCCAACTTTGAGCGACCACGAAAAGCGTAATCGCGGTTCACGGTTGACATGGCTCGCTCATCTGTGTACCCTCACCTGAGTTAAACCGCCCCCTGGATTTACCCTCCCGACTTTTGGGCACATTCGATACCTTCTTTCGTTCTTAGCCGGACTCTTTCTTTTGGATATCTCCCTCTCTTTCTCTCTAGTGCGCTCTAATTAAGTTCTAAGCATTTCCTTTCTGCTGAATTTCTCGGCGGACGTCTGGTAACGTCAGGTCATGTTATCCTAGCAATTACGAAGTTGGTTTAGGCACAATTGTAGCGAACTTATATATTTTTCTGTAAAATTTAGGTATTGCAAGATATTAATATTATAACGTAACGAAGTATTATTGTTTACCATATCTTAAAGCGCTGTTCACGGCTGAAAAGAAGTTACCTGGAAGGAATGCGGGTCTGTTTGATTGTTGAGCACGTCAACGCATAAAGTTAGGTATAAGTAGTGATGGCGTACAAAACCAGTAACCTTGATTTATCACAGTGAGCGCAGTATTACGATCACGATTGTGATTGTAACCAGTGTCGCCAGATGAGGGGAGTCACGGTGAGATGATGTACCCCCTCTCTGATGGCCAGAGTAGAGTAATAGTGACACGTTGCGCTGCGCACGCGCGACGTGTCACATATTACATCTACTCTAGTCATCAGAGAGGAGGTACCTTGTATTCCCCTCGAGTGCTGGTTTGCTCACTTTCTGGCGATACCGATTGTAACTTCATTTACGCTACCAAAAAATTTTTGTTCTCATGTAATTTTTTTTAGAGATTTGAAGGTCACCTTCATCTTTTTAAGTGGAATGAGGTATTTTTTAAAACATCAATCATACTAAAATAATTTAGTACTTTTTTGTAACGAATGTCCAGCTGCATCGATTGATGTATTAAAAAATACCTCATTCCATTTAAAAAAATGAAGGTGACCTTGATATCTTTAAAAAAAATCACATAAAAACAAAAATATTTTTGGCATCATGTGAGCCCCACTGAACCTTTCAACCTCAGACGTTTGACGTATCCTTAAAAACAACAAAGATATTTGAGGTGACAACGTTAGGTGACTCACCCTGTATACACAGGTTGCATTATTTCAAGAATGTTGGGTTTGGCAAAAAACATATTGGCCCTGAGGGGCAGGAAGAACTGCATCCTGCGCGAATCGTCAGTTAATCTAGTTCTCTGTGCATCGAATAATCAGCATTGCCACAAGACATGGTCTAGGTCCTTCATTTTTTAGCCACACTTGCAGTTGATATGATCAAAAATGCCTACACGGAACAATGAGTTGGCCAAGTAGTAGCGATGCTAGGATTTATAGACATTTTTTCCAGTTGCAGTTCCAGACCATCTTCGGCAATTTGCATGAGAAATTAGAAGATTTTCTGATAATTAGCAAAATGACTTTTGTCCAACTAGATTGGCAATTCGTAACATTATGCTACGTAGTGATTCGAGCTACATAGCGTGTAGTTGATAATGGATCATTTGGTTACACATAGCATCGAAACATAGTTTCTGACGTTTCGGTTACCCAGACCGTGGGTATAGAATAGAATTCCTTTGAGTCTGGGTACCTTCGTTCTCTAGACCTTGCGGCCCTCTGTGGACCGCGTAGCGTCCTGAGCGCTAGATGAAAAGACTCCTCTTTCCTTCGTCCTTTGTCCCTGATTCAAAGGCTGCGGTAATTAGATTTGAGTTTTGCAAAGTTGATTGGGCCGAGCGTCGCCTCGGGCAATAGGAAATTTTATTACCGACACACAAATGACGGACACCGTCGAAACAATCGGAAGAAAACTCTTTCGAGGTACCGCGTGTAAGTTCTACGGTATGAGAAATCCTTTACTCAGAATCCTTTGTTCGGCATTGCGAATGACCGACTGTTTGTTACGAAAGCATTCCTAGCTTGACAGTTTTTGAGATCATTTCGAAAATGGGAAACAGGAAATATAGAATATGGCAAGTGATGTTTACAATATACTAAAATCAATAATATTTGTTATAAATCGAATAATTTATAATCGAACACAAATCGTGTAACTTTCTGAAAGAATTTCTTTTGTATCGATACAATTATTTTGCTTACTGCTGTTGTTTACTAACATAACTTATTTATTTATTTATTTTAATGTGGTCGCATTAACAGCGACGTCATTAGTGACCACATGGTTTACAAACAAATATGTCGTATCTTACATGTTACTTGTGAAGAGTTAGTTTAATGAATATTTGAATAAAAAAGAAACATACAGTGTTACTATCGATCCACATAACTTTTGTGGCACAATAATGCCAGAATAGTTTCGAAAGATTTTTGTGTACAACTTTTTGTCGTAAATGTAATAGTTCCTGCGTAATCATAGTCGAAACTCAAATCGTTACTTTTGACCCCGGTTTCCAATACAATTAAACTTTCAACATAATTATCACCGAGAAACAAATAGAAGATTGTTCCCTTATTTAAACAACAAGTGTTTCTCCTTACTTAAAACAGGAAAACACAGTTCTTTAAGAATCTCGGAATTCTCGAGAACTTTCGAGGGGAATTTTCGAATCTCGAAAAATAAATTAATTACTAATTCAGGAGTTACAGAGTCTCCGAAAAGCAAACAGCTCGGGGAAACACAATAATTAATCGGCAAAAAGATATACAAATAGAAACATAACCCTAGAAAACAGGTAATACAGATAGCTGTAAAATCCTTTTAAAGTGTATTAAGATCGAATTGATTAATAACCAGACTTATTTATTTAGATGGAAGTGATTGAATTGCTGAACGATTTTCTTACCTGATAATGCAAACTTGCCTTAAGATTGTCGACAAACTTGACTTAAGATTGTTGTTCGACAAGGTCATTACTAGACTGCGGATCTTCATGCATTTATAGGGAAATCGAGCAGATGACATTGAAAATTGTTGGAAAATTTTTCAAATTGAAGATGTCAATATATGATCTCTCTTCTACTGGAATCATTAAGGGAAGAAATAACGTGCAATTTGGTTTCTATCTCTTACAATCGATGCAGACGATTTTCATTTTGCATAAAGATCCGCACTCCAGTTACAAAAACACGTACAAAAACAGGTACAAAAACAAATATCGCTCAATGGATCGCTAATGAGCGGCGGTCAATTAAACCAGGATCGCCCAATCAAAGATCCTCGCGAAATTGGTATACATACGCCTTCAAGTATGAACGCGATTCCCTGTTCGCTATATATTTTCTACTTCCTTCGGAGTCGTAACGATCGTTAAAAATACTCGCCGAACCGCGAAATAATTTTTATTTTCGTGCGGATGTACATATGCGCGTGACCAGCATCGCGGTTCAAACTCTGAATAATTATATTTGATCGTTGATAATGTAAAAACTTTACCACGCTTATATTATTTTGCCGAGTTGTCGATGTTGTCGTTGTCGTTATATGCGTCAAATCTTGTAATCGAATTTTAAATCACTTCCCGATGAGCTAGAGACTTGAAACATTAAACATAGCTGATAATTGGATGACAATGCAATATTAAAAAAACAAATTTAAAAAAGAACTGTGCGTCTTGTGGGAGATTTCTAATATAATATCATTGTAGAAGATCTTAAACCATGCAACCCAAAGATCATTGAACAAACAAAATTGAGTAGGAACACTCAAATACAAATAATACAATAAATCAATATTAGTGTCGCAAAGGAACGATTCGCTTTTTCTTTTATAAACAACTTGAATGTTAACGTTTTGTTTCTGCATACTGGGTGTTTAAATGTAAATGGAGCAAATCAATCCACACGTCTAGGAGAAAGAAAATATTTAACCCTTTACACTCCGTTGTCCCCTCTGAGGCACCACTAAAAATTGCTGTACCATTATTCGAAATATTATTTACATTATGAAATATATCGGTATCTAATCAATTACTAAACATTTTCGTATTGTATGAGGTATTACACCAATTTCATATCCATAAGATTGCATAAATCGTAGGGAATGGAAATATTCTAGATCGGAAGAAATGTTTAATTTTCCAGTTAAAATAACTCGGAGTGCAAAGGGTTAAATATTAACCGTCACACCTCGCCGCGCGACGCTCGGTAGTACGTCATCGCGTTCAGCGATCCCCACTCCGCGCGCCAGCGCTCCCTACTCCACTACGCGTTCCCACTCCACTGACCCACTTCGCACCGAAGGAGCTCAGTCAGTGTGGTGTTCCGTTCATTCAGTTCCATCTCGCGTATTTCCATATCTTGCGTTTCTATATCTTAGTATTTCATACCAGTATAACCATATCTTGCGTTCCATTTAAAAACGACTAAAAAGTAGAAAATAAAGCAATATATAAAAAAAACTTTAAGAATCACGCTTGTATTAAAATGCACTAAAAAGGAGAAAATAATTTTTTTATGTATTAGTGGCTGTAAATAACAGCGTGTAGCGCTCACGAAGATTACGTGAATATAGTTTAGCGCTCCACGCTTTTATTTATAGTGACTAATGCCTAAAAAATTATTTTCTCCTTTTTAGTGCATTTTAATACAATAATCGTGGTTTTTAAAAAGTTTTTTATATATTTTTTTTCTTGTACCGACTACTGCAGACTACAGAGTACTGCAGGCGACTAGGTGAACAGATTTTCAGTAATTCCTTTGCGCCCAGGCGTTCCTCGGACGGTGGTACGTCGGAACGTTGGCGGACCGGGTCCTGTTAAATTGGAAGTTACTCACGAGAGGACTTCCGTCGTAATAGCTAGATCGCCGGAGCCGGTAAACGTATTCCCTTCGTTCCCTGTCTTTTTTCATTTTCGTTCTTCTCCAGTCCTCGCTGGGTTCGTCCTTGGCTCTACGGTTATTTTCAGTTCGCCTCTCTTGTCCTGTTCTTCCCCTTGCCGCAGAACGCCGCCAAGTCCGATTTCACTCGTCTCGTGGAAAACGATGTCTTGATTGCACGGAGAAATCTTCCGACGGAGTCTTTACAGTTTCCTTCCATCCAACCCCTCCAGCCCTCCCCCGGTGTCCCCCTTTTCCCTCTATATGGCAGGAATTTTGTAGCCGACAGTGAACACGCTCGTTCGAGAACCGTAGCGTCGTCGTCTTCTCTCGTCTCTCGTCTCGACTGGCGACAAGTCGGGGGGGGGGGGAGGGTAACCATTTCAACGAACGGAACCGGTGTTTGTCCCGCAGTTTATCGGTAGACACCGTTTCCTCGACCAGAGGATCGTTGATTCCACCCCACTTCGATTTTCAAGATGAAAAGTACTCGTATCGACGATCATCGGACACTGATTTCTTTCTGATAGCCGGGACCACGCTCGTCGATGGCAGCTATCTTGGTAGAAGCGTCACACGGGTGACTCGGTTGTACATAGTCTGCGAAACCATCATGTTTTTCCATGTCGAGAATCGGGTATCAGCGATTTGTCCTGTTCAGGCCTAATCCTAAACCAGTGGACGGCAAATTCATTAGGCAAAAGAGCCAAATATCAGCAGTACAACGGTTTAGATTTACTTTCAGAGCCAAATTTCTTTACAAGAACCCCGTTTTTAGACGTCGGATAAGGCGGTAGGACAGTCACGTGACAAAACTAGCAAATAACTAGAATCTTACTAAAAAAGAACTGAGGAACTAGAATCTTTCTAGATTTTGGGTCGAAACATGGGTTTGCGATTTGTCGCTTAATGTCCTTATACGAGCAAATTTTCGCTGGTTGAGGGCTCATTCGAAAGAGGAAGGTTCACCGCAGGGTGCTCTGGTCATGATGTAACGAGATTATGTTTATATGTAATAATATGAGTGTCCAAAGTAGGGAAAAATTCTTTTAACATGCTGCATGCGCATGATTTTTTTAACATGCTGCACATCATTTCCTGTAGATTTTTTCACGCTGATTTTAAATCTGGTCTCAGAATTTGTCTACGACCTCAGGATTTTACAAGAAATCGATTTTTGTGAACGAATTGTTTAACGAATTTTCTCAAGTTTATAAAACGTTCGTACCATAATCTCCCTATTTTTCCCATATTCTGCCAAGTTTCAGCTTTAATTTTTAAAAAATTTCATCGCTCTACCTCATTTCTATCGAAAGTTCTTTGATTTTGTCTCTGATTTGGACGAAAGGTTCCACTGTGAGCCGCATGTAGCTCACGAGCCGCAGTTTGCCTAGCGTACACTAATAGAAAATATCTTAAAAATTATTTTATATTTTGAAATAATTTATGAAACCAAGAGAACACGTGATAAATAAGCCAATATTTTGAATACTTGTTATTGTCACTTTTTTTAAAACAAAATTCTCTATTTTTTGTTGCAGGTGAGTTATCGATACATCGACGTCTATAACATTCTCCAAACGTAAGTGTCGAACAGTTACATATATTTACAGGCACAGACTTACTACAATTTCGAGATGATGTACACTAATTCGTGGAATTGACTATTTGGATTCATAAATTAGTATCATAATTGTCTTTTTTCCTGGATCCGTTGAAACATTGGTCCTGTTATGATATTCTTCGAAAGGTTACGTTTTTTTACATTCTCTACTTCGAGAGCATTCTGAATTTGTCTGGGGACGTTGCAGAAAAAGAAAATGATGCCTAAGAAAAAGATAGGAAACTATCGATCTATCTTTCTCTGTCTGCTTTAGACGTAGGTCCTTACTTTCAATCGCGCAGCGTTGATATTCACTGTGACTAATGATGAACGTCATCGATCCAAAGAAAGCAGGCAAAATCAGTTGCATTTTATGTTCTGGGTTGTATATTAGGTACCTAAGATGTTGTTTTAGAGCGAGTGAGGAAGTGTTACATACAGTATTTAATAAAATTCACTGTTTCAAGATATTTAATCAAATACAAAAGCTTCTGATTCGATTAAACCTAGAATTTATTAATTCATCCCTACTTCCCGAATGAAAGACATCTACACGTACGACGATAAAATTTAAAAATTTCGAACCGTAAAACAGATATCATCTTCCGGTATACTACGTCCGGGCTTTTAAGAATCCTCTACCCACGCAGAAGACTACGAGTTTCGTGTCTGGAGGTCCAATATTGAAATATGGCAGTTTCGTCAGGTGTCTGCGTCATAAATTCGCAGTGCTCTCTCACGACAGCAAATTCGGGTCCGAGGAGGAAACGTGTTTCCAGCCTTTCAGTTTCTATTTTCTCAATTTCGTGTTCTCCCTATTTCTCATTCTGGCAAGCAACGGGATGCGCGACGCGAGGAGCGCCGCCGTTTTGGCCGAAACCGTCGTCGTTCCGTCTATTTTATCGGAGAACGTCGATCGCTGCCGCGAGCAGAAGACTGCAATTTTGAAGCGAAGCTTTTCGTCGACACTTTCGTCCCCTCCGACCCCGTTCGCTCTTTCATCCTCCTTTCCTCTTTGCCTCCGCACTCACCTCTTATCGCGTTTATCGTGCTTCTCGTCCGACACGTTTGCGCGAAAGTCATTCCCAATCGATAACCGGCGTCTGGGCACCTCCGTTTCGGAAAATGTTTTTGCCGAACCGAGTCTCTAACCAAACACCGATTGCGTTCTTCGTTCGAGGCCTCCATCGTTTTTCTTTGGTCGTTCTTGCCAAACCGATACCGAGCAATATGAATGTTTAAACGCGCCGCGGAACAACCGCTCGCTATCAGAGATGCACACCATGTGTTCCGCCTTGTTATCGTCACAGTACAGTCAAACCTGTTTTTGCGCGGTAGATAGGGACCGCAGAAAAAAAACCGCACTTAAAAAGTATTCACAAATTTCATAAATAGCTATAACAAATAATTTTTCACAACATATTAAAGAACAATTTTTTTATGCGGTGGACAGGGACCGCAGAAAAAAACCTCACATAAAAAAATATTCACAAACTACATAAATTTCTATTACAAATAATTTTTCACAGCATATTAAAGAACAATTTTTTTATGCGGTGGATAGGGACCGCATAAGAAAAGTCTCACTTGGGAAATATGTCAAAGCTTTGCGAAATAGCACGAGAAAGTGCTTTCCAAACGAAATAAATAATTAATTTCTCATTTTAAACATGGAGAAATTTTCAAAATGTACATAATTCAATACATACGCAGGGTGTCCTGCTGAAATGAGATCCGCAGGATATCTCGGAAAACGTTATCAAAAAAGTGTTCCTACAAAAGTTGTTTGGTATGACGAGCTACATTACGTAGTATTAATTGTTTTCTTGTGGGTGGAGTGGTGGAGGACATTCCAAGGTCACCTTGATTTTTTTAAATGGAATGTCCTATTTTTCATATCATAGATCGATAGAGTATCAAATTATGAGTATAAAAGTGTTGACCTTCACATGTCCTAAACCTAATAGTTAACGAGATATTATCCAAAGAAGAAAGAAAATTGTTTCGATAATATCTCGTTAACTATTAGGTTTAGGACATCTGAAGGTCAACACTTTTATACTCAGAATTTGATACTCTATTGATCTATGGTGCAAAAAATAGGACATTCCATTAAAAAAAATCGAGGTGACCTTGGAATGTCCTCCCACACTCCACCCACAAGGAAACAATTAATACTACGGAATGTAGCCCGTCATACCAAACAACTTTTGTAAGAACATTTTTTTGGTAACGACAACGTCTTCCGAGATATCCTGCTGATCTGATCTGATATTCATACACCGCATAAAAAAAGACCGCACAAAAACAGGTTTGACTGTATAGCCTACCTAGAATATTTCAAAATGTTTTATGCAAATATTATTAGTGAATCGCTTTCCGGAGATTTGCGTTATTCGAGTGTCCATACTTCAGAAGCGTGTGGAGGACCGATAAGCTAACAAAAAATTGTGTAGAGCTATGTTCGTTTTTGCTTCGGGGAAAATCGTGAAAAAAGAAACGCAACAGTTTTCGTTTCTCCACTTATTTAATGTACACGGTTCAATGTATAATACAATACAATGTATTCAGGTTCGTTAGGGCTTCTTTGCTAAAAGTACTGTTCAAAATACTAATCGCTTGCAGACACAAACATAGGAATGCAAAGAACAAGAGGATTGAAGATGATACATACAGTGGGTGTACAAAGTATTCGTACACTTTTTAAAAACTAATAACATTTTTATAATTGTACCAAACAACCCGATTTTTTATAATCAATTAGAAGCATTGGTTTACGAAATGATATACAAAAAAGATTTTCCAAAACTTATAATTTACAAGGTTACATGCAAAAATAAAAAAGGCATTTTTTAAAACTTTTTTATTTGGGTCCTTAATGAAAATTTTAAATGTATGTTATGTAGATCTATGTTAGTCATACACATGTTGAAAATTTCATTGAAATCGAGCACACACGAGCTACAAGCGGTTCAAAATGGTGAAAATCGTAGTTTTCCACGACTTTTGATTAGTTTCTGCTTAAAATCCACAAAATCGTACATGTTTCGACGCCTGTTGTTTTTTCCTGCGTCAATCGATTTCGATGAAATTTCCATGTATATAAAGAACATGGATCTAGAAAACATACATATGTTTTAAATTTTCATTAAGGCCCCAATAAAAAATTTTTTAAAAATGCCTCTTTTATTTTTACCTGCAACCTTGTAAATTGTAATTTTTGGAAAATCTTTTTTGCATATCAGTTTGTAAATTAATGCTTCTAATTGATTATAAAAAATCAGGTCGTTTGGTCATTTAAAGTCATTTAAAAAAGTCAGGTCATTTAAAAAAGTTATTAGTTTTTAAAAGGTGTACGAATACTTTTTACACCCACTGTAAGTGCATATACTGTTCTGTTTCTTAATTTGCGATTTTTCTAAGACGTGCACATCTCGAAAGTAGGCTTTTTCCCTTGGTTTATCGGTCCCCTACACGCTCCCGAAGTTTTGATAGTTAATTGGGGAACACCCGGTATATTAGGCTGGTTAACCTTCACGACGCTGAACTGCAAGACTACCGCAAGAAATGTACTTGTAACGTAATGTTTTGCCGCTAGAAAATTTCATGGACCATCCATCAACATGTCCTTCTCTGTTTCAAGTGCTCAATCTTGGTAATATTGTTTTGGAGGTATTATTGTACGTTAAAGTGGTGAAGAAACTTTCGCTTGCCACATTTTCAAACTTGGGGGTATTTGGCTTCGTATTCATGTGTACGTAGATCTAGCATTCAGCCTGTTTATGCCTGACAGTTTATTAATGTTAATACTGTCACCAGAGATACAACGTACAACTCCTCATCCATTTTTCTATGTTTTTTAACCATGTGCTAAGCTAACTACGTGAAAACATTTAGCCTGAATGTTCCACCTACAGTTCTTTGAGTGCTTTTTGAACTTCCGTTTTTTCTTGCGTCCTTTCTTTCTATTTGTTTCCTCCATTCCATTAGTGTTCGTACAAAGCATTTCTATGTTTCTTGGCCCTTCTTCTTTGCTGCTGTCGTCATTTTTAATGCGTTGTAGGTCGTCTAGAAAATTAGTCAAGCGACAAAGCTTCGGTACATCAACGTTAAAATTAGCTATGATTCTGATATACACTCAAACCGAAATATCCATAATGTAATTTGTTAAATTCTCTGGATACTCACAAACTAATAATATGTAACCCTTCATTTTTAAATTTTCGTTATTCATTTTTAACTTTCAACGTATTGTTTCATGAACAAATTATTGAATTTGGAAAATATTCAAACAAGCATCATTATTGAAATTTGGTTCGTAACAGGTACAACGCAATTATGTGCTGTATCACTAAATTATTCGAAAATGTGTTTATCGAGTCATAATGTAAACCTGTTAATAATTTCTATTCGAGAGAAGATCAGTCACAAATTCAATATGGAACTATGTATTACCAAGGGGATTTTTATTCTTCTCGGTGCGAATTAATCGTCGTTAAAATTCCCTTATGGGTATTGCGTGATATTTTATGCTGCGTTGATATCGAGCTGCGTAAAGAAATATGCCCGCAATAGTGTCCGTAAACATCGGCCCTGTGCAGGTTATATACTCATAATTTGTGGTTAAATTAAACGCGGCTGGCCAGACTACCACATTTTTATTTTACGCGGGTTATGAAATACGTTTCTTGGCTATTTCCAACGCGGTTTCAGATTTTAACACATAAACAAGTCCTTTTAAACGCTGAATTAGCGCGTATAACGTTAATTTGACCTTCAAGGAAGATTTACGCGAAATTTGGAGAACGTTCGCAGAATTCTTGCCGCACCACTTTGTAATTCGAACCTTGATTCCTTGTTTATTTGTAAGGACGTCTAAAAACTGTAAAACACGTTCACAAACTGGTGTAATACAACTTCGTTGATATAATCGTATTAACCATTTGCACTCGGAGCCATTTTCACACATTACCGGCCAATGATTATTGCATAATTTTGAAAAATCTATGGTTTATGGCTAAACATTTTTTAATGGAACCCTCAACAGCGATTTTCATTGCGAACTAACGAGTCACCCTCAATAACATCATCTAATACTTTCATTTAAGATTGTAATATAAAAAAAAATTTCTATGCTTTCTTTTGGTCCATCGCAATTATTGAAAATCTGGGAAAACTTTACCGGACTCAAAACTTGTGCCTTTCTTCTATAAATTATGATGTATTTGGTATGTAATCCAGTAGATTTGTAACCAGGGCGGTTGGAGATCGAAGTTTCGATCCTGTAGCATCAATGGTTCAGGAGTTATGCTTGCTTAAAGTTGAGCAATCTGCAGTGTTTCTGACAGGTAAAGGCGCCGCCATATTGATTTGTAGTGACGATCGCGAGTGTCGGTCTTTGCCGCCCCTCTCCCGACCTAATCACCAACCAACTCGGTAAGCGGTGCGCGACCAGCACTACCAATATGGCGGTGCCCTTACCCGTCAAAAACACTGGAGATTGCTCAACTTTAAGCAAGCATAACTCCTGAACCATTGATCCTACAGGATCGAAACCTCGATCTGCAGCCGCCCCGGGCACAAATCTACTGGATTACATACCACACACATCATAATTTATAGGAGAAAGGCACAAAATTTGAGTCCGGTAAAGTAAAGAGCAGCCGAAAATCTTATTAATAGTAATAGTATAATAATAATATTCCATTCTATACAATTCTTTTCATTTCATGCATATGAAATTGTGTAGTAATTGTTTAGATACCAAAATATTTAATAATCTAAACAATATTTTGAATAGTGGTACAGCAATTTTTCGTGATGTTAAGAATAAGGGTTAGGAATAACGCGGAAGCAGTTCTATTCGTGCCCGCGTTGAAATGATTGCTGATTCTTTTTAAGAGGACATCTACTACGTCCACCCATGCCACCGACAACTTATCAGCAAATTTCTCTTCCCTTTCCATTATTAACAACGCTGTTAGGTATTTTTTACCGTCCGTCGGAGGAAGAAAGCGACGGCAAAGACAAAGCCAACGACGACAACGAAGCCGACGACGGCAACGAAGCCGACGACGACGACGACGATGGATAGATCGTTAAGACGCGGCTTAATACGAGAAACGCGTATTATTTTATTTCTCCTTTGGTTCCCCGGTGGACAGGGAACAATTAGAAAGATAATTACAATGAAAGTTGCATCTGCCGGATGGGCGGAGAATCCCTGGTCTATCATTCGCCGCTTTTTCCCCTCCACCGGATCACCATCCCTCTCCCTATACCTTTTTAACCGTCGTATTTTTGTAACTTTAATTATCACGTGTTCCCTGCAGTTCCAGGCTACTGGGATTTTCTACCGGCTTGTATATATGTTTACCCATTTACTAGCGAGGCCATTTACTGGCAGCGCACTAAACGTAGTTATTCACGATAGCAGAGGCGCAACGAGCCCGTTCAATCTCCATTGGGAATTTGGTACGACCAGCTAATTTCGGAGTCTGTTATCGACGTCGTAGGATTTTCAGCTCCCATTTATTTCTACGCTCTACTTCGGCGCCGCTACTGCCCTGGACCTGCTCGAGCTCACGTTAAAAGCTAAAATTCGTCGTGTACGCCGACCCCACAATCACCTCGAAAAATTTTCTCTTTTCCTTCTTCCTTGATATGTAGGTATCTGCTCCCATATATCAGGTTTAAAAAACGATTAGGCTGCGGATTCGTTCGAAGTCGCCGAAAGCTATTTCGGAGTCGAGTCCTGTAGCTTTAGAATGTAACGTCGCGATGGAAAATATTGGGTTGGCAAATAAGTTCGTTCGGTTTTTTACATTGGAATAAATCACAAAAACCGAACGAACTTATTTGCCAATCCAATATTTTGATTGTCGGAAATATTCTGTTTTGAATTTGGGTAAATTCAATGGAAACACCAAAGCTATTTTCGAAGCGATCGATTAGTTTGTGACATAATTATTTTCGCAGACTGTGTTCTTCTTTTGATGTATCAGTGCGCTATTTATTTAATCGCACCCGGTCCGTTTGATTACGACAGAGTTTGGTAGGATTTTTATCGACAACGAAAACAGTTATGTATGTCTTTTAGTATATTATTTATTATATTATGCTTGCTAGCCCATGTGAATCATCATCAACTTTCTAATTGACGAATAGTTTCAGTCTTTTATAGATCTACGATATAATTGTTCAGATTCTTTTCAAAATCATTTATTAAAGAGAAGAAATGCACAAGACTGGAGCACCACATTTTAACTATTATTCTATATTTTAGGAGATTATTTTTTCTAATTCTGAAAATAAGTAGATGCATATTACGTGCTCATTAAAAGGAAATTTTTATTTGATTCATTCCACATCCTAAGATTTTCATTTCCGTACACAATAAAAAAGCGAATGTTTTAAACGCATCCTACGTTAAATATTACTTAACTCCTACTCGTTCGTCTTTCTACATTCTCCGTATTTTAATGGCAATCCATTTTACAATTAAAAAGCCAGCCAGAAATTTGTCCAGTAAAGCAATAAATTTTGTCGTGATGTGCTTGCTTTTTTATCACGACCGCTTTAAACGGAAACCAGGACGTCGGCTTTAATGCCTATTAGCTACGCCGGAAATTGGACACACCATAAAAATTTCAGTGCAGAGAAATGACAAGAGGTGAGAGACCACTGGGGTTTCAGAGGATGAGGCAAGGGAGAACGGACGAGGAAAATAATACGGCGGAGAACGATAGGGGATGGAAGGCGGAATGTGAAAAACTGACGGAAGAAGAACAAACGAGAATGAAAAAAGCATCTAGATCTCAATAATAAAAGGATTCGTATGTTTTATGCATAATAACATATATAAAAATGTCAACGAACGACAATTCGCAAAGCTTGTAGAAAAATAAGTCCATACGTTGACTGTTAACTTCACAAGCAGTTAATCGCTTGGTAGACATTTCATCTGAAACGAAAATATTTTCTATTTCCGTGGCGTTCTGTCAAAGAATATACCACCACCCCTGGCAAAAATATTTGGTCGAAACAGAAAATGACATTATTACAAGGCATTGGAACACTTCTTAATATTTCTAACGATGAAGACGACGATAGAACATCAAAAAATGTTTTGGGGATGATGAAACCCTTACTTAAATTAGAGTTTAACTTGTCTATTTGGCAATACATTATCAACAAACATATATTCGTATCGATATCATTATTCGATTTATATGTAAAATAAAAATGTTCTACATTGATTGTAGATAGTAGAAATAATATAAAAATTAATTTCATCCCTTAACGACTTTGTTACATTAAAAACGACATCACTGCTTTCTTGAATTTTTAAAATCTTTTCCCGTTTTACGTTTCACCGAACCAATTTCTTCGATCCGCAGTCTAATGACGAGTTTTGTCACTGCACTTGCTTTTATTATTTATGATAATACTTTCCACGTTAGAAATATGAATAATTACTAAACAGCAAAACAGTGAAAACATTAGAAGAATTAATAAATACCGTTATATGATTTTCAACCTATTAAACAGATCAAGAGAGCAAACAAATTTCTATTTCGTTCCAGTTTGTTGCAAATCAGGTAGAACACTTTTATTTTGCATAAAGATATCCGCTGTCTAATAATTACAACGATAGACGCTTGAATAACTTTTTCCAAGGGTAGAATTTTTAAATCAGGATGCAGTAATAGAGGAATTCTGAAGTTACATTTGCATAGTGAAAATTACATTGTCCCGAGCTATTGAGAGTCGACGAGGTGAACGAATAAGGATGAAATATTTTTGATCGTATAGATATACATAGAAAATAACGAAAAGCGTCTCCTGTTTCCCTGGTTTCCGCCACTTTAGCGGAGGCAAATTGGCAAGTTGCGCTGCATAACAGCTTTCCCAGTGGCCGCTTCAGCATATTCAAAACGCAATGAATTTCTCTAGTGTCGCTGACCGACGCTGCATGCCGGCCTCTGGAAAACTAAATTACTTTTAACCTACGTAGAGGCATATATCGTTCTTGCATTTTTGAGCTTTTTCACTTGATTATTCTAGCAGAGAACATTTCCAGACCGCCGCGCCGCGCCGGGCAAATTTCACCGAATAGAAAAATATTTGTGAACACGTAAACGTTTTACCTACTAGATTTTCGTGTTATACAACATAATCATTGGATAGAATAGAGGCGTGTAAAAAGAGTATTCTGTGGTTCATCGCATACTGAAAGTTTCGGGTCGGTTATCCTAGTGTGTGTGTGTGTGTGTGTGTGAGTAATGTTCGTCACTGGACAGGGGATTTTATGCATTTATGACAAAAATGAGTAGACGTCATTTGAAACAGTAAAAACATTGGAACAATATAAAATGATGTATTATTTTCAAATTTTCCTTTGCACTCGGTTGTCCCCTCTGAGGCACGAAATAATGTTTACATTATTAAATATATCGCTATCTAATCAATTACTAAACATTTAGGTATTGTATGTGGTATTACATCAATTTCATATCCAGAAATTTTCAAAAATCATAGGGAATGGAAATATTCTAGATCGAAAGAAATGTTGAATTTTCCAGTTCAAATAGTTCCGAGTGCAAAGGGTTAAACGCATTACGAAAGAAAATAAATTACCATTTCATTCGAGTTTGTAGCGGATCAGGTAAAAAATTTTTATTATGCATAAAGGTCAGCTGTCTGTACATCACATTGGTCGAGTAAAAAAAATATAAAAAGGAACTATTTATAAACCACGCTTATATTAAAATGCACTAAAAAGGAGAAAATAACATTTTTAGACATTGGTGACTATAAATAAAAGCGTGGAGTGCCCACGAAGATGACGTCAATATAGTTTAGCGCTCCACGCCTTTATTTATAGTCACTAAAGTCTAAAAGAATTATTTTTTACTATATTGACGTCATCTTTGTGGGCGCTCCACGCTTTTATTTATAGTCACTAATGCCTAAAAAAATTATTTTTTCCTCTTTAGCGCATTTTAATATAAGCATGGTTTTTAAAAAGTTTGTTTTTATATATTTTTTTATTTTCTACTTTTTAGTATTTTTGAGATGGAACGAAAGATATGGTTATACTGGTATGAAATAGTAAGATATAGAAACGCAAGATATGGAAATACGCGAGATAGAATGAGGGGATGACTACGAGAGACAACGTCTCTTCATGGAGTACGAAATTGTCTGGAATGGAACAGAATGAACGGAACACCACACTGACATGTACTCCTTCGGTGCGAAATGGCTCAGTGGAGTGGGGATGAGTCGGAGTGGGAACGCGTAGTGGAGTAGGGAGCGCTGGCGCGCGGAGTGGGGATCGCTGAACGCAATGACGTACTACGAAGCGTCGCGCGACGAGGTGTAACGGTTAATATTAAAATTTCCTTTTCTCCTGGATGCACAGATTGTTTTTTATTTGTTTTTTAATATTACATTGTCATCTAGTTCTGAGCTATGTTTAAAGTTTCAAGTCTCTAGCTCATCGTGAAGTGGTTTAAAATTCGATTACAATATTTGACGCATACAACAACAACTCGGCAAGCTAATATAAGCGTGGTAAAAAGTCTCCGATTTTACGTGGAATCGTCCATATAAGAAACTCTACATTAGCATAAGAATTATTCTACTACAGCTTCCACGATTAAAACAGAAAGATTCTGAATTTTATTTCGTCATTATTTTGTTAGTTGTATAAATGTTAGTGCTGGAAATACGTGTACGTGTTACTTTCCGAGATGGAAATCCATCTAAATGCACATTTTTCTAGACGCACAGTTTTTCTTTAAATTTGTTTTTTGATATTGCATTGTCTATAGCTCATCGGGAAGTGATTTAAAATTCGATTACAAAATTTGACGCATACAACAAGACAACGTTAACATCGACAACTCGGCAAGCTGATATAAGCGTGGTAAAAAATAGCATTAAATTATCGATACAAAATTGACAAGATACACGGTTTCATGCATAAATCTCGAGTCTATGCAAAGCTGATGAAAAATGTGGCGAGCAGAGAAAAAGTTCGTAAATGAAAGAAGTCGAAGTCATGGAGATCGTGCTGTTCACTTTCGGTGCGGTTCCTTACCAGACGAATGATTAATTAAAAGTCAGGCACGCCTAATGAGTTACAGATAAATGCTCTGTGTTGCGAGCACTGTTTACTTAGTTGAGGTCGGTCATAAATCAGCGTCTTATCGACACGTAAAAAGTTGTAGGTACCGTTAAGAATAGTCACTTTCAAGACCCGACCGCTTACACGCAGCGATCGTCAGTGATCGATTCTTCTTCGATCGTTTCCTCTGCGAACAGTCTCGAGATAATTCATTCCTCGGTGTACATAGTTAACCAGCGTTGCTCTTTCCCCGCATAAATTTCACGTTGCTCGGAACAACAAAATAATCAGCTCGATGGAGAGAAGATTGACGCGTAATTCGCTTAATTAACTCCACCCTTGATAGTGTACTTTATCCCGGCGAATAGTTCTCTTGGCGTGTATTCCTCTTCTTTTAAGGAATCCCATTGTTTCTGGAAACTAGTAATTAGTATTAAGAAATTCGTAGAAGTTTTACTTTCATTTTGGAATTTTTAGTTATACCGATCGATTCACTCTTACGCTGCTTGATAATTGATAATTAGACAGCGGATTTTATGTGTTTATGACCAAATTGAGTAGGTGTAATTTAAAACAGTAAAAACATTAGAAGAATTTATAAATACTGTTATATTATTTTCAATCTATTGAACATATTAAGAATGAAAATAATTTTCTATTTCACTCCAGTTTGCGGCAATTCAGGTAGACAATTTTTATTTTGCATAATGATCCGCTGTCTATTAATAATTAACATTATTATGTTTAGAAGAGCAAAACCCTTTCTTTGAAACAAATTTCAGAAGAGGCATGCCCAATGGACGTCGTAGTGAAAAATTTAAATAGCTGTATAAAGGTCTTGTCGATATATCCGAAGGAAAGACGATTTAAGTGATTTATCGCTTATCGATTTCGATGTTAGGTTATTTTTAAACCTATTTTCTACTTGTGAATGGACTTCAAAAGGTATAAAGTATGGTGTTAAGAAAACAAGGAAAAAGTGCCACATTTTTTTCTTTGTTTCTCTATTTTCCTCTCATGTATGTATACATATGTATATCACTTGTATCTATGTAGTAGCATGTTATTTCTAGTGTTTTGAATCGTATAAAATATGGTACGGTAAATATAAGCAGATAAATGAAAAATAGAAAAGCAAATACACGAGTAACCATCGCAATCTCGTGTACTCTTCGCATTTTGTGCGCTTCCGTTGAATTGAATATTGAACTTTGGTAAAATTGCATAATTTTTGGACCTGTAAAATTTGCTCTCACACATTGTTTTTTCATAAATACATAAATTTTATATTTACCAATTCAGTTAATGCATAAACTTAAAGTTTCTATATTCTAATATGCTGTACCCATACACTCGCAGAATATGTCTTGTGTATAGTGGAGAAGAGTGCTACGTGAAATTTCTTAAAACTTTACCTTCCTTTATACATGGTTAAGCATAATACGTTATACTAGATTAACTGTGTTCCGCAAGCTAATACATAAATAAATCCTACATTATGAGATAATGTATTATAGAATATGTTAGACAGAAAAGAGAATCCTTTTATTTCCATGCGGTTTCTTGCGTGTACTTGTCATGAGGAAAATAGATATACGGACCCAGATAAATATTACATTTTCTGTAGTGAGAAAGGTAGTGGCTACTGGTGGTTTGCTTATTTCCTTCGTCGTGCAGCTCTGAGATATAAATTGAGATACAATTGCGAGCTCAAATCATGAGTTAATTAACCCTTTGCACTCGCAGCTATTTTAACACGAAAATTAAACATTTCTTTCGACCTAGAATGATTTTTTAAAGTTTGTGGATATGAAATTGATATAATACTTCATACAATACTTAAATGTTTAGTAATTGATTACATACCGACATATTAAATAATGTAAAAATATTTTGAATGGTACAGCAATTTTTAATGATGACTTTGTATTTTTTAAAAGTACGTTTGTGTTTCGTTTTCATATTCGAACTCTCTTTAAACAAATACCATCGTCATAAAACAAACGTCATGTGAAATTTTCTATTGAGAATACAGTGGTTTTAGAAATGATCGCAAGCAGATTTACATAGTGGACAAATCGATAGACCCGGCACAGGAACGAAAAATTAGATGGAACATTCCAAACCGGAATTCTTTCCGAATTTATACGAGTTTGTCATAGTTGGAAACTTTGAAAATTCTCAGCGTTAAATATAGCTTTCGCATGGTTCAACTTTAACCGATGACCCGATAGGATCAAACGCGCGGAAGCAAAAAATTTGGAGGTCCACGACGTGCGATACCTCGCAGAACATGAATGTCGCAGGGGAAAAGTTTAAACGCAAACGTGTTCATGCGTGTCCACGAGTTTCCTGTATATTTCTCTTCGAGCAGATTTACTCCAGGGCATAAATAAACAGAGTCCGTAAGACAGTAAGTCAAACGTTGAAACACGTCGCAGCAGTTTCGTGTATGCCGCGAAACTTCCTGAATATCGCGAACGACTGTAAATCGAACGACGAGAAAACTAGACGAACTGTTTCGAGCTTGCATCTGATTTCCTATCGCTGGCATTTTCCCCTTACGTCATGTTAACATTTTCCCAGTCTTCGAACAATACTCAACGAAACTTGTCGGAGTACCTTCGATGTGTGTTCACGTATATGCTTGAAACAACGCTGCCAATATTTTTGTAGTAGTAGTTCAAAGATCAAGTTTTCGTTAAATCGTGTTTCTAATCGTTGGAGTTCTCAAACTTTATCAAATTGCTTCCCGGTCGATTTTAACGTTTCTGCCAAGTCTCTGCCCCATTTTGAAACAAATCTTACAGATTTCGGGTATTGAACCACATATTAGGAATAAAATTAGGAATGAAATATGAATACACGAAAAAACTGCAGATTTCATAGAAATTGAAGTATAAAAGTGACCATTACAAAATTAATTCTAATTAATTCAATTGCAGTTTGCGAATCAAAATTCTAATTACACTGTCCAACACCAAATTTGTTCCACAATTACTGTTGGGTGAAAATTGATTTCATCCCTTAACGACTTTGTTACTTTAAAAACGACATCACTGCTTTCTTGAATTTTTAAAATCTTTTCCCGTTTTACATTTCACCGAACCAATTTCTTTGATCCGCAGTCTAATGATAAGTTTTGTCATTGCACTTGCCCTGATCATTTATGGTAATACTTTCCACGTTAGAAATATGAATAATTACTAGACAGCAAAACAGTGAAAACATTAGAAGAATTAATAAATACTGTTATATGATTTTCAACCTATTAAACAGATCAAGAGAGCAAACAAATTTCTATTTCGTTCCAGTTTGTTGCAAATCAGGTAGAACACTTTTATTTTGCATAAAGATATTCGCTGCCTAATAATTACAACGATAGACACTTGAATAACTTTTTCCAAGGGTAGTATTTCGAAATCAGGATGCAGTAATAAAGGAAGCTTGCGAATCAAAATTCTAATTACACTGTCCAACACCAAATTTGTTCCACAATTACTGTTGGGTGGTTCCTATACAGTTTTTGCGCTGATTCCGAATCTGTCCTTAATTTTTTTCCTTGGCGCACAGTTTTTGAGAAATTTGAGTTTGAAAAAATGACATATTTTTCAACTTTGAACAAATATTGTGTTGTTATTATAAAGGATATTGAATTGTTCTTTACAGCAAAAGATTCTGTAGACTTTCCCGAATATAGTGATATCCAATAGCACAATCAGCATAAAAAACTCAATAAGAACCATCCAACAGTAATTAGGAAACATAAAAAAATTGAAATTTGTTGGGCAGTGTTATTATAACCACACGGATTTAATACGATGACGGGACTCTGTTCGAGAGATTAAACAATGAAACATTTCTTCCGACCTAAAATATTTCCATTCTCTACGATTTTTTATATTTTGTCGATATGAAATTGATATAATACATCACAATAAATAAATTGATATATTGATATAATAAATTTATATGTTGAATAATGTAAACAATATTCTGCAACAATGGTACAGCAATTTTTAGTGGCGCGTCAGAGTCACCATTCGAGTGCTACGTAAATTATTACGATTTAATGATCAACGTTAACACTAGATTTACCAGACCAGTCATTTTGACTGGTTCCAGATTTTTTCTTTTAGAAATATTGATATTATAAATATATTTTTCTGAGAAATTTGTTCAGTGAACTTCTTTACTGAAGCACATATTTAAACAAAACTCGAACGAGATCTAAATAAATGCAATTTTTTCATTAATATAAGGCAATGTATGCCAATTGAGTTTAGTGCCTGGTATATCTAGTGTTAAATAATATTCTTGCTCCGATAACTTATAAAAAGTAATGAAAGATTCTATGATAACACAGTTTTATTTTGCATAAAAATCCGCTGTCTAGTTGATAACAAACATTTCTATGTAACGACACGATAATTAAGATAACTAGAAGATCTGTGTACAAATCCAGGAAACAGTTTCTTTAAAAATTACAATCGCTTTTTATTAATTTTAAGAGTTTTAGCCATTAGTTTCGATATTCATATTACATAACAGAACATACTTTTTCTCTCGCCTCTCTGTTTTTAGTAATTTATATTGAACACAATTGTGTTGTTTCTTGTAGCGTTTGTACATTCATGCTTCTTAGAATATAACTCCACAAGTCACAGTAACCGTCTCTGTGTGTGTGAAACCGATATTTAACACTGAAAAGTTGTTATTAGGTGTTCGGAGAATAAGAGAAATAAATTAAACGTGAATAATCTGAATATTATCAACCTTTCTAAATTATTTACAAGTTTATATTTATTCAGATTTGACAGTGGGTATATGTAAACCACAAAATTGTTTAAAATTATTCTACTCCATGGTATGGCATGTTTTAGATCCGAGAATGATCAGTATGATCGGAGGTTGTTGGAGAATCGAACTGATGCAGTTATTTTCTGTGTAAACACATATAGTCTCTTTTAACACTAGATATACCGCACCAGTCAAAATGACTGGTTCCAGATTTTTTCTTTTAGAAATATTGATATTATAAATATATTTTTCTGAGAAATTTGTTTAGTGAACTTCTTTACCGAAGCACATATTTAAACAAAACTCGAACAAGATCTAAATAAATGCAATGTTGTCATTAATATAAGACCATGTATGCCAATTGCGTTTAGTGCTCAGCAGATCTAGTGTTAAATTTTTGCTATGCTCTATTGATTAAATATGTTTTTAAATACAATATTTGTTTACATTCAATCACTCAATAATAATAATTCACTCGATAATTTCTGTTTTTCAACATTATTATAACATATTTATTTTACAGACGCAATTCAAATTAATCTTGGAAAAGATCCAAACTAGGATCGAAACATTGATTATGTTTGACTAAATTAGCAAAATTGCTTTGATCTTAACAAAAGATCGAACCGTAGCGCCGGAAACATTTAAAGATTTATTATCTATTCATTAAATTTGCAACAACTTAACAACGATGGGAGCCAGCTGACGAGTACATATCAGAGCTTTTCGAATGCTTACTTATCGAAATACTAATATCCGCTATACCGCGCTAATAGTAATATCGGTTGATAATGACGGATACGAGGCCGCTCGGAGATTTTGCCACTGCGATATGAAACCGAAACGAGAAGCGTGCACTCTTAGAAATGAATTCGAACATACAAGAGGGTGAAATCGATCACCGTTAAAACTGTTGACCTCGATAAACGATATACCCCCTGCAATTGTAAAGTAGAACGTGGATATGCAACGGATTTTCATATCTCCGCGCATGTTATAAACGTTATCTTATGATTCGAAGGTATTGCGCGGCGCAATGAAATTGTTGGGATGTCCCCGCGAACTACCCGAGTGGTTGTTCCACTGACAGCATTATTGGCTGTCAAGGACACGGTTAATTAAGAAACAACGTCGCTATTAGACGAATATCGTGGTAAATTGGTGCAAATTACTTATGCCGCGGTATATGCTGGCGTTAACAGGCGTCTCGTTTTCTGAACCAAAGAATTCTTCGGACATGTGTTTCAGATCCTTAATGTTGGGTTCATACCGGACAGAACTGCTCGCGAGTAGTCTGCGATCGTTGTAGACCTTGCTGGGTGCACATGAAAATTATAAAATATGCTTGCAGATCTTTTATTTACAAACGCAAAACGAAATGCTCGAAATAGACGCGTTTCTGGTAAAATATATTTAACATTAAATTTACCGAGCTCTAGAAACGATTAAAATGTTTCATCTTGGAAAAATGACAAGGCTCTATTTATTTAGATTTTGTGCAATTTTTATTACGATATGTGGTTGGATAAAGAAACTTATTGAATCAATTTCCATGTAAGCGATTTCATTATATCAGTAATTGTAAACTGAAAAATATAAAACCGGTCATTTGACCGACAGTGGTAGGTTTAGTGTTAATAAGTAGACAGCGGATCTTTATGCAACATAAAAATTTTCTACCTGCATTGCAACAAAGTGGAGTGAATTAGAATTTTCTTTTCTTTCAAAATATGTTTTTTTTAATTGATTTATTTAATGTTGCTTCAACATCAAAGGTCATTAGCAACACGGTACACTTTCTTATAATATTTTATTTGTATCTTTGATATACTGGACAAGACCGGCGATATATTCCTTAGAGCCTAACAAAATGGCTAAGGATCCAGGCAACTTAGCATTTTTCCTTTCAATCTCATATTTTTTGCATTCTATTAGTAGATGATTCATGTTAACTGGTACCAGAGTTGTGCTAATTCAATTACATTGTAATTCAATTACGTAATTGAATTACATTGCATTTCAATTAATAGTAATTCAATTACGTGGTAAATGAATTACTATATAATTCAAATACAACGTAATTCAATTACTAAGTATTTTATTCAGATTTGTAATTGAAATACAATATAATTGAAACACAATGTAATTGAAATACAATGTAATTGAAATACAATATAATTGAAATGCAATTTATAATTGAATTACAGTATAATTGAAATACAATATACTTGAAATACAATATAATTGAAATGCAATTTATAATTGAATTACAGTATAATTGAAATACAATATACTTGAAATACAATATAATTGAAATGCAATGTATAATTGAATTACAGTATAATTGAAGTACAATATACTTGAACTGGTTGCGAGGGTGTGCGTAAGTAGGTTACGAGCAGCTAGTAAATTTATAAGTAATAAATTCCTTCTGTTTGAAACCTTTACATGGATTTTTCAACCTCTTCTTGCCTATTACTTCATTTTTCATAATTCAATTACAATGTATTTTATAATTGTGCTCCATTGCAATTACGAATTACATTGTAATTTAATTGAATGAAGATCTGAATTATAAATTACAACATAATTGAATTACAATTTAATTCAATTACAATGTATTTTATAATTGTGCTCCATTGCAATTACGAATTACATTGTAATTTAATTGACTGGAGATCTGAATTATAAATTACAACATAATTGAATTACAAATTAATTCAATTACTTTGTAATTATAATTCTGGAGTAATTCAATTGTAATTCTGCACAACTCTGACTGGTACTTTACATATGGACCGTTTATTTTGAAAGTGGTGTAAGTCCATTTTCTCTTGTTTTTTTTTTAAATTTTATTTACATTAAATTAAGCATGAATTACGTGATATCTCATTTTTTTCAAAAATGGACTTACACCACTTTCAAAATAAACGGTCCATATATCACAGATCGTGTTTTCTTTTTTGTTTAACAAAAATGAATGAGTTATTTCTGAGTGGCCAATTCCGATTCTGGAAATTGAAGTTTGAATTGAACGGTCTAAAATATGTTTAATAGGTTGAAAACGATATAACAGTAGTTTCAAATTCTTCTAATGCTTTTACTATTTCAATTTACATCCACTCATTTTTCCCATGAATGCATAAAATCCTATTAATAAGTGATTTATTAAAACACAACAGGGGGGATTTAGAAACTTCACAAAAATTTGAGGATTGTGAAAAATAACTGAGTATAATTGGCTCTTGATGCGTCCACATATGCCATGAGTTCGCGAACAGATTGTTTGATGTAGCGCTCACTGAGCGAGAACCCTGTCCGCTGCGTTGCAAGCAAGCTCGCTGTGAGCTGATCCCAGTACGCTGAAGTGTCTGCAATGCTTCCTCCTCGCGAATTGTTCGCCAACATCAGTGTTGACCCAGCATAAGATTCACATTCCGTGGACAGTATTTTAACCAGGCAAACAGAGACAATATTTCAGTATGGTCGTTGCAACTGAAAACATATTTAGTTACTTCATCGGTACTGATCTATCGAACTTGAAATCATGTACACTTCAAGCTGCTACATCGAGTAGCAAACACAATATAGCGTGGAAGCAGGAAGTCTATTAAACGTTTTATCGAGAACATGATTTCTTACGCGCGTGAGTCACGATCCTGATCTTGATCGAGCAAACTATACACATTTCGATGGGAAGTTTAGTCCCATACGATAAATATACATGTATTTCGCGATGTATTTACATATCATGTATATCCATGTACGGCTATACCGATTTAGCGTCTTCATTGCGAAGCCAAATAATATAATTTTGTTGCGAGATACGATACATTATTCTGTTTGTATGAATTGATAGTGAACAGTTTCTTCTTGGAGTTGTTTGTATTAAAATTGTAGTCTTAAGAATGATTAAAACGATTTTACTTTATAAAGAGACAAAGATTCTGAACAGAGTCTATAATAAATATACGTATGTTATTAATTTTCTTTAAACCGAAATAAAATTCTATTTTGTTCTCGTTAATGTACAGCTATTGGAGAACATACAAGGCATAGAATAAATATAAATGTTCCCATAAAATTCTATTTTGTTTTCGTTAATGTACAGCTATTGGAGAACATACAAGGCATAGAATAAATATAAATGTTCCCATAAAATTCTATTTTGTTTTCGTTAATGTACAGCTATTGGAGAACATACAATGCATACAATAAATATAAATGTTCTCCTTTCTTGGGAAATTACGAGCTACAAGAAATTTCTAATCACCGCACAGTGATCGATTCCTTGATTCTAGGCGGACAAAATGGTAAATTTGTTTAACTTCAGATATCTTCGCTGTCGTTCTATATTGTTTACGAACATTTATTTATTCGATATATAACCTAATATTTCGATTGCACGTGGTTATTACTACGTAATACGGCGTTAAAGTTTTGTCTTTGCGAAATACTATAAATAAGCTAATTCTTCTCCATCGTATAACTTGCCCGTTTTGGCCCGTTAGTCATTTATATCATTTTTTAGAAAAGACATAGAGTATGCCACGAAGACTGATGTTTGAAACCTGGTATTCAACAAGTTCTAAAGATACCAAATCCAAAGTTGATGCAATAATAGGGCTGATCTAAACTTTTTTAACATCGAAGCTATTAATGATTCAGCAAAAAATATTTTGCATACAAAAATTACAAGTTTTTGCAAAAGAGTCCAAGAAAAATGGCAGAAATGCCATCGCACTATCGACCGCTTTTTAAAAGAAAATAGAAAAAAAATGTAGAAGACATATTTCATATGTTACTTCTAACGTCCGATCCACTTGTAAATAGTAAGAGGAAAATTACTAAAAAATGTTCTAAAGAATTAGCAGCAGAGGCAAAAAGTTTACTCAAATCACCTTAAAAAAGGTACGAGATTTACATATGACAATTATAATTTATAATAATTTGGGATATGCAGCTTTGTCATGCACATTCCTTATTATAATTTTGTAATTTTGTATTATATTTTCGTACAACTTTATCTAATTTTTAAATATAAGTTAAGATTAATTCTTTTCATTTTGTGTATTGTGTATTCACGTATTTAAACAAAAACTATAAAATATTTAATTTATGTTATTTTCACAAATGTTACAATTAATTGTTTTATTTGTCCATTATAAAGAAATTATATAAATCGTTAAAGTTCATGTTGTTTTTATACACTTGTCATGATTTCTGAGAAATAAAGTTATATTACTACAAGAAAACACAAAAATTTGAATTTTGTCCACCTAGAATCGAGGAATCGATCACTGTGCACCGAAACCGTAAAACAAATCGTAGCGCAAGGGGCGAAATTAGTAGAAGTATCGTTTTGAAGCCAGACACCACTTGAAACTGCCATGTATCCCTGCAGAAGTTCGAAAATCGAGGTAATACGGGATTTCCAGCTAGCATATGTATACCGGTGTCTTATCAGCATGAAAAGCAGGCACAAACCAGTGTCTTATCAGCATGAGAAGCAGGTACAAACCAGTGTGTGGAGGGTGACGAGGGTGCTTCTCTCTTTATCGTCCTGCCTCAAGGAAGCGAGGCACGCGTTTTATCAATTTTTCCCCCTTTAGCTTCTCCTCGGTATACCTTCGGTCGCGAGTTTTCGTGACAAGGGCCGATCCAGACATTGATTGAAAGTTCCGAAGCTTGCTCACTCCTTTCCCACTCGGTAGACGCTCGCTGTTATTCCATTCTTAGGCGTCAATCGCTGCTTGATTAAATTTATGGATGGTAAAAAGCTGTTGTCGGGTAGAGAAGGCCAACGATGGCGGGGAGTCCTGCTCGTAAACCGCACAACGGTGTCTTACTCGAGCTATTTCACTCGTTTCGCCGGCTGTGCCCTGAGCTTCCTTCTCAAATTAAGGACTGCGGGAGTCTTAACTCGCGTATACGAGGCTTGGAAGGATACTCTAAGCTGTACCGATGTCCTTCGATTTTCCTCGTAACGCTCCGTCTTTCCACGCTACTCGGATAAACCATATCCCTGAATACGAGCTCCATCGTAAAAGTGGTTGTTGCTCGCCTAACTGTATTACCTTCTCTCTCGTCTGCTTTGTCTCTATTGCGTTAGACCCTCTATTTTCTTCCACTTTCCCTTTCTCGACGTGTCTCTCTCTCTCTTTTTCTCTCGCCCTCTCTCTCCACCCAAATGCCCTATCCTCGCACGTGTGCGTTGTATTACTTTTTATTCTCCTTAGAGCTATAAACGCGACTAATAGCCCGATGGCTTTTCGGACGACCATAATCCAGCCGAAGGACCACCTCGCGAATAGAACGACCCCATTGTCATGGTTATCCTTGGTTATCCAATATGTATATACCTACACACATATCTCTTTATACGTATGCGTGTATGTGTGTGTGACGTATGTATATATCTATCTGTACTTCTATTGAAATTTTACGCGATGCTGCTTTCAATTTCCTGTTTCGATGGCAGGCCGTGTACAGCCTTTGTTCGCGCGCGATAGCTACTGGGCGCGGCGTAATTCGTTGCACGACAGGATATGCTGCGCTATTCGCGAGTAAATCGTGTAGCGCGTGGTTTTTTTTGCGAAGTTCACTTTTCTTTGTAAAAGGCTGCCGGCCATAATGAATATGATTCGATTAAGACTCGCAACGAGAAGGCGTCACACAATGTCAGCTATAATGCCGCGGAACTTGCTATTAGTGTCGGATCGTTTGCAAGGAATAGTCGAGGATCGTAACATTTTCCGGTAACAAGTGACTTCCGATCCATTCTTTCTCGTTAACCGTAACTTTAAATTGCCAGTCGTAGTACGGGATAAATGTTGAATTGGATTCATCAGCATTACGATGCGAATCAAAGGAGTTGAAACGTACCAGGGTAACCCACAAAGTGTAAAACTCTGATTTTTATTATTAGCTCTTTCTATTATTAATTCATTACACGACAAGGAGAACTTTTAGTAAAACTTGAATATTGTTTCGTGTACCACAATGAACCACGTGTGTCTATTTGTAATTACCATTTGCAATTATAATTTGCAAATTATATCTGAATGTATTGTACTTTGTAATTGCTCTCCGCGTATAGCTTCAACAATCATGCTATCTAATCTTCTGTTAACAAAAACTCATTTTCTCACCTATGGAGATATATAGTGAGTGTATAAAGTAATCGTACACTTTTTATAAACTAATAATTTATAATTGTACCAATCGACCTGATTTTTTATAATCAATTAGAAGCAATGGTTTACGAAATGGTATGCAACGAAGATTTTCCAAAAATTATAATTTACAAGGTTACATGCAAAACTAAAAAAGGAATTTTTTAAAACTTTTTTATTTGGGTCCTTAATGAAAATTTAAAATATACGTTTAGTAGATCTATGCTAGTTATGCACATGCTGAAAATTTCATTGAAATCGATTAACATACACACGAGCTACAAGCGGTTAAAAATTGTGAAAATCCTAGTTTTACACAACTTTTGATCAGTTTCTGCTTTAAATCCACAGAATCGTACATCTTTCGACGCGTGTCGTTTTTTCCTGCGTCAACCGATCTCGATTAAAATTGCAGTATGTGTATAATTAACATAGATCAACAAAACATATTTTCAATTTTTTTTGAAGGTCTAAATAAAAAAGTTTTAAGAAATGCCTTTTTTATTTTTGCATGTAACTTTGTATATTATAATTTTTGGAAAATCTTTTTTTCATATCATTTCGTAAAACAATACTTCTATTTGATTATAAAAAGTCAGGTCGTTTGGTACAATTATGAAAAAGTTATTAGTTTTTAAATAGTGTATGAATACTTTGTACACCCACTGTACATACACATAGCTTGGAATTGTTAATAATTTGATAATTGAATAAAGTCAACCGACAATGCATGTACTTTTATTAGCAGACACGATAGTGAATAAACATCAATTGGGCAACACATGTCCTCCGTATGCTTAAGGGGTAGACTCGTTTCCAGAATTGCAAGCGTGCGAGATGCGCCTTCTCATTTCTCGATAATGCAAAGATTGGGTTTTCCAGTAGAGAAAGGATGAATCTAGGCTGCGATCGCCCTCAAATGTTCTATTTTTACGAGGCGTAATTTGCATTATATAAAATAGCTACAGTAAAGTCGCGATCTAGCTCCCATCGCCTGTTCCGAGCAGGGACAGAGATCGTGTAGGGAAATTATTTTTTCACGACAGCGTCGACCGCGCTGAAAGTAGAACGGATGCCGAAGCACAGACGAGATATAGGTATAGACCTGAAACCCAATGTATTTTGTGATTAGAGAGTGACTCCCATTGAGTCCCATTACTATTCAGGGGAAACACCTCTATACAGGGTGTCCCAAAATTCGTGAACTTCCCGAAAGGGGGTGGTTCCTGAGACCATTTCAAGCGACATTTTCCTTTGCAAAAATGTTATCCGCGGCTTTGTTTAGGAGTTATTTACGAAAAACACGGACCAATCAGAGCGCGACCTAGACGCGAGTTGGCACAGTCGGCCAATCGACAGTTAGCGCGCCAACCGACTGTGCCAACTCGCGTCTTGGTCGCGCTATGATTGGTCCGTGTTTCTCGTTAATAACTCCTAAACAAAGCCGCGGATAACATTTTTGCAAAGGAAAATGTCGCTTGAAATGGTCTCCCGAACCACCCCCTTTCGGGAAGTTCATGAATTTTGGGACACCCTGTAGAATTAAAAAGATGTATTATTATTATTTCTAGGTGCACGATATTTATAACCGGTCTAATAGCAAACTATGGATATAATTTAAAGAAAATTATTGCTATTACTGGCATTTTAAGGTGTCGGTACTACAGATTCCTGTAGACACCAAGTCTCATAAGGTATCAGGTCTACAGTCCCTGCTCACTTTATTAGACTCACCTGAAGAACTGATGCTTTTTGAAATCCTATAAGGAATTCAACGCTGTTTTCAACCTATGGGGTAATGATTTCGTACTACAAGGTTGCCTTATGGGTTGCCTATCCAAATGTAAAATTTTCTTGTATGAGCAAAAAATCCCCCTTTTACCATGGCCCAGCAATTCACCAGACACGAATCCGTTTAAAAATGTCTGGGAGTGCCTGAAAAGAGAACTGGCCAAAGAAAATATAACAACAAACACCAAGTTGATAGAAATAATAATCTATCACTGACACCATAACGTTATATTAAAAGAAATTGCACAAACTTGCATAGATAGCATGCCCAGAAGAGTTGCGGCTTTAAGATCAGCTAAGGGCGGATTAACAAAATATTAGTGTTTCAAGAATTATATTGATCTATTTGTGTTTGTATCCATTGTTTTTGTAAAATAAATATATGGAAAATACATTGGTCATCATTAAGTGATATTTGCATAAGGCTACTATACCCATTATTCATGGTAAAACTCAAAATATCATAATTATAGAGGTGAGTCTAATAAAGTGAGCAAGGACTGTATAACTATATCTCGTCTGTGGCTGTACGTAGAAGGCAGATTGAGCTTCTTGGCCCCTCGCGGGGATGCTCCCCACTGGAACGGGTAGGCGAAGGGACAGTGATCGTGACTTTACTGTACTTGCGCAGCTGTATGCTTCCGAATGATGCAAATTATGCCTCGTGAACGTAAAAATAGGACATTTGAGGGCGAGTATCTAGCGCTTTTGACTACTGATAAAGCCCATCTTTGAGAAATGAAAAGGCGCATCCCGCACCCTCGTAATCCTGTAAAAACGAGTCCACCCCGTTCACGCAGGGTTCATAAGGAAAACAAACAGAAGTTTGCGCGTCTAATAGAACAAACTCACCAGTGTCCCCCTTGTCGAACCCCCCTATCAGCTCCTTATCTGAATTCGTCCAATCTAGCAGGATACTGCGACCGTTCTCAATCTTAAACAAACGCAAAAAGACGATAGACGAATAAACGAATGGAACCGGGGTTCGGTTCATCGATATTCGCAGCAGACGCGTGAGAAACCAAACAGAGACGGTAGAGACGGAATGGAAGGGAAAAAAGGAGGGTTGAAGGTAGATAAAGGAGGAAAGAAGGTAGCAATATCTTCCAAGAAGTAATCCTAGTCATTAGTGTCCCGATCGGTTTGCTCTAATACTGCCAGCTTCGGTATATCCTTCTTCTGGACTTGCTTCTTCCCTGCACGCTTGGAAACCGATCCACCGCCGCCGCCGCCGCCGCGCCGCGCCGGGCCGTCAGGTGACTAATGGATCCGAGGGCTAGTCCTGATTGTAAATGCAGATGCAGTCGATATACACGGACCTGTACATTCACAGGCACGCGATTACGGATGCGGATGAAAATACGTCTACTTCTTCAATATTAACAACGGCTTCGAAAGGGAATGAGTTTTTTCCTAGCGAATTTGCATCGTCGATTCGGGGGCAGGAGAAACAGGGGGAGTGATGCAGCAAAAAGGGTTTAGACTGTATACGTAGCTATGTTCTTGGCGAACTGGAGAATATCTGAAGTGCATTTTTCTATGTTTTTTTATTTTAGTTGCGACTGTTTCGATCGGAACTCCTGGTCCGATTTCTTATTTTTATCAGACCTTTTATTATTCGGAACAGACGCTGGAAAGATAGCTTTTGAATGAAATATATGTATATATTTATTTACATATACATATTTATATGTTTATATAGTATGCGTTTCGATGGTTGATCTGCTCATATCTCTTGATAATGACTACTACAAAAAAGCAAAAGTTTTGTAGCTGTTCCTCTTCAATCACATTCTTTAATCCATAACTTGTTAAGTATCATATTCGCAGATATGTATATTTAACGTCGTCGCTTTTATCGTTTTAATATTTTTCTTGTTTCACAGGGTCACGCAAATGCTACTCCGCATAGTAATGAAGTCCGTATATTTATCTTTAACTAAATGAGAATTTCATATCGATCGTAAATTTTAATAAATTTGGGATGATGTTAGCGGCGCTTAAGATTCGATCAAATTATACACTAAATAGCAATTTTGTAGAAACTTCAAACGTTCGATTCGGCTTTTGAATCTGACGTCCTAAGACACGTTTCCTATAGATTGTTTTCTATAAGAGAAAAAAAAGAAAGATGGTGTTTCGTCCTAGACCCGCTTTATCTTTAACACTAGATCTACCGAGCACTAAACGCAATTGGCATACATGGCCTTATATTAATGACAAAATTGCATTTATTTAGATCTCGTTCGAGTTTTGTTTAAATATGTGCTTCAGTAAAGAAGTTCACTGAACAAATTTCTCAGGAAAATATATTTATAATATCAATATTTCTAAAAGAAAAAATCTGGAACCAGTCAAGATAACTGGTCTGGTAAATCTAGTGTTAAAAAAAAATTAGTCGAGTCTATTAAATGGTGAGCAAAACTGTGTATATGTATTGCAGTTGTGTATTGCGATGTAAAAGAGCAATAAGCGTGCTCCAAACTATACTACAAATATATTTTTGCGAATATCTTGAAAACTGAAACCGAGGAGCAGTAATAGGTGCATAGATATACTCAACCTCAACCCTCTGATGACACGATAATCAGAAAACATGGTTTCGATGTAACACGGTGTAAAATACGACGTATTTCGAAATAATTGAAATCGGTGAGGAATATCGCTTTGCAAGTCTTTACCAATGATGATTTTGACCAGTGTTCAGGCACGAAAATGAAAAAAATTGTTCATTGATCTTAACGAAAGTCGCAATTAATGGAACGGAGGGGGTCGAACAAGTCTCGGTATTTCTTCGGCAAAATCCAACCTGCTTCACTTTGCATTTCTCATCACGCGGCTCCTTTACCTTCGCCCTTCCCCTCCGGTTCCCTTCTCCACACGCTCATTCAAAAAGAACTCTCCTCGTTCGCGAGGATCGCCTCCCCCTCTCTTGTTCCTTCGTTCTCGTAGATCCTTTTCTCGTACCTTTCTTCTCCCTCCTGTTTCTTCCTTCCGTTCTTCTTCTCCTTCTTCTTCTTTCTTTACCCCCATACCGACACCCTCTATCAATTTATTTTTCTCTCTTCGGAGCAGTGGACCGCGTAACGAGCAACGTAAATCAATCGGTTGGCATTGTGGCTTCGTTCCTTCGCCAGCGGTACTCATTCCTACCTTCATAACTGCTCCGGAACATGTAGACCTGTAGACTATTTTCATGCACTAACTTCTTGGTAAGTTGGCCTTGCAACGAAACCAGATCTTCAATATTTTTAAAAGATTGTTCGTATCTACTAATACGTCCCATACGAATAGTTATTCCAAGATTAGAAACAACTATGAAGACATAGTTCCTATTGTCTGGTAGCTTTTATAATCTTGAAACAATTTTTTGTATAATACTATAAGGAAAAGCCAAAACAGGTTTATTCAATTAATTAGGGCTCGTTTCAACCTGTCTTCTTTTTTTTTTTACAATCTGTTGGTGATCGTAGTTTTACAATTCTTCTGTTATCTTCATCTCTATAATACCCAGCACAGCTTCAAATATTATTTTTATAATTTCTCGGAGTTTTAAGATTCGCCCGATCCGCGCATCAAATCGTCCCTTATCTGGTGAATCGACGCGAAACGAAAAACACGAGGGATGCGAGAATGGCTGTCGGAATATGATGAGAATAAAGGTTGGAAGAGGAAGAAGGTGTTGGAGATTTTCTCGTGAGTTCGACCGGGCTGCGGGAAGTTGAGGATCGTTTCGCCCCTCTTCGACCACTACGTGCCGAACGCTTTAAGGGGCTTACCTACTTTCAGAGAGAACGCTCGCCGCCTTCTTCCTGCGGAAATCGAATATTTTCAACGGCATTTTCCCTTCTTTCCCGGCGCGGTCAGGAAGAGAGAAAAACTACCGGTGTCACATCTAACCTGTGCACCGATAGCGACAAACCTCTTCTGCTTCGTGTTTGCGAGTGTTTCGATGGGTCATCGATCGGTACATTTATCAGGCGTGTTTCTCTCTCGATATATTCTACGTTATGTTTACCAGACCAAGTGAATCGTGAATGAGTTAGGTGTCTCGTTGATGAATCGCAGTCATAAAACATCTTGTTGTCGGTGGTTTCCTTCCCGGTCGCGAAGACGATGTCCACTGACATATCGGGTATATTATTTGGACGATTTCACGTTTCGTGATTTCTTCATGTGTTCGAATATGTTTGTACCAGTGGACATCTTCCTTGATACTTTAGTCAATTTTTCATCTTGTATCAAGATTTATTGATCGATGTAGGTCCACATCTAAAACTTTTGCTATTAAAATATAGATGTTTCAGGGCTTTTCTAGACTTTCAGGGCTTTCTAGGGCTTGTCAGTAGTCAAAAGCGCTAGATACTTTTAATATAATATATTAAATTTTTTATAATATTATTTTAATATAATATTTTTACGTTTACGAGGAGTAATTTGCGTTATTCGGAAGCATATAACTGCGCAAGTACAGTAAAGTCATGATCTAGCTCCCTAAGGATCTCCACGATCACTGTCCCTTCGCCTACCCCTCCCACTGGGGGGCATCCCCGTGAGGGGCCAAGAAACTCGAGCTGCCTTCTACGTTCGGCATCCATTGTACTTTCGGCGCGGTCGACGCTGTCATGAAAAAATAGTTTCCCTACACGATCTCTGTCCCTGCTCAGAACAGGCGATGGCAGCTAGATCGCGACTTTACTGTAGCTATTTTCATAAAGCTGCGACAGCTACATACTGCCGAATAATGCAAATTACGCCTTGTAAACGTAAAAATAGGACTTTTTGAGGGCGATCGCGGACTATATTGATCTTTTATCTAGCGCTTTTCACAGCTGAAAACCCCATCTTCGCATTATCTTACATTAATAAGAATTTCCCAATTGTTTCAACAGTGCATGAGCTTATGTTGCGCTTTTTCACATTTTCTACAGATTTCACTCTTCCTGAACAGATACACTTAGGGTTGCCAGAAATGTTTGATCCAAATATAGAAGAAGTAGTGAAAACTGCAATTATGTATACAGGGTGTGTCCGAAGAAACAGAACACCTAAATATCTCCGTTACTGTTCGTTGTACAAAAAAACTTCTTAGGACAAAGTTACACTGTTTGAAGGGCCACATGTAACGGTGCAAGGCAAAAAAATTTCGAGGTCATTTTTTTATGAGATTTCAAGGTCATCGATATTTTTTTAATGGAATGAGGTATTTTTTAATACATTAATCGATGCAACTGGACATTCGTTATAAAAAAGTACTAACCTATGTATGTCGAAAAGTTAGTAGTTGACGAGACATTTCAATTTAACTAACTCTAAAACACCATTACTGTCGTACTAAGACGTTACACAAGTAAGTAAACGTTAACATCAATTTCAATTTCAACATCAAATTTTCCATTTCAACTTCAATTTTAATATCAACTCTTCAACTTTATTTTCAACTTTAATTTCAACTTCAATTTTAACTCTCCCATTTCAACTTCAATTTCAACTCTTCCATTGCAACATCAATGAAATCTTCAATTTCATTTTCAACGTCAATTTTTCAATTTCAACTTCAACTTTTCAATTCGTTAATTTCAACGTCAATTTTTCAATTTCAATTCGTTAATTTCAACTCTTTAATTTCAACGTCAATCTTTCAATTTCAACTTCAATTTTTCAATTTTAATTCGTTAATTTCAACTCTTTATTTTCAACGTCAATCTTTCAATTTCAACGTCAATCTTTCAATTTCAACGTCAATTTTTCAATTTCAACTTCAATTTGAACTCTCCCATTTCAACTTCAATTTCAACTCTTCCATTTCAACTTCAATGAAATCTTCAATTTCATTTTGAACGTCAGTTTTTCAATTTCAACTTCAACTTTTCAATTTCAATTCGTTAATTTCAACGTCAATTTTTCAATTTCAATTCGTTAATTTCAACTCTTTAATTTCAACGTCAATCTTTCAATTTCAACTTCAACTTTTCAATTTCAATTCGTTAATTTCAACTCTTTAATTTCAACGTCAATCTTTCAATTTCAACGTCAATTTTTCAATTTCAACTTCAATTTTTAAATTTCAAATCTTCAATTTCATTTTCAACGTCAATTTTTCAATTTCAATTTCAACTCTCCAATTTACGCTAGCAAATAAACACTAACGTTTTAGTACGACAGTAATGGTATTTTAGAGTTATTTAAATTGAAATATCTCGTCAACTACTAACTTTTCGACATACATAGGCTAGTACTTTCTTATAACGAATGTTATAATATATGTTATGTCTAATGTCCAGCTGCATCGCTTGATGTATTAAAAAATACCTCATTCCATTAATAAGAATATCGGTGACCTTGAAATCTCATTAAAAAATGACCTCGAAAATTTTTTCCCTTACACCGTTACATGTGGCCCTTCAAACAGTGTAGAGACTCATCAGGGACTCACCCTGTATATGAGATGGGCTCAAAATATAGGAGTTCAAGTAAAAGAGGTACACAGCACATTTTAAACTTTTTTATTCGAACAAAGATTTTTGAAAATTCAAATACGATATAGGAGATCAAGTTGAAATATAGAAGACTCATATCAAATATAGAAGACCTGGCAACCCTAGATACGAATCACGTATCGATAAACTACAAGAAAAGACCAAAGTAAATAGATCGACATAAGTAGTGAAATTCCAGTATGGACGAAAGTAATTCGAAATTCACAAATATTTTACGCGGACGCGGTTTAATATAATATTCGTTCATGCAGGAGGAAGAGGGATAACGAGGGAAGGACAGGTTGAACGACAGTGACCAGGTTGGTTTATGCGAGGTTCATGAGACCAGACCTCGTTTCGCCTTGACTCATATACGCGTCGGGCTACTCGGGCCTCGATGTCGAAGCCTCAATGCCTTTTCTCCATTCCTCCCTGCCCGCCTGCCCTCCTCCCTCTCTCTTTTATCTTTCGGCCCCTTTTTCTCCCCGGCTCTGCCTCCCTTTCGCTTCATACGTCCCCGTTCGCGCTCCTTTCGTGACGAGTTTGCATTCACCTTCTATGCGTTGGCCGCTTAATGCGATTTCAGTCTTTCGCAACGATTTTCGCTGGATGCCTCGTAAAGGAGGCGCAAGATTCTGATTTACCCGGGCACTCGTCGTCCGTACACCCTTTGCTATGGAGCAGAAATCGACATAACCGGATACCAGACTTATTTTCAATCATCCCGCGAGAATAAATGTTCTCGTTTCCCTCTGGCGCCTGAAAAGTTTCGCCGAAAAATTTGCTCGTGCTCCGTGTTTCCAACGTGTGCTTGTTCAAGTAAAACTAATTACTGGCTCTGCGAATCTCGCAAAAACGAAGCCGCCGGGAACGGAATAGGGAATGCAACTTTATCGGTCGGAATCGGAGGAATTTCTGTTTCGGATCATTGTTTCTTTCATTATACAGGAAAAACTCGATCGCAGTTGGGTTAAGTAGATTCATGCTTCGCATATAAAATCAGAACGTTTTATAATGCAGGTACGTTTGTTATTCGAATCGAATTACAGTGTGTGTACAAAGTATTCGTACACCTTTTAAAAACTAATAACTTTTTTATAATTGTACCAAACCCTGATTTTTTATAATCAATTAGAAGCATTAGTTCACAAACTGATATGCAAAAAAGATTTTCCAAAAGTTACAATTTACAAGGTTGCAGGCAAAAATAAAAATGGCATTTTTTAAAACTTGTTTATTTGGGCCCTTAATGAAAATTTAAAACATATGGTTTCTAAATCCATGTTCTTTATACACACGTTGGAAATTTTATCGAAATCGATTGACGCAGGGAAAAACAACAGGCGTCGAAAGATGTACGATTCTGTGGATTTTAAGCAGAAACTGATCAAAAGTCGTGGAAAACTACGATTTTCACCATTTTTAACCGCTTGTTGCTCGTGTGTATGTTAATCAATATCAATGAAATTTTCGACATTGTGTATGACTAACATAGATCTACAAAACATACATTTTAAATTTTTATTAAGGACCCAAATAAAAAAGTTTTAATAATGTACGGAGAAAAATTATTTAACAAGACGAACATCCGTAGTCAAATTTGCTTGGTCGTAGCAAGAGTTGTCTACATTTAGTATGTTCATACGAAAATAAATATTTTCGTTTGTAATCGATTTCAAAAGTAAAATGATAATTGAAAGAACTATTGTTCGTATTTTTTCAGTTGATACAATGCTGAACTCCATGTAACGTGACCACGCTTCGATTTTAATGGATCAGTATCTCTGAAAGCATTGTGGATACGAACAGAATGGTTACGTGAAAATTATAACGAGGGGAAAATTGCATATTGAAAATGTTTTCACGCAAGTGAACTCTTTTTATTGTATTAATTTGAGGTGATGTGACGGTCAAGTTTCGAATTTTAAATGGAATTACATATATGATTATTGTTAGATCCTTTGACATGAGGTCAAATGTTTGATTTTAAATGGTTTTTAAGACATTTAAACCAACGAAACTATTTGGGTCTGGTCCTCAAGTGCTCCGCACTTTAAAGCTAGAGAAAGTTAGAGAAAGGTGGCGACGGACGAAGCAGATCTATGGATCAGTGAGTGGATTTATAATATTATATTCCAACAATTTACAGTGGGTGTACAAAGTATTCGTACACCTTTTAAAAACTAATAACTTTTTCATAGTTGTACCAAACGACCTGATTTTTTATAATCAATTAGAAGCATTAATTTACAAACTGATATGCAAAAAAGATTTTCCAAAAATTACAATTTACAAGGTTGCAGGCAAAAATAAAAATGGCATTTTTTAAAACTTTTTTATTTGGGCCCTTAATGAAAATTTAAAACATATGTTTTCTAAATCCATTTTCTTTATACACACGTTGGAAATTTTATCGAAATCGATTGACGCAGGGAAAAACAACAGGCGTCGAAAGATGTACGATTCTGTGGATTTTAAGCAGAAACTGATCAAAAGTCGTGGAAAACTACGATTTTCACCATTTTTAACCGCTTGTTGCTCGTGTGTATGTTAATCAATATCAATGAAATTTTCGACATTGTGTATGACTAACATAGATCTACAAAACATACATTTTAAATTTTCATTAAGGACTCAAATAAAAAAGTTTTAAAAAATGCCTTTTTCATTTTTGCATTCAACCTTGTGAATTATAATTTTTGGAAAATCTTTTTTGCATATCATTTCGTAAACCAATGCTTCTAATTGATTATAAAAAATCAGGTTGTTTGGTACAATTATTATTGTATTACCCAGTGTATTGCAAGTAGAAAGTATGAAGCTGTACGCTCAATTAGTGAAGTTCATCTATTTCACCCTGACAGTTGCTTTCCGATTTTATTATAATTCTAAGAAACGCTTCTCATAATTTCCAGAGCAGCAACGAACGCGATTCGAAGTTTTCGAGCGAAGATATCGTTCACGTTTAAAGTCTGCGAACATTCGCTTCCTTCCTAAACAATGCAATTAGTGCTCGAGGCGCAATGAAGAAATCGCAGCTTCGACGTTGCACAGGGGAGAATTTAAAAATTCAACCTCCGTCTTGCCCTGAGACACGCCTAAGCCTGGAGGGACAAACGTTATCCCGAAGTACACCGAAATTATGTCCTGGAAGCGTAATAATTCGGTCGGACGAGCAGGCTGAAGATAGCGTCGAGTCTCGACGTGTAATACACGTAAGGCAGGCAGCTTGGCTCCACGTTCGCTTCAGCGATAAGAAAATTTTAACGGGGATGCAGAGGTTATTTCGTGTGATAGGATAAGATGAGGCGGAGGTGTTAAATAGGGCGCGTTATCCGCCATTACTTGCAATTTTCTGTCATTAAACGTCCCTACCGTTCGCCACCCTTGCCCCCCACCCTCGCTGCAATTTGTTTCTTGCACCTCGTACTAGATATTCGTATCTGTTTTTCTCCGTTTTTCACAGCCATTCTCCGACCCCCTGTTTCCAAACCACCCTGACTCTTTCCTCCTCTCTTTTCCCCTTTCTCCCATTCTCCCATTCTCGCTTCCTCCTTTCGTTTTTTCTCTTGATAGCGGTCTTTCTCCTGGCGGCTCCGCCCTTATTATTTCTTTTTCTTCCTCCCAGTGGCTCTTGATTTGCCCTTGAGACTCGATTTCGGAGCCAAGCCCGCCAATGGTGTCCAATAGGAGGGTTCCAGTCTCCGCGTTGAGGCGTGCTCCACCTCGAACCACTCGCTTTTTCTATTCTCTATTTTGTTATACATATACATGTACATCCGTATGTATGTACATATTCATATTCATATTTTCCCCATATTTGCTGGTACACTCCACCCTTTATTTCAGCTTCCCCAACCCGCTCCTCTTCATCCTATTCTTGTTCAGCATCTCGACCTCCTGTTTCCTTCTCCCTCCGTTGTTCCTTATTTTTCCCAGCCTCGTCAGTCTCGTTCCTCGGTATTCTTCACGTCTGCCGGAACAAATAGGAATTTCAGCGGGCGGTGACGTGCTCGTAAAGCGCAACAAGTTGAGCCCCGACTGAAGGGTGTGTCTCGAAAAAATATTGGGAATTAAGGGAGCGGCCGTCGATGAAAAGATATTTTGCGCCGCTTACTTTCCATCCCCTCCTCAACCAGTCTCTATTTAGAATAGGAAATTCGATTTATTCTTCGGTGATGGATGAGGTGAATCACCAAGAAATCTTAGATTCGTTTCAATCAGAGTTTCGGCTACTCTGTGATAGTGTCTTTACATCTTATGCCCAAGTTTATCCCGTTTTATAATGAATATTTTGTTGTAAAAGGTTTTTCAATAAGGACATAACAACTTTAAGTTTAAATAAAACACAGAAAAATTGAAATATCGGGCTGAAGTTTATTAGAGTTGTAGTACACATGTTACAATTATGTGTGGTATTCGATGTCGTTCATATGACCTCCACGGGCACGACGGCAGCAATCGATTTTTTGAATCCAATTTTCAACTACTCTCCCACACATATCAGCCGGAATGTTGGTAATTTCGTGTTCAATATTGTTCCTGAGATCGACTAACGTCGTTGGATAGTTGGTGTAAACTTTCGACTTAAGGTAACCCCACAAGAAAAAATCCAACGGCGTCAAATCACATGAGCGCGGTGGCCATTCGACAGGACCGTTTCTCGAAATTATGCGATTACCAAATTTTGCTTTCAATAAATCAGTTGTTTGACCAGCTGTGTGGCTTGTGGCACTATCGATTCAGAATTTCGGAAGTAAGTTTTAATGATTTCCAAACGTTGCTCGTTCGTGAACTTTACCATGATAAAAATGTAAACCTTCACAGACGTGTTGACATTGACAAATCATAAAAAAGTTTGAGGTTATGTTCCGTATTATAAAACAAAAAGGTTATGTTGCTATTGAAAAACCTTTTATTAACACTTTTCAGTTATTTATAATTATGTTCCCTTTTATGTTTCAGGTAAGCATTACCAAAGTGTTCACTGTTTGAGTCTACCCGCAATGTCCGGACTCGTTAAGGTAACAACGCTCTTGTATGTAGAAATTACAAATTTGCATCTTACGTGCATCGAATCGTGAAAACCTCTACCCAATCTTTAGCACCAAGTTTATATTACTTTTCTCGAATTGATCTTGTTTCCGATAGATTCAACGCGCTAGGAAGACGTAGTAGTATCGACGGGTGTAGAAATTTATTAAACGAAGGAAAGTAGTTCTGTATATACAGTCGAGGACAATATTAAGTCGACACTCTTAAAAATCGCGTAACATTTTTAGAATTTGTCCAGAGCACTTGAATCTTTTAAAGATGTTAGACCCACTGGTTTGCTAGAGAATGAGTAAACAAAGATTTGGCAATATTGCAATTGGTAGGAGTTATACAAAATTTTAGAAATGAGGTTTCGTTTACTTTTTTATCTGTAACGACAATTTAACTTATTGTACGAATAATGAAAATTTCTTTGAAATCAGTTCACGATGCAATGAGCTACAAATGACTTTCATCTTTAAGCTCTCATCTTCAAAGTATTTCAGTATGCATGTAAGTTACCGAAATGTACACAACGCATTTTTTAAATAATCGTTCCGATAAAAAAGTTGACAAAACATCATTTATAAAATTTTGTATGATCAGTTGCAATCTAAACAAATTTTGTTTGCTCTTTCTCTAAAAAACCAGTCGGTCCAACATCTTGAAAACATTCTAATCCTTTGGAGCAATTTTAAAAAATGTTATGCGATTTTACAGAGTGTCTTCTTTAAAGCTTGAGCTCTCATCATTAAAGTATTTCAGTATGCATGTAAATTACCGAAATGTACACAACGCATTTTTTAAATAATCGTTCCGATAAAAAAGTTGACAAAACATCATTTCTAAAATTTTGTATGATCAGTTGCAATCTAAACTAATTTTTGTTTGCTCCTTCTCTAAAAAACCAGTCGGTCCAACATCTTGAAAACATTCTAATCCTTTGGAGCAATTTTAAAAAATGTTAAGCGATTTTTCAGAGTGTCTTCTTTAAAGCTTAAGCTCTCATCTTTAAAGTATTTCAGTATGCATGTAAGTTACCGAAATGTATACAACGCATTTTTTAAATAATCGTTCCGATAAAAAAGTTGACAAAACATCATTTCTAAAATTTTGTATGATCAGTTGCAATCTAAACAAATTTTTGTTTGCTCCTTCTCTAAAAAACCAGTCGGGCCAACACCTTGAAAACATTCTAATCCTTTGGACCAATTTTAAAAAAAGTTAAGCGATTTTTCAGAGTGTCTTAAAAATTGAACATTATCCCCGACTGTATATACATATCGCACCTCCGCAACAAAAGCGACACAAGTCAAAAAATGGCAATTTAGAGGATATGTAATTGAAAAATATGTGTGAAGTGTCCCAACATGCACGCAAAGCGTCACATCTCTATCTCGCAATTGATCATACTTACCTGAAATTTAAAAGAAGCTTAAACCATTTCAATATAAGTTTATAGTATCCTTTAAGTTGATTTTTCTCAAATGCTGTATTTTTGAGTCGTGTCACATTTCTTGCAGGGTTGCGATACGTATGCTGTGTTTAATATAACAAATAGTTCTTCGATTGTGGAAAAAAACGGAGAAAACATGGTACACGAGATCTCTGCAGTTTCGATCATGAACAGTGAAATTATTCACGAAAATGCCTGAATATTACCTCGAGCCATGTATCTAATCGGCCATTGTGAGCCGCGAGCCAAGAGGGTGCAAATTTTAGTGCAAATGCCCGAAGGCGTGTACACGACTAGGGGACCATGAAACAAGCATAACCCCTTTTTCACCCTTATTCCGTTTCTTTACGCCTCCGTGGAATTACTTCGTGGCCTCTTCGATCTTCTTTGCGCGAACATACGAGCTACGACAAACTCTCGGCCACTAAAGTATCTCGACGTCGCGCGTCGCGCGTACGACTTACGACGCGAAGCGCGCCGTCGGGCGCTCGTAAACACTGCAGGAAGTTGCTTGTACTCCGCTTGTAGTAATCTTGCTTGTATCTGGCCTACACGTTTCGTATACATATGTACCTAGCTACGTATTATACAATTCGAAGTTAGTCGAGGTAACATTTAACCCTTTGCACTCGGTGTCCCCTTTAAGGCATCAGTAAAAATTGCGTAGCATTATTCAAAATATTGTTTCCATTATAAAATATATCGGTATTTAATCAATTATATCAATTTCATATCCACAACATTTCAAAGATCGTAGGGAATGGAAATATTCTAGATCGGAAGAAATATTTAATTTTTCAATTAAAATAGCTCCGAGTTCAAAGGGTTAAAATAAAATACGATCGAAGCAGGATACCAATCAATTACTAAATACTTAGATGCTATAAAAGGTATTATACCAATTTCGTATCCACAACATTTCAAAAATCGCAGGGAATGGAAATATTCTAAATCGGAAGAAATATTTAATTTTTCAATTAAAATAGCTCCGAATTTAAACGATTAAAATAAAGTACGATCGAAGCAGGATACTAATCAATTACTAAACACTTAGGTGCTATATGAGGTATTATACCAATTTCGTATCCACAACATTTCAAAAATCGCAGGGAATGGAAATATTCTAGATCGGAAGAAATATTTAATTTTTCAATTAAAATAGTTCCGAATTCAAAGGGTTAAAATAAAATACGATCGAAGCAGGATAACAATCAATTACTAAATACTTAGGTGCTATATGAGGTATTATACCAATTTCGTATCCACAACATTTCAAAAATCGCAGGGAATGGAAATATTCTAAATCGGAAGAAATATTTAATTTTTCAATTAAAATGGCTCCGAATTTAAACGATTAAAATAAAGTACGATGGAAGCAGGATACTAATCAATTACTAAACACTTAGGTGCTATAAGAGGTATTATATAAATTTCATATCCATAAAATTTCAAAAATCGTAGGGAATGGAAATATTCTAAATCGGAAGAAATATTTAATTTTTCAATTAAAATAGCTCCGAGTGCAAAGGGTTAAAATAAAATACGATCGAAGCAGGATACCAATCAATTACTAAATACTTAGGTCCTATAAGAGGTATTATACCAATTTCGTATCCACAACATTTCAAAAATCGCAGGGAATGGAAATATTCTAAATCGGAAGAAATATTTAATTTTTCAATTAAAATAGCTCCGAGTGCAAAGGGTTAAAATAAAATACGATCGAAGCAGGATGCCAATCAATTACTAAACATTTAGGTACTATATGAGGTATTATACCAATTTCGTGTCCATAAAATTTCAAATATTCTAAATCGGAAGAAATGTTTAATTTTTCAATTAAAATAGCTCCGAATTTAAACGATTAAAATAAAGAACGATCGAAGCAGGATACTAATCAATTACTAAACACTTAGGTTCTATAAGAGGTATTATATAAATTTTGTATCCATAAAATTTCAAAAATCATAGGGAATGGAAATATTCTAAATCGGAATAAATATTTAATTTTTCAATTAAAATAGCTCCGAGTGCAAACGATTAAAATAAAGTACGATCGAAGCAGGATACCAATCTTTTCTAAACATTTAGGTTCTATAAGAGGTATTATACCAATTTCGTATCCACAACATTTCAAAAATCGCAGGGAATGGAAATATTCTAAATCGGAAGAAATATTTAATTTTTCAATTAAAATAGCTCCGAGTGCAAACGATTAAAATAAAGTACGATCGAAGCAGGATACCAATCAATTACTAAACATTTAGGTACTATATGAGGAATTATACCAATTTCGTATCCATAAAATTTCAAAAATCATAGGGAATAGAAAGATTCTAGGTCGGAAGAAATGTTTAATTCTCCAGATAAAAAGCTCCGAGTGCAAAGGGTTAACAGCCGGTACGACTGATTAGAAGGTTCGAGTTTTCTCAACTTTTTGCAGAAATGATGGTACGCCATTCTCATTCTCTGTGAGCGTCATCATCTTTTCGAATCGTCACTTTCCACAATTGTTTCTAACCCGATCGAATTGAGAATATATTGTGATCATTAGTCTGCGGATCTTTATGCAAGATAAAAATTGTCTGCATCGATTGCAAGAAATAGAAACCGAACTGAATGTTATTTCCACCCTTAACGATTTTAACAAAAGAAAAATCATACATTGACCTCTTCAATTTTGATAATTCTCCAACAATTTTGAATTTCATCTACTCAATTTTCCTATAAATGCATAAAGATCCATCCAGTCTAGTGATCATATTACCCTTTAATATATTTAACTCGTTAACTGATTACCTTATGTATGCATAAATATGTGTATCCGTCCTTGGATGTAGCGTTATTACTCGATTGCATGTAAGGTATCTTTAAACCATTATTCCACGACATAATAGTAGTAGTAGCAATTCTATATTACACTAAAGAGTAAAAACACTATGGAAATATATTTCAGTGGCGATAGAAATAAAATAATTCAGTGGGAACAACGGAAAGCTACAGTATTATCAATCATTCTTTCAGAGACTTAATTATTCATGCTGTACTCACTTCACAAAAACACAGCAGCATTATATCTTCGGATACGTGGATACATACCATTGCAAAAATCACTGTACTGTACCAAAATTAATAGAACTATAAAAACAATAAAAGTGTTGTAACACATGATTTGGTAAAAAGCTTCCTTACTTTAAAATCAAGTAAAATTAGGCACGACTAAGGGTATACATGTAAGATCTGTGTCAGACTTGGTTGTAAATGAAATTTCAAGACATACAAGAAAGAAACAAAGAGAAATGATAGTGTTTTTCAATCATCTAAAACGACAGGATTCATAGAAGTTCAGATTAAACAATGTTCGAACTTATACTAAAATAAAATACACAATTTCCCGGTTAAACAAATTCTTGCTTCGGCATAAAAACCTCGACGGATTACGAGGAAAAGCCGAAGCCGGATGCAATAAATTTATTCAATCAAGCAACTACAAGAATTTCGTCGTACGGAAGCCCAGTATCAGATAGTGTTTAAAAATAGCTAACGCGGTTAGAAAATGGGCGTTTCAAGCAATTTACATGCTAAATGACATTTTACTCTAAAACTAAGAGAGCTCTCTTACCGTTAATAATCAAGTCTCTGCGCGTAGTGATCCACAGCAGAGTTCCACTGGAACTCTGCACAATTGCCGGCTAGCCCATAGGGCACTCCTCTGCCGGCAGCACTACGGCTAGCCTTGCAATTCGTCCCAGCTTCGGGATTCACTGGAAAGGAGCTTCAAAGCTGCCAATGCCCTTGGATCTGTGAGCCGGCCTGGGAGGATTCAAGTATTGCCGAACCGAGTGCAAAACCAAATCTCCTATTACCCGGGATCACTCGCGTGAGCATTCAAACCAAAAAAGTAACTCAATTTACAATTACGAATTATCGCAGAAAAGACCCGAGTCGACTCGCACATTCTCTGAATCTGTCAAGCTATCCTTTTTTCCCAAAAAACTCTCTGGCAACCGTCTTCACAACAACCCTACCTTGTCAATCGCGACCACCGTGAATCGCTTGCTAGACTCGCGTATACATATACATGGCGAGATTATCGTTTTCCATCACGGTGATACGATCGACATTACAAAATCGCGAACAGATAGGTCGTCTTACACATTGGCATATTACCATTTTACACTTAATGAAAGTGATGCCAAAGAGGAATTGGAATAGGACAGTCGACGATATGGAATAGAAAAAGACACAGGCGCATCATAAATATAAAATGTAATCTCGGCTTACAATTAGTAAATGTTTGAACGCGATTCAAAACCAGCTGACAAATTCTTCAAGTACTGTAATCTTTCATTCTAAATGAACAAATTTTATTGGAGAAACGCCAAGAGATCGCTGGGTTCTCTTACGGCTATCACGATGCTAAGAAACTGACTTTCTAGGTTTCTCGATTAGCATTTTCTCGAGCTACTCGTATTTATAGGTTACTCTCGTCGTGAAAAATATTTGCTTACCGTTTCTCGATGGAATGAAATCGAAAAGTTTTCGCAAGCGGTCCGCGGAACCTAAATCTAAGATATTTCCAATCTGTCCGCGTTGTCGTTCTTCGTCGCGTTTTGTCATTCGCTCGGAAGTTGAAGCTCTTTTCCCGGCTACTAGACTCCCCCAGTTTGTTCGGCGCCGAGTTTTCGAAGTGGATAATTACGTGGTGTGGCTGCTCCACGAGAACGTGCCACTTGGTTTCGTTCCAGCAAGCTCGACTTTCTTCTTATTATCGGGACGGGAGGAAGTTGGTGTCCCGGTGGTTCGCTGGTCGCGCCAACGACCCAAAGCTCTCCGCTACGCCAGGAAAATGAATTATGCCGCACGGGGCCACCGTCGCCTGCTCGTCGTCGCCCCAGCGACCTCGAACTTGCTCGATAATCGTATTAATGGAAATGCTTGCGCACCGATACAGAATTTTATTTGATATTATCGATACGTCCTTCCGCGGCCGATTATTCGACGTTTATCACTACCATCGGAAATCATATTTATGGTCACGCGTCAATATTTGCTCGCTCGGCCGCCTTCATCGTCAGGCTCCGCACGAATTGTTTGCAACTGACATTTCCGAAATGCTTTCGCTCATTTTTAATTGTCCTCTATTTACACAGTCTGCTTATTTTCCTCATCGATCGCTGTTAAGCATTTGATCAATACGTTTAATTTACCTCTTCAGCTTGAAACATTCGCCTCTGAACGGACAGCCGGTTAGCATCCAATAAGCTTTTCGATAACAGCATGAAAGGACAGAATTATTTTGAAGATATGTCGCGAAGATGGACACTTGATTCCTCTATTATCCAAATACGTTTTACAATCTCAAGCGATCTATATACAACACAATTCACTGTGCAAGTCAATCTGCAGTCGATTAATCTGGATAACCGAGGCACATTGATTCGTTCATTTCCATTGGGAAGATTAAAATGTACAGGTAACTATGAAAACATTCAAACATGATATTGTTAAATATACACGGCACACTAATACGTCGTTCTTCAGTCAGCATAGGTTTCCTCCTATCTGGTTTCACACTTTTAAAAGTTTATAGGATCTCTAGGGATTTTTTAAATGTATACTCCAATAAATATATAAAGGTTGAAATTAATTATTTAAATTTATTAATAATCGAATAACTTTGAAAATATAATAATATTAATTACAATTTTTAAATTCAATATTTGATCCTTCTCCATTGAAAACAATTTATTGATTAAACATTTTTAAAATTTATTTTTAAACAAAAAAAGAAAACTTTTTTTTTTAAATACAACGACAACTTCACATTTGTGAGAAAGTTCACAATGGTGAGAGTAGTCTGAAGTTGGCTACAATCGCCACAAAAGTAACTCGTGATTTTTTCGTGATTTCCTGAACCTCGAGATCAGCGTGGGAATTATTGGTTTTTGTATTGTTTGTTTCTAATTGCTTGGGCCAACTTGGTCGAACCTACTAATCTATGCCTATCTACAGTCGGTGTACAAACTATTCGTACACCTTTTAAGAACGAATACATTTTTCAAAATTGGACTCAGCAGCTTGAGTTTCTTTTCAGACGTTAGAAGGGTTAGTTTACTAGCTAATGTGTAAATAATTTTTGTTGTAATTGTTATTGGTCGCAATTACGAAGGGAACAGTGAAGACCACGATTTTTAAATTTTTTATCTGTGCCTGTAATGAAAATTTAAAACATGTATTTTGTAAATCTAAGTAAGTTATGTGAGTTCTTAAGTAAGTTCAAAAACAAAAGGGAAAAAAACATACGCGTGGAAAACCACGCGCGACAGAAGTGAAACTTCTGCTTATTGGGCGTAGATACAGATTTCAACAAAAATTGATGAAATCCCAACAAAAACATTCTGTAAACAGGAGCCAAGTTCCTACGGCCGCAAAAAGTTGTGAGATCAAACAAAATACGGCCAAGTTCGTTATCTTAGAAATACCTCTTGCAATACTCAAAAAGCGTTTGTAAAAATTAGTTTAAAAGAACGCTATTTAATTTTTAAAGAGTTACATGGAGGGCTAAATTATTAAACTTGGTCGCTACCTACACCTTTTATGGCCATTGGTTTAAAAAGTAACGGCCAAGTTTGAATAATTTTGCCCTCCATGTAACGCTTTAAAAATTAAATAGCGTTCTTTTAAACTAATTTTTACAAACGCTTTTTTCAGTATTGCAAGAGGTATTTCTAGGCTAACGAACTTGGCCGTATTTTGTTTGATCTCACAACTTTTTACGGCCGTAGGAACTTGGCTCCTGTTTACAGAATGTTTTTGGTGGGATATAACTTACTTAGACCTACCAAAGGCGCCTTCTAAATTGTCATTACAGGCACAGATAACAAATTTAAAAATCGTGACCTTTACTATTTCCTTCGCAATTGCGACCAATAACAATTTTTTAAAAAAATTATTTACACATTAGCCAGTAAACCAACCCTTCTAACGCCTGAAAGGAAGCTCAAGCTGTTGGGTCCAATTTTGAAAAAGTAATTCGCTTTTTTAACGTGTACGAATGCTTTGTACACCGAATGTATCTTAAATTCGCAAAAATGAAATCGTTGCATTCTGATGTCAACAATAATTGCCACGCATCGGCCATTTCTACTCGGAGTACGCGTGTAAAAAACTCGCAACCACTATGAATAAACAAATAAGCGAGTCAATTGGTAATGCTCTCGGCACGCCGAGCTTATTATACATTTTCGGTCCCGTCGTCCTCTAATCCATCTCCGCGAAGAAAAGTAATGGCCGAGGGTGAGCAAAGATATTGGTATTCCCGTCGAAAATATATCGAGGCAGCGAAGTTGTGCGTGGTTGGCGGGAGAAGAGCCTTTAAAGTCGCGAAGTCGCTCGAAACAAATTACACGAGGAGTCGAGGACGTCGCTGCACGTCAAGGCGCACACATGCTCGCTCGTACGGGGAAGCGCGTATTTCAAGGTAGCGCCGCATACTTCTGTTCGCGAGCTACCCTCTTTTGTTATTTTCTCCGTCCGGAAAGAAGGAAGCGGGCGAACGCGAAAAACTAGGTAGGAGGTTGAAGGTGGCGCGGATGTCTGTAGCGAGCGCGGGAGAAACATATGCGCGCGAGTTCGCCGAGATACGGTATAAAATATACTTAATCTGTATTCGGGACACGATCCCTGCCCAGCCGGCTGCTGCTGCCTAGCCGGCAGAATACAAAATTCCCGTATTCAGATGCTTTTGCGACAGAAATTGACTTTATTGAGGTTTATTGATCCGCAATATTGTGTTCCGACGCGACGTAGCACAGCCAGCCAGCCCAGCTCGGTCGGGCCTTCGCGTGTCTCTATCCCCTCGAATTCTGCTGCCCCCTCCCTGCGTTCCATCGCCACCCCTCCCAGCTCCACCCCTCCCGTTGTTGCATCGCCCCCTCGCCGCTCATCCCCACCCCTCCCCTCGATCCACGTCCCTCATCCCTCCGCCAGGGCCCCGCGATTCCCCCCCGCCACCCACACGCGCGCAAAAGTGCGCAATTCTGTTGAATACGTGCACGCGTTCCGACTCTTCTTCCGCTACCGTATCCCCCCGAGATACGCTTTACTTCCTCGCGTTGCACAATTTCGGACGGAGGATCGAGGCAGTTTACAGGATTCCCCGGGATTCTGGTATCCATGATGTACAGTCACGGTCAGAAATTAGTGTTGCTTTCGGAACCGCGAGATTTGTGTGCTGGTTTCGAGATAAAGTGCTCGGCTTCGTTGTACGTTAACTCGTGGATTTCTACGTGGCACTGGCCAGCTACATCCGTAACTCCGTTACGTTCAAATGTTCTTGCTTTAACACTAAAACTTATCACGGTCAAACGAATTGTTCTATATTTTCCAATTATAGAAATAATAAAAATCCATTTATGGAAAATAATGGAATAAATTTCGTTGTCCAAGCATTTGTTATATTCGCACAATTACAGACGATTTTCATAAATTTAACGTTGTCATTTTTATAAGGCAATATTTACCAGATACTTTTAATGCTTGGCAGGTTTAGTGTTAAAAGTCCGAATAACGTTTAGCCCAGCCAATCAATATTGTAAACGGTTAGGGGGACCCCGGAATATAATCCTTCTTCATAAAAATAAGTAGTTAATATTGTTTTTTTTACCCTTTAAACTCGAAGCTATTTTAACTAGAAAATGAAAGCTTTCTTCCGACCTAGAATATTTGCATTCAAAATAAATATGTGGTAATTAATTAGATACCCACGTGTTTAATAATGTAAACAATATTTTGAATAATGGTACAACAATTTTTAGTGGTGCCTTTCAGAGTTAAAAAAGAAGCGTGTATCGGTGGGCGCTCTGTGTATTGAGTGAAACGAGAAACTAAAAAACATTCTTATTCCTTATGAACACAGTTTGTCGACGAACCTCAACAAATGGAGGAAAGTTATAAATTGATCTATACAAAAAAGAAACTTTTTTGGTAATTCAGTCTACTAGAGAATAATAAACTATATATGTGTTTAAAATTTCAGCTCGATTGGTTCAACAATTTTTTAGTTATCTTGCTAGCCAATTCCGAAAAAGTAGTTTCGAGAAAACGCGTTTAAAGTTTTTAAAATTAGAAAGAGGAGAGAATGTAATTTTTGGGTACTTACAGCGTTTTATATATTCGATATTACATATATGAGAGAAAACGCGTTTAAAGTTTTTAAAATTAGAAAGAGGAGAGAATGTAATTTTTGGGTACTTACAGTGGAATATATTCTATAGATGTACTATTGTTGATTACAGCAAAAAAATTCGATATTTTTATCCTCTACACCACAGGATCTCCCCTAAATCTGTCCCTAATTGCTTTTTCTTGTGATCTCTTTAAAGAGATCACTGATAGAGTAGTGAACTACTCTATCTGCTCACTTGTGTCTTTTGCACTATGCTCTGCAACAAGTCCATAGTTCGATAGACTATAAAATACAATTAAATTACATTACATGCATATAATGCAATATTCGAAAAGAATACGAGAATGCAACATTTGTCTGTTCGAACCCAGAGTTTTAAAAACTGAGTATCCATCGCATTTTCTTACTGCATTTGCGTGATACCAGTTGACAACCAATGACTAAAGAGACTCACGCGAAGTCGGTCATTAACGTGTCAACAACCTTCTTTCAATGATTCACTTGCACGAAGAGACGGAGTATAATATTGTATAACTTAAAAAGTCATTCTTTCAAATGAATTCCGTGACATACGGAGTTTTAAATACAGTATACCCACGTTTAATGCACTGACGGCCGATGACGTAAGCGTTGCGTCATTTATTGCTTGTCTTCAGTACTCGAAGTCGCAGCGTCTGCTTCTTCGTCTAAGACGATCGTTGTTAGTCAGTTCGTCAGATTGGCACAAAAGAAATTAAGAGAGATCCATTAAGGATCTCAGTCAGGTTTCTAAAGCATTACGTAATGATTGGTTTTAAGAAAAATAATTATATGGCCTGAAGAGATGGATACGAACTTAACTGCTACAATATTATTTACTAAAAGGAATGTTTATATGGAAATATCGTTAGGAATGTGTTTTTATTGCATTATAAAGAGATACGACAAATTTGATGTTATAAACGGAGCTATGTAAGTTTTGCTAAATTATTTGATAGTCGATATTCTAAGAAAATCAGTACGTAAAGAAACACATATTTAATCTCTGATAGTTTATTCGATCAAGAAGACAACAATTTTCTTTGTTTGATGTTATATTGTACAATAAAATCTCGACTTTGTGTAAAGTAGAACTACAGTGGGTGTACAAAGTGTTCGTACACTTTTAAAAACTAATAACATTTTTATAATTGTACCAAACAACCTCATTTTTTATAATCAATTAGAAGCATTGGTTCACGAAATGGTATACAAAAAGGATTTTCCAAAAATTATAATTTACAAGGTTAAATGCAAAAATAAAAAAGGCATTTTTTAAAACTTTTTTATTTGGGTCCTTAATGAAAATTTAAAATGTATGGTTTGCAGATCTATGTTAGCCATACACATGTTGAAAATTTCATTGAAATCGATTAACATACACACGAGCTACAAGCGGTTAAAAATGGTGAAAATCGTAGTTTTCCACGACTTTTGATCAGTTTCTGCTTAAAATCCACAGAATCGTACATCTTTCGACGCCTGTTGTTTGTTCCTGCGTCAATCGATTTCGATGAAATTTCTAACATGTGTACAAAGAACATGGATCTAGAAAACATACGTTTTAAATTTTCATTAAGGGCCCAAATAAAAAAGTTTTAAAAAATGCCTTTTTTATTTTTGCCTGCAACTTGTAAATTGTAATTTTTGGAAAATCTTTTTTCCATATCAGTTTGTAAACTAATGCTTCTAATTGATTATAAAAAATCAGGTCGTTTGGTACAATTATAAAAAAGTTATTAATTTTTAAAAGTACGAATACTTTGTACGAATACTTTGTACACCCACTGTAAATGGTTGGAATATAATATATTATAAATCTACTCACTGATCCATAGATCTGCTTCGTCCGGCGCCACCTTTCTCTAACTTTCTCTAGCTTTAAGACCCAAGACCCAAACGGTTTCCTTGGTTTAAATGTTTTAAAAACCATTTAAAATCAAACATGTGACCTCATGTCAAAGGATCTAACAATAATCATATATGTAATTCCATTTAAAATTCGAAACTTGACCGTCACATCACCTCAAATTAATACAATAAAAAGAGTTCACTCACGTGAAAATATTTTCAATATGCAATTTTCCCCTCGTTATAATTTTCACGTAACCATTCTGTTCGTATCCACAATGCTTTCAGAGATACTGATCCATTAAAATCGAAGCGTGGTCACGTTACATGGAGTTCAGCATTGTATCAACTGAAAAAATACGAACAATAGTTCTTTCAATTATCATTTTACTTTTGAAATCGATTACAAACGAAAATATTTATTTTCATATGAACATACTAAATGTAGACAACTCTTGCTACGACCAAGCAAATTCGTCTTGTTAAATAATTTTTTCCGTACATATTAGTAATACTTCAGCGATTAAACTATTCGATTCGAAAAAATGCTCTGCAAAGTTTGTCTGCCCGAAGAATTTCGTTTGAAATTGTTAAAAGCTGAAATTCAACGAAAATTGTTAACCGGGCTCGAGTTAGAACGAAACGCCGAAAAATGGTTTTATCGTGATGGGGACAATGAGAAGGAGAACAAAGGAAGTCGCGGTGCTTAGAATCACGGCAGCAGAGGTTGTGCTACGCGGTTGCTGTCGGTCGAACAGGTTTTAGTTCTCACAGTGACGTGGCTGCGATGCCCAGAATTTCACGGTGATCGAACCTCGGTCCGCCGAATAATCGGACGGTTCTACCGAGCCGCGATATATGGCCCACGAACACAACCATTATATGTTATAAAATAACCGAAGGCTGAATCGCTCTGCCGACCACGGCATTGCACGAACGTCGACCGAATTCAACCAAGAATTATAAGCGGTGATTTTAAGCAAAAATTTAAAGCGATAGATGGTGTATTTTGTAGGGGAATTCTTTTTAAACGCACGTTTTCTTTCTACAGGATTTTATGCATTTATGATAAGAATGAGTAGGTGTAATTTAAAACAGTGATAACGTAAGACGAATTTCAAAATACTGTTATGTAATTATCAACCTATTGAACATATTACGAGAGAAAATAAATTTCTATGTCGCTCCGGTTTGCTGAAATTCACGTGGCACATTTTTATTTTGCATAAAAATCCGCTGTCTAGTTGATAACAAACATTTCTATGTAACGACACGATAATTAAGATGATTAGAAAATCTGTGTACGAATCCAGGAAACACTTTCTTTAAAAATTACAATCGCTTTTTATTAATTTTAAGAGTTTTAGCCATTAGTTTCGATATTCATATTACATAACAGACCATACTTTTGCTCTCGCCTATCTGTTTTTAGTAATTTATATTGAACACAATTGTGTTGTTTCTTATAGCGTTTGTATATTCATTATCTGCCTCTTAGAATATAACTCCACAAGCCACAGTACCGTCTCTGTGTGTGTGAAATCGATATTTAACACTGAAAAGTTTTTATTAGGTGTTCGAAGAATGAGAGAAATAAATTAAACTTGAATAATCAAAATATTATCAACCTTTCTAAATTATTTACAAGTTTATATTTATTCAGATTTGACAGTAGGTATATGTAAACCATAAAATTGTTTAGAATTATTCTACTCCATGGTATGGCTGTTTTAGATCCAAGAATGATCAGTATGATCGGAGGTTGATGGAGAATCGAACTGATGCAGTTATTTTCTGTGTAAACACATATGGTCTCTTTTAAATAATATTCTTGCTCCGATATCTTCTAAAAAGTAATGAAAGATTCTATGATAACTTCGATTTGTATGCACTTTCCATCGAAAGAAATGCCTCCGCGTCTTAGTCAGCAAATTTTATTCGCGAATGTCGTGTGACCGTACACGTTCTTTCATATATAAATTTAATTTGCTTGTCGGGAGTACGACGAAGGTAGTGCGCGCACCTCTTTCCATGCAACCTGCGCCCTCTTTTCTTACGTGTCGCGTCGCGTCATGCCGCGGAGACACGCGTATCTTCGGTACAGTGGATTCTGGCTTAGTCTTCGGACTTGTGGAGGAGAATGCCGAATAAATATTAGCTATTTATCATTCACAAATTCATTTAAAATACATGCAACATTGCATAAGAAAACAGATTGCGAGTGAAGGGTTCGCGCGTTTTGTTCGAGAAAAAATTTCCAGCGTCTTACACGAAGTTGTTAAATCTTGGGCTATCTAGTGATTTTACTCATTGCAATGTTCGAGCGTTGAATAAGTGATAATTCAGAATTGCTTTCCTCGAAAACCAAAACTCATGGACATAAGAAATGAATGAGAAAGACTATTTCTGTACAATTCTACCGTCCTTTCTCATTAACGCTTTGACAACCTTGTTGGATTATTTCTCCAGACTCAAAAGTGAATTTCTGCTGTAACTGGTAGAGTCTGATTTCGCTTATGGTGTGCGACATACATATATAAAAGCATTGAGAAAGTAATTAACTCCATAAATCTTAACATTTCAAATTTTACCCAATTTTTACGAATTGGCAGTGAATGCTTAATGATAGGTTCGATGAAAATAACAATTATGATTTAACTTATTTATTTATTATTTAACTTATTTAATTTATGATTTTAATTAATTATCCCTTGATGGACCCTCTTCTTGGAGCACACTACTACAGTCTAAATATCCATAGAAATAATCTGGAAATTTTTTATCTTCATTATCAGTAACATGTAACCAGTTATACATATAAAAAAAACAACCTACATTCAGTGTAAAGTGTATAACTAAATATTGGGTTAGCAACTAAATTCGCGACCTTTCGTTTCGCAATTCTTTTATTGTGTCATTATAACCTCATTCAGTGACCATTCCTTTTGAACTGTATATATCATTAGTAGACTGCGGATCTTCATGCATTTATGAAGAATTTGGCTGAGTGAAACATAAAACAGTAGAGGATTTTAAAAATTTAAGAATGTTGCAATGTTGCTTTTCATGTAACAAAGCCGATAAGGGATGAAATCAATTTTTATGTTATTCCTGCTTTCCACAATCAGTGCAAAACATTTTTATTTTGCATAAACATCCGCAGTCTAATATATAAAATACTCGTGCTTAAAAAATATATATATATTAAATAACTTTGTTTGAGAAAATATGGAGGTCGCGAACTTAGTTGCCAACCTAATACTTCAACACGAGGTTCATGCCGTTGACGACAGACTTCTGCTAACTACTACAACTGCAACATACACTTATCTTTCAATCAAACTAATTACACAGCCGGATGAAATATCAGTTTTCTCATTTTTTCTGTGCCCGCTTGTTTGGAAGCGTAGCTGGCCAAATTGCGAGAGCAACGAGCGCGTGTAAAACGGCGGAATCTTTTGCTCACGAACCAAACAGGACGTAACGCGCGTCGCGTTTTCGGCTCGGTCCAAACGAGAATACACGCTCGCGTGAATAGTTATTTACTAGGGCTCGTATACGGGACGGTTATGTCGTACGTGAGCCGCATTTAACGCCGCGCCGACCAATAGTTTGTAAGTGTTTTACCGTGTAGTTTTACGGCGGTGGCTCGAGTATTTCGAGCCTCCCCTGAAAAACATTCGGAGACGGCACGCGTGGCTGCGTGTTCGTGCCCGTGTGTCCCGGCAATATTCACGGCAATATTCTCGGCCCAATAGAAACCCATTCTAGTCTCTCCCTCGCTCTGTACATACTTCCTCCTTCGTTCTCTCTATCCTCCGCTTCCTCGTTTCCACCGTACCGGTTCCCTTCGGAAGAGTTCTAGATTCTAGAGGCTGCTCCTTTTCCGCGCTATTTGTCCGCTCGTTCTTCGACGCACGCGTCAAATTCTTCGCCGAACACGTAATAGTTATCATTAGAGAGCGGATGTTTATGAAGACTCGCGATTTCGTCGACTAATTTAGGAAAATGGATACAACGCGGATATTCATCTAATACAGTCGAACCTCGATAAGTCGAATCTCAAGGGAAGAACTAAAATCTCGAGTTATGGAGGTCAAACTCTTCGAGTAACAGAGGATTACCCTACGAAAATTCGACTACAGGCGGTTTGTACAAGAGTTAATAATTTGCTGATTGTAATCGTTTTAATGAAAGAACAACTCAATTTTTGGAGATGAGTTATGACAGAAATGGGTACATGTAATTTAAAGCAGTGGACATGTCGAAAACATTTATGGACATCAATATATGTATTAGTTTCAGCTTCATAGGGTAATTAAAACAAAAATACAATTTTTATTTGGCTCCTGTATCCCTCAATCAATGCAAACATTTTTTTCTTTGCACAAAGATCAGCAGTCTAGTTATGTATTATTAGGAAAATGGATACAACGCGGATATTCATCTAATACAGTCGAACCTCGACAAGTCGAATCTCAAGGGAAGAACTAAAATCTTCGAGTTATGGAGGTTTCGACTTGTCGTACCCTTAGAGTAACAGAGGTTTACCCTACGAAAATTCGACTACAGGCGGTTTGTACAAGAGTTAATAATTTGCTGATTGTAATCGTTTTAATGAAAGAACAACTCAATTTTTGGAGATGAGTTATGACAAAATGTGGGTACATGTAATTTAAAGCAGTGGACATGTCGAAAACATTTATGGACATCAATATATTAGTTTCAGCTTCATAGGGTAATTAAAACAAAAATACAATTTTTATTTGGCTCCTGTATCCCTTAATCAATGCCAACATTTTTTACTGTGCACAAAGATCAGCAGTCTAGTTATGTATTATTAGGAAAATGGATACAACGCGGATATTCATCTAATACAGTCGCACCTCGATAAGTCGAATCTCAAGGGAAGAACTAAAATCTTCGAGTTATGGAGGTCAAACTCTTCGAGTAACAGAGGATTACCCTACGAAGATTCGACTACAGGCGGTTTGTACAAGAGTTAATAATTTGCTGATTGTAATCGTTTTAATGAAAGAACAACTCAATTTTTTGGAGATGAGTTATGACAAAATATGGGTACATGTAACTTAAAGCAGTGGACATGTCGAAAACATTTATGGACATCAATATATTAGTTTCAGCTTCATAGGGTAATTAAAACAAAAATACAATTTTTATTTGGCTCCTGTATCCCTTAATCAATGCAAACATTTTTTATTTTTCATAAAGATCCGCAGTCTAGTTGTGTATTATTAGACTGTGTATCTGTATGCAAAGTAAAAATTGTCTTCATAAATTATACGACATAGAAGTCAAATAGAAATGTAATTTTTTCTCTAATGATATTAATTAGCTGAAACGAGTGCATTGATATTTTTAAATCCTTTAGTCTGTCCACTGCTTTAAACTGCACATAGTCAGTTTTGGCATAAATACATAAAATCCGCAGTCTATTTATTATATCTACTTAAACAAAAGTGTGAAGTAATATATCATGTCCACTATTTTTTACATTTTAATTAAGCTGGAGATAAAGCAATAAGCAATCACACCACGAAGTGGTACAATTCTGTTGCACAACAAAACTTGTTCCTTAATATCTCCATAGGGGATTATTTAAAAAATCATTTATAGAAAAATGTATTTACATGGAATATAAAATATTGAGTCAAATAATACAATATTGTGGGAAAAATAATTTGCCACATGTCATAGATTTTAATGAAGATGTTAACATTGGGATACCACATAACACAACCTCGATAAAATTGTGGACGTTACTTGTTGTATGTAAATATTTATAATGGACGCACACAATCAGCAAATTAATGACCATCATTCGCACATTCATGGCCATCGATTGTTACAATAAATTGGCGAGTGAATTGGTAAGTGGACGGTTTCTGGTTGAATCGCCTCTCAGCATTCATTTGTTAAATTATTTAATTATACATATGTGACTTGCTTGTAAAGACTGGCAAAACAAAAATTAGTTTGATTGAGACATTAATTCTCTTTTACTCTTTGAACGAATTTAGCTGTATCGTTGATATTAACCATCATGAATCATTCGTGGGTACATTGCAAATGTCACTATGCAAACTCACTAAAGAATATGTCATTATTGCGTCACAAATTTCCAGCATAACTGTTTCGTAGAAGAAATGCACTATGTATGAATGTGTAATAAACATACACAAACTCACAGTAGACTAGACCGACAGTGAACCAAACTGGCTATTAAATAAACAAAAATAAATATAACAATTTAATCGTGTACCCTCTACAATACTTTTAATTTGTGGATATGCACAGTTGTACGGTGAAGAGCAAAACTCAACCGATAATTAAAACTTTAATACAAACCTTTATTTACTGTCGTGAACAATAATTATCACAGAAAATAAATATCACAATTATATTTTACATTGTTTAAGCAATTACGCAGAGTTCTGTATTTGTTTTAAGTTTCTGTAGATTGTAATAGTGTTTCTTCATTGAAACAGTTCATGATATATGCATTCTGAAATCGGACATTGCATATGCGACGACCTAATATTTTTTTAAAGATTCAATACAAGCCCACATTAAAAAGTTGTAAAGAAGAAATTTCCCCACTAATTTTTATCAAAATTCCTCCTTGACGTTGTATAGTAAACTAATTGTTATAACTTCTCCAAAAAATCCACGTCATATTCATCCATATCACACATACATTAAAAGTGCTCCAATATTACCGTAACAGACTGAATGAGTCACTGTGATACAAAGTGACCTAATAGTCACTTGTACCTCAGATATCTTGATTGTTTTTAAAGATACATAATTTAATGGAGCTCACACAATGCTATAAAAATTATTGTTTTCAGGCCATTTTTTTCGAAATATCATTGTTACCTTAATGAAACTCCGCCCCCCTTTTTAGACATCCGCGATGATAATTCCTTTCACTAGGAATTCAGTAACTATAATTATTCAAGATCATTCTATGATCTTCGTAATTATCAATGTTCCACTCGGAATATTGAAAATCTCTCTAACCATAAAATGTCTGATTAGTCGCGGAATTTTCTACGCGGTTACTACTCCCGGTGCTGAATCTCGATTAACAAGTTGCTTCTGAAACCCTGCCCCCCTTTTTTTAGACATCCGCGATGACAATTCCTTTCACTAGGAATTCAGTAACTATAATTATTCAAGATCATTCTATGATCCTCGTAATTATAAATATTCCACCCGGAATATTGAAAATCTCTCTAACCATAAAATGTCTGATTAGTCGCAGAATTTTCTACGCGGTTACTACTTCCGGTGCTGAATCTCGATTAACAAGTTGCTTCTGAAACCCCGCCCCCTTTATTTAGACATCCGCGATGATAATTCCTTTCACTAGGAATTCAGTAACTATAATTATTCAAGATCATTCTATGATCTTCGTAATTATCAATATTCCACTCGGAATATTGAAAATCTCTCTAACCATAAAATGTCTGATTAGTCGCAGAATTTTCTACGCGGTTACCACTCCCGGTGCTGAATCTCGATTAACAAGTTGCTTCTGAAACCCCGCCCCCCTTTTTTTTCGACATCCGCGATGACAATTCCTTTCACTAGGAATTCAGTAACTATAATTATTCAAAATCATTCTATGATCTTCGTAATTATCAATGTTCCACCCGGAATATTGAAAATCTCTGTAACCATAAAATGTCTGATCAGTCGCAGAATTTTCTACGCGGTTACTACTCCCGGCGCTGAATCTCGATTAACAAGTTGCTTCTGAAACCCCGCCCCCTTTATTTAGACATCCGCGATGACAATTCCTTTCACTAGGAATTCAGTAACTACAATTATTCAAGATCATTCTATGATCCTCGTAATTATAAATATTCCACCCGGAATATTGAAAATCTCTCTAACCATAAAATGTCTGATTAGTCGCGGAATTTTCTACGCGGTTATAACTCCCGGCGCTGAATCTCGATTAACAAGTTGCTTCTGAAACCCCGCCCCCTTTATTTAGACATCCGCGATGATAATTCCTTTCACTAGGAATTCAGTAACTATAATTATTCAAGATCATTCTATGATCTTCGTAATTATAAATGTTCTACCCGGAATATTGAAAATCTCTCTAACCATAAAATGTCTGATTAGTCGCGGAATTTTCTACGCGGTTACCACTCCCGGTGCTGAATCTCGATTAACAAGTTGCTTCTGACAGTAGTTTACGTTTTCGATAATATTTTCACCGTTTTCTGTAGTAGTTTTCGAAAGTTCACAAATGCGTGTAACTGTGTTATTCGTGTTGGCACCGTGCCGGTCGCAGGTTTCACGATCGGTGATTGTTGGGGGCCAGGTGACGCGGCAACGCACCGTGAGGTAAAAGTGACATTTCGGTCGTATATTATGAAACAAAGGGTTAAGTATCGCGACGAAGGCGCGGGGAGGGGAAGGGAGGGGCGCGTTCACGCGGCACCAACTTAATATCGAGATCTCGCCGCGCGATTTATCAGGCAGTGCAGCGCGCGTTGCAGCGCGTACGCAACGTTGTATTTTACTCGAGTTTTCATTCTACGACGTGCTCATACATTAGCCCGCTCGTAATTCACGCGCTTACGTACGTAACACGCTCTCACCGGCGCAATATCGCGCAGGACAGCGGGATATGCCGGGCATTCGAGTAAATATGCCGGAAGTTATTCCTCCCAGCGGCGACGCGCTAAGAGGAAACGATAGTTTTGGCAACCGGTGAGTCCCTCCGTAATGTCCTCTCTGCCGTCACTCTTTCTCCGTTCTGTGCTCTTCGACTCGACTCGACTCCCCTCTCCACCTCCCCTCTGTTCCTAGGTATGTACACCGGAGAACCGAGCGGAAAGTGCTCCCCGTTACGCGCTCGCGCGCGCTTAACCCGTTTGCCTTCGTGTCTATGTAACCATCCGTAGAAAGAGCAGAAGGTAGGGCAAGGGGCAGGAAGCGAGAAAGAAGATAGAGGTGAACGAGGGCGGAACAGAGCGAGAGGCGACTCTGGAGAAGTGATCGATGGGGTGGCGTTCAAGCGTGTCTAAATAATTAGCTGTCTCTGTTCCGACCCCACACCGTTTGTAGTGGCCGCCCTATAGATAATACACCGTACACGATGCGTGTATTCACTGACTGCACCCTCACCGAAGGAGGGTGGGCTGCGGAGGGCGAGAAAGACCGATGGAAAGAGGATCGTTTGTAACCGGGAGGGAAAAGGAGAGAGAGACACGTGGTGTGATTTGCTGAGCCGCGTGGAATCGTGAATCATTCGCGTCGCGTATGGAACATTCACGGAGATTCACGGGGCGATACAATTTCTAGCTGTTTTCATAACTTTATGGTGAAATTCGATACATGATTGCCGTGGATGGGACCAGGGGATTGTTTCCCGACTACTTTTTCAGAGATGGCGAACGAGTTACTGTTGCGAAATTGTTCATATAGAACATTTAAGAACCGAGTGTCTGATCAGTTTTAACGTTTCGCAGCGCTTGTTAATAAAATGATTTGATTAATTCGTTTACTAAACTAATGCGAGAGTAGAATATTGTTGCAGTTTGTAAAGGAACTGTCAACTCTCGCACAGCAGCTACATCTGTCGACTGCGCGGCAATGGTGACCGGGTCAGTAATGCGCCCGCATCTACCCTTTTTGTCTTTTTATCGTCTGACTTTTAACTGTGACTTTTCTCTCCGAAACGAAACACGGCAACAACCTGGTTTATCGTAATTCTGGGAATTGATCAATAATACTAAACATATCCATCAATCACTGCGTTAAATGTACACATGTGTACACAGTAGAAATATGTTTCTAATTTTTCCGGAAATCTGCCACCTCTTTTCGAGGAAGCTCCCTGAATTTAAATAGCAAGATTAATTTTAATCATGATTGATTGATTAATGTGTACGATTAAAAAAGAAATCGTCGAAAAATCGACGATTGATTCAATCGATTGATGAAGTTAATCGTCAATCGTTGATTAAATGAAGAAATCGTCGAAAAATCGGCGTTTGATTCAATCGATTGATTTAATCGTCAATCGTTGATTAAAAAAATCAATTGTTGAAGTTAATCGCCTCACGGTCTATCCATAAATTGTAACAAATTGTAATAAATTGTAATAAGGAGATAATATATTTCAACAAAAACATGGTCGTAGCTTCCCAGGAATAATAACTTGAAACATAAAAGCACGTGAACAGAGTTTTTACAATTAACGACTAAACGAGGAGATTAATTGTTAATTGCGATTAACGATTGAAGTAGAAATTTAGTCGTCAATCGTCGATTAAATTTTTGCCCAACTCTGGATGGGATTCATTGCAGACTCGTTGTGCTCGATAAATTCACAACTGTCGTTGTAAATTCGCGCAAGTTTAATTAACAGCACATAAAGAAGGGTTGATACGGTAAACTGGAGAAAGTTTTCCGGTAAAAAGAATCCGAGTGAAGAATTTTCAGCGAGCGCGTTTATTCCCGTGGATGCGTTTAAAATCTCCGGCCGATAATGCGGAGGTTTAATTCGTTCCGTAGAATGGAGTCAGTGTAACGGTGGGACTCGAGTTCTTTTCCTCCCTCGATCAGCTGGTCTACGCTCCACCTACATCCCTGATACAATCGTATCCGGATGGAATCGGTAATGTCCTGAAGTTCGCGGCTTATACGTCGCACGAGTCGTCGGATAATGTGCAAATCAGGCAACATAATGGGCCATTATGCAGGATCGATGCCATGGAAGGGCTGTTGTGCGCCGCGGGAGCGCAGCTTCACGGACTTGCACACACTCGTGCATATGCAGATAGCGGCGAGGATATGCCCGTGTCACACGTACGCCACATACACCGTGTACACCGCGTATACAAACACGCACACATCGTAGACAGGCGCGTGTGCGCGAGTCTGAACCGACAATGTAGCACGAGAGCCAGACGCTTAGACGGTCGTGTTCGTAGCCGTAACCGAAGACTCGCGCCCCGTGAAATTAAAATCAACCACCTTTAACGGTGCAATCTCCGTCTACGATCCTTTCTCGTCTGATATTTCTTTTTGTCGCCGCTGACACCCCGCTCGTGGACAGCGAGAGATTAATGTACGATTTCTGGACCCTGACCGGCCAACGTCGCGCAAAGATATATGTAGTACATACACAGAGGAATATTCCTTGGCGACGCGATCGGAGGCTCGTTGAGAAACGACGGAATTTTAGAAGAGATTATGTTTACGAAAGTTAGCTACGAGCATCGATACGCAATGCTACAAGTCGGTGTATTAAGTATTCGTGCACCTTTTAAAAACGAATAAATTTTTAAGAACTGGACTCAGCAGTTTTTTTGAGATGTTAGAAGGATTAGTTTACTAGCTGATGTGTAAATAATTTTTTTTGTAATTGTTATTGGTCGCAATTACGAAGGGAACAGTAAAGGCCACGATTTTTAAATTTTTTATCTGTGCTCGTAATGAAAATTTAAGATAGTAAGATAAATATCTCTGCTACTTTTCGTTGTACAAAAAGGCTTTTTAGGACAAAGTTACACTGTCTGAAGGGCCACATGTAACGATGTAAGGGAAAAAATTTTCAAGGTAATTTTTTTAGAAGATTTCGAGGTCATTGATATTTTTTTAAATAGAATGAGGTATTTTTTAATACATCAATCGATGCAGCTGGACATTCGTTATAAAAAAGTACTAACCCATGTATGTCGAAAAGTTAGTAGTTCAAGAGATATTTCAATTTAAATAACTCTAAAATACCATTACTGTCGTACTACGACGTTAGCGTTTACTTGCTAGTGGAAATTGAAGAGTGGAAATTGAAATTGAAAAATTGACATTGAAATTGAAGTTGATATTAATAAAATGAAATCGAAAAATTGAAGTTGAAATGGAAGAGTTGAAGTTGAAATTAAAGTTCAAATTGAAGTTGAAATGGAAAAATTGAAGTTGAAAATGAAGTTGAAGGGTTGATATTCAAATAGGAGTTGAAATAAAAATTTGATGTTGAAATTGAAGTTAAAATGGAAAAATAGAAATTGAAGTTAGAGTTGAAATGGAAGAGTTGAAGTTGAAGTTGAAATTGAAGTGGAAATGGAAAAATTGAAGTTGAAAATGAAGTTGAAGAGTTGATAGTGATATAGGAGTTGAAATAAAAATTTGATGTTGAAATTGAAGAGTTGAAATTGAAGTTGAAATGGAAAAATAGAAATTGAAGTTAGAGTTGAAATGGAAGAGTTGAAGTTGAAGTTGAAATTAACGTTGAAATTGAAAAATTGAAGTTGAAATGGAAGAGTTGAAGTTGAAATTAAAGTTGAAATTGAAGTTGAAATGGAAAAATTGAAGTTGAAAATGAAGTTGAAGGGTTGATATTCGAATAGGAGTTGAAATAAAAATTTGATGTTGAAATTGAAGTTGAAATGGAAAAATAGAAATTGAAGTTAAAGTTGAAATGGAAGAGTTGAAGTTGAAGTTGAAATTGAAGTGGAAATGGAAAAATTGAAGTTGAAAATGAAGTTGAAGAGTTGATAGTGATATAGGAGTTGAAATAAAAATTTGATGTTGAAATTGAAGAGTTGAAATTGAAGTTGAAATGGAAAAATAGAAATTGAAGTTAGAGTTGAAATGGAAGAGTTGAAGTTGAAGTTGAAATTAAAGTTGAAATTGAAAAATTGAAGTTGAAATGGAAGAGTTGAAGTTGAAATTAAAGTTGAAATTGAAGTTGAAATGGAAAAATTGAAGTTGAAAATGAAGTTGAAGGGTTGATATTCAAATAGGAGTTGAAATAAAAATTTGATGTTGAAATTGAAGTTGAAATGGAAAAATAGAAATTGAAGTTAGAGTTGAAATGGAAGAGTTGAAGTTGAAATTGAAGTTGAAATGGAAAAATTGAAGTTGAAAATGAAGTCGAAGAGTTGATAGTGATATAGGAGTTGAAATAAAAATTTGATGTTGAAATTGAAGAGTTGAAATTGAAGTTGAAATGGAAAAATAGAAATTGAAGTTAGAGTTGAAATGGAAGAGTTGAAGTTGAAGTTGAAATTAAAGTTGAAATTGAAAAATTGAAGTTGAAAATGAAGAGTAAGAGTTGATATTGATGTTAGCGTTTACTCACTTGTGTAACGTCCTAGTAAGACAGTAATGGTGTTTTAGAGTTATTTAAATTGAAATATCTCCTGAACTATTAACTTTTCGACATACATAGGTTAATACTTTTTTATAACGAATGTCCAGTTGCATCGATTGATGTATTAAAAAATACCTCATTCCATTAAAAAAAATATCGATGACCTTAAAATCTCATAAGAGAATGACCTCGAAAATTTTGTCCCTTACACCGTTACATGTGGCCCTTCAAACAGTGTAACTTTGTCCTAAGAAGCCTTTTTGTACAACGAAAAGTAACGGAGATATTTAGGTTTTCTGTTTCTTCGGACTCACCCTGTAGACATGAGTAATGTGTCTAATCCGCTATAATTATCAGCGGATCTTCATGCAAAAGAAAAATTTCTTACCTGAATTGCGACAAACTGGCGACATCATTAGGGACAAATTTTGTAACAATATCTACTTAGAAAAGTTACAGTTTACTACATGAGTATTATGTCATTATTAGACTGCGGGTCTTTATGCAAACTAAAAATGTTCTGCATTTATTGTGGAAAGCAGGAGTAAAATAAAAATTGATTTAATTCCTTAATCACTTGATCGCATTAAAACCAATATTGGAATATTCTTAAATTCTGCATTAAAATGCACGAAAATCCGCGATCTAGTCATTATTTATTCCACAACTACTCGGAGGAACTTATCGGATGGAAAATGTCGAAAAAATACCACTAAAGTTACATATTGCCGTTTCTATATTACTATTAAATTACTGATTTTCGATGAAAAAACATATTATTAAACAACAAAGATATTATTAAAATATATTATTAAGAAACAAAGATATTATTAAAAATGTAGTATAACTTCTGTCTAAAATATATCTTCATATTATTGTATAATTTTTCAGGCTTATATTATCCAAATTTTCAATACTATGGTTATAGGTACAATACAAGCGGAATTAATTATATGAAATTACTTGGAATAAAAGAAATAACGCCTTTTTTTAAAAGAACTCAGAAGTTCTAGAGTTAAGTGGATGATACAGCTTAATTTATGAAACGAAGAAGGATCGATGAATTCTATGGAAGTACCTTAGGTTTTCTTTTTTACACTGTCTCAAATAGTTTGTGACACTGTATCCATTACGCACGCCGAAACATTAGGCATCAGAATAAGTAATGGCAACTCCAAAATATCTCTGTTTGAGTTATGACCCTCTGCGTCGTTGCAGTATATCTTCGCGTGACAGCGAGATGCGATTTTTACTGTCATGACACGAAAACGCGTGACTTTTGTCGTAGCGTAAACTAGAAATGGTGCTGTTACGACAGCGGACACATGAATTTTGTTGTCGCGAGAAGTAGACGACGCTATTGTGAACTTTTTGTTGTACATGTTGAATATAGTATCCTTTTATCTTGCATTTAGATGAATTTGACAGTTTCACAAGTTTTTGATCAATTTTTTGGAAAATTCATAATATGAAGAATAAATGTCAAACTTGACTTATGATTCAATGGAGAAAGGGTGACACGTTTTTTTACACGTCAACAGTTTTTAAGATATCGAAAAAAATCCTTTGAGATTCGTTCATAGTTCACCAAAAACTACAATATATTTTTTTAACAAAATCCGGAATTTTACTCCAAAAAGTGTCCGTTTTCGCGTGGAATGATCCAGAGGAGAAATTATACAGGGTGTCCCGGGTTTTAATGGAAAAACTTAGGGTGCATATCCTACAAGTGGAAATAAGAAAAAAAATGTTATTTAAAGTTTGTTCAGAAACGCTTTATTACAAAGTTACAAGCAAATAAAGTTGGAATTGATGACGGTGGATTTTACTTTACTGAACATTGAAAGGTCGAACGTGTTTATCTTTTTCTTTTTCTTTTTTTCTCCATAAAAAATCGATGTCAAGCTTGTATTTGCGCCCAAGGACGACATTTTGAAATAATCCGATGAACACGTTCGACCTTTCAATGTTCAGTCATCAATTATAACTTTATTTGTTTATAACTTTGTAATGAAGCGTTTCTGAGCAACTTCAAATAACATTTTTTTCTCATTTCCACTTGTAGGATATTCTCACCAAGTTTGTCCATTAAAACCCGGGGTACACCCTGTATATTGACCTGTATATCTTCAATTTTATAAAATTGTTCAAAAATTTCGAATTTCATTTACCCAATTTTGCTATAAATGCACAAAGATCCGCAGTCTACTTATCAGAATACCAGAGAAGATACCGACGTTCAGGATCAGAGTCAGTGTCAGAGTCAGAGTAACGATAATTCTCTGTGGCCCACGCAGGAATCGTCAAAAAGATCGTTTCACCGGTGTCGTGGTACATAACGTGGTGGGCGTTCCGCGTTCTACATGGTTAGGTACGATCGGCGTTAAAGTAATGACGTCTTAAGACGTATGTAAACGTCTCTTATCGAGTGCAGCAGGCGTCGTTGGACTCGCGCCCGCGGCAGTTTACCCGCTGGCTTACCGACGAACTATCCGCCGTATTTCCGTCTCGTTCGCTCCTACGATCTTGGTATCGACAACCATTTATTTTGTATGCGTAACACCGTGCGCGGTGTTCAATGTACGTGAGACATTGGCCTTCCCGCGGATTACACGGTCTCCACGTACGGGAAGGAAAAGTCCCCGCGAAAACGCTTCTACTTACGAGCCTGATTACAGCCAGATTACGTAAACATGCTGGGACAAAGTCTTCGTTCGCGGCACACACATCCGTTCTCCTTCTCTTTCCTCGTATCAATAGAATCCGTACACTCTTGTTTGCCCGGGGAATCATAATACATTTCGTCCCACTTTCTTGGGGAACGCAGCTTTCGCTGTCCACTCGCGAAGATCAATGCCGGACCGTCGCGCGTCACGTCGCGTCGCGTCGCCTCATGTTCCAGGGTACGATATTTCAGCTTGTAGTTTTCACCAGAATATTTACTGCTCGCCTGAGAGGCGAGTAAATTAACAGTTTTCCTTATAAGGGGGAAACTCGTTCCCAGGATTGCAAGGGTGCGGGATGCGCGTTCTCGTTTCTCGATAATGCTTTTTTTCAGTAGACAAAAGCGCTAGATAAAAGATCGATCTAGGCCGCAATCGCCCTCAAAAATCCTATTTTTATGTTCATTAGGTGTAATTTGCATTATTCATTATTCAAAAGTAACTGGTACATGTTCCCTTATAAAAATGACAAGAAAGTTCCCTTATAAAGATGACAAAGATATCTACACAATCGTTTCTTATGAAATCAGTTTTATTACTTTTCTAATTGTAAAATAAAAAACCTGGAACTAGTAATTTTTACCCGTGTTGGTAGGTTTTGTGTTAACCTACAAATTAACGCACAACCTAACCCCATATCGAACCTTTCGGGTTTCCATATATCGCTCCATTAAGGCATCCTTCATATCGTTTATTTTGTCTCTCATTTCATGACATTTTAATACTTTTTACCACGTTTTTATTAGCTCGCTTTCTTGTCTGTCTGTCTGTTTGTCTGTTCGGTGCAAATTTTACAATTGATCGTATAGTATCTTCCGGATGAGCTAGAGACTTGAAATTTTAAATATAGCTCAGAACTGGAAGACAATGCAATATTTAAAAAAAAATTTAACTAAGCCTACACGTTTAGGAGATATAAACTATTAAAAAATTTAACCGGTACACCTCCCCGCGCGACGCTCGGTAGTACGTGATCGCGTTCAGCGATCCCCACTCCGCGCGACAACGCTCCCTACTCCACTATGCGTTCCCACTCTGACTCATCCCCCCGGTGCGTTCGAGCTCCGTGCGGTGTTTACAAAGTTACTGCGTATTATTATACTATAATGTTTCACCGAGATTCTCCGTCGAACCTTTATCTTTGACATTTTACCACGGCGTTTGTTTTCGATATGACCAAAATGGTCAGAATATTTAAAATCGATTGTAAAATTTCACACACACAAGACTGAAAAGCAGAAAATAATTATTTACATAAAAATAAATTTCTTTAAAATACCACGTTTTTACAACGGACTAAAATGAATAAAATAATTTAAATAAAAATAAATTTAAAAAAAATATGTTTGAAAAACGGACTAAAAAGTATAAAATAATATTTCCTAGCCCCATACAGGTTCCTAACCCCATACAGATACTCCTGAAAATTTGTGATTGTGAATTTCTAATAGCTATGAAAATACTTGTAAGATTTAAAACGAAAATCGTGGGGCGTATGCGATTGATGTCACTAACGATTTTATTGCACTGCAAATGATATGAACTGTTGTGCGAGTTTTCTCAACGGCAGCTGCTCTCTACACTCCTTACTATTATCTTGCGCCCCACGTTTTTCGTTTTAAATCTTACAAGTGTTTTCATAGCTATTCAAAATTCACAGTCTCAAATTTTCAGGACTGAAAATTAGTTATATTAGAAAGTTAGGAACCTGTATGAGGCTAGGAAAAATTATTTATTTCATTTTAGTCCGTTTTTTAAACATATTTTTTAAAAAATTTATTTTCATTTAAATTATTGTACATAGTTTTGGTTGTGATTTCTTACAATGCTAGAATAAATCCAGCTTCTACGTTAATCCTTGTCGTTCAGCTGTGCGCTGTATCCAACTTTATCAAGCTTTATGAAAATAGTTACATGCGCAGCAGTATGCTTCCGAATAATGCAAATTGTAAAAATAGGACTTTTGAGGGCGATCGCGGCCTAGATTGATCCTTTATCTAGCGCTTTCGACTACTAAGAATCCCCATCGCATGCGTTATCGAGAAATAAGAAGGCCCATTCCGTGTCTACTCCCTTAGGCAGATGCCGAAACACTCGTTTCACCGATTACGATTACGATCGCTGTTTTGTGCATAGATCTTGTAGGGAGGCACGTCGCAATGAAATTAATAACGTTGTTGTATCTCGAGAAGATATCGAGCGTGTTGCATTAATGGTAGCAACGTTTATGTATTCGCTAAGTGGTTTGTCAGACCTTTCATCGTGTCCTCTGGGATACAGTCTGGTGTCTCGATAGTTGTTGTAAGAGTAGGAACCGAGTCGTGATAATTAGCGAAGCAGCTTTGAGGTGTTGCGGTAGCTATTAATCACGTCTATTCCGCATAATTTCATGGGACTCGACAGATCGATGCTGCAATTGTGCGAGGGGATCTATCTTCGGTTTTGGTCGGTTCGACGTATTCCTGATAAATGAAGCGAGCTACTTTCGTCAGGCGAGACCGCAATTGCGTTGGCTCCGCATACAACAATTCGCGAATAGACCGCGTCAGGTCTGTTTATTTTCAATGGCCGTTTCTGAATCCGACGAAGACAGGACGCCATTGTGCCTCGCTGAAGTCATAGCTGCCTGGTATCTTCGCCAGCGTGGATTACGCATACCGAGGTTTGGCAAACATTGTATAATCGCAGTTGCTAAAAGTGGCTCTGCACGTAGCCTGGGATGACTCCAAGTTTTTGAAACACAATGGCAGACCTTTGTTGCTGCAAAGTAGAATGCGAACCTGTTAAATATGAAACAGAGTTTCTTCTCGGGTGGTTGATTTGGAACGAACGCGTGTTGGAATGTCTACAAGTTTTATTTAAACGTATATAAGTGTTGAAAACAGATCATGCGAAACGTTTTATACGTCGATCACAGATACTTGACGTGTAATGGTTGTTGAACGATATTCTAAGAAAATCAGTACGTGAAGAAACACATATTTAATCTCCGATAGTTTATTCGATCAAGAAGACAACAATTTTCTTTGTTTGATGTTATATTGTACAATAAAATCTCGACTTTGTGTAAAGTAGAACTACAGTGGGTGTACAAATTATTCGTACACTTTATAAAAACTTTTTTTGGAAAATCTTTTTTGTATTTCATTTCGTAAACCAATGTTTCTAATTGGTTATAAAAAATCAGGTCGTTTGGTACAATTATAAAAAAGTTACTAGTTTTTAAAAGGTGTACGAATACTTTGTACACCCACTGTATTTAACAGCAAAACTACAAATGTCATCAAAATTACGGATTCTAAATTTTTCAGTTCAAGATTATCGAGATTATAAAGATGCATTTATGGAGAATTTATCGAATGAATTTATTTCTTTGGGCATATATTATGATAAACATCGATGAAAGTCTGAATAAGTAAATTTTTGTTACCATCGCATAGATCTACTGTTATTCATCTACCGTATTACGTAATGTTGTATCATGTAATTTACAGTTTAAATTAAAATAGAAGAAACAATGCGATCTACTTATGCCTAATTGAATCTAATATTATCTAAAGAGATCTATTCGTATTTTGTTCGCCAAACGAGCCGTGCGAAACGAATTATCGAGGCGCTCTTTGCATCCGTTCGCTTAACTTTTCCATGGTACAGCTACTTTTTAATGCATGTTACGAATACAGTTTTCAATAGCCACTAGAGGGTCCCAGACTTTCGTGGGAACCAGATCTTGACGTGGTAAATACCCACGTTCTTAATTTTTATGGTTCCATTTGTTTGTTTCAATACTGTGATACTTTCGACCGTGACATTCCCTACAATAGTTTATCAAACAAGGGATCAAATCTTTTTCCCCAGTAATAGCGTAGCACGTAAGGCGAAGTGCCCTATGCCTGGGCAGCATGTTTTTCTATTTTAAATTTTATCACTTTTAATAAACAAAAACAATTTCTTAAGAGTTTTAACATACAGTTCAGAGTTTGTAAAGTAATTTAAAATAAAAAAATCATTGTTTAGGTTAATATCTTAATTGTATTAACAAGAATAATTCAAACCTATAGTTCGACATATTAAATCCAATCTAAGCTAGTACCTGGATAGAAGTAAAGCCTATATCGGGACAAATTCAATTTACGAGTTGATCGAGCGAACATAACCTAAAACGTTGGTTGGTGGCGCTGTTGCGCATGGCGAATAGAAGATGCTTTGCGTAATATGTAGTATTCTTATCATAGATTATAGTATTGTATTATTTAACCAAATATATATTTATTTTCATTTACTGTTTTAAAAAAACTTGTCATAGTACAACCTTTAAGGTTAGGTAGTAATACTGATAGGTTTAAGATGTGAACCTAAAGTATTATTAACGTCACAACCGGAATACATTTTCTACATACGTTATTCAAGCTAATAGAAGACTAATTATACGTACATGTAGTTAAATAATTTGCAAACAATGCGTTGATTTTATTCACAAACACGTGTCCAGCTTCAGGAGTAAGCACATTGCGTATAAGCTTAGAGTGCGACAGCTACTGTCATCGCGTCCCAGTATGGAGTACTTAGATTTGAAAACAGTCCTAATCTTGGACATCTAATATTTGGATTAATAATTATTATTTACGTTAAGTTTGATTGCCAATTTATTTTAAAATATCAATATTATTATGCGTGATAATTATTTTTTGTCTACGGGCTTAAATTATATCTTTTTTTCTAACAAAAGTTCGAACTATAAATGCACATGATTCGCATGTAAATAGACTATTTTGTATTCTGTTTTCAGATGAACTTTGAATTCATTTTTAAATTTCAATTGATGTCTCAATGAAATAATATTCACACCTGCTTGTAGCTAAGGCCTCAGAATATATAATATAATTATTTAATCTCTTAATTACTTATTTTACTATGAAAATTCAATTGTCCAGATTTAGGTATCACTTTTGGACTGTCCAGACTTAGGGCACTTCACCTTATACAGTTGTACATGATTTGATTGTAATAAATTTCTTGATGTAACCCTTGCGTCCAGCTTTCGCGGTACCAATCAAGCAACGTAAGAATGAAAGATAGGAAGCCGGGAAATAATGAGAAAATAACATACGGGCAACTTCTCTTGCGGAGCGTTTTTCGAGTCACGAAGAGGATTCAATAGTCGTTGGAATTGGCACCAGGAAACTGTAACGTTCAGCCGTGAAAAAGTCGTGCCCCGAAAGCGTAAAGACTTTTGCTCCTGCTGCCATCGCGGTTGTCGTCTTGTTCGTCGTCTTCGTTCCCTTCTCCGTCTTCTTCTGCTTCTTTTTTGGCGCACCAGCAAATTCTCCGTCTCCGACGGTACCTCTACAATTCACCGGACGTACTGGCAGCACCATTGCCTCCCTGGCGTTCTCATAAATAACCTTGGAACGCGCATTATTTCACTTCAACCGCGTCGTGAGTTTTGACTTTGCGACATTAAAATACGGGACGCCCGTTTGAGACTCTTCCAGGTGCTACCACGGTTCGGTGAAGAAAGAACCGTTTGTAAGTCTTGCACATAGTTTTTAGGGGTTGTAGTGGCTAATGTGGTAGCAGTGGCGATTGGGCTGGAAGATAATCCTGTACATTATCGTTTTACTGTACATATTTTTTGTCAGGAACAAAGTACAGTCTGGAATGGAAGGAGTAGTAACGTCTCTCACCGCGATTCTTCTTTCCTTCCTCCGAGGACCTCACCTTATCATTGGCTTCTCCTAATATCTAGAACAGTGTTTCTCAACCGTTTTTGGTTGACGGCACACTAAAAATATCTGGAATTATCTGCGGCACACCTGAATATAAAAAATTTAAAAGTTGTATGATACGAAAAAGAAACAAAACAAATTATTTATTTACAAAATTTATTCAATGAGAGGGCTGAGCCAGTTTTCTTGAACGAATTAAATCAAAACGAGGTTCCAAAGTTGCCAGACGAGTTCGAAGTTCACAAAACCCATGCAATTTTAAGTATTTGTCAAAAATCCTTGCGGCACATTTAACAATCTCTTTATTTTTGTATATTATATATATTATTCTATTATTATTATAAGAATAATACAGCTCGAGAGAGTTCAGCATAAATTTCTCAGGTTTTGTTCATACAAGCTGAATAATCCAATGCCATTCCTTGATCATGATTACTCCACAATATTAACCACAATGAACCTAGAAACATTGTCAGCTCGAAGAAGAGTATCCGACCATAGCTTCATTTTTAATTGAATTAATGATCATATTGATTGTCCTTCTCTATTTACTTCTTAGAGTTTTGAGAACAAGAGCAGGATTTCAAACAATGAAATCCAAATCCACATTTGGAGTAATGAATCCTTTAAATCGCATTATTGCTAGATCAAACATACTTTATAATAATATTGATTTATATAGTTTATTTTTATTTAGTTTATTATTATGCTAGATTATTTGTTAATCGTACCTGTATTTGTTTAGTTTCGCGCTTGTCCCTTCTCATGTAAATTTTAGGTTAAGACTTTTTTTTTGTTATGTTTCTTTTTGTTTTCATCAGTTGTACTGTAAAAATTGTTAACATTAGTATAAAAAGACCTCGGTCCGTATATTATAATAATAATAATAATTTAAATGATATTGAAGGAGGAATATCATAGAAGAACAATTTTTTTTCGTCCGGTTATTTTTCAGTTTTTTCAAGGTCATCGTTATTTTATATCGGGAAAACTTATTGTTTTTAATTCCATCTTGTTAATGACTGAAGCATATTCAAATGTATTTTTTCATCCGCTATAAGATGGAATAAAAAAATTAGCTTTCCCGCAAAAAAATAATGATAACCTTGAAAAAACTATGAAAAAATAACCGGACAATAGAAATTGTTCTTCTATGATATTCCTCCTTCGATACCATTTAAATTATGCCATAAACATGTTTAGTGGCATTAAAAATAAAAGAGATATTTAGGTGGCCTCCTTCAGCTGAGACACCCTGTATTGTATATTTTCTCCAGCAGAGGTGAAATGTATTATCGAGATGCACCACGAGCTCTAGGGACATTGCGCGAGTCAGAATTTTGTAAACTGTATAAACTGTACATCGTGAAACTCGACGAAATACGGCATTCCTTCCGTAGCGTAAGCTTTTGCAAATTCAGTTTTGCCCTTTAGCTTCGCATTTTTATCCCCACCTTGTCATCTTGTGGTGCATCAGCAATGCACGGACCTTCGAGAAAGAGAAATAGCGATGGCCGAAAAACACAGAGCCAAGGCAAACAAGCCCTTACGTCCCGCGTATGTATACATATAATCATGTATGTACCACATGTTCGTGTGGTCAATCACATAAATATTTGTGGGCATGTCGTACCCTCTCGCACGCTCGGTACTATCCACCTTCGTCTCCTATCTCGAGGCAGCACTGTTGCAACAGCAAGTCGCCAGCCAATCAGGGCAAAGACAAAATACGGTAATGCTCGCTTAATGTTCGCCGAGTCAACTCCGTCGTCTTTTTCTTTGTTTCACTCATATACACACCGCGTCTCGCTCTCGTATTCGAGGTACGAAGAAGCGAATGAATGGAGTAACAGATAAAATTCCTACCCCTCCGGATAATATTGCAACGTTGTCCTGAAAATGCAAATATGCAGCATGCATTACTATAACGTTCGCCATTCCCAAACCTCTTGTTATGATTCCCAAATTATGCGGTATTACGGAGAAACAACCGACTGCAGTAGCTACTTATTTTTACGATTATTTAGCTCGGAATTGTTTTTAGCCATTAACGCACTTCCTCGCATATATAATTAAGACCGTTTCCAAGTATTTTCGTATCTATATGAAATGTATTCTCTGTTATTCGATGCGATAAAGCGAGACGTTGCATGGCTTTTACGACTTGCAGCAATTTCTACAATTATTGAAATAACGGAGATATTATTATTATTTGTTATAAACGGACCGAAGCCCTCTTACATAATTGTTTACAATAGAAAACAATAAAAGACTACTCGTATAATAACATAGATGCACAAAAACTAATGGTACAAACTATGTACAGTAACGGACAAAAGTTTAAGACCGCTCTAAAGAAGACGACAACTTTTTTAATATTGTCCTATACGATTTGAACATTTTTGGGAAGCTAGATCAATTAGTTTACTGAAGGATGTGGAAAGAAATTTTTTCAAAAATTGCAATTGATCGAAATTGTTGACAAAATACTAAAAGTTGAATTTTTTACTTTTTTATGTGGGCTAAATAAAGGAGATATTTCGGAGGCCTCCTTCAGCTGAGACGTCCTGTATATCTATGTATGAGGATACCCGAAACCTTTTGGTGTCTCGTGAAGAGCGTAAGCACAGGAATGCAGATAATTTATCTGTCACGCTTCGACGTCCAACGTTACGTCAACTATTGTATTTATAATCGAGTAATACTTTGATGGAACTGAATTTAACAATAAATTCCACGCCATTCGGTGGTTGTTTATTCTTTATCTTCCATGGCACAGTCCAACTTTCACTTTCTTTTTCATTCAACCAATAATTTTCTTATTTTATTGTATAATAGCCATCATATTGCTGTACATATACCATACATTTACGTTCATCATAACAAGATATTTATTACATCAATTTTATTTGTGTTGTACCACTTACGTTTTTGTCGCTTCCTAAAATCTCATACATGATTTAAATTCATTTGAATTCTTGCTTAAAATGTAGGTAAACTGACAAGGTTTCACGCGAGAAAAGGCGGAACCAAACGAAAAATAATTTCATTGAATTTAACATGTATTATATGAAAATAAGTCACTTTTGGACCTGTTGTGTCTTGTCAGTACTCAATTGCAATTAATTTTTTCTTTTTCAAATACTGGAATAAAGTACGTCAATTTGAAATTGCCGCCAAGAATCGATTCAACAACCTGTCGATCATCGTGTCTGATTGGTTGAATGTCAATATACGTCGTTTTCAATTGTTGTATTTGCTCTATCTCAACGGTCTGTACCTCAGTTCAATGTAGACCAGCATGAAACTCAGTCAGTCACTAATAGTTAGTTAAAATTTCTTTATACATAGCAAGTATGTTATTTAAAAGTTACTGAAGGATGTGGAAAGAAATTTTTTCAAAAATTGCAATTGATCGGAATTGTTGAAAAAATACTAAAAGTTGAATTTTTAACTTTTTTATGTGGGCTAAATAAAGGAGATATTTCGGAGGCCTCCTTCAGCTGAGACGTCCTGTATATCTATGTATGAGGATACCCGAAACCTTTTGGTGTCTCGTGAAGAGCGTAAGCACAGGAATGCAGATAATTTATCTGTCACGCTTCGATGTCCAACGTTACGTCAACTATTGTATTTATAATCGAGTAATACTTTGATGGAACTGAAATTAACAATAAATTCCACGCTATTCGGTGGTTGTTTATTCTTTATCTTCCATGGCACAGTTCAAGACGAATATTTCTCCGGTAGCGCGCGATAGCCAGGAAAAATATGAAAGTCGGGGACACGAGTTTGGAATTCAGTTATCTGCGAAGCGTGCTCCCATGGGCACCGACACGCTCAGGGGCAGTTGTTTCGCGTACGCGGAACCCAACAAGTCTGACGTGATGTGTTTCGGCGACATCTAAATCAAAAAGACTATTTGCATCGATAAAACTTGCCGAGAATTTGGTTTTCTTTGATGTAAATCCCCGAGAGGCCCACCTGCAGTTGATTTCGTCGCGAAACTTTCCCAGTATGGGCACACCAGGAATATCTCGGTCGTACAACTTTCTCGGATATTATGTAAACCTCTAAATTGCCAAGTTTCGGGTTTTAAAAAATTCCACATTTTTTAATAATTCGTACCGATTGAATTACAGTATTGCAGAGTACACTTTCGTACAAACATGAATTGTACGAAAAGATTGATTATTGTTGTAGGAAGAATTTTGTAGAAAATGGTTTCTGACAGAAGTAAAAATAAATCTGTATTTAAAATTCAATTTATTATACTACTGACATTATTTATACAGTAACCTAATATCAGATCGTATTTAATTGGAGCAAACGCTTGAGTTATAAGGCATAATCTATTCGTGAAATTTAGTACCGATAAATGTATTTGTCAGAGGAACAAAGAAGCAACCGGGAAAAGATTTCACTGAAATTATATACAGTAAACGTATTAAATTAGTTGCAGCGGTTCATTCAGAAGCGAAGTCGGTTTAACCGCCGCTGATCAAAGGCAGAAAGTTTTCTTTCAATAGTGCTCGCTTTGCCGAAAGTTTCATCCCCTTTCGCTCGAGATATCCGTCCATGTGGTCCGACGGCATTTAAACAGGATTCCGATTGTGTTTCCAATTGAATATCAAGAGAATATCAACTACATAACTTCGTCGATGTTTGAAACCCGCAGATCCAGCAAATCCTGTACATTAGTTGCTTGTAATCGAGATTTAGCTATAGATTTGTCCAAAGTGTCCCTACAATCTCGGTGAATTCAAACTTGCAGTAACTATGTATGATTTTTTAATTTTTGTTACCTCACAAATTACATGTTTTTACCACGCTTATATTACCTTGCCGAGTTGTCGTTGTTGTTGTTGTATGCGTCAAATCTCGTAATCGAATTTTAAACCACTTCCCGATGAGCTAGAGTCTTGAAACTTTAAACATAGCTCAATTCTGGATGACAATTCAATACTAAAAAACAAATAAAAAAAAATCTGTGGGTCCAGGAGAGAAAGAAATTTTAATATTAACCGTTACACCTCGTCGCGCGACGCACAGTAGTACGTGATCGCGTTCAGCGATCCCCACTCCGCGCGCCAGCGCTCCCAACTCCACTACGCGGTCCCACTCCGACTCATCCCCACTCCACTGACCCATTTTGCATCGAAGGAGCTCAGTCAGTGTGGTGTTCCGTTCATTCAGTTCCCATTTCGGACAATTTCGGATTCTGTCAAGAGACGTCGCACAGTGGAACTTTTCGTCCATTTCGGAGACAAAATCAAAGAACTTCCGATAGAAATAAGATAGAGAGCTGAAAATTTTTTTAATTACAGCTGAGACTTCACAGAATATGGGAAAAATAGGGAGATTATGGTACGAACATTTTTTAACCTTGAAAAAAATCGTCAAACTTGCACAATGTCACGAAAATTGTGGTTTTTGCAATGCCACGGGTAGAAAAAAATTTTTTTGTAACATGCCATACATCATTTCCTGTAGATTTTTTCATGCTGAATTCAAATCTGGTCTCAAAATTTGTCTACGAATTCAGGATTTTACAAGAAGTCGATTTTTGTGAACGAATTGTTTAACGAATTTTCTCAAGGTTATAAAACGTTCGTACCATAATCTTCCTATGGTCCCATATTCTGCCAAGTTTCAGCTTTAATTTAAAAAAAATTGCATGGCTCTACCTCATTTCTATCGAAAGTTCTTTGATTTTGTCTCCAATTTGGACGAAAAGTTCCACTGTGCGCCGTATCCTATAGAACGCCTCACAGTGTGGGACCTTTCGTCCAAATCGGAGACAAAATCAGAGAACTTTCGATAGGAATGAGGTAGAGCCATGCAATTTTTTTTAAATTAAAGCTGAAACTTGGCAGAATATGGGAACATAGGAGGATTATGGTGCGAACGTTTTATAACCTTGAGAAAATTCGTTAAGCAATTCGTTCACAAAAATCGATTTCTTGTAAAATCCTGAATTCGTAGACAAATTTTGAGACCAGATTTGAATTCAGCATGAATCTACAGGAAATGATGTATGGCATGTTACAAAAAAATTTTTTTCTACCCGTGGCATTGCAAAAACCACAATTTTCGTGACATTGTGCAAGTTTGACGATTTTTTTCAAGGTTAAAAAATGTTCGTACCATAATCTCCCTATTTTCCCATATTCTGTGAAGTCTCAGCTGTAATTAAAAAAATTTTCAGCTCTCTATCTTATTTCTATCGGAAGTTCTTTGATTTTGTCTCCGAAATGGACGAAAAGTTCCACTGTGCGTCGTCTCTCGGAGTCATCGTTCTATCTAACGTATTTCCATATCTTCCGTTTCTACAATTTCATACCAGTATTACTGTATCACGCGTTCCATTTAAAAAAGACTAAAAAGTAGAAAATAAAAAAATATGTAAAAAAACTTTTTAAAAACCACGCTTATATTAAAACGCACTAAAAAGGAGAAAATAATGTTTGTAGACATTAGTGACTATAAATAAACGCGTGGAGTGCCCACGAAGATTACGTCAATATAGTTTAGCGCTCCACGCTTTTATTTATAGTCATTAATGTCTAAAAAAAATTATTTTCTCCTTTTTAGTGCATTTTAATATAAGCGTGGTTTTTAAAAAGTTTTTTATTATTATATATATATATTAAAATTACATTTGTAACGCAAAAACGCAAACCGTAAACTATGTTTAAAGTACTTAAGCTTGCTGTACACAAATTATTGAGAACCGTCATGCTCGCTCATCGTAAACAATCATTTGTCCACCTCCTGTTACATTGGACTGTTCGATATCTTCTTTTAACCGATCAGTCTGCCCGCGGTTGGAACGAAACTTTCACTTTAACGAAAACAGTGGATGCCCCGGTCTAACGACACTAACGATGGTTGCATTCCAAGTTTCCTTCGACGCAATTCGAAGGAAAGAACTGAATTCCTCGGAGGATTTGCAATCTCTTAGATAAATTGGATAACTCGCAGAAGATTAAGCCGAGGGAAATTTAGGGATAGCTGAAAAGCTGGATCCCCCCGAAAAAATAGAAGTTATCTGGGGTCTCTTAAAAGTTTCTCTGTCGGTTTATGGCGGCTCTTCCACCGGATACGTTACTCGATGGTCTCTATCAGGCCCGCGGAGAGAAGTTCTTACTCACGGAGAATAACTAAAGGGTGCAAGGGTGAGCGACATCAGAGGGGCGGGTGAATGCGGAGGGCAGAAGGTGTCGGTGGGCTAGGTTAACGACTTCCTGATGAGGCAATGTAAACCACAACTTCTTCGTAATGGACTCCCCTGTCCTCCGATATCGTCCTTAAAGTGGCTTTGCAAAGCTGCGCAGCCATCGTACACGGTAGCTGAAACGTTGCTGGAACCTTGTCACGGTTATTAGAGATATCGGCACAATTTGTAGCTCGTCCTCTCTCCGTCTTGTACTCTATCGCTACATACCACAAGCTCATCTGATTTTATACACTTTCACTGACACTGTCGCTTCAATATATAGAAATAGAAGAGCTGTTCGAGAACACCTTTCGTTATAGGTAGTTGAAGCATCTACGGCGAAGTACGGTTAATCGTCGCGTTGTTTGCAGAGTTGATTAACTTTTTATTTCCACCAGTTCTTAGCATTCACGGGATTGCCGAGGCGCGCTTCATATCTCCACTGAATAAACTTTTTGTACGCCATTTATTCGCTTTGAGCTCTATCTTGCCAGCGATTCGGGGCTGAGCAAACTGGAGAATGGCCTCTATAAATTCCGGAACTATAAATTAGGGAACTTACCCGTGCAATACTGTTCCGATTCACGCGGTACATTTCCTCGAAGCATGATCTAATGGCTATGTATCAGAGGTTGCTATATCAATAGCCTATCGCTTTCGTTCGCGCTCTCACACCTGCACCTTGGCACAGATGACCATTGTCAGTAACCGCTTCGCTACAGGATCGTCTTATGTCCTGATCCACAAACGCGTAGGGAGGTAATCTGTCAAACATTGTACGGGGATTGCATTTATGATATTTTGTATCTTGTACTACAAATATTCTTCATTCAATACACGATTTTAGTGATTTTAATGAGCTGAAACGAGCTCGAAGAGTTTCGGCACACCGATATAACTGCCTTGAAGCGGAGAAGGGAACGGGGAAAATTATACATTCGCAAAAAGCATGGCGAGTTCACGTTCATTCGTGCCTGGACAGACATTTAACAAGGTAAAGTCGTAAAACATTCAATTGGACGGACGAGCCTGTAAGCGGATACCGCGCTTTAAGAGTGGTTTCTTACCTGCCGAAACTTGGATCGTATTCGATTTTGTTTCTGCTTGTCAATGAAATGAAATTAACTTCCCTGTGGGCGGAGCAAACTTTCTCGTGCATTGATTCCGCCATGAACTAGAAACAAAGTCAAACTTTGCCGCTCTAACTGAGCAACCGCCCTCGTGATTGCGGATTTTCTTGCTTTCGAGAAGTCGCGTCGCCGCGTCAAGCAAATTGCAAATTAGATGGGAGACATTTTTGCTCGGAATCTTTCAGAAGTTTCTCATTCAATAGATGCTGCCGAATATTCTCAAATATCTGTTGTTTTTATGACTTGTATTTAAAACATTGTCAATTACATATTATTAGACAGTGGATTTTATGCATTTATGATAAGAATGAGTACGTGCAATTTAAAACGATGGAAACATTGGAAGAATTTAGACATACTGTTATGTTATTTTCAATCTAGGGTTAACCCTTTGTATTCCTTTATCGAGTGTGACTCGACATCAGAGAAAGAAAAATGTAAGTGAAACGGGTTTTTAAATGTACTTGATTCTTCCATTATTAAATGTAAGTTCCACAAATATAAATTACAACAAAGTTTGAGAACTATATTTAATATAATTAGTAAACAAAATTGTTTAAAATAAGTAGCAGTCAAGGAACTGTCCATTGAAGTAATTTCGGATAAAACGCTTAAAATACTAGGGAGTTGTTGGCAATAATAATGAAAAATAATTCGGAGTGCAAAGGGTTAAACATATTAAGACAGAAAATAGATTTCTGTTTTTTTAAAATTCTTATTTTGCATAAAGATCCGCTGTCTGCATATTACAGTGAGACAGTTCTGTCGCGTTGTTAGTTAATTGTATGTGGTTTATACTCTGTTACTTGCAAAATATGTCAACACAATCTGTCTGCTTAAAAATTCTTTGCGGCAATTGAATGCGAATAATTTGATAAAGTAAAGAAAAGTTCAAACACAACGTTAGGACGTATACGAATAAATGAATCTACAAATTATAAAATATGGTGATACAATTTAAAAAAATAATTCTACTTAAATGAATTAGTAACAATAATGTAACGTTTCAATATTTTAGGAGAAAATTCCGAACTGAATGAATCTAGATAAAAAATGTATGCTATCAACTACGGTACTGTGCGGTATTAGATAACATTTAATTAATCGGAGGATCAACCGTTACAATTGAAATATTTAATGACTGATCACAGTAATGATTAAAATAGGCATTTAATTATGTATTGAATTGACAATCAAATCAGTTATTCAATCGACAATTTGAGCAACGAGTCATTATTAAATTATTACAGGATTCTGCTGTTCCTCCATTATAATTAAAAAAAAACATAGTAAATACAATTCTGCAATATAGGATTCATACAGAATCTTAATTAAATTCCAAATTAACTCTAACGGTTAGCATTTCACAACTAATTTCTTTAATGGATAATTGATGATCACTGATTATATAATGACCGTAATTAACAATGAACCATTAAATTTAGGTTAAGTTCGTCGTTTCTTTGGAAAACGACTTAACCCATCATTTGTGTTATCTGTCGCCTTTCTGTAACTTTCACTTTCTTTTTCATTCAACCAATAATTCTCTTATTTTATACTGTAATAGCCATCATATTGGTGTACATATACCATACATTTACGTTCATCATAACAAGATATTTATTACATCAATTTTATTTGTGTTGTACCACTTACGTTTTTGTTGCTTCCTAAAATCTCATACATGATTTAAATTCATTTGAATTCTTGCTTAAAATGTAGGTAAACTGACGAGATTCCACGCGAGGAAAGGCGGAACCAAACGAAAAATAATTTCATTGAATTTAACATGTATTATATGAAAATAAGTCACTTTTGGCCTGTTGTGTTTTGTCAGTGCTCAATTGCAATTAATTTTTTCTTTTTCAAATACTGGAATAAAGTACGTCAACTTGAAATTGCCGCCAAGAATCGATTGAACAACCTATCGATCATCGTGCCTGATTGGTTGAATGTCAATATACGTCGTTTTCAATTGTTGTGTTTGCTCTATCTTAACGATCTGTACCTCAGTTCAATGTAGACCAGCATGAAACTCAGTCAGTCACTAATAGTTAGTTAAAATTTCTTTATACATAGCAAGTATGTTATTTAAAAGTTTATGTTGTAATCAGTGTTGTCTCCCTTGTTAAATATCTATTATATTAATTATGTATATATTTTCAGACGCATTTCTCTTGAAAATGATCCAAATCCGGATCGAAACGTTGAGAATTTAATTTTTGCAAATTTGCTTTGTCTGTATTATTGATCGAAACCGTGCGCCGAGAGCATATTTTAGTTTATTAAACATTTACGATCGAGAAATAACAAAACAATTACTGGAATAAAGTACGAAAAATAAAATGGAATATTTTTCATTTTTATTATTAAATAAAGTAAGTTTACTTTATACGTATTTTAAAAAAAAACTAATTCAATCGAGATGAAGAATTAGGATGACATTGAACAAATTCACAGTAGATTAAAAATTCACGATCACGGCGTGAATGAAGTTAAACTCACGATCGTGATTGTGATTCCGCGATTACTGTGATAAATCACGGTTAGTAATTTTGCAAAATCCTCTACAAAGTCAACAAGAAAACTAGAACGTAAACATGGGAAAAAATGCAGGTAACCACAGGCTATCGTGGAGAGACTAATTGCAAAAGTGGAATCGACGAGTTACTCCATTCACTGTGAAATGGCCCCGCGAAGCCTTGAAATTCGGCCTCCGAATAGCTCAGAGGAAAGAAGGATTTGCGAAACGAGGGAGCGAATATATCGTAGCATGAATTATGAAACAACGTGTTTAATGACGCGCTGGATCCAGCCCACTGTAAATTTTCCACGAGGGGTTGAAGTTTTAAACCCTCTCCATGGCTTGTACCATTGTCATTCCTCTCGTACGACTCTCATTCCTGCGCCGCGCCGTCTCGTCGTTCGTGGGAGCCCCTCATTGACTTTCGCCGCACGTTCTTCTCTGCCCGCCGCTCCCGGGATACCAGGACACATTTTTCAGTTATTAGATACTCATTCCTAATTTCCTACGGCTCCCCCGTTTATTTTCCCGTTTCCTCATCTTCTATTGTTCGCCTCTCCGGAAAGGACTTCGCTCATCCCTCCATGCTTGTCTATCCGACCGACCACCAACGCACCAAGCACTTTTTTTTCATCTCCTATTATTTCGTTTTTTTTTATTATTGCCTTTGATATAATTCGACACGATGTTAACGCTTCATCAGCGGGTTAATCATACTGCTTGCCGTCAATTTTATGATTCCCGAAAGAATATCCTCTTATCAGTGTTATATGCCTTCAGCTGTTCTCGATATCCGCCAATGTATTTTCTAACAGAACTTTGATAAATTGGAGAATAATTGTGCAGGGCTGCGTTTACTGTCTGCGATCGAGTACGCGATTACTGTCCAGTGCCTATCCACTCCCCGGACATGCTATCCTTCTCTACGTTCGGCTTTCTTTTAAACTATCGACGCGGTAGACGTAGTCATAAAAAAATAATGTCGGTATGCGATCACTGTCCGTGCAGAACACAGGCTGTTGGACAGTAAACGCGACTTTACTGTAAACCGAAAATACGAAATCAAACTTTTTCACTCGAGACACTGGTTTCGATAAAATCCATTTTGAAAATCCTCCAAGTCCGCGCGTGCCTAGGAAGTAGAATCAGTATGTCGTGAACAGACACGTGACACGATTCCTACGCAATAACACGCGTATTCACTGAATTTTCCTAATCCATTTTCTCGTAAACGAAGCCTCAAGTGAAAAGCATTTATTGCATATTTTCGACGTAATTTCTCATGTAGAATCACCCATAAAATGTTCTTCAAACATTGTGTACATAGTGAGCGCAATCTCTTTGTTTAAATAGTGGACTCTTCATCACTTTATGCCTCCCAAAATTTTGGTAGTTACTACATATCTCGCATTGATTGATTTAAGAGGTTTGTTTATCCCAAGAAATCAATCTTGTATGAATCTGAAGCTCGAAGAAAATTCGTTATCTTTCAGAGTGCTAAATTTTCCTTTAGTTCCAATTCGATAACGAACACTTTTTTTAATATCGTACCGGAAAGTAAGATCTTATGTTCTTGAGGGTTCGAAATATTTCCCTGTTAAAGAAGCAATTGCAAACAGCAAATAAGTGTATGAAGATATAAAGTTTTTTATTTACTACATTACTAATTTTTTGATCGGAGCAAAAAGGATATTGGATCACGTAAAGTAACCCATCGTTCTAGAAGGCAGTTTGATTCTTTTTGAAAATATTAAATACACAAACAACCACGAGAAAGGCCGCGCCGCGTCAGGTTGCGTCGTATCCCAAGTGTTTTCTCTTCCAACGAGCAGTTTGATTCGCAGAGAGCGATTCGGTACGGCCTGTAATAATTAAAATCGTATTAAAATCATAATGAACCGCGGCGAAAACCTGCTTTTATCTGGTCGGGAAGGATTTTTCCTATTAATCGAATCAATTTAAAGAGTATTGAAGATTTAATTAATGGGATCAGTTGCGAGTGGGGCTCCGAGACAAAGCTATTCATCGAAGGATTTCGCTTTATCCCTGATGTATTAGCGGAGCTTCAGGTCGGTCCGTTACACGTCGCTTTATTGCTGTATAAAGTTCCCTTATTCAATGCAGAGATTCACGGCGATGTGTTGAATAATAGTATAAAACCCAAAGAACTGTGAAATAAAGAAGTGAAGAGTACCCGCCACAGGAATTAAAGACATTCATGTTCTTCTCAAAGCTCGAGAATCTGTTCTTCCCTTGATAAAGCTTTTCATCTGGTATGAATGCAATTTTCGACGAATATTTTTTCCTAACACTTGTATAATACAACTATCGGCAGACTTCTTCAACAGGATCTTCCGCGAGGGCATTTTATACCGTGCTTGGTGTGCACAAAATTACGAATGGCATCAAAGTGCAATAAATTATGTTCAGCAAATTTTTATACATTTTGTACAGAAGAAAGTTGTCGATAAGAAATAAGTCTCGTTAGCTAAAACGTAATAAGTAGACTGCGGATGTTTATCCATTTTCCAATTTTCGTAGACAAACTTTAAGAAAGTGGAGTGAAATAAAATCCTATTTTAATGGAAACAGGCTTTGTAGATCTAAAATAAACAAAAATTGTATAAAATTCTACCGAATTTTATATTCAAGTAGGTGCTTTGTATTACCTAGTCGTATTTAACGAAAAGATTGAGAAATAGAGGACAGCAAAAGCAGAAAGTTTTATGAAGAAGAGTTTCATTGTCGCAAACAGTACACTATATTCAACTGCCATGCGATTCATGTTTCACAGAAAGTCGGTTTAGAGAAGATGAAACGCAAGAATAGACAAGAGCGTCAAAAATATTTAAGTATATAGATCAGCTATGAACCTACGCAAATAATCATAAAAGATGTAATCGGAAGTACTAAAAACGAAAAAATAAACTTGACAGAAAATCGATGAATGCTATAAGAGAAATTAGGTGCAACTGTTATTATATTTATAACAATTTCTGAGAATGAAAATGTCATTTTTCGACAGGACAATGGTCCAATATTTCTGTTGTCTGGTGATTTAATAAGTCGTGAAATATCTGGTCGTTATACACACACAATAGATGTGGTTTATTCGGGCGTGTTACGTCTCTGAATATTCGTGAATATTGTATGAGTTTTCCGGTATTTACTGCATATTTTTTCACAAATACGTATCTTTTGTACTGATAATATATACTGATAATATTTACTGTGGTCATACATAGAGAAAGGTGTAAAAATGTATTATATGTAGAGATCGCTTCAAACTCGTTGGGAAACCATGCAATAATACTACTTTTCGGACGTGAACGAATTTGAAAATTTACTGACAATTTATGCTTTTTGTACAGTAAAAGTTTCCTTTCACATTTTCAACATACTGCGATATGTACCTACAACGATTTTCTGCTCGGTTTTGCCGCCCATCATAGAGCATCTAGTGTATGAAACATGCTATGCGCAATTGATAATATGTTACAATCACTATAATGTTTCGCTATTAGTTGCTCTATCAATATTTGCTAATATGCCTTCTAGCTTCTACATTCGTTATTACTCGACTGCGAATCTTTGTGCAAAATAAAAATGTTCAGCAGAGATTGTGAGTAGTTAAATAAAAATTCATTTCATCCCCTAGTAGTTTTTTACACTGGAAAACAACATAACACTATTTTCAGACTTTTCTAATTTGTCACTCTTTTACGTTTCACCTAGCCAATTTCTTCATAAATGCATAAAAATCCGCAGTCTAATCATTACATACATAGATAGACTATTAGCAGGAACTTTTCCGCTGCTACTCGATTTCTTTTTACATATATACACTGCCGCTCAAAAGTATGTGGACACTTCCTTAATTCTTATAACTACCTGAAAAAAAGTTATGATATCTTTGGTAAATTTGATTATCTTGTATGTATTTCAGTTCGTACAGTATTGGAGAACATATTTTAATAATAATTTATTAAATATCTCACCGATAATGATAAAAAATAATTATATTTTCTTTTCGTCTACATATCCACCGCGTGCTTTTATGACCGCGTTTACTAGTCGTGGCATTCTGTCTATTAACTTTTTCATTACTTCACTTTCAATAAGGTTCCACTCAGATTCTAATATTTCCCACAAATGTTTTTCAGACTTGGGACATCGTTTTCGGACTTATCTATCTATGTGGCCCCATAGTTTTTCTTTTATTTATTTAAGAAAATTCAATAACTAAATTGTTTATTTTGGTACTATTAGAATACATTACATACATATTCATAATAGACTTGAGCAACAAATATTGTTTGATAATAAAAATATACATTATTTATCACAAATTTCATGAACATGGTAAGTGTCCACATACTTTTGAGCGGCAGTGTATGTATATGGTATAATATCCTAAGTGTATAGTATAATTTAAATATCCTTGTGTTCGAGACTCCGAGGTGAGGTCTGATGGACAACCTAACTAATGGGTCCTCTAGCGCAGACCTGGGCGACGCTGGCTCGCGGAGCAGATGTGGGTGTTTCTTTCCTTCTCCTGCTCGGAGTCTTCTCCTGCTCCTTCTCCTGCAACATCTATTCCGCGAGCCAGCGTCGCCCAGGCCTGCTCTAGCGGATTCAAGACGAAACAGTCTTTTTCTTTTCTCGTCTCACTTTTCCTCTTCTACAAGATACCCGTTTAAACTGTCATACTAGTACAAATATTATTCAGAATGAATGATTAATCCTAAAGTGCTGTTCATATACAAACAACAATGTCTAATCATCATTATAATTAGACAGCGGATTTTATGCATTTATAGCAAAAATTAAAAGGTGCAATTTAAAACACTAGAAAGATTAGAAAAATTTTTAAGACACCGTTACATTATTTTCAACCTATTAAACACATTAAGAAAGGAAATAAATTTCTATTTCACTGCAATTTGTTGTAATTCTAACTCTCGCTGTCTAATTATAATGAAGAAAACGTAGAAGATTTCAAATATTATTAACAGTAGTATACATATTTTAATTCCTAAATGAGACGCGTACAACAGCTCGAAATCATTGAGATCATTGATATAATCATACCATATTGAATAGAATCTGCTGATTCAAAACTGATGGCTACAGCGCGACGCGACAGCAAAATGAATCAATAGGGCACGAGTCGTGCTGCCAAGAGCGCGAGCCATGAAATGAAGAACCATGGAATTCCGACGTCTAAATAAGAGCCAAGGGAGAAACTGCTTTCAGTGCAAAATGAAGCACCCATTATGTTGTCGCGAGGCTAGCTCGGAGACACGTCTTAAGGCACTACGTGTTGCCTGCTTTACCGCGTACATTGGATTCTACGCTAGTGAAAAAGTCTTTGAGGCGCTTCTAAATGTGGCTTCGCGCTACTTCTACGTTGAGCTTTGACGGTAGAATGAATTACGCGAACCTCTGCTAAACAGAGGAGAAAGAAAATTAATGTAATCTGCTTGCGCCAGACGTTCCATCGGACAAAGTAAGAAAAATATGATCGAAACGACTGTTTCGTTGGCAGAACAAAATGTCGGTGTATATGTATGTACATGAAGAAATAAAAATAGGTACCGTCGATCTATCGATTTAACACGTTTCTATTGTACATTCGAAACACCGAGGCACGTCGTGAGGTAGGTAGTTTAGAGAAATCGATTTAGTTTGGGGAGGAATGCTTCGCAAATATTCGAGAATTTTTGCGTGGAACTCGGTATATTCCTGCTTTCAACATTGACATCTCACGCCGAAATCCGACAAAACGCGTTCACGGCTTGAACAATAGTTGGAGAAATACTGCGCCAGACTCCGTTCACTATTCGAGAGGAGATCTCGCTCCTTTCTTCTTTCACCTTTCTCCCGTCACATATTTCAAGCGTCGCGCGTCGCTTCGCCGAAGTAGAAATTTGACGGGCTGAAGATCAAGCGATCCCACGACATTCAGCCATCCTAAAAAATCCTCACGAGCGAACCATCGGTCTGAGGATACGCCAGATGTGCCTGTAAACGAGAACCGTGAAATGACGGGGCATGCACGTGCTTCGTCGTCATCCTGACTGGATATCAGTCAGTGTGGATACCCTCGCTTTGACAGGTTCTTCAATTTAATCGCGAGTTTATGGATACCCGGGTTGTGTAGGGAATCTTTCACGGTGATCCAAGTCTCGCGACAACATTAGTATCGTAGAAACAAGTGCACATGGGTTCAAACAATATTTTTTCACTAGAAAATGCCAGCAGACGTTTTATACAGTATCATGGTATCAACATTCCACACTTTAACCCTTTGCACTCCAAATTATTTTTCAATTTTCTTTCCAACTACTCCCTACTATTTTAAGTGTTTTATTTGAAATTTACTTTAAGGGACTTAATTCCCAAGACAGTTCCTAGTTAGTAAACAATCCTGTTTACTAATTATAATTATATATTTGTAAAAATAATTTATATTTCCGAAAAGTAAGACAATATTAAATAAATATAGGAAGAACCAAATACATATAAAAAAATTCGTTTTTGTTAATTTTCTTTCGGTTAATAAAGGGTTAATAGTATTTCTTTTTAAGAACACTTTAAAAACGTTTGATTTGATAAAGGATAAACTTGACTTTTTTTACCTAATTTGAAGTTTTATATTTGAAGTTAGTCCTTGTAATTAGAGGAAAATTATAAAACAATGCTTATAAATAAATTGTTTGCGTTGTTTAAACACTTTCCTTCCCATCTGTAAGTAAGGTGAAGTGCCCTAAGTCTGGAAGTCCAAAAGTGATACCTAAATCTGGACAATTGAATTTTCATAGTAAAATCAGTAATTAAGAGATTAAATAATTATATTATATATTCTGAGGTCTTAGCTACAAGTAGGTGTGAATATTATTTCATTAAGACATCAATTGAAATTTAAAAATGAATTCAAAGTTCATCTGAAAACAGTATACAAAATAGTCTATTTACATGCGAATCATGTGCATTTATAGTTCGAACTTTTGTTAGAAAAAAAGATATAATTTAAGCCCTCAGACAAAAAATAATTATCACGTATAATAATATTGATATTTTAAAATAAATTGGCAATCAAACTTAACGTAAATAATAATTATTAATCCAAATATTAGATGTCCAAGATTAGGCCTGTTTTCAAATATAAGTACTCCATACTGGGACGCGATGACAGTAGCTGTCCCACTCTAAGCTTATACGCAATGTGCTTACGCCTGAAGCCGGACACGTGTTTGTGAATAAAATCAACGCATTGTTTGCAAATTATTTAACTACATGTACGTATAATTAGTCTTCTATTGGCTTGAATAACGTATGTAGAAAATATATTCCGGTTGTAACGTTAATAATACTTTAGGTTTACATCTTAAACCTATCAGTATTACTACCTAACCTTAAAAGTTGTATTATGACAAGTTTTATTGAAACAGTAAATGAAAATAAATATATATTTGGTTAAATAATACAATACTATAATCTATGATAAGAATACTACATATTACGCAAAGCAGCTTCTATTCGTCATGCGCAACAGCGCCACCAACTAACGTTTTAGGTTATGTTCGCTCGATCAACTCGTAAATTGAATTTGTCCCGATATAGGCTTTACTTCTGTTCAGGTACTAGCTTAGATTGTATTTAATATGTCCAACTATAGGTTTGAATTATTCTTGTTAATACAATTAAGATATTAACCTAAACAATGATTTTTTTATTTTAAATTACTTTACAAACTCTGAACTGTATGTTAAAACTCTTAAGAAATTGTTTTTGTTTATTAAAAGTGATAAAATTTAAAATAGAAAAACATGCTGTCCAGGCATAGGGCACTTCACCTTAATTTGGAATTCTGAAGATTGTATGAATTCCTACTCTTCGAAAGAACCTTTTTATGTCGTTAGAGATGTTCTCAATATAAGGTATAACAACAGTATTTTTCCAATTGATTGGACCAGTTCTTTTGAATCTATCCTCTTTTCGTTTTTCAACTACCAGGGGATGATATAATTCAAAAATACGTTCTGTGATGATGTTTGACGTAAAGTTTTCTGGGTAACCGTTTTGCTTCGATACTTTTTTATCAAGTACCCTACCTCTAAAGTAGGTAATAAGGTCTGCACCTATAAATTTGTCGAACTCTCGCGGCAGCCTGCGAATAATTTCACGGCAGAAGAAATTGGAATATCACTTCTTCTTCCGCGACACATTAAAAATTTCATAAATAGACGGCAGAAAGCTGAATGCTAATTAAAGGGTACGCCGAGATACTTTCTTCGAAAGTTTCATCAATGTATGGACCACCAATTATCGATAAAATCGCCGCACACGAATAGAATCGATACGTCGAGTGCGCCGCGACTCCCGTGAATCGAAAAGACGTTTAAATGCACTCCGGCGTACTCGAGTCACCGCAAACAGCGTCTTGAAAATTTGTGGTAATGCGCCGCCGCCGCGCAGCTGGTTTAATGGAATCACGCCGCGTTCCTCCGTATGTTCCGTCGAGTTCACCGTCGGGAATTGCAGTTAAACTTTACTGGATTCGAGATGTTTTGCTGATGTAAACTTCGCGATACACTTCCACCAGTGTTCGCCGGGTAATCGGATTTTCAGTCGATGACCAGCCAGTTGAACCGCTGGAAACGTGACGCGTTCTGTGAAATTTTCACGGGTCGAACAGAACCAAAAGGCGCTACTGCCTGGCCAATTAAAATGTCTCCCACTAATATTCGGACACTTAAAAAGACGATAACTCTTTTAATGTTGGATCACGCGATTTTAACTTTTTTGAGAAGTTAGGATAATTAATTGGTTACATGACGTGAAAAAATTTTTTTGGGAGAATCGCAAGTTGTCGGAATTGCAGAGGAAAATACGTTTTCTAGATCTGTGTCAATTACGTAAAAGTTTCATCGAAATACTTAGATTTATTGCAGTTAGAAGATGGAAATCGTGAAAAGCTGCAATTTTTACAATCTTTAAACTTTGTAGCTCATTGCAACGTCGACCTATTTTGATGAAGTTTCCAGAATATAATTGATGCAGATCTACGACACGTGTTTTCTAACTTTTCCATATAAGCCCACATGAAAAAGTTAAGAATTACATACTTTTATTATTATAAAGTAAAGTAAGTTTTATTATTATAAAAGTTGTATTTCGTAACTTTTTCATGTGGACTTACATGGAAAATTTAGAAATACGTTTCGTAGATCTGTATCAATTATATTCTGGAAATTTCATCAAAATAGATGGACGTTATGATGAGCTACAAAGTTTTTAAGATTGTAAAAATTGCAGCTTTTCGCGATTTTCAGCTTCTAACTGCGATAAATCTAAGTATTTCGGTGAAAGTTTTACGTAATTGACACAGATCTGGAAAATGTATTTTCAAAATATTCAATATGTTCAATGTTCTTGAAAAAAATTCTATTCACATCATGCAGTAAACTAATCGCTCTAACTACTCACAAAAGTTCAAATCGTATAGTCCAATATTTAAAAAGTTATCGTTTTTTTGAGAGCGTCCGAATATTAATGGTAGTAATACTATGAAACTTTTAATTATAAAGGAAAACTTGGAAGTGGAACGATAACATTTCTTCAGTTTAGAACTAGAAAATATTGACAGTATTAGTTTCAAATATGCAGTTTCTTTTTCTAAATTTTATATATTCTTGCGAGTTTAACACGTTTATTACTTTGCCAATAACTACTTTAACGTTTATCTACATTGCAAATATTCATAGAAATTTCTATCTTTATAGTCAAGTATGGACAAAGGAAAGTGAAACACAGAATTTTACTTTTTATAGTAACAGTTTCAGTTGCTTAACAGTTATGCACAAAAATTGAACAACTGCTTAGCGATTTGTAGATTCATAATCTATCTGGTTTGACTTTTTATAACAATATAATATTTTTATAACAATCGTTATAACAATCGTTATAAAAATTAAGTAAGAATTATGACAGTTAAGCATAACTTAGTGATGCTTAGTTAATAAATTAAGCTAACCTGACCTAACCTACTCGCCGAAAAATCGATGTGGAAACACAGTTCCCAGATTCACGTAGAATGCCGTAGAACTAGAAACTCTGGCGCAGCGTATGTTTAACAATTTCCTCCTAGCAACAGCGTGGCGTCGGATTGTCGGTGTACATAGTCGCTACAGCTCATTATCGTGTACTTAATTAGGTTAATGGGTCGGTACCATAGGATGTGTTAGCTGTATGTCAATTGTTAATTAAAAGGTAAGATCTCATTGTAGCCTTGTCGTTTTCCAATTGCCTCGAATGTTCAATTTGCCTGGGCAACGAGAATATTTGATAGAATAATAATAGGAAGGATTTACATTAAATCGCTTTAGAAATGCTTTCAAAGTCGAGAAATTAGGCGATACGAAGCAATAGGAGGTATCGCTTCGCTTCTATTCCCCGATCACGCGTATACGTCGCAGCGCGCCGCGCCGAGGTACGTAACTACGGGTACCATCGCGTCGCCTTCCACTTCACCCCTGTTCCTCGCGGTTCTGCCGTCCATGCGGCCATCCTTGGCTTCTGAAATTAGAAAACTTTTTATGTACGCCAATTTTTAACCACCGCGCCCTCTTCACCAGTAATTACTTTTTAAGCTTCTCTTTTGCATATTATCTGCGGCGTTTCTGGCCACCGCGCGCCGCGCCGAGCCTCGGCTGCACCGTAATTTCAAATTTGTATCGTTCTTGAAATCACCGCTACGCGATATTATACTATCCATCCTATTGGACCACCTCGGTTCATCAACACCGTGATGATCACTCTGGGATCTTAACCATACCAATTATATCAACGATTCTATCACTCGGCTTTCTATTTCCTCGTATTTTAGGTTTCAAACATTCATCGTGACGTACTTCCAAGCGTTTTATCTTTAACATTTCTTTAAGCTTTCATTGGGTAATTTCGATATAAGCACAGAATGACGGTGTGTGGTCTGTTCCTTCAAAATACAGGGTGTTAACAAAATCGTGATATAATGGGCCAGGTGGTGGTTCTACGTGCCGAAATAAGTCGAATGAAAGAGATTACATTTCTTCGTTTGACAAAGTATATATTTTATTGCTCATTTATATTTTTCTGAACAATATACATTTTTTTTAAACATTAAAACAAGAGCACTTGTACCTCAAGACTATCTGTTTACATCTGGAAAAGGCCTAGTTCCACATACCCACACTAGTTGTTCTAAAAGAATGCTTGAAAATCACTTTTTCACTGAAGTTACACAAGCCTCCCTTAAAATACGTCTCAGCACATTTCCAACATGTTTCAACGCAGAGCTCTGTGAACAATAAATGGATCGTTTATTTTGAAAGTGGTGTAAGTCCATTTTTTAAAAAATGAGATATCACGTAATTTATGCTTAATTTAATGTAAGTAAAATTTAAAAAGAAAAAATAAAGAAAACAAGAGAAAATGGACTTACACCACTTTCAAAATAAACGGTCCAAATATCGTCTAGTAATAATCAAATACTACACAAATCTCAACGATATGTGTCCACATACTTTTGAACAGGGTTGTAGATACCAATAGAGCACGTGAACTCGACGAATTTCCAAGCTCGTTCTTCTTAACCCGGCTACGCTTTAAAAAAAAGGAACTTAATAAGTTGTTAGGGGTCCATTTGGACCCTAAATGCCTTACGTGTGACAATTTCTATTACAACTATTTCAAAAAGGATTTTCAATATTTTTTTAAGTGGAAGAAGGATTTTAATTAATTATTCTCCGCCAAGAAATTTCAGACTCACCGGCCTTTCCGTTTCGAAGTTATAAGCGCTTTGGGTCCAAATGAACCCGATAAGCGTAGCCGGGTTAAAAACGTTCGGTCGAACGAAAAAGTGTCGTTTCCTTTATCCGACTTGTTTCTGCATGTAGAAACAACCTGTATACACATGCACAAAACATCGGCTTATGTCGGTAGCGACAAACTTGCGGCCCGCGGACGACCACACGCGACTCGACTCCCTTTTCCATTTTACTGTTCCGTGGAAACGCAAGCAACTCGCTTTTCCGGCCATCCCTCTCTCTCTATTTCCATAGGTCTAGCAGATTTTTGTCCTGTATTTTCCCTGAGCCCGTCCTCCATTGTTCGTTCGATTTCTTCGTAGCATTTATTGGTTTTTCCTCGATGGACCCCGGTCAATTCTTTGTTTCCACGCGAGACATTTTTATAGCACCGAAATTTTTCGTTTGTTCACGCAAAAATACTCAGATTAAAGTCCGGGCGGGCTTTGTGTGCCGGCCACTTTTTGTGGCAGTCTCGCGGGACGAAAAGGAGGAAAAGGCAGAGCAGCGTTTCATTCGTGATTACGTAATTATTCTTCGCGAGGCAGACGTTCCGCCCGGACGGTGAAACTGGTTCTTTTTTTACCACGATCTTTTGCCGGTATTTTCACCAGGGAGCAGAAATACATCTTCTAATTTGCATAGTAAATTTGCCCACGACAGCGTAACCTTTCGAGGACTTCGGCCAACGATGTAAGGACATCGTTTGCGAGCTGTTCCGCGTTCACGGTCTGTAACAGCCGAACGGAATATTTGTTCGTTTTCCGAAAAACGAAGCCCAAGCGACGACGTTGTTAAGGCGTACCTTTCCCGTTGAATGTTTAAAGTATATCAGAGTCAAGTGCACCGACCAAATTCCTCCTTATTACATAAAAGTACCGACGAGTCTCTCGTGTTCCATTTAATTATCTTGCTATCGTTCAATTTTACTCGAGAAGAATATGCATGCACCTCCGTGCAAAGCTTGTACAATATTTGTTCGACTTGTTACAAATTTAACAATTTTCATAAATTAACAAATTAATTTTTTAAATTTATAACTTATTCGTATACTCTACAATTAATGTTATCGGCGCACTGGTTCAATCAATTGGAAAATGAGCAAATTTGCAAAAATATCACATGAAATTTAATTCAACGTTTCGGTCTCAATTTATACCATTTTCAAGAATAGAAAATTTCAGTATTGCGTCTGTAAGAATTAATCAAAGACATTTTTAAATGGTTAGGTAAACGTGTTTTCACACAAGCAGAAAGTAAAAAAGAGATTTGAACTCAAAAAGTGTGTAAGAACTCACATGCTTATAAAACAAATTCGTATTATTCGTATACTCTTGCAATATACTATGAAGTATACCAGATGTCCCAGAAAGACTGTAGGAAGAAGAAAGGGGTAATTTTTGGAGTGCTTAATTCTAAGTAAATTTTTCCTTTGCTAATTTGCATAGAAATGCTTCGTTTCCGAGTTATTAATGAAAAACACGGACCAATTAGAACGTGGCTACTTATTCGCTCTGATTGGTCCGTGTGTTTCATTAACCCTTTGCACTCGGAGCTATTTTAACCCTTCGCTGCATAGTGTATCATATCTGATACGGTTAACAAATCTTGTACATAGTAAACTAATAATGTGTTTCTTACTAATCTACACATTCCATCTCATTTGATAAAATGTTGTTTTAATTTTTAAAAATATTTTTCCCCGAAGGGGGATAGAGAGAAGAAGAAGAGGGAGGGGAAGATCTTCCCTCTCTGTGCATCCTATCTACTTTATATAAACCCTGCATAGAACTGTGCCTTGAGTTTTGTTGGCACCATCATCGTTATGAACGTATCGAGTGTACGTAGATATTTACGTAGAACATATTCAAATGTATATGTCGCAATGCAAAATACAATAGCTGCTTACTGACTGTCCACATATGCTACAGATAATACTTAGTAGACAGCCAATGGCACGTGCACTCTTACCGCCGCGCCGAGCCGCTTGCTCGTCGCTTGTAAATATGCACGTCGTCGCAACTACATATACGTGACAGAGTAGGAACGCGCGCGTGTACGAGTAATTACGTGCGAGCGTGAGGCGTTCCCAAGTGACAGTTATCTGATGACACTTATCGAGCGGCTACTGCATATAAGCTTGCAGAATGTCGTACTGCACTATCTATTAATAAAAATACGTTCTCCGTTTTATGCGACGTTGCTTCTGTTTTTGTACTTTGTAATGGAGACAAGTTCTGTTCAGCGAAATTATTCTACATTAAAAATTAGAGATACAATTATATTAGTTAACCCTTTGCACTACTTTGTCGAACTCAATTGTGACTCGATATCAAAGTTTTTATATGTATTTGGTTCTTCCTTTATGTATATAATTGTCTTGTTTTTCAGTTAAAAACAAATAAAAGTTCTACAAATATAAATTGCAACAGAGAGCTGTATTTAACACTAAAACTGAGAGCTATATTTAACACTAAAACTACCGAGCACTGAAAGCAATTAAAATGTTTTTTAAAAGTTAGATAAAGAAATTTATCGAATCATTTTCCATTTAAGCAACGTCATAATTTCAATAATTATAAAATTAAAATTAATGGCAATGGTAGGTTTAGTGTTACTATAATTAGTAGACAAAATTGTTTAAAATAAGCAGCAGTCAAGGAACTGTCCTCCGAAGTAAATTTCAAACAAAACATTTAAAATGGTAGGGAGTTGGCAGCAAAATTGAAAAATAATTCGGAGTACATCCAACGCACGTTTCATAGATGTGCTACGACAGCGAGACCTCTATTCGGACATTTGACGCGCGTGTTTATCTGAATGATTATGACGTTATTATACACCCAGCAGTTATCAATGGTATTTTCTGTTTCATTCACTGAGCAAGAACGATAATCGACGAGGAATTTCTACTCCCTTTGAAATTATTGCTGGTATTGAATTCACGCATCGAAGCACGAACTAGACTCGACTGTAGGCGATTCGTTTCGAGAACAACCGCTTCCGTGTCATTTCGCGTCGACAGCCACGAGCCAGCTATTACGAAACCGGAAACGACCAGTTGCGACGGGACTCAACGCCGCTGCTGATTTTTCATCGCCTCGTCCATTACCTTCTCTGACTGATACCTTTTCTCTACGTTGACCGAATAGCATGTTCGTGAAATTGTTTAACTTCATTCAACACGGGAATACTAATTTATTAGTGGACTGCGGATCTTTATGCAAAATAAAAATGTTTCGCATTGATTGTGGGAAGCAGGAATAACATAATAATTGATTTCATCCCTCAACGACTTTGTTACATTAAAAGCAGGATTACAATATACTTGAACTTATTAAACCTTTTACTGTTTTATATTTCGCCAACCAATTTCTTCATGAATGCATAAAAATCCGCAGTCTATTTATTAGGTTAGGTGATGCATCGGAATGATTTTTCTTTGTGTAAATTCAATTTAGGATACCTATGTCTCAGAGTTGTGCTAATTCAATTACATTGTAATTCAATTACGTAATTGAATTACATTGTATTTCAATTAATAGTAATTCAATTAGTGAGTATTTTAATCAGATTTGAAATTGAAATACAATATAATTGAAACACAATGTAATTGAAATACAATGTAATTGAAATACAATATAATAGAAATGCAATTTATAATTGAATTACAGTATAATTGAAATACAATATACTTGAAATACAATATAATTGAAACACAATGTAATTGAAATACAATGTAATTGAAATACAATATAATTGAAATGCAATTTATAATTGAATTACAGTATAATTGAAATACAATATACTTGAAATACAATATAATTGAAATACAATGTAATTGAAATACAATATAATTGAAATGCAATGCATAATTGAATTATAGTATAATTGAAATACAATATACTTGAACTGGTTGCGAGGGTGTGCCGTAAGTAGGTTACGAGCAGCTAGTAAATTTATAAGTAATAAATTCCCTCTGTTTGAAATCTTTACATGGATTTTTCAACCTCTTCTTGCATATTACTTCATGTTTCATAATTCAATTATAATGTATTTTATAATTGTGCTCCATTGCAATTACGAATTACATTGTAATTTAATTGACTGAAGATCTGAATTATAAATTACAACATAATTGAATTACAATTTAATTCAATTACTTTGTAATTATAATTCTGGAGTAATTTAATTGTAATTCTGCACAACTCTGCTATGTCTACACTGTCTTATGCTATTTCAAATACTAGTTTTGCAGTGACAGAAATATTTTTCTGAAAATTTGTTATGGCTCAAACTACGCATCAAAATTACAAAGTAAAGTTAGTATTAATAAACTGGTGCCAGGTGTCGCACTTGCCGGTGTCGTCGTAGCGACCATCGATGTCATGGTCACAACTACAGTATCTATTATGCAGCGGATTCAATTACAACTTCAAACAATATTTAATATTACCGACGACGCCAGAGGAGCGGTCACATTCAGTTGAATGAATGAGCAGAATTTAGTAACGTAACTGAAATTAATCCGACATAATATTTTACAATATTTACAAGATTTTAAAGACTCAATTCCCCCTGGTCCGGCGACACTGATCCAAGTTCGCTACCAGTATTTGTTTCGTTGCTTACCTTCCTTGTTCGAGAGTTTTATTAAATGCAACGTAGCCAATTTTGAATGATGAAAACAGTCTAGCAGAAGGAAGTCACAGATTCTCTGAAAATTATGCATTCTACTTTAAACAACGAAGTGCATAAAATTAATTTTACTGTTTTTAAATGGACTGTGGGATTAAAGAAGTTCCACAGAAATTGATGTATTCTTAAACAAGAAGTATAAGTTCGACTAGAATTTGTTTAAAAAAACTGAAGATGACTGTTTCTTTCAATCCTGAAACATTTGAAACATGTAATAAATAAATCATTCTAATTTAACCGAAGAAGTATTTAAATCCACCTTGAGTGAATGTTAACGAGAAGTTGTTAAATGTAATTCAACTGAATGTTGCACGTAAAACGACTTCATAGGAAAAGATCCTTTTATTCTATCTAAAGACGCTAGAACTTTTCTCGGAACCCGGTAAATATACATACATACATGTACAGTACCTCCGCGAGCCGGAATATCAATTTCACCGTCAGTTCTTTATGTTCTCTTGGTGCTGTAACTTTTAAGCACAGCGGCGTATTTAAATTACTCTCAGAAAATATCTGCCGGGAGAATGAAAATTGTATATGTATATCCGTGGAAAATTACTACCTGCATGGCGGATCAAAATTCATTCTCCCGTTGCCGTTTAGGCGCTTATTAAGTTTTTCCAGTTTGTTAGTTTTTATTCCAGCTAAGCTCTGTACCTTGCCCTGGCATCGCATAAGCATGCCGCTTTCGCGTTTCTATTTTACCGGAAAGTTCACGGTCCAGAAGTCGGTCAACGCTAAGAATATCTTTCCGTTTCGAATTCACGTGATGAAATCGGGGTTATTAATGTTACTGCGCGTTCTAATTTCAAAGGCAGGATGAGAGGAGATACGAGAGCGCCACGCGGGTCTTCCTTACAATAGGTGAATTGCCATTCGAAACGTTCGAGTCGAACGGGAAACGGGAAAGGAGAAAACATGCTACACAAAGTCGGAGTTATTCGGTTGCTTCTGTTAATCGACTAACTGACTAAAAAAAACGCTTCAACCGTTCCTCAGAGGTTGTGAAAGATGGTGCTGGAAAAACAAGAGGTAGTTCGACGCCGAACTGCAAATTCCACTTGATCGATCGTCACTTATTCATCTGTCATTGTCACTGTTTGCCAAGTAGTGTACACCTACGTATCTTACTAAACAGTATTACCTCAGATAATACAGACGAATGCTCGAAACTGTGGAATTTCGGTTTTGTTTCTTTAAAAAGTGTTTGCAGCCAGCAAACATTACGTAGCTTCTCGTTACTCTGTATGTAGAGTGAGATGTTAAAATTCTTTATGTTAAAATTATATTAAAATTCAATATTCACCATTATATTTCAATATAAATAATAATATTGTAGTTCACGCAAATATTATCAAACAACATGAAACAAAATTATCTTTCTATTATATAAAATAGTTTTGTGATTTCTGAGGCCCTAAAACGCCGAGCGGGTTGCCTTCTGAAGGGGATCCGAAAATTGAGAAGCGGGTTACCTTCCGAAGGGGAATTGAAAATTCAGCGCCGTGACAGTGTGTATTTTTCAGAGAGAGGGAAGAGAGCGGGAGAGAGGGGGAGAGAGAGAGAGCGAGAGTGAGAGTGAGATCGAGAGAAAGATACGATACACGATACACGATACAAGATACAAGATACACGATACACGATACATGATACACGATACACGATGCACGATACACGATACACGATACACGATACACGATGCACGATGCACGATACACGATACACGATACACGATACACGTTACACGATACACGATACACGATGCACGATACACGATACACGATACAAGATACAAGATACACGATACACGATACACGATACACGATACACGATGCACGATACACGATACATGATACACGATACACGATACACGATGCACGATACACGATACACGATACACGATACACGATGCACGATACAAGATACACGATACACGATACAAGATACACGATACACGATACACGATACACGATACACGATACACGATGCACGATACACGATACACGATACACGATACACGATACAAGATACACGATACACGATACACGATACAAGATACAAGATACAAGATACACGATACATGATACACGATACACGATACACAATACACGATACACGATACACGATATATCTTTTCTATTATATAAAGTGAGTGACAGTGTGTATTTTTCAGAGAGAGGGAGAGAGGGCGAGAGAGAGAGAGAGCGCGAGAAAGAAGCGAGCGAGAGAAAGGGAGAGCAAGAAAGAGAGAGCGAGAGAGATTGGTGGCGTCGCGGGGGTTGGTGACCGAAGCGAATATTAGGAGCCCCCTAGTTTAAAATATAATACATTTGATTTTTAAGGAAACATCTCTGTTATTTTGAATCTGATTTGCTTTCTTCATATCGAAACTGATGCAGAATACCATATATGTATGTATGTATGTATGTTTATGTACGTGTATGTTATAAACACATGCCGATGAAATAGTAAATAGTTAAACCAGTATAACAACAGTAATTAAATTTTATACTTCATAACTAGGCTGCGGATCTTTATGCTTTTATGGTTTATAAAAATTTTTTAAAAATGAGTATCAAATTCGACAGAATTTAGAACGATCCTTATTTATTTTGGACTTACGAATGTTATTACTAGACTGCGGAACTTTATGTATTTATAGTAAAATGGAGTAGATGAAATTCGAAATTGTTGGAAAATTTGAAAAATTGAAAATGCCAATGAAAATAGGATTTTATTAAGTACCACTTTCTTAAAATTTGTCTACAAAAATTGGAAATTGCATAAACATTCGCAGTCTATTCATAACTAATGGAAAGAATAGCTTAGAATGTGGCGAGAAACATGTTTTTTGATTGGGACACTTTTCGTACAAATTGGTACATAATGAAACACAAACTCTTCTACCTTTCAATGTAGAATTATGCATAATCACTTTCGCTATTAACAGTAAACTTGCCAAACTGTAAAAGTAACAAGTACATACATGTTGCCTTATAAAAATGACACAATGAAATGAATTTAATTTATTTAGACTGTGCGCGGTTCTTATTGTAATATGTGCTCTACTAAAGATATTTATTAAATCATTTCTTATGTAAGCACCTTTATATAATATCAATAATTACAAAATAAAAAATCTAGAACCGGCCATATGACCGGTTTATTGTTATTCCGAATTGAATAATATTCTGGATTGAACAAAATATCGTAAGAACTGCGATCTTATTTCATAACCCGTAAGACTCAAAGTATACTTTTATTAACGTAATCTTATCTTTCTGTTCCAGGTAAGTCCAGAAATCGCATAAAGCAGCTTATCAATAAGATGGAAGAGGACGCAATGAGAGAATTAACGTGAACTCTTATCGCGTCATTACACGATGCCTTCACGTAAACAGGTATAAAAGAACAAAAAGTAGTCGGACAGAACTTGCTTATAAACAGTGGAAGCACTTACAAGGTCGACTCGTGTAAACAACGTCAAACGAACAATCGTTAACGACAGTATAAACTTGAGCCTGCAGTAATGGTTTGAACAGCTGCTCTATTTAACGACATCTAGGTAACACACTCTAGCGGCACCGGGTTGCTGCATAGCCATTGTTGTAAATAAAAAAAATCCAATTTTCTTCTACTTTGTTTCTGGAGAACCATCTGGCGTACAGCCTGCGAAAGCAGTAATAGATTTCTTTGCTTCGGCTTCGCTGCGCGTACGAGACTTAAGACGGAATGTAGAATGAAAGTACGATAAAATAAACGCCGCAACAATGGGGCCCGAACAAGTCGATCAAATACGAAATTTCGAATGTCGATTTTTTACGTACCACCCAGTTGTAGGGATGATTTCTTCGGGGAATAAAATTGATTTAACCCTTTGCAGTCGCAGATATTTTAACTCGAAAATTAAATATTTCTTCCCACCTAGAATAATTCCATTGTATATGATTTTTTTCATTTTATGGCTATGAAATTGATATAATATCTCATGCAGTACTTAAATGTGTAGTACTTGATTAGATACCAACATATTTGATCCTTTCCACTCCTTCGTCGAGTGTAACTCGACATCAGAGAAAGAAAAATGTAAATTAAACAGGTTTTTATATGTATTTTTTAATTGTCTTATTTTTTAGTCAGAAACAAATAGAAGTTAACAAATATAAATTACAACAAAGTTCGAGAGCTATATTTGATGTAATTAGTGAAGAAAATTGTTTGAAATAAGTAGCTGTCAAGGAAGTGCTCTTTGAAGTGAATTTGAAATAAAATACAAAATTGAAAAATAGTTCGGAGTGCAAAGGGTTAATAATGTAAACAATATTGTGGATAATGGTACAGTCATTTTTAGTGGTGACTCTGAAACGCCACTCGAGTGCTAAGGGTTAATTGATGAAGTAGGGCACGACATACCAATTTGGTTATACCGTATTGCAGGTAGTAGGAGAATGTGGGGCAAAATCTAATGTACTTCTTCTGCTAGGAAACATTTAAATGATAAAAATACTTCATATACCGCGCCGATAGGAATCTTAATTGCACCTTACAGAAGCAGAAAGTTAGAAACCTTCTTTGAAAAAGGCTCAGAAGAAAATAAAATTTCTCAGAAGTATGCAAGTGCTCGATTTTAACCTACAATGTATAAGCGTGGGTAATATCGAATACCTATTTAAAAATTATAAAATTTTTTAACACCATTGTCAACTGAAAACGTAATCAACTGAAATAATTTGTATCGGATGCTCTTCTGTTTCTACTGCAAGTCTCCAAAAAACTAATATTCATCGGTTTGTTATTTGAACTGTTATAATTCAATGAAAAAAGATTGGATACCTTATTGTCTGGATGCCTGTAAAATCAGTCAAGATTTTAAAAAACATTTGGAAAGACGTTCAACTCCACTAGAGACTATAACATATCTAAATTTCACCAAAATCCGAATTTGTACTACACAAAAAGATATATAAAAAAAACTTTTTAAAAACCATGCTTATATTAAAATGCACTGAAAAGGAGAAAATAATATTTTTAGACATTAGTGACAATAAATAAAAGCGTGTACCGCTGAACTACATATATTGACGTAATGTTCGTGGGCGCTCCACGCTTTCCACGCTTCTACTTTTTAGTGCATTTTAATATAAGCGTAGTTTTTAAAAAGCTTTTTTTAATATATTTTTTTATTTTCTACTTTTTAGTCTTTTTTAAACGGAACGCAAGATATAGTACATAATACTGGTATGAAATAGTAAAATATAGAAACGCAATATATTGAAATACGCGAGATAAAATGATTCCGAGAGTCGACGTCTCTTGATGGAGTCCGAAATTGTCCGAAATGGAACTGAATGAACGGAACACCACACTGACATGTACTCCTTCGGTACGAAATGGCTCAGTGGAGTGGGGATGAGTCGGAGTGGGAACGCGTAGTGGAGTAGGGAGCGCTGGCGCGCGGAGTGGGGATCGCTGAACGCAATGACGTACTACGAAGCGTCGCGCGACGAGGTGTCACGGTTAATATTAAAATTTTTTTTCTCCTGAACGCACAGTTTTTTTTAAAATTTGTTTTTTAATATTGCATTGTCATCCAGTTCTGAGCCATGTTTAAAGTTTCAAGTGTCTAGCTCATCGGGAAGTGGTTTAAAATTCGATTACAAGATTTAACGCATACAACAACAACGACAACTCGGCAAGCGTGGTAAAAAGTCTCCGATTTTACGTGGAATCGTCCATATAAGAAACTCTACAGTAACGTAAGAATTATTCTACTACAGCTTCCATGATTAAAACAGAAAGATTCCGAATTTTATTTCGTCATTATTTTGTTAGTTGTATAAATGTTAGTGCTGGAAATACGTGTACGTGTTACTTTCCTGTATGGAAATCCATGTAAATGCCGTATATGCTTTGAATTATCGAGTGAAATTCTTCTTATCGATATTGTAACGATATTTAGGATATTTACCGTGAAAATGTTATACCGGTATCAGCATCTCTGTCCAGCTGAACAGAAACAAGAAGAATCGACTCGCTTAACGATTTACATACATTCGCGTGATGTTTGAACTGTGGAGTAAGGCGGCACGTGTCGCGTAGGAAAGACCGCAATGATAATAACGAAGTCAATTTCCCATGTCGGATCGTTAAAACTCCGGCAAACTGTCGAGGACACTTGAAAACGCGCGGCAGTTGTAATTGGGAAAAATTTAAACACAAAACGTTACCACTTTGCGAGAGGTAACGATCGCGCGTGGAACACACTCATCGCATGGAACATTCGAGGACAAAAAGGGGAGGGTACGTGAACCCGTTTTGTCGGAGGACCCTTCCAAACGTTTATTACGAACTATCGAAGTGTCGACGGGGAAATTCATTTTTCCATCGACCACTACCTCGTTACCGAAATTGAAAATCGTAAGCAGCTTTAATTGAGCGCGCGAACGAGATAACCTGCTCGTTGAAAATCCTCTATGATGTGCGGAATCTCTGTTAAATTTCTGGTATGACCTGGAATAATTTCGAAATTGTTCGAATCCTTTTCTTTTTTCTCGAAAATTGTGAAACAATTATACAATTCAGAATAGATGATACTTCACAGTACATATTATGTACAGTGAGAAATAGAATAACTTTTTTATAATTGTTCCAAACGACCTGACTTTTTATAATCAATTAGAAGCATTGGTTTACGAAATGATATGCGAACAAGATTTTCCAAAAATGAAAATTTACAAGGTTACATGCAAAAATAAGAAAGGCCTTTTTTTAAAAACTTTTTTATTTGGGCCCTTAAAGAAAAATTCATCGAAATCGATTAACATACACACGAGACACAAGCGGTTAAAAGTGATGAAAATCGTAGTTTTACACGACTTGTCAGTTTCTGCTTAAAATCCACAGAATCGTATGTGTATAACTAACATAGATCTACAAAACATATATTTTAAATTTTCATTAAGGACCCAAATAAAAAAGTTTTAAAAAATGCCCTTTTTATTTTTGCATGTAACCTTGTAAATTATAATTGTTGGAAAATCTTTTCTGCATATCATTTCGTAAACCAATGCTTCTAACTGAATATAATTATTTTTGGTAATGTGTGGTAAGTTTCGTACAATTATAAAAAGTTATTCTATTTTAAAGGGCGTACGAATACTTTATACACTCACTGTATAGTCAAGAGAAAAAATCTGTAATTGTGTAGATTAACCCTTTGCATTCCTTTGTCGAGTGTGGCTGGACATCAGAGAAAGAGGAATGTAAATGAAACGAGTTTTTACATGTACATATGTGTCTCATTTTCTGGTTAAAAATAAATACAAGCTTCACAAATATAAATTACAACAAAGTTTCAGTAATATTTCATATAATTAGTAAACAAAATTGTTTAAAATAAGCAGCAGTGAAGGAACTGTCCTTTGAAGTAGCAGGGAGTTGTTGGCAAGATTGAAAATTGAAAAATAATTCGGAGTGCGAAGGGTTAATATCTTAAATTTGTTACGTACTGTCGGTAATCCGGGAAAGAACGACTAGACGTTATTTGCTCCAGGACGAACATTACCGGGAATAGAGGGCATAGTAAGAATTGCCGCGGTCTTTAAGCGTCAGGAAGCGCGGAACTGTTTTAAAAACTCGCTGGAAGTTTTATTCCCCCGGCGCCTTAAACTCCTGCTGTGAAACTTTTGCGCACCTGCACCCCTACAAGGAAACTTCCTTATTGAAAACTATTTGTTGTGTTTTCCGATTCGCGAACTCGTAAATGAAAAATTGTGCCATTCCAGTGAATCACATCCCCGCAGTTCTTACTAAACTTTATTTTTCAAGTATCGATTAATTCATGAGTGACAAATTTTCTTATATGCATAAAAACGCGAGACAATTGAGTATCCTGATCCGCTGCAAACTACTTCATTTTAACCCTTTGCACTCGACTGACGAGGTAGTACGACTTAGGAATCTCACATGGGTACGACTTAAGACACGGCACAAGTTAAATTTAAAAAGTAAACATAAACTAACATTGAATAAAATTTGGACCAAACAATTATGTAAATTCTACTGAATTTATATTTAATAAGGAACATAATTTTATCAATAATTTACTTGCAAGATTAACTACCAAACATATGCAGAAAATTATAAGAAAATTGAAATAAACTTACTTGATGACAGAATTTATAATGAGACTGGTTTATGGCAGACAATAATACGTAAAGCAACTTGGTTGACTCAGATGTATATTTGGTTGCCGTTGTATGTGCTGTTGTCACCGTAGTTCGTTCAAAATTCAAGTGGTACGACCTAAGCACTGGTACGACTTGAGCAACCTTACCCTATTTGCAGCAGTCCCTATCAGAAATATCAGGTAGTCCAGTTAAAACCGTGATCTACAATATTCTATAATATTATCGAGCTGTTGACGCAGTTGGTAGTCAGAAATGTTGAATAACATTGTCTTGAAACATTTTATCCTCTACCTTGTATCACGTCTGCGTGCTAACTTAGAAAAGTCAATGTAGAGCTCGAAATAGCTTCATTCTACATCCAAGAATATTCGAGCTCACTCGCAGAAAGCTCTCCAGTTTCCTTCAAATGCTACCAGCTCGTGCACCGAGAATTCCTTGCAGCGAGCCGAAATTATCGTTGGGAACGATCGTTCACAGTAGCCAGTTTAGATTCTCTGCAGGGGCCAGCTGAAATTAAGGTTAATATGGAGCCGAGAGTGGCTGGGTGCGAAAGGTGCTATTTGTTCCCGGGGTCGATAGGAAGAACGAGTGGTTTGGCGCGTTCCGATGCCGTCTAGATATTCCAATACCGTCGACCGAAATAAAATAATGACGGAATCGCATTCAGCACTTTCTTTCTGGGCACTCTACGTGCCGGCCAGATATTGTCGGCTAACTTATGTTGTTTGAAAATTCCGTTGGATAGTGCTTTCGCTAGTACCTACATTCCTATTATGTCTCCCACGTGATTTTCTCTTTGAGGGTGGACCGTAACGTGCGCGATTTTACCACTTCGCTTCGTTTCACCGTCGAACGTGAGATCGTGTTCCCGCTCGGGATAAGGGGATCGAAAGCTCCCCGGCTATTTTAATTCGACGGGGAACTTATTTCGACCGATTTCCCGCTTACGAGCTTGCTACAGCTGTGCCGTTATTTATCCTCGCGAAACTGTTCACGAATACGAGGCGATTCAACTTTTACGCTTGTTTCGAATTCGGGTTCGGAGTCGCATTAGGAAGATATTACTTCGAATATCCTCGAAAGCTAAAGAAAATTATCCAAATAAAAGGCTCGCCGGTTTACATACTTTTGCGCCAATCCGTTATCGACCGGCAGTTGTCGGTCATAGTTAAACAGCGAATGCATTTGTGACGAAAATGGGTAGGTGTAATTTGAAACGGTGAAAACATTAGTAGAATTGTAAAAAAGTATAAAATAAAATTTTAAAAAACGCCACGTTTAAAAAACAGACTAAAAAGTATAAAATAATTTTTTCCAGCCCCATACAGATTCCTAACCCCGTACAGATAGTCCTGAAAATTTGTGATTGTGAATTTTGAATAGCTATGAAAATACTTGTAAGATTTAAAACGAAAAACGTGGGGCGTAAGATAATACATAGCAAGAAATGTAGAGTAGCTGCCGCTGAGAAAACTCACAAAACAGTTCATATCATTTGCAGTGCAATAAAATTGTTAGTGATTTAGGTGTTCATGCATCAATTATCTATTGCATGCGCCCCACGTTTTTCGTCTTAAATCTTACAAGTATTTTCATAGCTATTCAAAATTCACAATCACAAATTTTCAGGACTATCTGTGCGGGGTTAGGAATCTGTATGGGGCTAGAAAAAATTATTTTATACTTTTTAGTCCGTTTTTAAACGTGGCGTTTTTTAAAATTTTATTTTATACTTTTTAGTCCGTTGTAAAAACGTGGTATTTTTTAAAAATTTATTTTTATTTAAACAATTATATTCTTCTTTTTAGCCTTATATGTGTGAAATTTTACAATCGATTTTGAACATTTTGATGAGATTATAACAGAGACATAGTAAATTTCAGACGGTATTGCGACGCGTCATATCGAAAACGAACGCCGTGGTGAAATGTCAAAGATAAAGGTTCGACGGAGAATTTCGGTGTAACTGTCCTTTCGCTTGGTAAACAAACATTATACTATAATAATACGTAGTATCTTTGTAAACACCGCACGGAGCTCGAACGCACACTGACGCACACTGAGCTCCTTCGGTGCGAAGCGGGTCAGTGGAGTGGGGATGAGTCAGAGTGGGAACACGTAGTAGAGTGGGGACGCTGAACGCGAAGACGTACTACGTCACGCGGCGAGGGGGTGCACAGGTTCAAATTATTAGTAATTTGTATCTCCTGAACGCATAGGCTTTTTAAAAAAATTTTTTTAAATATTGCATTGTCATCCAGTTCTGAGCTATGTTTAAAATTTCAAGTCTCTGGCTCATCGGGAAGTTAGTTTAAAATCAATTGCAAAATTTGTACCGAACAAACAGACAGACAGATAGACAGACAAGAAAGCGAGCTAATAAAAACGTGGTAAAATACATATTTTTCAACTTATTAAACATATTAAGAAAGACAAGAAATGTCTTAGTCACTCCTGATTGCTGCAATTCAGCTAGAAAATTTTTATTTTGTACAATGATCCGCTGTCTGGTCATAGTTGACTTAATCTTCCATAGAGCGTAATACAATATCTACGGGATGTCTGTTTTATTTCCATGCGTAGCAATCAATCAGCAAAATCAATTTAATTTTATCGAATACAATAGAATGGTGTACGTGTAATAGTGTGTTTTCAGACGAATTCGAAAATAAAACGAATTCTAATAAGTAAAATAGTACAAACGGGAAATATACCCCTAACTGTCGCGTTCATCTGCTACGCCTAATTTGCACTTGTTCACAATTGAACCAAACAAACATAACATTCCCATATTTTCGAATTTGCAGAATTAGAATTCTCCTCCATCGTATGAGGTACAAACAAAACCATTTATACCACATACCATCGTATCGGGCAAAACAACAGAAAAGGCATTATTTTAATTCTTATTTCGTATATTCTTTTTATCTAATTCTCAATAAGTTGTGATACATTACTTACAGCGCTTAAATTCATATCAGTTGTTTAAATTCTCGACAGATTGCGGTGTTCTTGTAGATTCGTGTTAACTATCGTTGTTACCATGTCAGTAAGGTTCTTGATAAAAGAAAATATCGTATTCATTTGTACTTTTATGAAAAATCAGTGATTCTATACCGGATTTACTACTTCTGAATACTTATTATTACTGAATACTTATTTATACTTATTACTACACTGCGCCAAGGAAAAAATTCTTTCCTTCTTTAATAATTTCAGTGGGTTAAAAATAGTACATTGCTGTTTCTAAATTCTCTTCGCCTGTAAACTTTTTTAAATTGGACTTATCCATTTTTTTCTTATAAATGCATAAAACCCACAGTTTACTTATTACAATCTTAGATGAAACGACTTGTTTCATGAAAACGACTTGTTTGATGAAACGATTCATAAACAATAAAAAATCATACTGCGTATGACCCATGTTGTTCTAAATCTGGAAATACTTTGGATTACAGCTTTATTGTTGCACCAAATTATGGAATGAAAAGTAATTATTTTACAATTTATCTGTGCTTTAAATACCATCCGAATCAATGAAATTTTATTTTAAACGTAATGCACATCTGCAATCTAGTAAAAATGATTGAATTAATTAAAAAAAGTTTTCTTCCAATTCTTCTTTTGTGCATAAATTGTATATGCTTTTTGCATATTTTAAGTGCATATACATATGTATATCCGCTGTTTACTTATTACTGATCGAATGACAACGTTGTTTAAATTTTAAGAAAGTGGAATCATGTAAAATTTTATTTTCAATGGTAGTAGTCTTCGTACTTCTGAATTAATTTTAAAAATTTTTCTTCCAATTCTCAACAATGATTTGGTCTGATGTTAAATTTAAAAAACTGCCCGACGCCATATCTCTCGATTTAAATTATATCCAACCGGGGTATGTCAGATTTTCTAATTTGGTAAAATTCGAAGAGCGATCCTCCTATCTGCATAAGAGGAGAAGGGTATCCTAGCGGCAGAGACAGTATATCATTCGGGAAGTGAAAAATGTTCCTCTTCTATCCAATTCTCCCTACTTCACGGCTCGCGATAAGAGTATTACTGGATGATATATCGCAGTGCGTGTTTACACGGATATTAAAATAATTTAATAAAAGTAGACGAAGTGCACACAGCTACGGTTATTAATATGCGAATAAATAATAAATCGAGGGCTGGATGTACGTGTACGTAATTCTGTTTGCATATCATTATTGTGAGGTATGCAATAACTGTACGAGGAACACTTCATTTCATTCGCTAAACGAACAATTAACGCGATCTGTTATTTGTGAAATCAATCAGCGTATGAAAATCACAGAAATACTAAGCTGTCGTTTGATTATACATTTTGTGATTATCAATTATAATGTATCGATCCCAATATAAAAATAAGGAGAAGGAGACAACGGTCAATTATTCGCGGACGCTTATTACTATACAGAGAATTTAACTGCAAATTTACAGAAAAGAGATAAAGACGTGGGAATGAAATTTATAACGTCTATATTCTAAAAATGTATTTCTTATTTTGCATACCGCATATGCTTTGAATATTTAGTTCAATAAGATGCATATGCTATTTATATGTGACATATTTATTTCGTCAATTTGGATCAGTTTAAGAAGCGATATACTGTTAGGCTGGTACGATTATGCTTCGTTCAATTTTTAAAACTAGTGCAACACGCGAATGTTTACTTTCGTGCATCGAGAGGAAATTGCACAGGAAGCTAATTTACATGAAACCGAAAGTTTTGAAAATGAAGCAACAACTTCAAACAAAAATGAGTTCTGATTCATTTTCAATGAGAAAAGTCGGCAATTAACGATTGAAAATGTGGAAGAAATGCTTGCAATTTATTGTAACGCAAACCATGATATGTATATCTTTAATGTAACTTTAAATTTTGTACCGGATATATTATCTTATTTGCGTGTACATAAAGCTATTCCGTACGTTGTAGAAGAGTTCTCATACAGGAATATGAACGCTCTGAATATAACTAATATATTTTTTATATTCTCCGCGCATATTTGCATATTTTAAGTGCAGATTTGCTCATTTTTCGTGCATATTTGCATATTTTTGTGCATAAATTGCATATGCTTTTTGCATATTTTAAGTGCATATACATATGTATATCCGGTGTTTACTTATTACTGATCGAATGACAACGTCAACTAAAGATATATTATTATAAGACTGCGGGTGTTTAAATTTTAAGAAAGTGGAATCATGTAAAATTTTATTTTCAATGGTAGTAGTCTTCGTACTTCTGAAATAAATGAAAATCGTACTAAATTCTATCAAATTTTACATTGCAACGTTTTTTGAAAATTTTCAGATGCCATAAATGCACAAAGTACCGCAGTATAATTATTATATTAAACCGGTTCGTGCGAAATTAGCGATTAGGAATAGATAGTGCAAAAATTATTTCGCTTATAAGAAAAACATGCTAGGAATTACAAATTAAAAAAATATGGCAACGAGTTATGTGTTTAGGTACTGCACGAAAAGTTGAAAAATTGTTAATAACTTCAGTAAATCTCACCAAAAGTTACTTCGTGTAAATGAAATGGTTAGACAGCAAAAAATATTTTTGTTCGAAGTCACCATCGACTGAAATAGCAATTTCTAACGCACCAATCTAATGCTTAACTTCTTTGAATATTTCACGATTGAATTTGCATTTCCGTTCTATTTTAATGTAATCGAGAGTTTGAATTCCGTTTGAGGTTGATTAAAATGTTTGTGCTTTCAATCGTACAGCAATTTTCTGCTCTGTTCGAAGAAGAATTCTTCAAGCTCGACCAGACAAAAGTCATATTCACATTTATACTGCACAGTTTATACAGTGGAAGTGGACAATAATGGAAAAATAACGTAGAAATGATTGCTCGCGGTGTTCTTAAATAACAGCATTTTCGTATAACGCCAGCCATGTTCACGTTCTGTCACTTTGTATTCCGCGCACAATGCGCCTCGGTAATAACAGATCGTTGAGATAACAACGTCTGACAATCGTTGCACTCGTGACATAGTAATTCCCGATGACAAGCACGAACCGACTATCACCGGATAATAAGTGCATCAGGAATGGATGGAAGACGAATGTTGGTTGGATGAGTTAGAGAAATGTGTGATAGAACATGCACGAGGTCTGTAGCAGACTTACTGCCGGCTTAGAGGAATTGCATGATCGGGTAAAAAACTCGCCATAATTTCAAATATTGTCACATCATTTAGAAACTATTTGAAAACATATTTTCATCGTTCACTCATTCGGAAGCAAAACTCTGCATGCAAAAATGTTTTCATTTTTCGATGTTGGCTCATCGTTTTTCATATTACAGTGAAGGTTCGATCTAAGAAAAACCCTCGGGTCCATGCTGTTCCTTAGATCGTACAGTTCTACTATTTTTTTTTGTGATCTCACCGAACGTAAAAATAAATAAATACAGTTGAAATCATATGGTGTTTAGTGTCATTCTAATCAGAAAAATGCCACAAATAAGTTGATGAAAGTCCCATAAAGGAATAAGGAAGTTTTGTAATTGGATTATTCACTTCTCTTCCGTTTTCGTTTTCGAACAACAAATTCTGCTACACTTAAAATGTTTTCATTTTTCGATGTTGGCTCATCGTTTTTCATATTACAGTGAAGGTTCGATCTAAGAAAAACCCTCGGGTCCATGCTGTTTCTTAGATCGTACAGTTCTACTATTTTTTTTTGTGATCTCGCCGAACGTAAAAATAAATAAATACAGTTGAAATCATATGGTGTTTAGTGTCATTATAATCAGAGAAATGCCACAAATAAGTTGATGAAAGTCCCATAAAAGAATAAGGATGTTTTGTAATTGGATTATTCACTTCCCTTCCGTTTTCGTTTTCGAACAACCAATTCTGCTACACTTAAAATGTTTTCATTTTTCGATGTTGGCTCATCGTTTTTCATATTACAGTGAAGGTTCGATCTAAGAAAAACCCTCGGGTCCATGCTGTTTCTTAGATCGTACAGTTCTACTATTTTTCTGTGATCTCGCCGAACGTAAAAATAAATAAATACAGTTGAAATCATATGGTGTTTAGTGTCATTATAATCAGAGAAATGCCACAAATAAGTTGATGAAAGTCCCATAAAAGAATAAGGATGTTTTGTAATTGGATTATTCACTTCTCTTCCGTTTTCGTTTTCGAACAACCAATTCTGCTACACTATCTTGATGTTCAGTCTCCTAATACTTTATTAACTTCACTCTTATAAAGAATATAGCCACTGGTGTACGATATGTAACTCCATAGTTACAAACAACAAGGTCTAAACTTCTGATACAGCCCTGTTTCACATTTTTGCTAAAACTTCTTCCCTGCAGTGCCAGATATGAATAGTTTTAGTAGTACATAGTAATAATTTTTCAAAGTATACATATATACGATCAAAAAATCAATCGAAGACTCATCAGAGGGTACGTTTTTACGTACGACTAAACTTCTGATACGCAGTGTGCATTCATTGAATGAGACCGATGCAAATCAGAGCGAAAAGAAAGGTTGTAATAGTTTTTCGTGGATCGGAGGGATTGGTTCAGCCGGGACGGAGCGGAGCAGCGGCTCTCGTCTCATTTTCGCTTCTGGCATTCGGAACGATCGAGATACCCCGCGGCTCTCGGCCATGTCAACCTACCGAGGGCGCCCCATTGTCCTGTACCTTTCACCGTTGCTAATGAAGTAATGGAAGCGCGCCTTAAACTCCCTTTCCGCCGCAGTACGACGCTCGTTTTATTCCCCACCTCCTAGACGCTCCTTCTTGCGTCTTTCGCGCTCCTGCCTACTCTCTTTTCTTTCCTTTTCCGTCTGCAATTACATCGGTTTGACCAAACGCATTAGAACCATTATTACTTTTGCCTCGTAGCTTTGTGTCGCGCGTGGTAAAGGGAATGCCGAAATACACTTTCTGCAACATAGCTATCCCACGTGAAACGTACATTTTTTCATGTCGAAATTTCCGCGGTGTGATAGGTACAATCTCATTCGCCGCAAGGGAAATGACACATCAATATTTCGTATCGTGACGTGTCATCCTTAATATGACCTTTATAATACAATAGTTCTCGAATAATACCACGTGGTTTTTTTCGTTTCTTCCGGTAATTGTAGAAAGTAGATTGGCTGTCGGACGAGTATCAATTCTGAAGAGAAATGGCTACGACGTTCGTGACACGCAGTCGTTTTTCTACCAGATGGTAATCTATAATCTGCAGTCTATGTTTTGTATTCTGGTCTGACGTAGCGCACGATGCAATATGCGATATATGTACGACGCATTTATCCTAGATTCTACGTGGTCTACATTGTACTGGGTTCCATGTACACTGCCGCTCAAAAGTATGTGGACACTTACCATGTTCATGAAATTTGTGATATATAATGTATATTTTTATTATCAAACAATATTTGTTGCTAAAGTCTATTATGAATATGTATGCAATGTATTCTAATGGTACCAAAATAAACAATTTAGTTATTGAATTTTCTTAAATAAATAAAAGAAAAACTATGGTATCACATAGATAGATAAGTCCGAAAACGATGTCCCAAGTCTGAAAAACATTTGTGGGAAATATTAGAATCTGAGTGGAAACTTATTGAAAGTGAAGTAATGAAAAAGTTAATAGCCAGAATGCCGCGACTAGTAAACGCGGTCATAAAAGCACGCGGTGGATATGTAGACGAAAAGAAAATATAATTATTTTTTATCATTATCGGTGAGATATTTAATAAATTATTATTAAAATATGTTCTCCAATACTGTACGAACTGAAATACATACATGATAATCAAATTCACCAAAGATATCATAACTTTTTTCAGGTAGTTATAAGAATTAAGGAAGTGTCCACGTACTTTTGAGCGGCAGTGTATACCGATGGTTCGCCAGATGTGTATCACCACCTCGATTTTATGCATTTATGACAAAAAAGGGAACGCACAATTTATAGCAGCGGACATGTTAAAGATATTTAAGGACATCAATGTATCGCTTTCAGCTTAATAGGATAATTAAAAGAAGAAGGCAATTTTTATTTGGCTCCCGTGTCCTGCTATCAATGCGAACATTTTTTATTTTGCATAAAGATCCGCTGTCTAGTCATTGTCATTATTCGTAGCGAAGAATGTTTATGTAAGATTGAATGGTTTCGAGAGATGCATATTTTGGTATTGGAGGTCATCAGTATTTTTTTAAATGGAATCATATAATAATAATAAGCTTTATATTCTTTATAAATAAAAGTATTACCTATTAATATCGAAAAACCATTAGTTAAGGAGATATTTTAATTTCAGTGCTGTTATGAAATCACGACTTTCTTGATAATGTTGTATTTTATTCGCAGAGAAGGTTCAACGTGGCGACCGTTTACGTCACATTTTCTGAATCGAGAAAGTAATGATTGTTTTACATTATGTAATAGAACTGGTGGTATGGCATTGCATTCAGTGATGATACGATCTTTCATATCAGCAATTGTAGTCGGAGCCTCAGCGTATACTTTATTTTTTAAGTAACCCCATAAGAAAAACCGCCTCGTCCTATTCAACGATTCGGAAATACTTGATTTAATGCATTTCTTGTTATTCTTGCATAATGTGCAGGGCAACCATCATGTTGAAGTCACATTGTTTGTCGAATATGTAATGACAAATCATGTGAAAATGACCATAAGGTATCTGAATTCGTAACATTATCAAGAGAGTTGTAATTTCGTAACAACAGTAAAAATAAAATATCTCCTTAATTAATGGTTTTTCGATATTAATAGGTTAATACTTTTTTGTAGAGAATATGAAGTTTCATCAACTGTTGCAGAAAAAGTATACGATCCCATTTTAAAAAATTATTTATATAAAAATAAATTTTTAAAAAATACCACGCTTTTAAAACGGACTAAAAAGTATAAAATAAAATTTTAAAAAACGCCACGTTTAAAAAACAGACTAAAAAGTATAAAATAATTTTTTCCAGCCCCATACAGATTCCTAACCCCGTACAGACAGTCCTGAAAATTTGTGATTGTGAATTTTGAATAGCTATGAAAATACTTGTAAGATTTAAAACGAAAAACGTGGGGCGTAAGATAATACATAGTAAGGAGTGTAGAGAGTAGCTGCCGCTGAGGAAACTCGCAAAACAGTTCATATCATTTGCAGTGCAATAAAATTGTTAGTGATTTAGGTGTTCATGCACCAATTATCTATTGCATACACCCCACGTTTTTCGTTTTAAATCTTACAAGTATTTTCATAGCTATTCAAAATTCACAATCACAAATTTTCAGGACTATCTGTACGGGGTTAGGAATCTGTATGGGGCTAGAAAAAACTATTTTATACTTTTTAGTCCGTTTTTAAACGTGGCGTTTTTTAAAATTTTATTTTATACTTTTTAGTCCGTTTTAAAAACGTGGTATTTTTTAAAAATTTATTTTTATTTAAATAATTATTTCCTGCTTTTTAGCCTTATATGTGTGAAATTTTACAATCGATTTTGAACATTTTGATGAGATTATAACAGAGACATGTAGTAAATTTCAGACGGTATTGCGACGCGTCATATCGAAAACGAACGCCGTGGTAAAATGTCAAAGATAAAGGTCCGACGGGAGAATTTCGGTGTAACTGTTCTTTCGCTTGGTAAACAAACATTATACTATAATAATACGTAGTAACTTTGTAAACACCGCACGGAGCTCGAACGCACACTGACGCACACTGAGCTCCTTCGGTGCGAAGCGGGTCAGTGGAGTGGGGATGAGTCAGAGTGGGAACACGTAGTAGAGTGGGGACGCTGAACGCGAAGACGTACTACGTCACGCGGCGAGGGGGTGCAAAGGTTCAAATTATTAATAATGTATATCTCCTGAACGCACAGGCTTTCTTAAAAAATTTTGTTTAAATATTGCATTGTCATCCAGTTCTGAGCTATGTTTAAAATTTCAAGTCTCTAGCTCATCGGGAAGTTAGTTTAAAATCAATTGCAAAATTTGTACCGAACAAACAGACAGACAAGAAAGCGAGCTAATAAAAACGTGGTAAAATAGACGATGTGCTATCTCTTTGTTCCGGAGTGTACCACGTTCTACGTTCACCGATCATATTAGAACGGTTCATCTGCCGGCGCAGCGCGGCGTCGCACGCTTCTATTTATCTCGCGGCAGTGGAACTTTCTCTGGCTGGAAGGTTCCTTTCTCTGTTGCTCGTCAGACGCTTCCTCGGTCCATCGGGTGACACATTTTCCCCGCGAAGGCTTACAGATACAATAAAATTGTTCCTCGCGACTTCTTGATCTCAAGTCACATGGAATTGCGGCGAGGGGACGGCAGCGTTGGGGGCGTTTGGGACTCGGACCGGGGGTAAAAGGCTTTCGGAGATTTCGAGTGGTAATTTATTTCCGGCGGTGAGGACCGTCTGGAGTGTGTGGCCAAGCACGACAAAAGAAAACTATCTTCCCGAGTCTCGTCAATGTGTCGTTTTCGTTTCTCCGGGTCCCTCCCGCGTCCACTGGCCACGTCCTTTTACTAAGCTTCTTCTTCGCTTCTTTCCTTTCGATTTTCTTTCCCCTTTTCGCCTGCTGCGCCGCACCGGTCCGGGATTCTAAGGAACCTCCGCTTCTGGACTTTGTCACCGCAAATTAGGATGAAAAATCAGCCGACGGTGCACGGTCCATTAAAACTCTCCCGGCCGAGCTTTGAACTTTCGCGCACGCGGCCGAAAGTTATTTCCGTTTGTATTGGTCCGTCGCGCTGCCTTCGTGGATTATTCGAGATCTTGTTTTCCGGGTGGCGAACTTTTTAAAATGGTCGTTGGTATCCCAGCATTGAACATCTAGAAGAAAATGTTGAATTCAAACGTATAAGTTAAACAACGTAAGTATAATATAATTGCGTCATTACAAGATTTATTTTACGTGATTTCGGCGCACTGGTTCGATCAAGTATTGATCGATGAATACTTGATCGAACCAGTGCGCCGAAATCACGTAAAATAACGTTTTTTAAGAACAATATACGATCGACATAAGAATATAGTTATTACAAGATTTAGTTTATAAATCTGGTCAAGCAGGTGCGATATCTTTTGTTTTGGGTATTTCAAGTCTTAGCCAGGTCCGTGCAGCGTCATAAGCAGACTGCGAATTTTATATTTAAATTATTTATATTAAAATTATTCACATGAATGTATTAGTTTCAGTTTAATGGGATAATTAAAAGAAGAATACAATTTTTATTTGGCCCCCGTCTCCTGCAATCATTGTGAACATTTTTTAGTTTCCATAAAGATTCGCAGTTAGTCACAAGTATAATTGCATCTACATATACCTACAACTAGTTTCTTAGTGATCGCAAAAGTATTCATCTTGAGCTTCCGTGTGCAGCATGTTCATTTCTAGGTTCTACTCCTTGAATGTGTTCGTTGTTTATGCTTGTTTACTCTTTCTTTCGAGGTACGGTAGAGACTCCCGTATCCGAACTAATAGGGAGACAAAAGTGGCCGGATAATGGAATTTTCGGATAATAGAACAATTACTTTTTTTTGCATTAAACATCATTTATTCAAGTAGAAATGAACAAAATTGAGTTTCTTTCAACATCTAAGGGTCCCATATCTTTTTAGCCGCTAAGTCACAAACATTTTTTATTGTAATCAGCTGCTTAGAATTACATTCCCGTTGTGCCTCAAACCATCGAAGTCCTTTTTCAAATGACTCAAATGCTTCGACATGAGAAGATTTTACTAACCAACCATTACTAGCTTTAAATGAGTTTCCTTTTAATCTATCGTTGAATTCTGGAGCTTTTTCACGTAGCATGGGCCCAGATATCGGTATGCCTTTGTCTCTTTGTTTACGAAACCATTGGAAGACAGCATTCTTAAGCTTTCCCTACTGGTATTTACTAGCATCCGTAGAATCTACATTCTGTATATAATTTTCAATATTGAGTTTCTGTTTTTTAATATCTGTGATTGTAGGTTTCCCAATACCATGTATTCTTGCTAATTTCGTTGCACTTTCACCACTTTCAAGATCTTTAATTATTTTGTATTTCTCTTCGATAGTTAAAACTACACGTTTTCGTTTACTTGCCATTGTGATACTGTTCTCTGCTTCAGACTGAATTGATATGATTACATTTAACCAACCGAACACGGAAAAGTATTTATTACGTCTGAATACATTGTATGGAAACATCGCTACGAAACGTTGGGCGGATAACAAAATATACGGATAATAGAACGTCCGTATATTAGGGTATTCGGATAATGGGGGTACGGATACGGGAGTCTCTACTGTACATGTCCGACTACGATACATACAGCAATCAATTGTCATCCCCGACCAAAAATACGGAATAACTCTGGATTCGAAGGAAAACACATTTATTTCTGAAACAGCTGTAACTCTAACTAGAAGCTTTTACGACCGCAGATGACATACTGCGCGACAGTAATCGATCCGCATTGTAACTGCATATTAGTACATATTAAAAAGGTCCACCGAATGTAAAAGATATATTTTGACTATCAGTTGAAAATACGACACATGATCCAACTGAAATGATTCATAAAGGATGAGCTGACGCGACATTCGTTATATCACATCCAAGCTTCATATACCGGGAATCAGGACCTATAAATTTCGCATTAGCCGACGACTCGCTATATCGTCGCGATCAAGCGTAAGTGGGATTTACAACCCTGGGAAATTCAACCGTCGAATTATAGTGCACGGAACGTAACAAGTAGTATCGTAATATACGAAATACACGATAAAGATTTTGATAAGGATACAACAACTGTAAATTTTGTTAAATTAGATAGCCAGTCCAACGAAAGATAATGTTTCTTCCTTGTTTTAATTCGGTTGAATGTGCTGGAACGATGGAAACGTCGATGATACTTGTAGAATACCCGCATTGTCACGTTCATTAATTAACATACGAAATGCGTGTCGGCCGACGAGCAATTTATCGAGACAATGAACTAATTACTTTCTGCCATCCAGTGACAATAGCAATAGCCATTCGTTGGTACATTAAGCGACGTATCTGGTCCATTGTACTGCGGCATAATAGATATTATGTCACGCGGAAAATGCCTCCGTGTCGTTTGTCGAGTTTCAACCGTTTCAACGTTCTTTTCCCCGCGCATAGGAGCGTCTTCTGGTCTTATTGTCGAGGGCGATCGTCACATTTGCGATTTTGTCACCATCACTCACGAGTTTAGCACGATAATGCATGCTCAATAGCAATACACGTTTGCTTTAATTAACCCATTGCATACTTTCGTCGCGATCCTTATGATGTTCATGCAATTTTCAATTTGTTGTAGACTAATTTTAAGAAAGTGGAACGAAACAGAATCTTATTTTCCGTGGTAGTAGCCTTTTCAGATCTGAAATCAATGAAAATCGTACCAAAATCAGTCATATTTTATAACCTAGCATTTTAAATTTTCTTTTAAAAAATTATTGTTTTCAATTATAATACAAATTTACTAATCTATTTTATTTTTATAATATAATTTAAAATCCCCTCAATTGTAGATTTATATTAAATTTTCTTTCAAAAATTATTATTTCCAATTATAATAAAAATTTACTAGTCTATTTAATTTTTATAATATAATTTAAATTCTGAAAATTTTCGAAAGCTATAATTGCAGAAAGATCCGCAGTCTACTTATGAATTTTGATAACAATTTACACGTATGAGAGCTCAACCTACTTTCAGGAAAAGTATAAAAAGCAAACGTATTATAGAAATTATTCGCGCAGACTTTTCCGAATGAAGTTGGTAGACCTTTTTCTGCAACAATGGAAAGTATTCCAAACTAGGTTTACGGCATTAATAAATAAATAATTACAATTATAATTACAATGGAAAGTATTATTACCATCGCATTCGCACTGGAATGCCTCGTAAAACGTAAATTCCCTTTTCCGTTTTCATTTTTGTTTTTCATGTTCCTGTTGCAATAGATTGATGACTGCGTTGGAAACATCGCGAATATCTCATGCTTGCTTTCAGTCTCCATTAAATCCTCGTGAACGCTCCAACAGGTACGCTCGCCGTATCGTAAACGGTCTTCTAATCGTGAAATAGTGGCGCGAGCTTAATTTTTCATCGGGATAGGCGGGAATTTGTCGCGCGAACAGCCGAGTCTGCTCGACAAATACACTTACCTCTCGAAGGCTCCTTTTGAAGGAGAATTTTAACATTGATGCGACATCGTTGGGCGGAACCGTCTGACGATCATCTTCCGCGACACCAGCCAGCCAGCCAGTTCATGTTCCTTGCTCGTTCTCGTTCTCGGGTATCTCCGTCTTTTCTCTGTCCCTTTCCCTGCTCCGTACCCCCATTCCAGCTCGCAGACACGGCCATAAAGAGCGGTACACGCGAATACGAGTGCCAGAATTGACTCTGTAACGAGTGCTGTAATAACAAACGGGCAACGACGTAAGTCAAACGAATGGCTCTTTTACGAGTTCTAGGGGGTCGACGGTGGTGACTGAGGGGGGTTGGCTATGGACGCGTGGAAAGGGAGAGGGAGAGGGACAATGTGTGGAACGATGAGACACGAATGGAACACAAGATACAGTCACATACTACATACGCGTATCGCATTCTCCCATCTTGGTCGAATATGGAGGGTTCATCCATTAAAGGGATATTCCGCACGAATTTTTCGGGATAGCCGGGATTTTTGGAATACGGGAAATTATTCATTCAAATGACTGGTGGCGAATTCATGTTTCGTTTCTTTTCAACTCTGATAGGGCAATGACCTTTCTTTTTTTGTATTAGCATTTCAGATCTCAGTCGAGATCTATTTTTGCTGCACTGAAACAAATTACAGTGTACATATACACATTCACGCATATACAGTCCACACTACATCAAATCAAATTCGCAGTTTACATTTTTTCAAGAACTTAAAAATAAGAAGACAATCCCCAATATGTATTGGATCGGGCAACCGACATTTCCAAGCTTAAAGGCAACTCTGAATTACAGTGAGTCACAAAATTATTCGCTCACTCGCTAATGCGGCAAAGATATACGAAATAATCAGACAACGCAGGGTATTTTTCAATTTTTTATTTGGATATACATAGCACAAAGTTTAATTCAACAGAATCGTAAAAGAAAATTGCGAAATTTTCATTTATTATTAGAGAAATATGAGTTTTAAGAAATCTTGGCCGTTTTTCACGCCACAAAATTATTCGCTCACGCCACGAAATCCACTGAAACAAATGCAATTTACAAACTCTGAGAAGCATTTGTTTCTGATAGTTGCTAAAGAGAGTCAGCATAACGTAAACATTCGCTCAGTAAGGATCTATTTTCATCTATTTCTTTGATTTTCAAGAATTCGTTACAATGGGTAGAAAAAGTAAAGAAACTAGTCTAGAGATTAGGGAAGTTATAATTTTTCATTGGGAAAGTGGAAAATCCATCAGAGAAATTGGAAATATCGTTTGTAGAAGTTATTCAACAGTACGTTATATTATAAAACGGTACAAAGAAGAAGGACGAATAATAAACAATGCTGGCCGTGGTAGGAAAAAGATATTGAATACCTCGGAAGAGCGTTTTGTTGTGAGAGAAGTTAAAGGAAATCCGAAAATAAGTGCTCCCAAAATCAATACAAGTTTGAAAAATTTTAGTGAAAAAGAAGTTTCCGATGGAACAGTACGAAGAGTGTTGCGAAAGAACGGGTACAACGGCCGCGTAGCAAGAAGAAAGCCTTACGTAAGCGAAATTAATAGGAAGAAAAGGGTAGAATTCGCAAAAAAATACATCACAAAGCCCCTTGAATTTTGGAACAATGTGATATTTTGCGACGGGAGTAAATTTAATATTTGGGGCTCTGACGGTCATCAAAAAGTTTGGCGAAAATCAAACGCGGAGATGGATCCCAAAAACCTGTGTAGCACAGTCAAGCATGGAGGTGGTCATGTGATGGTTTGGGGTTGCATTAGTTATCACGGTGTTGGGAAATTGCAGATAGTTGAGGCTACCATGGATAAAATAATGTACATGGATATCCTAAAGAAAAATTTTAAGCCAAGCGCGGAAGCAATGGGGATTTCAGAAGTGTTTCACTTCTACCAGGACAACGATCCCAAACATAAATCGAGATTGGCACAGGAATGGTTACTGTATAACTGTCCCAAAATAATGCAAACCCCGCCTCAATCTCCCGATTTGAATCCTATCGAGATGGTATGGAACATGCTGGACACAAAAATTCGTAAACATTCAATTACGAATAAAAAAGAGTTACAAAGCAGATTACAGGAGGAATGGCCAAAAATAGACAAAAAATATTTGGAAACATTAATAGAATCAATGCCCAAACGTCTCGCAGAAGTCATAAGACAAAAAGGATATCCCACCAAATATTAATATTGTTATAATAATAGTTAATCTAAAATGAGCGAATAATTTTGTGGCGTGAAAAACCGTCAAGATTTCTTTAAACTCATATTTCTCTAATATTAAATGAAAATTTCGCAATTTTGTTTTACGATTCTGTTGAATTAAATTTTGAACGATGTATATCCAAATAAAAAATTGAAAAATACCCTGCGTTGTCTGATTATTTCGTATATCTTTGCCGCATTATCGAGTGAGCGAATAATTTTGTGATTCACTGTAGCTCAGATCGCTGTAAATCGAAGAGGCTACAAACGATATGATTAATATCCTGACACGAACGAATAATTCTTACACGAAATATAGACGCATTAATGACCTTTCTTTGACGAGCTATTTTTTTAAAAGTTATATTATTCATTAACACGTTCCGTGCCGACCCATGCACGGAACATGTTAATGCATTCTTCATAATGCCACCGTCTTTTGGTGGAAATACATTCTACGGTCTTAAACTTGTTATAAAATGTATGTTTTCAGCGCATATATCATATATTGTCAGGAAAAACGCCGCATGTCACAATTTCAACAAATTTGAGTTTATGCATTCATTGAGCATCGTAGATTGACGTATTTAAGAAATCGTGAAAATAAAAGTCGTGAAAAAGAAGCCAGAAAAAAGTCGTGAAAATAAATTCGAAAGGCTCAAAAAAATAATGCAATTTAACCAACGTCCTATGTCAAACCATTAGTGATCAAAACTTTAATGTGACATGCGGCGTTCTTCCAGACAACCACAGATATAACCACAGAAGGAGAATTGAACAAGTGTCCACATACTTTTGAGCGTTAGTGTATGTCAGCGGTTAACATGTTAACATGTACCATCGGTAGTACACGTGGCACAGAACGCTGTTAAGCGATAAATAAAATTTGGACGAATACTAAAACTCAATGAACCTTAAAGTCGAGTCTTAACGTCAGACTGGCCATCTGCAAATACGTAAATTCTTTCCTAAGATCGAGAAAAATAATGTCACGATGATGAGAAAGATCGTGTTTGCATGGCAGAATCGATTCCAGTAGGCTAATAAGATAACACCGTACCAAGAGAGTGAGAAAGTCGGTGCGTAAGACGGTCTCTGGTGCAGTTTTCCGCGCCGTCAATCAGCTTCCAGGAGAAACTCATCGCGAAGGAGCCGCACGGATAATAACGTCTTCCCAGGAGACCAACCAGTAATAACCGAGTGGCGGCTGGAGATTGGGGGTTGGCGGTTAAGGGTTGAATTAGAGGGGGAAGGCTTCTCGAGAAGTACTAAAAGGGGAGGGCTGTTCGTACTACTCTTACCTCTTGACCCGCCCCTAACCGGACGTACCTCCTGTGAATGTCCTTCCGATTTTTACGCAGTTTTATATTGTATTTCGGACAACCAGAGTTGGGCAAAAATCAACTAATATTTCAAAATGACTAACAGTCTGATTGAATGTTAGTCAAAACTTAAAAAAAGTCAGTTAAGACTTTTTGATTAGTTAGTCATAACTACATGGCACTAGTTAGTCACAACTCTAAGTAATCGTTAGTTATTGCTTATTAGTTATGATTAATCATTAGTTAGTTTCAATGATCAGTCATCAATCTTTAGTCATCAGTAGGCGTACTTAGAAATTTTAAGAACATCGACGTATTAGTTTCAGTTTAATCAAATAATTAAAACAAGAAAGACATTTTTATTTAACCTCTGTGTCTTGGAATCGACGCAGACACTTTTTATTTAGCATAAAGATCCGCAGTCTAGTAACACTGTCCAACACCAAATTTGTTCCCCAATTACTGTTGGGTCCTTTGTATAGAGTTGTTTGCTCTGATTCAGAATCTGTTTTTAATTTTTTTCCTATACGCACAGTTTTTGAGAAACATGACTTTGAAAAAAAAACATATTTTTTCAAATTTAAACAAATATTGTAGTGTTATTATAAATGATATCGAATTGTTCTTTATAGCGAAAGATTCTGTAGACTTTCCCGAATACAGCAGTATCCAAAATTAATACATTATGATTGTTTAAACATGTTTAAATAATCACTAAAGGCGGAGCGACACCACTTTTGCACCAATTTTTGAGGATACTTTTCAATTTATCTCAAAAAATAAGAGTCCAGCGGAAAATCGAACTATACCATGCAATAGAGCAGACTTTTATCTTGAGAAACCCCTCTTTGAAGTTTGAAACGTTGACGTTTTTTTCGAACCAGAAAGCAAAATATCTTCGCCCGACATGAGTTGCCGCCAGTGGCGCTCACCATTACAACGGTCGTTCGCCGCTCCGTATCCCGTCGCTGCGCCGTATCTCGTCCCGAGCGCCACTGGCGGCAACTCATGTCGGGCGAAGATATTTTGCTTTCTGGTTCGAAAAAAACGTCGACGATCCAAACTTGACAGGGTGGCTTCTCAAGATAAAAGTCTGCTCTATCGAGTGGTATAGTTCGATTTTCCGCTGGACCCTTATTTTTTAAGATAAATTGAAAAATATCCTCAAAAATTGGTGCAAAAGTGGCGTCTCTCCGCCTTTAATGATTGTTTAAACATTCATAATGTATTAATTTTGGATACCACCGTATTCGGGAAAGTCTACAGAATCTTCTGCTGCAAAGAACAATTCAATATCTTTTATAATAACATCACAATATTTGTTTAAAGTTGAAAAATATGTTTTTTTTTCAAAGCCATGTCCCTCAAAAACTGTGCGTATAGGAAAAAAATTAAAAACAGATTCGGAATCAGCGCAAAAAACTCTATAAGAAGGACCCAACAGTAATTAGGGAACATAAAAAAAGTTGAAATTTGTTGGACAGTGTAATTAGAACATTGTTGTTCTTGTCTCCTGAGAACTTGGATATTTTGAGTTGTGACAGTATTCTTCTAGGGGTGCTCCCGCGCTGGGTAAACACCAAGAGGTTCATAGAAAGAAGAAAAAGATTAGTTTGAAAGAAATTTCTCGATTTCTACGCGTATCCCTTACAGTACTACTTTATCCTAAGAAAATTTTCATATCACCGCAAATAAGAAGGATATTTCTTTAATAATTTTGTGAAAGAGATTCCTTGAGAACAAAGGGGTCGAATATGTCGTTTCGGTCTACAGTGTAAAGAAAGGTATCAACGAAAGACGCGAACAGATATTAGTATTTCTGTAACTTTTCGGTCAACCCCTCGGCAGATACGTCCCTTTTTCAGCGTGGAAGTGTTGCCCCACGTGGTTGGTAGGTTGGTTCGTGGAAGCAAACGACCGCATATTGCCCTCGAAAACTACCACCCTACTAGCACGTTTTTAATAACGCTCTTACGTGACTCCACCTTCCGGTTCTACTCAACCGAGTTAACCCCCGACCGATACGCCCTCCACCCGGTTATTTTCTCCCCGCGGTTTGCATACAGAGATATTTGATGGATAAAGCCGAGTAAAATCTCGTTCTTCCAGTTACGCTTTAAGGCTGCCGCTGTATTTCGTTATTTTCGCGGGAGTTAACGGTCCCGGCATCGTAAAACTCTCCTTCCGTTCCACGTGACGATTCAAATTCGAGCGGGCAACGCGATTATGTCGATTTAACGCGGTTCTCTTTGGGAAACCGTGGCGTGGCGTGGCTCTTTGGGGATCGTAAACAAAGCGTGCGTTAAGTGACTCGCTTAAAGCCGAGGAAAGTGCCAGAAAATCTATATACATGTTTTCCGTGAAAACATGGCGTGTTAGAGATCCGGTGTTCGGTTCGACGTACCAAAGCGACAATTTTTACGACACTGTCTTGAATGTTCAACACGTTAGGCGAGAGGAAACAATCAATTCTAAAAAATGTCAAAACCAACTTATTTAGTCCTGTCTCACCGAAAAATCCGTCCGATTTTCCAAGAGAAACGAGCAAGTTTATGAAAAGTCCTGCAGTGTTTGTAATACAAATTGTATCGTTTTGACATTTATCGAAAATCGTGTGGGAAGCGTGCGGTTCAACGCTGAAACAACGTTCGCGGGGCGTTGCTATAATAACGCATGACTTAGCTGCTCGAATGATTTTAAACGCGCCGCGTAATATTTACATAAACGTATTAAATGCCATTTCAGTATTCCATCCACCTACAGTGGGTGTACAAAGTATTCATACACCTTTTAAAAACTCGTAACTTTTTTAGAATTGTACCAAACGACCTGATCTTTTATGATCAATTAGAAGCATTAGTTTACGAACTGATACGAAAAAAAGATTTTCAAAAAATTACAATTTACAAGGTTGCATGCAAAAATATAAAAGGCATTTTTTAAACCTTTTTTATTTCGGCCCTTAATGAAAATTTAAAATATATGTTTTCTGAGTCTATGTTCTTCATACACATGTTGAAAATTTCATCGAAATCGAAATGTACTATAGATCTACAAAACGTATATTTTAAATTTTCATTAAGGACCTAAATAAAAAAGTTTTAAAAAATGCCTTTTTTATTTTTGCATTTATCCTTGTAAATTATAATTTATGGAAAATCTTTTTTGCATATCATTTCGTAAACCAATGCTTCTAATTGATCATGAAAAATCAGGTCATTTGGAACAATTATAAAAATGTTATTAGTTTTTAAAAAGTGTACGAACACTTTGTACATTCACTGTATGTGTTCTCGCTGCAAAACATGCAAAATATTAGCAGCGTGTGACGCAAAACTCGAGACCACCTACGTTACAGGTAAAAGGCAACAAAAAAAAACAAAAATTGGAAACTGCGCCGGGATGATTCTTCCGCAAAACCGACCAAGAAGTTTCCTTAGGAAAGAAGTGGGTGGAGAGGTGTCGTCGATTCGACCTTAGCGATCGATCCGTCGAGTTTTCGTTTATTTCAACGGCACGGGAACTTTAACGGGCAAAATCTATTCCTGTACGTGCCGCACATAAATAAGAAAGTTGCGGAAGTTAAAAACTCGAAAGCAGCGAACGGCGGCCCGGTGGATTTATCACTTCGACGCTTTGGGGGCGGTTCTGAGCAAGGTGTGCCTTCGTTTTCTTTTTAGCTCCCACCCGACCCCCTTGTCCCACCTACACCTCCTCTTCCCGTTCTTCTTTATTGCCGCTCCGTCAACCGAGCTGCCACTCGATTCTAAGTTACGCGCTGATTTACAAAACCAGCAAACCGGCGCCTGATGCGATTCCAATTTCTCTTTGCCGGCCTGATTTATGTCGGGAATCGTCTTTCTTCGCTCGGTCCAATTAGAAGAAAATCACACGAGACGCTGCCGTTTGAATCCTCGTTTTATCGCGTTCTCATTCCACAGTAGCGATCTCGTAAATGTTATTTTATTTGTTGCATTGCACATAGACAGTCCTTACACTTCTGGGAACGAATACACAGCACATCTTACGTCATTACTATATTTGGGCACGCCTCTGTATGTGAGTCACCGCGTTTCATACGTGAGGCCACACCAAAATTCACGCCCACACTTTTCTACGCTCGACGTTATTAACCCTTTGCACGTGGAACTATTTTCACTGCAAAATTCAACACTTATTCCGGTCTAGAATATTTCCATTGCCTACGATTTTTTAAATTTTATGGATATGAAGTTGATATAACACTTCATATAGTACCTAAATGTTTAGTAATTGATTGGTATCCTGCTTCGATCGTACTTTATTTTAACCCTTTGCACGCGGAGCTATTCTTCACTGGAGAATTCAACACTTCTTCCGGTCTAGAAGATTTCCATTGCCTACGATTTTTTAAATTTTATGGATATGAAGTTGATATAACACTTCATATAGTGCCTAAATGTTTAGTAATTGATTGGTATCCTGCTTCGATCGTACTTTATTTTAACCCTTTGCACGCGGAGCTATTTTCACTGGAACATTCAACACTTCTTCCGGTCTAGAATATTTCCATTTTTTTAATTTTATCGATATGAAGTTGATATAACACTTCATATAGTACCCAAATGTTTAGTAATTGATTGGTATCCTGCTTCGATCGTACTTTATTTTAATCCTTTGCAGTCGGAGCTATTTTAACTGGGAAATTAAACATTTCTTCCGGTCTAGAATATTTCCATTGCTTACGATTTTTTAAATTTTATGGATATGAAGTTGATATAACACTTCATATAGTGCCTAAATGTTTATTAATTGATTGGTATCCTGCTTCGATCGTACTTTATTTTAACCCTTTGCACGCGGAGCTATTTTCACTGGAACATTCAACACTTCTTCCGGTCTAGAATATTTCCATTGCTTACGATTTTTTAAATTTTATGGATATGAAGTTGATATAACATCTCATATAGTACCTAAATGTTTAGTAATTGATTGGTATCCTGCTTCGATCGTACTTTATTTTAATCCTTTGCAGTCGGAGCTATTTTAACTGGGAAATTAAACATTTCTTCCGGTCTAGAATATTTCCATTGCCAATGATTTTTTAAATTTTATGGATATGAAGTTGATATAACACTTCATATAGTACCCAAATGTTTAGTAATTGATTGGTATCCTGCTTCGATCGTACTTTATTTTAACCCTTTGCACGCGGAGCTATTTTCACTGGAAAATTCAACATTTCTTCCGGTCTAGAATTTTCCATTGCCTATGATTTTTAAAATTTTATGGATATGAAATTGATATAACACTTCATATAGTACCTAAATGTTTAGTAATTGATTGGTATCCTGCTTCGATCGTACTTTATTTTAATCCTTTGCACGCGGAGCTATTTTCACTGGAAAATTCAACACTTCCGGTCTAGAAGATTTCCATTCTATGCTCTTTGAAATTTTATGGATATGAAGTTGGTATAATACCTCATACAATACTTAAATGTTTAGTAAGTGATACCGATTGTATTTAATAATGTAAACAATATTTTGAATAATGGAGCAGCAATTTTTAGTGGTGCCTCAGAGGGGACAACCGAGTGCAAAGGGTTAAAAATAGTGGGAAGAATCTTGTGATAGTAGTGTACAAAAATAGCAGAGAATTTCAAAGTGTTGAATGATTTTCAACAATATATTCAAGAGAAGTGGGAATATTATTATACAGGGTGTCTCAGCTGAAGGAGGCCACCTAAATATCTCCTTCATTTTTAATGGCACAGAAAGAATATTTTTGGCATAATTTAAATGGTATCGAAGGAGGAATATCATAGAAGAACAATTTCTTTCGTCCGGTTATTTTTCCATAGTTTTTTCAAGGTCATAGTTATTTTTTATCGGGAGAACTTCTTTTTTTATTCCATCTTGTTAATGACTTAAGCATATTCAAATGTATTTTTTCAGCCGCTATAAGATGGAATAGAAAACAATAAGTTTTCCCGATAAAAAAATAACGATGACCTTGAAAAAACTATTGTTCTTAATTTCGAAAGAAATTGTTTGATACTCCTTCGATACCATTTAGATTATGCAATAAATTTTTTTTGTGCCTCCTTCAGCTGAGACACCCTGTATACTAAAATTATATATTGAAATTATATACTAAGAAATTATATAAATATTCAGTATACAGTTTCAGCTTCAAAATAGTAAATGCAAAACATCAGCCACTAATTTGTTAATATTTTAAGTATCTACACACGTGTGCTGTCGTTTTGTCTTTCTAGATATTGACAAAAATATTACTGTTTAAATAAAAAAAAATTCCTCAAACGAAACTAACTGGGTTGATAAAATCCAATTTGATTTTACTTATGTATGTTACTAAATGTGTCTTGAAATAGCGTGTAGAAACTTCAGTTGCAATATGAATATAAATAAAAATCATGTAAATCTTAATGCGTGCTCTCTTGCTGTCCCGGAGTGTACAGTGTATACATACATACTTCCTATGCATAGAAACATGTCATATTTCATTCTGTACGAATTCAGTCGCTCCCTGGTAAAAGAACTTCTTTAACCAAATGATTGTATCTAGATCTCTTAGAATTCTAACATCCGAGATATTCGAAATACAGCCGAAATTTCATATTCGTTCTAAATTATGAATATGTTTGTTCATAATTTATTACCAAATGGACAAATTCTTTTAATTTATTTACCGTTTCAAATTACACCTACTCATTTTTGTCTTAAACGCATGAAGTCCGCTATCTATTCATGTCTACATAAGGTTTTGCTCTCTGACACGTGACGTTTCATGGACTGGATATATTGCTAAACAAGAAATTCTTAAAGCATTTGAAACGACTCGACAGTTCACGTCTCGTGTGTAAACAGATAAACGACGTCGTTTGAAAGAACCGGTTTAATTAATCGTTGTTACGCTATAGAAAGCCTTTGTCTCATAAAATCATTAAACGACCTTTGAATCGACAAATATGGGCATCCTATACAGTTTACGATGATCTGGTAAACGAGTGTTAATTCTGCGACAAGTTTTATGGATGTCGGTCTAGTGATGAAAGTGTTGACGCGTTATCGAGTGAAACGAATACCTGTTTGCGCCGTACGGACCGCAGAGACGTTTATCGTGGAATTTGTTAAACGTTAAATGTAATTTTTCCACGTTTTTGCGGGACTTTATCGAGCCGCAGAACTCTCATTGGCTGGGATACGCGCTGCGGTCGCGGTGGCTGTTGCTTTTTCTCTGGTTTGATGTAAAATGCGACGTCGCGCCGCACCGATGAAAAGCATCAATATAATTTTCATCCACTATATGCATATGCATATATGTAATATAATATAGTTGTTGTCGATAGTTCCGTTTGCTCGTCTTTGTTTCTGCATCGAGAAACGATTAAACGGGATGTCTACCACTTTTCTGCTTTTCTATAAATTCTGCGAATTCTCATTACGTATTATAATTAACATTAAATCGCAATTATAACATAATGTCTTGTACTAATTGTTTCAGTAACTACTACCGACAGTAAAGAATAAGCTCTAACTAAGCAAAATTAATGTCTCAGGCAAGAACTATTCGCTTAGTTAATGGAAAACGTGTTCTTATTAATACCAAAAGCATTTAAATGAAATAGTTACATTGAATATATCAATGACTGGGATTTTAGTCTGTATATTTCAACTATTTTCACATTATTAATCTTTCGTTTCAAATACCGTCAACTTGCCTGGTCCAACTATTTAATCTATTGGGTTGTCCAGAAAGTAATTTCGGTACTTTAAAGTGAAATGACACCGAATTTCTTTATTCAATTGATGAACTTCAATCAATAAAATATTTTCTTATTTATCTTTTTTTGCAAAAGATCATCGAACAAAAGGGAAAATATCTTATTCATTAAAGTTCATTGCTCGAATAAAAAAATTGGGCTCTATTTCACCTTGAAATACCGAAATTACTTTCTTGCCAACCCAATACAAGCAGAAATATTTCCTGTCTTTATAAATGATGTGTGTAGTCTCGTTCAAGCGTTTGATCAAGTAAATATTTTTTGTCAGTAATAGCATTCGCATAACTAAAAGTCATAGATGTTATTTCGAAAACAGATTGTATTTCGTGGTCATTTTAGAAGTGTCGATTCTACTTATTCTTACATACGTATTTCGTATAGCCTTAGTTTTACAAAATAATAATGAGACAATAGGTAAAAATAAACTAAGCAGCTAGAAAATACCTCATACTGAAATGATGTCAATTTTATAGGCATTCGTGATAATTTTTGTATTATTGTACTTTGCAAATAATTGTAGCGACTCCCATTACTAAAACACTGTAGTGCATGATATATGAAAGCAGAAAAAGCAAGACATAGGTACTGTAGTTCACGGTGTCTTGCATTTAGTTGCAATTATTGTACTGTTGCCTTGTTCGTCCCCCATCATACGAAGTAGAAACCTGTAAAAATAATTTTTTTTCATTTTTTATAACTTGAACACAGTTTGAGCGTTTTCGTAAATAAATGAGCGATTTGAATGTATCAAGTGGATGCGATTGAAACAGATTGAACCACGTGACCGTGTGCACGTGCAGAAAGATCATTAAGACTAGGCATCCGTCAGCGTGAAAGCATCGTTCAAATGAGACTTTCTTGAGTTTAGATGAAGAAAAAATCGGACGACTCATTCACCATGAGGAAGCAAATTTCTGTTTGTAATGGGAGCATAATATCGGTGAAAGTTCAACGTTCTGCAGCCCGTGCAGAGTACAATTTAGAACGTTCACCTTTCTGACTCATTGCTCGGTGGAGAAAAGTAGAAAGCTTCTCCTTCCGATCGGTCTTCGATACCGTGACCACACTACTGTGGTCTGGTACACATTTCGACACAATATGGAAGCCCTAGATGCTGTTCTTAACAAGGTTTTTATTAATCGCTGTTAATGATAATATGCTTTGCAACAATCTTGATCGGTTTCTGCAATAGTTGAAGTTCTGTTCAAGAAATGTCCTCTATTCCAAACGATACGCAATTGATTATTCTCATTAGAACATTTCTTTTCTCCCAAGAGTAAAAGAGCAGCTAGTTTTTACATTAACAATATTATATGCTGTATACATAATTAATTATGTGAAAATAGTTGAAATATACAGACTAAAACGTTCTCCCAGTTATTGACAAATTCAACGTAACTATTTCATCTTAATGCTTTTGTTATTAATAAAGACATGTTTTCCATTAACCAAGTGAATAGTTCCTGTCTGAGACGTTTATTTTGTTTACACATTCAAACATAAACCATATTCTTTATTGCCGACAGTAGTTACTGAAACAATTAGCAGAATACATTATATTATAATACAAATAATCAATGATTTCCTATATCGGTAATTATCATTATAATAAATCCTTGATACATATATATATAATTGGTTATTATAATAAATTTTTACCAACACATTTTATAGGTTATGTATATTATTAATTGCTAACAAACGATTAAAGTTTCCTTCCGAGGAAGTGAAATTATTGCATTAAAAGTTGCTTGACGGTGAAGCATTTACAAGTTGGAATTTCTGAAAATATTTGCGTAGCAGAAAAAAAGCATTCATAGGGGTCAGATGCGTGAATACACAAAAGCATGGCAATCTTTACAATGTACACGTCTGTGTGCAGTGTCCGCGTAGACTCTTCAGTAGATAATAGCCGGTGCCCCACAATGATAAACCGATATTCAAGCCAGGGAGATAGTTTCGTAGAAAAATCATCCGTCGGATAGACGAGGCATTCAGTAGGTTCGATTTCCAATCCGGAGTATCAGCGTTTATACGCTATATTATTCTGGCTGTTTCGATCCGCTGCTGCCGCAATATTCGTTCGTGAAATGCTTCGCACCGCCATGCAGGATGTATCTCAATATTATTTTTTACACATCGAGCAGGTACAAATTCCTCTTTTGCAACAGTTTGTCATATGTTAAATCGTTTATTGTAGTACGTTCCGTGTGTAATGATATTTGGTCCCCTCAGGGTTTCAAATCCATTTATGTACCACACTCCCCCTCTTCTACTCTCACCACTATCGCCTAGTTCAGGGGTCGGCAACCTGCGGCTCGCGAGCCACATGCGGCTCTTTGGATGTTTTTTCTTGAATAAATAGATTAGTTTTTTTTTTATCAAAAAACTTTATTCATGCGAGTACTATTTATTGTTGGCAAGACAAAATTTTGTGGCTCTTTAAAAACTTTGAAATTTTGTAAATTGTAATTTTTGACTCTTCCGACTCAAAAGGTTGCCGACCCCTGGCCTAGTTTCAGCGGGACCTACAGTTTATAAAGGTGGGTTCCGTATGTAATGGTTTATTGTAGTACGTAGTAATCTCGTTTTTATAAAAGTCCATGAGAGAGAGAGGTCTAGTTAACTTTTAATTTACTCGCATATAGTACTCACAATCACGAAACTTTAAATTAGTGTTTTGAGCATAAACAGAGCTGTCGACTACGCTAACAAATATTTATTTTATATTAAATTAGTGATTTTATTAAATAAAAATTTATTTATGTTCAAATCGTACGAAGTTCCATGTGAACAATTATGTAGAAGGTGGAGTGCGAGTAACCGAAGTTTAAAACAAAATCTATGTAGGAAGGAGATTAAATTTTTAATCACAAGTTGCGGTCTACATTTTTGAACATGCACAATATTCTGTAATGCACTTTTTCCAGCTACTTTCCTTTTCGCAAAGCAATTAGCTCGGCGTGCGCAAAGTTTGGTGCGATGCATCCGGCTTATTTTCAAACACTCATAACCTTAATTTCTGTGTAGCAGAGCTCGCTGCACAATTCAGTGGCTGCTCGTGGAAGTCCAAAATATGTGTTAAATGCAGCGGTTCGGGCAGCTTACGCTAGATCAGACGTGTCTAAAATTCCCACCACAAGTGTAGGAACGGCGTTCACCTAATGAAATATTAAAGCAAAGTACTTATTTCGGATTCCTTCGGACCACTTGTGCTTTTAAAAAGATTATTTCTTCGCACTTATTTATACGAACTTAAGTGATCTTGTAGGACTTAATACTATATGTACATATTATACGTATGTTTTAAATTTTAAAGTGACTGTCGAATACATGTAAGTGAAATATAGTTCGTACTTTATTAAATTGTTCTAATCGAGTAAAATTACCGTTACAAACATCGGTTACCGTAAAAGTACGCAATTTTTACGGTAAACATTTATTTAACATTCTATCCAATAATAATGGAAATGTTTCGGATGATAAAGTTCGATGATACAACTCATGTGTCCAAGCTAATGACAAATTAAAATAATTTCACGCCACCTCCAGTTTTTAACCTCCCAATATCAATTATCAAACAAAATTTTTTATAAACAATTTAATGATTTCGGCGCCACAGGTTCGATCAAATGTTACTCACTAAGCAATTTTGCAATTTGAAAAATTTCATCGGCAAAGTTTCTCTTGAAAATGGTCCACATTTGGAATCGAAACGTCGAGAACAATTTAAATTGCAAAATTGCTTAGTGAGTAACATTTGATCGAACCTGTGGCGCCGAAATAATTAAATTGTTTATTTACACTATCTACGATCGACATAAAGGAAAATTCAAAATTTGTTATCTAACAAATAATTATTCTAATATATATTCTAATAAATAATTATAATATTAACAAAATTACTAATCTTTTATTTCTAAAATCAGTCAATATGCATTACACTTTATTACTTCAACGAAAATATAGTCCCAACATTGACAATCAACGAAGAAATATTAGCGTAGACTCGAAATTTTAAAGTAATGGTTGATAATGTATATACAGTGGGTGTACAAAGTATTCGTACACCTTTTAAAAACTAATAACTTTTTTATAATTGTACCAAACGACCTGATTTTTTATAATTAATTAGAAGCATTCGTTTACGAAATGATATACAAAAAAGATTTTCCAAAAATTACAATTTACAAGGTTGCAGGTAAAAATAAAAAAGGCATTTTTTAAAACTTTTTTATTTGGGCCCTTAATGAAAATTTAAAACATATGTTTTCTAGATCCATGTTCTTTATACACATGTTGGAAATTTCATCGAAATCGATTGACGCAGGAAAACACAACAAGCGTCGAAAGATGTACGATTCTGTGAATTTTAAGCAGAAACTGATCAAAAGTCGTGGAAAACTACGATTTTCACCATTTTTAACCGCTTGTAGCTCGTGTGTATGTTAATCGATTTCAATGAAATTTTCAACATGTGTATGACTAACATAGATCTACAAAACATACATTTTAAATTTTCATTAAGGGGGTAGTTCCACCTCTGGTTACAACTAGAATCTTACTAGAAAATATGGGTTTGCGGGAAAGCAAATGCTGTCCTTATTTCAGCAAATTGTGGGCTGGGTGAAGGCTCATTGTAAAGAGGAAGGTTTGACGCAGCCGGCCCTGGTTATGAGGTTAACGAGATTATGTTTATATCTAATAATATGAAGGCCCAAAGTAGAGAACAAATCTAGGAAAAAAACCCGCAGGTTTCAATGCATTTTTCTGTCTCTAAAGACTTTTTGACTGCCCCGATGACCAGAGCCGGCTGCGTTAAACCTTTCTCTTTACAATGAGCCCTCACCCAGCCCACAATTTGCTGAAATAAGGACAGCATTTGCTTTCCCGCAAACCCATGTTTTCTAGTAAGATTCTAGTTGTAACCAGCGGTGGAACTCCCCCCATAAGGACCCAAATAAAAAAGTTTAAAAAAATGCCTTTTTTATTTTTGCATTTAACCTTGTAAATTATAATTTTTGGAAAATCTTTTTTGTATATCATTTCGTAAACCAATGCTTCTAATTGATTATGAAAGATCAGGTTGTTTGGTACAATTATAAAAATGTTATTAGTTTTTAAAAAGTGTACGAATACTTTGTACACCCACTGTAAGTAGAAAGCATTAGAGAAAATGGACGAATCCATACTTCAGAAGTTATGAAAACGTAGTTTTAGCTGAATATAATTATTTCATATCTACCAAATTGAGACTCGTAATTTCTCAAGTGGTTACTAATTCCCCTGGAACCTATCGTTTTCATGCGCCGTCGGCAAAATTTTTCGGTCCGTCTATTTCGAGACTGTTTCCATCGATAATCGAAGGCCAACGGAAAGTAGGAAGAGTGCCGATCGATCGTCGTTGAGCAAGAATCGACAAAGATCAGGATCAAGGTAGACAAACAAACCCCGAGCCAGCAAGACTATGCATTTTTATTTCTTCCATCCGTTCACGGTAGAGCGGACAACGAACAAATGGCCGGGTACGTGTACGCGCGCGACTTCCAGCCGAATTGGCAAACGAATACTTCGCAGCGAATGCAGATTTCGCAAACCATTTGTCAATCGAGTCGCTGGTCCTGCCCGCTCTTGGACGGGGGACACTTTAATCGACAATCATTTACTATCCGGCTGCACACCAGCGTCCCGTTGGCTCTTTCCTCTTTTTCCCACTTTCCTCTCTTCCTCCCTCTTTTCTATACTGTCTCCCATCCGGCAAAAGTTCGGAGGATCGGGATCCCTACTACCCCTCTATCGGCCCATCACCCTCATCTTTCTTATTCGTCTATGTTTCTCCACCTATCCACCCTCTTGGCCCTTTTTTCTCCGCTGAAGGCAGAGTGTCACGATTAAAACGCCATCTGTTGATAGTCATCCTCCTGTCGAACACAGTTGCACTCGTTCCACCTGGACTTTTAATGTCCCGGTTTTTTTCCATGTTATGTTTCTCGCACACCTGTCTCATTTGGGATTGCTTCTAATTTGATAGAAATACACGAGAGATAGAGATTCAATCAGAGTAGGGCAATAATCAACTAATATTTAAAAATGACTAACAGTCTTTATGACTGTTAGTCATAGCAAAATAGTCATTAGTCAAACCTTTTTATTATTTAGTGATAACGAGACTGCGGATTTTATGCATTTATGACGAAAATGAATAGGTCTAATTTGAAATAGCGAAAATATTAGAAAAATTTCAACATACTATTACATTATTCTCAACCTACTAGAAACAATAGGGATGAAAATAAATTTCTATTTCAATCCAGTTGGGTGCAATTCAGCTAAGAAATTTTTATTTTGCATAAAGATCCGCAGTCTAGTGATAACTAAATGGCAAATAGTTAGTCACAGCTCTAAGTAATCGTTAGCTATTGATTATTAGTGAATTAGTAGTTGATGATCAGTCATCAGTCACTATTGTGCGATTAGCATACATTAATATTATTAATTAGTTATCACTAACTAATCAAAAAGTTTTTACTAATTACTATTTTGCTATGACTAACATTCAAGAAGACTATTAGTAATTTTTAAATATTAGTTGATTATTGCACTACTCTGGATTCAATCAGCCAAAAAATGATATTTCATTTAAAGTAAGAACAAAATCGAACAGAAGAACACGTATATTACTTCATAACAGGGCTGACAACTGATCGAGAGTACCGACCGTTCAAACCGCCCTCCATTATTGTTGTCGTTCGGACAATAGTATAAAGGAGGACACGTTTCATCTAGTTAGTCAGTCGGCATGGTAGTGGGGCAGTAAGCAATCAGTTCTTTTCGCGATCCATGGAGTTTCCTGGTAAATTTTCAACAGTGTCTCTACAAATTCGCTTACGTTGTTATAAATACTTTTGTCGTTGTAATTACGTGTTCACTAGATTACTCCATTGAGAATTCCATCGCATTTACACGAACAGTATTATTCGAATCAGCCACCTGACACAGCACCAAATTTGCACCCGAAACATTTTTTTGTAATTATGCAGTTCGAGGTAACCACCTCCGATTTTAATGACCTTAAATTATGTTGTCAATATAATTGGCGGGCTCTTTTTAGTTTCCAGCTGAACCTGCTGGAATCAACGCTGAGTCATTTTGGAGTGTCCTCATTAGCTCGTTTAATTGTAACTTACAAGGGAAGGACCCCCAGTGACCGACTTCGATTTTGATAATCTTTTGTGAGACGACGGTGTATGGATCCCTAATGATGTCTGCAAAATATTAGGTGTAGTTACTCAATAGTTTTAAAGATATAAACAATTGAACTTCGAAAACTTGAGCTCCAAATCATGGTACATCAACAAGGTATGAAAGTTTAATTGTTTGTATCTTTAAAATTATTGTGTAACTACACCTAATATTTTGCAGACATCATTAGGGATCCATATACCATCGTCTCACAAAAAATGATCAAAATCGAAGTCGGACACTTGCGGTCCTTCCCTTGTCAGATTAATCCGCTCTGATCTGTGATCCTCCGCACAATTCTATAGTTATATTTATATTCATTTTAAAATATGAATTTGATCATAGACTGGTAAACGCCACCTATGATTATGTACGTCGAATCTTATAAACATTGAGAAATATCTATACGATTTTAGTTAACGTCGATAAATAAAAATTATGGTCTATTTTTATTATATACTTTTCCTATAGTATTGACCTTATTGTTGTACATAGTAGGTATAATATAATATTCTTAATAATATACATGTTAAAAGTATGGCGTTGGACGAAAGATTCATTGCCAGAAAAGATTCGTTCATTACTATACTAGCTTAAAATAGTAGATTTGGCTTTCGACGCGTGCAATTTAAGTCCCAATCAGCCGAATGGTAGGTAAAATGTATAATGAGAAGCAGCGGGTTATTCCCCTAATCGTAGCTTTTCCATTGTGCGATGACTTAATTTGAATACATGCCTGCCAAGCTTGGCATTACCTCGCCGTGCAGCTTTCAAAGAAAATCGCGCATTATTCGGGATAACAAACGACGGAGAGACAGAGATAGGGAGAAAGATAGCGCGGAAAGATTTGTAATAAGCGTAGGTACATATGTACAGTGGGTGTACAAAGTATTCGTACACCTTTTGAAAACTAATAACTTTTTTATAATTGTACCAAACGACTTGATTTTTTATAATCAATTAGAAGCATTAGTTTACAAACTGATATGCAAAAAAGATTTTCCAAAAATTACAATTTACAAGGTTGCAGGTAAAAATAAAAAAGGCATTTTTTAACTTCCCGATTTTATAGGGAAGTTATTGTAATTACCCCGAAAATCGAAAATCGATTTTTTAGCAGATCTTCACGTTTCATGGTCATTGGAGTCATTTTAGACTATTTTTATCAAAATGTTCGTATGTGTGTGTGTGTGTGTGTGTGTGTGTGTGTGTGTGTGTGTGTGTGTGTGTGTGCGTATGGCCGTTTCTATGTAATCAGATTTTTCGTTAACGTTTTCAGAAAAAGTAACAACGCGATCAGGATGATGAATGATGCAATCGATGTGCCCCGTCGTAACTTAGAGCTGATTAGATTTTGGTCCATTTTGGTCAAGTAGTTTTTTAGTTTTTTTAGTTTTTTTCGAAAGAAGTTCATTGAACAATGCAATTTATACGAGAGAACGGAAAGTTTCCACCGAAGAAACAAACTTAATTACACAAAAAATTTTTTTTTCGATTTTTTTAAAATTAGAAAAAAAAATTTTTTTTTAAATCTTTTTTTGTACCTTACGATGATGTTTCCGCTTACAATAATCGAAAATTATCCCAATGCAAGAGTGAGTTAATCATCTCTACTCCCGAGAATACATTTTCAAAGAATATCGATGAAAGTACAAAAAAAATTTATATTACAATCTTTAAAAAAACAATCAGTTCAAAACGAATTATTAACTGAGATTAAATTGAAAATTAATATAAACTATATGATAATTATTAATAACATTGACGTTGAAGACGAATTGGTTAATGGAGCATGCGGAATATTAAAATTTATTACTTTTCAAGAAAATACTAAAATTCCGTCTATATTGTGGTTAGATTTTCAATTGGCCAGAGTAGGAGTGAAAGTAAGAACTCGTTATCGTGATTATATGAAAAATGCAAATATTGATCAAAATTTAACACCAATAACCAGGTCGCGCTCTGATTGGTCAGTGTTTTTCGTTAATAACTCCTAAACAAAACCGCGGATAACATTTTTGTAAAGGAAAATGTCGCTTCAAATGACCCAAGGAACCTCCCATTTCCGGGAGTTACACTTATTCTGGGACACCCTGTATATAAATGTATGTATTGTAATAATGATAATAATGTACTGCAACTCACGAATCGGGAAGTTCTTTGTGTGGCTCGCGGAGAGTCACACACAAAATAAAAAACATTAATAGCTGTAGGTCCTACTAGCCATGCGTATCACTAACCCTCTCGCTGGAGCAGTCCTACCCGCGAGCGAGCAAAAACAACCCTACTCGCGAGCGAGCGAAGCGAGCGAGCAACAATAGCCCTCTAGTTAAAACTTTTTTATTTGGGCCCTTAATGAAAATTTAAAACATATGTTTTCTAGATCCATGTTCTTTATACACATGTTGGAAATTTCATCGAAATCGATTGACGCAGGAAAACACAACAAGCGTCGAAAGATGTACGATTCTGTGGATTTTAAGCAGAAACTGAGCAAAAGTCGTGGGAAACTACGATTTTCACCATTTTTAACCGCTTGTAGCTCGTGTGTATGTTAATCGATTTCAATTAAATTTTCAACATGTGTATGACTAACATAGATCTACAAAACATACATTTTAAATTTTCATTAAGGACCCAAATAAAAAAGTTTTAAGAAATGCCTTTTTTATTTTTGCATTTAATCTTGTAAATTATAATTTTTGGAAAATCTTTTTTGTATATCATTTCGTAAACCAATGCTTCTAATTGATTATTAAAAAATCAGGTTGTTTGGTACAATTATAAAAATGGTATTAGTTTTTAAAAAGTGTACGAATACTTTGTACACCCACTGTATGTGCATACAGTGGGCAGGTCAGTTCTAGCGGGAACCCGATCAATTCAAGCAAACTGGGCGAGCATTGCTGGCTTCGAGTGAATTCGGGTTTCGAGTCAAATCAAGCCGACAAACTGAATCGCAGCCAGCTTTAAGAGCGGAGCATGCTCGATTTATTCGCCCGTTGGAGAACTATAACTGTTCGTATGGACTATTCTGGTTGGTCGTGGCTATTACATTCACCCGGAACTTTTTTTTGAAATTCTAAGCGCTGCTTCGCGAGAACTCGACATTTATCCTATTCAAATGAAACAGATCTTACGTAAGAAGCAATGAATTTCGCGTTTCATATCTAGCTTCACTCGAGAGACGAACGTGTACAGTACTAAAGATGAGCGTGTAGACAATAGAATGAGACAAACTGTGCTGTGCATCCGCGTGGAAAGTAGCATCTGTGCTGGTAAATGTAGCATAAGTGCCATGAATTGGTAAGGTTAGAATTACCTCATTGTGAGAACCTCCAGAGTGTGACATTAGAGGGGAAATATTGTGTACGCATCTAATAATAAGATTATACCAGCAAATGGTATAACTTAGTGTAGGAAATAACTTAAGGATGTTCTGGAGGTACAATGGGAGACAAAAGTACAAGAAATTCGAAATCCATCAATATATTGGCAATGAAAGCCATTCATGAGTATTTTTTTGAGTGTATTTCTTTTTTGGAGTTTCTAGTTGCGTTTTTTCAAGGTTTAAATAGAGTTTGAAGTGGAATTTTATGAATTCTCCATAAGAAGACGTGTTAAAATATGCACACTTTAAGTTGCTATACTTATTAAACGGTGCAGTGAATCGAACCCAAACTTTGGTAATTGCATTCATTTAGTAACAATTATATCTTGTCAAATTTTCCAAAATTTTGTTGCCTTTTTATATACCTCCAGAACATAATTAAACGAATTACGAACCATTGAAGTTTTTTATTGTGGTAGCTGGCCATTACGAGCATCGATTATTCTGTGGCTATAAATTGTAGCAATAGGCAACATTTAGGATATGATTTATAGCATGCATTCTACAATAATACTTACTAACCCTTTAATTTCTGGTAGTCTGAAGTATAGTAACTTCGAGGAGGTAGAGTAGTTACGCATGGGAAACGCGTAACTACAAATTTCATAAAGGGTTATCCAAAATAGACTATAGCAAGTTTTTTTAAAATAAAAACATACTATTTTTAATTTTATTGGTTTTTTCATTTAATTATCTGGTATCATCTATGACAATTATGTGTGAAAAACGATATCTGTCAAATGTTTACAGACATTAATTCGAAGAAATGTTCAATCCTTGACAACGACTTGGAATTGATGTTGATGGGTCATTAGTTTTCATTCGAACGAGCTGTTTTTGGTCTGCCAGACTTTGGTTTATCAAGAACAGATCCAGTTTCATCAAAATTTTTAACCAAATTTCGATCTGTTTGCTCCGATGGACGATTATGTATGCCGAAAAAGTCACGTAATTTACGATGGGTATTTTTTATCGAACACTGATTTGCAAAATAAATTTCAGTAACTTTAACGCGCTCTTCAATCGTATACGACTCCATTGTTAAAATTGTCTATCACTGTACTTTAGAAATACAAGAGTGTGACAAGAAACAAACATGGCGTTTGACAGATATTCTCATTCAACATTCTAAAGGTACTTTGGATAAAATTATATGTAAATGTACATTCAAATACTTGCTAGTTGAAACTAAACCGGATGGATACGAGCCTGAACGCAATTTTTACTTCAACGAGGGTTTGATGGTGGTCTGATAAAGATGCTATAAATATTCTATAGTATGAGACTGATCCCATGTCTTAACATTGTTGCACGATGACAACTCTCGAACAGCACTTAGAACGAGGTGCAAGCAAGGATATGTTTTTCTATTACGGTCAGTGAAGCGTGAAAGCGATCGAGGTCTGTTCAACGTTTTGCATTCTATTCTGTTTTCGTAGCTAACAATAAGATTTTATTCATTTGTATAGCTAACGGTATCTCTGATTTTTGAATATATTTTTGATATACGATGTGAATTGACTTTTGTGCTGACGTTTTTCAATCTTAAGTGAAGTTTGTATCAAAATATGAATCAGTGTACACACACTGACTCTCAAGTTGCACGTTATTAACCCTTAGAACTTAAAATGCATAGCAACAAGCAACACTTTTAAATGTAAAGCAACAAATACCTATTATTTCGTTGCAGAGTTGGGCCAAAATTTTATTTAAATAAAAATTTCGAATAAAGTGGGGTTAAAACCCAAAAAATTTCGAATGACGTGGGTTTAAAACCCAACAAATTTCGAATAAAGTGGGTTTAAAACCCAACAAATTTCGAATAAAGTGGGTTTAAAACCCAACAAATCTTGAATACGGTGGGTTTAAAATCCAAAAAATTTCGAATAAAGTGGGTTTAAAAACCAACAAATTTCGAATAAAGTGGGTTTAAAACCCAACAAATTTCGAATAAAGTGGGTTTAAAACCCAACAAATTTCGAATAAAGTGGGTTTAAAACCAAAAAAATTTCGAATAAAGTGGGTTTAAAACCCAACAAATTTCGAATAAAGTGGGTTTAAAACCCAACAAATTTCGAATAAAGTGGGTTTAAAACCAAAAAAATTTCGAATAAAGTGGGTTTAAAACCCAACAAATTTCGAATAAAGTGGGTTTAAAACCCAACAAATTTCGAATAAAGTGGGTTTAAAACCAAAAAAATTTCGAATAAAGTGGGTTTAAAAACCAACAAATTTCGAATAAAGTGGTTTTAAAACCCAACAAATTTCGAATAAAGTGGGTTTAAAACCCAACAAATCTTGAATACGGTGGGTTTAAAATCCAAAAAATTTCGAATAAAGTGGGTTTAAAACCCAACAAATTTCGAATAAAGTGAGTTTAAAACCCAAACAATTTTTACCCAACTCTATTTCATTGTTAAGTCGTATGGGAAGAAAACCGGAAACTATGTTGTTCCTGTATCTCTTACATCTTTTCACGAAAGCATGAATTTTTTCTTACATTTACACGTTAAACATGCTGGCAATGTTTGGCGGGAAAACTAGGACATCACGTATGCTTATGTATAGAGGATTGAAATAGACCTGAGGTAACATCCTCAAATAACAATTACTTAACGATCGATGAGCAGAAAAAGGACTCGTATACTTTTGTTTATGTACCTTTTAACGTTTCCTCATTCCATTGTCACTGAGTGGCCTACTTTCCAGGATGTTAATGCCAGTTGAACATCTCTAAGACGATTATTAACGAGAAAGCGATATTCAGTAAAATCACGAAGTAAAACCGCAACCAGAAAACAGGCTAATGCGATGACTCGACGAGAAAGTCGATACGATATGTCTTCCGTCAGTTTTCCGCGCCGCGCGCCGTCGCGTCGGCCGGTTCCCAGGAAAATTCTATCGTAAAAACGGCAACGGGTTTCGTGCCGCGGTAAATTAATACACAGAAACCTTGCATCGATTTCCTAAGCGAGACCTTCGTTTTCCTAGAAATTATACCGTTCTTCTACGGAAAATATACGGTGTCTCCTAATTAAAAGACTAAACTTTTTTACGGTTCCGCGCTCTAAATGGAATTAAGAGGAAGAATTTTCCATCACAAAAGGTGCTGTTTGTAAATTGGTACGGTACCTCATTTCAATTAATCACAAGCTAAATGAAGAATGGTTGTTGTTCCGAAACAGACGTTAATTAATTTAATAACTAGCTTTATTTTACAATTTGTATATTTTCCGCTATTATAGGATATCTTGTTTTCTGTTGCAGGTAAGCAGTTCGTTGTGAATTTTATCTTTGGGAGATGGATTTCTTATACTCGCAGGTAAATGGTCCCCTTTTCTTAATAGCGCCGTCCATTCCTGGTATTTCTTGAGCCATTTGTAAAACACTTCTCTGCCATTTTTCTCTACCATACAACTTTCAAAAAGATACACTGAGAACATCGTGCTCCTAATTAAATTTAACCGTTTGCACTCGGAGTTACATTAAAAGATAAATAAATAATTTTTCATTTTATCGTTCATTTGATCAAATGCTTTTTTAAATCAGAAAAATCTCAAATACTCTCTAATTCAATGAAAAATTATTTGAAAATATTAGGTTGCAAAGAAAGAAATGCAGGATTGTTGTTCCTTTGTTTTAATTGCAATTTTATACCAATAAATGTTTACCTTAATTTGACTATATTCATATTTCTATATTTTTTTTGTTATAGTTTTACGTTCTATTCAATTATGCTTTTGATATGTAATTTTATTCAAATTTTTATTAAATTATTTGGCTTTTATTTCAGGATGTCAAAACGCGATTTTCGCATTTTTTTTCTATAAGCACTCTGCATTCGTTGAGACGTGCTTCGCCCCATACTTCGTTGATATTCCGAGCCGCTTGAGCGGCACTTCGGCCTATGTAGTTCGAACTCATAAAAAAAATAATACGAAAATCGCGGTTTGAGATCCTCAAATAAAAGCCAAATATTTTAATAAAACTTTGAATAGAATTAAATATCAAAAGCCTAATAGAGCGTAAAGCTAGCTTTAAAATGACATATAACTCATTAAATTAAGGTATACATTTATTGGTATAAAATTGCAATTGAAACGAAGCATCAAAAATTCTGCATTTCTCTCTTTACAACCTAATAATTCATTTGAATTGAACACAAAATGAAAGTAGGTTATTAATATGTTAAGTATCAACGAGAAATAGTAATTCGTTATTTCAAACGATTATTTGTTATCTTATTTCATTAATATTATTTTATTTAATTAACAAGCGAAGTTTGGAGTTAAAATACCCGATGCATTTATTTGAAATTGCTCTTTGAACAAAATCCGAAATTTTACTCCAAAAAGTGACCGTTTTCGATTGGAATGATCCTATTGTAAGGGATTTGCGTCACCCGATACTTGCTGGAACGCGGATACGCATGCGTCGGTAAATTGCAACATTTGGGAAGCCACGATTGCCAAGAATATTCTAGAATCTAAAATATTCCTCGAAACGATAATGCGATAATGTTTCTTGGCGTAGACGCTCGCGTCTAGACGTACAGTGACTCTCACTAATATTCGGACACTCTTAAAAACACCATAACTTTTTTAATATTGGGACTATACAATTAGAACTTTTTGAGAAGCTAGAGCAATTAGTTTACTACAGGATGTGAAAAGAAATTTTTTCAAAAATTGCATTTCGTCGGAATTGCAGAGAAAATACTAAAAGTTGCATTTTACAACTTTTTTATGCGGGCCTATACTGAAATTTTATTCAATACATTTCATAAAAACACCATAACTTTTTTAATATTGGGACTATACAATTAGAACTTTTTGGGAAGCTAGAGCAATTACTTTACTACAGGATGTGAAAAGAAATTTTTTCAAAAATTGCATTTCGTCGGAATTGCAGAGAAAATACTAAAAGTTGCATTTTACAACTTTTTTATGCGGGCCTATACTGAAATTTTATTCAATACATTTTATAAATCTGTGTCAATTATATACACTGTGAAAGTTTCATAGGTTGATGCGGGAAAAAAACGACAGGCATTGAAAGATGCAAGAATCCTTAGAATTACTGCAGTTGGAGGCCGAAAATCTTGAAAGACTGCAATTTTTACCATCTTTAAACGTTTGTAGCTCATTACAACGTCCACCGATTTTTATGACATTTTCAGCATATGTTTAATTGATACAGATCTACGGAACGTGTTTTATAAATTTTCCATACAAGCCCACACAAAAACACTTTTAGTATTTTCTCTGCAATTCCGACAGCTTGCAGTTTTTTTAAAAGTTTTGTCACGTTGTGTAGCAAAATAATTGTTCCGACTTCTCCAAAAACATCAAGTTGTACATTCCAATATTACAAAAGTTATCATCATCATCATTATTTATTTAACGTCGCATCAACTGCTATGGTCATTAGCGACGGTACAAAAGTTATGTTGTTGCTAAAAGTGTCCGAATATTAGTGGGAGTCACTGCAGTTCTGATGAAGTATGACGAATGGAGTACAAAAGACGCTAACAAAACGCTGCGTCCAGACGCGGAAAGGAGGTCTCGCCTTAAAAAACAGCAAGTACTCCCTGAAGACTGAAGAACCGAAATTCAACAAGTCTTTACTCTGAATATCGTCAACGGTACATCTTCTCCCGAAAGAGAATTGGTGGAAGAAACGGAATTTTTTGCAGGGTTGTATATTATGCATACATGTATCGTGGATCGGTTCGAAGAGGCTCGGCAGTCGCTCGTGACCGACAGGAAAGTCGAGAGAGGCCACGTTCGACGAGTTGTTCGCGAAAGATCGGGAACAAGACAGGAGGCGAGAGAACTCTCGCCCAGAAGATCTACTATCGGTGTTGAATTATTGAATAGTGCACTCTGCCTTAGCTCGTTCGCATATTCCAACATCTATACCGACTCAATTCTGTTCGGTATTATTGTCTCGGAGTGGGACTGCCGACTGCCGTCTGCGTGCGACGCGACGCGATGTGTCCCCAGGAACCCGGTGTAAATTATTTCACGATTCTTTCTCCGAAGAAAATTCGCGCGCGTGGAATTTGCGTAATGAAATTCCACGGCCCTCCGGCGCGGGTTAATATTTTATCGACGTTACATCTGATCTCGCAACCCTCTTCGACTCTCCGAGATTCCATCGATCTTTGACAATGCATCATTCCCTCGCGAATGTGAAATATGAAAACCTGAATAAGTATAAACATCTTGTGAATAATTGAGCGGCTTAGTTTCCGCTGGCACAAACATGATGAACCGGTAGCCCGTGACCCTCTCGCAATTCTTTTCCCTATTTTCTTGTTTCGTAGCTGCGTAAGAAAACCAAATAAGATGCGGAGACCTAACGGGTCTGTCTTTCCTACCAATCTACATCATTTTTTATCGAGCATTATGTATTATGCAGCATGTGCGAGTTGTAGCATTATACCCACGTGGTGGATGTATACTGTTACGTATTATACATATGTGCGTGTGTAGATTAGTGGGGAAACACGTGCGCCTTCGAACAAGGACGTTCACGACCGCTACGGTGAAGAAACTATTCTCTCTTAATTATTTATTTATTACATTATTGAATCGTGTGTGCTAGAGTATGCTCACCACATTGACATATCGTTTAACACTTCCAACGTAATTGTTAAACTGCGGATCTTTATGCAAAATTGTATCTGACTTCTATCACTTACAATTGATGAAGAAAGTTCATATTTTATTTGAAAGAATATCTTTTTTTCTTGAATAATTTTAATAAGTTGAATATATTTTATTGATATCTTTAAATTCTTTTCATCTTTCTACTATTTCAAATAGCACCTATCCAATTTTGACATAAATGTATAAAATCCGCTGTCGATTTATTAGATGCATTTTTTACAAGAATGAGTAGATGTAATTTAAAACAGTAAAAACATTAGAAGAATTTTAAAATACTAAAAAATTTTTAAATGAAGGAAATAAATTTCTACTTCACTCCAGTTTGTTGCTATTCAGGTAAACAATTTTTATTTTGTATAAAGATCCGCTGACAATTATAGCGGCTGAGAAACATTTCTTATGATATATTCCATAGGAGTAACAGAGCTTGCAACTCTACTTAGGAAGTACCTAGTAACTCTTTCATCGGGCGAACGTTTCATACATAAGAGAAGAGCAATATTGTCGGTGAAGACGTTCCATTCCTACCTAATTAAAAGATGTAATTGTACATGCAACCGTTTGGTAATCGATGTTTCTATTCTTCAGTTTATTCCTCTGGTAATTTTGCAAAGATGAAACACCTCTTTTTATAAGAATTGAAAGAAACAGTCGCGACGTGAATGTCGGTTTTGTCCCTGGTAAGAACTCCCTTTTAAAGTTAGAGCTTATTTGCATCGTCGCTTCAGTAATTTTATGTACTTCCTAAAACTTTCTCGTGAGAAAATCTCAGAATTTAAAATGTTAAAGGCAAAATCTGTGAAAAGAGCAAATTCTTCATTTACTGTTCTGAATTTTCTAAGTCACATTGATTTTTTCGTCGACTCTCGGAATTTAAAATGTTAAAGGCAAAATCGTGAAAAGAGCAAATTCTTCATTTACTGTTCTGAATTTTCTAAGTCACATTGATTTTTTCGTCGACTCTCGGAATTTAAAATGTTAAAGGCAAAATCGTGAAAAGATCAAATTCTTCATTTACTGTTCTGAATTTTCTAAGTCACATTGATTTTTTCGTCGACTCTCGGAATTTAAAATGTTAAAGGCAAAATCGTGAAAAGAGCAAATTCTTCATTTACTGTTCTGAATATTCTGTCACATTGATTTTTTCGTCGACTCTCGGAATTTAAAATGTTAAAGGCAAAATCGTGAAAAGATCAAATTCTTCGTTTACTGTTCTGAATTTTCTAAGTCACATTGATTTTTTCGTCGACTCTCGGAATTTAAAATGTTAAAGGCAAAATCGTGAAACGATCAAATTCTTCGTTTACTGTTCTGAATTTTCTAAGTCACATTGATTTTTTCGTCGACTCTCGGAATTTAAAATGTTAAAGGCAAAATCGTGAAAAGATCAAATTCTTCGTTTACTGTTCTGAATTTTCTAAGCCACATTGATTTTTTCGTCGACTCTCGGAATTTAAAATGTTAAAGGCGAAATCATGAAAAGAGCAAATTCTTCATTTACTGTTCTGAATTTTCTAAGTCACATTGATTTTTTCGTCGACTCTCACAATTTAAAATATTAAAGGCAAAATCGTGAAAAGAGCAAATTCTTCATTTACCGTTCTGAATTTTCTAAGTCACATTGATTTTTTCGTCGACTCTCACAATTTAAAATATTAAAGGCAAAATCGTGAAAAGAGCAAATTCTTCATTTACCGTTCTGAATTTTCTAAGTCACATTGATTTTTTCGTCGATTCTCAACCACGCGACATCCAAGGTATTCTCAAAAACTCACTCTCGTGTGGCAAAAACAAATATAGAAAGCATTTTAACCCCTTGCCCTTCCTTTGTAGTTCGTAATTTCCTAGAAAAAGGAGGAAATTAATATCTATTGTATGCCTACATGTTCTCCAATAAAATTGAATTTCATCTCGGTTTGAAAGAAATTAACAACATACATGTGTTTGCTAGACTCTGTTCAGAATCTTCATCACGAGTCTGACTCGACATTGTAGGGCAAGGGGTTAACTGGTAGGCCGACTCTTGAATGCATTATGCGAGATAGCCGAACAAGATACATCTGAGATGCAAATTGTAAGTTACAATTAGGGTTGTCAGAAATGTTTTATCCAAATATAGAAGAAGTAATGAAAACTGCAATTATGTACAGTCCCTGCTCACTTTATTAGACTCACCGGAAGAATTGGTGCTGTTTGAAATCCTATAAGGAATTCAACGCTGTTCTCAACCTATGGGGTAATGATTTTATACTACAAGGTTGTCTTATGGGTTGCCTATCCAAGTGTAAAATTTTCTTGCAAGAGCAAAAAGTCTTACCATGGCCCGGCAACTCACCGGACATGAATCCGATTGAAAATGTCTGGGAGTGCCTGAAAAGAGAACTGGCCAAAGAAAATATAACGACAAAGACCAAGTTGATAGAGAGAAGAATTTAACACTGGCACCATAACGTTGCATTAAAAGAAATTGCACAAACTTGCATAGATAGCATGTCCAGAAGAGTGGCGGCTTTAAGAGCAGCTAAGGGCGGATTAACAAAATATTAGTGTTGTAAGAATTATATTGATTTATTTGTGTTTGCATCCATTGTTTTTGTAAAATAAATATATGGAAAATTCATTGGTCATCATTAAGTGATATTTGGATAAGGCCACTGTACCCATTATTCATGGTAAAACTAAAAATATCATGATTATAGAGGCGAGTCTAATAAAGTGAGCAGGGACTGTATACTATATGAGATAGGCTCAAAATATGTATAGGAGTTCAAGTAAAAGAGGTACACAGCACATTTTAAACTTTTCTATTCAAACAAAGATTTTTGAAAATTCAAATATGATGTAGGAGATCAAGTTCAAATATGGAAGACTCATCCAATATAGAAGATCTGGCAACCCTAGGTACAATGGACGTAAGCCCAAAGATTCAGAGGTGTCATTTCTTTATACCCACCACCTACACTATTCAGTTAGAGAGGGAGGAAGAACCGAACAGAGAGGTAATTCAAGTTACACGCTCCGGTGTAATGGGTGGTTTGACCGAGTTGCCGGGTTTCTGGTAGCTAGCAACCGGAGTATGTTGGCGGTTAGAGGTTGCAGCGGCTAGGAAAATGGCTAGTGGTGAGAGAAACGTAGAGGGATAGAGAAAGAATGAAGAGAAAAGAGAAAGAGAAGAAGAGAGAGAGAGTGTGGAGCAGCTGAAGAAGATTGAGATGGAGGATCGGTGGAAGAAAAGGAGGCGGAGAAGAAAGGGGGATGAATGTATGGGCTTCGGTTTGGATGCCGCTGGGATTCCTCCGGGCCCGTAGAAACTTGCTGCTTGCTCATAAAATGCAAACGGGCAGCAAGTTTAAGTTTAGACAGCCCTCCAGCCCTCCAGCCCTCTCCACGCGGCGTTGGCCTCCTACCAGACCCCTGTCAGTCCTCTGAACCACCCCGCGGAGCGTGTCGGTGAGCGGTCCTAGTCACACGGTGTTACCAACCACGGTCGACAATAATGAAATCCATAAATCCGTAAGAGAACCTCGAAGAACCAGAATTCTGCTGCTTGGTCGAGTTCTACGCGTTCATTCGGTTTCTACGGGAATATTCCGATGTCATGGAAGCAGTTGAATACATTTGTTTGAAAATAGTAAACAAAACTTTCTCGAGAAAAACGAAAGTATTGAATGAAAAGTGCTATTTACTTTTGTTCGATTTATTTCAACAATTAGTCCAGCTACAAATTATATATTTTCAAAATTTTAGTTATCGCCATGACAACTTTTGTTTGTTTCTTTACTTTTGTCTTCACTTCAAGTTGGAAGGGAGTGGTGTCACATTCTTTATCAATTTTACAAAAAATTTTCTTTACAAAATAGAAATGTTAGTGACATTATACACCGAAGCTAAACCTTCATACGAAAGTAAACAAACAAGGATAAATATTCGCAATCTCGTTATTCGCAATCTCGTTCGACGAAACACTCAATTAATAATCTTAATAAATGTATGCTAACCCCTTGCCCTACAATTTATTTTACGGTTTCAGTGGTTATAACTTTTTTTGTAGATCGTGTTGAATATTCCGATGTCATGGGAGTAGTTGAATACATTTATTTGAAAATACTAAATAAAATTTTCTCGAGAAAAACGAAAGTATTGAATGCAAAGTGCTATTTCCTTTTGTTCGATTTATTTTAACAATTATTCCAGCTGCAAATTATATATTTTCAAAATTTTAGTTATCGCCATGTCAACTTTTGTTTGTTTCTTTACTTTTGTCTTCACTTCAAGTTGGAAGGGAGTGGTGTCATATTCTTTATCAATTTTACAAAAAATATTCTTTACAAAATAGAAATGTTAGTGACATTACACACCGAAGCTTAAACCTTCTAAACCGAACAAGGATTCGCAATCTCGTTCGACAAAACACTCAATTAATAATCTTAATAAATGTATGTTAACCCCTTGCCCTATGATTTATTTTACGGTTTCAGTGATTACAACTTTTTTTGTAGTTCGTGGTTTCAGAAAAAAGGAGAAAATGTATATCTATTGTATGCCTATACGTTCTCCAATAACGATACATTAACAAAATCAAAATAGAATTCCCGTTTTCTCATTTTTAATTTCTCAAAAAACTGTGAACTACGAATTTAATTTGATTTAATGTAAACTATGTATGAATATGTATATGTATACTGTAATTTACTTCAGTGCAGCAGAAATAGATCTCAGTTGAGATCTGAAATGCTTAAAATAAAAAAAAAGATATAATTCCATCTCGGTTTAAAAGAAATCAATAACTGTACACATTCGTTGGAATCTATGCAAAATCTTCATCACGAGTCTGACACGATATTGTAGAGCAAGGGGTTAAGCATGATTTTTAGAAAGGATCACGATGAATAAAATGTACAGTCGGTGTACAAAGTATTCGTACACATTAAAAAAACAAATTACTTTTTCAAAATTGGACCCAACATCTTGAGTTTCTTTCTAGCTGATATGTCAATAATTTTTTTTAAAAATTGTTATTGGTCGCAATTGCGAAGGAAATAGTAAAGATCACGATTTTTAAATTTATTATCTGTACCTGTAATGAAAATGTAGAAGGCGCCTTTGGTAGGTCTAATTAAACTATATACTTGTACAAAGTTTCATCGAAATCGGTCAAGGATGTTACGAAATATAATTGATTGAAAATAGCAAAAATCGTAAGAATCTGCGATTTAAATGAATCACAAACCGTAAATTCAAAGATTTTTACATCTTACAATGCCCATAGCTTTTTTATCCGTCAACCAATTTCAATGAAACTTTGTACATATATATAACTTACTTAAATTTACAAAATACATGTTTTAAATTTTCATTACGGTCACAGACAAAAAGTTTAAAAATCGTGGTCTTTACTGTTCCCTTCGTAATTGCGACCAATAACAATTACAAAAAAAATTATTTACACATTAGCTAGTAAACTAACCCTTCTAATATCTAAAAAAAAACCAAGCTGCTGAGTCCAATTTTGAAAAATTAAAAGGTGTTTAAAAGGTGTACGAATACTTTGTACACCGACTGTAGGTAGTAGTAGCGTCTGTAATATGTAGTGGTCCACTGTTTTCTTTCCTAATCGCATCTCGCGTTTAACTTCTCCCCGTTCTGTATTTTGCGTTCAATAGAATCGAGCAAAACATGCTAGCCTTTTCTACTCGGTGCAACGCTCGTTTCTATCGGTCGCTCCCGTCGGCTATGCCTTCAGCCGAAATCTTATTGCGGTGGAAGCGTCTTTACGACTCTCCGTATGCCTCCAGACAGGATTACATATGTATGGCTGGTGTATTGGTGGGACCCGTGTCTACAGTCTACACAGGCCGTATAGGACAGGTATACCTCACGAGAGCAGCACGTAGGTGGACTGAAATATCGATTATCACGTGGTTTCGCGGCTGGGTTCTCTGGCGGCGTTCGAACGTGCCTCTGATTGATTCGACACCGTCCAGCAAGGCATCGGTAGAAGAGAGAATTGTGTCGAGGAGAGTATTGTTATGCTAACTGAATCTCGATGACTTCTCATCGATCGAGCTTACCGATACGGAACATTCGGGAATCACGAAATTTTCCATTCTGGTCCCTCTACGCTTTTCCTATCGCTGATTTTTCGCCCTTTTCCTTCTCCCGACCCCGTCGCGATACAAAAGAATCGATTCGGTACAGAGACCTTGCGTCCAGAGTTTCTCGTTATTAGTTCCTTTTGTATTATATTTCGATAATATTGCATTCCCCGCTCGAACGTTTCTAAAATCCATGAATGCTGATAGGATACCCAACAATATCTTTTGGATTTTACTGTTTCATTCGATGCGGCAGCAGCGTAGGAAAGCTAACAGTGAACTTTCCTTTCATGTGAATCGACTTGTACTTGGAACGTTGAGGCTTGTCCGCTTATTTACTAATGTTCTCTTACTGTGTAGCAGAGTTGGGCATTAATCGATTAAAATTTTAATCATGATTGATTGATTCATGTGTACGATTAAGAAAGGTAATCATTGAAAAATCGACGATTGATTCAATCGATTGATGAAGATAATCGTGAATCGTTGATGAAAAAAAGAAATCTTCGAAAAATCGACGATTGATTCAATCGATTGATGAAGATAATCGTGAATCGTTGATGAAAAGAAAGAAATATTCGAAAAATCGACGATTGATTCAATCGATTAATGAAGATAATCGTCAATCGTTGATGAGAAAAAGAAATCTTCGAAAAATCGGAGACTGATTCAATCGATTGATGAAGATAATCGTCAATCGTTGATGAAAAAAACAAATCTTCGAAAAATCGACGATTGATTCAATCGATTGCTGAAGTTAATCGTCAATCGTTGATTAAAAAAAGAAATCATCGAAAAAAAACATAAAAGCACGTAAAGAGTTTGTATTATAGACCAAATGATAATACACCTAAACTGAGTTTACATTTTTTTCAGTATTCATATAGTTTTGATTCAGTATTTCATTTCGAAATTTCAGCTGTTAATCATTACTCAATTATCCGATTGACGATTACAATTGAAAGGAATGTAATCGTTAATATTAATAAACGCAATAAAAAAAATGAAATTAATATTCACAATTAACGACTAAACTAGAAATTTAACCGTTATTCCCAATTAACGATTAATAAGTATTTCATCGTTAACAGCAGTTAACGATTAATCAGTATTTAATCGTTAACCGCAAATTAACGAATAAACTAGAATATTAATTGTTAATTGCGATTAACGATTGAAGTAGAAATTTATTCGTCAATCGTTGATTAAATTTTTGCCCAACTCTGCAGTATGGTACCGAAAAGAAGACTTTCTTCTATCAATTATTTCGGTTGAACAATGCTGAACAGTATTTGGTGAATCTTTATCCTCGCACACAACATATGTACATAGTTAAATACTTCGCGTGAGTAAATACATGATAGTAATGAAATATACCCGTATCCTTGAGGTGAACTGTAGCGGTGTTCCATAAAATGACGCGAGCAAATTAAAAACATGGTTCTTGTAAAGAAATTTAGCTCTCACAAGAAATCGAAATCGTTGTACTTTTGACTAATGAATTTACCGACCACTGTATTAGGCGAACACGTGTCTTGCCGTGTCGCGAGATTATGCATCTAAATACTTTCAGCTAGCGTTCGTGTTAACACGTTCATTGGCCCATTTGATATTTGAAAGTTAACATTAAGTTTCAAGCTCGTTAGCAGATTATAAATATAGGTCAGTAACAAAGTCACTAGCAACGCGCTATTTCCTTCAGATTCTCCGTCTCGCTAGTTTTTAGTCGCAATGCTTAGGTATAATTGCATCGGCGAACATTGTCTTCTATTTGTACGCAATCAGAGACTCAACGCGCAAAAGTGTTTCCACTCGACTAAACCGATACAGTAGCAACGACTAAGTTGGAAGACGAAGGATGATGGGGCGGTTGAAGATTCGTCCGAGGTAGCGCGAAACTTGGTTGAAATTTCGAAAGTTAGGAGAATCCGGTTCTCCCGGCTACTTGGACGAGTGTTTGCGAGGATCAGCTTGTGTAAAGGTAATCTGGAGGGTTGCGCAAGTAGCGCGATAGAGAGCGAGAGGGGGAGGGAGCGAGAGAGAGAGAGAAAGAGATCATCCATGTAGATGTCCGCATAAGTGTTGGTTGGTCGGCTGAACACGGAGGGTGTAATTGTTGCCAGGAACTGGAACGTTAATCCCGAAAGAGGCAAGATCGGCGAGTTTACCACTTTCTTTGCTGTTCGCCGCAGCTTCGTGACACGGATGCAGAAACGCTCCTAAAACGTTGTCTTTCGCGAAGAGAATGTCAACAGACGGTTGCGAACAGAGCCAGGGACACCTACTAATTTCTGAGGAGGGGAAACTTGGCTCGCGGAAGTTGGAACCGTGTTTGGGATAAATTATGTGAAAACCGAAATTGAAGGACGCGGCGGGCTTAACTTTCTTCGGGAACTTCGTCCCCTGGAAATCACTGGAACTGTCCCGCTGCGAAACATCGTGAAACAGAGTTCCTCGATTTGCAGAAAAGAGTTTGCTTCGCTGCGAGACGGAATTAGAAACATCTGGTACGAATGCTTAAATCGTGCATTACCTTTTTTACTAGAAGCTAATTCTTCCTACTGCAATTCAGTGGATTGTTCTGAATGTTGTATGACTTTTCAGTTAGCGAGGTAGACTCGTTTCTCCAGGATTGCAAGGGTGCGGATGCGCATTCTACTTTCTCGATAATGCAATGATGGGGGTTTTTCAGTAGTCAAGGCGCCTTTACAACATTGGATACACAGCAATCATATAGACTACACGACTGTTCTAATATCTTCTTCTGCGAAGCCTACGCTATAAAACAAGCTCTTGAAACTATTAAACTTTCGGAAAACTCTAAATTTATCATCTTCACCGACTCGATGAGTATTATACAAAATCTCAAGAACCTCAAACCATTTAAAACTTACGAACCAATCATCGAATCCATAATCAACCTAAGTATAGAAATTCTATCCACCAAAAAAGAATTAGTATATAAGGTGAAGTGCCCTAAGTCTGGAGAGTCCAAAAGTGATACCTAAATCTGGACAATTGAATTTTCATAGTAAAATCAGTAATTAAGAGATTAAATAATTATATTATATATTCCGAGGCCTTAGCTACAAGTAGGTGTAAATATTATTTCATTGAGACATCAATTGAAATTTAAAAATGAATTCAAAGTTCATCTGAAAACAGTATACAAAATAGTCTATTTACATGCGAATCATGTGCATTTATAGTTCGAACTTTTGTTAGAAAAAAGATATAATTTAAGCCCTCAGACAAAAAATAATTATCACGCATAATAATATTGTTATTTTAAAATAAATTGGCAATCAAACTTAACGTAAATAATAATTATTAATCCAAATATTAGATGTCCAAGATTAGGACTGTTTTCAAATAAAGTACTCCATACTGGGACGCGATGACAGTAGCTGTCCCACTCTAAGCCGGACACGTGTTTGTGAATAAAATCAACGCATTGTTTGCAAATTATTTAACTACATGTACGTATAATTAGTCTTCTATTGGCTTGAATAACGTATGTAGAAAATGTATTCCGGTTGTGACGTTAATAATACTTTATGTTTACATCTTAAATCTATCAGTATTACTACCTAACCTTAAAAGTTGTATTATGACAAGTTTTATTAAAACAGTAAATGAAAATAAATATATATTTGGTTAAATAATACAGTACTATAATCTATGATAAGAATACTACATATTACGCAAAGCATCTTCTATTCGTCATGCGCAACAGCGCCACCAACCAACGTTTTAGGTTATGTTAGCTCGATCGACTCGTAAATTGAATTTGTCCCGATATAGGCTTTACTTCTGTCCAGGTACTAGCTTAGATTGGATTTAATATGTCCAACTATAGGTTTGAATTATTCTTGTTAATACAATTAAGATATTAACCTAAACAATGATTTTTTTATTTTAAATTACTTTACAAACTCTGAACTGTATGTTAAAACTCTTAAGAAATTCTTTTGTTTATTTAAAGTGATAAAATTTAAAATAGAAAAACATGCTGTCCAGGCATAGGGTACTTCACCTTAACTCACCAACACTTAATAACGAAGGAGCAACCTGAGCTATGTCCCCACTGCAACATCCCTATTTCAATCAAACACATCCTGATCGAATGCCCATCTTTGCAAACAGTACGAAACAGATTTAAAATCCCAGGAAATCTTAGCGAAGCACTAAATAGTGAAAATAGTATCAATAACGTCGTCCGCCTTTTATCCCACTTAAACCTAAGGAATAGAATATAAATCTACCTCTAACTACACACAATGTAAAACAACATAATGTAATTTTCTTATTCCAGTAATAAACTTTAATCAATAAAATATTTTCCATTTTGTTCGATGATCTTTTGCCATCTTTCTGGTAGCTTCACAATTCCGCGATCATAAAACTTCCGGTCCTTATCGGCAAAGAACTGATCCAAGTGCGATTTCAGATCATCATTTCACCTTAAAATACCGAAATGACTTTCTTGCCAACCCAATACTAGACAAAAGATGAATCAAGGCCGCGATCGCCCTCAAAAGTTCTATCTTTACGTTCACGAGGCGTAATTTGCATTATTCGACAGCATGTAGCTGTCGCGGCTTTATGAAAATAGCTACATCCGCAGCTGTATGCTTCCGAATAATGCAAATTACGCTGCCGAATAATGCAATCCTGGAAAAACGAGTCTACCCCCTTAAGCGTGTGAAGCTTAGCCAGCCTCTAATACCCGGACGCTACCCGCAAACACATCTGTCGAAAAGGTACCTTCCGGCAGTAAACTACGAAACGGTTCAAGTATCTTGCCAAACATGTACACCCCTGTACACGCCAACAGAAGATTACATCAACTATTATGTACAATACGACCGCCGCCGTCGGTGATTGGTCGCCTCCGCCGTGGTTTTCAACTTTCCTGGTTGAGCTTCTAGAGATCGCACTCGTTCTGTTCTTGTTTCGTCAGCGCAGAAGGTCGCATTAATTCTCTTCGCTTACCAAGTGTGAGAATAAACCGTTATATAAAACTAGTGGAATCCATTTATTCTACGACACGTGGAAACATCGAATCACCATGTTTCATACATGACGGCACACCAAAATTGATGCCCACAATTTTCTATACATACATATTACGTAAACATAACGTAGTACGTGGAGAAGAGAACACGAAAAATGCTAGAACGTGCGAAAACAAGAATACGCTGAAACACGAAAGCACGATTGACCCAAATATTTTGGATCGCGTTGAAGCTCATACCTTCGTCTGCTTCGGCTAAACTTAACTGATTAAAGTTGTATAAGTCGAATGTTTCGAGGTACTGCAGCAGACACGCGTAACGTTTAGATACGACCTTACGAAACAGAGTTGGGCAATAATCAAGTAATATTTAAAAATGACTAATACTTTTCTTGAATGTTAGTCATAGCAAAATTAGTCAAAACTTTTTGATTAGTTAGTGATAACTAATTAATAATATTAATGTATGTAAATCGCACAATAGTGACTGATGACTAATGATTGATGACTGATCATTAGGGGTGTGCGAGAACCCAAAATATCGGGAACCCGATGGTCGGGACGAGTCGAGAAGAGGTCGAGTCGGGTCGGGTCGGGTTCCCGAAACTTTCGAGATTCCCGAAAATTTTGAGATTCCCGCAGAAATCGGGTTTCCGAAAATTTCGAGAATATCACATAAGACACTCTTGAAATGAATTCGTGATGGACAACATTCTTTCAATCTCGAAAACATCTAGAATAAAAAATCCGAAGCTATGAATGTATTCATTAAAACGAATATAAATGATTACTGGGTTCTCGAAATTTTCGGGAATCCCAATAAATTCGAGAATCCCGATAAATTCGAGAATCTCGAAATTTTCGGGTACCCGTCCCGATCCCGATAAAATGTTGTGTCCCCGTCCCGACCCGATAATTCGGGTTCTCGCACACCTCTGCTGATCATCAACTACTAATTCACTAATAAGCAATAGCTAACGATTATTTAGAGCTGTAACTAACTATTTGCTATTTAGTTATCACTGACTAATCAAAAAGTTTTGACTAATGACCATTTTGCTATGACTAACATTCAAAAAGAATTAGTAATTTTTAAATATTATTTGATTATTGCCCAACTCTGTCGCGAAATGTGATACGGAACATATTTCTTGAACAATCTTTCTTGTTCAGAACAAAATTTCTTGAAAAGTCTTTAATTTCTCGTATATGTTCAATACAAATTATATTATACGTATATCTATCATCTATTAAAAATGTTGCACATGTTTCTAAACAATAAGAAGTTGAAAAGATCAGAATTCTGTAGTAGATCTGTTGAACATAGCTCCAGTAACATTAATATCAATCGTTTATTAAATATTGATAAGTAGACTGCGGATGTTTATGCAATTTTCAATTTCTGCAGACAAATTTTAAGAAAGTGGAATCATGTTAAATGTTATTTTCACTGATAGTAGTCTTTTTAGATCCGAAATAAATACAAATCGTACTAAATTTTGTGGAATTTTATTTTCCAGCATTTTTTGCAAATTTTTAGAAGTCATAAATAAAAATCGTACTAAATTTTGTGGAATTTTATTTTCCAGCATTTTTTGAAAATTTTTGGAAGTCATAAATAAAAATTGTACTAAAAATTGTGGAATTTTATTTTCCAGCATTTTTTGAAAATTTTTAGAAATCATAAAGATCCGCAGTCTATCGATAAGATTCGCTAAATATCCAGGTGCTTCAAACGTTCAAACTTCTCAATCTTTTTGAAAATTAGGAATGCTTTTAATATCTTGAAATCCTTGCATATTTTTGGTTGGTTTGAAAATATTGTTGTATCGAAAGCCTTATAAATGCAAATATCTTAAATGTTTTGAATACTTTGAACGTGTCGACAATTCGACGCGGAAGGTTCGACTGCAAATTCCATCGAAAGAGCGAGGCACATTGTACTACGAACGGTATTTTCCAGATTACTTTTTTCATGACCTCCTCGCAGCCTCTTTGTCTTTTCAGCTTGAACTTCTTCCGAGTCTTTGGTAAACAGAATTCGGCCTCTGGGAAACATCACCTACAAGTACTTTACGCGTGTTTGCTGTCCTACCTTCAGATAAGAGCTGCGAAATTGCACTTACTCGGCCTTCGAAGGTTGTTCTCTTTTACATTCCGAGTATATTGATCAGCTTCCGAATGTATAATGCTGTTCACGCGACGCTCTCGTAGCCTGTCGTGTTTCCGTTTGTCGATAAAAACCAATAGCATCGTCGAATAATAGGATAGAAGTGCACACGTGTATAGAAGAAACGAAACGACGGAGAATGATCGAGACAGTCTCACTGAAAATTAATTATCTCATTATGAGGATGCTGATATTTCCATGTTCCTTTTCCAATCGGATTTAATTTTCTTTTAATACACATATGAAACGATTCGATCCGTTCTCATCGAATGCTAATTTGTTGCAGAATCACTCAGTGTTCGTTCATTGAACACTTAAAATATTCCTATCATTCAACTCGAATACGCACAGTTTTTAAATTTGCATCTTGGAAATCCTGAACGTCTGAAAACTTAGCAATGTTTAATATTTCCAGTGTATGAACTTACAGAGTTGAAATGGAGGAACGGCTTGAAGTCCTTTTTGTTAAAGCTTTGATAATCTTTTCTATTTTTCCCCTCTAAATTGTTCGATCTGATACATTGCTTGTAGGAGTAGAAGTGTTTGTTACTTTATTTTCGAAATGCTGAATTTTGTTCAAGCAGTGGATGGAATTATTAATGTCAACCCCTTGCCGTAACATTTTCTTTACAGTTACAGTGATTGAAACGTCTTTATCCCCAAAAGTGTCGTAGAAGAGAAAAGAAAATTTATATTTTTTGTATGGTCACATTTATTTTCATATTTGAACATTGATTACAAACGAATCAAATTTTATTTCACCTAAAAAGAAAGGCGTGACATTCATATTTGTCAGACTTTGTTTAAAATTAAATGATCACGTATTTAACCTAACAACAATGACAGAAATTTTCAGACAAAATGCTGCTTCATGCACACTCATTTCTTTATTTCTTTTTTATTGAGAGAATGTCAGAAGAGATTTATTACAACGTTAAGTGTAAACAGAAATGAAGTATACAGAACGAGAAGCTTCTACAAAACTAAACATAAGGGAATACGACCATTTTGGTTTCCCTTAAAGACACAAGTTACAACTTTTTAGGAACGAGTGAATATAAAGGCAGACTTTAATATTGGGCCCAGCTTATCAAAAAACCGTTTATACTACATAATTCCACTTTATACATATTATGTTATATATTTCTTTATTTTTTTGTAAAGTGTTATAGTAATGTATGCTATATAAACCAAACTAGGTTTACGGCATTAATAAATAAATAATTAATTATTGGGCCCAGCCAGAAATATGGAAACGTCTAGAGGCAGTTGAAATTTTAACTTATTTCTTTATTTCACACAATCAAATTCACTTCCTACATTTTTGCCTATCATTCATTATAGATAGCCTTATCTATAGATAGCCTTACTGATGAGTCCTCTAGCGGGTCTAGGACGAAACACCACCTTTCTTTACCACCTTTCTTTTCCACTAATAGAAAACATTTCTATAGCAAACGTGGTCTTATGACGCACTAGATTCAAATCTGAATCGAACGTTGGAAGTTTACTGCAAAAATTGCTATATTTCGTGTAGAATTTGATCGAACCGTAGCACCGATAATATCATCCCAATGTTATCATTTATTATGTTCCTTCCTCATTCCTACCACACATAAACACACAAATTTGAAGCAATAATAGATTTGTTTTGAAAGCGTTCGCTATGTAATACTCTTACTGTAAAAAATGTTTCTAACAAGCATTGCGTAAGTCAAGGACCTAAAAAAACTCCTCGACTATCGTAATTCTTGGACATCTCGAAATTTTGTTTATGGATGACTCAGAAGAGAAGAAGAGAAGAGAAGACAGAGTTATGTACAGAGGGACGAGGCTGTTTTGGTCTGAGTAGAAAAGTAACCGGGAGAAAACCACTTGAAGTACAATGTTTCCCCTTGTTGGAGCGGAATTTGCCTCGAAAAATATCGTTTAGATCGGCCGGAGATGGTGTGGTGGGGGTGAGTTCTCGTAGTAGGGAAACTACGAGACGGAGAACTGAGAGCGACGAAGTAACGGATCTGCAAGAGATAACCTACTTGTACCGGCTAAATACGAAGGAAGAAGATGGAGACGGTTGAGTCAGACCGTCAGACCGTCGGACCAAGTGAAAGTGAGCGAGAGGGTGAATGGTGGTAGTGGTAGTGGTGGGGAAAGCAGCAACCCTCGGGTCAGGTAACCCTCAATTGCCCATTTCCAGTTTACTGCTAATTCATTCAAATTGTATTTGTTCCCAAATATACATTCTATTCTCGGGCTCCCCTCCTCCTTTCATTCGTTCCTACGGAGAACTATATGTATGTATGTGTGGACGTGCAATGGAATGAAACTGTACACACGTACACAACAGGGCAGGACGGGGGAGAATACACAAAATCGCGTATATTCGCTTCGAATGCGAATAACTCGAACCGCGACGACGAACGTATTCCTGTTCCGCGAGGAAATTGCTCCGACGAATCTCTTTTCGTCCTCGGTCGATCCTCCGCTGGGAAAACAGGACGCCTCGGACGAAGAATATAGATTAAGTAACGCGGGGTATCGCTGAGTGTGTTCCTTTACATTTTAAGAACTCGGTTCACAGGGAAATCTCGACGCATCCGATTGCGAATTTTTAATCAATTTCACAGCATTCATTTCATGGAATTCAAACTCTTGCGTGGCTTTAGATTTTTCAAACACATCTTCCCAACTTTTGTTAGGAAATGTTTAGAATGTCTAAAACAATTTAAACTTTTTCAAACTGTACGTAGTTTGAAATGTTTTCTCTGTAAACTTTAACCCTTAGCACTGGAATGGTGTGACTCCAAGAGGGAGACGCCACTACAAATTGCTGTACCATTATTCAAAATATTTTTTAGATTATTAACCCTCTTCCGTCCCTCATTTCACGAACCGAATCTGTTCCTCGGGGCCAAATTGACACGGTGATCAAAAATCAACAAAATAGCAAGCCAAACAGCTATTTTCCGATGTTTTGTTAGTCAAATTGATGATGAGTTAACATTTACTTAAGTTTCTCGGTTGTGTTTCGCATTAAAAAGATAAAAGTCACGAAGTTTTAGGAAAATTTACCTACGAATAACAGAATAGTATAACTTATTTCGAGAATACTGTGTCAGATTGACACGAGGGGCGGATGAGGGTTAAATATATTGGTATCTAATGAAGTACTAAAAATTTAAGTATTGTATGAGGTATTACATCAATTTTATTATTCCAGGCCGGAATAGATGTTCCATTTTCGAGTTAAAGTAGCTCCGACTGCAAAGGGCTAAAATTCTTGAAATACTTCAAACATACCTATATTTTATTGTATGTTCTTTCTATGTTTTATTGTTTAATATATCTCAAAAGATTAGAAACTCTAGCAGTTCCTAAAAGTCAATAAAATCCGGAATTGACTTCTAGTAATGAATTGCAGAAACAATAGGTGAATTGGTCAATTTGGTAAATCAATTCTTCTATTCTAAAAAAAGTCAGATCCGATTATAAAAAACTTATACTGTTTTAAAGTGCGTTCAAATACTTTCGTGAGTCACTGTATATACAAATCGATGTGCATTTCCACATCAACCAACACCGATTAGGATAATGCACGAATTTATTCACGCGACATTCATCCGTGGGAAATATTGTATTTTACGCACTGCAGCCGTTCGCAGTGTAGAAACCTGTCACACTCCGTCACCGTTTGGTTTTTCCTCGTGCCGGCCATATTCAAAGGGAGAACAATTGTTGTAATTTACTGGGCTCAGTGAAAATTCGTGGATTGTCGCGGGAACAGCAGAGCTTCGCGGGATTGGCGAGAAACTCGATTACATTTTTCCAGCAATTTCTCGTACTTCTACCTGGTCCGGAACTACTCGTTATTAATTCCGGCGATTCGGTTACGTCACGTATCGATTCCGTACACGGAAAGTCTCTCTCTCCAGCCGGTACGATGATCACCTGGTGGAAGTGGATAATGCGAAGATTGAGTTCAACTTGACTTACGTCCGCCCAGAACTATTTGAAAACTACTTCGAACTGTCAGATTAACTGAAAGTATGTGGCGGTGGGATTTTACTAGAAGGACCGGTTGCATTATTCATAGATTAAGTATTACGAATCTTTCCTGAGAATAATGCAAATGCGTTCGGACGCGAGGCTCTTTCCGTGCAGCTAGGTACCAGATTAACGGAGAACTTATTGGGCCCCGTGGAAATGAAGATTTTCGGCGCGCTTAACCGTCTCATATTTTGTCACCATTTTCTCGACGACACTGCACGATCCCTTGCAAGGAATAATTCAATGAATGTAGATAAATGATGTTTAATGTGATGCGTAGACTGCGGATCTTTATCCATTTATGGCTCCTGAAAATTCTCAAAAAGGTGTGGAATATAAAACTCGTCAGAATTTAGTATTTACTTAACCGTATCATATTTTGTCACCATTTTCTCGACGACACTGCACGATCCCTTGCAAGGAATAATTCAATGAATGTAGATAAATGATGTTTAATGTGATGCGTAGACTGCGGATCTTTATCCATTTATGGCTCCTGAAAATTTTCAAAAAGGTGTGGAATATAAAACTCGTCAGAATTTAGTATTTACTTAACCGTCTCATATTTTGTCACCATTTTCTCGACGACACTGCACGATCCCTTGCAAGGAATAATTCAATGAATGTAGATAAATGATGTTTAATGTGATGCGTAGTCTGCGGATTTTTATCCATTTATGGCTCCTGAAAATTCTCAAAATGGTGTGGAATATAAAACTCGTCAGAATTTAGTATTTACTTAACCGTAACATATTTTGTCACCATTTTCTCGACGACACTGCACGGTCCCTTGCAAGGAATAATTCAATGAATGTAGATAAATGATGTTTAATGTGATGCGTAGTCTGCGGATTTTTATCCATTTATGGCTCCTGAAAATTCTCAAAATGGTGTGGAATATAAAACTCGTCAGAATTTAGTATTTACTTAACCGTAACATATTTTGTCACCATTTTCTCGACGACACTGCACGGTCCCTTGCAAGGAATAATTCAATGAATGTAGATAAATGATGTTTAATGTGATGCGTAGTCTGCGGATTTTTATCCATTTATGGCTCCTGAAAATTCTCAAAATGGTGTGGAATATAAAATTCGTCAGAATTTAGTATTTACTTAACCGTCTCATATTTTGTCACCATTTTCTCGACGGCACTGCACGATCCCTTGCAAGGAATAATTCAATGAATGTAGATAAATGATGTTTAATGTGATGCGTAGTCTGCGGATTTTTATCCATTTATGGCTCCTGAAAATTCTCAAAATGGTGTGGAATATAAAACTCGTCAGAATTTAGTATTTACTTAACCGTAACATATTTTGTCACCATTTTCTCGACGACACTGCACGGTCCCTTGCAAGGAATAATTCAATGAATGTAGATAAATGATGTTTAATGTGATGCGTAGTCTGCGGATTTTTATCCATTTATGGCTCCTGAAAATTCTCAAAATGGTGTGGAATATAAAACTCGTCAGAATTTAGTATTTACTTAACCGTAACATATTTTGTCACCATTTTCTCGACGACACTGCACGGTCCCTTGCAAGGAATAATTCAATGAATGTAGATAAATGATGTTTAATGTGATGCGTAGTCTGCGGATTTTTATCCATTTATGGCTCCTGAAAATTCTCAAAATGGTGTGGAATATAAAATTCGTCAGAATTTAGTATTTACTTAACCGTCTCATATTTTGTCACCATTTTCTCGACGGCACTGCACGATCCCTTGCAAGGAATAATTCAATGAATGTAGATAAATGATGTTTAATGTGATGCGTAGACTGCGGATCTTTATCCATTTATGGCTCCTGAAAATTCTCAAAAAGATGTGGAATATAAAACTCGTCAGAATTTAGTATTTACTTAACCGTATCATATTTTGTCACCATTTTCTCGACGACACTGCACGATCCCTTGCAAGGAATAATTCAATGAATGTAGATAAATGATGTTTAATGTGATGCGTAGTCTGCGGATCTTTATCCATTTATGGCTCCTGAAAATTCTCAAAAAGGTGTGGAATATAAAACTCGTCAGAATTTAGTATTTACTTAACCGTCTCATATTTTGTCACCATTTTCTCGACGACACTGCACGGTCCCTTGCAAGGAATAATTCAATGAATGTAGATAAATGATGTTAAATGTGATGCGTAGTCTGCGGATTTTTATCCATTTATGGCTCCTGAAAATTCTCAAAATGGTGTGGAATATAAAATTCGTCAGAATTTAGTATTTACTTAACCGTATCATATTTTGTCACCATTTTCTCGACGACACTGCACGATCCCTTGCAAGGAATAATTCAATGAATGTAGATAAATGATGTTTAATGTGATGCGTAGTCTGCGGATCTTTATCCATTTATGGCTCCTGAAAATTCTCAAAAAGGTGTGGAATATAAAACTCGTCAGAATTTAGTATTTACTTAACCGTCTCATATTTTGTCACCATTTTCTCGACGACACTGCACGGTCCCTTGCAAGGAATAATTCAATGAATGTAGATAAATGATGTTAAATGTGATGCGTAGTCTGCGGATTTTTATCCATTTATGGCTCCTGAAAATTCTCAAAATGGTGTGGAATATAAAATTCGTCAGAATTTAGTATTTACTTAACCGTATCATATTTTGTCACCATTTTCTCGACGACACTGCACGGTCCCTTGCAAGGAATAATTCAATGAATGTAGATAAATGATGTTTTATCCATTTATGGCTCCTGAAAATTTTCAGAAAGATGTGGAATATAAAATTCGTCAGAATTTAGTACAATTTTTATTTTGTTGAGATCTGCAAAGGCTACTACCACTGGAAATAACATTGTACTTTATTCCATTTTCTTAAAATATCGGCTACATATTAAACCACCTATGTATTAAGAAATAGTTTAACTGTGATGCATATTTTCTCCTACAAATTCTGAGCACTGAGATATTCTGTTACTACAATGAATTTTGTAATTTATTTAACATTGAATGCACTACACAACGGTTAAAAAGGTACAATACATTTTTTATATGTATATAACGAGTACGTATACATATTCTAGGTGACCTTTTTTAAATATTCAAGTTCACACAAATGGAAGTATCTAAATATTCCAATTGCTCATATTATACATTGTTCGTACAGTTAAATAGATTTCTTCGTGTGATACAACAGTTATTTGAGTGATTATTTCGTACAATTAAACCAAGTGACAAAAACATTTAGATTTTCTAATTATACAGTATTATTATACAGTATAATGCGTGCAAAGACGAAATAGTAAATTTTGAATCATGAAAGTTAAATGTTTAACTGGCAAATTCTTGTACTTAATTATCTCGAATCCGAAATGTTAAATGAAATACCATTACCTTACATTTCTGATTCATCTTTTCATACGGAAATCTACATCGCACTGCACCGTGTTTTACCACGTCCTTTATAAACGTGCACACGTGCGGTTAAGCAAGAATTAATTAACGTATCTTTAAACAACTTACCATTTCTTTTTCATATAAATTCTAAAGCATTTTAAACATATGAATTTCAGTCCTTCTTTTTACTGCGGATCTTTATGAAAAATAAAAATATCCTGCATCGATTCTGGGTAACAGTGGTTGAATAAAAATTCGTTTTGTCGTTTATTCGCCGAGTTAATTTCTTCATAAATGTACAAAAATCCGCAGATCAATTTGTCAGAAATTGGAAAGTTCTATTTTCCACCCCGGTAGTTACGCTGCTAACATAAATGTTCCTCCGTTCGTCAGTATTTTCCACTCTGGTAGTTTTTTTTCTTTCTTTTTTTATGAAACTATAAAACCCCACATAGGATTATTTATATATGACTCACGAATCCGAGTCAATTTCAATAACGAAGTTTCATTTCGTGGGTTTCGATCACTACTTAAAAGCAATAATGTTTCAATGATTATATTTGAAAAGTATTCATTTTATACAAACTGACATCGAACCTCGGAATGAGTACTTACAAGTTTCGAAAAGATACTTACAAGTACTTCGATGTTGAAAGGAATCGAATCTTTCACATGTAGTACTCGAATCTTGGAAATCAGAACTGTATCGCAGGTTTTAAGGTTCATCATTAAATTCGTAACTATTTAAGAATAATATTCCATTTACAATACTTGGTTCTATCCTATTTCTTTTTTTATCCATGATATTTCTTGCTTTTGAAAACACTCTTTCTGAAGGTACATAAGTGGCCATTATACAAAGATAATCACGTGCAATTTTTGATAAAATTGGTTACTCCATCGAATTTTGACGTCAAAATAAATATTGTGATTTTAGATAATTTTCCACTTTTAACACAGCAGACGATGAGCTATCTTCGTTCGTATCTTATTATTTGTAATTGCTATTTCATTGTCAAAGGATAACCAAATTGATAATTCGCTATTGTGCCGATTTACGGACATCTGCGTCTGTGAACTATCACACGTAGATGAATTATCATTATTAATACAGGGTGTCCCAAAATTCGTGAACTTCCCGAAAGGGGGTAGTTCCTGAGACCATTTCAAGCGACATTTTCCTTTGCAAAAATGTTATCCGCGGCTTTGTTTAGGAGTTATTAACGAAAAACACGGACCAATCAGAGCGCGACCTAGACGCAAGTTGCCACAGTCGGCCAATAGACAGTTGGCGCGCCGTGCCGACTGTGGCAACTCGCGTCTAGGTCGCGCTCTGATTGGTCCGTGTTTTTCGTTAATAACTCCTAAACAAAGCCGCGGATAACATTTTCGCAAAGGAAAATGTCGCTTGAAATGGTTTCAGGAACTACCCCCTTTCGGGAAGTTCACGAATTTTGGGACACCCTGTATAATTAGTGGCTATATCAGTCAAGGCATTCCATGCTCGAGGGATAAATTCAGCTTTAGAATAGAAAAGAATACATTGATTAGAGGATAACATAATTGATTTTAAAGGTAAAGAAAATAATCATTAGAAAAATCAGAGAATTTCCGTTACGATATTCATAAAAGTTTCGAATCTGTTCGACCAAGATTCGAATATACTTGCAAGTATTATTTCCGTTTACCAAAATACTTGTAAAAGGTTCGAAACTGTCTGGCATAGGTTCGATTATACTTAGGAGTACTATTGCGTTGGCAAATAAGTTCGTTCGGTTTTTTACATTGGAATAAATCACAAAAACCGAACGAACTTATTTGTCAACCCAATATTTCTGTTTTTCGAAGTACTTATAGAGAGTTCGAATTCAATCAATCAAAATTCGAACCTGTTTGCGAGGTACTTGATCCCATCCCTAATTAGCAGCATGCACATGCCTGTGCATGCTAACATTACAAAAATAACTTAGAATCTAGGGTTGACAATAAGATGGAACATTTCCGAATACAACTCTAAACGTGCGAACAGTGAGCTTTAAGAAATGGACACTCTGGTAGCGACGCACAGTGGAACCTTTCGTCCAAATCGGAGACAAAATCAAAGAACTTTCGATAGAAATGAGGTAGAGCGATGAAATTTTTTTTAAATTAAAGCTGAAACATGTCAGAATATGGGAAAAATAGGAAGATTATGGTACGAACATTTTATAACCTTGAGAAAATTCGTTGAACAATTCATTCACAAAAATCGATTTCTTGTAAAATCCTGAGGTCGTAGACAAATTTTGAGACCAGATTTAAAATAAGCGTGAAAAAATCTACAGGAAATAATGTGCAGCATGTTAAAAAAAAATTTGTTCCGCCCGTGTTATTGAAAAAACCGCAATTTTCTTGAAATTGTGAGAGTTTAACGAATTTTCTCAAGTTTATAAAACGTTCGTACCATAATCTCCCTATTTTTCCCATATTCTGCCAAGTTTCAGCTATAATTTTTAAAAAATTTCATCGCTCTACCTCGTTTCTATCGAAAGTTCTTTGATTTTGTCTCCGATTTGGACGAAAAGTTCCACTGTGCGACGCTGCTAGCATAAATGTTTCTCCGTTCGTCAGTCTTGTCCGATTATTCTTTTCGTGTATTATTCTCGGGTGTTTATTCAACGTACACATGGCACTGATCCCTACCATATGTTCATAAACGGTGAACGATTCTCTATCTGACGATAATTACGCGACCCCATGAAACGTCATAAATTTCCCGTGAAATTTGCCATTTGCGCCTGACCTTATCTCACCGAGCTCTCATATGTTCGTCTGCTCTCTCCCTCCCACGCTGCTGGGGACCTCTCCTCACTCTCCTGCTCTCCCACCCCCCGATCCCCACATATCGCGGTTTCCATTTACGTATACACATGTGCAATGTGCACGCGTAATGTGTGCCGATGTTTAAACCACGCGGTAAGCCTCGAGGGTAATTAGACTGCGTCGCGAACGAGACAGTACGGAAAATTGAGGTATCGAACAATACGATGATCACGCCCCGACTTGTCAGTATGTCCGTTCATTTGCGTGTTCATCCGTCTGCTTTGCTCTGTGCAATTTCTCTATTATCATCCGTGCGTCGAAGACGGCTCGAGCGTCAGAATATCACGTGTATATTCAGCTTCTCCACGAATCAATAATGCTCGATCGAAGAATTTGCAAACGAAGAATTTGACTTCTACCGAATTTGAACGAATTTGTACCTGATGTATGTTTTTTGTCAGAATTGTAAAATGATTTCTATCGAATCAAGGATTTTTGTCGACATGTTGCATTGCATTTTAGCATTTCTAATCAGTAGCCTGCGGATCTTTATGCATTTACAGCAAAATTGAGGAGATGAAATTCAATACTGTTGGAAAATTTTAAGAATTCATGTGTGTGTGTCATGTCAATATATGATTTTTTCTATATTAATTGTTCCTTCAAATCCCTATTAAAATCACTAAGGAAAGAAATAACATTCGATTTAGTTTCTATTGCTTGTAATCGACGCAGACAATGTTTATGTTGCATAAAGATCCGTACTCTAGTAATGACCTACACTTTGACCACTACTTGAAATAAAGGGTATAGCCGGATAAGCATGGGCCAGCGGCCCCCGCTCCGATTTTCCTGATTCCTGTCTTAAAACATCGTTTTATGTCTAAAAAAACATTGTGTAAAATTTTGAGGCAAATTCCCCCGCACTTAAATGCAATTTGCTCTAAAACGAGAAAAGATATCGACATGGGATAAACGGCAAATAAAAGATATAGATACACTCTATATTTCAGATTTTTTTCAGAATTTTTTGCTAATTATTTATAGTTGAAAATAATTAATTAATTTTTTGGGAATTTTTTTCAGCTTGTACGGAAAAGCTGATACATGTAAAAATGCGACTAAATCTTCTAATACATGATTACAGTTAGAAGTCTAAACAATTATATTCTAGACAATAACAATCGTTTAGTTTATAAATACATATAAAAAAAAGAAAAAAACAAGAAAAGCGCCGACTTCCCGTTCGCTCCCGTCACTAGCCGCCGCAAGGGGAATCGGTCGCTGCGTCGTTACTGATCAAACCGAGCGTTCGCCGGCATACTTTTTTTTTTTGACACTGTTCCACCAAACGGACACTTCTGAGATTTTTTAACAAAATAGGTTAGAATCATAGCAATATTTTAGAATTTTTTGGTAGGTGTCAACCTACGTGAAAATAGTTTAAAAAATTCCCAAAAAATTAATTAATTATTTTCAACTATAAATAATTAGCAAAAAATTCTGAAAAAAATCTGAAATATAGAGTGTATCTATATCTTTTATTTGCCGTTTATCCCATGTCGATATCTTTTCTCGTTTTAGAGCAAATTGCATTTAAGTGCGGTGGAATTTACCTCAATATCACCCTTATCGGTGGGGGTAGACATTTGAAATTTTACACAATGTTTTTTTAGACATAAAACGATGTTTGAAGACAGGAATCAGGAAAATCGGAGCGGGGGCCGCTGGCCTATGCTTATCCGGCTATACCCTTCCGTTTACAAATATTTTCGGAATTATTCATTTGAAGCCCTAATTAGTATAATACTGTTACCACTCTATTACCTTTTTGCAATTGTATTATTTCAGCTTAACCGTTCGCTGCATAGTGTATCATAATCTGATACAGTTAACAAATCTGGTACATAGTAAACTAAGAATGTGTTTTCTTACTATTATACACATTTTACCTCATTTGATAAAATGTTTGAATTTTTCGAAACATTTTTCCCTGAAATAAAACACAGAAACTGACCTTCTTTCAATTTGTTCATCCCAATTAAAGAAATCATGCAGTGAAGAGTTAAGTTTTATAACTGATCACGAGAACGCATAACGAGCGCGACAATCGAAAACGAAGAGAAGGGAGCTGCGAAAAGGGAGTAAGAGGACGAGAAATGTATTAGTTCGAAGGAAAACATGTCTACGGCGATGCCGCTGTATCCATTAAGGTTGTACAGGAACGTGTAGCCCCGGGACAATATTGTGTTTTCTTGCAGTTCTGTACCCCATGCGGGTAATCACGACGTCTCCGGTATTTCTCTCTCGCCCCCGTGAGTGGCCGTTAAAGCGGTGGAGAAGTTGACGGTCACGAGCTTCGATCAGAACGCCCGCGCCGCGCGCCACACCACGCAACGCCGCGTCACGCCGCGCCGGAATATACGGGTGGAAACTTGTGGTCTGCCTTGAACTGGAAATAGTTTCCTGTTTACAGAACGACAGCTTCGACTGGTATTTTCGCATTAACCTCTAGTAGGTTCCAGTTCGATTCCTGACTAACAATTATTCGTTTCCATCTCAACAAATTCAACATAGTTATGAGTAGACTGCGGATCTTTATGCATTTATAGCTGTTCCGTCGCGCAGGAACAGGATTCGTAGTTTTCCTTCGGACAAGATTTATGATGCGAACGTGCGTAAATATCCTCTTCAAGAATTAAACAAACTAGGGTCATTCGGCGACCAGTCAAGGCATCTGGCTCTTGTTCAGTTTTTATACAGCCTCGAAAATACAAAGTATCATAAATCTAGTCCCGCCGAAGGACCGCTCGCGACCATTACGCACGGTGTCGAATTACCGAGACCCGTCGCGTCGTCGACCGAGTAAGATATCGCCCCACTCCTCCTTCCAGGGCCTCATTCAGAGCTACGGGAAGGAGGTTCCAATAGTCAAAAGTGTACTGATTGGGAAATGCAACTTTCGGCAGGAACCAATCAGTGCATCTTATTTCCTGCTCGAGAAGCCTGACGAACATCGCGTTGAGACCGCGTTCGTCAGTTGAGTCTTACACTCTAACGTCGCGACATTCTCTAGTCCTCGGGTAGACAAGTACAACGCACGAGCCGTTGTCTTGTCAATTGTTTAATCACACATAAAACTAGCATCACGGTAGTTCGTAGTCCAACAGTCACGACACCTAACAAACGGGATCGCGTCGGTCAAGATCCCTTGCGTGCGTTACAATTAGAAACGCGAATCATTATCTCATTATCTGCGCGCGTATAAGGCAGGACCTGCTAGATCAGCCTTACTGACGAGTCCACTAGCAGGTCCGGGACGAAACGCTTTCTTTAACGTATTCATGCGTATTTCATTGTCACGCGAATAGAAAATTGTCTTTTGCGATCATCAAACCTTGAACTAGCTGCCCAAGATTAACTTGGCGGGCAGTGATCCGGAACATTCGCGAATCTACAGTTCCGCGACAAAACAATAGCAAAATTGAGAAGACGAAATTGAAAATTGTTGGAAAATCTATGTCAATATATGATTTCTTCTCTATTACAATCATTAAGGGAAGAATTAACATTCAATTTAGTTTCTAGTTTTTGCAATCGATGCAGACAATTTTTATTTTATATGCAGTTACACACACAGAATTCATCTATATGCGTACACTACGATGAATGGTATTTCTTTGTGTGCGAACAAGTAAATAGAGTGCAATAATATTGAATTATTACTTTGAAATAATGTTTATATAGGTTAGACGCTTCGGCGAAAACGCCGAAAACATTTAAAAATTTAGTACTACAGATGTAATAAGTGCGTAGTTCAATTATAAAACAAGTAGCCTGTTTAACGTTTACTTCTCCCTGTGCCAATGACTGTACTATTTCTCTTACGATTGTTATTCACTGAATATTTTTCATAATAAAAGATTTACGACTCGTAAAACTATTTGATTTTGCTGAAAAATGTCTATTAGCTTATAATAATAGCAAGTTAAGCTCGTCTATACATCCACGAAAAAGGTAAAAAGATTTTTAATATGATTTTGGCTTAGGGTGCCAATCATTGTACACTTTACCCTACATCTCGAGGGTCCTATGGAAATCGACACAGATTTCTCCGACACGGTTTTCACCGACAACATTTCATTAATTTTTTATTTATTAATTAATTAATGTGGACTGAATGAAAATCAGTGGAAAAACGAAAGATGAAACCGAGTGTGCTTAAATTAATTAATTAATAAATAAAAAATTAATGAAATGTTGTGTTGTGTTGTCTTGTGTTGAAATATTGAAAAATTTATGTCAATATATGATTTCTTCTCTATTACAATCATTAAGGGAATAACTAACATTCAATTTAATTTCTAGTTTTTGTAAAAAGATTTTTACTATGATTTTGGCTTAGGGTGTCAATCATTGTACACTTTACCCTACATCTCGACGGTCCCATGGAAATCATCGACACAGATTTCTCCGACACGGTTTTCACCGACATTTCATTAATTTTGTATTTATTAATTAATTAAAATGGATTGAATGAAAATCAGTGGCAAAACGAAAGATGAAACCGAGTGTTCTTAAATTAATTAATTAATAAATAAAAAATTAATGAAATGTTGTCTTGTGTTGAAATATTGAAAAATTTATGTCAATATATGATTTCTTCTCTATTACAATCATTAAGGGAAGAACTAACATTAAATTTAATTTCTAGTTTTTGTAAAAAGATTTTTACTATGATTTTGGCTTAGGGTGCCAATCATTGTACACTTTACCCTACATCTCGAGGGTCCCATGGAAATCATCGACAAAGATTTCTCCGACACGGTTTTCACCGACATTTCATTAATTTTGTATTTATTAATTAATTAAAATGGATTGAATGAACATCAGTGGCAAAACGAAATATGAAACCGAGTGTTCTTAAATTAATTAATTAATAAATACAAAATTAATGAAATGTTGTGTTGTGTTGTGTTGTGTTGAAATGTTGAAAAATTTATGTCAATATATGATTTCTTCTCTATTACAATCATTAAGGGAATAACTAACATTCAATTTAATTTCTAGTTTTTGTAAAAAGATTTTTACTATGATTTTGGCTTAGGGTGCCAATCATTATATACTTTACCCTACATCTCGAGGGTCCGATGGAAATCATCGACACAGATTTCTCCGACACGGTTTTCACCGACAACATTTCATTAATTTTTTATTTATTAATTAATTAATGTGGACTGAATGAAAATCAGTGGAAAAACGAAAGATGAAACCGAGTGTTCTTAAATTAATTAATTAATAAATACAAAATTAATGAAATGTTGTGTTGTGTTGTGTTGTGTTGAAATGTTGAAAAATTTATGTCAATATATGATTTCTTCTCTATTACAATCATTAAGGGAATAACTAACATTCAATTTAATTTCTAGTTTTTGTAAAAAGATTTTTAATATGATTTTGGCTTAGGGTGTGCCAATCATTGTACACTTTACCCTACATCTCGAGGGTCCCATGGAAAACATCGACACAGATTTCTCCGACACGGTTTTCACCGACAACATTTCATTAATTTTTTATTTATTAATTAATTAATTTAAGAACATTCGGTTTCATATTTCATTTTCCCACTGATTTTCATTCAATCCACATTAATTAATTAATAAATAAAAAATTAATGAAATGTCGGTGAAAACCGTGTCGGAGAAATCTGTGTCGATGATTTCCATGGGACGCACATCTCGAAAAGTGTAGGTGCAGGTGTAGCTAGCCCGTGGCCGGTCCATAGAATCGTTTGAAAAATCAAAGGCAGCTCCAGATTGCAGAAACTCCTCTGTTAACCGTCTGCATTCGCATAGACTGGCATGAAGAAGCGTGGGCACATGTCCCGGAGTGATGCAGGCAGGAATAGACAGGCACGTAAGCGAGGTAGCTGTGTCATCAGATGCGTGCCGCAGCGATGCATCACGGAATGATGGGAATCACGGTGAAGCGGTTCAGCCGCTCACAAATCACATCGCGCCTCTTGTTACGGGCTTGGACTCGTTGGTCCGTGCTCACGTATACGCCAGACCCTCTTTACCTGACCGCTACGCTGACGCCTCCGGCCATCGGATCGCGTCGTTTCGATAAAAACGTGATGCCGTTGCTCCGACGACCGTCAACCGTCGACCGTTCGAATTCCGTGCCCTCTGCGAAAATAATACCCGGTCAGCTGCTGCTGCAACCACGATACAAACCGATAAAGTTATCCCCATTGCCTGTGCATCTTTTTCCGTTCCTTTTGCTTCCATGTTCTTTCCAGGCCGAACTTTTTCTACCGGCGAAACATGCAGGCTGGCGTGGAACCTCGCAGCAGAGCATGTCGCTTGATTCTTTTAGAGTTTCAGGAACGGACGATTTTACCTTTGGCTTTATAAAGTCGCTAGACTCATATTATTGTTGTATGTACAACACGATGTACATTGCATATTAAGTACATACTTATCGAAGTATTGCGGAATATATTGCGGCTCAATACCGCATCGAACCATCCGTTCGATTTGCATGAACATCGATTTACTCTACCGGAAGGACCTTCAGGCTCTTTTGGCTAATGCAATAACAGTTTCGGATACCTTGCTCCAGTAGTTTACTATGATATATGTAGCTGCAAGATTGCACTATGCTAAGCATCTAACCTCGCCCGTACTCCTAACATACATAAATATACTCCGCTCTTTACAGTTAAATTATTAAATGATTATAATATTATTTAGAATATCGATCGTAAATGTTGATTCAATTTGAAAATGTTTTCGGCGCTAACGTTTCGATCGTTAATACAATATAGCAATTTTGCAAAAGATTTACACCTTTACTCCTGACGTTTCGGTTCTGTTTTGAACCTTTATCAAAGGTTGGAAATTAAGAAATATGTGTGTGAATATAATTTTAAATACTGTGTAATAAACATTGTGAAACTTGGTTTTGATACATACATGTTATAATAACTCTGATTATGTCAAATAAGACATTGAAATTGATATGTAACGTTTGCTGGTTTGAAACCTACTGAAGTGATCGTAACGAACTTGAAAACTGACCACATTGAAAAATAATTAAATGATTATATCCGGATCGAAAATTAATTTAACCGTCGCTACAATTTAGAATATTGTTTCTTCATCAGTCATGAAGTTGTCAGATATTTTAAGAGCGTTCAAAGAATCTCGATAATTCGTCAGTGAAATTGGAACACGGAACAATCATTTCGCGATAACTAATCACTAGACCGCGGATCTTTATGCATTTGTGGGTTCTAAAAAGGTTCAAAAAATGCTAGAGCCTCAAATTTGACAGAATTTAATACGATTTTTAGCTGCTCCCGACCTGCAAAGGCTACTGCTACTGAAAATAAGATTTTGTTTGATTCCACTTTCGTAAAATTAGTCTACAAAAATTACAAATTGCATAAACATCCGCAATGTACTAATCACTACACATAAGTCAGTATTTCTAAAATAAACTATACGTAAGCGAAATCTAGCACTAATTCCTATTCCGTGTGGGCGTAACAGCTGTTTTGCGCTTTTTTCGGTTACTAGACACATGCTAGGTTCCTATATGCTCTTAAAATACAACCAGCTTACCTGTTTTTTGTCATAAAACGCCCGATTTTTAAAATATTTGAGACCATTTGTCCCTGCGAAGTGCGCCATCATTGAAAATTTTACAAAGTGAAACTCCGTGTCTACGGTACTCTGTACTCTACAGTTCTAGTTCAATAGGAATTGACACATGATAAATCTTCAAAAGCGATAGGGTAGTTCATGTAGAAGGTTCGATAGGCACGCGATCCCCTAAAGCCCAATGCTTCTTCAGGCCACTTAAAAAATCAGTTTTACTATAGTGTACTCCCTTTCACTTCGAGTTAATTCACGAGTAAAGATACAATATCCTCATTCTCCGAAGCACTACATAACGAGAGGTTAGTTGGAAGAGAAATGCGATACATAACCCTTGGATACGTTTATGCATTTATAACAAAAATGAGCAAGTGCAATTTAAAACAGTCAAAATATTAAAAGACTATAAGAGAATTAATATATCATTTTCATACATTAAAATTATTAACGAAGAATATAAATTTATATTTAGCTCCTGCGTTTTGCAATTGATGCACAAACTTTCTATTTTGCTTAAAGATCCGGAGTCTACTAATGAATGAAGGGGTGGATGGATAAAGGTGTCAAGTTCGTTTTCTGTAAAAGAGTTTTTAACAAAATATGTTGTCTTTTTTTGATGAATGAAGATAATTATTATCTTTTTTTGTATTAGCGATTAACCATAACAATATATATACAGGGTGTCCCAAAATTCGTGAACTTCCCGGAAATGGGAGGTTTCTGAGACCATTTCAAGCGACATTTTCCTTTGCAAAAATGTTACCCGCGGCTTTGTATAGGAGTTATTAACCAAAAACAGGGACCAATCAGAGCGCGACGTAGACGCGAGTTGAATCAGTCGGCCCGGCGCGCAAACTGTCTATTGGCTGACTGTGGCAACTCGCGTCTCGGTCGCGCTCTGATTGGCCCGTGTTTTTCGTTAATAACTCCTAAACAAAGCCGCGGATAACATTTTTGCAAAGGAAAATATCGCTTGAAATGATCTCAGGAACCACCCCCTTCCGGGAAGTTCACGAATTTTGGGACACCCTGTATATATATATATGTATATGTAATTGATTTGTTTTGTTATCTTCATTCATCAAAAAAGGACAACATACCTCGCTAAAAACTCTTTTACAGAAAACAAACAATTTGTTAGTTGACACCTTTATCCACCCCCCCTTCAAATATTTCTTCACAAAATAGTGAAAATGTGCGTACGCACAAGCTTGACACATTGGTCTTACGTTTGCCCTGTAAAACATAATCTCACGAGTATCATACGATACCATAGAACAAGGGTTGAATAAAGTTCTTTTCAATAAAGTTAATCTAACTATGCTTTATTATTCGCCCGGTATTTGTATACTGTGCGTACCGTATACGCACAGTATAGCATATTTCTAGGAACAAAAATACGTTATACGGTAAAGTCTTGATCTAAGAAAAACCCGCAGGTCCGTGCTGTTTCTTAAATCGTGCAGTTCTACTATTTTGTGGGACCACGGCGAACGTAGGAAAGAATAGCGCGTGTAAACACAGACGGTGCGCGCGCGGCCGAAGGCGTACTACATACGGTCAATTAAACCACTAAATGCAGTTGAAATTATATCGTGTTTAGTATAATTTTAATAAGGAAAATGCCACAAATAGGTCGGTGAAAGCCCCATAAAAAAATACTAAAAAATAAAGAAATAGTGGAGGCGATAAGCAATTTTCTTAGATCCTGAAGCTCCTGTTTTCTTAGATCAAGACTTTACTTTACTTTGAACGTTTATAATTTATAAAGAATAAGATAATCTCATTGATATTATTATAATACATTGAGATATAGTAATGTATGCTATATAAACCAAACTAGGTTTACGGCATCAATAAATAAATAATTAATTAATATATTGAGATGTAAACTAATAGCGACGTAGTCGTTAGACGGGCCGCAGCGTCAGAGTGTTAAAAATCTACGAAGTCAATCCTGGAAAATACTTTCGTTTCTTTCGTGTCTTCGGAACCACTCTTTTCGAAATTGGACAGGACTAGGAGTTAACATGATCCCACGTACACACGAAGTCAGGCGAACGTATGGTTATCCCGCGTCGACTCGAATTATATTTTCCTGGTTCCCGCCGGAAAGCGGAACGTACAGCCGGCGCGGCGGTGCGCGATAAACTTATTTCTTTCTTTGTTTGCTTCTTTCTGCGTGGCCTTCGTGATTTCTCCGGCGAACACGGACGAGCGTGCTGGGACTGCCGAGTCACCTAGCGATACACGAAGATCGTTTTTCGCGCGATACTGCGTCCTGACTTTCAATGTTCCCTTCTTACCTTCCGTGGCCCCGAAGAAATTCGCCTGGAACTGTAAATTGCTCTGTGAGATGAATTATTAGGTTTCTTTGAATAATCCATGACGTCGTAGAACTTAAAATTAAATCGGATATTTACTAACGCCACGGGAACTAAGTTAATATCTGTATCACGCTATTTTTAATACAGTAGCGAAGATATGTGTACAAAAATTTTGTTGGAATTACGAGAGACAGAAACCATTATATTTGTTACGGGTTAAATATACAGGGTGTCCCAAAATTCGTGTCGTTCCTGGAAATGGGAGGTTCCTTGGGTCATTTCAAGCGACATTTTCCTTTGCACCAATGTCAACCGCGGCTTTGTTTAGCAGTTATTAACGAAAAACACGGACCAATCAGAGCGCGCCCTGGGCCGCCACGCCGCGCCGCGCTCGCATCAGAGCGTTGACGGTACGCCGTGACATCGCAACGAACAAGAGTTTCTCGATTATGTGAATGCTCTCCGATTTCAATGAGCTTTGGATATGTGGTCAAGATCATTATTCTGAACAACATTTCTCTTTAGAATTTGTGGCTGTAGGCTTTAGTTTACGAGATTATCGCGAGAAACTTTACTTGTAAATTCATTATGGGCGTTCATGATAGCGGACACGGCCTGCTAATGTATTCGAAACTAAAGCCGACCGTCAACCATTTCAAAGGAAAAAGATATTTAAAACGTCGAGTTTTATAACATTATTTCAAGGTCATTGAAATCGATGAAGACCCGGATCATCCTTACCCGACTTACGACAAATTTACCCGAACGAGAAAAGAGGCAGAAACTGATTGTTTTAAAAACTTACTTATTCAGCCGTAAATCCATTTGCTGCTTCGAAATGTGTGTCAATGGGTCAGTCGGTGACGAACTGCACAGGTATCTTCAGGTATACGACAGTACCGCAATCCAAGGGGCGTACAGCCAAGTCAACGAACTGCACAGCCGGTGGTAGATAGCAGGTATACGACACCCTGACGGATACGCGGTCAACGATATGGACTTTTCACTTTCACTTTCAAATCGATAAATAAATCACATGTCTTTTTCACACAGATGCACTAATAACAATTGCAATATCACTTGTATTGCAGCACAATAAAATTTAAATCACAACTTTCTAAAAGAAGAACATCCCGAATTTTTCTTTCACTTTTCACTGTACGGTCAAACGTACGTTTCCACACTGGGAATATTTCACGGCGACAGTCGATGCACTAAAATCCTTCGAAATCGACGAACTGATCGACGAACTCACAATTATTTGGCACGTATACGGTGTCGGATGTATGGCCGCTCTCGCCTGATATACCTGAACGTGGCACCATCATCGCGCCCGCAGAGGCCGTAAGCGAGAACGATATTAAAATTGTCTTGCGAACTGAGCATGATGCGACAGAGACTTAAACTGACTGCAGCTTCCCAAAAAAGCTGCGAACACCCCCGAATATTCCCACCACGAAGGAAAACTGAGGATACAGGAACATTATAAAAAAAACACGTGTTTTGCAGGAGTTGAAAGTGCAGCAGTGTGACTCTTGCCTTTCCTCCACGATAGAAAACAGGGATCCTCGTCTCCGCGGAAGGGATCGTGCCATAAATCAGAAATCTGCAGTTACTCGGGAGTGTCCGCTGGATACCGGAACGGAAAAATTTTCTCCTGCACATGTCGAGTTTACGAATTCTTTTTCGGCCGTGCAATTAAGTCCTAAAAGATTTCTGGTGTGCGCCGCTTGATCATTACCCGCGACGTCTGAGGCACGATGCAGGACATTCGAACGATAGAAAACAGGGATCCTCGTCTCCGCGGAAGGGATCGAGCCATAAATCAGAACTCTGCAGTGTCCGTGGGACACGGTAACGAAAAATTTACCAACAGTGCAATTCGACATGCGTGGAAGAAAATTTACGAGTGATTGCGAATATTGACAATTTTTATTTTGCCTGAAGATACGCAGTCTATTCATTACATTTGCATGCTTAAATTGGACATTTCATATCTAAGAATCTAATATTATTTTTATAATTTTGACTAGACTGTGGACGTAAATACAAAATAAAAATTCTCCAAGTCAATTGAAAAAATCCAAAGATGTATTTTTTCTCGCAATCATTTTAAAAAGTGAAAAATGTCATAGTAGCATCCTTAATTTTTCTAATTTTCTTTTTGTTTTTTATTTGAATAAAATGAATAATGAAACCCCCATCTTTGCTTTGTCGAGAAATAAGGAAATTAATTGCACGGCCGAAAAAGAATTCGTAAACTCGACATGTGCAGGAGAAAATTTTTCCGTTCCGGTATCCAGCGGACACTCCCGAGTAACTGCAGATTTCTGATTTATGGCACGATCCCTTCCGCGGAGACGAGGATCCCTGTTTTCTATCGTGGAGGAAAGGCAAGAGTCACACTGCTGCACTTTCAACTCCTGCAAAACACGTGTTTTTTTTATAATGTTCCTGTATCCTCAGTTTTCCTTCGTGGTGGGAATATTCGGGGGTGTTCGCAGCTTTTTTGGGAAGCTGCAGTCAGTTTAAGTCTCTGTCGCATCATGCTCAGTTCGCAAGACAATTTTAATATCGTTCTCGCTTACGGCCTCTGCGGGCGCGATGATGGTGCCACGTTCAGGTATATCAGGCGAGAGCGGCCATACATCCGACACCGTATACGTGCCAAATAATTGTGAGTTCGTCGATCAGTTCGTCGATTTCGAAGGATTTTAGTGCATCGACTGTCGCCGTGAAATATTCCCAGTGTGGAAACGTACGTTTGACCGTACAGTGAAAAGTGAAAGAAAAATTCGGGATGTTCTTCTTTTAGAAAGTTGTGATTTAAATTTTATTGTGCTGCAATACAAGTGATATTGCAATTGTTATTAGTGCATCTGTGTGAAAAAGACATGTGATTTATTTATCGATTTGAAAGTGAAAGTGAAAAGTCCATATCGTTGACCGCGTATCCGTCAGGGTGTCGTATACCTGCTATCTACCACCGGCTGTGCAGTTCGTTGACTTGGCTGTACGCCCCTTGGATTGCGGTACTGTCGTATACCTGAAGATACCTGTGCAGTTCGTCACCGACTGACCCATTGACACACATTTCGAAGCAGCAAATGGATTTACGGCTGAATAAGTAAGTTTTTAAAACAATCAGTTTCTGCCTCTTTTCTCGTTCGGGTAAATTTGTCGTAAGTCGGGTAAGGATGATCCGGGTCTTCATCGATTTCAATGACCTTGAAATAATGTTATAAAACTCGACGTTTTAAATATCTTTTTCCTTTGAAATGGTTGACGGTCGGCTTTAGTTTCGAATACATTAGCAGGCCGTGTCCGCTATCATGAACGCCCATAATGAATTTACAAGTAAAGTTTCTCGCGATAATCTCGTAAACTAAAGCCTACAGCCACAAATTCTAAAGAGAAATGTTGTTCAGAATAATGATCTTGACCACATATCCAAAGCTCATTGAAATCGGAGAGCATTCACATAATCGAGAAACTCTTGTTCGTTGCGATGTCACGGCGTACCGTCAACGCTCTGATGCGAGCGCGGCGCGGCGTGGCGGCCCAGGGCGCGCTCTGATTGGTCCGTGTTTTTCGTTAATAACTGCTAAACAAAGCCGCGGTTGACATTGGTGCAAAGGAAAATGTCGCTTGAAATGACCCAAGGAACCTCCCATTTCCAGGAACGACACGAATTTTGGGACACCCTGTAGAGTAGGAAATAAAAATTTGATTTGGAGGTTTGTCAATTTATTTTTCAAGGCATCCCTATTTTTATGGATCGGGGAGCGGGATATTTTATCTTAGATACTAGAAAATTTAGATTCATTAAATTATACATAATTAAAATTTAATTTGCCATATTACAATGAACAAACATTAGTGCAAGGGAGCAAAAACGATAACACAATTTCTAGTGTCACTTTCGAAGTAGAATTTCTGTAAATTAATTTTCAATTCATTGTGTTTTCGCTAGAAACAAATTGCTAAATAAAATTATCGTAGTACAACCGGTGAAAACAAAACAAAGCCAAAAAATTGTAACAATAATTTTACAGAAGAATCTAAGGTGAAATGCCCTATGCCTGGACAGCATGTTTTTCTATTTTAAATTTTATCACTTTAAATAAACAAAAGAATTTCTTAAGAGTTTTAACATACAGTTCAGAGTTTGTAAAGTAATTTAAAATAAAAAAATCATTGTTTAGGTTAGTGTCTTAATTGTATTAACAAGAATAATTAAAACCTATAGTTGGACATATTAAATCCAATCTAAGCTAGTACCTGGACAGAAGTAAAGCCTATATCGGGACAAGTTCAATCTACGAGTTGATCGAGCGAACATAACCTAAAACGTTGATTGGTGGCGCTGTTGCGCATGACGAATAGAAGATGCTTTGCGTAATATGTAGTATTCTTATCATAGATTATAGTATTGTATTATTTAACCAAATATATATTTATTTTCATTTACTGTTTTAATAAAACTTGTCATAATACAACTTTTAAGGTTAGGTAGTAATACTGATAGATTTAAGATGTAAACATAAAGTATTATTAACGTCACAACCGGAATACATGTTCTACATACGTTATTCAAGCTAATAGAAGACTAATTATACGTACATGTAGTTAAATAATTTGCAAACAATGCGTTGACTTTATTCACAAAAACGTGTCTGGCTTCAAGCGTAAGCACATTGCGTATAAGCTTAGAGTGGGACAGCTACTGTCATCGCGTCCCAGTATGGAGTACTTATATTTGAAAACAGTCCTAATCTTGGACATCTAATATTTGGATTAATAATTATTATTTACGTTAAGTTTGATTGCCAATTTATTTTAAAATATCAATATTATTATGCGTGATAATTATTTTTTGTCTGAGAGCTTAAAATATATATTTTTTTCTAACAAAAGTTGGAACTATAAATGCACATGATTCGCATGTAAATAGACTGTTTTGTATACTGTTTTCATATGAACTTTGAATTCATTTTTAAATTTCAATTGATGTCTCAATGAAATAATATTTACACCTACTTGTAGCTAAGGCCTCGGAATATATAATATAATTATTTGATCTCTTAATTACTGATTTTACTATGAAAATTCAATTGTCCAGATTTAGGTATCACTTTTGAACTGTCCAGACTTAGGGCACTTCACCTTAATCTGCTGTCTAAAAACCAATCTCTAAAATCTAATATTATTCCTGCAGTAAACACTAAGAAGACAATTCCGTTTAGTGTTTCGGAGAAGAATATTTTTATTTTCTACTATCACCTTCCTCTCTTAAAGAAATTTATCATTAAAACACATTTTTCCTTTTCTGTTTCAGGTAAGAATTTTGGAAATACCTCTGGCACATCCTAATAGCAGACTGGTTTAAGCAAACGCTATGTAACACAGGTCAGATATCAATTTTGTATAGAAGAATTCCTCGGTTGTTGTTTGGTTACAAGTTCTTCCATTTGCATATATCGTTTGGAAATGTTTTAGTAATAAACTAATCCACTTCTGACATAGTGAGAAAAACAATGATGATCAATGCATTGCAGAATAGTTATAGAGAAGTATGATCCCACGAATGGAAATGAGTTGCAAAGCACAGCTCAGCTGTAACGAATCGAGTAAAAAATTCCAAGCAAAGTGGGGGAACACTTCCAGCGTTGTTGATATTTTTTATTCAAATATTATCCTTAGCGGGCAAATTCTCCGAATTCCGAGCCAACAACAGATCCGCATAGCATTCAAACCAGAATAAAGAAACCGACGGTTCAAATAAAAAAAGTCCTGAAAGATAATGACTTCGCGATTTGTAAGAAGATCGTGGGAAGGCTTATGAGTAGGCGGCGCTCACGATTCGCGTTATCTGGTTCTATCGGGTCGTCCTTTCGAGCACGACCCTTAGAGAGAACCTTCCCAAATTAGGCGCCGAATTCTCACCCGGCCGGCACCTCGGTGCCCTTTCTGCTCCCGTGCACGTGGAGCAGAGTCAACGGCCCGTTATCGTCCGCAGAAATCGAGGGGCAGACGTTGCCCGAGACCACCTACACTTCCCACGCCTCGCTCGTTCGCTTTGCCTCCTTGCCTTCTTGCCTCTTTGCCTCCTCGCCTCCGCATCTCCTTGTCTCTCGAGCAGAGCGCGAACCGAGTGTACCGAGGGAATGAGAAACCGGGGTCCGAGGCATCGAGAAATCGAGGATCCGAGGCATCGGAGACTGCGTTCGACTGCAACCTTTCGCGAAATCCATTCGATCCGGGATTTATTGGCGTTATCGTTCCACAATTTATTTACACACTAGTAGATTTTTACTTTCGATACTGTGGCCGACACCGATAAATGTTCTGTTTCAAACTTATTTGATTTATTTTTAGCTTTCTTAAAATTGGAGCAAACGCCACGAGTTCTTTTGAGATGTTAAAGGGATTCGTTTTTTGTTTAATTGCTATTGATCACCATTCTGGGGCTACCTGTTACGTTTTAACTAGTTCTTTTGACGTGCGAAACACAATCAGGCTACACACTTGCACACATTGAATGTTGAAGCTGAAAGACTGTGTCAAATGTGTGTGTGTATGCATATAAAACCTATAAAACAATAAAAGACAATTAAAACATTTGTAAAGTTTACTGCTGGAGTTACGGTAGCCATTTTGTTACCTTATTGTCATGGACATATTTAATATTTTATAGAAACTTCAATTTTGATTTTCCATCTGTTTAACAGTTTTCAAACACTGAATTCTATAATAAAAGAGATTGTAGTTTTAGTGATAATAAAATTTTAAAGTTTATGCCTAAAATAACGCGTTGTAGACAAGAATATCGTTTAAATTAACACTATGGACTTTTCGAACAATACAAAGTATCATCTAATTAACAAACACTTCGTAGAACTACTAGAAACATTACAATTTTAAGATCAGTCGATTACCATAAGTAATTGTCAGTAAATTTAAAACCTACTGTACTATAATCAATAGACAGTGGATTTTACGCATTTATGACAAAAATGAGTAGGTGTCATTTAAATCAGTAAAAACATTAGAAGAATTTTAAAATACTATTACATTCTTTTCTTTCTTTCTTTACATTATTATTAAGAAAGAAAATAAACTCCAGTTTGTTGCAGTTCAGGTACAAAATTGTTATTTTGCATAAAGATCCGCTGTCTAGTAATAAACACAATACCAATTCACGTAAATGTATTACCCTTGCTTGTAGAGTGCAGATTTTCGAAAAGGTAGTGTTCGAGTTAATTCAGAATTGACCGAGTTTTGTTCTCTAGACAGGTTCTGAAATTCTGTAACTAGAAGTTCGTCAGCGAGGATGAGCCAGTTTAATCATTCCTTGAAATAAAAAATATCGATTTCTCGGTATAATGCAGGACCAAACAAAGCCCTCGTTAACGTCTATTTACCTGGCTACTCGTTTGTTTTCATTCTTACCCCGTACCTCGTCCTTCCTTATTTAATTAAGCTCCGATTAGCTGCACAGTTTTGTGCAAATACTTCTTCGGGAACGCGCTAAAAACGCTCATTAAGAGACGGCTATCGAGTTACCGTTCTGGTAACGAGTCCCGATTGTTTACGATCTTCAAGCAATTCTATCGTCGCGTCGAGTCGGCTGTATGTTCAGCAAGACGATGATAGCAGCAGCCGATAATTGTACGCTTCTCACCCGCGCCTCCTTGCCTGTCCTCATCTGTTCTTGTTTCTGGTTCCTGACGATGTTATCTACGCCACTCGCATTCCGATCGAATTAATAATTCACTTAGACGCAGAAATTTAAAACGAACACATTTCTGCAGTTATGCATTTCGAAGAATAACTCGAAGTGCTGTCGCACATACTTTACTACAGGTTTCGCACTCCAAATTCACACCTTTTTGTAAATCAATTCACCCTTTTGCAATCCAAATTCACTAAGAATAGTAAAAATCAATTATTTATTTATTTAGATTAAATTATATATTTATTCAGACACACGTGAACGGTGTCTTTACTGCGAGGGAAAAATAAAACTTGTGAAAATGTTGAAAATGTACTTTCAAAAATGAAGTTTGCTACTCAGAAAATGCGTTTGTTTCTTACATTACAAAGTTAATCAATTGATAATTACTTTTAAATAAGCATTTGACGTACATCTTTGCAATAAATAAAATTTTTAATTTCTTAACAATTAATTCACATTTGATTAGATTTATTTTTCAAAAAATCATTTAAAAATACTTTATTTGTAAAAGCTTGAATTTGATTTGCAGAAAGGTGAAATCGATTCGCAAAAGGGTGAAATTGGTTTGCAAAAGGGTTTCTTTGACTTGATGAAAAATGAATTTGGAGTACAAAACCTGTATAGTATTGTAAAACATTTTGAAGAAGAGTAATATAGCAAGCTAATTTTGCGTAATTATGTTATTTCCTGAAATATCGATCACACAACTATCACGACAGTGTCCATGTTGTGTCGTTGAACTGTAACAATTGATAATCGTCAAATTGAAAGAATACCTGTATCAAGATCACGACAGTGTCCATGTTGTTTCGTTGAAAAGTAACAATTGATAATCGTCAAATTGAAAGAGTACCTGCATCAAGATCACGACAGTGTCCATGTTGTTTCGTTGAAAAGTAACAATTGATAATCGTCAAATTGAAAGAGTACCTGTATCAAGATCACGACATTGTCCACGTTGTTTCGTTGAAAAGTAACAATTGATAATCATCAAATTGAAAGAGTACCTGTGTCAAGATCACGACATTGTCCACGTTGTTTCGTTGAAAAGTAACAATTGATAATCGTCAAATTGAAAGAATACCTGTATCAAGATCACGACAGTGTCCATGTTGTTTCGTTGAAAAGTAACAATTGATAATCATCAAATTGAAAGAGTACCTGTATCAAGATCACGACATTGTCCACGTTGTTTCGTTGAAAAGTAACAATTGATAATCGTCAAATTGAAAGAATACCTGTATCAAGAGCACGACATTGTCCACGTTGTTTCGTTGAAAAGTAACAATTGATAATTATCACATTGAAAGAGTACCTGTATCAAGATCGCGACAGTGTCCATGTTGTTTCGTTGAAAAGTAGCAATTGATAATCGTCAAATTGAAAGAATACCTGTATCAAGATCACGACAGTGTCCATGGTGTTTCGTTGAAAAGTAACAATTGATAATCATCAAATTGAAAGAGTACCTGTATAAAGATCACGACATTGTCCATGTTGTTTCGTTGAAAAGTAGCAATTGATAATCGTCAAATTGAAAGAATACCTGTATCAAGATCACGACAGTGTCCATGTTGTTTCGTTGAAAAGTAACAATTGATAATCGTCAAATTGAAAGAATACCTGTATCAAGATCACGACATTGTCCACGTTGTTTCGTTGAAAAGTAACAATTGACAATCATCAAATTGAAAGAGTACCTGCATCAAGATCACGACAGTGTCCATGTTGTTTCGTTGAAAAGTAACAATTGATAATCGTCAAATTGAAAGAGTACCTGTATCAAGATCACGACAGTGTCCATGTTGTTTCGTTGAAAAGTAACAATTGATAATCATCAAATTGAAAGAGTACCTGTATAAAGAGCCGCTAAACCAATCTTGTCGTCTCACGTTCAAGAATATTAAGTTTCCACCCACGTGTAACCACAGCCGTCAATTACTTGATCATTCATCAAAGGTTTTTTACCCGGCCGTGTATATTGCATTCGCTCGAGTCGAAAAAATGTTGTACAACTCTTCTAACAAAATTCTTTGAGCTGATGAATCGCGTACCGACAAAGCTACGACTGTCATTAGACACACATCACTGGTAACACGAATTTCCGTTTATTATTCAACCGAACTGTAATTCAGCAGCTACCTGGTGACCCAGAAAGGAGAAGCACAGTCATTCCAGTTTCTAGTCGAGTCTCGGACACTCTTGATAAAGTATTATGTTTCGTCGGAGAGGGTTGAATGAAACGGGAACGGTGGATGTAAATGGTGCGCGAACGGACGAATTGAGCCGAAATAAGAAATTAAAAATGTAAAATGAATTTTTCCCGGAGAATTAGCAGCCGGGCAGAGCTTGAATTTGCTATCCAGATTAAATGGGCACCCTCGCTTAATTCAAAATCTTGGCCAGCGTCTGATTAAATTGCCAGTCATTCACTCCGCTTGATTATTTACTCTTCTTAACCGAGATTAGTCGCTCTCTTATTACTATCCAGTTTACCACGTCTTCCCTTCTCTTCGCCGTTCTCTTCTCACCCCGCACTGTCGTTATTTTCTTTGGCTTATAAGTTGCGAATTGTAAGCTGCGGGAGTTTGAGGGCGAGACTTTTAGCGACGGTATCGCGCTCCTGAATGCAATCTTCGGACGATACAAATTTTCCAGATAATGACAAGCGAGAATAAGTAGAAGAATAAACGTTGTTACTAATCTTGTTCACAAAAGTTTCCTAATCCTCAACAGTTACAGTAGTAGCCATGCATGTGTAAATTACTTGCTTCGTGAATAATCAATTCGGAATTCTCTTTCCTCCATTTCAAATTATCCCTTTGCTCTCCTTTGTCGAGTGTGACTCCACATCAAAGAAAGAAAAATGTAAATAAAACGGGTACTTACATGGGTGTACAAAGTATTCGTACACTTTTTAAAAACTAATAACATTTTTATAATTGTACCAAACAACCTGATTTTTTATAATCAATTAGAAGCATTGGTTTACGAAATGATATACAAAAAAGATTTTCCAAAAATTATAATTTACAAGGTTAAATGCAAAAATGAAAAAGGCATTTTTTAAAACTTTTTTATTTGGGTCCTTAATGAAAATTTAAAATGTATGTTTTGTAGATCTATGTTAGTCATACACATGTTGAAAATTTCATTGAAATCGATTAACATACACACAAGCTACAAGCGGTTAAAAATTGTGAAAATCGTAGTTTTCCACGACTTTTGATCGGTTTCTGCTGAAAATCCACAGAATCGTACATCTTTCGACGCCTGTTGTTTTTTCCTGCTTCAATCGATTTCGATGAAATGTCCAACATGTGTATAAAGAACATGAATCTAGAAAACATATGTTTTAAATTTTTATTAATGGCCCAAATAAAAACGTTTTTAAAAATGCTTTTTTTATTTTTACCTGCAACCTTGTAAATTGTAATTTTTGGAAAATCTTTTTTGCATATCAGTTTGTAAACTAATGCTTCTAATTGATTATAAAAAATCAGGTCGTTTGGTACAATTATAAAAAAGTTATTAATTTTTAAAAGGTGTACGAATACTTTGTACACCCACTGTATATGTATTTGGTCTCTTACTTTATTTATTTAATTGTCTTATCTTTTTAGTTATAAATGAACATAAGTTCTACAAATATAAATTATAATAGATATATAAATTATAATAGATATAATCTATAAATATAAATAAAATTAGTAGCACAAAAATATTGAATAAATATTTTTTAAGCCACAGTTTTTAATATGAGAAAAATATTTCTTCCTATCTTATAAGTTAGGATAAAAAAGAATATTTGGTACTTAATATAAAATAAATATTGTATGTATATTTGAATATTAAAAACAGATTGAATCTGATATAAATATTTATCCAATATTTTGTGCTACTAGGGATATCTAATCTAATTACATAGTAAACAGAATTGTTTAAAATAAGTAGCAATCAAGGAGCTGTTCTTTGAAGTAAATTTCAAATAAAACACTTCAAATAGTAGGGAGTGCAAAGGGTTTATTAAAATAATAAAATAATTCGGATAATTCAAATTTGATCTTAAATATAATTTTCTTCTTCTCCATAGGCTAAACTTTTACTATTTTTTAATTCACTCTTTATTTACAACAATTCGTTTTGTTGGCAATAATTATAAAACAGATAGTTACGATATCGAAACACGCTTTACAGAATGAAAACGTCAGCAGTAATTTTATTATTATTCTGTACGATTTGCATGCTCAAGTTATGTAGGAACTACTGGGAGATTGATATCGATATCTACGAATCGTAATTCGTGATACACGGAGAACATATCGCGTTGCATGTGGCCAGTAGAGCCGAGGTGTAATTCAACATGCTAAAATAAACAAAATTGGCTAAATACACATACATACGTACATCGTGCGTGACTTTGTTTTCAAGTTAAACATTTTTTTGGGTTTTGATGTGTGCAGAAAATTGCTGGAAGGTCCACTTCCGGATTCGTTACGGGCTACCACGTCTCGCCGTAGATTGTAAAAATCATGTTTTTGTAATCTGATGGCTCCCGAGTCATACAGAAAAACACTACACCAATATTCCGTTCCGTAAATATACAGGGTGTCCCAGTTTTTTCCGGCCAAACTTCGCCAGCGTGTTATACATGCAAAAGTAAGAAAAAAATGTTATATGAACATATACTCTTAAATGTTTTATCAAGGAATTATAACTAATAATACAAAATGATAATGAACTGGCATTTCGTCGACACAGCGTACGAACGTATTATAAATATCTCTGTGTTTACATAAAGAAAAAAATGTTATATGAACATATGCTCTTAAATGTTTTATTAACGAGTTAACATTTCAAAATGACGTCCGTTATTACGAATACAGGATTGCCATCTACGAAATATTGACTCTATCGTATTACAACTGATTTCTTCTTCCTTTTCTCTAATCGCAGCAAATGCGTCTGCAATTCTCTGTACTAACTGTTCACGAGTATTAATTTGTGCTTCGTGAACTTCTGGTTTTACAACTCCTCACACGTAAAAATCCATTGGCGTGAGATCTGGTGATCTTGGAGACCATGAGATTGGACTTTAAATGTATCCATTTAAATGTATTCATAATACGTTCGTACGCTGTGTCGACGAAATGCCAGTTCATTATCATTTTGTATTATTAGTTATAACTCCTTGATAAAACATTTAAGAGTATATGTTCATATAACATTTTTTTCTTACTTTTGCATGTATAACACGCTGGCAAAGTTTGGCCGGAAAAAACTGGGACACCCTGTATCTATCTATACGCGTAAAAAATTGTTGCAACACAAAATAAACAAAGTAAACACCGACTTGAAAACATGGTCACGCAGGATATGCATATGTATGTTCATATAAACTGTTCTGCTTGCTTTGCAACGGCGATTTAGCACCTGATGTAATTTCCACGTGTAGTGCAGCATCCTGTACTGCCTCATGAAGAGTCGAAATTTATAACATTTACGTTTCCTTAATGTGAAAATTATTAACCCTTAGCACTCGAATGTCGACTCCGAGACGCCAGTAAAAATTGCTGTGCCATTATTCAAAATATTGTTTAGATGATTAAATATAATATATCGATATCTAATCAATTACTAAACATTTAGATATTGTATGAGGTATATCAATTTCATATCCATAAAATGAAAAAAAATGATATTCAAAATATTGTTTAGATGATTAAATATAATATATCGATATCTAATCAATTACTAAACATTTAGATATTGTATGAGGTATATCAATTTCATATCCATAAAATGAAAAAAAATGATATAGAATCGAATTATTCTAGATCAGAAGAAATGTTTAATTTTCAAAGAGTTAATCGTATGTGTAAATTCTGAACATGAAAAGTACAGATTTCACACTGAAGTTTAAGAGCGACATCATTTATATTTTTACCGTGTCAGTGTATAAGTGTATTTAGTGAGGTGAGTGATTAGACGAATCAAGATGAAGTGATTATTTGGTGAGGTGAGTCGCGGTTAAAATAAAACATTATAAAAACCGCTTTTGTTCAACGTTTTTCCCGCGAGAAACTAACGTAAAATTAAAGTAATTACATTTCATGTATTCTGTATGTATATTAGCACCGTTAAACATTTATCAATTGACAAGAACAATGTCGCAATTGAATAATTGCATGAACATGATTTTAGCAAAAATGAAGTTTGATTTCCATAAAGTTGTCGCTGTTATTATACACATACAATAGAGGAATGATGACATAAAGAATAAGCTAAAAATATTTTTGTGCAAAACTATTTAAAAGTAGTTCATATGTTTTTGAAATGATCCGACAAAAAATCGCATGGTTAGGAAGTGAAAATATTTATTCACGAAAGAAAATAAGCCCCGCATTGTCTCGAACCAAAATCTCATCAAAAGTCATGAAAATGATGTCGGTATGCGATCACTGTCCGTGCAGAACACAGGCTGTTGGACAGTAAACGCGACTTTACTGTATATCGGTTTTTTTTAATTGCATTATACAGTGTAGCGAGTTCGAAAATCTGCAAAATGCTTCTCGCAATGTTTGACATTGCACACCATACTCAAAGTGCAAGTATAAATTTGAAAAAACGACGTAAAAATTGGTATTCTACTAACAGTACAAAAAAATGAAGCATTACAATACTTGTGACATCTTATTGCCGAATTAATTCCGATGGTACCGCTCTTAAACTCCTATATGAAATCTGCATTTGTAAATTTGTTTTCGTATTTTTCTATTTTTACAACCAGGATTTGCAACAGAAAAATGGAGGAAGGTATCCTAATATGTGGCTCGGTACCCGAAATGTGTCAGATTTTTCTCCGAATTTTTAATTGTGATTAAATCGGGGAAAATGGGGCAAACTGACTCTTCGATTTTCCCCGGTAACTACCCTTACAGGTATCGGGATGAAACTTGGCAGAAAGGTTTCTTTTTTTGGTAGGCCATCGACTGGTCCAAATTCGATTAAAATCGGCCCGGGGGCGATTTTTCCCTCCAAACCCGTCCATGGCCTTTTTCGAAAAGAGAATCGCTGATGACCGCTAAACACCGTAGCTGGATCGATGAGTAATGAAACGAAACATATGAATGGTTCTCGATAGTTTTATCGTCATAATTGGGTTAGAAGTGGCAAAGTCGGTTAACGAGGGGTACTCTCGAGCGGAGAAACGCTTTCGATTGCGGAGAACGCGTGTGCCTTGCCTCTCGTAGTCGCGTGATCCTAACCGCGTCACGCGTTTCGTGAAAACTCGGCTCTGTAGGTGCAGTGGTCGGGCTTTATCGATGGTGCAGGAGGGTCGAGAGATCGAGGCGCGATACAAATGTCGGTCGAGCGTTGAGCGCTTTATTCTTTGCCGCCGCGTATTAGGCCAGATATTAACTTTGCTTTCGCAGTGTGCAATTTTACGTTGATAAAGCGCGGGAAAATGGGGGATTCGAGACCGCTAGGTCACACGCACGCCGGCCATCAAATGCTTCCCTTTACCAGATTCTGCTCGTAGAACCAACATGGTTTTCTCACTTAAGATAATTCGTAATATTCGCGAAGTACGACCCACTCGTCAATTATTGCTTTTCATTACGCGATCGAATCGGTCCTGCCACTGTCTATCAGAGCTCTTGATTACATGTCTCCGAAATCATAACACAAGCCTGGTGGTTGTGCATGCAGAAATAAATCGACAAAAGAGGAACTTTAGAGAAAAATGAACCTGGAAACACTGTCCAACACCAAATTTGTTCCACAACCACTGTTGGGTGGTACTTATAGAGTTTTCCGCACTGATTCCGAATCTGTTTTTAATTTTTTCCATATACGCACAGTTTTTGAGAAACATGACTTTGAAAAGAAAATGTATTTTTCAACTTTCAACAAATATGGTGGTGTTATTATAAAAGATATTGAATTGTTCTTTATAGCAAAAGATTCTGTAGACTTTTCCGAATACAGTGATGTCCAATATTAATACATTATGAATGTTTAAACACGTTTAAACAAGGATTAAAGGCGGAGAGACACCACTTTTGCACCAATTTTTGAGGATATTTTTGAATTTATCTCAAAAAATAAGGGTCCAGCGGAAAATCGAACTATATCACGCGATAGAGCCGACTTTTATCTTGAGAAACCACCCTTTGAAGTTTGAAACGTCGACGTTTTTTTCGAACCAGAAAGCAAAATATCTTCGCTCGACATGAGTTGCCGCCAGTGGTGCTCACCACTATCCCGTCCCGAGAGCCACTGGCGGCAACTCATGTCGGGCGAAGATATTTTGCTTTCTGATTGGCTCTGATTGGTCCGTGTTATTCTTGAATAACTCCATTCGTCATTTTGGTTTGAGAGCCTTTTTCCCAGAAATATCCTCAATTGTCTTCAGAAAGTTAGATTTTCAAATGCTCTGTTAATACTTGAAGTTTGATCCACGCAACAGACGCGTCATGTATGATTATTTCCATTGAATGGGTTAGAATGACTTGCGCTGGCCAAGAAAATGTATAAAGATAATAATTTTTGTAGCCACCACTCAAGTTTCAGATCTTTTAACGCTGTTTCCTTCAACGCAGTACTCATTTACCGTACGCAGGTTTTACTTTTGATGTAGAACCGGTTGATGTAGAATCGAAATAAATATTTTATTTTGTACCACAAGTACGACTCGTCCGTCCATCGACATTTGCTCCACGAACCGTGTGACGAGTCTCTTGCGATATTACGAAACAAACAAGTTTATAATTGCAGAAATCATGAACGTGTCTTTGCACTTTGGAAATTATGAAATGAATTCGTTTATTTATGCGCTGTTTATTATACTGCAACGAGTGGTGCGCGAACTGTAACTAACGTAATTATTAGACTGCGGATTTTATGGATTTATGACGAAAATGGACACGTACAATTTAAAGAAGTCGACGAATTAAGGGTGTGGGTCGGATTTTGACCTTGGTCGAGTGCGTGTGTGGTAGTACCTTAACACACCGATAGATACTGTATACGTACACGAGATTGCAAGGGTTCCGTAGATTTCGTTTGCTGTCTCTCTAACGCACATTTGGGGCCCCTACGTAGTCACAATCGCTAGATAAAAGACCCACAATTACGGGATGCTTCCATATATGGGCTACTTTTGCGTTTTCGAGGCGTAATTTGCATTATTCGGCAGCATGTAGCGCAGTTTCACAAATATTGGACGAAGCGACAGTGCTGCCATTGTCGAGACACATACATTTTCTTAAATATCGAGAGATTTAGGATTCTTATAGACCAAAATGTAGGCATCCCGGAATTCAGGGTCACATACAATGTCAATGAAACCTTTATTATGTTAAACTATACGTGTTTAAACACAGCAAACGAAATCTACGAAGTAGATCCCTATACGGGAGATTTTGGTGCAAGTATTAGTTCCATGGCATTTTTAGCTAGGAGCGCTAGCGTTTTTAGTCACTATTTTACCGATGTTTTACCAATACAGTGACTGAATCGGTAAAACAGTGACTAAAAACACTAGCGCTCCTAGCTACAAATGCGGAGGGCACCGATACTACGACCAAGGTCAAAATCCGACCCACACCCTTAAGAAGATTTGAGGACATCAGTATATTAATTTCAATTTAATAAGACAATTGAAAGAAGAAATTAATTCCTATTTGGCTCCTGTGTCTTGCAATCAATGCAAAGATTTTTTATTTTGCATAAAGATCCACAGTCTAGTAATTATAATATACGTATAAGACGAGTGAATGAAAATGAATGCGTCTTCTCTCGTGCCGTATGAATCTTTATTGATCGATATGCACGCGAATCTATTTGCAAAGTGGATCGCCTTATCGCGTGAATTTAACAGGCAATAACGAATCTCTTGTCGGAGAGAAGGCAGGAAGAATCATCGGTTGACAAATTTTGCCTAGTCCATTCCCCATGAAATCGAACGGTTCTCTACCCCTGCTGCTGTAAATTCGCGTTTGATGTCACTCCCCGTCAGTTCGCATGATTAATGTCCCGTGGCCCCGTGGAGGGGTGCGGCGCAACGCGATATGCAGCAGCGTGGAGCAGAGTGGAGCAGAGTAGTTAGTAGAGCAGTGTAGAGGCGGTACGACACTGACGGCGCGGCGCGACGACACTGACTTTTCGTCCAGCGTTCCGTTGGCGTCCGCGTCCGCAAACCGCCTCCGCTTGCACGACGCGCCGGCCGCTTTTCCCCTCCGCGAATTTTAATCACCGCCGAGCGGACGCGCAAGAGGGCAGAAAGAGGACGACGGATTCCGCGGCGACTGACGCGCCGCTTTATTTCGTTAACGTTTCAATCGATCATCGTACACCCCTGGGATCTCGCTCCCCGCTCGACTCATTCTTCCTATTTTCGCTCTGTTCGCTCCTCCTCTTAACTGCGTCCGACAAATCGCTCGGTGCACCGTTCACGAATTCTGCATGATTTCTGCCCAGCGAAAGTGAAAATATTTCGGTGTCTCCCGTCTTCTCTAATTCCTCCATTTCATTAACGCTTTCTTCAACATCTCCGAGTTGTATACAGGTCAATTTATATTATCCGGTCAGACACGGAACGATTCGTTCCATATTTATAGTGTGTCAGAATTGGGCAAAAAATTTATTTAAGGGGGATCTATACCCTCGGATTTTGGGGTATTTATCAATGTTATCAACCTCTGTGCAGAAAAAAAGTTTGGTAACATTGATAAACACGCAACTGCCTAATGAACACGAGATGGAGTTGCTTGCTATTTCCATATTCTATTCAGCTCGTCGCGAATGCCGTTATACAGGGCAGTAATATTTGTCGCATATTAGTAATATTGGTCGCACTAATATTAGTGCCACCGATGAGAATAAGTACTTCGTCTGTGTCAGTTTTGCTATGATTCCACATTGACAGCAGTGCAGCAGTGAAATGTTGCACAATATCGCAGCACTGATTGACAGTCCTTCTGACTAGGCACCATCTCGTCTAAACTAACTGAAATAAAATTGGCTCTAGATTGGCTCTACATCAGAGATAACCTCTGTCTTCATGAACGTAATATGGGGAAATCTTTGCTATGTGAATGAAATCACGCGCATCGATTTTTTGTCCTTATACGAGCGTATTTTGAGCTACACAATAGTTCATTTGATAGAGGAAGGTTCATCACGGCGCGCTCTGCTCATCACATCAGTCAAAAATGTCTCTTTGAGACAGAAAAATACATTGAAATCTGCGGTTATTTTTCTAGATTTTTTCTCTACTTTGGGCACTCATATTATTAGATATAAACATAATCTCGTTAAATCAATAGCAGAGCGCGCGGTATTTAACCTTCCTCCATAGAATGAGCCCTCACCCAGCCATAAATCGGCTCAAATAAGGACAAAAAATCGATGCGCGTAAACCCATGTTTAGACCCAAAATCTAGTAAGATTCTAGTTCCTTTCTAGTTACAATCCGAAGGTATAGATCCCCCTTAAGTACAAATTTTTGCCCAATTCTGATGTGTGTATAGCGTCGCGATTCAGTTTAAGCAGTTACGCTTCAGACAGATGTCGTCCAACATTCTCGCACAGAATGTTCCGACTTGACTCGAGCATGTTCTGACTACGTGTCTGAAGGTATTGGAACATGATTGCACGTACAACCGACCTACGTTTAGTTCAGATAGAATCTTGCTAACGGACTCGTGTGGGTCGAATTCGCAATGCACAACGCAAACTTATAGACCTCACACGAATGATAACGACAGCGATAAAAGGATGTTGCGAAAAAAATTGTTTTCTATCGAGGTGGCAACTTGTAACCATGGAGATCTTGCTCTCTATAGATTATTTAATAGAAATTGAATTCAGAAATTTGTCGTCTATATTCTCGCAGGCCTACATGTCCAATTGATTGAGCATGAATAGAAACATTTATAAGGATTGCCCTCGAGGCACTATGAAGTATTAACAAGCGGGCTAATTTATGATAACGTAACAGAAATTTTAGATTGCAGTATTTATATGTTTTTAAATACGTTTATACAGGTTTTTCATCATAAAAATACCAAGCATTATAATTAACGACAATCGAAAAACTGTTTTAATTACCTCCTTTATATTAGGTTGGAAAGAAAGTTCTTACGGTTTTTGTTATTTTGATTTTATAATAAAAACCGCAAGAACTTTCTGTCCAACTTACTATTTTTAGTATTTATATTTTTATTGGGGACCATCGAGTCATTTTACAGTGAGAGATAAATATTCTTCACTTATGGCTCACGCGTATAGTTTCATTTTCCTGAGAACTACGTATCATTCTATTTTTCTAAGGATAATCGAAAAGCAAATAAGTAAATGTTATTTTAAAGTGTTGCATCACACAGAATCATTACTGTAGATCAAATCTGTGAAAAACTGATCTAACGTGTTCGTTGAACACGTGGCTGTCTGACTGTGCATCTCGCGAAATTTAATGGTTACTAATTCCAGGCTCGCTAATTCATGGGGAGCAAATATATGAGCAATAGAAAGCCGTTAGAAGCAGTCAGAAGGTACTTAAGACGAACACCAATGTCCGTTCAACTAATTAATCACAGTGCGCTGCGGTATGGTAGAATGTTCACGCAAGAACCCCTGTACTTATCTCAGCTAAAGGTCGATCTGTCCACTTATTTCATCAGGAACGAGGACAGAGAAAATTCTGCAGATTGCAAACTTCCTCCTGCTCGGCAATGCATGCCCCGACGGGTATGAGACATTCGCGTGCTAACGCGAGCACCGATCCATATTTTTTCACCCCTGACATTTCAGGTAATCTCCACATTTCATTGGTCAATTGAACGTTCCTCTGCCCCGCTGCCGTTGCCACGAGAGCGCGTCATTAATTTCGTGGGTCGTCATAAACGCAACAAACCCGATCGTCATGAATACACACCAATCATTCTCGTTGTCAAACTCTTTCTGCCCGCTAAAGGGAGAAGACTATCAAATTTATGATCCCCGTTGTCGATCGTAAATGCAATTCAATTGATATAATAAAGTCCCCGCTTCGCAATGGCAAAAAATTTTCTTGGCAAGCGTATGGCTTCACTGTAAATTCTGTGGATTTTCAACGGGACCTCAACGATAAAGTGTAGGAAAGTTTACATTTTTTCTGTTAAAATTGATTTTTAGTGACGGAAAACTGACATTCCACGCACACAGTATTTTTTATACATAGAATGGCAAAAGTCTGACTTAGGAAACTAAGACTTAGAAAATGAATTTATTGTAGTAGTGAAAGGAACTTGCATATCTCTTAAACTGTTTAGAGTCGCTAAGAAATGTTTAGAAGTTTAAACTGTTTCTAACCGTTTTAAACTATTTAAAAAAATACTTTAGAAAATAGACTATTGTCTACATAAATAAAGTTAATTGGTTATAATTATTATATGTATATCACTATAATTAGTAGACTGCGGATCTTTATGCAAAATAAAAATTTCTTACCTAAATTGCAACGAACTTGAGTGAAATAGAAATTTATTTTCTTCCCTATTATGTTTAGTAGGTTGAAAATGGTATAATAGTATGTTTAAATTCTCCTAACATTTTTGCTATTTTGAATTACACCTACTCATTTTTGTCATAAATGCATAAAATCCGCAGTCTAATGATTAGTGATGAAGATTCTGTAATGGAGGGACAAGTTGTCCTATTTAACCTTCATTGTTATTTATTTACAAAGCGGACGATTTCATCGATTTCAATCACCTTGAAATACACTGTCAAGGACTGAACAACTTTTCTCTGTACACGTTATACATACATAGTTTCTGAGATATTTGCGAAAATATATTTGATTATCATCCTAATTGTTAAATCAGTAATTTCAAAAATTCTATAAAATCAAAGTGATTGATTTAATGAAAGAAAAATTACTAAGCAGAAATGTATGATATGGAATAGTCCCTCTTTTGCATTTTTCAAATCCTAACTATGAATATATTGACAAAAATTCCTTTCTAAATTTGGGAAAATTATTTTGTCACCTATACACAAAGAATACAATGTCGATCGTATTGGTGTTATACAGGGCCTCTTCGAAATCACGGTACATACAAACGAAGAAAAAGGAATACATAACACGTTTGGTTGATATTTCGTTTTCGAGATAAATGAGTTTGAAAATTCAGCGAATTCGCATGCTATTAGAATGGAAATCGGCTGACGCATCTGTTCATGACCTATCAATTCTACTGTCAGCAAATACGCGTGAACTCGACGGATCTTCAAACACGTTTAGCTCAAGATTGTCAATACAAAATTCTTGCTATAGTCTGTCTAACAAGGCAGTTGACGTAAACAACTCGAGTGCGACAGAGTTGAAGGTTCCTTTCCGAGGTAGTTAGCAAAGGACACACACTGCGTTGGTATTTTCGCTGGTTCATCCCGTTGGACAAACTGCAATATCAACAGAGATTACTGCATCGATGCAATCGAAGTAAAATCGTTCTTTGTTACATCAAATAATGTTCGATGTTTTCCTTCCATTTCAATGCACAACCTCGAGCTAACGTGCTTCTAAATCAATCTCTTTGTTTTACGTTCGACGAAGAAATTCGACATCGAATGTTCGTAAATGATAAAAATCGACTTTACGTCGAAAGGATTGATTGCAGGTCTTGTGTTGGTAGGACATTTTTTGGTAGAATTTTGGACAATTTCTTACATTCTTTAGGTATACATACATGGCCTACATCACTATTCGGAAAATAGCCTGTAGGTATTTGTAAAATTCCTAGGTGATGCTTCTCCGATTTCACTGGCCAACACCAAAAATGTTTCCATTATACTGTTGGGTGGATCTTATAGAGTTTTTCGCGTGATTTCGAATCTGCCCTTAATTTTTCTCCTAGACGCACAGTTTTTGAGAAACATGACTTTGAAAAGAAAACGTATTTCTCAAGTTTAAACAAATATTGTGATGTTATTATAAAAGATATTGAATTGTTCTTTACAGAAACAGATTCTGCGGACTTTCCCGAATCCAGTGATACCCAATACTAATACATTATGATTGTTTAAACATGTTTAAAAAAAAAACATTAGAAAAGTTGAAATTTGTTGGACAGTGTTTCTAGTCGTTGTTTCTAGTCTTTGTTCAGGATAATAATTTCCTATCGAATGGTGTAACATGTTTACAGTCTCTAGCGAAATTTAACGTTTTCGTTGGACACGTTGTAAGTGTCGACATTTTTCTGACACCCTGTGTACTTCGGAATACTATTTCGCTTTTAGACCGTTTGTATTATGCTTCCTCTGTAGACTGTAGAAAAGATATTGAATTGTTCTTTACAGAAAAAGATTCTGCGGACTTTCCCGAATCCAGTGATACCCAATATTAATACATTATGATTGTTTAAACATGTTTAAAAAAAAACATTAGAAAAGTTGAAATTTGTTGGACAGTGTTTCTAGTCGTTGTTTCTAGTCTTTGTTCAGGATAATAATTTCCTATCGAATGGTGTAACATGTTTACAGTCTCTAGCGAAATTTAACGTTTTCGTTGGACCCGTTGTAAGTGTCAACATTTTTCTGACGCCCTGTGTACTTCGGAATACTACAGTAGAGACTCCCGTATCCGTACCCCCATTATCCGAATACCCTAATATACGGACGTTCTATTATCCCTATATTCTGTTATCCGCCCAACGTTTCGTAGCGATGTTTCCATACAATGTATTCAGACGTAATAAATACTTTTCCGTGTTCGGTTGGTTAAATGTAATCATATCAATTCAGTCTGAAGCAGAGAACAGTATCACAATGGCAAGTAAACGAAAACGTGTAGTTTTAACTATCGAAGAGAAATACAAAATAATTAAAGATCTTGAAAGTGGTGAAAGTGCAACGAAATTAGCAAGAATACATGGTATTGGGAAACCTACAATCACAGATATTAAAAAACAGAAATTCAATATTGAAAATTATATACAGAATGTAGATTCTACGGATGCTAGTAAATACCATTAGGGAAAGCTTAAGAATGCTGTCTTCCAATGGTTTCGTAAACAAAGAGACAAAGGCATACCGATATCTGGGCCCATGCTACGTGAAAAAGCTCCAGAATTCAACGATAGATTAAAGGGAAACTCATTTAAAGCTAGTAATGGTTGGTTAGTAAAATCTTCTCATGTCGAAGCATTTGAGTCATTTGAAAAAGGACTTCGATGGTTTGAGGCACAACGGGAATGTAATTCTAAGCAGCTGCTTACAATTAAAAATGTATGTGACTTAGCGGCTAAAAAGATATGGGACCCTTAGACGTTGAAAGAAACTCAATTTTGTTCATTTCTACTTGAATAAATGATGTTTAATGCAAAAAAAAGTAATTGTTCCATTATCTGGCCACTTTTGTCTCCCTATTAGTTCGGATACGGGAGTCTCTACAGTATTTCGCTTTTAGACCGTTTGTATTATGCTTCCTCTGTAGACTGTATAAAAAGTATTAAAATTGCGAAATATTACGGGAGGTATTGGTTAATATCGGTTTAAGTATCGAAAAGTTCAAGTAGCTTTTAGTTGAACGCGTACTGTGTAAAGTGCACACACCGGGCTGGCTGCAGCTACCCAGAAGCCTCTACCCATAAAAAGTACACCGTGGACAGGCGACGCCTGGTGAATTACGAATTCGATCCGTTAATCTCTCTTGACGCGTGCAATTACAAATCGCTAATCTGATTCGCTGTAATTATATGCCATTTTCCCTGAACGTAGAGTGCGCTGCGCGCGTGTACGTGCCTGTGTGTGTGTGTGTGTGTGCAAGTCACATGCCTCAGGGAATAGCGAGCGACACGCGGCATGGTGTGGGCACGGTGGGGCGAAACGCGGGCGGCGCGGGAGGATGGGAGGTCGAAAGGGAGCGGGAGAGGAAGAGAGGATCGCGGTGCGAGCAAGTCAGATGGATTGTCACAGAGCGAGAAGGCTGCGAACAGCGGGAAAGTGGGAAAGAGATTGTGGAAAGCCGGCGAGGCGGTCCGAGAAGCGAGAGGGCAGCGTTATCGAGAGTACCCGGTATTGGCAGACCGTTTCCCAGCAAATAATTGGAAATGCAAACGGAACGAGCCTCCCTGTGATAGTTCGATAATTGAGTCTCTTATCAGTGTTTGAATATCCTCTCTCTTGCCCTTATCTTCGCTTCTCTCTCCCTCTCATACCCCCCCTCTCTCTCTCTACCATCTCTCCCACGCTCTCTGTTTCTCTCTTTCTAGATTTCTCGGTATGCACTCCAATTTCTCACTCTTTGCATCCCTTTTCCTACCAATAACTCCCTGATTTTGCATTCGTTTACCCAGCAGTTCGTTCGAGAAATAGATGGTGGATCCCCTGAATACAAACTGTGTATCGATGCAACGTGGTGCACACGTGTTGCTCGCTTGGTGTATTTTCATCACCATTATCCGTATCTGTTGTAATCCGTGCCAAATGATTTGTACTCGGAATTAGAAGTCTTAATGGGTCTCGGATAATCTGTATTGATGATCGTTAGGTACTATCTGGATCTGTTTAGGGTTTTATTGTTTGCTTAATTGTGGATACTCCGTCCGCATAGTCGGCTGTAATTCAGGTGGAAAATTATTATTTTGCATAAAGATCCGCTATCTATTTATGAGCGTTCACAGATCTCTGGAGACGTTGTTCTTAAGACTCGTTATACAAAATCACAGCCGATCAAAGATAATTCCCATTGACAGTTACCTTTTTCTCTTTTAGTTTAAGGACGTGTGGAAAAAATACATTTGCGTACACCCCGCCTCCCCGAAGGGGGAAGTGTGGAACCCGGGCAGAGTAGGGCAATAATCAACTAATATTTGAAAACCACTTATAGTCTTTTTGAACGTTAATCATAGCAAAATAGTCATCAGTCAAAAATTTTTGACTAGTTGGTGATAACTAAATAGCAAATAGTCACGGCTCTAAGTAATCGTTAACTATTGCTTCAGTCATCAATCTCTAGCCATCAGTCGCTATTGTGCGCTTGACGTACATTAACATTATTAATGAAATAGTCATCACTAACTAATTTAAAAGTTTTGACTAGTGACTATTTTTCTATGATGAACATTCAAAAAGACATTTTTAAATATTAGTTGATTACACTGTCCAACAAATTCCAACTTTTTTTTTGTATTTCGATCCCCACTATGCGATTCTTATAGTGGTTTTCGCGCTGATTCCGAATCTGTTCTTAATTTTTCTCCTAGACGTACAGTTTTTTTAGAAAGTTGAGTTTAAAAAACAGACATATTTTTCAACTTTGAACATATATTGTGATGTTATTATAAAAGATATTAAATTGTTCTTTACAGCAAAAGATTCTGTAGACTTTCCCGAATACAGCGATGTCCAATATTAATACATTATGATTGTTTAAACATACGTAAACAATGATTAAAGACGGAGAGACACCACTTTTGCACCAATTTTTGCGGATATTTTTGAATTTATCTAAAAAAATAAGGGTCCAGCGGAAAATCGAACTATACCGCGCGATAGAGCAGACTTTTATCTTGAGGAACCACCCTGTCAAGTTTGCGTGGTCGACGTTTTTTTCGAACCAGAACGCAAAATATCTTCGCCGATGATATTATTTTTTTAGATAAACTCAAAAATATCCGCAAGAATTGGAGCAAAAGTGGTGTCTCTCCGTCTTTAATCATTGTTTACATATGTTTGAACAATCATAATGTATTAATATAGGACATCGCTGTATTCGGGAAAGTCTACAGAATCTTTTGCTGTAAAGTACAATTCAATATCTTTTATAATAACATCACAATATATGTTCAAAGTTGAAAAATATGTCTTTTTTTAAACTCAATTTTCTAAAAAACTGTACGTCTAGGAGAAAAATTAAGGACAGATTTGTTATCAGCGCGAAAAACTCTATAAGAATTGTATAGTTGGAATCGAAATACTTTTTGGCTGTTGGACAGTGTTGTTGCCCTACTCTGACTGACAGTTACCTATTGTTCACACGACTTGACTTACAGTTTCAAACCTCTATCACTCGTTGCAACATTCATTATACACTACCAAACGATCTTTGAACGCTTATAACTCATCTACTGAAGCATTTTCGAACAGAAGTGTATATGAACATTTTTTACCTATTTTAGCTGACTAAACCGTGATGTGAGATTGGTCCCGACCGTTTTGGACACGCTGTATAATCGAAACCGCCATTGTTCAATACACGTTATTCAAGGGTATACATCTGGGCAAAGAACGTTTCACGCGTTCCAGGCCACTTATTTTCATAACTTAACCTATTTGCACGATACGTGCGTATTAAATAGAGGAAAGGGGGGAGGCGAGGCGAAGCTTTCAGTTTGGCGGTGTCACGTATCTTCGCGGTATTCGCGTGAACTGCGTGAACCGCGTTCACGTGTTTACCCCGGGCGTGCAGAAACGTCTGCAACTGCATAAATACACGGATGGAGCGGAAAGCGACGGTATATCAGCGCTCGGTGGACGGTTCTCGTGAACGTGTATGAGGGCGTTGGTGTGTGGATGTTCGTGTATGTGGTCGTACGTAATGCCGGCCGCACGGTTCGTTGTGGCGCTATAAACAGCAGTGTGCCGCCAATTACGCAAAGGGTCGACCGCGATGTTTTGTCGCGCGAGAACCGAAATTATCCACTATCTCCCTCTACCCATTCCTGGCCCTCTACGCTTCTGCTCCCAATTGCGTCGAAATTTCGAATAATTACAGCCACTTTCTCGCTTTCGTGGACTTGCTCGTTCTTTGTGCATTATTAACACAGTTTTTGGTTTGATCCTGGGGGAAAAAGCTTCTGCGAGAAGAACTGTTGCTTGTTATATTAATTTCCGGTTATCTCGATTATTCGTTTGCTGACACAGGAAACCAATACATATTAGAGTCATTCTTTCCTATACGGAATTCTCTACACGTATAAATGCCTCAAGTTTCATTTCTTTAAACGACTGCAGTCTAAATCTTTAGCGATTATTAAGACTGTCATTGTACACTAACTGTAAGCCTAATGTATAATTGTAAAAGCTGAAATAAATAATAATAGGTTTCAGTGGCTCAATAAAAAAAAGTTTCATTTCTAATACCTGTACTGTAACTCGCATAATTGATCCATGAGCTTTAAGTATAAACAACTGTTTTGCAAATGGACCAAAGCGACTTTAATTTTGTTGTAAATCTTAAAGGATTACTTTAGTAGATGAAAAAGGTAGTAAAGGTTATTTTTAGGACCTTCTTATCCAGGCCTGTAATAAAAATTTGAAAATATGTTGTGTAGATTTATATAGATTATATTTTTCACGATTTTCACCACCTTTGTCATCGTTAGAATATATTGTCTAATTGATAAGTCTATAGAAAGCACATTTTTAAAATGTTTATTACAGGCTTAGATAAAAGGTTGTAAGAAGAAACTTTCATCTTTTTCTCGATTCTGACCAAATACAATATTTCCAAAATTTTCATAGCATGTCATCTACTAAACGAATCATTTTAGCTTCATACAAAAATTAAAGTCGTTTAGTCTACTTATAAAAAAGTTACTGCGATTAAAAGTGTGTGGGTTACGAACTGCTCCTGTGACCTTTCTATAAGAATATCGTGAGGCTAAAAGTAAAGTATGTTTCACACAAATTGGCTATAACAGTAGGGAATTTTGAATTCATAATTTTGTTATACTATGACAAGCCTTTGGGCTGTGTAATTATAAAAGTTTATCTCAATGGTTAATTCCTTGAGGCGATGTAACAAGTTTTTGCATGGTTTGGTGAATCTAAACATCATTTATGTACCGAGTTACATAGTCGCAATAAACAATCTCGTTATCGAGTTTCAGTAAAGTAAAAAAATAGATTGCTCTTTAAATGTCGTGCAATACGTGCATTACTGTCTTACGTTTCACTATTATTCGCATCGTCAATGTTATTTTACGCTGCTCTAGGATCGATTCGAGTTACTGCTACTCGAGTTACAGATATTATTAGGTATACCGCAAGGTTCTATCGCTTTCATGCGGCCGCAGAACTCGTCACGATGAAAAGATCTATCGTTCTATCCTTCAATAACATAATGATTCCCATTTCGTATTCACGTTGATGTTATAGATTCGTGAAGGTGCCTTGAAAGTTAACCCTTTGCTCTCGGAGCTATTTTAACTCGAAAATGAAACATTGCTTCCGAACTAGAATAATTCTAATCTACGTTAATTGTTTTCTTTATATGAATATGAAATTGATATAATACCTCATTCAATGCTTAAATGTTTAGAGTAATTGGTTAGATCCCAATATATTTAATAATGTAAACAATATTTTGAATAATGGTACATAAATTTTTAATGGTGTCTCTCTCTTTCTCTCTCGAGTGCTAAGGGTAATATTGCGAAACGTAAAGATCTATTTCGCTCGTAACACCATACCTTTTCTACTATTATTTTTTTTATTTAAATTTAAGAGGAACGTGTAGGAAGACAAAAATACGACTTAAACGTGTACGAATATAAATCTAGCGTAACGGCAATTTCTTTGCTGCTCATTTCATTTTTACGGAGATCTTTCATCGGGCAGCAGGTGCGCCTTATAGCGCAAAGAATTTAATCAGATGTACTGTTACGACCGATTTACAAATGCACCGTAAAATATGACTGTCTCCAACTGATCTTACAAACAGTCCCCCTCAAATATATTTTTCCGAGGCGATATAGAAACAAGATTTAGGTTGGACTACCGAAGAAGTAATGGGGGACAAGTCCCTCTCGAATCTTTTTACATTCGAGATGGGAGCAGATGCTCTCTATTTGGGTAGAGTTAACCTCGCAATATTGATGGCTTTACGCTTTCTAAAATAAAAATTGAAACGTGATTATCCTGCAAGAAATGTTGTCTGCTCTTACTAAAGGAAATAGAGCCATAATATCTCTTCGACGAAACAACTTAAAAAAGATCGCAACACAAATTATGATACAGTGTGTCCCGCATACAATGGACGAAACTGAAGAACACAATTTTTTAGTTTAATGTTGCGTTTTCGGGTAAATCGAGTTTGAAAATTCAGCGAACACATATGCTATTAGAATCGTCTGACGCTTCTGACCATGACCTACCGATTTCACTGCTTGCTATACTAAAGCACGCGACCCCGACGGCTTTATAAACTACTTTTTCTCGAAAAGAATGCGACAAACAAAAAAAAAATGTTATTCTTTAGTTTCGTCTCACTGTTGCGTGTAGATTTTCTTCCTAATCGGTTGTCCATTGTATGCGGGACACACTGTATCACTGTATCACTGTATACAAATAAACGTAGAAAAACGCATTATTAAAATTTTATGAAATATTTTTATATGCGTCAAATCTTGTAATCGAATTTTAAATCACTTCCCGATAAGCTAGAGGCTTGAAACTTTAAACATAGCTCAGAACTGGATGGCAATGCAATATTAAAAAACACATTTAAAAAAACTGTCGTTCAGGAGAAAAAAAATTTTAATATTAACCGTTACACCTCGTCGCGCGACCCTCGGTAGTACGTCATCGCGTTCAGCGATCCCCACTCCGCGCGCCAGCGCTCCCTACTCCACTACGCGGTCCTACTCCGACTCATCCCCACTCCACTGACCCATTTCGCACCGAAGGAGCTCGGTCAGTGTGGTGTTTCGTTCATTCGGTTCCATTTCGGACAATTTCATTCTGTATCTCGCGTATTTCCATATCTTGCGTTTCTATATCTCACTATTTCATACCAGTATTACTGTATCTTGCGTTCCATTTTAAAAAATACTAAAAGGTAGAAAATAAAAAAAACTTTTTAAAAACCACGCTTATATCAAAATGCACTGAAATGGAGAAAATAATTTTTTTAGACATTAGTGTCACGCTTTTATTTATAGTCACTAATGTATAAAAAAAGTATTTTCTCCTTTTTAGTGTATTTTAATATAAACGTGGTTTTTAAAGTTTTTCTTTTATGTATTTCTTTTCTCAATATTCTCTTTTATTTACCACCCTTCGTTATTGCTTGTTTATGTTGCAGGTAGAAACAAATACACAAAGTTATGTTTGTCCGCTACTCGAATCGGTGAAATGCATTAAGTACGAGTTCTAATAAGAAATTATAATTTTTCGTTAGGCATCGGACGAACACGAGAAGGCATGTCCGCGAACACGTGTTATTAACGATATTAGTAAATGCGCACGGACGCGTGGAGGAGAGGCAAAAAGGTAGGGGAAACTTGGAGATTACGGTACTTATGGAAATTAAAACCGCTCCCCGACAAATATTGGCGCGGAACGACTTACGAAACTCCAAAGTTTAATCTTGAATTTGATTAAGCCCCGGTGCGCATTCCCGCTCCTGGGGAACGCTGCAACCTCCGCTTAGGCTCCGCGTTTCGGAATTAACTGACCGTGCTCTCGAGGTTGTTCCATAGTAAAGCGAACTCACCCTCTCACGACTTACCGATTTAACGATTGACCGATATAAAATGGGGGATGAAGCATTGAGAAAATTGTTCTCTTCCCTTCGAGGGAAAATTTTCGAAAATTAACTCGAGGCTGTTCACTGCTTTCTCGGTACGAAGTTTAACGTTCAATACATTTCCCAGAAGCATTCGAAGTGTTTGTAAAAATGAATACAGTAGCGCTGACTTCAATTTGACTATATCTGTAACGCTTAAATTTACACGAGCCATTCCTATTTTTTAAACTTGTTGAATGATAAGGTCCACCTAGGAATGCACCTACTGATAGAATAATAAATATTAATGCAAACGTTTTTATTTTTCATTTCTTGCCATGAAGTCATTCCCAACAGATTTGCCAACAGATGGGCCAAATTACATCTTGTTTAGTGTCATTTTAATCAGAAAAGTCGCACAAATATGTTGGTAAAATTTCATTCAAAACAAGTAAAAATAAAAAATTTAAAAAAGATTTTAGAAAAATAAAAAAGTTTCATTATTGCATTAGCATTGTCTAACCGATGCGCTATTTTTTGTTGCGTCTTTTCTACGTTCCGCGAGGCCACAACAAATTGTGGAAGTGTACGATCTAAGCAAAGACACGGACCCGAGATTTTTGCTTAGATCGAACCTTTAGTGTGCCAATAGATGAACACCCTACAATGCAAGAAATTGATTTCCGTATTTATGAAACATCAATACAGCCGAAACGACACAAGAAAGATTCCAAAAATATAACGTCAAAACAAAGAAAATTAGAAATAAACGTCAGCCTACATTCGTATAAAAATAAATCCACCCAAATAAAAAAGAACAAACTAAAGCGATTAATAACTAAAAGAAAATGGTGTTTCTCCTGAGGTCTCTTCCATGTTCTCGCGAATCGTAGAAAATCTGAATAAAATCGTTGTAGAAAAGAAACGATAATTACGAATACGATTGTTTGAAAAGTAGAAAAAATTTCATTCACGAGACACACCTGTCCACCGACCTATCAATCAAAATAATAGTGTCCACGCAATGTTGGCAGACCCTACTGTTAGCGAGTGGAGTTCTATGGAAACAATGCAGAATGGGAATTTAATACGGCGTTGTTGGACATGGCGACGGAATAACGATGTAATAACTGCCTCGAACGGCAAATAGAAGTCGCCGGGCTGTGCAGCAGCAGCAGCTCGACTTCATCGAGCCCGCGGCCGGCGAGGCGCGGCGCCTTGTATCGCTTGAATTCGAGGAAATGAAATTTCGTTAATTTTCCCTTTGCAGCGCGCTGAGAACGCCACGACCACTGCGAACCGTGCGTAATTTCGCACGCGCGTTTCTCAAGCAAATTGCGCGTATTATAACATTTAGGAGAGACTGTTTAATTATATCGCTTCCCGCTGCGACACACCACGCCGCGACGACTGTCCCTTCTTTTGCCAGCAGATTGTGCGCAAAAACGGTACATATCTTGCATGGAACGCAACCCTACATAGACGAATGAAACAGGCTATTATTTTGCACTTCCTCAATCTTTCAGTGTGTACTTTCTTTTCAAATATTGCTGATTTATCTTCGTCTCTTCCAGAGACAATTTCTCGTGAAGTATATTGTAGTTTTCTTTCACTTTTTGGTTTACTATACATATACGTGTTAACGAATCTTTTACTATGGTGCTCTCACAACGAATTGCAAGATCAAACGGTGGTTGCATTATGTGTAACAAAAAACAACTTGAATTTGAACTTATTCGGTGTTATTTTTCTTTGTAAAACGTAGTCAATCTCTTTTAAAAAACTAGTTTCTCGAAAATAATTGTGCAATCAATAAGCGCGGGATGTTAATCGCATGCTTAAATCAATCTTAATTGATAACATAAAACATGTGGTACCACATGTAAAAATAAGTGGAAAAAAAGGAACAACATTTTTTCGTTTGACGTTTCTTTTTCGAGAAAATCGAGTTTAACGGGGTAGTCCCACCTCTGGTTATAACTAGAATCTTACTAGATTTTGGGTCGAAAAAATGGGTCTGCAATTTAATGTTGTTTGACCTTATACGAGCATATTTTGAGCTGGCTGGGGGCTCATTCTAAAGAGGAAGGTTAGATCTAGTGAGCTCCAGTCATGGGGTTAACGAGATTATGTTTATATCTAATAATATGAGGGCCCAAAGTAGAGAAAAAATCTAGGAAAAAAACCCGCAGATTTCAATGCATATTCTGTCTCTAGAAGACTTTTTTGACTTATGTGATGACTGGAGCGCACTAGATCTAACCTTCCTGTTTAGGATGAGCCCTCACCCAGCTCCAAATATGCTCGTATAAGGTCAAACAACATTAAGTTGCAGACCCATTTTTTCGACCGAAAATCTAGTAAGATTCTAGTTATAATCAGAGGTGGGACTACCCTCTTAAAGCTCGGCCAGGTTCGCGTGCTTTAGTATAACGCAGAAAGTAGAATTGGTTGATCATGGTCAGACGCGTCAGACGATTGCTATGCAATAACACGTGTATCTGCTGCATTTTCAAACTCGCTTTTCTCGAAAACGAAGCGTCAAACAAAAAATGTTATTCCTTTTATTCGACTCATTTTTACATGTAGTATCACCCCTGCTCGGTTGTACCACCCGTCCGGCCACACCCTGTATAATTCACCTATTAAAATGATTACGATTAATGGCGCCGTGTTATCATTTTATAACGAATTATCTAATACGCGAATTAACACTAGAACTACCGAGCACTAAACACAATTGACGTACATTGCCTTATAATAATTTATAATATATTATAATAAATGATATTAATTATTATTAATAAATTATAATAATTTATAAGCCAATGTAGGTCAATTGCGTTTAGTGTTCGGTAGTTGTCATTAGACAAAATTGCATTTGTTTAGATTTTGTACCAGTTTTGTTTAAATACGTACTTCAATAGACGAGTTTACTAAAAAATCTCTCAGAAATACATATTTATAATTTTAATATTATATTTCTAATAGAAGAAATCAGGAGCAAGTCATTTTGACTCATCCGGAAGTTCTAGTGTTAATAATGCTAATTCAATGGAATTCAATAGGTACACATTGCGCTTCCTACTAGTATTCGTCAAAGTTTTGTATTTCTTGAAATGATGTGTTCTACTAACTCTTGCCCTTAAAACATATTTTTCACTCTAAAATATCACTTACTTACTCTTTCACTGGATGAATTAATAAAATTGTCTGAGATTTACATATGTAATGCGATGATAAATGATTTATAGTCTACAGCAGGTCTGGGCAACCGATTGCTTACAGCTTACGAGTACCGCGAACCACTGCTCCCATTGCCATGCTGAATCACTCAAGCCGTAAAGGAGAAATATGTCGTCCCATATTACTGTCCTAACTTCAGCCTTAAATTTTAAGTAGTATTAGTGTAAGAAGACGTATTCTCCTTCAGTGTACATATCGTGTGGTAGTGATTCTGTGGCGTCGCGTCGCCTGTCGCATCGTTGCTCGTGAACAATCAGTTGCCCAAACATGGTCTACGGTCTACAGCTTACAAGGGTGTAACTTTATATGTGTACGTATCAGGGGTGTGCGAGAACCTGAAATATCGGGACAGGTACCCGAAAATGTCGAGATTCTCGAGATTCTCAAATTTATCGGGATTCCCGAAAAAGTAGGGATTCTCGAAAGTGTCGGGTTTCTCGAAATAATTTATTCTTTATGTATTGATAAATATATTAGACCTAGGTAACTTACAATTCCTTATTTTAGAGAAATTGATGAAACAGTTTTTTAAGGTTTTAAGACCTTATATACATAAGCCTACCATAAGGTAGGGAGATCGTTATTTTAAACATAATGACAATATCTGCTTATATTTCTTTATTTTAAGTGGAACAATACATGAAAAACCATCATTTTGGATTTAAAAAAATTTTAAAAGGTCGAATTGCCCATTTATAACATAAATAGAAATCTGTATTTATTTTTTATATACTTTGAACACTGGTCACTAGATGTCGTAGATTATTTTGATAAGTTACCCAGTGTTTACATTAAATTCTACTTGATTTCTTCTTTAATACGAAGTAGATAACTCAAACTGTCCAAATTACAATGTTATTGATATGTTATGATATGTTTAATATAATGTAAACATTTAATTATTATACAAAATTCTTTTCATTGTAAGAATGTTGTCCATCAAGAATTCTTTTCAAGAGCGTATTTGTGTATATTCCCGATATTTCGGATTCTCGTACACCTCTAGTATATACAGTAGCGGACAAAAGTTTAAGACCGCTCTAAAGAAGACGATAACTTTTTTAATATTGTACTATACGATTTGAACTTTTTTCGGAAGCTAGAGCAATTAGTTTACTAAAGGATGTGAAAAGAAATTTTTTCAAAAATTGCAATTGATCGGAATTGTTGAAAAAATACTAAAAATTGCATTTTTAACTTTTTTATGTGGGCCTATATTGAAAATTTAAAAAATACGTTTTGTAGATCTGTGTCAATTAAACATATTCTGAAAATTTCGTCAAAATCGGTAGATGTTGCAAGGAGCTACAAACGTTTAAAGATGGTAAAAATTGCAGATTTTCTCGATTTATTGCCGAAAAACATGAAAATCTGCAATTTTTACCATCTTTAAACGTTTCTAGCTCTTTGCAACGTCGACAGATTTTGACGAAATTTTCAGAATATGTTTAATTGACACAGATCTACAAAACGTATTTTTTAAATTTTCAATATAGTCCCACATAAAAAATTTAAAAATGCAATTTTTAGTATTTTTTCAACAATTCCGGTCAATTGCAATTTTTGAAAAAATTTCTTTTCATATCCTTAAGTAAACTAATTGCTCTAGCTTCCGAAAAAAGTTCAAATCGTATAGTACAATATTAAAAAAGTTATTATCTTCTTTAGAACGGTCTTAAACTTTTGTCCGCTACTGTACATATAAGTGGATAGCGTGAACGAATCTGATAGATTATTGTAAATGTAAAAATTGTACATTCATAACTTTGTTACCACGTTAGCGAACACAAAGAAAAGCTATTGCGAAGAATAATAAAAATTTATAACTCGCTGTTCGTTGTATGGTAAATAGGTTGCGAATAAACAGCGCTATTTGTAAACAAATGAAAAACTTCCATTAAGTCCGTCGTTCTATGAGAGACCCAGTTCTCTCTCGGTACCACAGCGGTCCTGCATCGACGCGAAAATAAAAACGAGAACGACCAAAGTAATATCGATTCGAGCACTGCAACGGAAACATGGTAAGACGCAACGCGGACATCTAACGAAATGGACGATATAAATTACCTAACCCAGTTTTCGCATGACATCGCGCTCGGTTGCGTTCTCGTAAATGCGATTCCAGCGTTCATGAATCTCTGAACTGAATGTCATGTCTACTGCTCGCAACGTTATCACAAAAATAATTGCACCCTCATTTCAGTCTTTCTCTGAGATATCCTCCCGATGAAAGTTTTCCGGAGAAACAGCAACTTTTGCTTAACATTTAAGATAAACATTACACCGATGTCCTCTAGTTTCTATTAATTTCGTTCATCAATTTAGTTCAGCTAAATTTGTCAAAGTGTCCCGGATGAAAGAGAACTGTTAACACTAAACCTGACACTGCCTTTTATATTCTTCATCTTATAATTATTGGGGTGATGAAGTTACTTGCATTGAAATTCATTCGATAAATTTCCAAGCACATAGAACCTCGTCATTTATCAAATAGAGCCTCGTCATTTCTTCAAGCTAAAACATTTTCATCGCTTTTACTGCTCGGTAGGTTTAGTGTTAAATGTCTCTCTCGTCTTTAATGATGAAACATACATTTGAATTTTAACGATCGTAAATTGTTGTTTATGCACAAATGATTTCGGCGCTACCGGTTCGATCAAGGATACAGAAATTAGCAATTTTGCAGAATTATAATTTCAACGTTTCGGTTCGGTTTTGAACCATCATCAAGAAAAGTCCGCGTCTGTGAAATTTAATAGACACTGTTATTCATTAACGCAGGAAAATTGTATGATTTAAAGCAGAGGTAATATACATACTTGCTAACTTTGAAAAAACCCAGAATGAAGAGCGCAAATGAAATGGTACTTGTCTATAAGAAGGTTTAAACTGTACTAGACTGTAACCGTTGCGACAAAGTCAAGGCAGAAAACAGAGAAACATCGTAGATTTAACTAGCCAATCCGATGTCAAGGATCAAGAGACACCAAGTCAATGTTTGGCGCGAAATTCAAATTTTAAATATTCATCAACAAACTTCCAGCCAATGTATTACCAAAAATTGGTAGAAAAAATTAGCAATCATTTAATGTGTGAAGTTTAACATAACAATGTTAATGTGCTTAACCATATTTATAAAACTGGAATTCATTAGTTAGATTATTATAGAAAATCATCATAAGTTGATTACTGATTCAGTAATGTAGTGTAAATTTCATTAATCTCAGGTTTTTCGTACCTGAGATTGACACTTTGATGTTTAATCATGTGAACAGTTTCTAATAATAATCTTTGGTGTAAATTACTTTCTTTATCCAGTATTTTGACATTTTCAATGATGAAAGAAGTTCCCTGCTTGTGCTCTTCCTTAAACATTTGTTTTGGGCGTCTTGTACAGAGAAACGTGTCACGCTTTTTTCATTTTTAAACTGGCTGGATCAGGAAAAATTATCTGAACTGTACACAGAGTAAACTGATCGAGGTTCCTGCAACTATCGAGATAACCAGTCAACTGTATGAAATCCCCCACTTCTATTACGCTTCTCTTACCATCGCGTGTCACGTGTTTACCGTAACTAGGCAACAACTCCCACCGCTGACAAGATTCGCACGCAAGTATCGAGAGTGCAACTGCCGAGGCTCTACCGTACACGTGTACGTCGCAAATTGCTCGCGAAACAATCGTTTCCAAAGTGAGTCGCATCTACAACGTTTAATCACAAATTTATCGGAATCGTCAGTCGATCATGCGTTAATGCAATTTCCCTGAGACAACGTCTCAAGCTCCCCCCCAAATGGTAATTTATTGCCCCGTAAAGCTTCCGCTAAATAAGTAAGGATATCGGGCGCCAGCAACACGCGATTTTCCTGTAACACCTTGATATTCTTAAACTCCTAAAGTTTGCTGGAAGTTTCGAGAGAAGCGGCCCGTAACTTGGAACGATGTTCCTAACCCTTGTTTGGTCGAGCCTTTCCGTGATCAGGTTTATCCTACGCGTGAAATCGATGCAGACGCTTGTAGGAAAAGAGAGAACGGAAAGAGAGAAAGGGGAAAGGCAGAGAGAGAGAGAGAAAGAAAGAGACGGCACAGTTCAGCCGAATTAATTGCATCGCAACGAGAAGTTTCGCAAATGAATGCGTGGCACGCACGGCACTGCTCATGACGAACAATTTGTCCAATTACCGGTGGTCGTGAAATTTTAGCTTCAATATCGACGCACAGACATAGGATGATGCCAAGTCGGCGTTGGCAGCGTTGTTTGAAGTCATTCTGTAAGTAGAATCTAGGATCGTTTACATAAGTTGAATTGATTTAGTCGATTTACAGATTCATGTTTGTCGAAATTTGGAAATCATCGAACTTTGAGCAAAGAACATGCTCTGCATAGTTTAAGGGGGATCTATACCCTCGGATTGTAACTAGAAAGGAACTATAATCTTACTAGATTTTGGGTCTAAACATGGGTTTACGCGCATCGATTTTTTGTCCTTATTTGAGCCGATTTATGGCTGGGTGAGGGCTCATTCTATAGAGGAAGGTTAAATACCGCGCGCTCTGCTATTGATTTAACGAGATTATGTTTATATCTAATAATATGAGTGCCCAAAGTAGAGAAAAAATCTAGAAAAATAACCGCAGATTTCAATGTATTTTTCTGTCTCAAAGAGACTTTTTTGACTGATGTGATGAGCAGAGCGCGCCGTGATGAACCTTCCTCTATCAAATGAACTATTGTGTAGCTCAAAATATGCTCGTATAAGGACAAAAAATCGATGCGCGTGATTTCATTCACATAGCAGAGATTTCCCCATATTACGTTCATGAAGACAGAGGTTATCTCTGATGTAGAGCCAATCTAGAGCCAATTTTATTTCAGTTAGTTTAGACGAGATGGTGCCTAGTCAGAAGGACTGTCAATCAGTGCTGCGATATTGTGCAACATTTCACTGCGCACTGCTGTCAATGTGGAATCATAGCAAAACTGACACAGACGAAGTACTTATTCTCATCGGTGGCACTAATATTAGTGCGACCTGCCCTGTATAACGGCATTCGCGACGAGCTGAATAGAATATAGAAATAGCAAACAACTCCATCTCGTGTTCATTAGGCAGTTGCGAGTTTATCAATGTTACCAAACTTTTTTTCTGCACAGAGGTTGATAACATTGATAAATACCCCAAAATCTGAGGGTATAGATCCCCTTTAATTGTAACTTACAAGGGAAGGACCCCAAGTGTCCGACTTCGATTTTGATAATTTTCTGTGAGATGATGGTATATGGATCCTTAATTGCGTATGCAAAATATTAGGTGTAACTACTCAATGGTTTCAAAGATATAAACCATTAAAGTTTCATACCTTGTTGATATACCATGATTTGAGCTGTGTGAAACTTAATTGTTCATATCTTTAAAACTATTGAGTAACTAGACATAATATTTTGCATATATAATTAGGGATCCATATACCATCATCTCACAAAAAATGATCAAAATCGAAGTCGGACACTTGGGGTCCTTCCCTTGTCAGTCAACTTCAAATTATTCTTGTTACGTGTACTATTGGAATATAGTACACACGAATTATAGGTGAACCGGCGACATTTTAATTTGCGGCTAGTCAATTTTACAAACCCACAGCTTTATCGCGCGGTTATGGGTGTGAAAGTAAGCTATGAATTGACTCGGGGGATCACTGAATGAACAAGCAACTCTATGGAGCGCGTACATTGCGGACCCATTGTCTATTGTATCGCATCTAGAGATTTATGTTCCGTCAACGGCTATTGAATGCTAGAAGCTCTCGCGTTTGTTAAAAATGTGTAACGATAAACTAACTTGTAGCAAAGCTCTACTTGACATCGGTTTTAAATATTGTTCTTTGAAAAAAACAAAACAAAAAGTCGTTCAGTCGTTTGTGCCATAAATGGAGATCCGTCAACATTTTTACGGCACGTATGTTTGCGCTATAACAATGCAAGAAATATTGGTAAATCTCGAAAACATTGGCGATCAGTTTCAATTTTAGCTGCGCGTTGATTAACTACCTTCAACTCTTCCATGGTATATTCAATATTGGGCCCCTTCTTCATCTCTTTGTCTGTCACTCTCTTTGCTCCTCCTCTTCCGCTTTTCTTTCTGTCTGTTTTCCGTCAGATTCATTTGCTCGTTTTGTCTTCGTACTCTGTTTATCGTGTGTACCTAGCAGGCTCACGTAGGTAATCACGTACGTTTACATGCGTCCTGCGGATCACAGATCCTGATTCGTGATCGTGGGTGCCTCGTGATTACAGCGTTTAACCGAGCGATTCATTTGCTACGTGTACACCGTGCGCGACTGGCATTTTCTGCTTGATTCTGTCATCAGCGTGACACCGTTTTCTCTTATTCTGTGCTCTTAATAGCGTCGATTAAAAACACAATACAATTCTGTCGTGCTACACCATACGTTCGGATCGCTCGGAAATGGAAAACGTTAGTTCGTAATCGATTTCGGAATTAAACCCTAGCTAAATACTTGTTGAATCGCTACACACGTAATTCGGGATGCGCTTTTTAAGAGCTTTGAAGTTTAAATGTATTGTTCATAATGGACAGTCAAGTTTATTGAATACGCGAAAGCCGCATAGGGTACAGCAAGGATTATGCAATATGCACAACGATATTGGTGTTTATGAGTCTGGAATTGTGAATTCGTCAATTATTTGGAATATCCTATGAAAATGCATAATAGAGTTAATAGAAATGACTAAAAACCACTAAAAAGTAGATTATGGAACGCATCGACTTTACTAAATACTCTTTACATAAATTGATTAAATTCATGTATAAAAATTTTAATGAATTTCAATATTTTCTTGTTTAATCTTTAAAGATAAATAGCTTAGACAACTGAATAGTCACGGCAGTTTGATTTACGATCGTTTTACTGCACTTTGGTCTGTGTTTTTTTCTCCTTTTTGTCACGAACAGAAATGAATTAAACCCCGAGTAAAGAGTTGCATTGTTTTCTATCTGTTGTGCAGAGTTATTTCGATTTGTATTTCCAGAGATATTTTTGTGAAATTTAAACGTTCGCATCGAGAAAATATGTTTTTGATGAAAGAGATTCCAGACTACTGTGTATCGATCTGTTTTCGAGCGAATTAGCGATGTTTACGGAGAAGAAAATTCAGTACCGGCGATCAGGGAAAATATCGATGTGTCAGTGTAAATATGTTTACGGAAACATCCATCTTGCAATCCATCACAAATCAAAGCGACTCTGCTAATTAATCAAATCAGTATTACTGGCAATAATGGGGCGACGTAATTGCAGCCATGATTAACGCAAAACGGCGTCGATTAACGATCTGAAATATATTCATGCAGTCCAACTGGAAAGCGAATATATTAGAACGATTAGAAACAGTCATTCATAACGCTTCCATCATTGAAAGCATTCACTTTTTATTAATTGTTCTACTAAAACAGAAAAAGTTTTTTCCTAAAATAAGATGCTGTATATTAGGTCGTAAAATGTTGCACTCAGAGCTCCTAAAACATCATTTTTCATTTTATTAGCTCTAGGATGTGAGAAATTTTATACTAACTCATTGATTTATAAAAACAAAAGATAGACAGATACCATTTTTTCTATCTGTATGTTTGTAATATTAAATGATACCCGATTTTATGTACACACATATCCGACGACATAACATCTACACTCTACACTTTCCGGCACTATTTTTAAAATGGATTTCTTGGATATTTTGGAATGTATTTGAAATATTAAAATGTTTGCGAATTGTATTTTCTTCAAATGAAACTATAAATTTTATGACAGTACTAGTTATTGACTTACGAGTTATTGAATTAAATTATAGTTATTGACAACTTATAATATGTAACTATAGGGTAGTATAACGTGTAACATGTTTTAGAATGGCCTTTTTTAGGTAGGTAAAACGGAATCGTACCTATATGACATAAGATTGCATTATACATACATACAGTCGGTGTACAAAGTATTCGTACACATTAAAAAACCGAATTACTTTTTCAAAATTGGACCCAACAGCTTGAGTTTCTTCTCAGACGTTAGAAGGATTAGTTTACTAGCTTATTGTGTAAATAACTTTTTTTAAAAATTGTTATTCGTCGCAATTGCGAAGGAAATAGTAAAGGTCACGATTTTTAAATTTTTTATCTGTACCTGTAATGAAAATTTAGAAGGCGCCTCTGGTAGGTCTAAGTCAGTTATATACTTGTACAAAGTTTCATCGAAATCGATCAAGGATGTTGCGAAATATAATTGATTGAAAATAGCAAAAATCGTAAGAATCTGCAATTTAAATGAATCGCAAACCGTAAATTCAAAGATTTTTACATCTTACAATGCCCATAGCTTTTTTATCCGTCAGCCAATTTCAATGAAACTTTGTACATATATATAACTTACTTAGATTTACAAAATACATGTATTAAATTTTCATTACAGGCACAGATAAAAAATTTAAAAATCGTGGTCTTTACTGTTCCCTTCGTAATTGCGACCAATAACAATTACAAAACAAAATTATTCACACATTAGCTAGTAAACTAACCCTTCTAATGTCTCAAAAAAACTCAAGCTGCTGAGACCAATTTTGAAAAATTTATTCGTTTTTAAAAGATGTACGAATACTTTGTACACCGACTGTATGACGTTTACGTATGTATGTGGATTGAAAAATATTTCCATACAATAAGATTCATATTTTCTTATTTGTGCTACGTACCGTGACCCTTCATAGAGCAAAGTGACAGGAGGTGCTGCGTAATTTCAATTAAACACATTCCGGAGGATAGCCTTCACCATGAACCGAATTCCACACAGTGGAATATCGACGTCCTGAGTGGTTTCACTCGCTCCGTGGATCCACCGCGACCAATAAGCTTAGTATGTTAATCAAACAGAAATAACTGGATCGTCAGTAATCAAAAAGTTGTTAATTCGAATCATTTTCCATATGTTACCATGATCGACATTGTTGAAGTCGTGGATACTCATTAAAAATTCGACTTTGACGTAATAGTTCCCGAAACGCGTACGAAAAAATTATTATATCAATGTAACGCTTTTATTCGTCTACTTACTGTTTTGATCTATCATGAAAATTAAGGGTAACAATTAACAATACTGTGTCTGAACATAGAACGTGTGTTCTATTAAACTCTTCGTTTCTAATCATGCAGTATACATATAAAATAATCACAAACTCGAACTAATCATACAGTATAAAATAATACAATATCAATGGTTTGTACATAAACATTTGTATGACATTCCGGTTAGAGAGATAGACCTTTTTCTGTAATTATATGTTAACCTTTATCCATTTCAACATGAAAAGTTTCAATGTGACAAATGTTCGAACAATAACATAACAATCAAATTATTGTCAACTGATTTGAAAGGAAAAAATTTCATTGTACTTTTTCAATTCATACAACAAGTTGCATACAACAAAAAATATGTGGACACTTACCATGTTCATGAAATTTGTGATATATAATGTATATTTTTATTATCAAACAATATTTGTTGCTAAAGTCTATTATGAATATGTATGTAATGTATTCTAATAGTACCAAAATAAACAATTTAGTTATTGAATTTTCTTAAATAAATAAAAGAAAAACTATGGGATCACATAGATAGATAAGTCCGAAAACGATGTCCCAAGTCTGAAAAACATTTGTGGGAAATATTAGAATCTGAGTGGAACCTTATTGAAAGTGAAGTAATGAAAAAGTTAATAGCCAGAATACCACGACTAGTAAACGCGGTCATAAAAGCACGCGGTGGATATGTAGACGAAAAGAAAATATAATTATTTTTTATCATTATCGGTGAGATATTTAATAAATTATTATTAACATATGTTCTCCAATACTGTACGAACTGAAATACATACAAGATAATCAAATTTACCAAACATATCATAACTTTTTTCAGGTAGTTATAAGAATTAAGGAAGTGTCCACATACTTTTGAGCGGCAGTGTACATTCAATGAGTAGATTCTTACCTGTTTTCATTTTAAAACATTACATTCATTTTAAATGATACGTGTAATCATAGTAAAAAAAGAATTTGATTTATTACAGACTAAAGCGTAGACAATGAACAGAAAAAAATGGTGGTTTTAAAACTTCTGTGCAGCATGTTCCTCCGTTCGACCTATTCTCTTCGGACGACAAAATTTTCCAGTTTTCCTATTTGAACCGCTGCGCTGCTAACGCGAAACCAGTCCCTCTCTGTCAGGGGAGTTTCAGGTATACGCACATCATCGATCACAACTCGGTGGATAGGTTGGCTCGGTTCCTCCTTCGAGTCGGCTGTGTACTCAACCGTGAAATTACAATGACAATGGCAGTATCAGTTCGTACGCCGCAGAACTAGATCCATCCTAAGTATGTCACCTCGAGCTACTGATCGTGTTAAACCACCGTCTCCTCCGTTCGCTCGTCGAGTTTTTGTCGGAAAGTTTGGAAAACCGTCTCGACGTTTCCTCCCGGTTTTCTCATGACCTAGGTACCTTTCAAAATAAATTACACGGAGTTCGAAGGTAGTCTCCCAGGGAAGAATTCCTCCTGCCTTCCACTCTTTTCCTCTCTCTCTTCCTTTCTGTCACTCTTCCTCTTTCTTCGGTCCGAGTGAATTTGGTATAATTGACGGTAATAATTTCGTGTGCGGGTAAGAAAGGATTTTAGGATAGATAACGAGGACCACTCAAACAATTCTTTGCTAACTTGCCGCCAGTGAAGCTGCTTTTCCCTGTTTAGACAGTATTCCTGTGACTGTGTGCTCTATTCCTTCCCCTATCTCCTATTATTTTCTTAGTTATTTTTATAAAAAGAATAATATTACTATAAATCATTACATGCTACACCGTGGGCTACCAAAATGCTTCATACAGTCACATACAGTGGGTGTACAAAGTATTCATACACTTTTTAAAAACTAATAACTTTTTTATAATTGTACCAAAGAATCTGATCTTTTATAATCAATTAGAAGCATTGGTTTACGAAATGATATACATAAAAGATTTTCCAAAAAATATAATTTGCAAGGTTAAAAGCAAAAATAAAAAAGGCATTTTTTAAAACTTTTTTATTTGGGTCCTTAATGAAAATTTAAAATGTATGTTTTGTAGGTCTATGTTAGTCATACACATGTTGAAAATTTCATTGAAATCGGTTAACATACACACGAGCTACAAGCGGTTAAAAATGGCGAAAATCGTAGTTTTCCACGACTTTTGATCAGTTTCTGCTTAAAATCCACAGAATCGTACATCTTTCGACGCCTGTTATTTTTTCCTGCGTCAATCGATTTCGATGAAATTTCCAACATGTGTATAAAGAACATGGATCTAGAAAACATATGTTTTAAATTTTCATTAAGGGCCCAAATAAAAAAGTTTTAAAAAATGCCTTTTTTATTTTTACCTGCAACCTTGTAAATTGTAATTTTTGAAAAAACCTTTTTGCATATTAGTTTACAAACTAATGCTTCTAATTGATTATAAAAAATCAGGTCGTTTGGTACAATTATAAAAAAGTTATTAGTTTTTAAAAGGTGTACGAATACTTTGTATACCCACTACATATATCCAAAATGCGAATGGTTTTCCGACAAAACATTGTACATATCCGCCACCATCTCTGCATCATTGTTTCTGTTCTTTTAACTATAAAAAGAGCAATGAATATATGTTTTTTCATTGATTTTATTTCAAACAACTGAACACGAAAATGATCAATTGGAATTTACGCTTTTGATTCGGCCCTGCACGTAGAATTTCGCAATGGTGAATTTCAGTAATTCGTTAAATGGACACTAGAAACGCGATGCGCGCGAGTAAAATATGTTATATCATGTGGCCAATTATGGACTGCGATTCGTTCCCCTTGCTATGTCATGCTTTATTATTAGTTGCAGCGTTAACACCGAATAGTGCTCAATAGGAGATTTACAGTTTGAAATAGAAGCACAGTGGCATTTCACGTTGTAACCTGATTCGTAAACGGACTTCGACAGTTGGGGACGTAGCGTGGTGAAATACGGTCTGCTAAAAATCTAATCAGCTGAAAAGTTAGCGCCCACGCCGCCTTATGCCTAACGCGACCCGGCCTTCCATTGTAAGCTCGTGCTAGGTTTCTCACTTAAAGATAGCCACCCAAGGCTGTATATAGCGTGTAATATGGTACGAAGGAGATAAGGACGACATGTATGTCGACGAGTCACCCAAGATAAGCCGAAGAACCGGGACGGTTACCGAGGGGGAACTTCCTCATTTCTCAACCCCTTCCGCACTTATCGTCCGGGTTATGCGCCATTTCCATACACCTAATGGTGCACCGCGAATAGCGAAACAGCATTTCGTTTTAATGGGGAACGGTGTACATAGCCCTCTTACAAGAGGGTTTTGGCAAGTTCCTGTCGTCGTCGTCGTCGTCGTTCCCGTCGTCGCCGTCGTCGCCGTCGTTGTCGTCGTCGCTGCCTGTCTTTGTTGCCGTCCCAAAGTTCCTCTTCGTTAAGTACTTTGGCAACACGTTCTTGAGCGTTTTTGCCGTCAATGAAGTTGAATTTTCTCGCGTTCGCCTCTAAAAGTTCTCCTTCCAGACTTTCCTCGTTCCGTTACTGATTAGCGTGGATTCCCTTGACGGGGAGAGTGGAAACTTTTGAGCTTGCCTCCTCCTTGCGTGGGCAAATTAAGAAACCTCGCAAAATATCGAAAGTTTTACTTAACGTGGTTTGCTGAACATGCCTCTCTAATAGCTTCTTATTTGAGGATCAACAACGAGCGTTCAGCGAAGCAGGAATGCGTACCTCGTGCTTCCGTTTCCTCGACGAATCTCGTTCAGCAATACCTTACGATTGACTGTCCAGCGTCATTGTAAGTACTTTCTCTTTCTACCAAGAGGGTGCAGACTCGTTTCCAGGATTGCAAGGGTACGAGATGCGTCTTCTTATTTCTCGATAATGCAAAGATGGGGGTTTTCAGTAGTCAAACGCGCTAGATAAAAGATCAATCTAGGCCGCGATCGCCCTCAAATGTTCTATTTTTCGTTTACGAGGCGTGATTTGCATTCTTCGGCAGCGTAATTTGCATCATTCGGAAACATAAAGCTGCGACAGCAAGGTGCTGCCGAATAATGCAGATTACGCCACGGAAAACGTAAAAATGGGACTTTTGAGGGCGATTGCGGCCTAAATTGACTTTAGAGCTTTCACCTAGCCCTTTGACTACTGGAAACCCCGATTTTTGCATTATCGAATAGTCTTGATTATAATCATTGATACAGAATTATTATCCGATGATGTTATGATATACAGTGGGTGTACAAAGTATTCGTACACCTTTCAAAAACTTTTTTATAATTGTACCAAACGACCTGATTTTTTATAATCAATTAGAAGCATTAGTTTACAAACTGATATGCAAAAAAGATTTTCCAAAAATTACAATTTACAAGTTTGCAGGCAAAAATAAAAAAGGCATTTTTTAAAACTCTTTTATTTGGGCCCTTAATGAAAATTTAAAACATGTTTTCTAGATCCATGTTCTTTATACACATGTTGGAAATTTCATCGAAATCGATTGACGCAAGAAAAAATAACAGGTGTCGAAGGATGTACGATTCTGTGGATTTTAAGCAGAAACTGATCAAAAGTCGTGGAAAACTACGATTTTCACCATTTTTAACCGCTTGTAGCTCGTGTGTATGTTAACCGATTTCAATGAAATGTTCAATATGTGTATGCTTAACATAGACCTACAAAACTTACATTTTAAATTTCCGTTAAGGACCCAAATAAAAAAGTTTTAAAAAATGCTTTTTTTATTTTTGCATTTAACCTTGTAAATTATAATTTTCGGAAAATCTTTTTTGTATATCATTTCGTAAACCAATGCTTCTAATTGATTATAAAAAATCAAGTTGTTTGGTACAATTATGAAAATGTTATTAGTTTTTAAAAAGTGTACGAATACTTTGTACACCCACTGTACATGTCGATAGCAGCTCGAGCTAGGCAGAGACACCTGCTGCGACAATAGACGATACTCGTTGTCGTAATTAAACATACAGACACCTGTGCATAATTCATTTACACCCGAACGAATAACAATAGGAACAATAGTAGAAGAACGACAGAATTAGTATAAATGATAATTAACATTCTCTTGTTGCATTAAATGAGATAAATGAGATGGATACATACATGTTCGAAATAAAAAATATTTATGTTGACAACCTCATTGACGTCGGAAGCTCGCGGGACAGGAAAACGATGGCATGTTTTTCAATTAGGAATTCATTGGAACGCGTTCGCCCGACGACAAACGTAGACGCTCTTGGGAGTCGTTACTCTCTTGGGAAATACGCGCGTCGGGATAAGTACTCAACTGCGACGATGGTAACGGATGATACCTTTCCACCTTTGAGAATGCAAATAACACTAGAATCAATGGATGTCGACGCGTTCTATGAGCGTGTACGTACTTACGTGTATGCGTCCATCCAACCATAGGTCGGTCAGTAATTTTCCTCTTGGCTGACAAGCCAAAGTGTTTGCATTGAAAACGATGTGTTCCGTCGGTGTCGTTCGTTTGCGCGTTTTATCGCGCCCGTTATTTCTTTATGCTTGCGTCATACTGTATACATATATATTCATAGGTGTATCATGCGAGGCGCGTTGTTATCTTAGGTTCTTCAAAAGTGATAGGGACAAATGACTTTTGCTATGCATTTTGTAACGAACCGACACGGGGTTGAGTCATAAATAACTACAGGTGTCACGAGTGATTCTCATTATTATGTATACTGGCCATAATCATTATTAAATTTGTATCCCGTTAATTACTTGTAAAAGAGGAAGCAAATATTTATATTGTCTCCTCGAGTAGATAATTTTTTAGAGAAACTGAATTCTTATTTTTCCATACTCTGAAACTTTTGAAGCCATGAGAAGATCACGAAGAAGGAAAATGTTTATTTTTTATAAGATTCTTCATTCTAGAATAATAATCGCTCTTATATTATTTAATTAGATGAAAGAACTAAATGAATTCGATGACTTAAAAATGTTAACATTCAAAGCCAGCTTTCATAAAAAAAAATTTTATAAAAAAAAATTAAACCGACTTCGAAGAAACGCACTAAAAAGTATAAAATAATTTCTTTTTAATTTATATGAATACACACGAACTTAAATACAATACAATGTTTTCGGAGGCGGCGCAAAATTGAAAATTTTCAACACTGGAAATTACGAAAATCCTTAAATTCTTCTACATGCTTTCACATATTAATGTATCTTCTCTTCCCACCTACTGATTTCCAAACCCACCATATTCCAATGAAATCATAATCGGCGCAAAATTGAAAATTTTGAAAATTGAGGCGGCGCAAAATTGAAAATTTTCCAAATGACAGATGTTGCTGATTATGATTTCATTGGAATATGGTGGGTTTGGAAATCAGTAAGTGGGAAGAGAAGATACATTAATATGTGAAAGCATGTAGAAGAATTTAAGGATTTTCGTAATTTCCAGTGTCGAAAATTTTCAATTTTGCGCCGCCTCCGAAAAGATTGTATTGTATTTAAGTTCGTGTGTATTCACATAAATTAAAAAGAAATTATTTTATACTTTTTAGTGCGTTTTTTCGAAGTCGGTTTAATTTCGTTTTATAAAATTTTCTTTCTTTCACACTTTTTATCTCTGTCAGCCGTCACATTCCAAATCGTAATTTATAAATATCTGAAAACCGCAATCGAAACGGTAACGACGTCGCGTCGTTACTGTTCCTAATATCTAACATTCAGCGGAGTTCACAACGGCATCACCACCCTACATTTTCGCAAATAAAATCGTAATTAATAAAAAAATGTAAAATTTGTTTGCACGGGACCATCCCGGGAACATACTCTACAATGATGCAAAAGAAAAGAAAACACGATCTGCGATATATGTAAAGTACCAGTTAACATGAATCATCTAATAATAGAATGCAAAAAATATGAGAATGAAAGAAAAAATGCTAAGTTACCTGGATCCTTACCCATTTTGTTGGGTTCTGAGGAGTATATTGCCGGTCTTTTCCAGTATATCAAACATACTAAAATGTATAAAATATTGTAAGAAACTGTGTGTGTACCGTGTTGCTAATGACCTTTGATGTTGAAGCAACATTAAATAAATAAATGTAGTAGTAGTAGTTTCGTTCCGATTGGTCCATTCATCTCGGCGTAATCGGTGAACATACATAGAAAAAAAAGCGAAAAAAAAGGCACATACAAATCGAATTGAGTAATCTCCTCCTTTTTCGAAGTCGGTTAAAAATGGTGAATATACGGCTATCAATCTGAAGTTTGCGTTTTATTTATAAACTTCTACAGATTTGAACTATGAAGCTTCAAGAATTAGAGAAAAATTAGAGACTACAACAATTCTCTGTTCTTAATAAATATTCTCTGTAAAACGATGGAATCGCGAGGCCAATCTCCGACTTCGAGTTAAACAGAGTGTAACGTCTACAAAATCCTTGTTTTACGGAGTGTATTAAGTTTTATTTCGGGCATTATTTCAACCGAGGAAACTCAGATGCCGCGGCATGACGGAAAAGGAAGCCTCAATTTAGGAAGAGTCACCGAGCTGAATTCGTGCCGGTGCGTTTATCAACGCAATTGCGGTAATCTTGAAAGACGTAATAATGACGGGAGCACGCGGAACGCCGCACACGGGCCGCAGACGTTCACGGTTGCACACGCTCGCGTTCGGCCCGACCGAGGCCGTGGCCGGTTCGTTCGGCTGCCCAGTGCTCTGCTCGCTACTCACTGTACTGCTCGGTGCTCACGGATGCACGCTTCGTTGACCGCCTTCAGCCGCGTCTCCATGCATCGAGAAAACCGAGCTCTGCTGGCTCCGCAACCGTTACCGTCTGTTTCAATCTCGCATCCTTTTCGATTACGACGCGATCGACGAGCGATATCGTTGCCGGTTAATTACCATCCTTCCGCTAATTGCGCGTACAACGAATCGCATTTTTGATGTAGTCTGAAGGAGGCTGTCTTTAAAACGTTCCAGGGAGTACGGTAACGAAGTGGGAGATCGGAAACAGCTGGAAATTGCACGGTCTGAATCCTCCTCCCTCTCCGTCTCCTCTTCCTCCTCCACCCCCGACTCCATTTCCACTCTACCTTCTCCTCTTCCTCACTTTCCTATAGGTCTGGAGGACTTATCGTTTATAGAATTAGAGACACGCGAGGCTCGCACGATCGTGCAGATTTAATGGTTGTTTAATTTAGTGGTCGATGTCTGGTTTATTGAGTCGGAAACAGTTCTGCGCGCCGATAGCGATTTTCAAGAGAGATCCAAGCGTTCTGATGTCGTTATCAATTTGCTTTTAAAGACACGTGGTCGTGCGTTTGTCATGTGCAATCGTATTTATCAGGCGTCAATTTTTAGTAAAAAATGATGTTTAACATGCATATCAACGAATTTTCCTTGTTGAATTTTATACAATTTACACGAAAGTGGTAAGAGTTTTTTTAGATTTAATTTAGGAAGAGTGAGTGTAGGTATTATACATTCGTCCTATTTTCGATTGTCTACGTCTGACACTTTGTAGTTTACTCAAATGTTACATGAACCTATAATAACATTATAAAAAGAAGTTACCTAAAATAATGACGATTACGTACGAACATTTACATTTTCCCCTCTATCGAAAAAGCGTATGTACGCTCTGAGCGAAATAAACATATTGTATGCGCACAATGGAAAATATTTTCACGTATTAATCGATTGAAAGCCACTCGACGAACACTTTTTTTTGTCAAGCATCGGTTGATTGTGAACATACGAGAATGATTCCATCAGATTTTAACCTATAATCAATTAATCGAATAACATGAAATAGAAGGACCAAAGCGAAATATTTATTATAGATTGGTGCGATAACCGCGGCGAAACATGACGTTGATCAAGCCATTGTGCGTACTTGGCTCGCATAATTGAATGGAGTAAACTCGTCCTGTGTTTCGACTCTCTTTTCTCTTTGCCGCCGCTCTCTTTCTTGCCTCTCTTCACATTTAACGTCAATTTCAATAGAGCACGGTTAATTGACGTCTACCGTCGAAAGAAATGTATTCGATGCCAGTTAAACGAATTCCGCTTTTATCGCCCCCTCCCCCCTACCCATCATCGGCCCTCTCTCCCTCGCAAGCTTCTCTCGGTGTGTCCTCTCTCTCTCCCGGCCTCTTCTCTCCCTATACCCCAACCATCGCATCGGTTCGGTTCGTAACACCAACCCGTGAACCAGAATAAGGGAAGAGGAAGCCTCGTGGATAGCAGCATGAAGGGTATCAGTATTTTATTCCACCGTGAGACATTTAAAGACAACGAACGGTCGAGCGGTATGCATATAAACGACAGGTCGTTGCGATTTGAATACGCTTTGTTCCCAGCTGCGGCAAGGGAATTTCGTTAACGATAGACGGCATCGCGGCCGTCAGGTAACCGAGATGCGGCGCGGTGCCCCGTGACTTCTGTGCGCGCAGGAAATTAGCGATACACAATTCTTTTTATTTTTATTTAATGATATTTCGTCCCCTCGGGGTTTCAAATCCATTCGCCGCTTCTTCCACTCTCACTATCGCCTAATTTCAGCCTGTTACAGCCTAATTTTCGGCGGAACCTACTGTTTATTGCGGTGGGTTCCGAACCACATTTCGCCAACAACACGCGGCGTATACCCAGGCGGTTACTGGCCGCGCCCAACTCTTTAACTTCGGTGATCGGACGAGAACCGGTTTTTGCAGCGAGGCAATGATCGTTGGTACATTAGCGATACTCAAATTAACGGGTTACCCTTGGTTCGTCGACAACCCATTTCACCGACACTGTTTTCATCGACACGATTTGACCGACGCACAGTGGAGTATTTGGCCCGAAAAACTGGCCAAAACTATTGCAACGTTATTTATGGTCTCAAGGTCATAATATTATATATCGTTGAATTCGTCTTAAGATCAGCTACAACATTATGAAATAAAAAATACATTTTAACATTTAAAAAATCAAAGTGACCTTGATTAATTGTTGTAAAAAACATATTTTCGAAATTTTATATATCGAAGTTTGTAGATGTCGGAACACTGTTCGACTTTTGTTCAAACCATTTTTTTAAACAAAATTATTTTATTTGCTTTTATTACGCTAAGAGTTCTTGTGGATAAAATAATGCCATTATATTCTGCAATTCAAAGAATGTGTGGGATAGAAACTTTGCAAACAAATTTATAATTCTATATAAATATATTTTTGTTTATATTATTTTATTTTAACGTATTACATTAATCCTTACTCATCTATTTCTGAATCGTCTTCTATGTCTCTACTACTTGTATTAGATTCTTGTTCCTCTGAAGTTAAAAGTTGTAATGTTTCGGGTGAAAACGGTTTTCCTTTTTTATGAAATTCTTTTCGGGAGCCAGATATGAATGGGTCCGATGATAGTAAAAGTCTATTCAAAACGTCCCGATTTGCTGGCCGCTCGAGAAAGTGCGGCGGGCCGCGGGTTGCTCATCCTTGGAGTCTACATTGGAGCCAATTTTTTTCATGTAATAAACTAGAAACATTGGCGCGTCTAATGACACCAGAACAAGTACTTGGACGCACTTGGAAGCATACTAGAATTCTATTTGAATTCTTTGAATTCTAATGTACTTCACTGAATTATTGGTCAGCTTTTAACAGCACTAATCTCAAAAATACATGTAAAAAAGCGCATAATTTTTAAATGAAAGTAAGGTACATACTTATCTAAAAAAACATCTGTAAAGGGAAAAGTTGGCATTCATTTCTTTGCGGTGTAGAAAAATCATTAACGAGCGCACAGTAATACAGTGACTAGTTGAGAGAAACAGGACTACGAAAATTCTCCATCTTTGATGAAGCATAACACTTCATGAGGGAATAAAATTTAAAAAAAGGTATTGCAATATCATTCTGTATATATTTAACTATCTCAAAATGCAACAATTTTATATTGTAGTTAAAATTTTTGAATTGACTTTTGGCCAGCTTTTCGGGCTAAATTTTAAACAGCTTTTCATCGACAGTCCGTCTTTAGCGACAAGCTTGAGTTCATTCACTTCCACTGACACCAAATTCGCGTGTTTACTAATGTAGATTAATCGTTATTATCATTGTTATGTTCTCGACGCATTTAGTTGCTTGTATAATAAATAATAAAGAGAACTACACAGCATTGTTATTTAGATAAAAGTTTTTATTGCCACTTTATCGATCAGAATTTCTTCAAATAAACAAACTTTATTGATATGTAGGTATACACAAATGAATAAAAGATCATAATATTTCATTTAATGTCAAACACAATTGTGTAAATACATATAGAAAAGGTGAATAAACAGAACGAATGCTACGAATGTACATATGTATATAGACTACAAAAAATTGTACAATAATTACAGAAATATCAAGTAATGAAATTAAAGCGGTATGAATAATGAACTCAAACCTGTCGTTAAAACTGTCGATGAAAACATATGTTTACGATTTGACCGTGTCGACGAAAGTTACCGCCGGTCAAATCGTGTCGATGGAAACAGTGTCGGGGAAATGGGTTGTCGACGAACCAAGGTTAACCCCAAATTAGCGACGCTCTAATGTTTCACAGGGACACGTAACCTAACGTAGAATAAAGCAGCTACTACATACATTGAGGTCAATTACTGTCGCTGAATTATCTGATAATATAGAGAAAATGGTCGTTTACGGAACGAAAAATACCAAACGTAGTCACGTTTAAACGAATTCCACGAGTATTCGCCTAAACCCTACGCGTTCGTTCGCGAACGAACCGGCATGGCATCCAAACGGTTCGCATGCGTCTACTTTGCTCACAGATCGTTTTACAGAGGAGAGCGGTCCTGTTTCTCGCATAGAAACGCCAAAAACACGTACAGACAGCCGAGTGCCTCGCAATTAGAGAACAAGAGGATGCTCATCTAGAAAAGAGAGGGTAGTCGGCTGGTGGCTAGGGGTGGGAGGGGGAGCTGCTGGATGAGACATAGAAACGTGAGAAACAGAGAAAGAAACTCGTGTACAGGGATAGGAACAGAGAGTGTGAGAGATTTGGACGAGGTGAATTCCAAAAGAGATGTGCTTTTAATTATACTAACGCCCGGTGTCCGATTAAACGAACGGAGGAGCCAAACTCACGAAGCGCAGTGCAAATTTAATTATAGGGAAGAGGGCAGAGAGTGTGAGAAGGAGGTGGAGGGGGGAGGGGGAGGGGCGGTGGATGTGGAAGAGGAACCGAGGAGGAACGACAACGGAGAAGGAAGCTGCTTGTACGGGAGAGTGGACGAGGTAGAAATCCAAGTATTTATATGACGGCAGTTTGTTTAGGCCGCTTATTAATGGGAGAGAAGAGGGTCGTTGTAATTAAGGGAACCCGGATTCCATCCAGTAGCAGTACTCTTCGAGGATGCGCCTGAGAACATTGTCGTCCTACCAAAGCTAACGTGTTCTTACGCTTCCCTTTCGTCTCGATTCTCATCTCCCCCTCTCACCTCACAACCCCCTCTCCGCCCATCTCTTTCTCTCTGCCTCTCTATTCGTATTTCGGTCTCCCTTTTACGCTCGTTTTAGTCGATGACACTATTTCCTTCCTTTTCCTCCTCGACCCTACTCTCTCTTCCGCTCTCCTTCTCTGTCTCTCGGTTCGGCCGTTTAAATTCATCGTTCCGCCTCCTCTACACTCGCGTAGACGTTTGAATTGTCTTTCGACGAAAAACAAAACATATTCAACCGCCAAACCAGACGTCGTGTATATGCATATCGGAATGCTCTCCACTCGGTTCTTGAGTGTTTCGCCTGGCAACGTAATACATTTTCATTGTCTCTCTGTGCATCCCATTTCGCATTCTTCCCTTCGTTTTAATTTCATTGGAAGCGAGCCCCTGAAGAAATTTATTTTCGATACCAGAGACATTTACGCTCCGATTGTCACACACTAGATTTTGCGACACGACGATGATGTTTTAATCCTGGTATCAGTGCTTGGTGATTATCTTTTGCGATTCATGAGAATTTAGTAATTCGGTGCACGCGTCACTTCGTCCGAGCTTTTGATTACTTTTGGATGAGTTTATAGGGATTATAGTGACATTGTAATATGGCACAGGATATGTAGTACTTTCTTGTTAAAAAGTTGAGAGATGTCAAGTTAACAATTTTGGTGAAACTGCTGAGTATATACAGGGTGTATCAAAATTCCTGCACATCCCGGAAATGGGAGGTTCTTGAGATCATTTGAAGCGACATTTTCCTTTGCAAATATGGCCGCCGCGGCTTTGTTTAGGAGTTATTAGCGAAAAACACGGACCAATCAGAGCGCGACCTAGACGCGAGTAGGCACAGTCGGTCCGGCGCGCCAACTGTCTATTGGCCGACTGTGCCAACTCGCGTGTAGGTCGCGCTCTGATTGGTCCGTGTTTTTCGCTAATAACTCCTAAACAAAGCCGCGGCGGCCATTTTTTCAAAGGAGAATGTCGCTTTAAATGGTCTCAGGAGCCTCCCATTTCCGAGATGTGCAGGAATTTTGGGACATGTTGTATAATTAATCTTTGTTTCCAAAACTATTAATTCTACGATGTCCATTTCCTTTTGTACCACTTGCAAAATATGTAATCTACGTTAACTGGATTTTGTTTTCAAACAAGCAAACATTATTTTTAAGCTATTAAAATGATAAACAGATTATGATTTTGCAACAACCCTAGTAGCACAAAAATATTGGATAAATATTTTTTAAGCCACACTTTTTAATATGAGAAAAATATTTCTTCCTAACTTATAAGTTAGGGTAAAAAAGAATATTTGGTACTTAATGTAAAATAAATATTGTATGTATATTTGAATATTAAAAACAGATTGAATCTCTTTTTGATATTGTGTGAATGTGTATACAATATCTTGTGCTGCTAGGGAACATTATATTGTTTAAACTAAAACTTACATTACATTGTTGTTAAACTTCCTTAAAATGGAGGATTCAATATATAATCTCTTGCACCGATAGTTTGTTCAATGATTTGAATAGAATTTCTAAATAAGATTAGTCAATTTCGAAGTCATTTGACGCAATAATGGGAATTGGTTACTAAATCCAGCCTAGAAGTGTCGTTCTAAATTTTAAAGCATGTCCTTCTAGAGTGTTCGATCCGATACTCGGACGTAGATAAATACGATACTCTACCTTCCACGGATTAGAGCAGGTTATAATCGTCAAGTTACAGTTCACAGAATCACTGCCTACACACGACACGACGCACCTAGCATGATCCGTGCGTCTCTTTCACTTTCCCTTTCGGTTCGAACATCGGAATAACTTGCTCAGCTCTGGAATGAAAACTTCCCCATCCCCAGCTTAGTATTTCCAATTAACCATCTAATCCGTGGAGCACTCTAGCCGGGACCGATAGTTCCATTTCTCAACTTCCGTAGGGAAGTTTCATTCAAGATTTTAGGGAGCTTCTTTCTAGGGGGAGAGATTGAACCGATAGTTGGGCGAGGGTGGATAGGGTTTCTCAATATTTAATAGCGTCTGGATACGAGTGCTGCCTCGACACTCCTGAAATTGCAAGGCGAGAAGGACTCGAGTGCATAGAAACGGCAAATAGACGAAGAAGGGAACGGAATTTGTCGTTGTCTGGGCGTAGCTAGAATCGCGGCGGTTAAGGAGCCTTGAGAGGATAAAGGAATTAAAGATCAGTAGGGAGGCTCGATGAAATATTCAGACGGAAACGTTTTCCCGCGCTGATTAAATCACGCGTTGCGCGCCTTTGCACGAAACGACAGAACCTGGGAGAAGTATTTTCAAAACTCAAGGAGACAGAGAGGAACGGAAGGTGACACGTGGATGCATACATATATGTATAGGAAAGAATTATATTAATCAAGGTAAATTTATAAAAAGTGGTTCTGAGGTAAGACTGATGATTAGTGTACACGAACTCGGAAGGATAACCGTTCTTTCGGTAAAAATTAGTCCTTGTGCTTAGACGATTCGGATATAAACAAAAAGCATCAATTTAGAAATCGAACATATAGCGTAAATATGTCAATTATATATTATATAATAATATAGATAAGCACAATTTAAAACAGTGGACATATTAAAAAAATTTAAGGACATCAGTGTATTGACTTCAGCTTAATCAGATAATTAAAAGAAGAAGCACAGTTTTATTTCGCCTTGCAATTAATGTAGACATTTTTTATTTTGCATAAAGATCCGCAGTTTGATCATAACTATAAAATGTCGAATACTGCTGTGGTATCTAGAACTTGTGCTGATCTAGAGAGCATCTAGTGCTATAAAGACGCATAAATGAATCATTCATGCGAAGCTGCTGTAAATTCACCCACGCTGAACAGGACGAAAAATATAGAAAGAGAACAAAAATCATCTGCAAAGAAACCTGCTTTATATTTTCGTAGACTTATCTGTAAAACAGTGAACGCAAATATAGATTTCTACATCTCATGGAAAGTTTAATTTGTATAAAAACACTGCAATAACGTAACCAAACTGTATGAACGTTTTGTTTGCGAGATAGAATAAATTCCGGAAGGCAGATTTCCAATGTATGTATACATATACCATCAGCACACATGAGTACTCCGTCGCGCTTCCTACAAATTAATTGTCTCGCCCGAGGCTCGCTGGATCTCAATCTCCCTTTTATTCTCGTCCTAGTTGATTCGAACTGATGGATCAGTAGAGTTCTGGTTTCGGGCCTGAAAACAATCGGACGGTGAGGCAGCGAAGATGTCGGGCACAGATTTAAAGAGAAGAAGAACGTCGCGTCGCAGAGGTAGAGTATCGCGGAGACTTGGCAGTGCAAGGGATTGTTGAGGACGACGGGGAGCGGAGGCAGACGGAAACATAGGGAGATTGGAATACCCATCCACGAAGAAGCCAGGGAGATGGGAAGCAAGGGAGAACAGATAACGATCCAAGAAAGAACGGACAGAGGAAAGAGAGAATGGGAGACCGAAGGCCACGGTAGAGACACTTTCATGAGATTGAGCTCGAATTCAATAAGGGATGAATAAAATATAAACCAACCTGCGTTGCGATCCTGTGTCACGCTAAGGGTGCCCGACCCTTGTGTAAATAAATAAAAATTATATCTGAACCGAATTGCAGACAACTGGACGGACGTGATTCTTTCTCCAGATTTGTTCCTTTCGAAACAAGGAGTTCTGAACGTCACATGTAATTGTTATTTTTCTTCGTTTCTTCACCGGTCAGCTAGAATTCAGTTTACTTTCCAGATCACATTCTTTAACCGCGAACTTCGACCGATGTTATTCAACTACGTTACTCAGGAACAAAATTTTTCTTTACAAATAAATAGTCGACATATTTTTCACTGTTTTGCCTTTGTCAGCTGAATGAATAATTTTTGAATGTTCATGTGTTGTTTTCGAAGGAATAAAAACGCAAATATTAAATTTAAAGACTTTAAGACGTTTCGCAGTTTACCAGTACGTAATAATAGTACTGCACTTCTACCGGTGTGGTTCGTCTTGCAAAACTATTTCGTTTGTATGTTACAATAAAAACAGAGTCACGTTTATTCGAAAACTAATCAGAGCAATATAAGAAACATGCAAAATATTCAGTTGAAAATGGAGGATACTAGACCTATATTAATAGAATACGAGAAGGAAATGTTATTCTGAAACCAAAACCGTCCTCACTTATTTCTTTTTACGAGTCCCATTGAATTGCTACAGAAATTAAAATTAACTGCAATGTTTGTCCAAACGTAGATACGCCTTCCAATGCTATCTTATTTACAATATTATACACCGGGCATTACAACATGTAGAACAAAAGAAATATATCAGAATAATTGATGTAATAAATATTTGGCCAAAGTCTGGTAAAAGGACAAACATGAGGGACTGGAGTGAAGATCCGAGGAAACGACTCGAAGACAGACAAGTTTTCGTACCGTTAATTGTCGGTCCGGTTACGACGAGCGTCAGATATAATTGGATCCCGTAGTCAAAGGGTGTGTATCATTTGAATTTAATCGAATCAGTCGTAGAACTTTCTCAAAGAAATCGTATTTCGCGCGGAAACCCTCGACGCTCGTGGCCGTTTCTCTTTGATCTTGGCCCGGCGTTAAACATTATCCCCTCGGTGAATTACTTCTTAATTAAGACCGAAGGACTACGTTGTCCCGAGAGCGGGTCAAGATCGAGAGTAGAAAGTTACAAGCGGAGAAACGATTGAAGAAAACAAAGTTCTGACCCGTACAATTCGACGAGACATTTAATATTTATTCAATCCATTACTTCAAGGAAGTGAATACCTACGACACTTCTGGCTAATTTCTATCGACATCGTTTTTCCAGCGAATTATTTCCCGAATGTTGTGAATTTCGTAGCAACATGTAAGCAATTACATTCAACACTTTTATGAAACATAAATAAAGATTGTTTACTACCAAGAATATTATGATTGAAGCTACAATAACAAAACAGCACTGTTTTAGGTTAGAACGGGCTCAGAATGAACGAGGAGACACTTTACTTTAACACAATGGTTTATCGAACGTACGCGTACCTTGCGGCCATCTTGAGACTCTCACTGCAAGAAGAAGATTCTTTCTTCTCGCTCGCTCCCCACTCTACCATCGGTACGCAGCCCGATTCACATCGGTCTCCCAACTTCCAACCGCGCGGTCAGTGTTCCGATATTGCCTAAGATTTTTCGTACGATGGATGGCCGCTAGAGGCGCTGCCAGCCTCAGTAATGTAAGCTCGGTAACCGACCAACAAGCACTATAAGAAAGGTATAAAGATAAAAACCATAGATAAAAAAAATGTATGCTGCTATTTGAACAATACATGATATATCTCAAAATTGTTTTGTGCATCTCGTGAAAGACAGCATCTTGCGACAATGTCGGCTATTGGTGAAAATGTCGTTCGTCGACAATACTACGGCCAATTCACACGTATCAACGACTCATGAACTATTTCCAAAAACCATGTAGAAACACCAATGTGCCTAGCGGTCAAAGCAGTTATGTGTCGTTCATACTCGGTGCAGCACATAATTATTATATAAAGTATCTTTCGATTATAAAATAAGTTTATTCTCCATCGAGATTTTCCTTTTCACTTTAGAATCTCTAATCTTTTCATTTAGTAGAGATATTTATATGAATAGACATTTAATGAAAAATATTGGAAATATTTAGTTGAATTCAAAAACTGTAGTTAGTTTCCACAAACAATTTAATTACAAAATTAGATTCTTGGGAATTGAGTTGAAAGTTTGAATCGTTACAATTCAAAACAATAATTTAAGAAACAGCAAACTCAACAAATTAGTGATTTTCGAAGACTACGAAATTTGAAAACATTGCACAGCGCGAACCAACTAGAACTCCATGCTTGGTTTCATAACAAGATGATAACGCGGCGCAAGCTACCCTATCTAATATCGTTGTACACGAGGCGTGGCGTGAAATGTCGCAGGTTACTGTGGAAAGTTTAAACAAAGTTGTCGCTGAAAGGGCACCGTGTATCAATTTGAATCGCGTACATTCGCCGAGGTGCGAATTGCGATCGAAATTTCATGAGAGACCCGACAAGAATTGGCAAGCGTAAGGGGACGGCATTGTTTCGTCAAGGTTCGGATGTTCTAGTCTACGGAGTATCTCGGCTGCGCTGAGCGCATAAATCTTGATACGTGTCTTATCCAATTTATCTCGACCGATATACGCTACGTTATTAAATACGTGACCTTCCGTTATAACGAGCCCGTTGTAATTCTACTCTATTTTCGCCGGTGATGAACTCCTCCGAATACGTACGGCCTGAAGATGATACATTGATCCTGTAATACAACATGGATCGTGATGGTGTTGATGCAACCGAAGATGAGGTGTTTTCATACGTGTACGCGAAAATTTATAAAAAATCTGAAGATATTCTGCTTTTCTTGTATAAAAACGAACTAGGGTTAGGTTTCTCAAGTCGTACCAGTGCTTAAGTCGTGCCACTTGAATTTTGAACGAACTAAGGCGACAACAGCACATACAATGGCAAACAAATATACATTTGAGTCAACCAAGTTGCTTTATGTATTATTGTCTGGCATAAACCAGCCTCATTATAAATCCTGTCATCAAGTAAGGTTATTTCAATTTTTTTATAACTTTCTGCATATGTTTTGTAGTTATTCTTGCAAGTAAATTATTGATAAAATTATGTTCCTTATTAAATATAAATTCAGTAGAATTTACATAATCGTTTGGTCGAAACGAAATCGTATTAATTTTATTCAATGTTAGGTTATGTTTACTTTTTAAATTTAACTTGTGCCGTGTCTTTTTAAAGATTTAAGAACCGTCTCAAGGGACTTGTTGTGAGGCATGGAGAGTACTTTTTTTATGATTTATTTGAAGCTATAGATGAATAACTGTTTCATTGTGATACTGAGATATTTAATCGTGAAATAATGAATTCACTTCTGCATACTCAGGGCCAACCTAACCACAGGATTAAATGGGCTATAGCCCCGGGATGGCAGCCTTTTGGGCGGCAATTTTGTATTTTTGTTTTATATTTTTATTTATTTATTGGTAATATATTGACTTTTCTCCTAGCTCTGAATCTTTAGTAAAACTTCACTGGTCAGCCCGCTCGCCCTTCCCCTCCCGTGTATTTTCTTACGAAGAGGGGCGCATTATTATTAGTAGCCCACGGGCGCCAAATATCTTAGGACCGCCCTGTGTATACTAGAGTTGCGAGCACTTCAACCTTAACTTTTTTGCGTTAAACTTTGTTGTGGAACTTTAATGTGTTTTGTTGTTCTTCTGGAAGAAACGCCTATTTGCAAAATTCCAAACATTTTCATGAAAATTTCATGGAGAAGTTCGCATCGTTACGGTGGTTGTAATGCTGAACATATTTTGTAAGCATCCATTCGAGTAACGGTCTCGCAGAGTAAATCAACGCGAAATGTATGAAATCGCAAATCGAGAACGGCGACAGAAAGTTATACAGAGCTGTGGGAAATGCTAATCCACATAATGTACTCGCAAACGAGAAAGAATGTGTGGGCCAAGTTCTGAAACGGTTGTAAACGTTCCAGCGACGGTAGTGACAAAAAAAGGCTAGAGTGGAAAATAAACGAACTGCGGAACGTAGCAGAGACAGATTTCGCAGCAGAGGGAACTGTGCATAAGTGTATAGTGTGTAGCGTACGGAGTATACGGCGCGGGAATCACATAAAACAGATTTGGAAATTGTTCAAGTCACATTACAAATGGACCTACCTACTTATTATGAAACTATTTCATTCGGTATAGTCCTGTGTGCGTCTTGTAACAGTGTCCAGAAGGTTTTAGAAGTGGTCCACTTCTTTATAACTGAGAAAAAATTTAGGTGGGTCTTAAGGAATTATTAGTGACTTATTATCTGGTCAATTAGTAGAGGGATGGTAATATAAGCATATTTCATACAAGTCATGAATGATCATTTACGAAACAAAAACTTTTTAACGAAGTGTTCTCATTTTGATAAGCGGCAGTGTATATTAGAGAAAAAATCTCGAAATTTTGAGACCGTTCATATCAAAATGTTTTTAAGCACGGCATACCTACATTGTGTAATTCTTAAACGAATGAATATGATCGTATTCTTTAAATGAATTTGTAGAAGTTATTTCTCTATACTCTACCAGAGTAGGGCAATGATCAACTAATATTTAAAAATGACTAATAATCTTCTTAAATGTTAGTCATAACAAAATAGTAAATAGTCAAAACTTTTTGATTAGTTAGTGATAACTAAATGGCAAATAGTTAGTCACAGCTCTAAGCAATCGTTAGCTATTGCTTATTAGTGAATTAGTAGTTGATGATCAGTCATCAATCTTTAGGCATCAGTCGCTATTGTGCGATTAATATACATTAATATTATTAATTAGTTATCACTAACAAATCAAAAAGTTTTGAGTAATTACTATTTTGCTCTGACTAACATTCAAAAAGACTATTAGTCATTTTTAAATATTAGTTGATTATTGCTCAACTCTGCTATGAGCTAGCCTGAGCGCATCGCAACATATGGTCTCACATACAGTCTCACACAAAGTAGTCTTACATGCAGTAATTAGTCCAGTCAATGAATGCTCATAAGGGGGTGTAGAGGGAAATGGAAGGAACACAATTTTTAACTTTGGGACTTTGCTTGGACTAGTTAGGAGGTAAACATGGTGCAGGGGGGCACGTAGAAAGTCCCCTTTTTCGGGTTTCCTCTTTTATCTCGGAAACTATGCGTCCTAGCGATAAGACCATTCTAAAGAAAATTAAAGCTGACAAAATGTTCCACAAGATTGATTTGATTCAGTTTTTCGCTATCTCGCATAGCTTCCGAGATATCCGCGCTCAAAGTTCTCTAATTGTGAAAAAGAAATTTCTGCCTCACGTTTTTTGCTTTATTTGACTAGCTAACTCTTGAGCACAATTAGTGAACATTGAGCGCGGATATCTCGGAAACTATGCGAGATAGCGAAAAACTGAATCAAATCAATCTTGTGGAACATTTTGTCAACTTCAATTTTGTATAGAATGGTCTTATCGCTAGGACGCATAGTTTCCGAGATATAAGCGGAAAACTGAAGAAGGGGACGTTCTATGAGCTCCCCTGCAATCCGCTCACCTCCTAGGAGTAGAGACTTTTAGCATGTTTACCTCTTAACTAATCCAAACAAAGACCCAAAGTTAAAAATTGTGTTCCTTCCATTTCCCTCTACAACTTTTTGTTAACTGGACTATATACAGTTATACAGACTCACTATTGCTATTGACATATTAAATACAAGATACGCGGAAACATTGTGTCGTGATTCAGAGCAAACCTTTATTATACAAACACGTACATACGGAAGAAAGTGTCGTTTATTAGAATAGCGTGTACATATCCGTATATAAAGACATTTTCTCGATATCATATCAATCAATCTCGATATCGTATCATTTCAATGAAATCTCGAAATATGAACAATTCGATGGTTCTCATAATGAAACCAGTTTCAGAATGGGTATTTCACGAAAGCACACGACGTGCGACGGGACACGACGCGACGCGACGCGCTGCGCCACATGGATTCATCCATCCCATGCGCATCGCGAGGTTCTGAGAGAGTAGGATTAGACGCAGCACGTACTTAGTTATCAAAGGTTTGCATGGGCGGCAGTATCCCCATGCTATGGCGAGCTTCCTCTAAGCCCTTTAAAGGTGTTCCACGCGCGGCACGTGAATTTCTCAAGTTATGATATAGTATCCGGTGCAAGGGGTGGCTGCAGCTAGAGAAAGAGGTAGTTAACTTGATGTGGAAACATCGAAACATGAAAGGGTAGGAAGAAGACGGACGATGCAAAGCAAACTGACGAAACGCGGATGGAATCGGACAGGTGGCGGAAATTCGCGGACAATTAGCGAGAAAAGGAACAAAGGGTAGGAATAATAATTCTAATGCAACGGGGGATCGCATAAAACGGTGAAATCTGGCGTACCGGTTTCAGGAGGAAAAAAGAAAGTAGAGATAAACAAAGGAAATCCAGGGTACACGGGAGAAAATCTGCTAAAGGTGAAAGTACAAATGACAAACGAAACGGGAACAATAGGGCAAAGGGAAAAACGGGACGAGAGAAATAATAAACGTGAAACGGGGAAAGAGGGTAGGTAGCCAGGAAAACGTACAAATCGAGACCGGACAAAGGTAATGAAAAAATCTAATATGCAGTAGAAAAGGAGCATACGTGCGCAGACAGTGTAGGGGGGAGAAAAGGACAAGTGGGTGCAGTATAGAGCGGAGGAGGGGAAAGGGAACAGAAACCGGAAGAGAAAGAGCTGGCAGGTGGAAGAGGATGAGGGTGGAGGTCGAGAGGAGGAGTAACTTCCTAACAAGGCGGTTAGTTGCGGCTTAGCAACGCTATGAACGCGAAATATTGCTAGCCGGCGCGCTTCTACGCTTGGCCCTCCCTCCCTCTCTCTCTCTCTCTTTCGCTCAACTCTTCTCTCTTCTCTCTCCTTCCTACCAATCTCTCTGCAAGCTACAGCTGTCTGTGTTCCCTGGCCGCTTAATATCGAAATACTGCTACACGATGCCCCGCAACTTCGATATTTCGATAATTGATTTCTCCTTGATCTACCACACAAACGAATTATCATCTTACGTACATACTTTTAGGGTAGCGGTGCGGATTGAGGGGGGGGGGGTGCACAAGACAGGAAATATTTAATCGTCACATGTACATATAGGCATACAAACTTGAATGCGTGTTTTAGCACGACAAATTAAATATTTCGTTCAACATTTACACATTTTTATCCGAGTTGTCAAATTTGCATTTCATTTATCTTTGAGTTTTACTTCCAGAATATTCCTCCGTCTATTACGTAACTGAGTTAGTATAATAGAAATGGTACGGTAGGAAAGTATAACACTTTCATGGCGTTTTCCCTTAAAATAAAGTTCTTAAGATATGCGTCTCCCACTCTTTGAAATAGGGCGGAGCCAATCTTCTGTCAAGATGTTTAGCAAATTCGCTGTTTGTTTCTTTACCTTCTGCAAATTGTGCAAACTGGAGTCTTTCAATGCTTTCTTTACTTTTAAGAAACGAACAAATTATAGGTCAGATCTGGTACTGCTTTGAAGATAGAAAGGTTGTGTTTGTTCATGAACAACATTATAACTTTCTTTATAGGAGCTTGAAATTTCAGAAAATTCGTTCAAGAAATATCATCTTGTCATTAAAAACAATGTAGGACGGAATTCCAGTTCTAGAAAGTCCTGTTCGATTTAAGAAATTAGATTGAAGAGAGGAAGAACGCATATTAGGCGATTGCATTACAATATAATGCATTTACAATGCACAATCCATTGCCATCTTCCCGGTAGTTTTCCAACACCGTTTTTATAAACTTACCTGTATGTACTTTATTATCATGAGTCTTCCATATTCATGAGCTAAAGCTCTGTTTTAAATTACGAAGACTAGCATCGAATATTACGTGGATTATGTGGATAATATGTGAATTATGTGGAAATAGTTTATTGAATATATTGATCGCTCATATTTTGACAATTTATGAAAGGTTTTTGATACTTGTACACTAATTTCAACGCCTTCAAATTTTCATGCTTGTGTCGATTAAGGGGACGAGTGGTCAGGAGTTTTGGGGGTTGTGATAATATCCTACCCGAACGTATGACACAGAGGGTTTAGGATGATTATGGTCGTTATTTCTGTTTTGGAACCGACTAAGTTGCTTACATTGTTAACGTTGGCAAACAAATTGCTGATATCTGGAATCTAGTATTTTAAAAAGACTTATACAGTGAGGGACGAAAGTATTCGTTCGCCCTTTAAAACAGAATAACTTTTTTATAATTGCACCAAACGACCTGATTTTTTATTAAGGTCCCAAATAAAAAAGTTTTACAAAATGCCTTTTTTATTTTTGCATGTAACCTTGTAAATTATAATTTTTGGAAAATCCTTTTTCCATATCATCTCGTAAATTAATGCTTCTAATTGATTATAAAAAATCAGGTCGTTCGGTACAATTATAAAAAAGTTATTCTGTTTTAAAGGGTGTACGAATACTTTTGTCCCTCACTGTATATACATATTAGGTCGGAAAGAAAATTCTTACGGTTTTGCATTTGAATTTAATAGTTAAAAATCGCAAGAACTTTCTTTCCAACCTAATAGAATAGTTGAATAACCAGTTATTAGTATAATTACTTACTGCCTGGCACTTGTATCTTCAGGTACATGAAAATTCGTTGTCGGTTAGTACAGTAGACAATCCAGTACAGAGTTCTCGTTTCAAACATTATGTTAATTTGGAAAAACTACAACAAATAGAATATTCTGCTGTAGAAAGTTACAATGTCGAACGTGCACACGTTTCGCTTTCCAGTAAGTTAAGCCAGTAATATCTACGCTGTCGCGCATTTCGTTAATTCACAGGTGACTAAGAGTGTATCGTTGTTTTTTGTTCCAGGTACGTAATTCAAATGGATTTCCCATGTTCTTGCCGGCCATCAATCGCCGCGTGAGTAAATGGATGAAGTTATTAATTAATTAAACCGTTAGCTACATTTTCCGAGAAAACCCGTGGTTCCCCCGACAAAAGGAAATACCTCCCGGTTGTTCATATTCCTGTTTGTCCATCGCTCGACCGTCAGACCGCTAGCCATTATCCCCCGGCCGTGTAACGTGCAAACATCGCGATCGATTAGTTTCAATTACAAAAATATCTATCCGCGGCTACTTTGTACGGTATGTTAGGATCGCGTGCATTAGAGCCACTAGACACGACGTCGCCACGTATTTCTAAATTTGCATCTTCGAGTCGATAAGACATGCAACCAGATGGGGTTGAATTCGCGGGTTGCCGACTTCCATGGAAGACTAATCTGCGACACATCAGAGCAGAACATTTTTCCACGCGATACACTTGGCTACCCTATGTTTAATATGGCCGTGGAACCGATTCTTTTTCGAGTAATTTTTCAGTTTTTAGAACTGAACCAACCAATTACATTGCGTCTGCGTGAGCTACTTTTAATAAGGCTTGCTAGATTGGTATAGTCTCTGGTGGCGTGTCTTGTTCGTTCGAAACTGTTGTGGATACTCGTAGATTCGACTATACATGAATAATGTTACTCAACAAGAACGTCAGAAATTGTTCTTTTAATATTCGTAGAATTTGATTTAGAAATAACACCAACCTTTGAAAGTATATAATGCACGAACTGAAAAGCACATGATTAACAGTTTTTAGTTGTTCATGTACAACTGGGTAGGAATTTTACATTGGTTATACAGTTAGGAGCAAAATTGATCACACACACTTTAAAACGGAATAACTTTTTTATGAATGGACCAAACGACTTCAATTTCTCTGTAAGGCTAGATGAATTAGTTTAGTAAATGACGTCTAAATTAAACTAAGTTGGAAAAATGCATTTGGTCGAAATTGTGAGAAACAAAAATTTATTTTTACTATTTAAAAATTTAAGAGATTTTAAAACAGAATAACTTTTTTATGAATGGACCAAACGACTTCAATTTCTCTGTAAGGCTAGATGAATTAGTTTAGGAAATGACGTCTAAAAAATATGTTGAAAAAATGCATTTGGTCGGAATTGTGAAAAGCAATAGTAAAAATTGATTTTTACGACTTTTTAGCTGGGCCTAGATGTGTTTGGTCAACTTGTATAAATTATATACGCTCCGAAAATTTCATTGAAATTGGTTGATTGGTTTACGAGTTATAAACGATCGAAAGTAGTAAAAAGGCCGAGAATCTTAAAAAAGTGCAATTTTTACCATTTTTGATCGTTTATAACTCGTAAACCAATTAACCAATCTCAATGAAATTTTCAGAACGTACTTATATAGTTCATACAAGTTGCCCAAACACATCTCTTAAATTGTTAAGTAGTAAAAATAAATTTTTGTTTTTCACAATTCCGACCAAATGCATTTTTTCAACATATTTTTCAGACATCATTTACTAAACTAATTCTTCTAGCCTCACAGAGAAATCGAAGTCGGTTTGGTCCATTGATAAAAAAGTTATTCTGATTTAAAGTGTGTGTGATCAGTTTAGCTCCTGACTGTATACTGTATTTGGTAGCAATATTACATTGAGTTGCCTAAAAAGTTTATGGGAAGAAGCATTTCCTCGGGAATGTTAGTCTTCATATACAGGGTGTCTCGCCTAATCTGAGCATGCTAAATATTTCATTTATCGTTTACATCAGGAAAGTTGTCACAAGGTGAAAATATTTGGTTCGAGGGGATAAATCTAATAATAGGAAAAAAATGTTCTAAACGTGTAACGTTTTATGTATATGTATATAATGTACTATATCAAGAAGATGCGTACGAATCGTAAAACAAGTACAAATTTTTACAGAGGATCGTAAGACATTTAGAGAAGCATTGTTAAAGAACATTATCAAAATTCTGTCTGCCACAATGGATTTCAAGTGGATTAGCTTCAAACGTAATTGACGAAGCAATATGTGATATTGTTTACGCGAGATAAGATTTATGAAATATCACGATTCATGAGATTTCACGGTATTATTCTGTCCTATTCCCCATTCGCTAATGTATCATATTGTAAGAGACCGCTTAGTTATGGACAGAGGTATAGGTAGTTTCGATGTTATGTATAGACCTTTCAATAGTAAGCTGCTAAACACAGATGTTGCATGTGTTCTACTCCATTATTCGCAAAAGTTTCCCTTCGCGAGCCACATTTACTTATGCTGTCTCTACCGTTGTTCAGATTTCACTCCAGTATCTTGCAATTCAAGCAGAACATTTTTATTTTGCATAAAGATCCGCTGTATAATAACAACGATGCACAAGATATCTCGTCCGCAGCATCATTTCTTCGACATCGTGGAAACGAGATATTGGGTTGGCAGAAAGTAATTTCGGTATTTTAAGATGAAATGCAGTGGGTGTACAAAGTATTCGTACACCTTTTAAAGACTAATAACTTTTTTATAATTGTACCAAGCGACCTGATTTTTTATAATTAATTAGAAGCATTGGTTTACAAACTGATATGCAAAAGATATTTTCCAAAAATTATAATTTACAAAGTTACATGTAAAAATAAAAAAGGTATTTTTAAAACTTTTTTATTTGGGCCCTTAATGAAAATTTAAAATATATATGTTTTGTAGATCTATGTTAGTTATACACATACTCAAAATTACATCGAAATCGGTTGACGCAGGAAAAAGCGACACGCATCGAAATATGTATGATTCTGTGGTTTTTAAGCAGAAATTGATCAAAGGTTGTGTAAACCTACGAATTTCACCATTTTTAACCGCTTGTACCTTGTGTGTGTGTTAATCGATTTCGATGAAATTTTCTGCATGTGTATAATTAATATAGATCTACAAAACATATATTTTAAATTTTTAACAAATGACTTTTAGTCATCATAAAAAAGTTTTAACAAATTACTTTTTTATGTTTGCATGTAACCGTGTAAATTATAATTTTTGGAAAATCTGTTTTGCATATCATTTCGTAAACCAATGCTTCTAATTGATTATAGAAAAATCAGGTTGTTTGGTACAATTATAAAAAAGTTATTAGTTTTTAAAAAGTGTATGAATACTTTGTACACCCACTGAAAACCCAATTCTGGGAAAATTTTGAAATTTTATGAGCACGAAATTACGAAGCTATCAGAAAGATGGCGAGAGATCATCGAACAAGATGGACAATATTCTACTGATCAAAATTGATTGCTTGAATATAAAAAATTGTGTTTTATTTTACCTTGAAATACTTTCTCGAACCCACTTGAATTACTTTCTTGCCAACCCAATATCTCGTGCATTGTAGCGAAAGTACAATAAAAAAAGTAGTGAAGGTAACGATGAATCTTCCCACCTGGTGTATGAATCACCTGTGCTATCATCCTCGATAGTCAAGAATCGTTTCCCGGAAACTCGTGTTCTAACGACTTCTAAACAGAAAAAAAAATATAAAAACACTAAATTGACGACGCGCGCGACGCAAGAAAAGGTGATTAACAAGAGAGACGAGTGGCCAGATAAGGCCACTAATTTACCGTCGCATATGACAGGGACGCGTGTGCACGTGCACTCGATATACGCGATCATTAAGCACGAACGGTGATAATATCGAGGAAGCTTGTGTTGCCAGCCAGGTACCGTCGTCATTGTGCGCCGTGACGTCATCGGTGGCCACTCCTTTGTATGATCCCGATTAACAATTGTACATAGCTTGCGAGCACACACGCGGGCCACATCAAGTTCTTGCGTTCGTGTAATAGACCGTGACGAGGACCTAACCCTACCGGCTTGGATTATACACGTCGAGGGTACTTACGGAACGGGCAGCCCTTTGCTTGCCAAGGGCGTGTAGAACGTTAGCGTGTAGACGTTCTTTTGTTTGCTCGAGGAGAACGCTGCCCATACAAAACAGAACAGACAGAGAGAGAGAGAGACTCGATTTGCAGTTGACCAGCTATCAAATTTCACTGCCTGTGTTTACAATTAGAATGGTGCATATATGCGCATGACTAAAAAGGAGACACCTTCATTTGTTGCTGCAGGAACACTGTTTCTTGTGATTAACCTGCTCACTCGCTGTCGTATTCGCACCTGTCTTATCGCGTATGCAGCCTTTTTATTTCAGTCTGGTTTCAGATGCAATTGGGTTCTGTTGGTTCATTACCCTGTTAATAACTATGTACTGTATTGTACTATTGTATACAACAGTGGCGCACCCAGGGGGGAGCCAGGGGGCCAAGTCCCCCCCCAAGAAAAAATGTTTAGCTTCCAAAAATTAAAATCGCGGAATAGCCCTGGGGACCGTTGACAGATATTTAAGAAAAAAAATAAGGTCATCTCGCAAAACCTAGGGCTGGGTTCAACTCGGCCCCCTCCAAGATTACATCCTGGGTGCGCCACTGGTATACAATAGGGTGGAAAAAAGAACTTGTTTAGTCATAATCAAAAGTCTTTCCTTCAAGTATTCCCATTCCTATAAAATTTAATGTTTCTCGCAACTTCAACGTCAATGTGGCACGTCTTCCCCTTATCCGATCAACTTCATGTTTTGAAGAAATTATTTTCTTACCCAATGGCAGAATTTTGGGAAGGGGAGCGTGAAAAAATTGTCGCAAAAAAATGTTGCCAGGTGTAGCTAAGGTCCACCCTAATGAGGCACGTCTTCCGACGTCCGATTGATCTGAAACTTTGATATATCATTTTTTCATGAGATGGAACAATATTGGGGGGTTTGTGCCCAAAATTTCATGCTCGAAAATTAAGGTGCACCCTAGTATGCAACTACATACATACATATACATATGTATGATCCTTACCAGAGTTGGGAAAAAATTTAATCAACGATTGATTACTAAATTTCTACTTCAATCGTTAATCGCAGTTAACAATTAATCTCCTAGTTTAGTCGTTAATTGCGGTTAACGATGAAATTGCTATTAATTTAACGATTATTAATCGTCAATCGGTTAATTAATTAATGATTAACTGCTGAAATTTCGAAATGAAATATGGAATCAAAACTGTATGAATAATGACAAGAATTTAAACTGAATTTAGGTGCATTGTCATTTGGTTTAAATATGTAATAAATATATCAATCGTCGATTTTTCGATGATTTCTTTTTTTAAGCAACGATTGACGATTAACTTCATCAATCGATTGATCTAATCGTCGATTTTTCGATGATTTCTTTTTTTACTCAACGATTGACGATTAACTTCATCAATCGATTGATTCAATTGTTGATTTTTCGATGATTTCTTTTTTTAATCGTACACATTAATCAATCAATCATGATGCAAATTTTAATCGATTAATGCCCAACTCTGATCCTTGCGATAGTGACACAAGCGGTGGTTTACACCTAAAAGTCGTGACCAGTGGGTCAAAGTCGTGGCCTACATGTAGACTATTGTTGACTATCCATCAAATCGTTTATGATTTGAAACATTTCAAATGATTGAAACATTTTACTTAAGATTTATGCGTTGTTATCTCTTTTTTATATATTTTTTATATGGAACGAGATTACGGTTAATTAAATAATTAGATTAAAGTTGCATGACAACAAAAGATTGTTACTACTGTTAACCTTTAACACTCAAGTGGTGACTCTAAGACGCCACTAAATATTGCTGTTCCATTAATCAAAATATTGTTTAGATTATTAAATATGCTGGTATCTAATCAATTACTAAACATTTAAGTTTTGTATTTGTTATTATATCAATTTCGCACCCACGAAATTTCAAAAATTATAGCGAATGGTAATATCCTAGGTCAAACAAAGGTTTAAGTTTCGAATTAAAATACAGTCGGTGTACAAAGTATTCGTACATCTTTTGAAAACGAATAAATTTCTCAAAATTGATCTCAGCAGCTTGAGTTTTTTTGAGACATTAGAAGGGTTAGTTTACTAGCTAATGTATAAATAATTTTTTTTTGTAATTGTTATTGGTCGCAATTACGAAGGGAATAGTAAAGACCACGATTTTTAAATTTTTTATCTGTACCTGTAATGAAAGTTTAATACATGTATTTTGTAAATCTAAGTAAGTTATATATATGTACAAAGTTTCATCGAAATTGGTTGACAGATAAAAAAGCTATGAGCATTGTAAGATGTAAAAATCTTTGAATTTACGGTTTGCGATTCATTTAAATCGCAGATTCTTACGATTTTTGCTATTTTCAATCAATTATATTTCGTAACATCCTTGATCGATTTCGATGAAACTTTGTACAAGTATATAACTGACTTAGACCTACCAGAGGCGCCTTCTAAATTTTCATTACGGGTACAGATAAAAAATTTAAAAATCGTGACCTTTACTATTTCCTTTGCAATTGTGACCAATAACAATTTAAAAAAAAAGTTATTTACACATTAGCTAGTAAACTAATCCTTCTAACGTCTGAAAAGAAACTCAAGCTGTTGGGTCCACTTTTGAAAAAGTAATTCGTGTTTTTAATGTGTACGAATACTTTGTACACCGATTGTAGCTCCGAGTGCAAATGGTTAACAAAGATTATCTGCTGAAATGTGTATCGGTAAATACACAGGGTGTCCCAGATAGAATGTCGGTAAAAGTAAGGGTTAATTCCTGGAATAGTTCTAAGCATCTGCTTAGACGACGTCAGTTCGAAGGTTATTTCAAGTGTAATTTATCCTTCTTTGCTATCTATTTGAAGTTTCGCGAAATTATCCTTTCTCGCGATGCATAGATGTGCTACCAAAATGTACTATGTATTTTTAAAACTGTAACTCTATCACAGTCAGGAGCACCTGAAAACAATCAGACCAACGGAAAGGTCATTTAAATACGAGAGGTACCGGTGAAGCAGCAATCTCTAGCTCTATCAGTCTGTCAGTTTCCTGCTGCGGGAAGATTATTCCAAGCTACGAAATCTCTCTCGGAAACGGACGGGAAAAACAAGGACGTTACAATGAAAATATATTCCGTCCGGGACGATAATAATATATTAGAACCGCGGCATGGAAATGCCGGCGTGTATCGTTGATACTTCGAGCGACACTGGTACCGGAAGGGGAGGGTTGTTTTCCATGAAAATACAAATGGAGGACTGTTCCTGACAAACGTGCTCGATACGCGGAAAAAGACACGGCCGCGGAGTGTACAGTATCCATATAAAATAATGGCTGCGTATGGGGAACGTTAACCCCGGACATTGGCGTCGTCCAATGTCGTAAACAGATATTGATATTGGCGTGTCATATTTGCGCTGTGTAGACGTTTCCATACCTACTGTGGAAACTAATACAGACTGAATGCTCGCGAATCGAGGACATTTGCAGAGTACTTTATCATGAACAGACGATCACCATTTTACCGGCACGAGTACGTAAAGAAAGTATTAAAATATCCGCCTGAAATTCCGGTTGGGTAGAACTCCATATCGAATGGGGAAGGGAACGACCGACTACCTTCTAACCGATATCAATGTACATATGTATGTATGTTTATGTTTCTCGCATAACCGTGTAAACTTCTAGACGTTCGTTTCCGATGCAATTATTTTCGAATCAGCTGTTTATAATTCATAGATAATTCATTTATAATAACGTCGATCTGGCGAACATTTGCGAAAAACTCCTGCAGATGGTTAATATTACTATTCCCGATTTATATTAATTTTGTCTGTTTTATGTTCCACGAACTCAACAGTACTTTTCTGTAAGTAGTACAGTACTGGTCCTTTTTTTTTTTATAAGGGAGTGGTGAAAAAAATGCCTTACGCACGTAGTGTGGGACTCGGGTCGCGGATGTTCGGCGACCCATATCCACTAAAACTTAGTCCACTCTCGGGACGACTCATACGGCGCCCCTCTACTCCTCTAGTGCCCAAGCCGTTGAAGCCGAGGCCCCGCTTTTCGCATTCCTCTCGGCTTCGGCTCGGGCTCTCCTCTACACACCTGTTCTTGGCTTATGAGTACAGTACTGGTCCTGATTTTTTGGTAGTGGTCCCCAAGGCGCTGTTTTTTTAAAAATCATTCTCTAAAAATCCACTTTTTTACCCTTAATAAATACGTCGAAAGTTAGGAGCTTTCAACCCTATGTCTTCCCGAAAAATGGTAAATCTTCTATAGACGCAAAAAGGTGCTACACGATGGACGCAAAAAAATATCCCCTCCACTGTAGTAATCTGATCTCGGCTCGGGTATATCGGTGTGAACCACTACTAATGTGACGCGGAGAGTCGCAATCGTCGGCATGGTTCAGAGGCCCGTGCGATTAATTGACGATGAATGTTTCGGGCGCAAGGAAGGACAGCGTATGGGAAAGAAAGAGACGCGGAGAGTCGCAGTCCTTCTCTGCGTTCGGCTCGGCCTTTGAAGCTCGAAAAGAAGATAGTGTGCCTCTACGATCGATGCAAACGAACCTCCCCGATGCATTTAGCGTCGATAGAGGATTTACTGTATTTAGATTCTAGACGAACATGCACTATTCTATATACAAGGTGTCCCGCGACTCATGGTCAACCGATTAGGAGGTGATTCATGTAAAAATGAGTCGGAAAGAAAGAATAAAATGTTTTCCTCCGTGTCTTCGTTTTCGATGAAAACGCATGTCGACTTCTAATAGTCGAAAATACAAATAAGATCCAAAACAAGAGTTTATAGTGTTACGTATGCAGACGCTACCGTTGGTGACTCTTGATCCTTCCGGAGATATGTGTCGATGCAGAGGGCCTATTTAAGAACAAAGGGCTTACTCAAAATCGAGTCATAGAGGGGCTCTTGCAAGCGATATAACTTCTAAGAATTCATTTCTAATCAGAAGTAGCACGTGGCCCCCACCATCGCTAGATCCGATTTTGGGTACTATACAAGGGTACGGATCCTTCCTATTTAGTTGGGTTGATTCAAGTGAATACGCGCAGCACGTAGCGTTCCACGTCGAAAGTCACTTCGAGCTAGATAGGTTATTAAAGTTCTTGTCTACCACTCTGTAGTAGATCGCCCCCGCATTTCTCGGTGCGTCAAAACTGAGAGAGTTTAGTCCGCGAGACCGCGACACGTTACACTAAACATTTGTATCCAACCTTTTCTATCAACAATATATTATTTGTATTACTCTATTCGGAGTTCATTCCCATTAGGCATATTCCTTTTCGATCTTCCAGTAGCTAGTATCCTATGACGATACACCTTTACCGCTCGAGGTGTATCTATTCAAATCAATAAGTTACGAGACAGCGGAACCACGACCCTATCCTTTATAGTGGCGACCCGGTGGTGAAATAGACATCGGCTAGTCCACTCCCCTGTTCCCTCGAGGCGACCCGGTGGTGAAATAGACATTGGCTAGTCCTCGTGTACACCTACAGTGGCGACCCGGTGGTGAAATAGACATCGGCTAGTCCACTTTTCCATATTCCACACACGAGGCGACCCGGTGGTGAGATAGACACCGGCTAGTCCTACGTGTACCTTTATAGTGGCGACCCGGTGGTGAGATAGACATCGGCTAGTCCACTCCTGTGTTCCACACGAGGCGACCCAGTGGTGAAATAGACATTGGCTAGTCCTACGTGTACCCTTCCTACCTAGACCCAAAATATCTCTAAATCCAAACTCCCCTCGGTTCCCGCATCGCTGCCTGAACCTTGGCTCGTAACAACTTAAAGATAATCAGAGTGATTTAATACACTCCGTTGGTAAGCTCATGGTACACAGCGTGATATTATTCAGAGATCCACGACGTTCTTCTGCTCGATTGTTTGAATGTTCCGTGAAGCTGTTGTATCTCATAAAACATTTTAACCCCTTGCAAATTATTATTAATTTCCTTTAAACTGGAATAAAATTCGATTTTGACGTTGTCGACGTGTAGTCTTTGGAGAATGCACTGTATACACTCCTATGTTCCACACGAGGCGACCCAGTGGTGAAATAGACATTGACTAGTCCTACGTGTACCCTTCCTACCTAGACCCAAAATATCTCTAAATCCCAACTCCCCTCGGTTCCCGCATAGCTGCCTGAACCTTGGCTCGTAACAATAGCGAGATGCGCGAAATCTTCTCGAAAAGATCAGAATATTAATACGCAAAGAAAGAAACTACCTCATTCGCGAATCGAAATAGTCGTCGAAACGTATAATATAACGCTATCTCGTCGAAAGATAGGTGCCGCTCGATCAAAGGGAAGCATCGGCGCGTCGCATCGCGTCGGGAACACCGATAGATGCACTCGGAGTGTCTGCAGGCTTGTAAAACGCACGGAGAGAATAACCTTAACAAAAGCCGCGTCATCGGGCAAGAAGCTTTCCCCGAAATTTCAGTTTAACATTGTAACATAAATGTTGACGCTGTACAAAGGGACGCAGTTTCGTCCTCCCGGGATATACATAGAACAGAGACAAGGGGACGAATGATCGCGATAAACGATAAAGTAGAGTAGCTGGATACAAGGTAGAGAAGAGGAAAAGAGAGAACTGATTTTCTTAAGAAATATCATCGTCGATAGAACGAGAGGAAAATTTCATGAATTTTTTGCTAGAAGGGAAGGGAAGGACGAAGGACCTTGGAGATGTCCATGAGAGGGAAAGGATAAAGCGATGGGGGAAAGAAATGACAGTTGATGAAGGACAGGGAGAGCAACGAGGTGAAGAAGAAGCGAGCAGGACGGGCAAGATCGGATGGCCAGAGGGAGAAGGCGACGGAGGATGGTAGGCTGGATTCAATTACTTGGAGAACAATACTGGCCTCGTCGTCATTGTTTGCCCGAGCACTCGGTCGAGTTTTCCTGGTTTGGGACCCTGAGCACCGTATCCCATGTCCCGTTACGCCACGATATTTTGTTTGCCTGCCATAATACCGACGACGTCGGCGATATCCACTGTTATTCCGGCTACCTTCCACTATACCGACCTTGCTACCGTCATCGAGACGTCTCGGTCGCGATACGACCGGTTTTCTTGCAACCTGACTGCCTGTCATCCACCATTTTCATATTAATGGAGCCGAACTTTCGAATCGACAGGTTATGTGCTTGCGAGTTGTGCGTATGGAAATCAGATCGTCGAGTCGATAACTTGCATATTCCATTTAGCTAATATGGGGTTTAGGGAGAATTTACCTAATCTGCCGAACATTAGCATCCCGTTAAACGATCAAATTGATTATTTTACATTATGTAATAAAACTGATGGTATGTTATTACTAGGCTGCGGTTCTTTATGCAAAATAAATAATTGTCTCCATCGATTTTAATAGAGATCATATTGACATTTTCAATTTTTAAAATATTCCAACAATTTTTAATTTCATCTACTAAAATTTTGCTATAAATGCATAAAGATCCGCAGTTAACTTATTACATTCAGCGATGATACGATCGAAAAAGTCGGGGGGTGTTAAATCAGCCGATCTTACCGGAAAATGAATGGGTCCACCTCGTCCTATCCAACGATTCGGAAACACTTAATGCGTTTCTTGTTATTCCTGCATAATGTGCAGGACAACCATCCTGTTGAGCCACATTCTTTATCGAATATGCAATGGCGATTCATGTAAAAATGACAATATTTGAATTCGTAACTTTATCAAGAAAACTGTTCCCTTATGTCGATCGTATATTGTTGTTAAAAACGATATTTTAAATGTTTTCAGCGCACTGGTTCGATCAAGTATTATACACGAACACTATTTGCAAATTTTCACAAAATCTTTATTTCGACGTTTCGATCTTCTTTTAGATCATTCTCAAGAAATTTTCAAAAATTGCGTCTGTAAAATAGTATCAAGAGAGTATTATTATTCTGAATCGATTCTACAAAACAATATTAGAAGTTATTTTACAACTTCCACTATCATAATTTCCTACATTTTATATTTAATGTACTCTTATTAATAAGTAAATTACATTCATATCTCATTAATTATATTTATTATAAAATTTCTTTTTCTTTTCTGTTACAGGTAAGAGCATTGGACAATTTCATTATGTGCACCGTATGTAAATACATTCCCAAAATGTGGTCTGGTCGATTTCTATACAGGTAACTGAGATTTTATCAATTAGAATACTGTGGTATACTGTGCTGTGCGGAATACACCTAAAGTTGCGTAACACTGACGTTTCCAAACAATTATAGCTCTAAACTACAATTAATGTTATCGGCGCACTGGTTCGATCAATTGGAAAATAAGCAAATTTGCAAAAATATCACATGAAATTTAACTCAACGTTTCGGTGTCAATTTAGACCATTTTCAAGAATAGAAAATTTCAGTATTGCGTCTGTAAGAATTAATCAAAGACATTTTTAAATGGTTAGGCAAACTAAATTATAGCTCTAAAGTGGACGAATCTACCAAAAGGCAGAATGAATTCGATCAAAGCCTTGAATTATTTCGAATTGTCTATAATTAGCAAGTTTATCGAGCTACGCTACATAGCGGTGACTGTTCGTCTTCTTGCTAACATGTCCGTGATCTGTTTAAAATGTCGCCCGGCTTGACGTTCCGCGAGTACTGTAAACTCGGTAGCGGATTTTTTTAATGAATTTTTAACTATTCAATTTTTCTCGCGAACTCGTCCCTTCCCACCGACTGATGTAACTTTCAGTAGACTGCGTGGGCTTAGAGACGAAGTTGAAAAGTGAGCGTCGCGAAATGGGTAAAAGGGGGATGAAAAGTGCCGCGAATGAAACTGCTTCGCTGCGAGAGGGGCAAGGGAGGCGTAATGAATAATTCCGTAAGAGGCTCGTCTTCTTCTCGGCTACTTCGCCGATACAGAAAACCGAATCTACCGACTGGTTGAAGAGGTTGAAAGGGAATCTGCATTCGTGTCCCCTCTCGAAGAAATACCAGTTTTAATTTCTCGGGGAAAATTGCTGCGTCACTCCGTTGATAGTTTTTAATATTCTTTAATTAAATAGTTGGATTTCGATCAGTTTTTGATACAAAGGAGAGGTTCGAGTTTCGACAGACAGTCAGTGAACTTTTATTACTTGCTTGCATTCAGAATTGCCTGCTATTCGATTATATTTAAACTTATAGCTTCAAATTTAGAGATACAACTTAGATTTCTTCGTTGAAGGATCAACTTAGGCATGCGTTTGTGTTTTCACGACATGGATATTGTAGAAAACCGTTCCCCTCGGTTTCGAAATTCTCAACCTAATTATTCTCGAGTATCAACTCTCTTAATTAACAAATCTGACGAAGTTAGTTTTTCGAAAACGGATTACACGGCGAATTTACCACAATAAAGTAGTTTCACGTGAAAGTATACGATTTCAGTGGAGTACGGCTAGGTAGGCGAGCCGCGAACCTTATTCCAGACGCGTCACATAAAATATTCAAGATGAGCGGTATCAACCGCGAGTCCTTGCATAAAATACCCCCAATACCTTGCTGCTGCACCGTTCTTACGACTGTGCAAACGCCACCCTCGCCCCCACCCCATTCTCTCTTTCTCTCTCTCTCTCTGACTCTCTCGATTCCTGTCTCCCTCTCGTGCCCACCCTGGTTCTGTGCTCCGTGAAAGATGATAGCGGTGAGAACGGAATGCCATTAGCATTTCTCATTTCTGCCTTTTGCCACTCCTTATCTACCGTCAACCGACATTGCCTCCATTGCACCGTCGTCGCGGCACGTTCGGGATGGAAAATTTGCCGAAGCGGGAACGGTATTTTTATCGCTTGTGTTGTATTCGCGGTGTAAACTAATTACGCGCTGGAAATTGCTAATGCATCACCAAATTGACAATTCTTAATTTCGTGAAGTTTTACACCGATGCTTATCCTTAAACTTTCAAACTAACTCCATAAAATTGAACATTGTCTCTTCGCGGATATGGAAAAAATGTCGAATATAAAAACATTTTGTTTTGCAATTGACACATAGGGTGAATGATACGGAATGCCGTGCAATCTCGATAAAGTAGCAACGAGCTGCGAAGCTAATTGGAATTGTTATTGAAACAGAAATATATTTATTTTTCGTGGTATGCGAAAATTTCTGGAAAGTGAATCAAACGATGAAGTATTATACTAAACGTGTATTAAAAAGCGTTTACTTCTGTATAATTACCTCATCGTTTAGTGTGCTTATTCTAAACTGTTTTGTGAAAATCATTTTCGTTAAAATCATTTTCCTCTTACAAGGGAAGGACCCCAAGTGTCCGACTTCGATTTTGGTAATCTTTGTCTATGTCTGCAAAATATTAGGTGTAGTTACTCAATAGTTTCGAAGATATAAACAATGGAATTTCGAAAACTTGAAATCATGGTATATCGACAAGGTATGAAAGTTTTAATTGTTTATACCTTTAGAACTATTGAGTAACTACACCTAATATTTTGCAGACGTCATTAGGGATCTACTGCGACACTTGAGGTACTTCCCTTGTTAGCAAAATTTGTAATTTTCGTGTCGTAGCATATGTATACGCAACATGGAACTGTATTTGTACTTAAAACTTGTTAGTTAGTGTGTCAAAATGAATGAAAGACTATTTCAGTATTTGTAGACGTTGATAATAATTAGGGGTGGGCGAAAATTTCGGGTACCTGGACTTTTCGGGTTCCCGACTAAATTACTCCAAAGAAATAAATAGCTACGTATTTAATCTTTCAGAGTCCAACCGTAAGTAATAAATACATACATGTACAGTGGGTGTACAAAGTAATCGTACACCTTTTAAAAACTAATAACTTTTTTATAATTGTACCAAACGACCTGATTTTTTATAATCAATTAGAAGCATTGGTTTACGAAATGATATGCAAAAAAGATTTTCCAAATAATTGTGATTTATAAGGTTAAATGAAAAATAAAAAAAAGGAATTTTTTAAAACTTGTTTATTTGGGTCCGTAATAAAAATGTAAAATGTATGTTTTGTAGATCTATGTTAGTCATACACATGTTGAAAATTTCATTGAAATCGGTTAACATACACACGAGCTACAAGCGGTTAAAAATGGTGAAAATCGTAGTTTTCCAGGACTTTTGATCAGTTTCTGCTTAAAATCCACAGAATCGTACATCTTTCGACGCCTGTTGTTTTTCCTGCGTCAATCGATTTCGATGAAATTTTCAACATGTGTATAAAGAACATGGATCTAGAAAACATATGTTTTAAATTTTCATTAAGGGCCCAAATAAAAAGTTTTAAAAAATGCCTTTTTTATTTTTGCCTGCAACCTTGTAAATTGTATTTTTTGGAAAATCTTTTTTGCATATCATTTCGTAAACCAATGCTTCTAATTGATTAAAAAAAATCGGATCGTTTGGTACAATTATAAAAAAGTTATTAGTTTTTAAGACGTGTACGAATACTTTGTACAGCCACTGTATGTTGCAATTATACTTCACGTTTGCAGTTTTTCGTGTATGATTTATATCCAAAAGAGTATAAGAAATTTTAGATTCTCTTAAAAAAAATTATATACACGCGTACTAGAAAATTATCTTATATTACAACAGCGTTCGAAGGAAGTTCTAGAAATGAATGATTAAAGACGACATTCTTCTCTCCTTCCATCGTATCTACAACTTAAGAAGGGAGTTCGACGTGACTTTGGACGTCTCCAAGATAAAGAAAACTCGCCTCTTTCAGAGAAAAGTGCCTCGGCTTCGTCGGGGACAATAATTAAATTCGTGTAATTTAAATTCTCCTTGATCGAGCAGCATCCTTGAGTAGGCTGATTCAACGAACACGGAAATGACTCGTTATAATTTCGTCGGGAGAGCGTTAATCAGCGACGGAAGTTCGGATCGCGTCTCACTCGATCGTTCTTATTTTCCGGAGGAAGTTCCGAGGGTGGCGATGGTTAAAATTCTCACGGAAACTTTAGAGGAAGAATCGGCCTCGCGGGTTGCACGCCAATGCGTACTTCTCTCGAAGATTGAAGCACGTTCTGGCTGCAATACTACGTGACTCAGTCCATCTATACGTCGAAGACTCCCCTTTTTCCTTATACCGGACGGAACTTCTGATCGACCTGACGCGGCGCGACGCAAATAAAAATAGTGACCGCCGTTGTTTTTGGAGATCATAGAACAATACTCTTTTCATTAATGTGTAATCAAAATAGCGACCAACTACTGGGTTTCTAAAATCATTCCGTAATTATCGTACTGTGAATTTTAGATATCTACATAAGGAACGTGCACTTTTATGTGTGAAAAATGTAAACATGTAACAGACGTTCTAGTAAACCATTTAGCGAAACTATTATTAAATTCCTAATATATTCTCGTTTAAACAAAATTTGTAACTGGAATTTTACTCTGTGCATCTCTTATATCTACATATAAATTTTTTAGCTGACAAATGTAATTTTGCATTGGGATCCGGTGATTACGATCAACAAATTTGTAATTTTATATTAATAACCAGCTGTCGGTGTCTACTATGTTGATTATTAGAATCATATTTGTTTTAAATTTATCAAGTATTTATTATAAATGTAATGATATCGAACACAATTTGGCCAACAAATGATACTTGATAACAAATGATAATTCAAATGATAAAATTATGAAAGTGAATCGTAAATAATTGTAAATAATTAATAATTTCGGTAACGTGAAATATTGTTCCATTTCGTCACGCGTTAATATTAAAGTAGCGTCCTCCTGATAAACGAAATGACCGACACTTTTGCAGAATGAGTAGTATGTAAAATGATAAAATTTGCTTAACAAAGCAGCCATAATAATAATTGAGCTGATGTGGACACGCTATTAGGCACAGAACAACATTTGCCGGCTTCCGAGAAATTAATTAGATCAATATGTTCATAAGTGTCTCATGCATTCATTATTGTTCTCTAATGTTCTTTACTTTTCTTTAAGTATACTTGCTGTGTAAAAAATTTCTTTTGATCAAGTATTTGCACCAGTAATTAATTATGAGAACAAATGGTGGATTCTATATTGATAGGCTTATGAGTTTTGCTTAAAAAGCCCTTTGATTTCGACGGAATTTGGTGAGACGATCTGTATCTAAAATATACGTAGCCATAACCCATAACTCTAGTCATAGATATTGATTCAGTTTTACGAAAAGCACGTGCGTAGTTTGTAAAACCCGTAGTCAGATATATTGCCATAATGGAAAGTTCCATTCAATATTTCGTCCCGAATCCATGCCGATTGCAAGAAACTTTTGTCTTCGGAAACTCTTACAGTAAATCTCATAACTACAGAAATGTGAATTGTTTTAGACAATTTCTGTGATAATTACTTACGAAAGAGATTTCTTTATCATTTTTAGTAGAAAATAGATTTATTCATTAAACAGGTTAAAAGCAAATGTAAAGTTCAAAATACGGTTGTAATGGTATACTTTTCATGCAATAGTCTTCTTTTATCGAAAGATTTAAGGACATGAGTGTATTAGTTTCAGCTGAATAAGAAAATCAAGCTTAGTAAACATTTTTATTTGGCTCCTGTGTCTTGCAATGAACGCAAACATTTTTTATTTTGCATCAACATCCGTAGTCTACTAATGATTCAATACAACATTCTACTAATAAGAATATCGCTCCAAATTTTAGTTCCTCGTTAATATCTTGTATACATGTGTGTGCACGCCTTTTTCCATTATTCGTATCATTTGTACAATATTTAACGTTTTGCCAGTTATTGCCCGTGATTACTATTATCATTATTATTGGTTCTCAGCATGATTACAACTGATACACATAATGTGTAATATTATACTAAGGAAATATGTTCAGAAGTTCAGAAATTCTCTTGAGAACAGTTGTGTAAACCAAGAAGTAACTTCTCGTCGAGTAACGTCTTTAGTTTTGAATCGCAACACAGCTCGAAAATGATTCGAAGAAACCGCGAAGTCTGAAAGCGTTAGGCCCTCCGACGTGTTTATCGATCATCTGTGTGTTTCAACGTGGAGAAAGCAGTTTTTTTCTCACAGAGCATTGTTCGCGGATCGTATTTTGTTCCGTGCTTCTCCATCAAGCTCCCCGTAGCAACCACAGCCGCGAACGATGTCTCGAATGAGCGATGATCTCTGTTCCCTTTCTGTTTCGGTGTGCTTTATCCTGGTATGGCAGCGAGCGTCGCTCTGTTGTACAAACGTATCACGGCTGATCGGTCACTGTTTGATCAATTGGTCATGTTATTTCTATTAAAAGTAAGCGCGAACGACAGGAAGCCACGGCGTGCATCGATTCGAAAGAACCGCACGCGAATCATGGTCCTCGAATTGAATTTATTTTCACTTGTTTTTCTCATCCTCTTGTTACTTTTTTCCCCCGTTTCTTTCCGTTTTGTCGACGCGCCATTCTACCGATCCGAGCCGAATTTGTGTTTTCCATTCTGTCGACCGTATTATACGCGGAACATGCAACGCGATTGTCGCTCGTGCAGATGGAAATTACCGTAATGGTGTTTTACTCAGTGATCCATTGCAATTATCGCGAGACGAAGTAGTCGCGATTCGATGGAATTTTTGTGAAAGCCTCCCTTGCGTATTAAACAGCGGGCGAGAAAGGGAATAATGAAAAAAGTGGGGGCACTACTGATACCGTTAATTGTCCGGAAATTCTTTCTTCATTTTATTCTCGATGGAAGAGCTGCATCTGCGAACTCACGAAAAAGTCGACCGCGGTCTTTTAGAGTATGTGCACATAACTGCAGGATTTCTATGTGCGATATAAAAAACAGCGTTTTTAACATAGAAGCTGATAGAAACAATATCTTTTCTGAAAGAAAAGGCGAATCCACCTTTTTAGATTTCATATAAATAACCAGTCCTCTCTAGCTTTCTGCTAACGGCGGAGCAATTGATTTAAAATTTAAAAAATCGGATTTGTGCACTAATATTCGGACACTGTTAAAAAACGATAACAGTTTTATTATTGGACCGTACGATTCGAACTTTTTTAAGAAGTTAGAGCAATTGGTTTACTACAAAACGTGACAAAATTCTTGAAAGAAGTTGCAAATTGTCGGAATTGCAGAGAAAATATTGAGAGTTGTATTTTCCAACTTATTATGTGGGCTTATATAGAAAATCTAGGAAGCTCGTTTCGTAGATCTGTATCGATTAAACATATTCTGAAAATTTCGTGATAGTCGGTCGACGTTGCTATGAGTTATAAACGTTTAAAGATGGTAAGATTTGAAGTTTTTCTTTGGGATTCTTACATCTTCCAGTGTCTGTCGTTTTTTCACGCATCAACCGATTTCGATGAAACTTTCACAGTGCATATAATTGACACAGATCTACAAAACGTATTTTTTCAATTTTCAATATAGACCCATATAAAAGAGTTGTAAAATGCAATTTTCTACACAATTTCGACCAATTGCAATTTTTGAAAAAATTTCATTTCACAAAATGTGTTAATCTAATTGCTCCAACGCCTCAAGAAAGTTAAAAAAAACGTATCGTTTTTTTGAGAGTTTCCGAATATATCTGTGTTTGTCGAGAAGAACGCCGCATGTCACATAATTTCACTAAACTAATTGCTCCAACTCCTCAAGAAAGTTAAAAAAAACTTATCGTTTTTTTGAGAGTTTCCGAATATATCTGTGTTTGTCGAGAAGAACGCCGCATGTCACATAATTTCACTAAACTAATTGCTCCAACTCCTCAAGAAAGTTAAAAAAAACTTATCGTTTTTTTGAGAGTTTCCGAATATATCTGTGTTTGTCGAGAAGAACGCCGCATGTCACATAATTTCACTTTCGAGATATTGCCGTTTAAAGTTTCGGTCACAAATGCTTTAATATAGGACATCGGTTAAGTTGCATTATTTTTTCCAGCCTTTCGAATTTATTTTCATGACTTTTTTTCTGATAAAGACGTAAATCAAATGCTATAAATCTCAATTAATGCATAAACTGAAATTTTTTGAAATTGTGACATGCGGCGTTCTTCCTTGCACAACCACAGATATATTAATGGGAGTCATAGTATGTATACCTACAGAAATATTGACAATAGTAACGTGAAACGATTTAAAGGAAAAAAAATGTTGCTCAATAATAATAGTTCGTAGCCAGACGCATAAAATGTAATTTATGTCGAGGCTAATCGAAAGGTAACAAATGAACGAGGGAACTATGAAAAATACCGATTCGCGAAATGCGCGAAAAACAAACAGAGGCGCGTTTTATAATGGCCTGTGCGGTGAAACGTTGGCAAACTGTGTCGGTTTGGGTGCTGGGGGTGGGTGTGGGAGTAAAAAAATCAACAAAGGAAGGTAGTGGGAGGCGAAAACGGCGATGTTGACATTCAGGGGAGGGTGGATGTTCGCGGGTCGACCGAAGAATCAACTTTCCCGTTTCGAATGAGCTGCTCGAATCGTTCACGCACGATTTTTTTTCAATCGACTGCTACTCTTCGGCCTGCTCTGCTTCGCAAACACGTAACGCGGCGTTCGATCGTTACAATCTACGACAAAACTTTTCGAAATATCCGCGGTTTTGATCGAAGCTTTCAATGGTATAGAAGAATTCGAATAATTAAATGTGTATGTACAGTGGGTGTACAAAGTATTCGTACACATTTTAAAAACTAATAACTTTTTTATAATTGTACCAAACTACCTGAATTTTTATAATCAATTAGAAGCATTAGTTTACAAACTGATATGCAAGAAAAATTTTCCGAAAATTATAATTTACAAGGTTACAAGCAGAAATAAAAAAGGTAATTTGTAAAACTTTTTTATTTTGGCCCCTAATAAAAATTTAAAATAGATGTTTTGTAGATCTATGTTAGTTATACACATGCTTTAAATTTCATCGAAATCGATTAACATACATACGAGCTAGAAGCGGTTAAAAATGGTGAAAATCGACGTTTTAGACGACTTTTGATCAGTTTCTGCTTAAAATCCACAGAATCGTTCATCTTTCGATGAAATTTTCTGTATGTGTATAACTAACATAGATCTACAAAATATATTTTTTACATTTTGATTAAGGGCCCAAAGAAAAAAGTTTTAAAAAATGCCTTTTTTATTTTTGCATTTAACCTTGTAAATCACAATTATTTGGAAAATCTTTTTGCATATAATTTCGTAAACCAATGCTTCTAATTGATTATAAAAAATCAGGTCGTTTGGTACAATTATAAAAAAGTTATTAGTTTTTAAAAGGTGTACGATTGCTTTGTACACCCACTGTATGTATTTCAATTTAATCGTAACAAGTTATTTTCATCGAACGGGTATTACATGTGTACATATTGTATATCGGTTTACAAAATCATGATACCAACTGTTGGGTGGTGATTTTACACATAAAAATAATTTGAGAAAATGAAACAACATTGTTTTTCTAGTTTGTAAATTCAGCAAATGGGCACGACTCTCACTAGTATTCGGACACTGTTAAAAAAACGATAACTTTTTTATCATTGAATCATACGATTTGAATGTTTTCGAGAAGTTAGAACAATTGTTGTGCTGCACAGTACCTAAAAAAATTTGAAAAAATTGCTGGTTGTCGGAATTGCAGCGAAAATACTAAAAGTTTTATTTTGCAACTTTTTGATGCGGGCTTATATGGAAAATGTAGGAAACACGTTTCGTAGATCTGTATTATTATTATTTATTTAATCCTCTTCGTAGATCTGTATCAATTACACATATTCTGCAAATTTCGAAGTTTGATATTTAAAAAAAATTAGAAGTTCGCAATATTCGTGTTACTCTGTTCGACAATCAAAACCTGCCAATCTGAAAAGGGAGGCTTCGATTCCATCCACATGTTGGCTCTTCGTTCCGTCGAATCGACTGCTAAATACCGTCGACCCGATAATTCGAATGATTTTTCCGGTTTGACCATGTTAATGTCATTAATTATCGTCGACGCGTACATATAATTACGAACAATTTTCCGCGCGCGTACGAATGAGCTTAAATTTCGCGTGGCTCATTAAAATGTCGCTTGCCCCGACGCTACCGGAAAATAGGACAATTCCAATATTTTTGTTTTCAACCCGACTAAGAGATAAGCGAATGAAGAGGGCGAATCGTTCCAGCGAAATGAAAAACCGTCATGTGGATATGCGGGCAACAATAGCAGGCTACCTGTTAATTACATACAGTTAGGAAGACATTATCTGTCTCCTGCGTTACACACAGCCACGAGATTTCAACCGGAAGAGCCGGTATGAAGTATCAGAAGGGATGAGAGCGGCGGAAAGACAATGCAGTGGATACGAACTAATTGCCGGATTCTCCTACCGTCTAGTGGACCAGAAAGATTAACTGCACCGCCCACAACCTCCTCTACGCCCGCAACCCTATTTTCTCTTTCTCTGTTGCCCTGCGCGACGCGACATGCGACACTCGACGTTCGACGCTCGACGCGCGACATACTGTCGCTTCTTGGACCAGAATCGGACTGCTGTATGCGTATACATACATACGGTTTATACATATACATGTAGAAATTAGTTGAGTTTACCTGCCCCAGTTTACTGCCCGTTATTTTATTATGCTATCCTCGACAGATGTATTGCACGAATTCCGACATTTTCCCCGTCGCATCGCGTCGTAGCGGCAACAAATGACGTCTTCGAAATACATTGGTGGACAAAACTACATACTTGGACACCCTCTAAGGACGAATAACTTTTTTAACCCTTAGCACTCGAGTGGTGACTCGCAAGGGGAGAATCCCAAGTGTCCGACTGCGATTTTGATAATTTTTTGTGAGATGATGGTATATGGATCCCTAATTATGTATGCAAAATGTTAGGTGTAGTTGCTCAATAATTTTGAAGATATAAACAATTAAAGTTTCATACCTTGTTGATATACTTTGCGTGATTCACAGGTATGAAACTTTAATTGTTTATATCTTTAAAACTATTGAGCAACTACACCTAATATTTTGCATAGATAATTAGGGACGCATGTACCATCATCTCACAAAAAATTATCAAAATCGAAGTCGGACACTTGGAGTTCTTCCCTTGTCAGAGTTATCACTAGAAATTGCTGTACCATTATTTAAAATATTGTTTACATTATTAAATATGTTGGGATCTAATCAATTACTAAACATTTATGTATTATGTATGTATTCCACCATTTCATATTTATAAAACGAAAAAAATCATATAGAATGGAGTTGTTCTAGGTCGTAAAATAGCTCCGAGTGCAAAGAGTTAAAAGACCAAACGATTTGAATCTTTTTTATATGTTAGAAGGATTCGTTAACTAGGTAAACAGAGGTAAAAACAATGAAACTCGTCATTTTTAACTTTTCTATAATTTATAATGTCTGTAAATATTGATTAGGCGATATACTTTTATAATACGTAATAATAATTTAGACGACTTTTAAATTAAATGGTTGATGATAAACCGTTGCAAAAATTTGATAGTTTCGTTAGAGCCATTCTGTGTCTACCCATAAAATTATTAATATAGGATCGTAACAATAAAATACATACAATTATTTGATTTTCATTCACTAAATAATACTTAATGAAAATTTTGGAAAAATTGCGATTAGTCTGAATTATGAAAAATCTTCTCGCTAACTAATCCATCTAGCTTGGCAGCAAATTTGAGGTTGTTTGGTCCATTTGTAAAAAAGTTTTGAAAAATTATTCTGATTTAAAGTGAAAGTAACTGTATGCATCACACATGTTGGTTACTTACATGAACTTATGTAATTACTTCTTAAAAATACGAAACAGTCGTCCAAGTAACCGAAAGATAATAAATATTGTTACTAATCTTGAGCACATTTCTCAACTATATCGTAACTATTAATAACTCACCGTACCCTCAATTTTATTATAAACTGCGCATCTAAACTCGCTCTTGTTAACAATTTTTTGTACAGAAGTTTATCATGTTTCTTCAAGAATTTTGAAATTGATACTTTAAGAAGAAATATGTAAAATGGAAACTTGCGTATCACGTCATGATACAAGAGAAATTTTCCAGCTTCGATAGAAGTTCGTAATAACAACGTCGATGGAAACTTTTAAACGCAAAAGCATGAAACGTCTCGGATGAACGAAGAAGTCTGCTTTGTTGAGCTACTAAGAGAGTCACAATTCCCCTTGAAGGAATAAAAAGGACACGGTCTGCCCAACAGCATGACAACTCCACTTATAACACGCAGTGTACACTTGTTCTTCCTATAATCCTCACGTTTTGATCACGTTTATCACTAAACCTACCGATCCTTAAAAGTAACTGGTAAATACATGTTCTATGTGTAAATACGTGTAAATACGTGCTCCGCTAAAGATATCTACACAACCATTCCTTACGAAATCATTTTTACTATTTCAATAATTGTAAAATTATTATTGTTCTCGTGTAAAAATGACAGGATTGATTTTGTTTAGACTTTGTGCGACCCCTATTGTAATACGTGCTCTGCTAAAGATATTTATACAACCATTTCTTACGAAATCATTTTTACTATTTCAATAATTGTAAAATTATTATTGTTCCCGTACAAAAATGACAGGATTGATTTTATTTAGACTTTGCACGGCCCTATTGTAATACGTGCTCCACTAAAGATATATATACAGTAATTTCTTATGAAATCATTTTTATTATTTCAATAATAGTAAAATAACAAATCTGGAACCGGTCATTTCGACCGGTGGTGGTAGGTTTAGTGTTAAACAGTTTCCTTTCTACTCGTAGATTACTTTATATCATTTTTGTCGAGTAAAAAACAGCCCTTTTTGATTGATTTTGATTATTTATTGTTCTCGATTGATCGATAGTTTAACCCTAACACTACCAAGCTCCGATCGAGGAGATTCCTCGAGCCCATATTCTTCTCTACTCATTTTTCCCAAGAAAAAATTATTTAAAACAAAAGGTTGGTAATATTTAAGCGTGTGATACTTAATGAACATTCTATATTGTATTTAGATGTATATGCATACAATAGAATAATATAAGATAATGTATACATCAATACTACTCTGAACTCGATTTTTCAGATGACAAATAGGAATGACAGGATACAACATTTATAGAATGCTTTTTGCATACATGATTTTTATATTGATAGCATTTTTGTTTGGGTTTCGATATATTATTATATTTATTCCTTAGTTCCTGGGATTATTTGTTATTTTTTGGAGATAAGAGGAGCGTTCGGGCCGCTCGCGTCAGTGTTTTTCTTTTCTATGCACTGTAATTTTTGTTCTATAGCAGCAGAACCTTCTGGATATTAAACTATAATGAATAGACGACAATAAATAATTTTTTCAGAATTTTTCACCCAAGAAAAATAGTCTTAATTTAAATTTTTCCAACCTGGCTCGAGGAGCCCTTCTCATAGGAGTGCTAGGGCTAATTTCTATCGTCGCGTCGTTCAATTACAAGTTACAAGTTTCACTCTGCCTTCGCCGTTCCTAATCAGAACCGATAATGTCTTGAGTTACACTGTGTCAGACTTCGATTATTCATATCCATCGAGAACATCATAAATCACGGATCAAAAGTGATTAACTTTCTATACAATACACACGTACACGTGTATTGTATCTGGTGTTTCGTGCGAGACAGAGTAAAGCTGAAAGAAAATAACGATTCTATCAGTTTCACGAAGCAGGAATCGATAGAAAGAAACGGGACGCGGGCGATACCAAAGAGATTTCCTTTAATTGAACCTAAGTGTCCCCTCGTCCGTAGCGAAGCGAACGATACTCCATTAAATTCATCTGCATTCGAAAGACTATATGTAGTCGGTCGGGTTTCCGTAACGAGGACAATCCGTCCGCCTCCACCTCCGCCTCCGCCTCCACCTCCCGCGCCCGCGGCTTTCTTTTTGTCCATCCTCGCGCGCGCCGTTTTTCCACACCACCATCCCTCATCCCCCGTCCCCTATCCCAGGTCCCTCATCCCCTGTACCCCTGGATCCTTCCTACGTTCAATATTTACACACGGATCGATAGCTCGACGAGTAGACAATACTTTTCAACGGCGTCATATCAGAGTCCATAGATGCCGACAGGAGCACGAACGCACCGGGGAAAGAGTGAAAAGAGGACGCGAAGCCGGGATGGGGTAAAGAAAGAAAAAAATAGTCAGCGTGGCCGTGTGTACGAATGTACGGAAGAGAGACAGAGAAAAGAAATTGAAGGGTGTTGACGGATGACAAAGAAGAGGGGACTGTGCCGCTGATATGTTTGCACAATATTGATTCAATAACGGGTGAATTCTTCGCCGCCTTTCTAGGCGACAGCCGGTCAAGCCAGAACCCTGCGCGAGGATCGGTCTCTCGCAATGGTGAAAAGAGAAGGATAAAGGGCGGTAGAATTTGCGGTACTCGAGGTTAAAGGAAGGTGAAGGCGATGCTAGTGGAGCTGAGATACGCCGCGATCTCTCTCGACGTCGCGCGTAGCGTCGCGTCGGTGGCGCAGCGCGGAGAGAATTGGCGAGGGGCGAAGCGACGTAGTATTTCGGCTTCATTTCATCCTTTATGCCGGGAGAAGGTTAGCTGGCCGGAGCGGGAATGGAGAACGAGCTACGCTGAATTACAACCCCTTGCGAGATACCGCAGAATTCGCGTTCAAGATTAAACGGGCGTAAGTCGTTTTAGCCTGCAGCATTTAACAAGGTAGCCCTTTGCGGTGTCGGCCCGCAGTTACCCAACGCCTATGGCCTATGCCTCTAGTATCGCGAACACCGAACGATTATTCTTTTTCATGCGGCCACCGCTGGACTGTCCGCGCCAACGTCAATGAACTTCTGTTATTGATCAAGTATCATTCAGGAACCTTGGAAAATGCTTCTTTTTATAGATCTCTCTTATACAGGGTGTTTCCTACTCTTCCGGCAAGATTGTAGGAGCACGATCTACAAGTGGAAATACGAAAAAAATGTTATATGTACACTGAGAAAAAAAAGTAGTTACTTCAATAACACGCGTGTTATTGTAATTTTTTTACTTCGATGAATATCAATGTATTCTTTTCAATAGTATGAAATTTAGAAGCAAATCGTGATGTATTTGAATTGTCTATCATGAAATGATTGAAAATATTATTTGATTCAATACCGTATATTATTATTCGTAATATTTCATTTTTTCCTTCAATCAGATATGTTGTTAAAAAAATTTGGGAATTGGTTTGAGGCCGTATCTTATTTGTTTGAAAACATTGATGGTCAAGCTATTGGCTTATATGATTCGCGGAAATGAGTTTTGCTATTGAAATTCAATAGTATTAAATATTAAAATAAGTTCATATGATATTGGCACTATTCAATAGTACATCTTATTGAATCAACATATATTTTTTTTGTTTCGACAGGATTTTTTTCTCAGTGTAGTTTGTGTATAAACGATGCCAAGTTTGCATCAATGCAGAAGCTGGTCATTTTGAAATGATGATTAAACATTTTTAACGATCCTCGTACGTTAAGAAGTATCTCGTAAGCACAGGCAAAATAAACACAATCGACCTTCCGCACCTATTCAGGCTACATTCAATATTTGCTTATAATATTGTAATGAAGCGTTTGTAAATAAACTTCCTATAACATATTTTTCGTAATTTCACTTGTAGATTGTGCTCCGACAATCTTGCCGGGAAAGTAGGAAACACCAAGTAGGATACATAGAGTCCAACTGAATTTCCAAAGCTAACTAAAGAAATAGGTTACCCTGGGTTGGTCGACAGCTCATTTGACCGACACTGTCTTCATTGACGATTTGACCGTGCTGGGGTCGGCCAAACCGTGTCGATGAAGACATTTGTCGACGATTTGACCGTGTAGATGAAAACATAGCGTCGACGAAAGTTACTGTTGGTCCAATCGTTGATGAAAACAGTGTCGGTGAAATGAGTTGTCGACCAACTCAGGGTAACGCAAAGAAATATGATATCAAACGCTCTTCAACTAAACACTGTTCCATCGTGTTACTTTTTTTTATTTGGAAGCTTAAGTGGAACTCCATGTAGGGGATTATAAAGCTATACGTATTAAAATTAACATACGGTCTATTTAATTTTAAAAAATTGCACAGTTTTATGATACAATGTATACCTTACATTATCTAATGTTTATTATCTACTTATTTAGATCTGTTAAATAGATGTTGCTTAGCTTTTTTGACAATAAAGTGTAGTGTGCATCTTTGGAAAAATGTTTAATATACTTCAATAGTTAAAAAGTGCAATATTTTCCTGTGTACCATATACCAATAGTCAAATTTAATTTTTAAAAATAATTTCTCTATTTATTCTTCCAAGTTAGTGTTCACTGCCTAATACATTAATAGCGACAAGTTCTTGTTGTATGACCAACTATTTACTTTATGATAAATCGGCCGGTCACTACCCTTAGTCACACAGAAATCAGCACTATGGACACATCATTATAGTTATCTACCTCTCCCTTTAAGGGACTTCTATCTAAGTTCGCGCAAAAGACTGAACCAGGCGTTTTTAGTAGAAACCTCAGCGCAGCTAAGATCTCGCTCTTTTGAATTTCTATCAGTTCTTGAGTTGTCAGACTTCCGACGACTCATACTTTGTAACGCACTTCTCGTACTTTGTGACCGGAGTTATTAGATTAGGTTAGGTTAAGTCTCCACAATACAACTTGTACCTTCTAAGTGCCTTTGTGCCTTGCCTCGTAAACCCACTGAGTTTGATTAATAAACTAGTGTTTTGTTATCATAAACCAACAACGTTTAATAACCCTCATCCAGAATACAACATTCTCCAGGTACCTCAAATTGCCAACCTAGTCGAAACGAATTGTTTCTCATTGCTCTTTCGTTTCGCAATGGCGGTGTTCCTATGAAACGGGTTGTTCAACCTTCGAAAGAGTAAAGCAGCAAGAGCTTCCTGCGAAAGAAATATAAAGTAAGCCGATAATTCCTTTTCGACGCACAATAAAAATACACGCGTCGCACGCTATAAACAGTTTTACATGCGAGTTTATTAGATTCCGAGGGGAAGAAAAACGCGGAAAAGTTGGTTGGTGTAGAACGAAGGAGCGAGAACTCTACGACGAGGCCGAGACACGTGAAATATGAATACGTTTCGGTTGATTTGTATCTCGCGTCTCCTATTTCGTCGTGTATTCGAGCAAAGGCAACGGGCTCGTCACGTACCGCTGCAGCCGAAACGTGCTTCAATTCTCGCTCACGAACAACGCGTTGTGCGCGTAACATCGTCGTCGTCGCCGCCGCCGTTGTCGCTGTCGCTATCGCCGCCGCCGACGACCCCGCCGACGACGATGCCGCACCGTTGCCCGACATAACTACGTTTCCTCGTCGAAACTTCCCGAAGAATGTTAACGCGACCGACTTCCACCCGTTCGCCACTACGTAGCAATGAAAACGTTCCGACGCGTATTTTACACTTTTTCTTTGCTCCTTCCTACCATAAGTCCATTAACACCTCCGACGCAATTGTTACGAATACGCTGGTTCTCTGTCACGAGTCAGACAATGATTAGCTGTTTCCTAGAACAGTGAAACTTTGTTGGACTCCGACAAACGGACGTATTATCGATAGAACAAATACACGGAGAGGACATTGTCATTGATTCTTTCAAAGCAAACATTGATCCTTTCAAATGATTACGTGAACGATACCTTTTGCAGTGAAAAGCCGCCGTTATCTACCAATGCACGTTTTTCATTGGTCACGCTATTTTTTCTTGCGCATTGTGAAGCCCACAAATTATTATAATAATCCAAGACTTCAAGTTTATTATCATTTAATAACACTATGTATTTCGAAAACAGGGTTTTCATAATAAAATATGAAATGCTCTAAAGTTCGCGTGTGATTATACATAGAAGCACACTTTTTCAATAAATTTAAGTTATTTTATTATATATATATTGTAAAGAAAGAAGTGCAGGATTTAAACCTAAGTTTTTAAAGTGTTATAACGCGCATAAAATGCCAATTTTATTAAAATTGTTTTAATAAAAACACTAATATGAGAATTAATTTTATAGAAACTTTAATATTGTTCAATAGTAACATTAAATTATTACGAGAATTGATTTTAATATTATTGAGGGGAATAGTATTAAAATTAATTTTACAGAGAATTTAATATTACATATTTAAAAATCTAAAGCTGTGCATTCGTTGACACTTCCTTCGCCCCATACTTTGTTGATATTCCGAGCCGCTTGAACTTGAACTCATAGAAAAAAACTGATTTTGACATCCTGAAATAAGAGCCAAATAATTTAATAAAAATTTGAATAAAATGAAACGTCAAAAGCATAATTAAATAGAGCGTAAAATAAGCTTAAAATGACATGTAACTCATTATATTAAGCTAAATATTTATGGGTATAAAATTGCAATTTAAACAAAGGAACAAAAATCCTGCATTTTTTTCTTCGCAACCTAATAGTTTTTGCTTACGAAAGTTTCGAATTTTTCTCCGCTTTAGCGAAGAGGATCATTCGACAAATATTTTCACCGTGACCAATTGATTGATTGATAAAACCTGTAACACTTTTATCAACGGCTCCTACAAATCGGTAAAGCTGTAAATCTGCGGGTTAATATCGCCAACGCAAACGGTTTAGAAAATTGTAAACAAATACCGTAAGCCAACGATGCAAAGCAAACACTGATTGCTTTCTTTGTCGGGATGGAAAAAATGAATGTACACAAAAGGGAGGGAATGAAAATATCGTCGATTAAATGTTATTCGTGCATAAACACCAGAGCGATACGATGAATTTTGCAATTATCGATAGATTCCGGGTCACCAGGAACCGCATCACTCAATTTGTTCGCCGTGAGAGAGCGTCAGAGATTTATAATATCATCGGCATTATCACTGCCGTTTCAGCGATGTCTTTTCATCGAGAGAGGTTCTAGTTCATCTTTTAGAATAAGCCAAAACGTCGTTCAAGGTTCGTCAGAAGCACTGAACGAGTGAGACAGCCCGCACTGGGTGCCGTTTTTCTCTGTCTCGTACCCTCTCTTCCCATCCCGATCACCTTTCTATTAGGTGGCCCGATAAATCGACCAGTCATTCCGGCTGGTGCTAAGTCCGAAAAACTCGAAGCTAAGGGAGGATTATGAAGCCGTCGATCAGTAACTAAAGAAGATTAAGTGGCCTGAACGCGGTTTGTAAGTCCCTAGCCCCCTCGGTGACGCCTTTAGACGCCCTCATCTTTATCGGCGATTCCTTAAGGAACCTGGAATCGCGCTAATCGAGGATAATAAAAAATGAGCCCGTCGAAGCTACTTTCTTCGTATCCGTCCAGTGGATTACCCTTTCCCTCACGAAATTATAGTCGATTGGGGGATGTGTTCTTCAGTTAGAAAATCATTTTTCCAGTTTATAATATTTTTCATTTATCTACTATTTCATGAGTAACTTGTTTGCAAGATTCCAATGCGAATCTGTTGATACTTCTTCGCTTTAACCCTTTGCTCTCGGAGCTATTTCAACTGAAAGATTAAACATTTCTTCCGATCTAGAATATTCCCATTCCTTATGGTTTTTGAAATTTTGTGGATATGAAATTGGTATAATACCTCATACAATACCTAAATATTTAGTAATTGATTAAATACCAATATATTTAATAATGTAAACAATATTTTGAATAATGGTACAGCAAGCTCTAGTGGTGCCTCAGAGGGGACAACCGAGTGCAAAGGGTTAATAACCTCCTTATAAACGTTATCCCAGATTCTTCTCACGTCCAAAATAAGCAGACTTAAGAGTAGGTTTTAAAGATGCGACCTCCGCCATTTATACATGTGTAATTGCATTGTTACTTGTGAGTGACACGAGTCAGCACAGGAAGAGAATGTTATGACTTGAATCGTAGAACAGCTACAGTTACGCGACATCAGGAGTTCCATAAAAACTATTCGTAATGTACATTAATTTCTGCTAAACCGACACCGGCACGATGTAACCTCCCGTTTCCGGAAACCATCATCCGAAAGTTCCTCGACCGTAATTTAAACTTGTCGTTTAGGGACGAACAGGTTCGAAAGATCGCAAAAACCGATCGAGAACTTTATCAATTCCAGCGAGTGTCTGTATTAGTTTTCCTCGATACTCGGATGTCCCAGCGGTAATGACGCGTCTTCTTGGTGCCATATGGCGTCTGCAACGTAGCGGAGGGCTAAGAGAACATAACCGTCCCTTAAGATTTCAATATAACGTCGATCTGGGTGTCATTTATCATTGGAGTCTTCACAAGATTGTCTCCTTTCCTGTTTTTTCTAAGAACATCTCATAATCGCTTGTTTTTCCAATCTCCACTGTTTTTCGAAATCCTACGTATAGATTTCAGTAAATATCATTCTGAATGAATGAATCTAGAGTGTAAATCGAACAATATTCTAAAGCAAAGATTTAGCATTGGAAAGCAAGAAAATTTTGAGTTCGTATCACGTGTACTGCTAATATTAATCGTCGATACTGCGTCAAGACTTCTCCAATTGCTGGTAAACTGCATCATATAATAAAGAGCTTGACAATTAGTACGTCTGAGTAATAAGATGTTGTGATTGTAAGTTGGCTTCGTGGTAAATGAAATCAGGAGTAAAAGCAATTAAATTCTACCCAGCAGGACGACTTTTTTCTCTTCTTTCTTTGTATTGTATTCGTTCCCTATCCTCCTCTGCTGAGGCAGCTTCGCTGAGCTCAATATTAATTTATAATTTAGTAGCTTTGAGATGTGGATTCGCTCGTGTAGTTATCGCGTTTCGAATTTACGTACGTATCAATCAGATTGTAATGAAGAAGTCTGGAAAGCTGTATCATCACGTACAGCGTACAATACGTACGTACATACAGTTACTCGAATTAATATTCGGATGCTCTAAAAAAGACGATAACATTTTTAATATTGTACTATACGATTTGAACTTTTTTGGGAAGCTAGAGCAATTAGTTTACTACAGGAAGTGAACATTTTTTTTCAATAATAGTAATTGATCGGAATTGTAGAAAAAATACTAAGAGTTGCATTTTACAACTTTCTTATGTAGGCCGATATTGAAAATTTAAAAAGTAAGTTTTGTAGGTCTGTATCAATTATATGCACTGTGAAAATTTCATCGAAATCGATTGATGCGGGAAAAAGCGATAGACATTGAAAGATATAAGAATTCTTACATGGATATAGGCAAGAAAATCGTGAAAATCTGCTATTTTTACCATCTTTAAACGTTTGTAGCTTATTGCAACGTCGACCGATTTTGACGAAATTTTCAGAATATGTTTAATTCATACAGATCTACAATACGTATTTTTTAAATTTTCAGTTTAGGCCCACATAAAAAAGTTGTAAACTGCAACTTTTAGTATTATTTCTACAATTCCGATCAATTGCAATTTTTGAAAAAATTTCTTTTCACATGAATTAATTGCTCTAGCTCCCCAAAAAAGTTCAAACCGTATAGTACAATATTAAAAAAGTTAAATTATAATTGTTAAATAAATTATAATATAAAAGCCAAATTATAATTGTTTTGCATTACTTTCAGACGCAATAAATGTTCTTTGTGAAAATGATCCGCATAGGGATCGAAACGTCGAGATACATGGTTAAATAATTGCACATTTGCTGTCTTTATGAATGATCGAACCTGGCGCCGAAATCATAAATTCTTGTTATTAAAAAAGTTATCGTCTTTTTTAGACCGTCCGAATATTAATTCGAGTAACTGTATGTACATGATTGTTTCACCCTACTCTGGCAGAGTCATTACGAAGCTGTCTATAGTTCATGAATTGTGTAATGTAACTCTTATTTCCCATGAAAATCATCGACACAGTTTTCACCGACTCCAGATTTCACCGACATCGACTTTAGTCGATGACAGTATTATTCGATATTACATCGTTTGACAACAACGTGAACCGACTGCATCTAACTTCTTATAGTGTAATAATTATACAATATTTATACAAAAGTAAAAGTGTCAGTGCAAAATAGTTAACACTAAACCTATGTACCACTGCCGGTCAAATGACCGGTTTTATATTTTTAATTTCACAATTATTAAAATGATTAAGTTGCTTGCATGGAAACCGTTCGATTTCTTTATCCAAGCACATATTGTAATAAAAGTCATGTCATAAGAATCATGTTATTTTTATAAGCTATTAGGTTGGAAAGAAAATTCTTGCGGTTTTTGTCATTTTGATTTTATAATAAAAACCGCAAGAACTTTCTTTCCGACCTAATAAAACATCTTCATCGCTTTTAGTGCTCAGTAGGTTTAATGTCAAAGAAAAAAATGTGAGCACTATCTTTAGAAACGATGCGACTATCGGATAATACTGTCGTCGACTTAATTCGTTGTCGGTTAAATTCGTCGACGATCAAAGTCGTTGTCGGTTAAAGGGAAATCAAATCAACAGACAAATCTGGAGTCGGTGAAATATTATCGATGAAACCTGTGATTTTCAGTGAACTCAGTGATTTTCACGGGACCCCACCTAAAGAACCGCTTCTCTAGGGTGCTTCTGGTTGTAAGGGAATGAAATCAGTCGTGCACAATTTTTCGCGTTTTCCTTAACGACATGGCTACGATTCAGACTGTCTGATAACCCATGTACGTAATGTTACTACGATCCAGTGTTGACCTATTTGTTAGAGTGTTTGCGTGATCGAATATCAATATGCTTGTAAACAGTAATCTTCGAAATTGATGTGTCATCTGAACTGAAATGATTTGAGATCCTCGAGTATTTACATATATCGGATTGTAGAAGTAGCAGGAAGACACGGCCAATTAGTCGAATCTGAAAATGTCTTCAGAAACCGAACTGAACTGATCTTTTTCGGTTCGATTCGGTCCTTCTACCCGCAATTTCCATGAACGTCTGCTGGGATATTCGCGGTGAATTACGTCGTGGCCCGTTGAAAAGTCTCCGAGCTCGGTTCGCCATCGCGGCGAAGTTTCGCAAGCGCGATAGGAAAAACGAAGTAGAAAAAAAGAAGCAACGAACGAGAAAGGAGAATAGGGGAAGAGAGAAACGTGGTAGAAAGAGAGAGAGAGAGAGATAGAGAGAATCGGTACGCTGGCTATTAGACGGCACTAGCTGCCGCAAAACTTGGGAAAACTTATGAAAGTGGGATTGGGTTCAAGTTCCATGGCGGACGAACCACTCTACATCTTCATGCCCACTCCTCTTCTTTTCCATCGTTGTCTCCCTTTACTTTTCTCGACGAAAAGGGCCGAGGAAAAGAGGAAGAGAAAGAAGAGGAAATAGAGCAGGAACACGGAGAAGGGAAGGTGGTGAAGTAGGATACACGAAACATATTAGAGTCTAGAGCACGTCCGTGAATCGCTGGGCGATTTTTTTTCCTACTCGGTGACATTAACCCGAATCCTCTTCCGCAAGGAAAAAGGTCGCCACGGAAAATAGAAAAGCGGGAGTTTCCTCACTGACGAAATTGAGTCATCAAAAAAGTTTCGAAATCGTGCGTCGAATCTTGACACGCACCCCCTACAACCACGTCCATTATTACCAGCCTCATCGAAACTACTCTTCGTGTGACCGTAATATACGGCGACCTGTGAGAATTATTCGAGAACTTGTTACGTATTTCTCAAACTTTGCCTCCTTATGTGTCGTGGACAACTTTCCTTTTTACGCAACGCTACACACGACGTACATTTCTTATTTCTTATATCCTGTGTTTTATGAAAATGATTCCGATGAATTCTTTTACTTCGGAAACACGATTCCTTGGAGCGGACGCGAAGCCTGAATGAACTTGGCTAACGTGAATATGCTTACCTACGGTGTTCAATGTGTTTCACGTGAAATGTTCCCCATGAACAGAATTGGTTTTCAATCAAGAAATATTTTTTATCAGTCACATTCCCATTACACAATCTCCTTGCAGGATTTCAATTAAGTCGATTGCTTTATAGTACTCAGTTTAATAGAAACAGCAACTGTCATTGATCTTTTATAGTTATTTGATGTATCATCACTAGATTGCGGATCTATATGCAAAATCAAAAATGTTTGCATTGGTTGCAGGACACAGGAGCCAAATAAAAGTTGTATTCTTCTTTTAATTATTCTATTAAGCTGAAACTAATACGTTGATGTTCTTAAATATTTTTGAAATGTTCACTTCTTTAAATTACAAATACCCATTTTTGTCATACATGCATATAATCCGCAGTTTAATTATATATTTACAAATCCACATTTTAATTGTTAGACTGCGGATCTATATGCAAAATCAAAAATGTTTGCATTGATTGCAGGACACAGGTGCCAAATAAAAATTGTATTTTTCTTTTAAATATACTGTTAAGCTGAAACTAGTACATTGATGCCCTTAAATATTTTTGAAATGTTCACTTCTTTCTATCCATTTTTGTCATACATGCATAAAATCCGCAGTTTAATTATATATTTACAAATCCACATTTTAATTGTTAGACTGCGGATCTATATGCAAAATCAAAAATGTTTGCATTGATTGCAGGACACAGAACCCAAATAAAAGTTGTATTCTTCTTTTAATTATTCTATTAAGCTGAAACTAATACGTTGATGTTCTTAAATATTTTTGAAATGTTCACTTCTTTAAATTACAAATACCCATTTTTGTCATACATGCATATAATCCGCAGTTTAATTATATATTTACAAATCTACATTTTAATTGTTAAACTGCGGATCTATATGCAAAATCAAAAATGTTTGCATTGATTGCAGGACACAGGTGCCAAATAAAAATTGTATTTTTCTTTTAAATATACTGTTAAGCTGAAACTAGTACATTGATGCTCTTAAATATTTTTGAAATGTTCACTTCTTTCTATCCATTTTTGTCATACATGCATAAAATCCGCAGTTTAATTATATATTTACAAATCCACATTTTAATTGTTAGACTGCGGATCTATATGCAAAATCAAAAATGTTTGCATTGATTGCAGGGCACAGAACCCAAATAAAAGTTGTATTCTTCTTTTAATTATTCTATTAAGCTGAAACTAATACGTTGATGTTCTTAAATATTTTTGAGATGTTCACTTCTTTAAATTACAAATACCCATTTTTGTCATACATGCATATAATCCGCAGTTTAATTATATATTTACAAATCCACATTTTAATTGTTAGACTGCGGATTTATATGCAAAATCAAAAATGTTTGCATTGATTGCAGGACACAGGTGCCAAATAAAAATTGTATTTTTCTTTTAAATATACTATTAAGCTGAAACTAGTACGTTGATGCCCTTAAATATTTTTGAAATGTTCACTTCTTTCTATCCATTTTTGTCATACATGCATAAAATCCGCAATTTAATTATATATTTACAAATCCACATTTTAATTGTTAGACTGCGGATCTTCATGCAAAATAAAAAATGTTTGCATTGATTGCAAGGCACAGGAGCCAAATAAAGATTGTATTCTTCTTTTAATTATCCTATTAAGCTGAAACTGATACATTGATGCCCTTAAATATTTTCAACGCGTCCACTGCTTTAAATCGTACGTACCCATTTTTGTCATAAATGCATAAAATCCGCGGTCTAATCATCACGTTTTATTTTGAACGTGGAACTTAATTTACAATTATAAGTACGCGTAAACAATGCACGTGTATGCTTGAAGCGTTGAAAAAGAGGGACAAGTATCTCGAATTTCAGCAAACAAAACTGTATCATAACAAGGCGCGCCACAGCACTATGAAAAATGGGAAACAATCGAAAGGAATTATTGAATTTCCCTAACGAAATGAATTCGGTTTGAGCAAATGTGTACACTGCCGGTGGGGGACTATTTCTCTCGGGTCGGAAACGTAGCTTTTTAAGGGTGAAAGTTATGCAAACCGTGTTACGTTCGCATCAATTCTCCATCGGATCAGAGGAAATTTTATTCTCCTCTTTCTCACTTATCTTCCCTCTCCCGGTTTTCTTCTCTTCTTCTATCTTTTATTTCCCTCGTAAGGGTGAAAGGGGCGGTGGAAGTGGGAGGGTAACGAGGTACGAACGCGGCATGAGCTGGAATATCTTCGACCAACGTTAGCGATACCGAGAATTGGAACTATCCGCCCTTGGCCTGGCAAAAGGCACGCGAGTGACAATCCTATTAGCGAGTAGGCAGCCGGCGAAATAGCTTTCGAGATAATAAAGCGATGCGGAGGGGGTTGCTTGCCACCGGGTTGGTTGGTTGGCTGCTACGGAACTTCGGTACTGCATTGCTGCTACCGGCGCGGTGCGGCGCGGCGCGGCGGCAGCGGTAGCGGTGGCGGCGGCGGGCGGCAGCGGCTCTCTGCTCTCCTAGAGAAATGGAAATGAATTTACTTTATTAGTTGCTTCTCCGCCGCCTTCCGGTGTCTCCGCGAAATTAATATTAACGAAAAAGTAAGACCGAGCCCGCCTAACCGATTTCCTTCCCAGATTCTCTTTACTTAGGCACTCTTCGAAATTAGTTCAAGTCTCGCTACTTCTACCGAGTAACAAATTGCTAATGATAAATCACACTCGGTTTTGCTATTAACGTAGTCGGTTTTACCCTTATGTTAGGTCAGTCCAAACGTTCTGTTGTCTTGCGGTAACCAGCTTTATGGTTCTGGTAGATTTAACGGAAATTCGTTGAAACGAACGCGACGCAAATCTATTTTGCACGCTGAATAGTCATATGTATTTGTTTTCTCATTTCATGAAATATGATAGTACCAAACTGCGGATGTTTATGCAAGATCAAAACATTCCGGAGCAATCTTAAAAGACAGAAGTCGAATAGGAATTTATTTCTTCGTCTATTAATGTTAATAGTTATAGCATTCCTAAATTCTTCTCTGAAGCTCTTATTCTCTTACGTTCCAAGCACTCATTTTTGTCATACATGCATAAAATCCGCAGTTTAATTATATATTTACAAATCCTCATTTTAATTATTAAATGCGGATCTTCATGCAAAATCAAAAATGTTTGCATTGATTGCAGGACACAGGTGCCAAATAAAAATTGTATTTTTCTTTTAAATATACTGTTAAGCTGAAACTAGTACATTGATGCCCTTAAATATTTTTGAAATGTTCACTTCTTTCTATCCATTTTTGTCATACATGCATAAAATCCGCAGTTTAATTATATATTTACAAATCCACATTTTAATTGTTAGACTGCGGATCTTCATGCAAAATAAAAAATGTTTGCTGTGATTGCAGGACACAGGAACCAAATAAAGATTGTATTCTTCTTTTAATTATCCTATTAAGCTGAAACTAGTACATTGATGTTCTTAAATATTTTTGAAATGTTCACTTCTTTGAATTACAAATACCCATTTTTGTCATAAATGCATAAAATCCGCAGTTTAATTATATATTTACAAATCCACATTTTAATTGTTAGACTGCGGATCTTCATGCAAAATAAAAAATGTTTGCATTGATTGCAGGACACAGGAGCCAAATAAAGATTGTATTCTTCTTTTAATTATCCTCTATTAAGCTGAAACTAGTACATTGATCTTCTTAAATATTTTTGAAATGTTCACTCCTTTAAATTACAAATACCCAATTTTTGTCATAAATGCATAAAATCCGCAGTATATTAATTACATATTTATAATTACAATAAGAACGTTTAGATCGGAACTATAGGATAAATTCGCAAAACGAAGGAAGCGCGATGGATACTTCGAGCGCACCCGTTGTACAGAGGATAGAGCACGGAACTAGCAATAAAATCTAAAGACATATATCTTTCGAAATAAAATAAAATGGTAAACGTAGCGTGAAACGGCCTGCTCGCCATATAGCCGGCGCAGTGCAACGGCAGCAGAACGAGCAGGAGAGCGAGTCTCTGTTTTTCGTGAAATACATTTTCCGTATTGCACCCTCCTCATACGTGGTCGAATTTTCCCTCCTTCCCGTTCTATCTTTCTTTTCTACCACGTGCTCCCTTCATATGTTCGATTCCGCCTGTATCTATCATCTCCCGCCCCCTTTGTCTTCTATTTGACTTGGGCAGCGCTTTTCGCGTATTTATTCGTTTCGCACCGTTTCTGCGCCGGCTTCCCATGAATGTATTAGCATTTCTCAAACTGTTCTACGTTTACCGACAGCTCGTTTCATTCTAAGTTTGTTAAGCTCTGACTTATGAGTAGATTGCGGATGTTCATGCATTTATGGCTTCTAGAAATGTTCAAGAAATGGTAGAATATAAAATTCCACAGAATTTCGTACGATTTTTATTTATTTCAGAACTACAAAGCTACTACCATTGAAAATGAGATTTTACGTGATTCCACTTTCTTGAGATTTGCCTACAAAAATTGAAAATTACATAAACACCCGCAGTTTATTTACGAGATACCCGGGTACTTCGCGTAAGCCATGGGATACTCGGGTAAACGGAAATTACCCGAGTATCCGGGTCTCTTATGAGTAGACTGCGGATCTTTATGCATTTATGAAATTCAAAATCGTTGAAAAATTTAAAAAATTGAAGATGTCAATATATGATTTCTGCTCTATTAAAATTATTAAGAGAAGAAATAACAGTCAATTCAGTTTCCATTTCTTGCAATCGATGCAGACAATTTTTATTTTGCATAAAGGTCCGCAGTCTACTCATAAGATAGTCGGTTAGCCAATTATTTTTTTACGTATCATCGAAGTCGTAATAGCCGTTCACTCCACATTTATTATTTCATAATTGCAACATAGAAGTGAAGTGGATAACTTTCATAACTTTCATGAAATATTTGATTCGTTGTGCTTAACTCGGTCAGTTATGCATATTACATTTTTTTTTCAATTAACTGTACTAAGATAATGAATCGACGTGGATGCCAATATTCGGTTTATTAAATAACTCTGAAGTGGTTCGATTTTCCGACGGGCATACGTACTTTTGCATCTTTAGCAACAGCCTCGAGAGAGTCGAAGATCGCGAGTAGAGTGCATGTGAGGTCACACAGAGGCAACAAACAATGTTTAAATTATTTTCAAATTTATGTGCCCGCTTGGAGCTATAGATTTTTCCGTAACGAAGAGAAAAGGAAGCGAGAGGGGAATGGGTCACCGTCGTCGACGGGATGAGGAGTGGTGTTAGGTGAGCAAGGGGAGCGCGAGGAGATGAGAGGAGGGAGGTGAGCGAGCAGAGAGGTTGCGCCGTTAACGGACCGGGAAACAAGCCGAGGGCCCTAACTTTCGTTACCACGCCGCTGAGAATTTATTATTCCGCGTACGAAAAGGGCGGCCCTTGTGTAACCCACGTCCACTTTAACGCAATTACTGCCTCCGTGCCCGGTTGCTTCCCGCGAAGGGAAGAAAGGACAGCGAAGGAAAACTAGAAACGAAATTCTTCGAACGTAACTGACGTTTTCAAGAAGAAGTTCTTGTTGCATCCTTCTTTCCGAATTTTCATCGAGAGCTGTTGTCTTTTGTTGTCAAATTTTTGGTAAATTTGAATTGTATGAATGTGAACTTATACAATTCAAAATATCATTATAGAAATTCTATTGAACTTGTTTTTTACTCACGCTACACTCGTTTTTATTCATCTTCATCCGTTTTCGAGGAACCAAAACAACTTGCTTGACAAAGTAACTTAACCCTTAGCACTCGAGTGGTGAGTCAGAGTCACCACCAGAAATTGTGATACCATTATTCAAAATATTGTTTAGAGTATTAAATATCTTGGTGACTAATCAATTACTAAACATTTATTGTATGACGTGTTATATCAATTTCATATCCATAAAATGAAAAAAATTATATAGATTGGAATTATTCTGGGTCGGAAGATATGTTTCATTTTCGAGTTTGAATAACTCCGAGTGCAAAGGGTTAATCTTTTCAATAGTGGGGTGGTGGAAGACGATTTGATATTCGACAATTCATGAAATGACGGTATTTCCGAGTTAATCAATCTTGAGTTATGCTTTATTCAATTGCCTTTGTTCATCGAGTTGAAAACCTAGGCTACATAATATTTGTTGTTAATACTTCGATGAAGCGATGAAGCCTCATCAATTAACAGAATTTTTCCCTTTATCATAATGGTGTATCTGTCGCCACCTTTTTCTTTTCAAGGATATTCTCTGCCATCAAATTACCCCCATTAATAAGACAGAAAATGAAAAAGTCAATAGATGCCGGGGCAGTCTCCAATTATCGTAATAGGACAACGGTGGCATGTAAAAGCGGAAGCTACGCGAGCTTCAATTCTAAACTAATTCTAACCAAGCTCTGAATTCTCTAACGACCCCATCATCGCGTTCTTCACTTACAACACCAAGCGCAGAAGCTTATTACTTGTCACCGGATCATCCACGGAATCTCGGTCCCCGTTGTCCTTCGAGGATCTAAAAATCTCGTTGCTCTGATCTTGTTCAAATTCTAGTCAGGCGTGTCGAGATGAAAGCGAAAGAACCGAGGAAGCGAAAGGGAAGAGGATGGTGCTAGGTGGTCCGGCGACGTTGGTCAGCCAGGAAGAAAATTCAAATAAGATTTTATAAGAGAAAGAAGACGTCTTAAGGAAATAAGAGGTGGAAGAGGGAACCATGGAGGAAGTGAAAGAAGAAGAAGAAGAAGAAAACGAAGAAGAAGAATATAGGATCGGTCTGCGGAGAGAAATTGGAAGGGTGGTGCGGGATGATGAGAGCAAAAAACATAGCCGCTAGTGCCGGCGACTGCATTGCGCCGTCACGTCTCACGGGACTTCGGGGGTCCGTTCCAAGATGGTTCATTAGTTGTCGCAATGCAGGACCATTCCTGTGCCTTCCACCCTTCTTTCTCGGTCACCGTCTTTCTTCGGTTCCGTCGCCCTCTGTTCCGTTCCCGGCGAGCCCTCGAAAACCGGGATACGGCAACGAAGGATATTTTACTCAGTGAACCGTGTCTTCTATGGATTTCCATGAAATCCTTATTTTGGATACGTTCTCTCCTTCTCCTCCTCCATCTCATTCTCTCTCTTCACCAGTACTCCCGCATCTCTCCCTTTCGTTACCTCATGTTCTCTACCTCCCTCTCTTTCGAAATTTCGATGTTCGAACTACATTCTCTCCTAGTTCACATACTCCAGGTTCTCTGTGGAGTTCTTCTTATCCTCTGTTGCGAGAGACATAGGTGTACACCATTTTCTTGCCTCTGCTGCTTCGGGGGATTACGAATTGCCGCAGCGTCGCGGTTGCCACGCGAGCTTTTGTAGACGCGATACCGAAACAATGGCGGCGCGGCAAGTCGCGCGGAAAGACGCTCAAAGGACTCTATGATCGAGGGTAATCCAGCAGAAAGAGGAGTATTCTTGCGACCGCGACAAACGCGACGAGAATATGGCTCGCGGCACCTTTTACGATCTTCCGTGGTGAAGAGAAGAGCAGGATGAAGAGAAGAACGAGGTGGGAAAGCGGGATCGAGGGGGGTGCGTGGGTGGTTGGGTATTGGGGGGGAGGGTGAGGGACTGAGTTAGGTCTGGAAGCATCGATTCTTCCTATCCTCAAACACACTTGCGAGCTTCGGTTATTGGTTCCGAGACCCCGTTAATTGCACTCCTTGATCTTTCGACGGGATAATCCAGCGATATGACGGCACTCGATCATTGTTCTAGCCGTGATATCGAAGGGATGCTCTTTTGTTCCTTTGGAAAGTTGAGAAATTTCATTCCTTTTGATGGTGGAACGCTTTGTCGAAGGCGATAGGGTTGCTGGAGTTCAGTTGGATTTGTTAGAGTTTCGGTTGAATGTCTTTTGGCAGATGATACATACAGCGACTACCATTAATATTCGGACGCTCTGAGAAAAACGATAACTTTGTTAATATTGGTCTGTGCGATTTGAACTTTTTTGGGAAGCTAGAGCAATTAGTTTACTACAGGATGCGAAAAGAAAGTTTTTCAAAAATTGCATTTGGTTGGAATTGCAGAGAAAATTCTAAAAAGTTGCATTTCACAACTTTTTTATACGGGCCTATATTGAAATTTTTAAAAATATGTTTTGTAGATCTGTGTGAATTGTATGCACTGTGGAAGTTTCGTAGAAATCGTTTGATGCGGGAAAAAACGACAGGCATTGAAAGATGTAAGAAACCTTAGAATTACTGCAGTTGAAGGCCGAAAATTGTGAAAAACTGCAATTTTTTTACCATCTTTAAACGTTTATAACTCATTACAACGTCGACCGATTTTGATGAAATTTTCAGAATATGTTTAATTGATACAGATCTACGAAACGTGTTTTTTAAATTTTCCATATAAGCTCACATAAAAAAGTTGGAAAATACAACTTTCAGTATTTTCTCTGCAATTCCGACAACTTGCAGTCCTTTTCAAACATTTTTGTCACGTTGTTTCCGAATTCCGATCAATTGCTATTATTGAAAAAAAATGTTCACATCCTGTAGTAAACTAATTGCTCTAACTTCTCCAAAAATTTCAAATCGTATATTCCAATATTAAAAAAGTTATAGTCTTTTTAAGAGTGTCCGAATATTAGTGGGAGTCACTGTATATGTATACTTTTTCAAAGAACTTTGCGTATGTATACAGTGGCTAACGTGTGGAAACCATATGCAGCTTTCGTTCACTTGTTTGTACATGGTAGTAAAATACACGAAAGCAAATATAGCCGTAATTACTATGAAATCAGCTTACATTTATCTGATTCTTACATTTAAAATTGCGATAATTATTTACATTAGTGATTGCTCACTGTGTTTATTCAGATTAAAATACAGTGATGTACGGATAGATGACCACGAGTTGTGTCTCCCTTCTCATTCTCACCGATACCGTCGGAACGAATTTCTGAAAAGTCGCCTCTCCGGGTATGTAGCCAACGATCCGACCCCGATCGGTGTACATTGCTAGGGTTACTATTGAAGGATTAAAACGATTTAGTAAGCAGAACATACGTCAATTTGTATTCATGGACAGAGAACAACTGATTGAAAACCATTTCTCAATATCCATATTCCTACACTATTCCAAACAACTTGGTTTCCGAGTTATGCACAAAAATATGTATCTTTTAAATTGTTTTTATGTTTGAGTTAGCTTTTATTGAAAATGTAGGTGTAAATAAAATGTACGCTGATACTTTCTTATAAAAGTTTTCTTTATTTCGCGACGTAGCAGGAAGCTTTTTACTCAACGAATTCTTAGCTGGAAGGAAAACTACGGTCCTCTCAGTATCTCCAGACTGTCACGGTTAGGTCCAACATTCGGAGCCTTGAAACAAAATCTCGATACATTCGATACTTTGTAACCTTTGTTTGGAAGACGATTCTAAGACCATTGACTCATTTTTGTTCTTGAAGAATATGTTCATTGTGCTAGTTACTTATTGACAATCCAACAGTTTTGGATGAGATGATATCAGATGATTGCATAAGTTCGTGCTCGATTTGAAAATAAAATTCAACGGTTAAGTTTTAAAGAATACAGCTTTATTAACAAATTATATTTCTAATTGTAGAAAAGAATGGTGACTGCACAATATTTTTCGTTTTTAAAGAAAAGTGCAGTACAGTTTGCGACATCTATGAAAATCGTGCACGAACTAATGCAATCATCTAATATTAAACTTGATTCTCAATTATTATTACTGGAACTTGGAGAAAAGTGTCTGCGATTATACATATCAAAACTGCAACTACTGTATCCAGACTCGTGAAATATGTTGTCTGAAACTGTTTACAAACACAGTCGCTATGAATATTACGATTGGAATGCGGATCTTTATTCAAAATCAAAATCGTTTGCATCGATTGCGAGAAATAGAAACTAAATTGGACGTTACTTCTTCCCTTAATGACTGTAATAGAGGAGAAATCTTATATTGGCATCTTCAATATTGAAAGTTTTCAACAATTTGAAATTTCATCTGCTCAATTTTACTATAAATGCATAACGATCCGCAGTCTAATTATGATAGTCCAATCATACTACCTATTCCCACCATTGTAACTTTATTATCAACTAAATGCATAGTGCAGAAAGGTTATTTCAGAACGATGACAGTAGCATCGACCGGTGTTCGTTCAGAACTTTTCTACCCCAAACTGATACCAATTCCGAAGGAGAAAACTTACTAATAGAACTGAAACGTCTCCTATTTAAATGTGTGCTATCGGATATACGGTTAGAAATCTAAAAAGTATTTAAATCAAATATCTCAAAAACTAAAGTTGGGCGGCGGTAAAATTGTTTAACGGAAGACCCTGACATGATATTTCATGCTCGTAAAAATCGTTGATGTGAAGAATTATATTAGTAAAAATTGTGTTGTTGGAATATCTACTGTTAGTAAAAATGTTCAAAATATTGAAAAATGTTCACCATTGTAGCTACTGTCTTGGTTTCGTCGAACACAATGTTATTTGAAGACGCGACATTATTGCTAGAACAGGTAAAAAAATGTGTTAGTTATCAAAATGTAGATTATACATATAAATTATTGTTTGTGGTAACACTCTCCGCCTTCTTCTACAAAAGTTGGAGAGCTGAGTTCGAAGAGAATTGTAAGAATTTCATTTATGCGGTCTAAATTGATAGAAACGGGAATATGTACATTGTACAGAATCAATGAACGAGTTCTTTATAGGTTTCTAAATGGAATTTTTTCCGAGGCAAGGTAATTACCATTAAAGATAATTACTAATGCAATTGAAGGGAAACGTCGTTAACTTAATAGACGTTGTTAATGGTAACAACTACTGTCTTGTTATAGCACGCGACACCATTCTCCTAGCTAATACTGTAATACTCCTAAACAATACTTTAACTTTTCGGTGCTCAGGGAACAAATACGACACTTTCAAAAACGGCGAATAAAAATAGAGTAATATTAAAAAATTAATTCAGTTCATTTTCTGATGTTTGGTTTTTTCTACTAAGCGTGAGAGGGTCAAATTGGGATCTTTAATTTAACTTATTTACCGGCTTTTACTCAGTAGTCTGAAAGTCTCGCACAGACTTTCAAACAGTTTCAAAAGTTTCTTACAATACCGTCTAATGATTCACATAATTTCAAATTTTACATTAGTCTAATAAGAAATAAAATTACTACACAATATTTTTACTATTCCATACGATTCTTTCATTGATTTTTTATACTGCAATTAAACTGCAAATTTTATGTTATTTTATTGTATTCCAAAATACGAGACACAGCTCGAGTAAGCAAAATTTGACAATATTCCCATACTGTTTACATTCGGTTAATATTCTTCGAATATTATGGGATAAAATCATTTTATGTATATCTTCGCTAGCTGAAACATATTTATGAAAATATACATTTGCGTTCGTTGTTACCGAGGTGTACGTTCTCACGAACTGTATTTCTTCATTCCAGGAACTCCAGCTCGCATGAATTACGAAACATTGTTTCCAAAAAATCAGCGATTCTTTGACAGGATAATTCCTATTCACCAATCGCGATGATCCCCGTTACGTGTAGCCAGAGAAAACCAATTTTCATCTCGTTTGATCGCGATACAGTTCCGGGTCGGCTGTTCTCGATTCACCGCGTTGTTCCTGATAATAATATTGAGAGCTGAAGTGTACTCAGGCACGGGCGAGGAATCTCGGCAAACGCGTAACTACCTGTCACGTCACTGTATCCAAATCAAACAGACTACGAAACGTGATAAGTTCTGTCTCTTTCCATCCAGATTCCATCCGCCAGTCAGCCCTGTTCTCGCTCGCACCTCTACCGCGCGAGCGTCGGTGCAGGAACGACGAGTTTTCAACGGAACTCGATCTCGAATTCAAGTCGACCTTCGAGTTAATCAAAACTCAAACCCTACGTAGAGAGATTCGCCATATTCCCCTTGTCCCTCCAACTGGGGAAGTGTCGACTTGAGAGATGGAACGAGAGCTGATTCTCTTTGTTTCTCCTCCTGTATGCGTCCTCTACACGGTGTCTTCGTCGACACTTCTTCTCGCGTTCGCCCTCTTTTTGTTTCCCCTCGTTCCACGCCAAACCAATTCCACGGGTACTTTCTCCTCCCCTCTTTCTATCTCGTCCGAGGAAAAATAAAATATGCAGTTCATAAGTCGACAAGAATGCGAACCAAGTATTTCTGTTAGGCTGCACAATGAAGTGGAACAAACGGTTCATGGTCAGACAGGAATGAAATTGCACCTAGTCAAGTTCCATATACGTGGTAACTCGGAAATTTGGCTAAAATGTAAAAATCGAGTATTACAAGGCTTTGACAGTATTAAATCTTGTATGACCGCTATTAGCTTTTCTGCTGTAACTTGATCAATAATAACTCGGTTAATAAGTTTAACTGATGGAATAAATTAACAATTAAAAGAGGGAAATTGTAGTGTGCCTACAGGTGTATGTAGTTGACTAATCAATGGCAATGTAAATGAATTTAAATTGTGTTATCGAATGCTATCGTTGGTGAATAAATCAGCAATCAAATCAGAGATTGTCTGTAGAGATATCCAAGGCAATTGCGCATTTAGCGAACCTACTGACACGTCCACAATACGTCAATCCCTATTGAGCTGCAAGCTTGGACACTGTTAATACTATGATAAATACATAGTTCTATTAAAAATTTCTAATGACAAATTATTATTTTTTATGGCTCCGAATGCAATGTTAAATTATTTCAAATGGAGACGATACATCCAAAGCAATTGATTATCAGACAAGAACAAGGATAAGAATTAAAGGCTAGGTTAATTAAAGGTTAGGGTCCATTTGTACCATATTGTACCACGTTTTTATTAGCTCGCTTTCTTGTCTGTCTGTTCGGTACAAATTTTGCAATTGATTTTAGACTAACTTTCCGATCAGAGACTTGAAATTTTAAACATAGCTTAGAACTGGATGACAATGTAATATTAAGAAAATTTTTTTGAAAAAGCCTATGCGTTTAGGAGATATAAACTATTAAATTTAACCGTTACACCTCCCCGCGCGACGCTCGGTAGTACGTGATCGCGTTTAGCGATCCCCACTCCGCGCGACAGCGCTCCCTACTCCACTACGCGTTCCCACTCTGACCCGCTTCGCACCGCAGAAGCTCAGTGTGCGTTTGAGCTCCGGGCGGTGTTTACGAAGTTACTACTTATTATTATACTATAATGTTTGTTTACTAAGCGAAAGAACAGTTACACCGAGATTCTCCGTCGAACCCCACGTTTTTCGTTTTAAATCTTGCAAGTATTTTCATAGCCATTGAAAATTCACAAACACAAATTTTCAGGACTATCTGTATGGGTGTAGGAAAAATTATTTTATACTTTTTAGCCCGTCTTAGAAACGTGGTATTTTTAAAAAATTTATTTTTATTTAAATAATTATTACCCTTATAGTCGGTTATAAACACAGCAGACGAAGAAAATCACCAAACAGCAATATTCGCGAATGAATGCAATGAACTAAGAATGTAGCTGGCCTTATTAAATCAGATCGCTTCTCGACTTTCTCCTTCGCAAAACCTGTCTCAATACGAGACAATAGATTCTTTATCAGCTTCTTTGAGTGAAGGTTCTAGTTAATAAAAATTCAAATCCTGCGAAGCAAGATTCACGCGGGGTGGTCTTTGTTCATCCAGCTAGTGAAGTGCAGGCTGGGAAAATGGAACGAGAACTGATTCTCTTGCCCCCCACCTCCTATACATTCTCCACGGTGTCTCTGTCAAGACTTTTTCTCGCGTTCCCCCTCCCTTCAACTTGCTTCGCGCCGAACAAATTCCGTGGCACTTTCTCCAGCCCTCTTTCGACTCCCTCTACGGGAGGGTGAATTCCGTGTCCATTTGTTTCACCCCGTTTCTTCGCTTCTCTCCAGCCTGTACCGCGTTCTGGTCGCGCCCTTCGCGACCCGCACAATCTCTCTCGCTCTCTCTCTATTTCGTCTCAATCTCTCGCTTTCCGTCCCTCCCTCCCTCTCTCCCCCACCGAGTGGATTTTCCGTGTTTCCCCCGTGCTTTCCTTCATCGGTGTTTCCTTATTTCTTTCTCCGACTGTGAGTCGTAGTCAAGTTAAACCGAGCGCAACAACCGGTGCTGCAGACGAAAAAGGGATTTGGTCGTTGTTCCTCCCCCTCCATGATCTCGTTTTGCCCAACCCGTGCCTTCCCGTTCCTCCCGTTCCTCCGGGCTTCGGTCTCCGTTTCGCCGGTTAGGACGATTGCGCGTGCTTCCCCGAAGAAGCAACGCCTGTGTGGCGCCCACCGGCAGCTAAGAGGACTCCTTTCTTAATCTTTCCTGAGACAATCGTCTCGACGTGATAATTTAATCCGGGAGTTACGGAATTAAAAGTTTCCTGCTGAGCGGCGCACGACCAACCTTCTGCCTCCTACCTACGTAGTCTTCCGCCTCTGTTCCCATTCCGGCGCTCCTTATTCCATTTCCCTTCCACCCTTTTATTTCGCTCCTCCATCCGCCCCCACTCTCAGATCCTTCTCTTCCCTCGTGCTTCTCCCAAGTTTAACTATCTATTTTCCCTCTTTTTGCGCGTTTTCCTTTCTTCGCTCATTACGCTTGGTTGTAATCGTATCGCTTCGCTTCTGTATCTTCTGTGTTCTTTTCTGTATTTATCTTCTCATGCTGTGCAGTACCGCGTTCCTCGTGACTCTGGATCGGCGCCCATCAATCCTGATGTCTCTGTTCCTACATATCAACAGTTTTCCACAGATTTCCTTGAAATATGCAAAGAGAGTTCTGTGGATTGGATTTCTGAGGGAAGATTATCAGGTCGTTTCATTCTTCTGAGAAATAAGTGTTAAAGTGTTGCTCGGTTATTTTCCTCAATTTTATGAAAATTGTTTTAATAAAAACAATAATATGAAAATTAATTTTATAGAAAATTTAATACTGTTTAATAGTAACATTAAATTATTATGAGAATTGATTTTAATATTATTGAGGGGAATAGTATTAAGATTAATTTTACAGAGAATTTAATATTATTTAAAAATGTGAAGCTATGTATCCTCGTTGACACTCTTCCTTCGCTGATATTCCGAGCCGCTTGAACGGCACTTTGGCCCAGTTTGAACTCGTAGAAAAAAATAATGCGAAAATCGCATTTTAATATCCTGAAATAAGAGCCAAATAATCTAATAAAAATTTGAATAAAATGAAATGTCAAAAGCATAATTAAATAGAGCGTAAAACAAGCTTTAAAATGACATATAACTCATTAAATTAAAGTAAATATTTATTGGTATAGAATTGCAATTATAACAAAGGAACAAAAGTCCTGCATTTCTTTCTTTACAACCTAATATTTGTTTCTCGCTCTCTCACCCGTCTGTGTATTGTTGTCTAATTCCATTAGCTTGGAAAGAAAGTTCTTACGGTTTTTGTTATTTTGATTTTATAATAAAAACCGCAAGAACTTTCTTTCCAACGTAATACTTGTGTTTAGGAATAATGTCAGTAGTATTTCATAACGATACATGGTACATATCATTCACATTGATAACGGAAAATAATTCGGTAATTAAAATATGGCTACTCGCTTGACGGACATCTTGTTAGTCGCGTCTACGCGTGATAGGCTCATCAACGATCAATATGGTATGTTAGAAACAAATACATTTTTTAAAATGATTAATTAGATTCAATGGGTCAGTTTCATCATCCTGCTCGATAAAAATAACATAAGACATCTAAAAATGGTGAAAGGTATTTTTCATCTATGTTTGTTTTAATTTTCTTTCACAGAAACATTGAATGTAGAAAACGCAGTGAATGATTCAGACAATGAGCGACATACAGAATGCCATCCTTTATTATAAATAAACCTCTATTATACTTATTTCTTAATCTCTCGAAAATTACAGAATCTGAATAATTGGCAGTAATATTCAACTTATTCTGACGTTTCTTTTGCTCTATATAGATAGTATTTACTTTCAAATTAACTTCGACCTCCGAGTTTCATTTCCAACGACCCCTCTCAATCTTTACCAGAACCGGCGCAATTAATCAACAGATATTCGAGATGTTCGCCGATTCATTCTTCCTCGAACCAGCTAATCGTAAACTTACATTTTTCCATATAATAGGAAGCTTTCGATCAAGATAGTCGAAATGAAAATATTCATCTGCCCATCTGTGCCTTCTCCTCATGTTCGTTTTGTTCTCAATGATAGTCGGATGACGTCAAAACCAATTCTTCGTCTACCATAGTCGGTAATAAATGAGTTTTTATCGTGAAGTACATCGAGGTAGCAATTTTACGAAAGTCCTTTGCGATATCTGGAAATTGTCTGTCATCATCTATGTGTGGATGTTCACTCCAGTGAATTAGAATACATCTTCGGCTATTGAAACCGTTTTACGTTAATTGCGTTAACAATTAATTAATCCATCTTTTAAGATGTTTGTTTGAAATGCTTTTAAGAAGAATTTCACTGCTTTTTTTAATACTTAAATTTCTTCGCTGCACATTCAATGTTACCTCACAGCGATGACATATTTTTCTATAGGAATTATTTTCAAAGTCATATTAATAGATGCTCTAACCACCATTTTTGTTTGTTTTCGCGTAACATTGAAGCAATAAACCAATAAACGTTTACAACAGAATAAACGTAAAACTATGAAAATGTAATGCTTAAATCGACACTGAATATACATCTCTATATATAATAAAATCGTGTCTGTCTGTATGTTTGTAACGGCATCACTTGAGAACGGCTCAACGTAGAAAGCTGCGGTTTGGACCGTTGGACGCGGCGTTTCCACGGGAAGGTTTAAGAGCAAAGAGCATATGAAAAAGTCCATTGGTTTAGAAGTTGTGACGCAATAACCACTTTTTCCCCCTCTTTTCGGCACGTTTCTGCTTATAACTTTTGATCGAATGGACTTTTTCGAATGCGGTGTGCTCTAAAACCTTCCAGAGACAGAGACAGAAATAGAGAGAGAGTGCGAGAGAGAGAGAGAGCGAGAGAGAGAGAGGTCACGTTTCTGCTTATAACTTTTGATCGAATGGATGTTTTCGAATGCGGTTTGCTCTAAAACCTTCCAGGGACAGAGGCAGAGATAGAGAGAGTCAGAGAGAGAGAGAGGGAGAGAGGGTGAGAGAGAGAGAGAGACAGAGTTAGACCGAAAAAGATTGGATTATCACAAACACGTTCAGCAAGTACATGCTTTTAAAAAATACTGTGCCACAGCAACGCGTGGCGGGGGAAAGCTAGTATGATATAAATGTGACAACAAAGCCGAAAAGTATTGTACGCATTCTTAAAATCATTTATAAACCATTGTTTGTAATGCTACCAGTATTATGAGATTATACAATGAATTATGTACCCTATCATTAACCCCTTGCCCTACGATTGATTTTACGGTTTCAATGATTAGAACTTTCTTCGTAGTTCGTAATTTCCTAAAAAAGGAGAAAATTGATATTTATTGTATGCCTACATGGTCGTCAGTAACTACACATTAACAAAACCAAAATAGAATTTCATCTCGGTTTAAAGGAGATTAATAACATACATATTTATTAGACTGTGTTCAATATCTTCAACACGAGTCTGACAGGATATTGTAGGGCAAGAGGTTAAAAAGTACCTGATTATTCAGTGTAATTACAAATTACATGCTTTGAACAAACAAAATTAAAGAAAAATAAAAAAAGGAAGTAACTTTATCACAAAATACTCTTTCATATTTGTTTGTTTTATTAGAACAAAATAGAATTTCATCTCGGTTTAAAGGAGATTAATAACATACATATTTATTAGACTGTGTTCAATATCTTCAACACGAGTCTGACAGGATATTGTAGGGCAAGGGATTAAAAAGTACTTGATTATTCAGTATAATTACAAATTACGTGCATTGAACAATCAAAATTAAAGAAAAATAAAAAAAGGAAATAACTTTATCACAAAATACTCTTTCATATTTGTTTGTTTTATTAGAACAAAATAGAATTTCATCTCGGTTTAAAGGAGATTAATAACATACATATTTATTAGACTGTGTTCAATATCTTCAACACGAGTCTGACAGGATATTGTAGGGCAAGGGGTTAAAAAGTACTTGATTATTCAGTATAATTACAAATTACGCGCATTGAACAATCAAAATTAAAGGAAAATAACAAAAGGAAATAACTTTATCACAAAATACTCTTTCATATTTGTCTGTTTTATTATAACAAAATAGAATTTTATCTCAGTTTAAAGGAGATTAATAACATACATATTTATTAGACTGTGGTCAATATCTTCAACACGAGTCTGACAGGATATTGTAGGGCAAGGGGTTAAAAAGTACTTGATTATTCAGTATAATTACAAATTACATGTATTGAACAAACAAAATTAAAGAAAAATAAAAAAAGGAAATAACTTTATCATAAAATACACTTTCATATTTGTTTGTTTTATTAGAACATAAAGTCCGTCAAAGAAGCGATTGAACATTCCTTATTTAGTAGATAGTGTAGCTGCATGCAATTTTGTGTATAAGAGTTCGAGTTTAAACATTTTCAGGCACTGGCATGCATCGATTGAGTACCTCAATCGAGATTGAGTATTGTCCGTTCACTGAACCGTTCCAAAGAAAAGACGACAGAAAGGGAAGAAACAAAAAGAAATAAATAAAAGTGTAACCGAGCGTGTTTCCATCGCATATTCAAAAGTAATCTCCTCGAGAGGAGAAAGCCTCCCGCGAGCGAAGCGCACGCAGCGTTTTTTAACCGTATTTTCCACCGAGGAATCGCTTGTCGTCAATTACCCGGGAACAATAAACGGCCGGCGGAGAAATCCAGACTCGTCGACCGAAACGTAATTTTTCGTCGACACATGGACAACGCTGGCAGGGGCCATTGTGCACGCGCTGGGCCCGTGCGAACGCATAAAAACCACCGGCACGCCTTTTTTCCGCACGCAAACGCATTTGTTATTTTAATAACCGCACTTCATTCTTATTTATCATGCTGTTTTTCCCACTGTTCTCTTCCTCTTCCCCCTCCGCTCCTCCTACTTCACCCCCCGGCCCGTTTCTATTCTCGTTCAACGTTCCTTTCCTTTTTCTATTTTAACAAGTGTGCGGCGACGGGCTCGAAAACGAGGCAACGCTGCCCGAGCAGCCAGTAAATATACGGAAAAATAAGAGTCGTCGAGTTTCTGCTATATTGCGCAGTTAGGCGCGGTCCGGAACACCGCGAATTGTCGTAAATATTAATAATCTGCGGTGGAAGGGAGGAGGAGACGGCACGGTGGCGTCCGGCAGCGTCTGCATCGCGTAATTAGTACTCCCCTTCTTTTGGTGAATTCATTACGAAAATGTTTACTCCGTTGGTCTTTCTTGGAAAGAGATACTATGCTACAGCACAAAAGCGCCTTAGGGTCTGGTCATTTTCAAACTCCCTAGGTGGCTAGCACTTTCGCAGTTAGACTCCTTTCTTCTGTTTAATTCGTCATGAAAATATCTGCTTAATTTGGAACTGGGAGAAGCTGTCAAGATATATTATTACTAGACAGCGGATCTTTATGCGTTTACACTCGGTAAAATAAGTCTCCGTACACCCTTTAAAACAGTATAACTTCTTTATTATTATGCCGAATGACCTGATTTTTTATAATCAGTTAGGGGTTTATGAAATGATGTGCAAAAAATATTTTGTAAAAATTACAATTTATGAGATTGCATGCAAAATAAAAAAAGGCCTTTTTAAAACTGTTTTATTTGAGCTCTCAATAAAAATTTAAAATATATGTTTTGTAATGGTAGTTACACACCTGCTACAAATTTCATCGAAAAACGATTGACACACGCACGAGCTACAAGCGATCAAAAATGGTAAAAACAGGACTTTTGATCAGTTTCTGCTTAAAGTCCACCGAATCGTAGCTCTTTCGATGCGTGTCGCTTTTTTCCTGCGTGAACCGATTTCGATGAAATGTTCAGCATGTGTATAACTAACATAGATCTACAAAACGTATATTTTAAATTTTCGTTAGGGACCCGAATAAAAAAGTTTTAACCTGATCAATTGTAATTTTTTAAAAATCTTTTTTTGTACATCATCTAGTAAACCAATGCTTCTAATTGCTTACAAATAACACTGTCCAACACCAAAGTTCCATAATTACTATTGGGTGGTTCTTATAGAGTTTTTTGCACTGATTCCGAATCTGTCCTTAATTTTTCTCCTAGACGCACAGTTTCTGAGAAACATGACTTTGAAAAGAGAACATATTTTTCAACTTTAAACAAGTATTGTGATGTTATTATAAAAGATATTGAATTGTTCTCTGCAGCAAAAGATTCTGTAGACTTTTCCGAATCCAGTGATATCCAATATTAATACATTATGATTGTTTAAACATGTTTACACAATGATTAAAGACGAAAAGACACCACTTTTGGACCAATTTTTGAGGATATTTTTCAACTTTAAACAAGTATTGTGATGTTATTATAAAAGATATTGAATTGTTCTCTGCAGCAAAAGATTCTGTAGACCTTCCCGAATACAGTGATATCCAATATTAATACATTATGATTGTTTAAACATGTTTAAACAATGATTAAAGACGGAGAGACACCACTTTTGGACCAATTTTTGAGGATATTTTTCAACTTTAAACAAGTATTGTGATGTTATTATAAAAGATATTGAACTGTTCTTTACAGCAAAAGATTCTCTGTAGACTTTCCCGAATACAGTGATATCCAATATTAATACATTATGATTGTTTAAACATGTTTAAACAATGATTAAAGACGAAAAGGCACCACTTTTGGACCAATCTTTGAGGATATTTTTCAACTTTAAACAAGTATTGTGATGTTATTATAAAAGATATTGAATTGTTCTTTGCAGCAAACGATTCTGTAGACCTTCCCGAATACAGTGATATCCAATATTAATACATTATGATTGTTTAAACATGTTTAAACAATGATTAAAGACGAAAAGGCACCACTTTTGGACCAATCTTTGAGGATATTTTTCAACTTTAAACAAGTATTGTGATGTTATTATAAAAGATATTGAATTGTTCTTTGCAGCAAACGATTCTGTAGACCTTCCCGAATCCAGTGATATCCAATATTAATACATTATAATTGTCTAAACATATTTAAACAATGATTAAAGACGTAGAGACACCACTTTTGGGCCAATTTTTGAGGATATTTTTCAACTTTAAACAACAAGTATTGTGATGTTATTATAAAAGATATAGAATTGTTCTTTACAGGAAAAGATTCTGTAGACTTTCCCGAATCCAGTGATATCCAAGATTAATACATTATGATTGTTTAAACATGTTTAAACATGTACGGAGACTTATTTTACTGAGTGTATAGGAAAATTGAGTGGATGAAATTCAAAATTGCAGGAAAATTTTTCAAATTGAAGATGTCAATATATGATTTCATATCCATTAAAATTGTTAAGGGAGGAAATAACATTCTATTTGGTTTCTATTTCTTGCAATCGACGCAGACAATCATTAGTTTGCATCAAGATCCGCAGTCTAATTATTGCTAAAAGACTAAATACGTTAATCTCGTTTCAGTAAATATTCAAACCGAACGTTATATATCGGTATAACTATTGAGGCATGCTCGGCAATTCATTAATCGAATCTGTAAATGTAGCAGAGCGAGTCTCGCGAGTTATAAATGGATGTAAGTGTGTAGTGCGACTCGGCTGAACGTTAATTGCAAATAATTACCGTTCTCATGGCTGTGGACAGGAAATTTTCGGCAAAGGCGCAGCATAAGATCAACTCGGTGCGAAGCAATGTTAATTAATGAGCTCTGCGAGCCTCTAATCAGACGTACCTTCTGATTGGTCGTGACGCAGAGCTCCGCGTCGCGAGGTCGTGTAAACACGAATCTAATTTGAACGTGTCGGGGCTGGGTGGTTCATACACAACGAGCTTTTGCAAACAGCAAACAGAGCAGCTTTTGCCCGCCACCGAACGCATGCCATAGACTCGGTCGGTTTTCGCAATCATTTTGAAAATAATTAACGTAGTTATACACACTGTAGCAAGTTGTACATTCCCGCCGATCGACCAAAATTTGCTGATACGAATCGAACGGTTTTAGAAGGTATTTTCCTGTATACGACTTGCAATTGAATCGATTTCAGCTAATCGCAGCGATATTATTCTCCGATGAATGCGTTAGAAATATCAATAACGAACACGACAACAGCAATAGTAACATTGTTGTAAATACTGAACGTATACTACCCTTTTAAAAATTACGTACAAACATGTAGGAGGAAAGCATGTAAGAAAATGAGAAAAAAGCAGAAGAATGGTACGATTAAAGGTCCTAGTGTGCAAGGACCTTAACGAGATATTATCTAGGCGAGACATGCTGATATGTAAAAATATTTGGGACGTATTTTTTCCATTCAGCAGGGTTGATTTTTACTTTACATTTTTCTGTATTTCGTATCTAGATACACATTGTACGTACACATTGTATTCATAATATTAGAAGTGAAGCAAAGTTATCAACATTCGAAGAGCATTCGTGGTTCGAACGTAACAGAAAGGGAATTGAATAATACTGTGATGTCCAAATGACGACGAATCGAAATAGCAGTAATACATAATACGTACGAGTGAGTAGTAGCGAACGCGTGTTTAACATGTCCTAAATCTGGAACAAATTTTTCATTATGCACGAAGGAATTTCAATAGCGCGCGGAAATAATGGTGTAATTATGTACGCTGCTTGCTTGCACTTAGCCCCATTATTTCACGCGGAATGTTAAATCCCGCTCAAACTTTCATTCATTCCATAACGATGCTATTCTCTTTTTCTGACGATGCCTGAGACCACACAGCTGTCTGAGAATGTTCGTTTTTTGAACAACTATGATAAACTTATCCTGAATGAAGTTATTTCACGAACATTTCATCCTTAAAATGTCTATTTAACCAGTTCTTTACTGTTGAAGTAAAGCCTAAAGGCGCTTTGAAAATTTTGCGTTGTTGAAAATGCAGCCGCTCACTTGATATTGCCGTGAGGAGAATTGCAGGCGCCAATAGCGCCCATCCAATTTTATAGTATTGGGTTGGAACGAATGTTCGTAGCGTTTGTAAATTAAAATTGAAAGCTAAAATTCAGATGTTTATTCATACATTTATTCAATAACATATTTTCCATTCTGTTCTATTACTTTTTGCAATTTTCGAGGTAACTTCTCGTGTTATTGAATAAACATGTGAATAAATACCTTAATTTTATCTCCGATTCTTAATTTGAAAACGCTACGAACTTTTTTTCCAACCCAATACTTCATTCTACTGTTAAATTTTTAGTAGACACCTACAGGGTGTCCCAAAATTCGTGAAAATCCCGGAAATGGGAGATTCCTGAGATCATTTGAAGCGACATTTTCCTTTGTAAAAATGTTATCCGCGGAAAAAAAAGAAAAAAGTTGGATGCTGTATCGCGTTTAACAGCAGCCTGGAAGATGCATCAAGGTTGCTTAGGTGTTTCCAAATGTGTCACACGCATAACGATCGTCCCGTACTAGAATCACGTGCGCACCATAAAGGGACTGTTACAAAGTGAGTCACCAAACCTGCTGCTATATGACTCACGCTTGCAATTTGCCAATTAGCAAACTCGAGCTAATTACATAGAGTCTACCAACACCGAGTACACTTCCGTTAACTACGAATTAGTCGTTGAGCCAGTGGTGGGGTTTCACGAATCTTTTTCTGCGCGTTTAGATTGGCTGTATGTGATTTCAAACTGTTTACGTTTCGAGACTAAGAATTCCGCGGAAGCATTGAAATATCGCAATAATATCGCGAAACCCAGAAACGCGAATAATGAAGTAATGGAATACCGGTTTCTATATAAAACGTTTATTATTAGACGACGGATTTCTTGTATTTAGGACAAGTATGAGTAGGTGTAATTAGAAACATTGAAAACATTAGAAGAATTTAAAAATACTGTTATATTATTTTTGACCGATTAAACTTACTGAGAAAGAAAATTAATTTTCCGCTGTCCGTTGTCTATCTGTTGTCATCTGCTGTCGGAGTGGAAACCCGTAGTGGAGTAGGGAACGCTGGCGCGTGGAGTGGGGATCGCTGAACGCGATGTTAATATTAAAAATTGTTTTCTCAGGAAGTTTTTTTAAAAATTTGTGTTTTAATATTGCATTGTCATCCAGTTCTGAGCTATGTTTAAAGTTTCAAGTCTCTAGCTCATCGGGAAGTGGTTTAAAATTCGATTACAAGATTTGACGCATACAACAACAACAATGACAACTCGGCAAGCTAATATAAGCGTGGTAAAAAGAGTAATGATCATCGGTCAAATAAGCAGACTCAGATATTTTATTTTATAATTGTTGACATTGTGAAAATACTTTCATAGGAAATGATTGAATAAATTTCTTTATTCGAGCATATATTACAATCAAAATTACACAGGGAACATAAGTATGAATGAAATTTTGCAACGTTTAGAAGGCAATACATACAGTGGGTGTACAAAGTATTCGTACACTTTTTAAAAACTAATAACATTTTTATAATTGTACCAAACAACCTGATTTTTTATAATCAATTAGAAGCATTGGTTTACGAAATTTATACAAAAAAGATTTTCCAAAAATTATAATTTACAAGGTAAATACAAAAATAAAAAAGGCATTTTTTAAAACTTTTTTATTTGGGTCCGTAATAAAATATTAAAATGTATGTTTTGTAGATCTATGTTAGTCATACACATGTTGAAAAGTTCATTGAAATTGATTAACATACACACGAGCTACAAGTGGTTAAAAATGGTGAAAATCGTAGTTTTCCACGACTTTTGATCAGTTTCTGCTTAAAATCCACAAAATCGTACATCTGTCGACGCCTGTTGTTTTTTCCTGCGTCAATCGATTTCGATGAAATTTCCAACATGTGTATAAAGAACATGGATCTAGAAAACATGTTTTAAATTTTCATTAAGGGCCCAAATAAAAAAGTTTTAAAAAATGCCTTTTTTATTTTTGCCTGCAACCTTGTAAATTGTATTTTTTGGAAAATCTTTTTCGCATATCAGTTTGTAAACGAATGCTTCTAATTGATTATAAAAAATCAGGTCGTTTGGTACAATTATAAAAAAGTTATTAGTTTTTAAAAGATGTACGAATACTTTGTACACCCACTGTAGGCATATGTATATGTGTATTATCCACTTGTGTTGATCGATACGTTTCGTATTAAACGGTAAATTAGTATCATAATTGATATTAGTTGGTTACCGTATCAGTGCAGAAAAATATGCGATTCGACCAAGCGGAATTATTTGAAGATGTTACATAATAGTAATGGAACATAACGAGACGAATATTGTTTAATGGAAGCATCCATTATCACGCGTTGTTTCCGCGCTGAGTTGCCATTATTATATCCTCATGATTTAGTTATTAGGTCGGACTAGTATGTGTTCACCGTCCTCGAAACTCGCAGGAGAGCACTTCTGTCGGTCGGGCTACAGCCTCTGGTTGGAAGGTTGAAAGTTTGGATGGCTGGAAATTGATCGGAGGGGTTCGCGTTCGCCCCCAAAACCTGCTCAGTAATTTCTGTCGAGGTTTACGTAAGACATAAATTGACCCGATTCAATTTTCAGAAAAAGCCAATCGTATTCTGTAATGTGTGTACGTACACAGATAATGTCAGAATCGTGTGTTATATCTAGACTGCGGATGTTTATGCAATTTTCAATTTTTGTAGACGAATTTTAAGAAAGTGGAATCAAATAAAATCTTGTTTTCAGTGGTAGTTTCCGTTTTAGATCAGATAAATTAAAACCGTACTATATTCTGTCATATTTTATATCCTAGCATTTTTTGAAAATTTTCAAAAGCCACAAATGCATAAAGATCCGCAGTCTAGTTACATCTTTGTTCAATATCGTAATATGCACCATTGAAAATGTCTAATTGATGAGAGGGAGGAAGAAATAGAGAAAAAGAGAGAATGTGCAATGAACGTGTAATATACTTAAAAAAATCTGGACAGATGATGTAAATACGTCTACAATGTTCGCCAAGAGATCGTTTTGTTGTCATCTGCCATCGGGGAGAAAGAAAGGTAGGAAATAAATAATAAAAAAAATTAATGTCCATACATTGTGACGTTGACGCAGAAGTGATTTCATTATATTTACTTGCTTAGTCACCACCGTGGCAGTGTACTTACTGGCGCCGTCATTGACACGCGTGGTCGCCGCCGCTCCGCAGAGGCTCTCTTCCACACCTGACAACGCTTAAATCTCTTATAAGGAGTTTGTGGAGCATCATTGGATTGCTGTTGAGATGCTCTTTCCAACCGTATAAGATTTCTGTATTTCTTATTGGCTTTTCTACGGATATAAGCCGACATTGTGTTAAGATTTATGTATTTCCAACATAAACTCAATATATTTTCTATCTCAACTACTCAAACTAACTACTCAAAACTAACAATCAATTAAACAAAAATTTAATCGAACCCACGCGCCGAAAACATTGATGAAAAATGTAATCAATTAAACATATTCTGAAAATTTCGTTAAAATCGGTCGACGTTGCAATGAGCTACAAACGTTTAAAAATGGTAAAAATTGCAGTTTTTCACGATTTTCGGCTTCCAACTGCAATAAATCTAAGGATTCTTACATCTTTCAATGCCTGTCGTTTTTTCGTATTTTTTAAATTTCCACTATAGACCCGCATAAAAAAGTTGTAAAATGCAACTTTTAGTATTTTTTCTACAATTCCGATCAATTGCAATTTTTGAAAAAAATATATTTTCATATCCTGAGGACTAATTGCTCTAGCTTCCCAAAAAAGTCCAAATCGTATAGTACGATATTAAAAATTATCGTCTTTTTTAGAGCGCCCGAATATCAATTTGGGTCACTGTATGTACATTTTCAATATCCTGTTTAAGATATCAAAGTTTCATATTTCTAAAATACCCTTTATCGCATTTAATCTTAAACTGTTAATCAAAGTATATTCTATTGTTATTATTTATATTTGTTGTGCTTTAAACCGTACAAATATTACAAACTATAAAACAACTGTTTATTCTTTATAAACTCTTTTATGCTGTCTTCGAATCATCGAGTCAGCGGTAAAACCGCGAGATATTCCGGTAAAACTTCCGGTAATTCCATTCAAATTTTTCGAGCTAATTCCTGCGCGTCACAGATCCAGCTCGTATGTATTATGCCGGCGAACGACTCGTTACATATACCCTCGACAATAGAACCAGAGCCAGTTATCACGGTTCTTTGTATTCAAATTGGCTCAGGAACACAGCGGTCAGATTACGTGGAATAGGCATTTATTGGGGGATTATGAAAGCCGTATTCTAATAACAACCGCGGCCTTATTCGTTGGTCTATAATTACCTTTTTGTGTTGTACATTAATCAACAATGGGAAACTATAGATGTTGCAATTTCCTTTGAATGTTCTTTGTATATGCGCGTACCATTTAAAATTAATCACAACAAAACAATACAATATTCTGCTCAAAGTACAGCTGGATCTTAATAACAGCTCTCAGCGTTGGTCAACTACCGACAAGAATGTTAGGATTTATTATTTATTCAACTTTCACATCCCACTGACATTATCGGATCATTTACTGCGTACGATATCTAGTCTATGGATACACGTATTACGTATTTTGCGATATAAGACGACGAGAAGAAGATCGTGCGACACGGATACTGTTATTTATTATGCAAATCAACAGACAACCAATACGTTGAAGCGTTGTTTATATACTATAAAAAATATTCATACGATGAAACATCGTAGAGTAAACATCGTAGAGAAACATTACTGAACCAGTAATGCTATATGATGAATTTTTCTAAACAATCCCTTATACAGCTTCATAATTTGCATCAATTTCCATATACACACAACTATTGTGTAAATTAAGTATACTTGAATGTTAATTGAGAAATACCATATTTCAATACGGTATAAAAACAGTAAAAAGAAGGTTATATTAGTTTGTTGTAGTAGAAGGTTATATTAGGACTTGGCTTTGTTTGTTTTGAATTTAGCGCCAAATATCGATCATCAACTGAGCGATCGATAAGAGGTTAATTATGTTAATTACGTTAATAACGTCTTCACGTTACATCATTACCATATATACTGCCTTAGCATCAACACGTGTTTCATTAATGTTTATATTATGAAAAATTATTCTCTATTGCACTAAGCAAGTAAGTAACAATTGTTCCTCTTGTTTTAAATTCACACAATTTGAAATATAGCATTTATTACTAATTTACAGACGCAATTCTTAAAAATTTTCTTGAGAATGATCTAAAAGAAGATCGAAACGTTGAATTAAAGATATTGTGAAAATTTGCTAATAGTGTTACGTACAACAATTGATCGAACCAGTGCGCTGAAATCATCAAAAAACGTTCTTATAAAAAATATATTGAACATAGTAGTTTGTTTATTAAATCCGTTTAATTAAAAACGTTTTAAATTTGTTATTTTTAATTTTAAACTAGTCTTTTTTATTTTTAATGTATTGTACTTAAATAAGTGTGCAATGAACTTTTGTACAACCACTATTTTGTAGTAACAATCATTATACTGCAACTAAATAGTTATCGTCGAGTTTTCGACAATTTTCGACTGTCTGGTTTGTCGTCGAGTTGCACTATTGAATTTTGGGCCATCTCCTTCGACATCATATTCTCCTGATACAAAGTTCGATTCTCGAGGTTTTCCAAGAATTTTCCGAAATTTTCGGCCGTCTGACTTGTCGTTGATTGAACTACTTAATTTTCGAAAATTTTCGATCCTCTGACTTGTCGTTGAGTTGTACTACTGAAATTCGTGCCACCTCCTTCGATATCATGTTCTCCTAGTACTTTCTCAATTTTCGAGATTTTCGAAAAAAAAATCGAACTATGTATTGGAAGAACATGATAGTGGAAATTCAGTAGTGCAACTCAACGACCAGTCAGGCAGTCAAAAATCTCTAAAATTGAGGAAGTATTAGGAGAATATAATATCGAAGGAAGTGGCACGAAATTCAGTAGTGCAACTCAACAAGTCAGACGTCCGAAAATTGAGGAAGTATTAGGTGAATACAATATCGAAGGAAGTGGCACGAAATTCAGTAATGCAACTCAACGACAAGACAGACGGCCGAAAATTTTAGAATTTTCACAACTCCAAATCAGTAGTACAATTCAAAGACAACTCATCCGCAATCTTTACATTTCTGAAATTTCGCCATGATGTTGGTCTCGATAGATATTTATTGAATATTAAAAGTGTACAAGCTCTCTTAAATAATAAATCGCAGTAAAGAATTATTAGTTACACACTGTTCGACATACTTTGCTTTAATAAATTAGTTAGGGATAATTTCTAATATAAAAATTGAAAGTTGCATAAACATCCGCAGTCTACACTTAAGCTTATAAAGAAACCACTACGTACCTACCACATTAATCGATTGATTTATCGACGATGCAACACTGTATTCCTGTAACATTTGGATCATCGCTCTACTCATCTTTCTAAATGATGTATCCTGTGCTTCGTTAAATTGAATTGTAGACAGAAGGTTCCTTTCGGTACGAGGACAACGCCGGTAGCCGGGCAAAGTTATGCCAGCAGGTAACTGTTGATCTGAGAAGCGGTGGCAGGTTGGCAGGGAATAGCCGTGGACTTGAATGGCGGAGAGCCTCGAGGGCCGTCAGATGCATTTTTCATGTCTCGTCCAAGCTATATACATGTATATACATATACATATAGAAGACATAGACATAGAAGTGGAAGAAGGGTGAAGGGAGGAACAGTAGAAAGAGGGAAAAGGATTTGAGGTTGCAGTCTTCTCTATTCTTTCCTCTCTTTTTCATCGTATTATTCCAGTTTCTATTCGATTCTCGTCACTATTGGACGACACAGTAGCTGCTTCTGCTCGGTTACGTCCTACGAGAACCCTTTAGACGGAGATAGATCTATGCACATAGGGTACAAATGCATATACATATAGGGTGTCCCTGGTTTGGACACTTTAACTTATTTCGGTTACTCTTTATGGCACACACACAAAGCAACTTAATATAAGAGGACATAATTTGATTTGAGCAGTCAAATATTATGATCACTAGACTGCGGATCTCCATGCAATTGTAGCTCTTGAAGATTTTAAAAAAATGCTAGGATATAAAATACGACTGAATTTAGTACGATTTTTAATAATTTGGGATCTACAAATGATATTACCCCAATGAAAATAGGATTTTCGTTGCTCCCACTTTCTTAAAATTCGTTTACAACAATTGCATAAACATTCGCAGTTTAATGATCACCACAAATGTTGTTTTTGATAGTCCAAGATCAGTTATTAAGTATGCTAAAAAGTATTGAATATTATTATCAACAAACATTAGAAGAAAACCTACTTATTCTAGAGATCGAAAAGTCTGTTATAATTTCGCAAGTCACGACTTCGGTTGCATAATATTCACATGTTCGCTATCTGCATCACAATGTTCGTGAAGAAAATTAACAATGTTCTTGTCCACGATAAAAATATAACATTATATGTACTTATAGAATTTGTAACTGTTCGTTTGTGTAAACGATGCACTTTTCATATTTCGTCAGACGACACATTGTGTTTAGTAAAATGTTAAAACTATAAAAACTGTTGGCAGAGAAGACGCTAATGGCGAATGTGTTTACAGTTAAAATTGATGATTCAACTTCCGATGCACTCTGTTCAAGTCTCACTCAGTCAGCTGGTTGGTACGTCACGCGCACGCGCACATACAGTGAAGAAGAAAAAAACAGGGCAATACCCTAGACTCGACCTATCGCAGCAGGATGCCCTGTATTTGTTGATTGCGTATGCGTGCACAGGTGACCTACCGATCGGCTGACCGAGATTTGCACATCGTGAGCCTTACAACTCTTAATATCTCGTAATTTCTCTCTTTAACTCTAATATATTTCCAAAATGGTTAAGAACTTTTTAACTTTCCTGTATTTATGAGAAGCCCTCTATACGTTAACATATATCTTTTTAACATTGCGTAACATGTACGATCAAGCGTGATTTTCAAGTAGAAATATTAGGATCTTGTGTTCATATTAGACTGCGGATTTGCATGCATTTGTGAAGAAATTGGCTAGGTGAAATATAAAACAGTGATGAATTAGAAGAATCTAAAAATACAATAGTGTCATGTTCGTTTCAGGTGTAGAAAACTATTAGGGGATGAAATGAATTTGTATTGAACATTTTTATTTTGCATACAAAGATCCGCAGTCTAGTTCATGTACAAAAATAAAATATATAAAAAAAACTTTTTAAAAGCCACGCTTATATTAAAATGCACTAAAAAGGAGAAAATATTTTTGTCCTGGTTCTCCATAAAATAACGAAACCAGTTAAATGATTAATAATATTTTTTTTCAAAATTTCTTCTGTTATAAAATTAGTGTTGGAATAGATAGAAAAATTCAATATAAGTTTAAACAAAATCATAACATTGGTGACTATAAATAAAAGCGTGGAGCGCCCATGAAGATTACGTCAATACAATTTAGCGCTCCACGCTTTTATTTTTATAGTCACTAATGTCACGATTTTATTTAAAATATTGAATTTATATATATTTTATTTTCTACTTTTATTGTCATCGAAAGCAAGTATGTATACAAAATTTCAGCAAGATTGGACTATGGGGAGAGGTTTAAAATTCGATTAGCAAGTTAATATAAGGGTGGTAAAATATATCATAATTAGTTGTAACGAGGTACAGTTCCAATTAACATTTCTCATCCGTTTTAACTACGTCACGATTCGGCCAGTAATTATACGGTTTCTATAATTCAAATTATGCATAATAAAACGTTTAATTTAGTAAATAGTGGAATAAGCAGAAGCTAATGTAGTGTACACGTATAAATAAAAAGAAAGAGAGAGCGAACTTTTTCGTACAAAGCATTGCTTTAAATTAATGTTTAGCTTTTGAATTATGCTAACAGTGCATGTTCGACCATTGCTCGATGTTTTCCTTTGAGCTAAACATTGCTTCCGAAAAGGAGCTGAGTCTACGGAAAAAGTAAATGTAATTGCACAATACATATCTCTCTATTTAATAAACACATATAATTCTGCAACGTTACTCAACGAGTTGTATTAAATAATTGAGATGTAACATTGTTCTATTGACGAGAGCTAATTTAAGTAGAAACAGCCAGTAATCAGCAAGCATGTGAAAAAAGTTTCTTGAAAATTAAGCAAAATCATTGCGGACGAATATTAATATTTATTAATAATTTAAATAACAAATAATAATTTAAATGAATAAGTAAATAAATAATAATTTAAATAATTATTTCATCTTTTTAACTAATATTCAAATACAGAATCATATTTTTAGTATGTAAAATTGCCATGCAAAACAAGTAAAATTATGCTGTTGTTACTATTTACACTAAATCATGCCTGCAATGTATTTTGGTGTTTCTGAGAATTGAGTTTAATAAAGGTATTTAAAGCGAATTTTTACCGTCGCGTCGTACGGAATTTCACTTGCAGAATGTGTTATCGAAAGTTCACAAGTATAAGGTTGAATTTTGCAGTATACATACGTATTTTCAGCAAAGAATGCAAAATTATTCTGTCGTGTGTAAGATTATTCAAAGACATTTTTATTATGATATGTGGCCAACATCAACGTTACGGTTCCGCCCGGGCAAGTGTCGCATATTCCAAGATTTTACTAAGAATACTGAGACGCAATAAAACACGCTAATTAATTTATATAAATAAGATTCAGCTATAATTTTCTTGAGGACCCAAACTTCCAACAAAAAAGATTGCAGCATGTATAGAAATTGGCATGTGACAACTTTATTGCGACGGTAGTTGCACCGCTTATGGAAGATTTTGTAGATATTCGAATAGCATATAATTTGTCGTTTATCCCTTCGCCCCTCTGCCCTGGCCATCCATAGTTTCTTTATCGCGCCCCTCCGATTTATTCCGTTTCCTCCGAGAGAACCAGCTTCTGCGAAGAGTCCAAGTTTGGAGACCGATGGATTGCCAAGGCTTTTGTCTCGATTCGTCCCGCCGCGGAATTTATTATTCCCGATAAGTTTTCCTTTACACGGATCGGGCAGCAGCTCGTGGCCTGACGCGAGTCCGACTTCTTGCCTCGTTTCTTATTCGTCGAGTATATATGTATACGACTCAGCCCGGGCACAGCTGATCGATCGCCGCGCTTATCTTAAATTCAATGGGGCATTGGACGATTGAATAAAATCGAAACTCGTCGGCAAATCGACGTTAATAACGTTAAAAGTTTGCGAAACAAGATAAGGGTAACCCCACGATAATGCTCGTCGTCTGAAGAACTCGTATTCTGCTCGAATGGATCCTTGGACTGATCCACCTACACGGCTCATTACCAATGCGGTCTTATCCTTCTCAGTTAATTATGAGTACTTTAAATATATACTACTCGCATCAATTCTGTCAAACAGATAGAGCTCAAATTATTTCCTTCCAACTACAACAACAAAAACACAATAAACGGGTGGTGAATGCTCATAAATTACTTGGGCTGGCGTTTGCATTATAAAATAATCAGTTTATAGGAAAATGAGAATTTTAAGAAATACAAATCATACATTTGCTCGTACTATTATTTTTAATCGATTTTAGAAAACAATATTAAAAGTTATTTTCACAACTTTCACTATCATCATTTCATTAATTGTATTTATTATAAAATTTCTCTTTCTTTTCTGTTACAGGTAAGAACATTGGACAATTTCATTATGCGCATCGTATTTAAACACATTCTCAAACTGTGGACTGGTCGATTCCTATACAGGTAAATGAGATTTTACTCATTAGAATTACAATTCAAAAGGTTCTATATTATTTAAAGCAAATCTAATTTTGAATACCATGTTGATCACTGTAAATACGAATTGCTTTTTAGAAATTGCACCAAATCTTTTTAAAATGATTGATTTACCAGGTAGCGGGTAAATAATTTCTTTTTAAATTGCTATTGGTCGCGATTGCGAAGAAAAACAGCGACGCCCACAATTTCTAAGATTTTTGTCTGCGTTTGTAACGAAAATTTATAAGATACTTTTGGTAGATCTAAGTAAGTTATTACACATGCACATCGATTTTTTATGCGTCAACTGATGTATAAAAGACATGTTTTAAGTTTTCATCATAGACACAGATAAAACATTACAAAATCGTAACCTTTACTTTTTTCGTCGTGATTGCGACCAAAAGCAAGTTTTTGAAAATATCATTTACACATTACCTAGTAAACCAATCCTTCTAACATCTCAGAAAAATTCAAACCGTTTGGTCCACATTTAAAAAAATGATTTCTTTATTAAGGGTTTACGAATACTTTTTACACTGACTGTACATAAAGTTTAGATTTCGATCGGATGTTGTATGTTTTCTACAGGAAAATGTAACCATGGTTCAATTATCTAGAACCTAAAAAATGGTGGTGTCATGACGATAAGGTAATCTACTAGTTGCACCACATAAAACGTAAAACTGTGCTCACCGTTTATTGTCGGACCATACGTCGCGATAAGCAAACTGCATTTAATCCGACAATGTATTGCCCTCCGTATACTGAAACACGAATGGTAACAGGTTGATGAACGATATGGTAGATATTATGAGCTTTAAATTTAAATTCCTGCTTACAGAGAGTGCAAGGTGGAAAATTGTAGATTTGTAGATTTTGTTATGGCAATTACGAAAATATATCGTCATAATGCCAGATACTCAATATTATAATTAATTAACGTTATTACAAAATAACGTGTGTGTGTATTTTTATTGCAGACAAAAGTTTTAAAGGTTTTAAAACTTCTATCGAATGGTGATACCCATTTCACTTTGATTGAGAAATCAAGACCATGTTAATTAAAGTTACAATATAACTTTTGAAGCAATTGCAGCCTAGATTGATCTTTTATCTAGCCACTATATTTTAGATTTGACCACTAAATCCCATCCCATCCTTGCATTATCGAGAAATGAGAAGGCACATCCCACACCCTTGCAATCCTAGAAACGGGTCCACCTCCTTAAGAAGTAGAATGAGTTGGTCATGAACAGACGTGACAGACTTTTCAAACTCTTTCTGGGAACGAAAGAGACACATATAAAAAATTTCTTTTCTATTTTCTCATATAGAATCAACCCCTCCACGTTTATACAATCTTGGGACACCCAGTAGATATATGAAATAAAATAGTTAACGAAACTTTAAAATGGTTTTCTAAGAGAACGGTTCACATGGTAACTTGGTGAGACATGGTTCCTTTGAGACGTTTGTTCGTTGTTATCAGTACTATACGATGAGATAAAAGATAATTTTCACCTTGGGATTTAACGTTAAGGTCAATTTTGCGGTCCATTTTTGTGGTCGTGACATACAGTGGTCCACAAAAGTGTTCGTACACCATTTAAAACAGAATAATAACTATTTTATAATTGTACCAAACGACCTGATTTTTTATAATCAATTAGAGGTTTATGAAAGGATGTGCAAAAAGATTTTCTAGAAATTATAATTTACAAGGTTACATGCAAAAATAAAAAGGCATCTTTTAAAACTTTTTATTTGGGACCTTAATAAAAATTTAAAATATATGTTTTGTAGATCTATATTAGTTATACACATACTGAAAATTTCATCAAAATCGTGATGAAAAATGGTGAAAATCGTAGTTTTTCGCGACTTTTGATCAGTTTCTGCTTAAAATCCACAGAATCGAACATCTTTCGATGTGTTTCGTTTTTTCCTGCGTCAAAGGATTTCGATAAAATCAGTATGTGCATAATTAACATAAATCTACACAACATATATTTTAAATTTTCATTAAGGGCCCAAATAAAAAAGTTTTGAAAAGTGCCTTTTTTATTTTTGCATGTAACCTTGTAAATTATAATTTTTGGAAATTGTTTCTTTTGCACATCATTTAGTAAACCAATGCTTCTAATTTCTACAAAACCTCGGCCGTTTGGTACAATTATAAAAAAGTTATCCTGTTTTAAAGGGTGTACTTTTGTGGGCCACTATATATTAGGTTGGCAACTAAGTTCGCGACCTCCACATTTTCTCAAACAAAGTCATTTATATATATTTTTTAAGCACGAGTATTTTCTATCAAATTAATCGCAGAATTCAGAGCTTTCCAATGATATGCAGTTCAAAAGTAATGGTCACTGAATGAGGTTATAACGATACAATAAAAGAATTATACCGTCGCGTCGTACGGAATTTCACTTACAGAATGTGTTATCGAAAGTTCACAAGTATAAGATTGAATTTTGCAATATACATACGTATTTTCAACAAAGGATGCAAAATTATTCTGTCGTGTGTAAGATTATTAAAAGAAATTTTTATTATGATATGTGAGCCAACATCAACGTTACGGTTCCGCCCGGGCAAGTGTCGCATATTTCAAGATTTTACTAAGAATACTGAGACGCAATAAAACACGCTAATTAATTTCTATAAATAAGATTCAGCTATAATTTTCTTGAGGACCGAAACTTCCAACAAAAAAGATTGCAGCATGCTAATTACGAAACAAGAGATCGCGAATTTAGTTGCCAACCTAATAATTTTGAAACGCCCTGTACATACAAGTACACGTATGCATTTGAATGATGAAGAAAGCAGAATACCGAACCAATTGCAATCGGAGAAAGATTCGAAGCGAAGATACGCGGTCAAGAAATTTAGTCGGACGAACTTAAATCCGAGGATCGGCGAGGTATCGAAGGAACAAACGTCGGTTAGTAAGAGCCGGAAGATCGGGAAGATGAGGGCAAGGGAAAGAGACCGAAAAGAAAGCAAAAGAAAGTAGTACGGTCTGCGATCGAGACCGGAGGCTGCTTAAGATTTTGGGCGCGTGCAGACTCTTCTTAACCTTTGCCTCGTCCGCGTTTTTTAATGCGAAATCTCTTTCCCTCCTACCCGAATCTCGACTTCTCTTTTCCGTAACACATACAGCAGGAGCATCCTTCGAAGTCCTTTCAAGTTCTCTCCCGGGTCGCATCGAAGCCATCGTAGAGACCTTGGTTGCAAATCCAATTGGTCCTGGGATCGTCTCACACTGTCGTGTAATTTTTTGACTTCCCAACGCTGCGCAGCATTTCAATCCCCTGTTGAAGAAGGCTTTATTCGAACGATTTTCATTTGTTGTTGTCTGTTGGTAAAAGAAACATCGATTTGCAGGATTTGAATATTATAGTTAGTGTCGAAACGAAACATTTACGAAATTATTACAGACTCGCTTATAAACTGCGGTTCTTTCTTTAAATTGAATAAATAGTTCTGTTATATGAGACACGAAAGAGAAGAAATTGTATTCTTAACAATATTAATAATTAACGAATGAAGTACACTGCCGCTCAAAAGTATGTGGACACTTCCTTAATTCTTATAACTACCTGAAAAAAGTTATGATACCTTTGGTAAATTTGATTATCTTGTATGTATTTCAGTTCGTACAGTATTGGAGAACATATTTTAATAATAATTTATTAAATATCTCACCGATAATGAAAAAAAATAATTATATTTTCTTTTCGTCTACATATCCAGCGCGTGCTTTTATGACCGCGTTTACTAATCGTGGCATTCTGGCTATTAACTTTTTCATTACTTCACTTTCAATAAGGTTCCACTCAGATGCTAATATTTCCCGCAAATGTTTTTCAGACTTGGGACATCGTTTTCGGACTTATCTATCTATGTGATCCCCTAGTTTTTCTTTTATTTATTTAAGAAAATTCAATAACTAAATTGTTTATTTTGGTACTATTAGAATACATTACATACATATTCATAATAGACTTTAGCAACAAATATTGTTTGACAATAAAAATATACATTACATATCACAAATTTCATGAACATGGTAAGTGTCCACATACTTTTGAGCGGCAGTGTATATCGCCTGTGACATCATCAATTAAAAACTGATGTTCAGTTTTTCGTTTTCTTATTCGTTCAGCTGTTGAGCTCGACAGTTTAGAGCCCACAATGCTATAAAAAATTGTAAATTAAATTGTAATTGATATTGCTACATCGTGTGGGTGGACTTTTTCGTTTAATTAAATTGTTATTGACATAATTTATAGCCATAATTTCACAAGTAACATTGTGATACCTGCATCAAATACTTTTTTTGTATACATCTGTACAAGTTATTTTCTTAATTGTCCATAAAAAAACATGCGATTAGAGTATACATGTATGGAAATTATACTTCGTAATATTAACGTGTAATCGTTTGATCATTTCCATTAAAATATTGTAGATATCAACTTTTAATTTATTATAACTGTTTCGTATTGAGTAAGCAATGCAGGATATTCCAAGATAACTGCTAGAAAGACAACAGGGAATTCACTAATTCTTAAATAAAATCGAGGATTAATTATTTTGTTCGAACAGCTGTTATCGCATCAAATTGAACAAATTAATTTAAAGAACAGTTTGAAATATTTTGTACGGCTCAAGTCGTAGTTCTAATTTATGATTAATTGATTAATATATGAATATGAACGAAATAAATGATTAGTACCTATAGAAAGGGAATCTAACTATTTACAGTAATTTCTATCTTGTTTACTAGTAAATGTAAACCTCATAGAAAGAGCCACTATCTACATTTCTTTCAGCAGATAATTGTAGCTTTTTACGTGGCACACATTTCGCGTGGTAATGGAATTAAAAAGTAATATGAGCGGAAGCTGGCGCGGGTCAGTGATCGGAACGATAATAGCGACATTAACGCCGCCACGCAATAATATAAAATCTACTTAACTTCCGTAGAACGCGTCTGAAACTTCATTCGAAGGTACGCGACTCGAATCTCATTTGCAATATGTCCTGAAAGCGATCAAGAGAGGAAAACAAGAGTGTAGGAAAGGGGACGAAAGTCGACGTTGCTTCCGCCATTTTTCCGACCCAATTCCGATCGCGAATAACAAAAGCGTCGCGCACCGACGATATTTATCGCGTTGTTTACCGAAAGCTTTTTCAATTTTTCTTAAACTCCTGTCGCGCGCGTTTCGTCGAATCCGACGAGACAAATTCCAGAGAGAAAGATATATTTTTCGAAATTCTCTCGTTCGGTCGGCCCGAGAGAAACACTTTTTCATGTAGCAGAGAACGATCGATCCACGAACGTTTTAGAAAAGTTTCGTCGGTCTCCAACGATTTTAGGTAATTTATCATCCACGACACGTGGAGCCATCTACGTAAGCACATATGCAGAGAAAGGTGGTAGCAGCGAAGCTAAGCAAAAAATTCATAATTATACATTTTAATTATAAGTCAATATTAAATAAAAATATGGAGTTATTAGACTTAGATTAGAAAATTAGGAAAAAACTATTTTGAACTATTATTTGAAAATGAAGCAAGTTGGTTCATTTAATTATTTTCTAACAATGGATGCAAATATGAACTTCCTCGAAATCATTTTTATCAACCCACGCACAGAAGTTGTAGGACCAACGTCCACAAAATTAACATGCAACTCCCAACCTTCGGTGGCTTGTAAATACGATTTATTGCAATCTTCGAATTCTCTGGATTTCTCTACTGTTTCGTTTTGTTTCTTTCTACTTTTTTCAAAAGCGGGCGTTTTCTTTTTTCCAATAGTTTTATACTTTCTAGTTACTTTCTGTACGGACTAGGAGTTAGATTTACAGTTGTTCCACTGCGATAATAATAAAAATATTGCTATCAAAAACAGAATTTCGTACACTTTATTCGCGAGAATAATATTTTTAGTACATCAACATAAAGTTATTTATTCATGCATTTATGAAGAAGTTGATTGGGTGATATATAAAACAGTAATAGATTAGAAACATTTAAGAACACTGTAACATTGTTTTTAACGTAACAAAGTCATCAAGGGATGAAATCAATTTTTATTTTCTTCCTGTCTCCCACAAACAATGCAGAATATTTTTATTTTGCATAAAGATCCTAATGTGCTCACATTAAGATAAATTACCAGAAATTTCAGTTAATACAATATAGCTATTATCCTGAACGGTTAGTACAAATGCTATATGTGGCACAGCTGATAGCTTGCAAACCTACAGCACCGTTTATGTTGATTTCACTATTGATAGATCTTTTGCTACAAGTTTTATTATAAGACGCACCTACGTCTTTCATTATTTCTTCTGTCATCCTATAACAGTTATTTTAAAATTTTCGCGACACAGTACTTGTGACTTTCGCCGATCCAGAGTAGAGATCCATACTTTTAGCTGATAATGTACTTAAAGCTTTCGATATGTACTGGTAAAGGAGCAGGACTTGAAAGTTTTGTGGGAGAAAAACGACGAGCAGGTGGGCGGGTCTTATGCTACGTGTCCGAGGGAATATCCAGAAAGAAGTTGGATTCTTAATGCCGACGTTAGAGTACTTCATCTTCGCCGTTGCCCCCCTCCCCACGCCTCCATCAGTTACTACGTCGGTCAGGGCCGAACTTGCTTGTTCGAACGTGGATAAGAAACTTTAGGATATTCTCGATGGGAACCTTTGATTCTGCGACTCTTTTCCTATTTTCGAACAAAGGCTACGATGAAGACGAATAGGCAATGTAATGGACGAGATAGAGGGTATATGGAAATGACTCGATAGGGGAAAAGTCCTTCGAAATGTTGGTAGCATCGATTTCATTTCAAGTGTACTGGGAAATGTCTGAGGAGTAAATGGAAAATTTGTGAGTGCTACTGAATTTGCAATAAATTCTTCAATCATACAAGTATTTATACATATAATCACGTAACTATTTTAAAAGTATTCGGCACGTGGTCTTTTATTCGGTTATCATTTACATTGAAGGAATGAAACAGCACAAACAATATTTACAAAATTTGATGTTTTAAATAATTTTTCTTTTGAAATTTTTTGTTTTTCACCATTTAACAATAATATGAAATCACTCGATAGGGGAAAAGTCCTTCGAAATGTTGGTAGCATCGATTTCATTTCAAGTGTGTTGGGAAACGTCTGAGAAGTAAATGGAAAATTTGTGAGTGCTACTGAGTTTGAAGTAAATTCTTCAACCATACACGTATTTATACATGTAATTGATATAACTATTTTAAAAGTATTCGGCACGTGGTCTTTTATTCGGTTATCATTTACATTGAAGGAATGAAACAGCACAAACAATATTTACAAAATTTGATTTTGATGTTTTAAATAATTTTTCTTTTGAAATTTTTTGTTTTTCACCATTTAACAATAATATGAAATCACTCGACAGGGGAAAAGTCCTTCGAAATGTTGGTAGCATCGATTTCATTTCAAGTGTGCTGGGAAATGTCTGAGGAGTAAATGGAAAATTTGGGAGTGCTACTGAATTTGAAGTAAATTCTTCAACCATACACGTATTTATACATGTAATCATATAACTATTTTAAAAGTATTCGGTTCATGGGCTTTTATTCGGTTATCATTTACATTGAAGGAATGAAATAGCACAAACTATATTTACAAAATTTGATTTTGATGTTTTAAATAATTTTTCTTTTGAAATTTTTTGTTTTTCACCATTTAACAATAATATGAAATCACTCGACAGGGGAAAAGTCCTTCGAAATGTTGGTAGCATCGATTTCATTTCAAGTGTGTTGGGAAACGTCTGAGAAGTAAATGGAAAATTTGTGAGTGCTACTGAATTTGAAATAAATTCTTCAATCATACAAGTATTTATACATATAATCACGTAACTATTTTAAAAGTATTCGGCACGTGGTCTTTTATTCGGTTATCATTTACATTGAAGGAATGAAACAGCACAAACAATATTTACAAAATTTGATTTTGATGTTTTAAATAATTTTTCTTTTGAAATTTTTTGTTTTTCACCATTTAACAATAATATGAAATCACTCGATAGGGGAAAAGTCCTTTGAAATGTTGGTAGCATCGATTTCATTTCAAGTGTGTTGGGAAACGTCTGAGAAATAAATGGAAAATTTGTGAGTGCTACTGAGTTTGAAGTAAATTCTTCAACCATACACGTATTTATACATGTAATTGATATAACTATTTTAAAAGTATTCGGCACGTGGTCTTTTATCGGTTATCATTTACATTGAAGGAATGAAACAGCACAAACAATATTTACAAAATTTGATGTTTTAAATAATTTTTCTTTTGAAATTTTTTGTTTTTCACCATTTAACAATAATATGAAATCACTCGATAGGGGAAAAGTCCTTCGAAATGTTGGTAGCATCGATTTCATTTCAAGTGTGCTGGGAAGTGTCTGAGGAGTAAATGGAAAATTTGGGAGAGCTACTGAATTTGAAATAAATTCTTTAATCATACACGTATTTATACATGTAATTGATATAACTATTTTAAAAGTATTCGGCACGTGGTCTTTTATTCGGTTGTCATTTACATTGAAGGAATGAAACAGCACAAACAATATTTACAAAATTTGATGTTTTAAATAATTTTTCTTTTGAAATTTTTTGTTTTTCACCATTTAACAATAATTATTAAATTTATAATACTTTCCCAAGCCGTGTAGAGAGAAATGACAACATAAAGATTTACAATATTTTAAACTATAATACTGTGATACATGTAATTAGTTATTTTGTTAACAATTACAGTGTAGCGTCGTAAATGACATAAGCATTTGTAGTCGATACCGACTGTAAGATGAAATTCACGGTTACTATAGACTGCTTACAGATAATTGAGATTTTATGTCGGCAATTAATGGCAAAATTGCACTTGAAGTCTCCTTGCACGTTTTTCAATAGCTACTTGACTCAATAAAGTTTTCAACTTTTTCACGAAATGAGAAAATGCTTTTAATCTATTGGGTTTTACGAATCATCGTTAATTAAAAGTTAAGAGTTATGAATTAACTTCTACCTACTTTTATGAAGAAAATGTTTAGTGTTCTGTCTGACATCTTGATGGCTGACACCTTCTCTCTTCTAACCCCAATTCCTCAAGATCGTTTCATGTTTTATCTGGCTATAAATATAGTCGCATGAATTTATTACGTATCCAGAATTTCGAAAATTGCTTCTAGCTCGATTAAAACAGCCAGGAGTGCAAATCTTCAACTTTAGATGTCGCGGTTCGCGCGATAAGAAGATCGCGATGGAGTTTCGAGGGGGTGGAAGCGTTAAGGGAAGGGAAAGGAAGAGCGTGCTGAGGAGGAGTTGGCCAAGAGGACGCAAGCAGGCACCGGTTTCTATCTATGTTAATTACCGGGGTGAACGTAAATCACGATCGCCCAGGTGCTCCGTCGGCAAAGTAGGTACCTCAGCCCAGGATTCCAAGAACGGACGTGGGCCACGGGATAAAAGCTGTAATTAATTACGCAATTATCCAACCCCGTTTAAAGATAAAAACCGTATTTTTCGCTTCGATGCGGATTACGGGACCGCTACAACGCCCTCTGTTACCCCTTTCCTTCCTTCTTCTTCTACGTCTTTGCATCGTCTTGAAATTTTGTCTTTAGAAAGAGTGTGGTTTTCTTAATACTTCTATAAACTGATCCTTGAATGGATGTACGGAGACCTGATATGTAATACTCTCTCTGGTTCTACACAAACATATAAAGTCCTACGTCTTACCTTACTTCTAATTGTTAATGGTCTTTAGACTGATAAGTTAGATTAAAAATATCGATGCAGATAGTAAATTCAGCGGAAACGTAACTAATTAGAAATTCTTTTCGTTAGCCAGACTCCTTAGGCTAGCTGGAAATGAACAATGAGATCAAACACGGTTTCATTTATACTTCTGAACAAATTTAAGTTGAAATGGTATCCCACTATATTATTACCTCGGACTTTTTAACATTATTGAGTTAATTACAGGAGTTTTTTTTTAAATTAAGGCTGTTCAAATTAATTTAAATGAAAGTACATATTCTATCAAATAACCTCGTCATTTATTTTACATTTGCCTAGAATTAAACATATATGATAATAAATGATAATAAAGATCAAGTAATTGAAAATTTCCGCAATTAAAAAATCTATTTATTTCGGTTCGAATCTGAATGATTCGAAACATTATGCATGCACATACATACATGTGCACATACATACCTCTTGATTTCACTGTTCGCAGAAACCATAGTGTCTTTCGTCCCCCTCCTTTTTCTCTGGTTCTTCTTTCTTTTTCTTCAGACTTCAAACTCATCCTACTTGCCTAGTTCCACCGATACTTCTTTCTGTTCGCTTCCACTATCAGCCAAGCCTGGTCCCGCAGGTCTTTTTGTTACACTCGTTTTCCCAGGCATCCCTGATTTAGAGCTCATTTTCGTCGGCCGAAAGCTGTCCCGTTCTCACCCCTGAATCAACTTTGCGCCCTCCACAAATCACCGTCGAACCATTACGTTGCTCTCTCCCTTCCTTGGACCGATTCGCCTAAGAAGGCAATGCTTTTCACCGCCGCGATGAATTCTTTTAGGATAGAAGTCGCGTCGTGGATCATTTGGAACACTCTAAAGATCCCTGGATTGTGTTACGGAAGTACTGAAAAGATCGATGACTGACTGCTCTGTACTATACACTGGACTGTATCTTCTGACTACATTTCATCTGTCCGTCTATCCTGTACACGTTGTGTATACAGTGATTCCCATTATTATTCGGATGCTCTTAAAAAAACGATAACTTCTTTTTGGGAAGCTAGAACAGAGCTAGGGAAAATATTATTATTAAATAGTAAATAAAAAATTAAAGTATGTGTACAACTTCGAAAATAAGATATTTTATTTGATGGTCATTTTCGAAAATAAAATAATTTATCTGAGGCAGTAATTTTTTGAGAATAGTATTTCATTTGAAGAATCTTTAACATATTTGTGTTTTGTCTTTATTTTCAATTTCAATTTTAAGGATTATTACTGAAAATAATGGTTCGAATTCAATACATTTATGAGTGTAAATCGTTTTTCAACGATAAGGCAGACTGTATATTTATGCGGTTTCTCAGAATATTATAACAATGCAAAAAGTAAAACATTTTATTTCGTATGTTAGATTGTTAAAATAAAAATATTTTATTTTGAGGTTCAACTTGTTCAAGTAGATATATTTCATTTTCGAAATTGTGTATCTTATTTAAAATACTATTTTATTTAAGCAAAATAAAATCTAAAATATCAAACAGTATTTGAAATAATAAATCTTTAAATGTTTTCGGCGCTACGGTTCGATCTTTTTTTTTAAAAAAAAAACCGTTCAGACAAGTTTTGAGGAAGTAAGAAAAGGATTTCATCATTTAATTCAGAGATTCTATTACGCGATGAAACTTGTAAAAAATGTGTATCTTTGATGGTAATGTTTAATAGTTTCTTCATGTATCTATTCTGTAGATTTATCAATTTTTTATGTGTGAGAGTAGAAGTGGTAAAAGTGTTGAATTTGTTGATAATAATATTTCTAATGAAGTGGGGAATTATATTGTTTGATCTACATTTTAATAAGAATAACTTTCTATTAGTTATCTTAGTTATTGATAATTTTGTGTTGGACCAGTCCTTGAGAATCCTTACAGTTTCAATTCCAAACTGCCTCGACATTGACGCATAAAAACTGTTATCTGTTGTGTGTTTTTCGCCCTCCATGGTAAATATGTTTTTTTTTTCTATCGATCGTATTTGCTGATAATAAATCTTTAAATACGATCGATAGAAAAAAAACATAAGTATTTGAAATATTTGTTTTGCCAAATAATGCCCACCTCTGAGCTAGAGCAATTAGTGTACCACAGGATGTGAAAAGAAGTTTTTTGCGAATACTCGTCAAACTAGGAAATTTCGAAGAATTCGTACATTATCGCTGTAGTTACGTTGATCTCGAGTCAATTCGGAAATATTACGAGTTGCTGTTGGTTATTGCTTCGCACGTAGATGCTCCCCTAGCCGGTCTCACGTTACGCCGTAATATATCGCCGTCTTGGGATCACCGTCGTAATTATCCTCTAATACCAATTCATAAGAGCGTCGGCCATTTTCAAACCCTCGCACGTAATTCTAGGAGAAGCACGAGGATGTACGTTCCACATTGAGAACTCACACGCGCGCACCCGCTCGTTTCTCCCTCCCTCCCTCTCTCTCCCTCTGTCTTTCTCCATATACGTGTTTCGTTTTACAGGATAAGAGGCCACGAGCCAAGGGGAAAGGACATCTTGAGTCGCCAAATTTCCACGCTCTCGCCTTTTCTCTTGTGCAACGAAACTATTATCAAATCCAGATAAATATTTACGAAAACGGAGTAACTCCCTATTCCGATAGCTTTTTAATATGTTATTAACTTTCTCCCCTTCTCCGCCCTGATCCTAAAAATCTGATCTAAATCAAACTCATTTTTCATTAAAAAAAGTTCGACAACAGAGAGAGAGAGGGTAACTTTTTCCTCTTCATTCGTGCCCCCTCCCTTCAGAATACATAATAAACATACATTCTAGGAGACGTATCAGCATATGAAATAATAATTTTACAAGATACTGCACAGTTTTGTTTATTTAATCTAATCCATTCATTTACACATTTAATTATGGAATACAATTCAATTTGTCATAGGTACATAAATAATAAACTTCTATTAGTTACACTCTATGAAATGCTTATTAATACTTTTTTTATAATAACTTTTTAATGCGTGATTCCCAAGTAGAATTTGACATCACATCAAGACATGAACATATTTTAAATTAGTTCATTACCTTTGTTCAAAGAAATAATTCTGAATATCTGGCTAATGGTTCGCGAGAAACCTCCAAAATATTCGTTTTATTTAATAAAGATTGACATGTTACCCTCATTACTTCTCCAAACTGATCCACTGCACAGTGCTCTAATACCTTTAGAAATATGCCATTGATACTACCAAATTGAAATAAAGAGATTGCAAGCTAAATAATCTTGCAGATCATTCAACATAAGACTATCAAGTAGCACAAGCTTGTTTCGATAAGCACGCTCCACTAAGTTCGCAAACAAATAATCTAGTGAGCTTATAAATAAATCTGTTTAGAATATTAGACTTTAGACTTTTCCAACCATTTTTATCACATTGTCAACTCCGCTTCAAGAATGCTCGGTTTCATACTTCGTTTTTCCTCAGATTTTCATTCAATCCATACACTTAGGTTGTTATATATTACCCTTGTCCGTCCCCAGTTAGAATATGCTTCAATTATATGGACTCCGAATAGCGTTAAATATCAAATCATGCTAGAGAGAGTGCAGCATAAATTCCTCAGGTTTTGTGCATATAAGACAAACAACCCAATGTCAATCTTTGATCATAACTACTCAAGAATATTAAACACATTCAACCTGGAAACATTATCCGATCGAAGGAAGGTTTCCGACCAGAGTTTTATCTTTAATCTGTTAAATAATAATATAGATTGTCCAGCACTCCTGGGGCAAATAAATTTCTGTGTACCTGAACGAGTTTTGAGAACAAAAGCAGGATTTCAAACAATGAAATCCAAATCCTCATATGGAGTAATAAATCCAATAAATCGCATTATTGCTAGCTCTAACATATTTTATAACAATATTGATTTTTGTAATGGCTCGTTACAGGTATTCAAAACAAAATTGCGCAATACTATTTGTTAATCGTACCTGTATTTGTTTAGTTTTGCGCGGTCCATTATTATGTAAATTTTAGGTTAAGACCTTTTCTTTGTTAAGTTTTCTTTTTGTTTTTATCAGTTATACTGTAAAAAACTGTATAAATTTGTATAAAAGGACCTTGGTCCGTATATAATATATAATACTAATAATAATAATATTTTTCCTTAGTCGCGACAATAATCGATTTTGAGTTAGAGACGGTAGGTACTTATTGGCTGGTACGGGAGGTATTACCATTACGTAAAAGCTTAATCCGTTGAACAGCACTTTCAGGGATTATCAAAAACATTTAATCCTCATGTTCTAATACTAACAATAAGTGTCAGAAATAAATCTCAGCGATGACCAGCAGTCTTCCGAACTATTCACTGTTATCTTTCAATCTTCTTAGTCTGCCACCCTCCACCAATTGGTTTATTTTTTCAAGTTTCTTCATTCTTCTTCGCGAACGATTCTCATTTCCGCAGGGCTAATCAGCTAAGAAGGACGCGTCGCGATTTCCAAAATGAACGTAACGGGGTCAGTTAACAGGGAGCAGCTATACAGTACAGCTGAAGCAGCAAGCCAGCAACGGTAATTCGAGATACCTTTCGGGATTCGCAGAAAAGGAGAATCGAGTCGAGACTCGCCCTACGGCATTTCTGATGTGGCCATCGGGTGCAGGCCATGAATCTTTCATGCGTCAATCGTTCTCTTCCCTCTTCTTTCCACGTTCGTTTCGATCCCCCTTTGCTCTTCGCTATCCCTAACCTTGGTAGGGTCTTCGAGTCCCTTTCGAGGAATCCCGACGAGTCAACGCTTCTTCTAGTTATCAGTCAGCAGAATCTGTCAATCGCTGGAGTAAACGTATTCTACTCTATCTCGGTTGTTCCACCACCGTCATTGCTGTTTTGGCGGCAGCGGAGATATCACCCCCTCATACACCTCGATTCACATGGCATATTTCTTTATTCTTTTTCACCTTGATCTTCCGATATGCCCTTAGACTCACCCACGAACTGCCACAAGAGATTGGTTATTAGAGTGAATTATTTCACAGGCATTATAGATTCAGACGGTCCCAGGATTCATGAGATGCTTACAAAGCTCCGAATGAGTCCGAAAATTAAGTATATTTATTTATTCAGTTCATCTTAATGTAGCAAACGTCTTTCTTTCAATTTCATTAAAATAATAATTTTCATTAAAATAATCTATTCTCTTTGCTTGTTACTTTCATATTTGATTAGCTATGTACACTGCCGCTCAAAAGTATGTAGACACTTCCTTAATTCTTATAACTACCTGAAAAAAGTTATGATATCTTTGGTAAGTTTGATTATCTTGTATGTATTTCAGTTCGTACAGTATTGGAGAACATATTTCAATAATAATTTATTAAATATCTCACCGATAATGATAAAAAATAATTATATTTTCTTTTCGTCTACATATCCACCGCGTGCTTTTATGACCGCATTTACTAGTCGTGGCATTTTGGCTATTAACTTTTTCATTACTTCGCTTTCAATAAGGTTCCACTCAGATTCTAATATTTCCCACAAATGTTTCTCAGACTTGGGACATCGTTTTCGGACTTATCTATCTATGTGATCCCCTAGTTTTTCTTTTATTTATTTAAGAAAATTCAATAACTAAATTGTTTATTTTGGTACTATTAGAATACATTACATACATATTCATAATAGACTTTAGCAACAAATATTGTTTGATAATAAAAATATACATTATATATCACAAATTTCATGAACATGGTAAGTGTCCACATACTTTTGAGCGGCAGTGTATGTGAGAATCAAGATACCTGTCCGAAAAGCAACAAGAATCGCCTGGTTAGGATTGGAATACTGTTTCCAGTTCCGATACGAAGACAATATTTCACACATGACGAATTGCAACTTGAAAATTCTGGGGATGAGCAAGCGCATCGTGGTCAGCCGCGCTCGAAAATGAATCCTTGAGGAAGATGTTATATCCGCTTGATCCCGATCCATTCCAGAGGACAAGAGAATGATGTAAGGAGGCACAAGGGGTTGCCGGTGGCTCGGTCTGAAGGAGGAAAGCAGTCTAGAAGAGGATGGCAACGAGGAAAGAGAGGGTTGGCTTTACGGGGATACCGAGTAAATGCCCCATGAATGAACGATGAGCCTTGGGGCCAACGATCCTCCCCCACCTCCTCCATTTCTGCCTCCTTCTACCGGGGCCGTCCGGGTTGGCCCTTTCTGCGAATTCGAATCGGATTTCTCTAGGCTAGATCTCTTACAATGATCCATGATTATTTCCGCAAAACTTTTTCTGCGAAAATTTATACAGAATTGTTTGCCACGCGACTTCTTCATTCAACCCTGTTGTTACGGTTGGTCCCTAAAGGCGTTTCGAAGCTTTGCATTTTAATGCCTATAGTCGGTCATTTTACGCTGCTCGAAATTAACTGAAGGCGCCTATAGGCCCGTCATATCATATTGTGAATATTTGTAACGAACTTTAACTAAAGCTTAAGTTTATTGTTAAATTAGTATATCTACTCACAATTCGATACAGAATACGCATAAAAAGATATTACAAAAGAAGTTTTTAAAAACTACGCTTATATTAAAATGCACTAAAAAGGAGAAAATCATTTTATTTCATGGTTCTCCATAAAATACCGTATCCAGTTAAATGATTAATAATATTTTTCCCCAAAATTTTCAGCAATTACCTCAAAATTTCTTGTGTTATAAAATTAGTGTCGGAATAGATAGACAAATTTAATATAAATTTAAATAAAATCATGACATTAGTGACTATAAAAATAAAAGCGTGGAGCGCCCGCGAAGATTCCGGCAATATATTGGGTTGGCAAGAAAGTAATTTCGGTTTTCACTAACTGATGGCGTTATGTTTTCTTTGATTGGCTTCTGTTAACGTTGCGTTTGTTTTCTTTCTGACATTTCATAACTGCATCTTTTAGGTTACTTTTGAAGCAAATTACACGTAATTTTGATTAAAATTGTTAGTTCTGTGTCAATTTGAACATGGAGTGCAGAAACGAACATTATAGGCATATATTGCTTTTTTATTTCCGTAGAGGTAAAAAAGCTGCCGAGGCTCACAAAGATATATGCGAAGTTTACGGTGTAGATTGCTTAACAGAACGCACGTGCCAGAATTGGTTTAAAAAATTCCGTTCTGGAAATTTCTCACTTAAAGACGACCAACGTTCTGGTCGATCATCTGGAGTTGATGATGACCAAATGAAAGCCATTATTGAATCGGATCGTCATATAACTGTCCGAGAGATTGCAGACAGGTTAAATGTCTCGCATACAACCATAAAATATCGTTTAAAAAGTCTCGGAATCGTTAAGAAGCTCGATATTTGGGTTCCACACGAGTTGAAAGAAATTCACTTAATGCAACGCATCAACATATGCGATATGCATCTCAAACGAAATGAAATCGACCCTTTTCTCAAGCGAATCATCACCGGTGATGAGAAATGGGTTGTTTACAATAATACAACTCGAAAACGATCATGGTCCAAACGTGATGAACCAGCCCAAACCACACTGAAAGCTGAATTGCACCAAAAGAAGATCATGTTGTCAATTTGGTGGGATTACAAAGGTATTGTGTATTTTGAGCTGCTCCCAAGGAACCAAACCATCAATTCAGATGTTTATTGTCGACAACTAACAAAACTGGACATAGCAATCAAAGAAAAACGGCCAGAATTGGCAAATCGCAAAGGAATCGTGTTCCACCATGATAACGCTAGGCCACACACATCTTTGGTAACACGTGAAAAGTTATTGGAGCTTGGTTGGGAAGTGATGTCACATCCACCATATAGCCCTGACATTGCACCATCAGATTATCATTTATTCCGAAGTTTACAAAACTCTTTGAATGGTAAAACATTCACTAATGATGATGATCTGAAATCGCACTTGGATCAGTTTTTCACCGAAAAGGATCAGAAGTTTTATGAGCGCGGAATTATGAAGCTACCAGAAAGATGGCAAAAGATCATACAACAAAATGGAAAATATTTTATTGATTAAAGTTCATTGCTTTGATAAAAAAATTGGATTTTATTTCATCTAAAAATACCGAAATTACTTTCTTGCCAACCCAATAGTTCAGCGCTCCACGCTTTTATTTTTAGTCACTATGATTTTATTTGAATTTATATGAAATTTGTCTATCTATTCCGACACTAATTTTATAACACAAGAAACTTTGAGGTAATTGCTTATGGGGAACATTATTATTAATCATTTAACTGGATTCGGATTTTATAGAGAACCAGGAAAAGAATTATTTTCTCCTTTCTAGTGCATTTTAATATAATATCTTTTATTTATTTAAGAAAATTCAATAACTAAATTGTTTATGTTGGTACTATTAGAATACATTACATACATATTCATAATAGACTTTAGCAACAAATATTGTTTGATAATAAAAATATACATTATATATCACAAATTTCATGAACATGGTAAGTGTCCACATACTTTTGAGCTTCAATGTATGTAGATATGTATGTAGGATATCAGGTTATTAAATCCATAAAATTGTTTATATGTGTCACCGCTTTTGTGCGTCAGTATGGAGGAATTATACTAAAAAGGAACTATGTATAATCACGCCTGATAGACGGTTATTCGATAATCGAGCTCCGCTTTCGAATGCGTTTTCCGTGCCGGCGAAATCAATTGGCTGGATCGTGTCGCTACTTAAACTCTTACGATTGCAATAATTGAGGCTGTTCACATCTGATCTGGCATATCAAATCATTTTTGTTAGTGTTCGGTAAGTATTGAAAGAATAATATGTTCATTAATAGCAAATATTTTGGGATATAAAAATTTAGTTCCTCCTTTTGGCGTTGGTTCAAGCGATTCTGCAGCCGGAAGTTAAACGAAAATAAAGAATATAATAATAATCATTAAAACGTATTTAAATATTAGCCAAGTACGCGTGTACTCAACGTATAAGAAAGACACAGTGTAAAACATTGGGAAACTTATTGTTAGTGTGTGCAAAATCTTTTAATCTTTTCGCGTAAAATTGCGGCCATGTGCTTCTACTTCTGTAGTAAAATTCGTAATATCGTCAGGTTTTCAAATATACACGAGATTCCTCGGAAGTCTTCCACAAAGCCTCCCATAGAATTGCGTTATTCTTGATTTTCGTCTCACATCGAGTCGTGGGATCTCTCATAGCATAGAATCGTGGACCCTTCAGTATAACGACGTCTACGGTAGAAATCGTAGGCGAGTGTCATTAAATATATTCGGAGCGAGTCAAGAGAATCCTGAACATCGTTATTCCGTGAACCGTTCAACCTTTCCATGATTTTTCGCACGCGCTGTTGCTGCGATACCGCTAAATATAAATCTCATTTATTATTAAATCCGTTTATCTCGCATTCCCGTTCAAACTAAGTTTGAATCTCTTCTCTCAGTCTCGTTGGTAAAAAAAAATAGAGTAACAGGACACACAGGAGAAAATCGCGAGAAAAAGAGAGAGAGGGAGAGAGAGAGGGGTGGGGGGCGATTGAAATGGAAGAGTATGAAGAACAGAGATAGAGAAGCGGAAGGGAAAACCGTTGGAAGAGTGAAGCAAGCCGACGAATTTATTAACTTTAAAAGCTGCCTGCAATACCGCCTTGTTGGAGGCGCTTTCATGGCTTTACGACCTGCCTCCCTCCCTCCCTCCCGCCCCTCCAGTCCCCTCGAACCCCGCCATCCCCGCCATGGTCTGACCCTCCCTCCCCGTCGCTCTCGTCGAACCGTCATCCGCCTGCACCCCTATCCCGCGGATCCATGATGCTCAACTTATAATTTTCTTTGAAGCTTCGTGGCTTATCGATTGGGCTTTATGATTGGAATTTGTAATAACTTTCGATCCGGGTGCCGTTTCACCGCACGGTAGTCCCGGTTGCACCGACGAGGGGCTGCACTTTCCGGATTTCATATCGGGCCAGTGCTACCAGCGCTCCCTCCCACTCGTCCTTCCTTTCCAACGGAGGTATGAGGATCCAATAATGGAGTCACAAAGATTTAGTTCCTACTTCGGCCGGGCTTCGTGTGTTTCGCTCGATACCCTGACGGAAGAAGAAAAAGTGGCAATTATCGTCTTATCTCCTTTGGGGACTCTGACTAGATTCGATCACGTTGTTGTGCGGCATACATACATACTGCAGACCTCTTTCAGCAATCTGTCCTTTCAAATTCGCTGAATAATGTCTTTACTTTGTCTTCATTCTACCATCATTGCAAGAATGGTTTTCGAATCGCAGAAGACCGAGCGGAATTCTCTCCAAGTTGCTTATGCATGTGTTGTGCACATGTGTCTCTCCCCTTTTTTCCCAAATTCAAGATTTTATTACATTTCATGTATTAAATTTTACGTAATAAAATCTTGTCTGGCTACTCACAATCTTTCTGCCAATTCTTCTTGCGTCTGGGTCGCATTTTCGTTGAGTAATTCCTCTAACTCACCGTCATCGAACTTTCTCGGTGCACCTGAACGATCGCCGTCTTCCAAATTAAAATGTCCGGCTTTAAATGCCTGGTACCACCTTTTGCATGTTCTGTAAGATACAGCGTTCTCTCCCAGGGCCGCACAAATCATTACAGTAGCATCAACAGCTGATTTTCTAAGATGGAATACGAAGAGTAAGCAGTGACGCAAATGATGCTTCTCGCACGCCATATTGCTTGAAATATTTGCTTAGGACTGGAAACTTCTAGAGCGCTCATCACGACTCTTCTTAAAACTAGAAGAACGTTCTTTCAGGTGGAAAGAGAAGAAGAAAAAAAGGGGAAGGAACTTATTTGCACACCTAATATAAGGTGAAGTGCCCTAAGTCTGGAGAGTCCAAAAGTGATACCTAAATCTGGACAATTGAATTTTCATAGTAAAATCAGTAATTAAGAGATTAAATAATTATATTATATATTCTGAGGCCTTAGCTACAAGTAGGTGTGAATATTATTTCATTAAGACATCAATTGAAATTTAAAAATGAATTTAAAGTTCATCTGAAAACAGTATACAAAATAGTCTATTTACATGCGAATCATGTGCATTTATAATTCGAACTTTTGTTAGAAAAAAAGATATAATTTAAGCCCTCAGACAAAAAATAATTATCACGCATAATAATATTGATATTTTAAAATAAATTGGCAATCAAACTTAACGTAAATAATAATTATTAATCCAAATATTAGATGTCCAAGATTAGGACTGTTTTCAAATATAAGTACTCCATACTGGGACGCGATGACAGTAGCTGTCCCACTCTAAGCTTATACGCATGTGCTTACGCCTGAAGCCGGACACGTGTTTGTGAATAAAATCAACGCATTGTTTGCAAATTATTTAACTACATGTACGTATAATTAGTCTTCTATTAGCTTGAATAACGTATGTAGAAAATGTATTCCGGTTGTCACGTTAATAATACTTTATGTTTACATCTTAAATCTATCAGTATTACTACCTAACCTTAAAAGTTGTATTATGACAAGTTTTATTAAAACAGTAAATGAAAATAAATATATATTTGGTTAAATGATACAATACTATAATCTATGATAAGAATACTACATATTACGCAAAGCATCTTCTATTCGTCATGCGCAACAGCGCCACCAACCAACGTTTTAGGTTATGTTCGCTCGATCAACTCGTAAATTGAATTTGTCCCGATATAGGCTTTACTTCTGTCCAGGTACTAGCTTAGATTGGATTTAATATATCCAACAATAGGTTTGAATTATTCTTGTTAATACAATTAAGATATTAACCTAAACAATGATTTTTTTATTTTAAATTACTTTACAAACTCTGAACTGTATGTTAAAACTCTTAAGAAATTGTTTTTGTTTATTTAAAGTGATAAAGTTTAAAATAGAAAAACATGCTGTCCAGGCATAGGGCACTTCACCTTAACCATGTGGTTGTGCAAAGAAAAAAGAGAAAATTTCCAAAGCGCACCTTTCCCTAATACCGTTTTCAAATTTGTAAATTGTAAGCTTTTACTGCTACAATAATGCTATAAAGTAAACTCTTAAACCATTTAAGCAATTTCTCCATAAATCCACAAAAATCCGCAGTCTAGTGATAACAATGCACGCAGGGATAATAGTAATTTCACCATTATTACTATTACTATTTGTATTTGATCATTAAGAAATTATGTGTATGGACAATTGTTTATAAACTCCCTTTTACCCAAGGCAAAGGCGAAGGTGTTTTCGAAAGTTCAGAGGAGACCTTACTGTTCTATGTGTACTTTACAACAACATATTGCAACTGCGCAATGAAAAGGTGATGATGGAAACAGTGCAAATAAAACTGCGACTTGTAATAATCGTATAAATATGTTCGAGTGTGTGAAAATCTCTTGAACGTAACAACTTGTAGGATAACTTTGATCCAGATGTCATATTCGTGAATCCACCGAAAGACTAGGGAGAAGATTCAACAAATTTTCTCCCAACAAACGCATCCATATTCCAGCCGGAAGGACCATCAGGTGACCATCCCTTTGTTATACGATTATTGCCCTAATACCCAGCTGAACTCACCCTTCACAATCGTGGGTTGGTCGACTCTACACGGTTGTAAATCGTGTACCAGGGAACACGTTACACGAACCTAAAACCATTGTTCATAGCAACATATTTTACTACGTCGCGTCGCCTCGAGCTATCTACGATCGACGATTTAGCAAAAAAGGCTTCTGAATACTTTTAGCAAAATTGGCTTCTGAATACTTGGCTTTTATGAAATATTTAAGAAGCATCGGCTTGGCGGAGTATGATGGTATATCGCTGAAGAAACTCAGTTTCTACATGCAACCCCTTTGTTGTACGTAATTGATAAATAAGACAAAAATAGGAACGAGTTTGCTCATATTATATTATCTCTCATTTGTTTTATTTCTCGCTTAATTTTCTCACCGATACTATACGGCATTTGATCTAGCGCTACTCAGAAAACCCTAATATTAAATCTAACCGGACGTTCAATATAAGATAAAATGCACTTGGGGTCTTTAAAAGGGTGAAACACGTTTCCGTTTCACTTTGGTTTTTATATCAAGGTATGCGAGCAAGAAAACCTGCACAAACACTGTTGAGAATTTGCAATTATCCCGTTTATCCTGTACAGTGTTCCGTTGGAATTTTTATTGCATTGAAACAAAACTTTGTACCTAACTGAAACAAGCTACACGGATGTAAAAGATACGTAACAGATGTACTAAGCAAAATTCAATGGTTTCCAATAATGTATCGTATAATCCGCGTATCTGCTCTGGAAGTAAAGAATTTTCAACTATTATTATTTTAAACAAGGTATGTTTACATTTTTGTATGTTTTATTGCGTTTTAATCCTCTATGGAAACGTTTTAACCCCTTGCCTTGCGATATCGAGTCAGACTCGTGATGAAGATTTTGAACAGCTTCTAATAAATGTATGCATTTCCTTTAAATCGAAACGAAATTCTATTTTGGTTTTGTTAATGTACAGCTATTGAATAACATATAGGCGTACAATAAGTATAAAGTTTCTCCTTTTCTAGGGAATTAAGAATTACAAAAAAAGTTTTAATAGTATAATTAAATAGTATAATTAATAGTATTATAAATTAGTAGTACAAATCTTAAAGATAGTTTTAACCCTTAGAACTCGAAAAATTGCTGTACCATTATTCAAAATATCGTTTACATTACTAAATGTGTCGGTATCAAATCAATTACCAAACCTTTAGGTACTGTATGAGGTATTCTATCAATTTCGTATCCATAAAATTTCAAAAATCATAGGGAATGGAAATTTATGTATTCTAGGTCAGAAGAAATGTATAATTTTACAGTTAAAATAGCTCCGAATGCAAAGGATGAAATTCGAAACAGAATACAAATTCTTTACGTAATACTTTTTGCATATCCATAAATGATGGATTACGATTTCGTATCCATAAAATTTGAGAAATGTTTAATTTAAAGGGTTAATTCAGCTTTGTACTAAAAAAGGGCAACGTAAGTTTCTATGTATACAGATACGCATATTTTCAGGTGTGCTAAATTGAGCGAATATGGTGAGCATCACGATAAAAAAATTACTGATCATACGGCGTCGTATATGTCGATCCCCGACAGAAAGTAACATCAGGGTATATTTCTGGATGTTTCGTATTACTGGGAACCAGACTCCCTTTAGAAATTTCCTAAATGTCTTGCGCAATAAAAGCTGTAGTCCCATAAAATATCGTCACCAACATTTCTTCTCCCTATCAGTTATCCATCTTTGGTCCCTCGACGGATAGGACGCGGGTACATAAAGCGGGCACTACGACGGATTGAAATATAACCTCGAATATTTCCTTACACCGGTGTCCAATATCTATACATATTATACGACACAGTACTTTCTTACGATTAAACTTTAACGCGCGTAGTCCCTCGTAGAACGTTTGATGTAGTACGATCGAACCGTTGACGTTCTTTTAGAGTTATGAAAATATACTCGTTCGGTTAAACAACACTTCTCTCATTCTGTTTTTTGGCTGCATCTGCGTACGCATACATTTACATAGTTTTTATATTTACAATAACCCATTATTATAATATGTATTTGCCCACGCTTGACTACGCCCGAAAAAAGTATTCGCTGAAATCAGTATGTACATACAGTAGCGGACAAAAGTTTAAGACCGCTCTAAAGAAGACGATAACTTTTTTAATATTGTACTATACGATTTGAACTTTTTTAGAAAGCTAGAGCAATTAGTTTACTAAAGGGTGTGAAAAGAAATTTTGTCAAAAATTGCAATTGATCGGATTTGTTGAAAAAATACTAAAAATTCAACTTTTAATTAGTTTTAATTAGTTTACTAAAGGCTGTGAAAAGAAATTTTGTCAAAAATTGCAATTCATCGGATTTGTTGAAAAAATACTAAAAGTTGAATTTTTAGTATTTTTTCAACAAATCCGATCAATTGCAATTTTTGACAATATTTCTTTTCACACCCATTAGTAAACTAATTGCTCTAGCTTTCCAAAAATAGTTCAAATCGTATAGTACAATATTAAAAAAGTTATCGTCTTCTTTAGAGCGGTCTTAACCTTCTGCTACACTGGCGAGAAGTGCCAGAGCCGATATATCGGCCCGCGCCTCGTAGCGCTTTACTATTCGCATTGCGGGAGAAAAAAAAACTAACAAAAAAACTAGTGTCATTGTTTAGTTCTGTATTTCATCTATAATACGCAGCTTTTTGAATCATGTAAATATCGTTTCTCGTTTGGTTTTTATAAGCATTTTCCCGAACCCTTGTAAAACTGTGAAATTCGGCCGGTTTTTCTCGCATAGGCACCTCTATTTCGTCCGGCACTAAAAGGGTTAAACTTTTGTCCGCTACTGTACATACGGTTCGAAATACATTTAATACAATTAGTAGACTGCTGATCTTTATGCATTTATGAAGAAATCGGTCGGACGAAATGTGAAACAGTAAAATATTTTAAAAATTCAAGAATGTTGTAATGTTGCTTTTAATGGCACAAAGTCGTTAAGGGATGAAATCAATTTTTATGTTGTTCCTGCTTCCCACAATCAATGCAAAACATGTTTATTTTGCATAAAGATCCGCAGTCTAATAATTAGGTTTGAAGATTTATTTCAAAATCGTATCCCTCAAGATATACAATACAGATTATCTATGTTCTCGTTAAACGAGTCTTTCTATTTCTATTGTCACCTTGCGTTAGCTAAGATTGAAGGGGCCTATTCACGATCAATCATGTTGCGCAACAATTATTGTGCAGCATGATGTTACGCAAATCCAAATTGTAATTGTAAAATAAAAAATCTGGAACTGGTGCGGGTAGAAAATCTCCATTTTCAGGAATGTCCACAGCTAATTTAACAAGTACACGTATTTCAATGAATATTTCTCAAAATTCTTATCTTCCGCTGTGAACAGAAAAACAAAGATGGAGGTACTATCTTCTGTAAGAGACGTGTCGCTTAATTAATTTGTGAAATTACAACTGCTCTATCGTGTCAGTGCTACGAGCGATTATTGTTACGATATCTTCCAAGTCGTCCGAGTGTTTATTCTGCGTGAGGTATCGCGAGAAGAGATTCAATTACGCCAGACCATTGAAATATCACGTAATCCCGTCTTCGGAAGGAATCGGTACGAAAGTTTTCAAGGGTTTTCGTGGCAGTTAACCGGGGAAATAAGGGGGACCGAACGAAGGAACGAACGAACGAACGAACGAACGAACGATTCCGCTGGTACAGCTGCCACTAAAGAAACGGAATCAAACTTAATTTTGCACAGACACCTGACTGCCGTAGGCCGTGCGAGTATCTCCGGCGAACCTTAACTCGCCCACCCACGTAACTGGCCGTGAAATATCATTCCGCAATTTCGTTTAATTAAAATCTGATTCAAAGTTCGCGAACGACCGCACGTCCCGGATAATACTGGTTACGCCGGCTGCGGTTAATGCATCAGTCGAAGAGTTCTGCTTCTCTCTCTCTCTCTCCCTTTTTCCCTCTCGTTTTCTCTCTCATACACACTCGCACACACACGCGAACTCTCTCTTCTTTATTTTTCATCTTCTTCAACACTCTGTTCTTTTCTAACTAACTTTTATTACTTCCTGTTTGGTCTTAAATTCGTCTTTAAGTTTTAAATTTAAATTATATTATGTATTGGGCTTAATGGAAAATCCGTTCCATTAGAATAAACATCTAAAATTGATAAACAATGCAAATATAGGGCTTGTGTTTCGAGCGTTGTTGTGTCCAATATTGCCGCTGGTGCAAGGCAATTAACGCTCTAATTTCATACAATAAATAATGTATTTCGCAATCGTAAAATACACTTAATACGTTCGTCGCCACGCCACCGATATGTGGGTGACGGATATGGTTCCGTGGGGGCCCCGTCACACAGGTATAGGTGATGTTCTTGTTGTTGTACTTTCTTCTATTTTTTTTACCAAGCACGTGCCTACACCAGGATTCGGAATTATTTACTCGTGACGGCTGATTTTTGAAGTCTACGCTCCACAGTGGACAAACCGATGAATCCTGTAGGTCAAAATCAAAGAACTTTCGATAGCAATGAGATAGAACGATCATTTTTTTTTAAATTAAAGCTTAAATATTGCATAATATGGGAAAAATAGATACTGTATGGTACGAACATTTTTTAACCTTGAAAAAAATCGTTAAACTTGCACAAATTGAAGAAAATTGTGGTTTATCCAATACCACATACCGAAAATTCTTTTTTGACATGCTACATAACATTTCCAGTAGTTTTTTTCACGCCGATTTAAAATCTAGTTTCATTTGTCTACGACCTCAGGATTTTGCAAAAAATCGATTTTTCTAAACAAAACTAATCAAATCATTTTTTCGTTGAGATGAATTGGTAACCCACTAGTTTGAAGGTATATTGTATCCTCATATACAGGGTGGCCCACATAACTCTGAACAGCTCAATATCTCCGTTACTTTTCGTTGTACAAAAAAACTTCGTAGGACAAAGTTACACTGTCTGAAGGGCCACATATAACGGTGTAAGGAAAAATAAATTTCAAGGTCATTTTTATGAGATTTCAAGGTTATCGATGTTTTTTTAAATGGAATGAGGTATTTTTTAATACATCAATCGATGCAGCTGGACATTCTTTATTAAAAGGTACTAACCTATGTATGTCGAAAAGTTAGTAGTTCAGGAGATATTTCAATTTAAATAACTCCAAAATACCATTACTGTCGTACTAAGGCGTTACACAAGTAAGTAAACACTAACGCCTTAGTACGACAGTAATGGTATTTTGGAGTTATTTAAATTGAAAGATCTCCTGAACTACTAACTTTTCGACATACATAGGTTTTTTTTTATAAAGAATGTCCAGCTGCATCGATTGATGTATTAAAAAATACCTCATTCCATTTAAAAAAACATCGATAACCTTGAAATCTCATAAAAATGACCTTGAAATTTTTTTTCCCTTGCACCGTTATATGTGGCCTTTCAAACAGTGTAACTTTGTCCTACGCAGTTTTTTTGTACAACGAAAAGTAACGGAGATATTAAGCTGTTCAGAGTTATGTGGGCCACCCTGTATATAAAATACGTTAAAAATAATCATAATGAATATACTGCGGATCTTTATGCAAAATAAAAAATGTTTGCATTGATTGCAAGGCGCAGGAGCCAGTCAAAAATTTGTTATAAAGCTTGATTTTCATATTAAACTGAAAGTGATACACTGATGTCCTTAAATCTTTTTAATATGTCCACTGCTTTCAATTGTACGTACCAATTTTTGTCATAAATGCATAAAATCCGCAGTCTAATAATGAAGTATTTGAACGTTCACAATTTTTAATTAGAAACCTGTGTTTTCTATCGAAATTACTTCTTGCGTGAATTTCGGGACACCCTTTACAATGCAATTTCTAATAACAGAAAAATCAATACTATGATTAAATCGTGAACGTGGTAGTAGCGCAAGCGAGTGAAAGAATCCCTAAAAAGTGACCGCGTGTATACGAAGCCGTGGATTAAGTACCCGTTCAAGCAGATAACGATTCGGTTCAATCGTTCGTGTAATATTCCGTAATATCGTTTCGCAAATCCGATTGAAAGTTTTCGAGGCAACTCGAAACGCGAAGTTACAATGGAAATTATGGCCGGTGCACAGCTCACCGCCGCGCCGCCGCAGCTGCAAGGGAAACACGGTGAATCAAACTTAATAATGCCGCCGAAACACCTGTTTGCCCGGTCTACGCTTCTCCGGATTTTCGTTCGCCTTTATGCTACGGAGTTACTCGTAAAACGTTATTAACCAACTTGATTTTATTAAACTGCCATCGCTTATTGTTTATCATCAACGAAAAGATTCCGTTCGTTCTCCTCCTAAGAAGAGCCGTTTCACGATCAATTTTATAGTCAGTGCTTAGCTTCATAGTTCAGACTATAGAAGATAAACTTAATTTCACTTTAAACATACATATACATTGTCTACTATAAAGAAGACTAGGATGCAAGTTGTGATACATAAATATTTGTTCTGTAGAAAACTGGACTTCATTGAGCGTTTAATTCTAAAGCAGTCGTCGTAATAGGTTTAAATGTTATATGGAAAGAGTACAATTATAGTATTTCAATGAATCGTATGATACTATACTGGTATTTCAGAAATTTTTTAACCAAATGACTGTTTGCAGTAGTCAGGGTTTTCTGTTATACACTTGTTAGTTAAGGAAATAGAATACATGTCTGGGAGCTGCAGGATTACATTCTAAAAAGAAAGTAATTCCTTTATACAAGTAGGCAATTTGTTCTCGTCAAGGTGGTTTGCAATTGTCCAAGATTACTCTTGGACAAAGTGTCGTGGTGATTCTAATATTACAAAGAATTGTTTTAAAGAAGACTAGGATGCAAGTTGTGTTACACAAATATTTGTGCTGTAGAAAACTGGACTTTATTGAGCGTTTAATTCTAAAGCAGTCGTCGTAATAGGTTTAAATGTTATATGGAAAGAGTACAATTATAGTATTTCAATGAATCGTATGATAGTCTACCTGTATTTCAGAAATTTTTTAACCAAATGACTGTTTGCAGTAGTCAGGGTTTTCTGTTATACACTTGTTAGTTAAGGAAATAGAATACATGTCTGGGAGCTGCAGGATTACATTCTAAAAAGAAAGTAATTCCTTTATACAAGTAGGCAATTTGTTCTCTTCAAGGTGGTTTGCAATTGTCCAAGATTACTCTTGGACAAAGTGTCGTGGCGGTTCTAATATTACAAAGAATTGTTTTAATGTAACAGAATAAGTTACGATCTCGACTGGCGGCTTTAACACTCACCGTACTGAGCACAAAATGCGACTGCTATACATTGTTTTATAAAAATGTGACAACACTGAATTTATTTTAATTTCTTGCAATGTTTATAACAATACGTGCTTGAATGAAGAAATTGATTGAATAATTTCTAATGGCATTATCCTTGCAACTTCGATGATTATAAAGTAAAAATGTGACACCGCACCGTTCATTTCACCGATCGTGGTACGGTTAGTGTTAAAACTATGGCATCTCACAACGCTTAACAGTGTTATATGAATCGTGCTGTATGGTTCTGTTATATGAATCGTGCTGTATGCTCGACAGAGACCGATCAGATAATCCCCATTCTTCTAATATTCGTGCAAAGTATTCTGCACGTATGAACTCATAATAACATTTACTATTATACTTAAGAAACTGCAATCTTGATGAAGGTATTAATTACTCCATTAAAATTTAGAAGTCTTATATATAAAAATATGAAAAACGTCTCAAACAAAAGTTGTATTGTTCGTCGAAGTAACTACAACTCTAAAGAAAAATTCTTTTGAAATCCAATTTTCGAAATTTCAAAGGTGCAAATGTTTTTTACGGTGACCTTGTATTATATTTGTATATATTTATAGAGCATAGAAAGACAAATTCAACGATATGGACCGTTTATTTTGAAAGTGGTATAAGTCCATTTTTGAAAAAAAATGAGATATCACGTAATTCATGCTTAATTTAATGTAAATAAAATTTTAAAAAAATAAAAAAAACAAGAGAAAATGGACTTACACCACTTTCAAAATAAACGGTCCATATATAGAAATGTATATTTACGATGTGTTACATGGAGAAAACCAAGTTCCAAAAATAATAAAAAATATTAAAGCTCGATGCCGCACGTTCGATCGATCTAAAATTTTCCATAGATTATTTTTTTAGCCAGTGTTGCAATCCTGGGCGATGTCCCGACAAAAATACAGAGGTCGAAAAATAATGTCCAATGTACATACATACTGCTATTTATATACGTATTTGAGTTTACATATAATTCAACTACACTATTCTAATATTGAACACATCCACAAAATTGTAAACGTTGTTTGTGAATTATTCCGCATCTTTATCACATTCAGTTTGAATATTTCTGAGCAGCTTATGCATAGAAACGAGTTTCCGTGCTGTTGCGAATAAAAGGTAATTATTCCGTACATTTTGGAGTGACTTTATTATACATGAAAGTGGGAAATCTGCCCGGAAAACAGGTACTTTCGAGGTATTGGGCTGAACTATCCCCTTTTTCCTGCACTGGCAAGCCCTGCTGCTTCCCCGTAATTTTCATTGTGACCCTTTGGCGAAACGGTCTATCTACACAGACGCTAGACGTCGCGTCGCGTCGGTCCAACGCTGTCGTACTAATGGTCTCACGAGCCAGACTTCGTAACCCTTCGAGAAAAGGGAAGGGGTAGGGTGAAAGAGAATGAAAAAAAAGGAGGAAAGGGAGAAGGAAGAAACGGTTTTACGAGGCGGAGAATGTTTTATTCATACCGCGTACAGAGTCCCACCCGTTTCACTAAACGCGCATACCGTCAACGTCGTATCAAGCTTCAACTATAAGCCCGGCTGAACTAGAGTTTTCCAAAATGCGCCGGGCATGTGAAACTAAGGGGGTTGCGGAACCTTTAGTGGGTGGCTTCTGACCCCTTCGGCGTGTATCTTCCTCACGTTCCGCCTCCGACACTGTCTTACGAGCTTGCTGCCGTTCGACGTCCACCGAATACGCTCTTTTATTTGCGTTATCCGTGTTAGCAGGACAGGGGGTGAGTCCTGGACGTTTTCTCGTTTCTTTTCGTATATTTTGAACAAATCGAAAGTAGACATTTTTAGTTCAACAGCTACGAGAACGAAAATTCCAGTTGTCATTGATTTGTTCAATATCATTAAAGGTTGCAGGAAAAACAAGTAGGTATAGAACGATACACTATTCGTAACGATTAGATCATTTTCTAGAAGTAAAAATAAGTAATAAGGTGAAGTGCCCTAAGTCTGGACAGTCCAAAAGTGATACCTAAATCTGGACAATTGAATTTTCATAGTAAAATCAGTAATTAAGAGATTAAATAATTATATTATATATTCTGAGGCCTTAGCTACAAGTAGGTGTGAATATTATTTCATTAAGAAATCAATTGAAATTTAAAAATGAATTCAAAGTTCATCTGAAAACAGTATACAAAATAGTCTATTTACATGCGAATCATGTGCATTCATAGTTCGAACTTTTGTTAGAAAAAAAGATATAAATTAAGCCCACAGACAAAAAATAATTATCACGCATAATAATATTGATATTTTAAAATAAATTGGCAATCAAACTTAACGTAAATAATAATTATTAATCCAAATATTAGATGTCCAAGATTAGGACTGTTTTCAAATATAAGTACTCCATACTGGGACGCGATGACAGTAGCTGTCCCACTCTAAGCTTATACGCAATGTGCTTACGCCTGAAGCCGGACACGTGTTTGTGAATAAAATCAACGCATTGTTTGCAAATTATTTAACTCCATGTACGTATAATTAATCTTCTATTAGCTTGAATAACGTATGTAGGAAACGTATTCCGGTTGTGACGTTAATAATACTTTATGTTTACATCTTGAATCTATCAGTATTACTACCTAACCTTAAAAGTTGTATTATGACAAGTTTTATTAAAACAGTAAATGAAAATAAATATATATTTGGTTAAATAATACAATACTATAATCTATGGTAAGAATACTACATATTACGCAAAGCATCTTCTATTCGTCATGCGCAACAGCGCAACCAACCAACGTTTTAGGTTATGTTCGCTCGATCAACTCGTAAATTGAATTTGTCCCGATATAGGCTTTACTTCTGTCCAGGTACTAGCTTAGATTGGATTTAATATGTCCAACTATAGGTTTGAATTATTCTTGTTAATACAATTAAGATACTAACCTAAACAATGATTTTTTTATTTTAAATTCCTTTACAAACTCTGAACTGTATGTTAAAACTCTTAAGAAATTGTTTTTGTTTATTTAAAGTGATAAAATTTAAAATAGAAAAACATGCTGTCCAGGCATAGGGCACTTCACCTTATCCTTGTTTAGAAAACTCCGCCAGGTTTAATATATTTTCAAAATAATAATGAAAGCACTAAAGTGGAAAACCTGAATACGTAGGGCCATTTGAACGAAACAATCGAGGAGGGAATTCATGGTGCAATTAACAGAATGCAACATCATATGAGAAGCAACTAGGTTTTCCGTTTCAGATGAAAATGCTTCTGATATGAAATAACATTTCTCTCCGTTCACCGCACAAATGATAGATAACGGGGTGTAAATATGCTGATAGCATCCGTCCAGCGTGGATGTTAAATGATTAAACTTGGAAAATCCATTGCAAAAGAATGTGTCCTAATTCTTCGCATTAATATTCATGAGCGTGAACACACATAGGATCCCTTCGCCCGCCACAAATAGATCCAGGATGCCGGGGGTGGACAGGGATAACCACGCGACTATTAGAGAGACATCGCTACTCCCAACCAAAACTGATTTAAAATTCCATGAATGAACCATCTGCCCTCACATTATGAGATCATTTATCTCTCGTACCAGACCACGGACCGCAAACACGGTTAAATCCAAAACCGATTTTAAACGGCAAGAAATGGAATTCTCGGATACGGGGATGTACATAAATCTCTTCTCATCGCGGTGTAAACCCGCAAATAATTAATTAGTAATACGAGAAAGGTTCGCTAACGGTCGGTTGGTTTCGGTGCTTTCTGTGTCGGCTCCCGTGCCTTGATATCAGAGTTTGAAATTGGAGTACCTTACTCACACCCTCCACTTTGCCATCCGCCCCCCTCCTCGCCGTTCCTGTCGTCCCTTTTGCCCCTGATGCCCCTGCCGTCCCTTCAGCTCTTACAGCTACTACAACTCCTGTAGATCCTGCCGCTCCTGCTGCTACCACCTTCGTCCTCCGCGCGTCTCGTCTTCAGATGAGGCACGCGAGGTGTCGTCGGTTAGGTATCCTCGCTCACCTCATTATACTAATTATTTAAATCCCCTAACGGCACATTATATTAAACCCCGGTGCACTTAGTTACGTCCGGCAGGAATGAATCATCGTTACGTCGTTTCGCTCGTTAAGGAAGTAAGGAAAGTCGCGCAGATCCACGGCCGCGAGACAACGTTCTACGAGGCTAGGTACTTGTAGGACCGACTTCTCAACAGTATATTCCATCCAGAGAAATAATTATCTTAGTCCGACGGTTCGGGGAATCGTCATTATTCTTGAACCGTGAAATGAGCTCTTTGTTTTTACTACGCTTATATTAACTTGCCGTCTTGTTGTTGTTGTCGTATGCTTCAAATCTTGTAATTCAATTTTAAACCTCTCCCTCAATCTCAACTCAACCTCAACCTCAACCTCAATCTTGCTGAAATTTTGTATACACACTTGCTTCTGATGACAATAAAAAAAAAATAAAATATATAAAAAAAGTACAATCTTGCTGAGAGTTTGTATACACACTTGCTTCCGATGACAATAAAAAAAATAAAATATATAAAAAAAGTACAATCTTGCTGAGAGTTTGTATACACACTTGCTTCCGATGACAATAAAGAAAATAAAATATATAAAAACAGTACAATCTTGCTGAGAGTTTGTATACACACTTGCTTCCGATGACAATAAAAAAAATAAAATATATAAAAAAAGTACAATCTTGCTGAAAGTTTGTATACACACTTGCCTCCGATGACAATAAAAAAAATAAAATATATAAAAAAAGTACAATCTTGCTGAGAGTTTGTATACACACTTGCTTCCGATGACAATAAAAAAAATAAAATATATAAAAAAAGTACAATCTTGCTGAGAGTTTGTATACACACTTGCTTCCGATGACAATAAAGAAAATAAAATATATAAAAACAGTACAATCTTGCTGAGAGTTTGTATACACACTTGCTTCCGATGACAATAAAAAAAATAAAATATATAAAAAAAGTACAATCTTGCTGAGAGTTTGTATACACACTTGCTTCCGATGACAATAAAGAAAATAAAATATATAAAAACAGTACAATCTTGCTGAGAGTTTGTATACACACTTGCTTCCGATGACAATAAAAAAAATAAAATATATAAAAAAAGTACAATCTTGCTGAGAGTTTGTATACACACTTGCTTCCGATGACAATAAAGAAAATAAAATATATAAAAACAGTACAATCTTGCTGAGAGTTTGTATACACACTTGCTTCCGATGACAATAAAAAAAATAAAATATATAAAAAAAGTACAATCTTGCTGAGAGTTTGTATACACACTTGCTTCCGATGACAATAAAGAAAATAAAATATATAAAAAAAGTACAATCTTGCTGAAAGTTTGTATACACACTTGCCTCCGATGACAATAAAAAAAATAAAATATATAAAAAAAGTACAATCTTGCTGAGAGTTTGTATACACACTTGCTTCCGATGACAATAAAAAGAAATAAAATATATAAACAAAGCTGTTTAAAAACCACGCTTATATTAAAATGCACTAAAAAGGAGAAAATAATTTTTTTCCTGGTTCATAAAATACCGAATCCAGTTAAATAATTAATAATATTTTTCCCCAAAATTACTAAGCAATTTTTAGCAGCTTGAGTCGCATTCTTCCCTTTTTTGTAATGAAATTTCAAAATGTATCGAATTTCTTCTTTGTTTTCACTCATTTTCAAAACGAAATTACTTTTGACTAAATAAACAAATATCACTCGAGTAATGCTAGATCCGATTAATATTAACAGAGTTGTGATATTGCCATTTAAAGTTTTGATGACTAATGCTTTGACATAGGACATTTGTTAAATTGTATTGTTTTCTGAGCCTTTGCAATGTGTTTTCATGACTTTTTGTCTGGTACGTAAATCTTATACTCTAAAGTTGAGTTAATGTCTGAACTCAAATTTTTTGAAATTGTGACATGCGGCGTTTTTATTATTTAAAATTAAAATATTTATAAATATTTGTAATAATTCTGGACGCGGTCCAGAACTTTGTAATTTTTTAATGTTGTAATTTAATCCTTCGTTAAAATCTCACAAACACATATTTTTTCTGTTCCAGGTAAGCTCACGATTTCAACCAATGTCATGCTTTCTAATGGCGAATGAAGATGCACAACCGAATGCTACGTGAAGGTAAACTCCTGTCCATTACTCAAGTCTGCTACATTACACGAGCGACTATCGTAGAAGTGGCGCAAATTAAAATACATATGTACGTAGTTTGAAAATGAAATTGCCCTCGTGTTTCCTCCACCGAACAGTCCAAGCGCGAATTTCTCGAAACGTGATAAAATTGACTCATATCAGATTCCCGTTCGCGTATTACATGTAGCCCACTAAATTAGGGTGCGTTCGCCAAGGCAGCCGAAGGGAGGATGAAGAGGATGGCGACAGTGCCATCCCGTTTCCCTGTCAGATATTCGGACTGTGTTCGTTAATTACCGCGAAGCAACGATGGCGTGAGTAATAATAGTTTCGCCACTACGTGGATAGAGGGAAACAATAGCGAAGTTAATTAGCCCGGCTGTCATTCCCGGGTGGAATAGCTAAAAACTCGCCATGATAAATCATTTCGCGCGAGTCGGTAAAAAAGCTACCAATTCGTGCGTTTCTCCGACTAACAAGCCGCGGTGACCTCTTATAATTGACTGCCCATTATTTTGCTACTGTAACTTACGTGACACGACCCTGGGAAAAGTTCGTCGATGAATTTCATGCGGCGAATATACCTACCTACGGAATTATATAATAACAACGAGCAATGAAAAAATCTTGTTGCTATGATTACCATATTGTTGGCTTAAGCAAGTTCTCTCGTTTACCCGGAAACAGAAGGGTTTCCATGGCCATTCAAGATCAGATAATGAACGCAAGAAACCACAGAAAATACATCATAGAGGTTAACATACATATGTATGTATTAACACGTTCCGTGCCGAGCTGTTTTTGCTCGTCTTTCCATTCGGGTCATTTGCTTTGTTCTGTACTGCATTTTTTATAATACCTTATTCTTTTGGTCGGAATAACTAACTTCTCAAAAAATGAAAATAGTATAGTTTAATATTAAAATACTTATAGTTTTTTTAAGAGCGTCCAAATATTAATGGGAGTCAGAGTAGGGCAATAATCGACTAATAAGTTTTGGTCGGAATAACTAACTTCTCAAAAAATGAAAATAGTATAGTTTAATATTAAAATATTTATAGTTTTTTTAAGAGCGTCCAAATATTAATGGGAGTCAGAGTAGGGCAATAATCGACTAATATTTAAAAATGACTAATAATCTTGAATGTTAGTCATAGAAAAATAGTCATTAGTCAAAACTTTTTGATTAGTTAGTGATAACTAAACGGCAAATAGTTAGTCACAGCTCTAAGTAATCGTTAGCTATTGTTTATTAGTGAATTAGTAGTTGATAAATAGTCATCAATCTTTAATCATCGGTCACTATTGTGCCATTAACATACATTAATATTATTAATTATTTATCACTAAGTAATCAAAAAGTTTTGACTAATGACTATTTTGCTATGACTAACATTATAAAAGACTATTAGTCATTTTTAAATATTAGTTGATTATTGCCCTACTCTGACAGGAGTCACTGAAGGTTTGAAAATGTGTGTTCAGAGCTCTAACATTGTCGTAAAGAAAGGTACCTACCGTTGTGTCTACCTACTTATACAGGGTGTTCATTTGAAAACTTTCCAGTCGGATATCTCGAAAATTATGGAAGATATTAAAATAGTGTAAAACACGTGTCCAAGGATTTCGAGGGGGAAAGAGGGGGCAGTATCAGATTTTTATTTGGTTTTCAAGGTCATTTGAAGGTCAACTTTGTTTTCCAAGTGGAAACCTATATTTTTTATTATGGGATCTTATTGTACGTAAAAAGACCAGCAATTTTCGTAGCACACTTTTTTATCCGCGCACTTTTTCTTCCGCGGGTTTCCATTTATCCTTATATCCAAATAAAACCGATTTGTATTTGTCGGTTGAGGTTAATTTAATGTACGTATCTCTTCGTAATGTTCGCGCGTCACGATTTCATTATAATCAGTTACCATCGCTACGACCATGTCAGCAGACAACAGGCGTACCTCGGCTGAATTTTGTTTACGGTGTGAGAAAGGCAGAGAATAATAATGTAAGTGTCATCAACGTCTTCTGGAATGAAATTTCTAGGCGGGAGGAGAACGTCAAAGCCATGGCTCGGGGTAAATGAGCCACGTCGATGCGGAAACTTTTGATCGTCACACCTGTGAGGGTAAACCCGCGTCCTAGCCGACCATTAAGTATTCTCCAAGTGTTCCCCTACAAAGGAACCAGACCCAATTTTCCCCTGATGCCCGGCGTGTTCTCTTTTGTACTTCGAGGCGGGAACCTTCAAGTTAAGGTCTTTCTAAAGGCGCGAACGTTATTAACACTGAGACAGGCTGTTTGTACCTGACCTGTTTGGCATCCAAGTCTTTCGAGTTTGTCTTTAGAACCTGCGATGTAGTATGCTCCATGAAACCTGTACCTAATTCCAGAAGAACCGTGTTTCTTATCATTTTATCGTCATCGATTCGTTAAATGTAGGGAATCAAGATAATCGAGAGTTTTAATCAAGATTGATTTGTGAGAAACATACATTAGTGACAAGCAGCCAATTACTGTGGAGCAAAAAAGAATAATGAAGTACAATTTCACAAGTTATTCGAGCAACTTAATTAAACCTTTGCACTCGCAGATATTTTAACTCGAAAATTAAACATTTCTTCCGACCTAGAATATTTCCGTTCCCCATGATTTTTGAAATTTTGCGGATATGAAGTTGGCATAATACCTCGCACAAGATCTAAATGTTTAATAATTGTTTCTAATAATGTAAACAATATTTTTGAATAATAGTGCAGCAATTTTTAGTGGCACCATTCGAACGCTAAGAGTTAAAGGAAGTCAAATTCTTAAGAATACATGCTCGTTTTTCAATCATCTAAAAAGACAGGATTCATAGAAGTTCAGATTAAACAATGTTCGAACTTATACTAAAATAAAATACACAATTTCCCGTTTAAACAAATTCTTGCTTCGGCATAAAAACCTCGACGGATTACGAGGAAAAGCCGAAGCAAGATGCAATAAATTTATTCAATCAAGCAACTACAAGAATTTCGCCGTACGAAAGCCCAGTATCAGATAGTGTTTAAAAATAGCTAACGCGGTTAGAAAATCGGTGTTTCAAGCAATTTACATGCTAAATGAGATTTTACTCTAAAACTAAGAGAGCTCTCTTACCGTTAATAATCGAGTCTCTGCGCGTAGTGATCCACAGCAGAGTTCCACTGGAACTCTGCACAATTGCCGGCTGGCCCATAGGGCCCTCCTCTGCCGGCAGCACTACGGCTAGCCTTGCAATTCGTCCCAGCTTCGGGATTCACTGGAAAGGAGCTTCAAAGCTGCCAATGCCCTTGGATCTGTGAGTCGGCCTGGGAGGATTCAAGTATTGCCGAACCGAGTGCAAAACCAAATCTCCTATTACCCGGGATCACTCGCGTGAGCATTCAAACCAAAAAAGTAACTCAATTTACAATTACGAATTATCGCAGAAAAGACCCGAGTCGACTCGCACATTCTCTGAATCTGTCAAGCTATCCTTCTTTCCCAAAAAACTCTCGGGCAACTGTCTCCACAACAACTCTCCCTTGTCAATCGCGACCACCGTGAATCGCTTGCTAGACTCGCGTATACATATACATGGCGAGATTATCGTTTTCCATCACGGTGATACGATCGACATTACAAAATCGCGAACAATACTTGTGTATCACGCGTTTAGTATTATTAGACCTACCATATCATTTTTTTCAAAATTAAGAAAATGTGGCTAATTATACCGACTCCCACTTTAATCCAAGAGAAGCGTTCACGAATTGATAAAGTATTGTGCAATCTCTTAAATAAGCATTGGCTTTTCCTGTTTGCTTTTCTCGTTTTAATTCATTGACATTATCAAAATCCCTCCAGTATAACTAGCACAACCTGTCAATAAACGACCTCGTAATTTCCTCATTATTTAGAATTACTCTAAATTAACTGAAAAATTTGTGTGCGGTATTATCTCGTAGCATGAACATCATCCGCGCATTGGCGCAGCTACATACATTATGGACACGGTTCACCGCGGTCGCGTCACTTTCGTTATTAACCGCGTATTACGTAAATTTTGGTAATAGAGTAGTTAATCATAGTTAATCATAGCAATTATTGCTACTTTTCCCGTTAATTGCATATCGGGCAATCTTGAACGCGGCTTGTCGGTAGAAACAATATGCTGACACTAATAAGCGTTCTATTACGGCGCGAGGATAATCCAAAATTCTCGGGATAATATTCGAACCACAATTTCATTTTCTATTAACCCGCAGCCTATAGAGATCGATTATTACGCTATCATCGATACTATTATCGCTTTGACGACAGCTGGGCCTGTACATTTTCGCAATTAAATCGGTGTGTTCAATTAAATCAAGTGCAGCCTGAACCTTAGCTACTTGATGGTTTCTAAAATGGATAAGCATAACCAACGTTCACTTCAAAATATTTTCTGGACTTGACGACTCAAGGTGTTGCTTTTATTATTTTATTTTGACCATTAGAATTCAAGAAATGAATTACATCTTCTTTGAAAGAGAGAGAAAGAGAGAGAGAGAGAAGCAAAATGAGCTGATAATGAGTTGTAGGGTGAAATGAAAAATAGCTACTCAACGTCCCAGGCAGCCGCGCATTCTCCGGTGCGATCTGTGCAGATTTTATTTTTCATGAGACGAGTTTCAGCTGTAGGTAAAATTAGTTCGTATAAGCAGTTCGTTTCGTATAACCAATTGCATTAAAAGTTGTAAACATTTTTCGCATATTATTTTCAACAAAAGACAACATGTTTCAGAAACTCATAATAATTGTTTAAATTATGATCATTTTCATCTGTATAGGTTCTCATGATTCTACACACAGAAACAAGGTGAAAAAAATGAATAACATTTTTTCGTTTGATGCTGCATTTTCGAGTAAATCGAGTTTGAGAATTCAGCGAATACGCGTGCTATTAGATAGAAATCGGCTGGTGCGTCTGATCATGACAAACCAATTCTACTTCCTGCAAATACCAGAACACACGAACTCGACGGATTTTCAAATTTGTTTATCTCGAAAACGATGCGTCAAACAACACATTGCTCTTCCCTCCTTTTTGGCTTGTTTTTTAATACGTCCGTCAAAATGTTTCCACATTGTATTTTTAATGTTTAAATTATGGAATGAAACATTTTTATTTGACGGCGACGAACGCTAGGACGATTGTTATTTTATGTGAGATTAATTTTAGCAGATACTAGATATTTTAATACGTGTAACAAATAATAAACAAACAGCTGTGGATTCATATTACAATGATTATATTTATATGGAATATTCCAAATTCTCATTGTAGCAATGCATTGATTTTGTTATACTTTCGACCTGAATATACTGATAAGAGTACAATCAAGTATTAAATGATTGCATAAGTTCGTGCCCGATTTGAAAATAAAATTCAATGGTTAAATTTTAAAGAATGCAACTTTATTAATCAATACATATAGTCACCATTCTTTTCTAATTGTAGAAAATTTAACCATTTTTTAATTTTAATTTAACCAATCTTCAAAATTTAACCAATGAATTTTATTTTCAAATCGGGCACGAACTTATGCAATCATGTGATGTAATTATATGTAATTAAATTACAAAGACTGTTACGTTTAAGCAACATTGCTGTGCACTTTAACTATGAAACACAACAAAGTATTTATTTTTTATAAAATGAAGAAGTTTCTGGATTAAATTAGACAGTTTCGTATTGTTGAATGTACCACAGGTATTTCCACTCTTTTCTGTTCAAGCTAGAGGAAGGTTCATTCGAAAATACCGTGTACTATGTCTGCAATTGTGAGTTAAAATTCTAATTTCGCGTTTGTATTGCCCGTTACATTCGTGTGGAACGTCCCAAATAGCCTTCGAAGTTCAATTATTCCGCTCGAAAATTGTACCGCGACCCGCCACCCGCAACATTTAATTTTGCCGCAAACGCGTGCGGCTAATTCAGTTTTTCCGAATATACTGGATGGCGGAAAGGAGGTTTATTTGTCGGGAATGGCGGCGGGATTGCTTCGAACTGGCTCCATTCCCTGCCGGCATCATACTTTCTCGCGGGGAAATACGGAAAGGAGACAAGCGAAAGCCCGCGGATTTCAGTTCGAGAAACTTTTCTCACCTGTCGCCATACTTTATTCATCCGACAGCACCGTTTCATGACGACCATAAGGAAATAAGCGCAGTTGGGGAAAGAGGTTACGGTGAGACTCGAGGGGGAGGAGAGGCTGAAAGAAAAAGTGTGCATCGTGAGGGTTAAAGGTGGTGGCTTTTCACGAGTCGAAAGTCGTTTTCTGCTGCGGCAAGCCCAGCCATCGTCTTGCAGGAATTCCAGAATAAACAAAAATGGATCCTGCGCCCGGCTGCTTTATATCCCGCAGCGGATGGCTGACGTGGAAAAGAATCCAGAAACACGAACAAGCTCGTAAATCAAATGTGTCTGCACTTCGTATATACGAGAGTCGAATCCGTAAACCTTTGCGCCCCTTTAATCCCACATCCATTATTGGTACGTCGCGAATAAGAGGGTGCTTTCTTCAGCGGCACGAACGGCAAGAGGCATTACCAACGGGATCGGCAGTCAGACGTCTTTGGTAGGCGGCGAGCGACGGGGTGGAAAGGGGTTGGCCGCGAGACCACGCATTATTTCCTGTCGTGGCATTCGATGTAGATAGCCCCGGGCATTCCAAACGTTTGATTGAAAATTTCTTGAGACTCAGGAATGGTATGTGTGCAATGGGCTCCGCTAGCACGACCTCACGGGAGGGCTTTATCCCCTCCCGCCTCCCGCTTCATACCCATATTACAAAAAAGGATAGAGATCGAACGAATCGATCTATTTAACATCCAGTGCTCTCTTGCATCCTGTACTTTGTTTATAGTTCGTAGCAAGACTTTAGATTTTATTGTCATGGCTTCCTTTTCATCTTCTTTTATAATTCGATTGACTTTATACTAGGGATATCGATTTTTAATCGATTATTTTCATAAAATAAATCGATTTTTACAATCGATTCTTCAATATCCGATTTTTATAAATAATCGATGCTAGAGTTGTAAAAATAATCGATTTTTATGGCAAATTGTATGACTGTACGTGGAGACCGTGAAGAGTTTACTGTGGAGACTGTATAAAGAGATCCAACTGTATAGCATCAAAAGTAACTATATAAATGTTTGCTAAAACGCGACAATTCTACTGCGCATAATGATTCTAACGGAACTCGTTCATTGGCTAATTCCCTACTCGTACTCGGCCGACCACGCGACCATTGGCTGACGCGCAACTACATGCGCGAAACAATAAATCGGCAATAAATCGTGAAAATCTGCAATTTTTACCATCTCTAAACGTTTGTAGCTCATTGCAACGTCGACCGATTTTGACGAAATTTTCAGAATATGTTTAACTGACACAGATCTACAAAACGTATTTTTTAAATTTTCAATATAGGCCCACATAAAACAATTAAAAATTCAACTTTTAGTATTTTTTCAACAATTCCGATCAATTGCAATTATTGAAAAAATTTCTTTTCACATCCTTTAGTAAGCTAATTGCTCTAGCTTTCCCAAAAAGTTCAAATCGTATAGTACAATATTAAAAAAGTTATCGTCTTCTTTAGAGCGGTCTTAAACTTTTGTCCGCTACTGTACGTAATAAATTTTTCAACTTCTTCGATTTTCATATACGCAATTTTGCTATAAATGCATAAAGATCCGCAGTCTAATAATTATTATTACTTTATTTCTTTAATAAAAGAGTCCAACAAAATTTTGATCTTCGGTTTTCTATCATTTTTAGACATTCCTAAAAAAAATCGATTATTCAAAACATCGATTAATTTGGAAACGATTCTTTAGTGGATCGATTCTTCAAACTTCGATTATAGTCGATTCAGAAAAATCGATCTTTTTGAAAATAATCGGCATCCCTACTTTATACATGCAACACCTACTTGATTTTATACATACAATACCTACTTCGAGGAGTTTTGAAGCTGATATTAAACGACGATGAGGAAATACTTTGACAAGGGACGTCACCCAAGTGTAACACACCGATTTTAACACTAAACCTACCAACACCGGTCAAAATGACCGGTTCCAGGTTTTTGATTATGCAATTAGAAAAATGACAAAACTGATTTCGTAAGAAACGATTGTATACACTCAGTAAAATAAGTCTCCGTACACCCTTTAAAACAGAATAACTTTTTTATAATTGTACCAAATAACCTGATGTTTTGTAACAATTAGAAGCATTGGTTTACTAAATGATGTGCAAACAAAATTTTCCGAAAATTATAATTTACAAGGTTACACGAAAAAATGAAAAAGGCATTTCTTAAAACTTATTTATTTGGGTTCTTCATTTAAATTTAAAATATATGTTTCGTTGATCTATGTTAGTTATACACATGCTGAAAATTTCATCGTAATCGGTTGATGCAGGAAAAACGGACACGCATCGAAAGATGTACGATTTTGTGGATTTTAAGCAGAAACTGATCGAAAGTCGTGAAAAACTACGATTTTCACCATTTTTAACCGCTTATAGCTCGTGTGTATCTCAACCGATTTCGATTAAATTTTCAGTATGTTTATAACTAACATAGATCTACAAAACATATATTTTAAATTCACGTTAAGGGCCCAAATAAAAAAGTTTTAAAAAATGCCTTTTTTATTTTTTTCATGTAACTTTGTAAATTATAATTTTTGGAAAATTTTTTTTCACATCATTTAGTAAAACAATGCTTCTAATTGGTTACAAAATTATTTTAATTCTGTTTTAAAGTGTGTACGGAGACTTATTTTACTGAGTGTAGATATCTTCAGTAGTGCACGTATTACAATAGGAGCCGCACAAAGTCTAAATGAAATCAACATTTTTATAAGGGAAAACATGTACCAGTTAGTTTTAAGGCTCGGTAGGTTTAGTGTTAATTAATTTTATACAGGATAAAGTCTGTTGAAGAATATTTGACACGTATTTTTCTTTATCTGCAATGATCCATATCTAGGGGATGAAAATATCCCTCAAATTTGATGGTGAAAACCCTATTTTTTTAGAAATATCTTGAGAACTAGAGCGTCAAGGACTGGAGAATGATTCTTCTTTTTATTTGTCTGCTTTCGATCCAGAAATGTACTCATAGAAAAGATTCCAGAAGAAATGATTTTTCTAAACAATACTTTAAAAATTCATATTCTTTGCAATATTTCTTATTACTTTTTTATGTGTATGTAATCTATGGACCAAAATAGGGCACACCAAATAGTCTTCTCTACTTTCCTAATTCAATCGGTTGTACGATTTTCGGTACACCCTGCGTATCGTGATAAATCCCGCAAACAAAACTAGAAAGTGTATGTGTAAAACGATGGACGTAGGTAAGAGTCACTCACTCGAAAGAGGTATCAACTACGGATGATCTACACAAAATTCCAAGGAAAAAATCCGAATGAATAACAATTAGAAGCGACGTATAAAATTCAAATGAAACATATGTAATATTGTAGGGATCAATGACCGGAGCAGACCGATTACATGTAAATATATGTATCCGAGGCCGCGAGAAACGCGAAAAAGTATAGACAACAGTTTAGGAAGGCCGAGTTTGTTGTCAGGCGAAGTATGAACGTCACTGTGGGAATGCGAACGATGGATGGGAGAGATGAAGAGCGTGTGAAAGTGAGTGAGTGAGAGAGAGAGGGAGTGTGTGTAAGGAGAGAAAGGGAAACGCTCTCTTTTGTAAACAAGCGACTGCGTAAGGGTGCGGTCAGCGACCAAAGCGTTTTAACCAATTATTAGACTGCGGATGTTTATGCAATTTGAATGTAGACGAATTTTAAAAAACTCAAATAAATTATAATCTTATTTTCCGTAGTACATACATAGTAGCCTTTTTAGATCAGATAAATTAAAACCGTACTAAATTCTATCGTATTTGATATCCTAGCATTTTTTGAAGATTTTCAGAAGCCATAATTGCATGAAGATCCGCAGTCTATCAATTATATTTTCATTAAACATAGCCTTAGCGTTGTTGATAACCAGTTTCACTCCGATCCTACAATATCACGAAATCTAAACGGAAATCGGTTAGGTAGGGATTCATTTTTGTTCTGCACGCAGTCACTGTAATTTTCACCTGTTCGCTACCACCGTCACAAATATGTGACATCCATAATCTGACAGTTCACTTACTAATAAAAATAGTAAAATTAATTATATGCACCACGTTGTTTAAAGTGTAGAATGGTAAATAGTAAATAGTGGAATGCATAATTTTCAGAGAATCTGTGACTTTCTTCTGCTAAACTGTTTTAACAACTCAAAATTGGGTACGTTGCATTTAATAAAACTTTCGAACAAGGAAGGTAAGCGACAAATGCTGGTAGCGAACGTGTTAAATAAAAATCAAGAGATATTCTACCGAGGTGTAACGATCCTTGCGACTTCTAACGAACCGAAATAACATTAATTGGAGTAGTCGTGCCCATGTGCCACAACGGAAATCAATCGTGATGGTGGAAGTAGCACGCGACTGGTACGGTACCAGCTGCATTGATACAGAGAGAAGGAAACTTTCGGATAGGCATTGGTTTCGTAAAACTGTGAAAGGGTTCGGTAGTATCGAACCACCCTTAGTCGTCCGTACCACCGGTCTGTACTCTGGCAGGGGTGAACGGTAATTTCGTTAGCCGGCGAATTTTCTAAACGATTCCGAACTCGCTCAACTTCTCGCCCGGCCCGGTATCAATCACTTCGTTCCGTTTTGTCTACCCTTGGTGTTGGACGATTCGCAAGTTTTGTACCTCGGAAACTTCCCGATTCCCACGCTGTGAATCGAGTGATTAACCGTCAACGATTAAGATCGCGTTCAGCTTCGATTTAATTCCCATCCGGTTTGAACTTTTTGCTGATAATTAATCCCTCCCCACCATAGCCATCTCCTCTTCCTCTTCCTTCTTCCCACCTGCACCTTCTTGCACAGCTTCGTACATCTTCTAATCGCGTAACGTTCCTTGGCGTGAGACGGAAACATGTTCTTTCCGCAAATTTTAGCACACGTTCAATGCCGCAACAAGTCTTAAGTAAAGAGTTCGTATTCTGTTTCGTAGTTAATCCTTTGCACTCGGAGCCATTTTAACTCTGAAATTAAACATTTCTTTCGGCCTAGAATAAATAAATTTCCATTCCCCTAAATTTCTAAATTTTGTGGATATGAAATTGGTATAATATCTCATACAATACCTAAATGTTTAGTAATTGATTAGAGACCGATATATTTAATAATGTAAATAATATTGTGAATGATAGTGCAGCAATTTTTAGTGGTGACTCTGAGTCACGCATTTTGTACAGAATCTTATACGCGTCTTTGATAATTCACAGCGCTTATTCAATGTATTTAATTAATTTTCCTTTCGCTTCGTCGGTCAGTGTTTCTGGATTGTAAACGTTTCTTTGTGATGCTTGTAGGAGCGGCTAAATAAGAAAGGAAATAACAGATAACTGCAATAATAATACAAATTTTAACTGTAATAAATCTACCGCGGTGCCAAGATAAAGAGAGTTTTCAAGATTTGAAATACTTGATTGACCCGCTCATTATACAGGGTAGGGTTTGTCGGTTTTTAAAAACCGGTTTTCAAAACCGGTTTTTGAAAGAAAAGTTTGCAAACCGAAAACTGGTTTTTTTCAGTAAAAAAACCAGTTTTAAATTTATACATAACACTTATATTAATCCGCTATAATGATTTCGATGTAATCAAAAAGTACACAGCTAGTGGTATAGCAGAGAAAGGTCGGGGAACATTATTGCCTTCAACATTTTTGTAGAGGAAAATGTCGCTTCAAATAACCTCAAGAACCTCCCATTTCCGGGACGATCACGAAATTCGGGAAACCCTGTATACATATATATGTGGAAATGAAAACAGCGCATAGAGACTGTGATGAAAAATGCTATGGAAATAGCAATAAATAAATATTTGCAAGAACCTGAAGAAGCGACTTCCTCCAGTCCTCAAAAATTAAAGAAGGAGTTTTTGATCTTAGAGGCTACAAATAGAAGAACAAAAAATTTAGATTTATTATTTAATGCTTTAAAGACAATTAAGCCCAGTTCTATAGCAAGTGAGCGAGTTTTTTCTATTTCTGGAAATTTTGTGTCCAAAATAAGGACACGACTAAGCAATAAATCAATTGACGTTCCTTGCTTTTTAAAATCACATTTTATTAATCAAAGAAAGAAGTAAAATAATAATGTTCACAAATATTTGTTAATTTCTGTGATTCTCTAAGGGTATTATTTTGTCAATTCTTTAATAAATAAAAAAAAATTAAAAACTTCTATTCTAAGTTGTAAACATGTCTTATTTTTTATCTGTAAAAATCCGAAACCGGTTTAAACCGGTTTCATGGAAAAGTTAAAAACCGAAAACCGGTTTTTTAAAAAGTCGGTTTTTGTATAAACCCTAATACAGGGTGTCTCAGCTGAAGGAGGCCACCTAAATATCTCCTGTATTTTTAATGGCACGAAAAGAATATTTATGGCTTAACTTAAATGGTATCGAAGGAGAAATATCATAGAAGAACAATTATTTTTGTCCGGTTATTTTTTCATAGTTTTTTTAAGGTGATCGTTATTTTTTTATCGGGAAAACTTATATTTTTTGTATTCCATCTTGTTAGAGATTTAAGCATATTCAAATGTGTTTTTTCAGCCACTATAAGATCGAATAAAAACGAGTTTTCCCGATAAAAAAAGAACGATGACCTTGAGAAAAATATGAAAAGATAACCGGACGAAAGAAATTGTTCTTCTATGATATTCCTCCTTCGATACCATTTAAATTATGCCATAAATATTCTTTTTGTGCCATTAAAAATAAAGAAGATATTTAGATGGCCTCCTTCAGCTGAGACACCCTGTATGTAGATGCACATTGTATACATATACGTACTACATACATAACATGAACGATACATCCCCGCAAGAAAAATGACACAAGTCAAAAAATGGCAATTTTGAGGTTATGTCATTCAAAAATATGTATGAAGTGCCCCAACATGCACGAAAATCGTCACATCTTTATCTCGCAATTTATCATACTTATTTGAAATTTAAAAGAAGCTTAAACTATTTCAATATAGGTTTTATAGTATTCTTTAAATTGATTTTTCTCAAATGCTGTATTTTTGAATGTGCCACTTTATTTGTGGGGGTGCGATATAATGTTTACGTAATCAGAAAATTTTTAACTTTATGAACCCATTAGTCGCCCATCGTTGCGCAAATCCTATACAGTATTTCACTTGCTATTTTTAGGGATATGGGGGAATTCACATTATTGAATTCCATTATTCATGTTGCAGTTATGAAAAGGGGTTTGAAAGATTTGCTCAGTATATTTTTCATCACTGTTTCTTCCTCCATCTGAATTCTAGAGTATTTTGAAATTTGTAGATATTGAAATATTTATGGTACTGTCATGAATCCAGTTTTTCGATTTCTATATCCCAGCAAAACGATTGCATTAGATGAGACTTAACACGTGAATTTATATCTCCAAAACTATTTGTTTGCGGCATACAGTTTCTTTTGCACTTTTTCATTGACCTTGTTGCACTCGTTGATCTAATACAAAATTTAAGAACACTTACGACCTATCTTATAACTAATATATATTATTTAAATATAATAATCATATTCAAAAGAATTTACGAATAAATATTTCAGTTCAAATAAGAAAAGATACATCGAAATATCACGTAATCGAACAGTTGTTTTTGTACATTAACAGTTTTTGTCACAACTTTGAAGCACAGCCAAGCGAAATGGAGGGTGAATGGTTGAAACAAGTAACCAAAAGACAATATACACTAATCCGTTGCGTGGTTTATTAGAGTTCGTCTTGTTTTTTCTCTCGTTCGTTGCATCTGCCGCTTCCTCTGCGACGGAAGAATGAAACCGGCGCGGCGGCGGCGGCGGCAGTGATCTTACCGGAGTTGCGCCAGTTATACGAAAAGTTCGGCTGGGAAGTGATGCGCTCCGGGAACCAACGAAATTACTGGTAATTACAAGCATGATTTATTAACTTCAGAAACTGGCTATCTTGCGGTGCCGTGTTTTTCCCGTTTCAGCTGGCGCCGCGTCGATATATTGCGGCCAACCAACGCGATCCTTGATTTCCGACTTGCGCAAAACCAACAAGAACACATTAGCTGCAAATATAAATATTTAAAACTTTCGCTTCGCGTCGTAATTCGCGATAAACGGCTACTATTGGACGAATGCCAATATGGATCGATGGTCGTAGCCTCATCGGAATCGATTAATTAGATTCATTCTTTTATTTAACCCTAATTAAGTACGAATGACCGCGTCGATGTTGGAAAGAGAATATTTAGGATCGCTACCGAATGCATCGTTTATTTGCATAGTATTTGATTTTACATAGTTTGATGCAGTCGCGATAAAAAAGATGCGATCGCTCGGATTGGTCTCAGTATTCAGTCTTGAAATGTTCGCATTTAATTGTTTCGAAAACTTTGCTCATCTGTTTGCATCCTGTAATGCAATATGTATTTTCTTGAGCATTGTGAAATATGCTACACTTTTAACAATACAAATGTTGTTGTTCAATCATCTAAAAAGACAGGATTCATAGAAGTTCAGATTAAACAATGTTCGAACTTATACTAAAATAAAATACACAATTTCCCGGTTAAACAAATTCTTGCTTCGGCATAAAAACCTCGACGGATTACGAGGAAAAGCCGAAGCAAGATGCAATAAATTTATTCAATCAAGCAATTACAAGAATTTCGCCGTACGAAAGCCCAGTATCAGATAGTGTTTAAAAATAGCTAACGCGGTTAGAAAATCGGCGTTTCAAGCAATTTACATGCTAAATGAGATTTTACTCTAAAACTAAGAAAGCTCTCTTACCGTTAATAATCAAGTCTCTGCGCGTAGTGATCCACAGCAGAGTTCCACTGGAACTCTGCACAATTGCCGGCTGGCCCATAGGGCACTCCTCTGCCGGCAGCACTACGGCTAGCCTTGCAATCCGTCCCAGCTTCGGGATTCACTGGAAAGGAGCTTCAAAGCTGCCAATGCCCTTGGATCTGTGGACCGGCCTGGGAGGATTCAAGTATTGCCGAACCGAGTGCAAAACCAAATCTCCTATTACCCGGGATCACTCGCGTGAGCATTCAAACCAAAAAAGTAACTCAATTTACAATTACGAATTATCGCAGAAAAGACCCGAGTCGACTCGCACATTCTCTGAATCTGTCAAGCTATCCTTCTTTCCCAAAAAACTCTCTGGCAACCGTCTCCACAACAACTCTCCCTTGTCAATCGCGACCACCGTGAATCGCTTGCTAGACTCGCGTATACATATATATGGCGAGATTATCGTTTTCCATCACGTTGATACGATCGACATTACAAAATCGCGAACAAATGTCAATCATTGATTTTCTTTGTATGACATACTAAACATTTTTCTAAAATATGAAACACAAACAGAATCGGTTTGCGATAGAAAGAGTCTTTTCGCATGAATATTTAACACTCTATGCTACTTATTAACGCTTTACGTACCGGAAGCCTATTATGTAATAGAATTTTCAATAATTCTGCTGTACCAAAAGAAAGCACAGAAATTTTCTTTTACATTGCAATCTTAAATGAAACTATTAGATGACGTTATTGAGGGTGACTTCTTAGTTCACAATGAAAATTGCTGTTGCTATTGAAGGTTCCATTAAAAAGTGTTTAGCCATGTACCACAGATTTTTCAAAATTATGCAATAATCACCAGTCGGTAATGTGTTAACACCTTACGGCCTAGCTATGAACATATTCATTTTTTTGCTTAAGAACGTATGAACTGCTTACGAGTTAACACTAAAGCTATCACTGCCGGTCAAATGACCGGTTTCATGTTTTTCATTTCACAATTATTGAAACTATGAAGTTGGTTACATGAAAATTGATTCGATAGATTCTTTTAATCAGACACATATTGTAATAAAAATTGCACAGAATCTAAATAAATAAAGCCTTGTAGTTTTTGTAAAACTAAGACATTTTAATCGCTTTTAGTGCTCGGTAGGTTTAGTGTTAATCCCTTGCCATACAATTTTCTTTACAGTTACAGTCGCTAAAACGTCTTTATCCCCAAAGATGTCGTAGAAGGGAAAAGAAAATTTATATTTTTTGTATGGCTACATTTATTTGAATGCTTAAATATTGATTACAAACGAATCAAATTTTATTTCATCTGAAAGAAACGCGTAACATTCATACGTGTTAGACTTTGTTAAAATCTCCATGACGAGTCTGACTCGTTAAAATACGCCGAGGGGTTAATTCCTGTTTATATTTCAGTAGCCGGCCGTACAGTACATATACAGTTTGGGTTCACTACATTTTTCATTAAACATTTCACGTATTATTTTCCTATAGAACGAAAAGTTTCTTTTATAAACCCGTATCCGGATAGAAACAATGAATTCGATTAACCAAAAAATTACCATGTTTCTATTTTCCATTCCTTTCGTTTCCTACAAACCGTCAGTGAGTCGCCCCAGATAACACGAAATGCACAAGAATACCGTCGAGACATAAAACTTTTAACGACGAACTCTCCCCGAAATTCTACGACAATCGACGGGGTCGCGTAACCATGGAATTTCTCGATGACGTCATGACCGACTTTCAAATCGAACGGGTCAAGAGTTTTCCTTTAGATTCACCAACTAATGACCATCTCCTGTTCTAACGAAGATGAAAAACGAGAGGTTCGAAAATAAAGAATAAATGAGTCTCAAAGCGACGTTTAAGGGGTGGGAGGGGCAGCGAGTCGGTAGAGAGAGAGGCGGCGAGAGGGGTTGTTCGATCAGAATGACGAGGGGGTGCGGTGAAAGCGATGCAGTAACCCGGTTGGACGAAATCCAGCGACCGAGTCCTGACGTTTTCGACCAGCTGATCGACTAGTATGGAACAGACGAGGAAAGAAACGAGCGAACGAACGGACAAATGGACGAATGAACGAACGAACGAACAAGCAAGCTATGCTGCCGACCGCGTGAGAATGGGGCTCCAGCCCAAGTGGCGCCGCGACGCTTGCCGACTGCTTGTCGCTTTGCACCGGCAGAGGGAGGGGAACCACTTGACGCGACCGCTCGTAAAATCGAATTATTAGTTGCCACCGTGCGTGTGCAATTCGGGAAAACATCTCGTTAGATCACTGCCTCTTCTCCAACTCTCTTTGCTACTTGCTTCAGCTCGGTGAAAAGTACAGTATTAAAATTTCAGTGATTGAAATCTGTTATTTCAGAGATGGTTATTGGGGGCGGAGTTCGCACACTGACACGGTTATAGGTGAAAGCATATCGCATTCTAAGCTTCTTCGAATAGGAAGAAGATACATATACAGTGGGTGTATAAAGCATTCGTACACGTTTTAAAAACTAATAACTTTTTTGTAATTGTACCAATCGACCTGATTTTTTATAATTAATTGGAAGCATTGGTTTACGAAATGATATGCAAAAAAGATTTTCCAAAAATTATAATTTACAAGGTTACATGCAAAAATAAAAATGGCACTTTTTTAAACTTTTTTATTCGGGTCCTCAATGAAAATTGAAAATATATGTTTTGAAGATCTATTTTGTTTATACACATGTTGAAAATTTTATCGAAACTCACTGTGTATGTAATATTTTATATTGCTTTATAACAATTCGCTTTTAAAATCGACAAGGAAACTTAAGGAACTCACGATCTAGAAATTCATGTTTTAATGATTAAATGGTTTGTGGAAACGGTGCTCCGCTGGTATTTAGGTTATTCAGTGCCTCAAATACTTTTACTTTTCACAATTATGCACATCCTAATATAAAACTTATAGAATATAGAAATACGTTAATCTTTTCACATTGAATTTTCCAAGTTATATAATTTTTTAAATATTTAAGAACGTATGTGCATAAAGCGTTGCCCTCAAGCGGAAGTTTGTTTAGGTTACATTCAGATATTTTGTAGTAGTTTTATGCTTACTTACAGTCTGTTTTGTAACATTCACTAATCACTCTTCATGTCGCAATAGCATCAATCCAACGAATCGCAAACTCACTTCGTAGAATGAAAAGTACAAATTTTTGTACATTGTTCAGTCTAGACTAGACATGTACATTTTTCTAAATTTCTAACTACTTTATTCTGTTAAAGCATGAGTAAGTTTAAATACATATAAATGTTCACATTGATTATAGAACACTGGAGCGAAATAAAAATTGTATTCTCCTTTTAATCATCCTATTAAGCTGAAATCAATATATTGATGTCCTTAAATATTTTTAAGATGTCCACTGTTTTAAATTGCACTTGCCCATTTTTATCATAAATTCTTAAAATCCGCAGTCTCGCTGTAAATGCGCGCAACAGAAAAGTTGTTTTAGCGAATAAAGCAGACGCTGTTCAATTAAAAAAAATATTGAGTACAAGAGAATTTATTGATGTTACAACCCAATACAATTATCCTGCGTCACTTAACCGAGCGTTTTATATTTTCGTTTCGTGTATAAAGTTTGTCAGTCGTAGAGTGTTACAGATCAGTCAATTGGGCAAACACTGCAGCCTTTCCGTATATTTCATTCAGCAAGGATACAAACTTAAGTAGTTCTTTCCGCAAATAACGAACCGTCTCGGGTTGGAGTACCTCGACTAATCGATTTCGTGCTTGGGCCCTCGATTTTCCTCTCGAGATTATTCCACTTGTGCATAAGGAGAGTTTCTCCGTTTGCTGTTCCGGGCAAATTGCGCCGCTGCTCCATCGTTTAATTGCGTTTACTCGAGGAAAAGTTCCCTAGACGGAGTCACCCCTACTGCACCGATGCACCAATGATTCTCTTCCGGTTCTTCGTCAATACTCCTCCTGTTGCTGCGTCTTCTAACGTCCGCGGGACCGTGTATCCTTGAATATTTGTCGACGCCACCAACTACACGTACGCACAGCCTGCACAGTAAAGTCGCGTTTACTGTCCGCGATGGGGTACGCGATCACTGTCTAGGCCTACCCACTCCACTGTCATGCTGTCCTTCTCTACGTTCTGCTTTCTTTTGAACTCTCGGCACGGTAGACACAGTCATCAAAAAATTATGTCGATATGCGATCACTGTCCGTGCAGAACGCAGGCTGTTGGACAGTGAACGCGACTTTACTGTACTACAATAGCGTGGACGCGATGTTTGTGAAATTTGATACCCAATGGGTTAAAGACTATGCTAGTCTAAACATACAAAGTCTCCTCTGATATCCAATAGGCCCAATTCTTTTAGTATCGTCTCTGTCTCTGATCAGTGGGCACTTCAAGACGACAACGACCCCAAACATCGAACCGTCTTTGTACGGAATAGAAAACCGTATCAAGGTGTTGGATTGGACATCTCAGTCCCCCGATGCCAATCCAATCGAAGTACAAATTTCGAGGAAAGGGTATTTTACCACGTTTTTATTAACTCGCTTTCTTGTTTGTCTGTTTGTTCGGTACAAATTTTGCAATTGATTTTAAACTAACTTCCCGATGAGCTAGAGACTTGAAATTTTAAACATAGCTCAGAACTGGATGACAATGCAATATTTAAAAAATTTTTTTTAAAAAAGCCTATGCGTTCAGGCGATATAAATTATTAATAATTTGAACCTTTGCACCCCCCGCCGCGTGACGTAGTACGTCTTCGCGTTCAGCGTCCCCACTCTACTACGTGTTCCCACTCTGACTCATCCCCACTCTACTGACCCGCTTCGCACCGAAGGAGCTCAGTGTGCGTCAGTGTGCGTTCGAGCTCCGTGCGGTGTTTACAAAGTTACTACGTATTATTATAGTATAATGTTTGTTTACCAAACGAAAGAACAGTTACACCGAAATTCTCCGTCGAACCTTTATCTTTGACATTTTACCACGGCGTTCGTTTTCGATATGACGCGTCGCAATACCGTCTGAAATTTACTACATGTCTCTGTTATAATCTCATCAAAATGTTCAAAATCGATTGTAAAATTTCACACATATAAGGCTAAAAAGCAGAAAATAATTATTTAAATAAAAATAAATTTTTTAAAAATACCACGTTTTTAAAACGGACTAAAAAGTATAAAATAAAATTTTAAAAAATGCCACGTTTAAAAACGGACTAAAAAGTATAAAATAATTTTTTCTAGCCCCATACAGATTCCTAACCCCGTACAGATAGTCCTGAAAATTTGTGATTGTGAATTTTGAATAGCTATGAAAATACTTGTAAAATTTAAAACGAAAAACGACGGGTTCACGCGGCGCGACCGACATGAACTTTCTCTGACGGTTCGAATCGAAATAGCTTGATAATCTAGCGCTCCAGATTTTCCTTTTGCGGTTTAAGCAACGTATTTCAATAAAGGTATTTTACTTTTTCAACGTCGAGTAGGTATATATTTTTCGAAATGTTATGTATACGAATATGTTCTATTATGTTTTGTATTAGGTTGTTGCATATGAAATGTCCGATTCCGTAATAGTAACTGCAAGCAAACATAACTTTTCCCTAAACAAAACTTCTTGATTAAAGTAAGCACCACTGAATCATCGTATTCTGTCAACAGTTACGAGTTTTACAATTATCTACGGCAAAATTGAATTTTTTGGACGTGCACGTTCTTTTGTGAGATTGTCGTCTCTATTTTTGAGCTTTTCTTATCATTGTCTAACAGTGCGTCCATTTACTATCTCATTTGGACTAAATAAATAAATAATAGACTGTATTTAAAAGTAAAGTCCGATATGTAAATATAAACTGTAGATAGGACTTAAAAGTGTAGCTTTGTACCCTCAAATGATACGTACAATAAACCTGTAGATTATAACAATATGTCTTGATTAAAACGCTTCAGAATATATGTCTTCCGAAATCGGACATTTCATACACAACGAGCCAATATTTTACATGAAATCGTTTGTTCGCGTAAACGTGGCAAAACATTCGCCAGTGAAGTATAAATGCTTCCATTCCCGACAGATCCAACGCTAAATTACAATCGCCACGCAACATAAGCGGCGCAAAATTAATATCATCGATTAAACAGTATTCTTACACTTCACGATTCAAAAGTAGACGTGAACTGTCTCCGTTGAATTTGATAATTTCTAGTCGTCCCGCATCAATCGCGAAAGTATTCAAATCAGCGTGTAAAAAGTCTGACATCCTACAGAAAGACCTTAACCGGCAGAGTGTTCTCTGTTCGATGATTCCCGCAAGCAGGCGCCTGATTGGGTGTCGAGCCGACACCCGATACAACTCTGTTTACCGGGCAGTTCTGTGTGCTAACCGGAGTGCGCTGGAATCGGATAAATGCAAAGCTGCTGCGAACCGTTAGTATCCGCGTTGGTTAGAGTTCGTTTAAACCGCTAGAGATACAAAGAATAGGTATGCGAGTTGTGGACGAGGTGGTGGTGGTGGAGAATGAACTTAAAGAGTATAGGACAAAGACAAAGACGAAGATAGACACAGAGTTAGGGAGATTGAGGGTACGGGCGAGTGGGAGAGGAAAAAGAAAAGAAGTAGGTGCGCGCGGAGCGAACGATAGAAGGTAGAAGAGCGAGCAAAGCCAAAAAAGGTAGTAGCACGTGGATGAGTAGTAGGGATGAGTGGGTTGAAAGGAATCTTTCCGATAGAGGCTGCAAGCCCCTCGCCCCCTGGCCGAGGCCTGCGTCGGTCTTTCGTCCGAGCATCGGTGGAAGGAAGTACCGAGTACCCGAAAGGCGGCGTGCTTGTGCGGCACGGTGTGTGTCCGATGTTATCTGTGGTTGCCATGGGGATGCTATTGATTGGCCAACGCGCCGACAGACGTCACGGGAGTCGCGGCGCCACTCCGACTATTGCCTGCCGCCTCCACCCCCACCTCCCTATAGACCATCCACTGCCTCCTCTCTTTCACCCCGATTCACCCTGTTTCGCCCAGTGGCAGCGGCGGCGGCGACGGCATGGCAGCGGCGACAGCAACGGCAATGGTAGCGGTAGCGGCAACGGTAGCGGCAGCCTGCCCGGCTCTACGATCTACGTATCCCCCGCGCGTTACTAGTCCACTCACTCGGTACTAGTCCCCTATTCCGCGCGTTCGACCGCGCACAAACGCATCCAAACACATGGAAACGCACTATACGCGTCCATCTACCCGCCACGCTCATCGTGCATCCTCCCACACTCGCCCTACCAGACCCTCTGATATGCCCCGTACACTCGGCAACCTGAAGTCTCGTGCAACTAACACCGACCCTTTCTCGACCGCTAACCCCGTAACGGAGGGACACTCCTGTGCCAAACAGTGACGCCGTTTCTGGAAAGAGGGGGTTCGGATAGGGCTTGCGAAACGGAAGGGGGAAGGGTAATCGAGCCTCGTTGTTTGCATGAGAATAGAGGTAGGCATTTCTCCTCGTATGTTCCGCCTCCCGGAGCGGAGGGCGAACGGAGGAGGAGACATCAGCTGAGCCGCGACGTGTGACGAGGTCGTTCGATTATCTTGGACATCTTTTGGATCTCGTGACGCTTGACGATTACTCCCGAGGAAATAATGCTGGGCACACTTGGCGGCACGAATGCGGTGCAAGTGTGGGACAGTGGACTGATACAACCGACCGGATAATAATCGACGACAGGTCATTCCTCTGAGAAAACGTGAATCGAAAATGTGGAATTATTCAGGCACGAAGTGGTGGAAGATGTAGGCCAGGAGAGGGCAAGGATGGGACAGTACATCAAAATTCCATAAAACTAAAATAGTTCTTACTGTGGAGGAGGAATACAGGGTCGGGCAAAATTCATAGCGCAAGTCAGGTCAGGGAGATAGTACAGCTAAAAATAAGACCAAAATCCAGAATAACAAAATTGTGTTGGAGACTTTATTTTTTGGGGAAAATTGGGTTTAATCATTCTTGAGGTACTTTATGCTAGTATTGATATCGATTATATCAATCGAACGTGTATTTGATGACTCTTATAATCCTCTTTGCTCTAAAATGAAGTTACCAATGCATTTTTGTTATTCTTGATTTTCGTCTTATTGGAGCTGCATAATAATACAAACCATGTCCGTTGTTGTTTAACCTTACTGAATTTCTTACGCCTTTTCGGAATTTATTGTACACAGTGGATGTTGGTAATCTCGTTGCGAAGATTGATTTCTGTTATTGAATAAAAACCCTACGTTACCGGTGAATAATGTGTCGGTGGGGTGTCAAAATATTTTTATACGAACGATTTGCGTTGTATAAAATGCTTTTGTACCATATATTTAAATTGTGGGTGTATTTATCCAGACTATTAGTCGCGCCAGTCCTAGTACTTACAATTATACACAGCTTATGCATATGTAATAACTGCAGTGTAGATCAATGAATAACAGTAAAACATATTAACATTACAAATACATTAACAATGTACTTTTAACCCTTTGCACTCCGTTGTCCCTTCTGAGGCACCACTAAAAATTGCTGTACCATTATTCGAAATATTATTTACATTATGAAATATATCGGTATCTAATCAATTACTAAACATTTTCGTATTGTATGAGGTATTATACCAATTTCATATCCATAAAATTGCATAAATAATAGGGAATGGAAATATTCCAAATCGGAAGAAATGTTTAATTTTCCAGTTAAAATAACTCGGAGTGCAAAGGGTTAAAGATGTCGTGTATGTAATCGTGTGTAAAATTATGATCATTTGTCATTCTCGGGAAAGAAAAACCTTACTATATACAGGGTGGTCCACGCAACTTGCACTTCCAAAGTATGCGTTGCACGAAAAAGTTTTGTATACAGAAGTTAAATGGTCTGAAGGGGTACATTATGTAGTGTATTTATTTTTTTTACAGGTGGAAGCGTTTAGGAGATTTGAAGGTCGCCTTTGTTTTTTAGAGACGTTTTTTTAGAAGAACGTCGAATTCTGAGTAAAAAAGTATTGACCTTCATTAGGCCTAAACCTAATAATTAACGAGTAATTTCATTTTATTTCATGAAAATTTTACTCGTTAATTATTGGGTTTAGGGCTAATGAAGGTCAATGATTTCTTACTCGGAATTCGACATTCTTCCATCTTTTGGTATAAAAAATATAGTATTCCATTTAAAAAAACAAAGTTTACCTTCAAATCTCTTAAACGCTTCCACTTGTAAAAAAAATAAATTTATTACATAATGCACCTCTTCAGACCATGTAACTTTTGTATACAAAACTTTTTCGTGCAACGCATACTTTGGAAGTTATATACAGTGGGTGTACAAAGTATTCGTACACCTTTTAAAAACTAATAATTTTTTTATAATTGTACCAAACGACCTGATTTGTTTATAATCAATTAGAAGCATTAGTTTACAAACTGATATGCAAAAAAGATTTTCCAAAAATTACAATTTACAAGGTTGCAGGTAAAAATAAAAAAGGCATTTTTTAAACTTTTTTATTTGGGCCCTTAATGAAAATTTAAAACATATGCTTTCTAGATCCATGTTCTTTATATACATGTTGGAAATTTCATCGAAATCGATTGACGCATTTATTTGCCGTTTATCCCATGTCGATATCTTTTCTCGTTTTAGAGCAAATTGCATTTAAGTGCGGGGGAATTTACCTCAATATCACCCTTATCGGTGGGGGTAGACATTTGAAAGTTTACACAATGTCTTTTTAGACATAAAACGATGTTTTAAGACAGGAATCAGGAAAATCGGAGCGGGGGCCGCTGGCCCATGCTTATCCGGCTATACCCTTTAGTAAGATTCTAGTAAATTAGCAAATAACTAATAACTCGTGAAAAACTACGATTTTCACCATTTTTAACCGCTTGTAGCTTGTGTATGTCTGAACTCGATTAAATTTTCTGATTTCGCTTAAATTTTCAGTATGTTTATAACTAACATAGATCTACAAAATATATATTTTAAATTTACGTTAAGGCCCAAATAAAAAAGTTTTACAAAATGCCATTCTTTATTTTTGCATTTAACCTTGTAAATTATAATTTTTGGAAAATCTTTTTTGTATATCATTTCGTAAACCAATGCTTCTAATTGATTAGAAAAAATCAGGTTGTTTGGTACAATTATAAAAATGTTATTAGTTTTTAGAAAGTGTACGAATACTTTGCACAACCACTGTAGGTGTGCAAGTTGTGTGGATATTGGCTTCGCATAACTAAATTACTAAATCACAAAATTATACTGGATGCTGCGACGCGCCGCGCGCAATCCTTGACGCTCGACAACTCTAAAAAAGAAGTAGAGCTTAAAACTCCACTTTCGAAGCCATACCGTGATTCGATCTAACTCTTTATCTCGATGCCCGACAAGAATTTTAAAATTAACGCTTAGTCTTGCAAGCCTGACCTCGGCCGTGTTTTATTATAATCCCTGCTCCGCGTACACGTAATCGCGGGATGGACGCGCACGCTACTCGTAGAGGAGTAGAACGGCTGGGTTAGGGTTCTGTGGTAACAGTTATAAAGAAAACCGGCGTGGCGTGGTGCGGTGCGTCGCGTCGTGGCGCGGCGCGGCGGTACGACGCGACGACTTCCACGGGGTCGGAGCAGCCATCCTGGCGCCTAACCGGTCATATAAAACACGCCGTTCCGTCCTAGCGGCAACCGGCGAGAGGCGAGAGGCGAGTGGCGTGCTCGCACGCGAGTTTCTAGGAACGTGCCTCTTCGTCAATGAAGAGTATAAAGAACCCGGTGGAAGAACGAGCGCCCGACGCGGATGAATTCCCCGTGCAAATACTCGATTAGTATCTGCCTAATGGATCGTAATCGATTGCGGTCGGTGAAAGGGTCGGTGGGATTGATAAGCGGTAGCTCCGGTGTTTTCAGCAGGAATTGGAGGCAGGCTTTATTCGCGTGCGCGATCGCGTATCTCGTGAAACGCCGTTCGAGAGCAGATAAAAAATATAAATGCGAGCATGTGGAACGGTGTCTATTGGCAGAATCAATTTATGTAATCGAATCACGTGATAAAACAATAAATGAGACATGCATTTAATGCTGCGGTGGAGAACTAATTCTAGAAACTATTCCTGTGTAAATTGCTATACTTTTCGTTAGGTCCACGTACAATAGGCTCATGAGTTCGTCTAGTTCTTTGATGTGTATAAAGTGGTTCTGGATGATTCCTTACCAGTTGCGCATACTCTCAGGATAAACACATGTCCTCGTCAATATTCTTGAAGAAACAACGCGATTTTTGTGTACACTCTCTTCTGTGATAATATGCGAGGCCCGTCGGGAATGCTCCGTAATTTAACTTAAATTTAATTTGTTTACGGATCATTGAAATCGGCATCACAAGTATAAAAAAAAAGACGGGCGCTGACTTCCACTGCAAGTAGTGTACAGTCCCTGCTCACTTTATTAGACTCACCTGTATAATATTATGATATTTCTATACGATATTGTACTATACGATTTGAACTTTTTTGGGAAGCTAGAGCAATTAGTTTACTAAAGAATGTAAAAAGAAATTTTTTCAAAAATTGCAATTGATCGGAATTGTTGAAAAAATACTAAAAGTTGAATTTTTAACTTTTTTATGTGGGCCTATATTGAAAATTTAAAAAATACGTTTTGTAGATCTGTGTCAATTAAACATATTCTGAAAATTTGTCAAAATCGGTCGACGTTGCAATGAGCTACAAACGTTTAAAGATGGTAAAAATTGCAGGTTTTCGAGATTTTCGGCAATAAATCGTGAAAATCTGCAATTTTTACCATCTTTAAACGTTTGTAGCTCATTGCAACGTCGACCGATTTTGACGAAATTTTCAGAATATGTTTAATTGACACAGATCTACAAAACGTATTTTTTAAATTTTCAATATAGGCCCACATAAAAAAGTTAAAAATTCAACTTTTAGTATTTTTTCAACAATTCCGATCAATTGCAATTATTGAAAAAATTTCTTTTCACATCCTTTAGTAAGCTAATTACTCTAGCTTTCCCAAAAAGTTCAAATCGTATAGTACAATATCGTATAAAAATATCATAATTATACAGGTGAGTCGAATAAAGTGAGCAGGGACTGTAGGTGGCTTATGTTGTGGCCAGTACTTCACTTTATTACATTTATCGAGAGAATTATACAATTTATAATTCATATTTTGTACCGACTTAGTCATTTTAATTTCCTCTAATATTTCTCTTCGGGAAATACGAATTTTAAAAACATACAATGACTATTAAAATCTCGTGGGTTGATTGATTGATTTTCATGTCACATATTATAATATTAAAATATTTCAATATTTTTAATAGAATGACTGATTAATCCTCCTTCGTTTTTTTCGTATTTAAAAGCGTGTTTTCGAGTTTTATGCATTTATCCAAATAATCGATTTTTAAACACCACGCTTTACGAACATAAACGCGAGCAATATTATAAATATTTGACATGAACATTGTATCGATAAGAATAGTATAATAAGAATTTAGGAGAAACACAACACCACAAAATTTTAGTGCCTGTTTGATTAATACATAATTATGCAAGCTACAAAATGCAGTTGAAGAAGAAAGATGAAGAAAAGCAAATTAGTGGAGTTAACAGAACCAGAGCAAAAGTGAATGTGTGCGGTATACATGACCTCATGTCCGTTTGGTAAATCAAATAAATATTCGCGGGTATATCGTTGCTCCTCACTCGCTCGGTACCAACCCCTCTTTATTACCGGCCGCGAGGCAGCAGTAAGTACCACCACTAGGCAATAAGAGCAAAGCAAAACACTGTTTTCGCTGCTCTGGAATACCTCGCTGTTTTTTGAGCCAGGAAACATTAAATGATAATCACTGAGCATAACTTTGTTATGTAAAATATTTCCTCTTTAACGTCGCGTAAGCAGCTAGTTTGTCTTTGTTCTGGCTGACTGACGCCACTTTACTACCTTACGATTAGAGAAGAAAACTGTGACTTGACTACATGTATTACATGTTATATTACATACATACAGTAGGTGTACAAAGTATTCGTACACCTTTTAAAAACGAATAACTTCTTCGAATTTGTACCCAACAGCTTGAGTTTTTTTCAGACGTTAGAAGTATTAGTTTACTAACTAATATGTAAATCATTTTTTAAAAAATTGCTGTTGGTCGCAATTGCGAAGGAAAAAGTAAAGGGCACGATTTTTTAATTTTTTATCTGTGTCTGTAATGAAAATTTGGAACATGTATTTTGTAAATGTAAGTAAATTACATATATGTACAAAGTTCGACTGTAATCGGTTGACGCATAAAAAAGCTATGGGCATTGTAAGATGTAAAAATCTTCGAATTAAGGGCTTGCGATTCATCTAAATCACAGATTCTTACAATTTTTGCTCTTTTCAATCAATTACATTTCATAACAACCTTGATCGATTTCGATGAAACTTTGTACATGTGTATAACTTACTTAGACCTACGAAAGGCACCTTACAAATTTTCATTACAGGCACAAATACAAAATTTAGAAATCTTGATTTTTACTTTTTTCTTCGCACTGGGGTCAATAACAATTTAAAAAGAAAATTTTTTTCACATTAGTTAGTAAACTAATTCTTCTAACGTCTCTTAGTTCGTTTTTGAAAAGTGATTCGTTTTTAAAAGGTGTACGAATACTTTGTACGCCCACTGTATGTATTAAAATTTTGTTTACTCTTTTCCGCAGCACTTTGAAAACCTTTATAAATCGAAACAAAACTTCCTTTATCTCGAATTATTTTCCACAAGTGTGGAAGCTGAACAAGCCAAAACAGTGGTAAATGTTTTACAATGTTTCGTAGAAAGGTGCGATGATATTGAAGAAAATGTATTCTCTGCTTTGGTTACCGTTGAAAATACCGTTGATCAACAATCTGTTAATTGATTGGCACAGAGTAAAATCACAGATTTATTTAATATGTAATAGTAATATGTAACAGCCTAGTAAATTATATTAATCGAGTTTAATGTTCCGTCGGGTTCGCGTGTTTTAGTATTGGGTTTTTGGAGATGTCGTTGTACTTAAGTACCGATCGCGTATTTGATGAACGTAGTACATGTTTTTGAAGGGTCTATGTGTAAGCTTCAAAACGCAGTTAGTGGCAATTGTTTCGAGCGTGAACAGCAGTCAATTTTTCGCGCGAAAAATGTCGACGTTTGTTCCAAGTAAACAGCATTTGCGGGAAGTCATGTTGTATTATTTTGTTTTAAAGAAAGGTGTTATACGGGGTCATCCGTTTTTAAACGGACAAACGTAAACCAGCTATAAAGAACCCCAAATGGAACAAGTTTTACCCCTGCCACTTTTTTTGTTTCGGCCTTGATTTCTAGAAAATTGCAATTTTGCCCTATGTCAAAAAAACAAAGATCCGAAGGTCACACAAAAATATTTTGTTAACAAAAAAGATGCCCCTATTTATTTTAAACCAAACAAAGGAAAAATCATCAAGATTCATCACTGGAGTCCCGAGATATTCAAGTTTATGTGAACTAAAAAAATTATGGTTTTTTGCAATTTTCTAGAAATCAAGGCCGAAACAAAAAAAGTGGCAGGGGTAAAACTTGTTCCATTTGGGGTTCTTTATAGCTGGTTTACGTTTGTCCGTTTAAAAACGGATGACCCTGTTATCTACTGTATTATATTTATTATATATTTACGGGGACGATGCGCTCCTTTAAAAACCATGATTTCGACGTAAGGGCAAAGATTGCGATGGTGTGCCAAAAAATTCGAAGATTTCCTAGCATTACTTGATGGAAATCCACGTCAAACACTTGCAGAACTGTCAAGTGAATTAAACGTCGATCGATCTACTGTTGGAAAACGTTTTCACGCTGTGGGAATTGTTTATACGCTTCTTTTCAACGAAAAGGGGCGGAAACTTATTCCCATACCCAATATATGCGGAAAGTAGAATTGGTTGACCATGGTCAGACACGTCAGTCGATTCCTAGGCAAAAGCACGTGTATTCGCTGCATTTTCAAACTCGGTTTTCCCGAAAAAGAAAGGGTCAAACAAAAAAATTGTATTCCTTTCCTTCGACTAAATTTTACATGTAATATCACCCCCTGCTCGGTTGTACCACCTGTCCCGCCACAATACATAACTCAGCTCCAAAAATTGAACTTTTCTTTCTTCAAAACTATTAAAATCAGCAAATTATTAACTCTTATACAAACCGCCTGTAAGTCGAATTTTCGTAGGGTAAACCTTTATTACTCGAAGTCTTCGATAAGTCGAAATTTCTGATACTCGAAGATTCTAGTTTCTTCTCTTGAGATTCCTGTTATCGAGGTTCGACAGTATTATAAAAAATTTCAGTCAGTTCCCTATCGACAAAACTGTCTGAAATGATTACTAGACTGTGCATTTTATGCATTTATGACAAAAATGGGCACGTACAATTTAAAGCAGTGGATGCGTTGAAAATATTTAAGGACATCAATGTATTAGTTTCAGCTTAGTAGGATAATTAAAGGAAGAACACAATTTTTATTTGGCTCCTGTATCCTGCAATCAATGCGAACATTTATTTTTTGCATGAAGATCCGTAGTCTAATGATCACGATAGGTAGTTCATCCGATATAAGCCACTCACAAGGGTTCGCTTTCGTTTTGTCTCTCTCCCTTGTCGTTTTTTCTTCTTCTTAAAAAAACTACGCGTGGCTAGATGCGCGATAGAACATCGAGATGAAAATGGGAATTGAAGAACATTAGATTAAGTAGAAAACGCTGTATTACGTAATTCTAATTTGACAGAATATTCGATCAAATGTATTTCTTACCCCCAATTTTACGTGTTTGTGTCAAAAATACGTGTGAAATATTTATATAGAAGTTACAAAGAGTAATATGTTCAACGGTTGAATAACGAAATAAATAATATTTCCAATAGTGTAACTATGAATATTGATACTGAAATGTAATTGATCTGTCTCTGAACGTTCCACCGCAAACTTCCTTTGCTCGATCAACTCTTAAAACGTCCATTGTAACAGGCACTTCATTCATATTTATTTGTCGAGATATCGTCTCTTTCGACGAATAAATAAACGAATGACGAGACTTTTGTGTCTTTGTAATCGAATATTAAACCGGTTGCGATGCAATCCGTTAAATGAATGAAAGTGCACGCGAACTCATGAATATATTCAATAATGTTGTCTATATGCATAATAACAAATCATTTCGAATACACTAGCGCGTGTATGTGCGTGTGTGTAGTATTTAAATGTACAAAGCAGAATTAGTGGCAAACTAAAGTAATCTCAATGCGCTATTAAAAAAGTTCTCCTCAAAGAGATAAATTAAGGGAAACGAGATACGAACAATAAACCCATGTGTAGTCAACCAAAATGTATACATTATTTAAAATCTTTCTGTATTTAAGATGTTTGCTCAAATTCTCATTGTTGGAGTAAAAAATGGATATTGAAGAGAAATTTTGTAATATTTTTTTAGAGGAACATTAACAAATTGTTCAAAGAAATACAGTAAATGGGTACTCGGTTACCCGGTTGACTACAGTCCCTGCTCACTTTATTAGACTCACCTGAAGAATTGGTGCTGTTTGAAATCCTATAAGGAATTCAACGCTGTTTTCAACCTGTGGGGTAATGATTTTGTACTACAAGGTTGTCTTATGGATTGCCTATCCAAGTGTAAAATTTTCTTGCAAGAGCCAAAAATCCCCCTTTTACCATGGCCCGGCAACTCACCGGACATGAATCCGATTGGAAATGTCTGGGAGTGCCTGGAAAGAGAACTGGCCAAAGAAAATATAACAACAAAGACCAAGTTGATAGAGAGAATAATCTATCACTGGCATCATAACGTTGCATTAAAAGAAATTACACAAACTTGCATAGATAGCATGTCCAGAAGAGTTGCGGCTTTAAGAGCAGCTAAAGGCGGATTAACAAAATATTAGTGTTTTAAGAATTATATTGATCTATTTGTGTTTGTATCCATTGTTTTTGTAAAATAAATATATGTAAAATTCATTGGTCATCATTAAGTGATATTTGCATAAGGCTGCTATACCCATTATTCATGGTAAAACTAAAAATATCATGATTATAGAGGTGAGTCTAATAAAGTGAGCAGGGACTGTACACAAGGGTTAAGTTGTATTCTCGATATATGATTACAAAGAAAATCACCTACTTCTGGGTTGCTTCTGTCTCCCTCCGCAGAGGATACCCCCAGGAAGCTTTTCTTTATTCAGACTCCGACAAAAAGAGCGGCAGGCTTCACAATAAATCGATATTAGAATATTTACGCAGGGTTGGCGCAATTTCCACGGAATTAGAAATAACGTCCTGCCGTTTTCTCGGCCCCACGAGGATCGTAAACAGATAGATTTTATGGGGTGGAGGCGTAAACTTTAACACACGCTCGGCCCGTTCGCCTAATGTAATGATTATTAATTGCCTCGCTGACAATATTCAGTGCAGGTGAACGCACCGCTGGCAACTGCACCAGTTTTATTAGCGGCGGGACGACAGTTTTGGAAGGTCTCTCAACAAATATACATCTTGGTATGCGAATAGTAATTGTTGTTCTGAAGTTGCCGCCATGTCGACAAGCAAGACATAAGCTTCCCGGCTAATGCGGTCTGCCTTAGGTTATCCGTACTAACTGCGAATGTCGCGGTCCCGAACGTCATCCCTTTTAATGTCATGCGAGTTTTCAGAACTAACCTCTATCCCTTGCCGTTCACTAACACAACATTTTACCGTGCAAGAACAGTAAGAATTTACTAGATGCATAGATGTGGAACAGATTAAAAACAAGAAATTATTTAGTAAAATTACTCCAATGCATGCCAAATGTTCTTCTGAATATTGTAAATTGCAAAGAAATTTCGGTAAGATCAAACTATGTTGTTGCACCGTCTTTATCAAGCTGATGCTGTAAAATGCCCCCGCCCCATCCATCCCACGAGACACAATAGGTTCGATTTGAAATATTTTTTGAAGCGAGTTATGGTTAGAGAAGTAATCGCGTACTTTAACAGATGCGTTTAAATACTTTTCTGATACACGGCTAGGAATATGTGTTTCCATCGGGTGAACGTACTTGTAAAATACCACATATCTCGCAATACAATTCATGGAAGAATGATTTTCTATAATGCATATAAATTATAGAAGAATTAATAAATTAAACATAAATAACATCTTATCTGATACCACAAATCCCATAATATTATAGGATCATTAACAGGAACAGTAAAAGTACCTGTAAGTATTAAGTATAAACGTCCATACGATATCCGATTTTAACCCTTTACTGCATGATTTTTTTAATTGGGATGAAAAAACTGAAAGAAGATCAGTTTTTGCGGTTTATTTAAGGGAAGAATATTTTAAAACAATTAAAACAACATTTTCAGAAAAAGTAATAAAACACATTCTTAGTTTACTATATACCAGATTTGTTAACTGTATCAGATATGATACACTATGCAGCGAAAGGTTAGAATGCCAATGTTACAAAGCGTTTTAATCAAGAAATACTATTACAGTCTGCAGTTCAAAGGTTTCTTATGCATATGTAGGTACATATATTTTTATAAGGTACAAAGTTGACTTTCAATGTCCCATCTTAAACTTTTATTCAGATACCAAATTTTACTATTTTAAATAGATATTTAAAATTTTTTAAATAAAGGCTATTTCGCTGTCAATCACCGCAATTGTTGTGTACCTACTCCTTTTATACATATGAATGGAAAAATTAAATGAAGAACATGAAACGAACAAACGATTAAATTTCTATCGCAATATAATCAAGAAACTTGTAATTTATTGACGGACTATGTTGATTAGAATGGTGCTTACTGTTACTGTTAATGTCTATAGTCGGACAAATTCATTAAATTTCGAAATCAGTATATTCTAAGTTACCGGAAGAAGATCATACAATTTTTGAGTCCAACGTGACGATTCTCGAGTTCCTCTCCTTACATCTTCCTCGTTCTTTAGTCACACCTTCCCGATACCTTCAAGAGGAAGGGGAGACGATCCATAAAAGCGGAAAAAGGTAGTCGTTATGGCCGGATAAGAATGAAACTAATTGCGGCGATGCGACGCGACGTCTACGAGTGACTCCGTAACGACGACGCGACGCCTACCCGTTCGAGTTCGAGCCACGATGCTACCTGACGTATTTTCGATAGTCTATGAAATTTTTTAGTCATAAGATTCTAACGATGCCACACGATCGTATCTCCTTTGGCGGATATTTTCATTGTTAAATCGTGATGATGTTACAAACTTACCTACTCTTTTTCAATTGTCCGACATATTTTTGGGGAAATCCGTGAATTAAGCTCATTTAACAGCACACGTTCTTGAACTGTATAGGAAAAAGCTGTTTAGAGTGAAGACGTTGACACTAAACCTGAGCCTTAAAAGTAACTGGTACATGTTCCCTTATAAAAATGATAAGATTGATTTTATTTAGACTTCGTGCAGCTCCTATTGTAGTACGTGCTGTCCTAAGACATCCACATAATCATTTCTAATGAAATCATTTTTATTATTTTAATAATTGTAAAATATAAAATATCTGGAACCGATCCTTTTGATCCTTTTGAATGGTTTAGTGTTAATAACATACATCAAGGTCATTGAAATCATTGGATTAGATCGTATTGTTAGAAAACCGGCTCTGTGGAGCGTTCGTAAAATCTATTTACGTACTTGTATTTACTGTCTCCTGTTTAGGGGACTTACAGTACGACGCACTTTAATCTGAAAGTAGTCGAAAGGGTATAGCCGGATAAGCATGGGCCAGCGGCCCCCGCTCCGATTTTCCTGATTCCTGTCTTAAAACATCGTTTTATGCCTAAAAACACATTGTGTAAAATTTCAAATGTCTACCCCCACCGATAGGGGTGATATTGAGGTAAATTCCCCCGCACTTAAATGCAATTTGCTCTAAAACGAGAAAAGATATCGACATGGGATAAACGACAAACAAAAGATATAGGTACACTCTATAGTTCAGATTTTTTCAGAATTTTTTGCTAATTATTTATAGTTGAAAATAATTAATTAATTTTTTGGGAATTTTTTTAACTATCTTCCCTTGGGATGACACCTACCAAAAAATTCTAAAATATTGCTATGATTCTAATCTATTTTGTAAAAAATCTCAGGAGTGTCCGTTTGGTGGAACCGTGTCATTATCATTATAATACTCTTTATTATCATTATAATACTCGTAATACACTATTTTCATTGATGTACATATAAGTCTCTCGCGTTCCTAGCAGTTTAAAGTAGTTCACAAAAATCAGGCAATTTTTGTTCCGAACAACAAATGTGCCACTAATGAAGTGTAGTACTTGAACAGAGTTGTCTATTGTTCCACAATAATAATGATGACTATTCAGTATAAATACGATCATTCTACTATCACCGAATAAGTCATGTGTTCTCGCCCCCACCCTCTGTAAAATAGTATAAAAATAAAATTTGGAAACAATTAATTCGCAAAAGAGTTTAAAGAAACGCGTAATATGTCTCTTACCCATCAAAATCAACCAGAAGAACCGTCTAATTTCGTCAAAGTAATTGAGTTACAATAAACTTAATCGCAAATCCACTTTGCACGCAATCCGATTTCAATTTTGAGTTCATGGAACTTTGGTTTAAGCGTACAACACGGCTGGTACGTAAGAAGAAGCGAGATATTCTGGCTAAAAAAGGAAGGAGGTGCAGCGGACTCCAATAAAATTGGTGGGGAACTGAATAAGCGAGCGCCGCGGAAGTGAAGAAGCGCCCTTTGAAGCGGACTGTATACCCCGTTATGGAATTCCTTCCTCTTTTGATATCATATTGCATTCATCTTGTCACGATAAGCCTCGAATAAGGGCTAGCATAAAAAGTGGCTTAACTTAAGCCGGATAGAAGTGACAGAACGCGGGGCTAGAAACACGGCTTTTCTCTCGAGATGACGAGAACGAGGAAAAAAGAAATTCCACGTTTCCTTCGTGTGCTTACGAAACGAATAAGACGCAAAAATATGACTCCAATAGGCTTGTGAACGATTTAAGGAGAGCCAATACCTCGGTAACGCTTCCGTAAACGTTTCAAGTATGTACTGCGGAAGGAACGCAGACGAAATTTGTTTTTCCCTGAATGCGCTCGGATGTATGGAAGATTTCTCACAAATATTCAAACCCCATTTATCAATTGCTCGATTCGTTTCTATTATGATACGTGCTTGGTTATACGCATGTTTTTCTGATTTTATTTACGGAATTTGTTCGAGTTAAACCGAAGCTTTCGCTTTCATGGGGAGCAGATGTGAAACAAAAACATACAAGGTGTCCCAAAAATGAGGTTATTTGAAGCGACATTTTCTCTTTGTTAAGGAGTTATTAACGAAAAACACGGACCAATCAGACGCGTGTTGACAGGGATCGTCCGGCGCGCCAGCAGGTTCCACTGAGCGAAGAGTTTGTTGGTGGTTTACCGCGATGAAGCAACGAACAAAGAAACGGAGTAGAAACTGATTGAATTAAAGAATCGGTTGAACTGTACCTTTGCTAACCAGAAGTTTTAACCTGTTTCTTAAGTGATCCTGTAAATTTTAGCGAGAAAATGCCGAAAATCCAAGTTTTAATCCTAGGAGATTCAAAAGTTATGCGGGTTTAAACTTGAGCGATTTTCAGCATTTGTTTCACAAAGCACAAGTTTCATCGAAATCGACTTGCGTAACTTCTATATGTTCACCCGTTAATCAGTTTAACGAGACTTGCCACTTCTAGGTTGCCTTACTCTATTCTCCGAAGCGATCGCTTTATGAATTACATGGGTGTAACAATTCAAAAACCATTGAACACTTAGTTTAGTCAACGAAAAGTTGAAGAGGGAAATGGAAGGAACACAATTTTTAACTTTGGGTCTTTGTTTGGACTAGTTAGGAGGTAAACATACTAAAATTCGCTACTCCTAGGAGGTGAGCGGGGTGCAGAGTTTCTTCTGTTTTCCGCTTATATCTCGGAAACTATGCGTCCTAGCGATAAGATCATTCTATACAAACTTGAAGCTGACGAAATTTGCCACAAGATTGATTCAATTCTGTTTTTCGCTATCTCGCATAGTTTACGAGATATCCGCGTTCGAAGTTCACTAATTGTGCTGAAGAGTTAGCTAGTACAATAAGGCAAAAATTTCTTTTTCACAATTAATGATTATTTTAATATTCAAGAAGACTATTAGTCATTTTTAAATATTAGTTGATTATTGCCCTACTCTGGCCCCGCTAACTCATCAAATGTCGGGTTGTCTCCGCAGTGAGAGTTGCCAATCGACATTGAGCTCTGATCAGGCGTAGTATCCATCAATCGATTAGACAATATATCGACATATTTTTCTTGGCCCAGTTATCGGATCCGAGAAGCAGTCGGTAACGCGGATCAGTTGATAACCTCGTAGGAAACATCAGGACATCAGCCCTGCCATGGAGACGCATCAAAAAGCTTTTAAATTGGTACCTTTATGTAGAAATTACTGCAGCATTGTTTATCGTATGCCAAATTGCTGTTTTATTATTACGTGTGCTATTCGTCTCGAAACATGAACTTCTGACCAAAGACTCGCTCAGTCTGCAGAGAGGAGTATAATGCTCTCGTTATTGTCTCGTTCGCTGTGAATTTGTATCGTGCGAGTATCACCAGAATTCAAGTAGAACCACAGGGGAATTGTGTACGATACTTTTCTCGCTTCACGACGGGCTTCTCTGTTAATGTTCGAGATGAACCAACAGGATGAAACGATGATGTCCTTCCTAGTGGTCGCATTGCATCTTGTAGTCGTGTTCGGAAATAATTAAAGCTGTCAGCAGCTTGCCAATATTAGCATCGATGTCTTCAATGAAACGTAAGTCTAGATTTCTATTCGATAGAACTAGATTTCTATTGAACAGAAGTGTCCATTGACTTGGACAATTTTTAGTCGAGTGATAAGAAAATAACGAAACTATTGAGCGAGACAGATACAATTCGAATAACTGTTATTGCTCGTATTGATGAAAACCTCGAATGAACTAAGTTTAATCTCGCTGGGTTGTTCAGTCCATGTTACGAAGAATTTATGATGGTAATTAATCAAGTTTATATTTAGCAATATTCTTCATTCGACCAGTTTCAGACTGAACAAGTGTCTGTTTTAAATGACGAGTACGTCCTTTTCGTACTTCTAGGTCTAGTCAAGAATTTGGTGGTCCTAATATTAGTTACAAATACCGCACAATTAGCAGATCTGTGGATCTACTATTGTACAATTTTTAATATTGCCCCAGTGAGAATAATATCGCTTCACAAACTGGGAAGTTTGAGAAAGTGTACGACAATGTCCACGTGGACATTGGGAATTGCAACCGCAGAATGCAATTCCACTAATTCTTCACACAGAAGAGAATGAACGGTGTATCTTGGGGCGCTCGTGCTTCCAGAATGCAACGATTAATATTCTGTTTAAACATTCCTGCGGCTGCTAACGTAATCGATCCCTAACGGAAGACAACAATCATAATTATCAAATTTATTTTATACTTAACTTTATTTGATAAAGAACTCAACAATATCAGTAACCTGATATTCACAATCGAAAGACAACAATCATAATTATCAAATTTATTTGATACTTAATTTTATTTGATAAAGAAATCAACAACATCAGCAACCTGAGATTTATAATCGGAAGGCAACAATCATAATTATCAAATTTATTTGATACTCAATTTTATTTGATAAAGAAATCAACAACATCAGTAACCTGATATTTATAATCGAAAGACAACAATCAAATTATAAAATTTATTTGATACTTAATTTTGTTTGATAAAGAAATCAACAACATCAGTAACCTGATATTTATAATCGAAAGACAACAATCATAATTATCAAATTTATTTGACACTTAATTTTATTTGATAAAGAAATCAGCAACATCAGTAACCTGATATTTATAATCGAAAGACAATCATAATTATCAAATTTATTTCATACTTAACTTTATTTGATAAAGAAATCAACAACATCAGTAACCTGATATTTATAATCGAAAGACAACAATCATAATTATCAAATTTATTTGATACTTAATTTTATTTGATAAAGAAATCAACAACATCAATAACTTGACATTTATAATCGAAAGACAACAATCATAATTATCAAATTAATTTGATACTTGATTTTATTTGATAAAGAAATCAACAACATCAGTAACCTGATATTTATAATCGGAAAACAACAATCATAATTATCATATTTATTTGATATTTAATTTTATTTGTCAAAGAAATGAACAACATCAGTAACCTGATATTTATAATCGAAAGACAACAATCATAATTATCAAATTTATTTAACACAATTTTGTTTGACAAAGAACTCAACAATATCAGTAACCTAATATTTATAATCGAAAGACAACAATCATAATTACCAAATTTATTTAACACTTAATTTTGTTTGATAAAGAACTCAACAACATCAGTAACCTGATATTTATAATCGCATGAAATGCTTTCATTATGTGCTCACTGCAATTACTTGCTGTCAATAGTAACTCCTTGAGTTTGATAAGCACCGTTATTACTTTATGACAGAAAATGATGACGCTTCGCCCGCGTACCAGCTCTTAACGAATCTCTTCCTCGAGAACCCTTATTTCAACATATTTTCCCCAACAATTCATCGTCATTCGCCGTCAATGGTACCCTCAGTCTTTCATCCAAGAGAGTACTTTTAATTTGTTCCCTAAAATATGTTCATTCCGTGGTCTGCCGTTTAACCAGGAAAAACCGAGTTTATTCGGAGGTCTGTGGGGTTGGGGATATCGTGGAACCAAGAGATTCTAACCCAGAAATTTGTGCGGTGCTCCTGTAACGAGAGTTGCATTGCAGGAAATAAATACAGGATTTTTCTTCCACCCCGACCCCCTCTCTCTCTCTCTCTCTCTCTCTCGCTCTCTCTCTCTCTCACTCTTCAGTAAAGCGCTTACAATATCCAATTCCAACGGGAGCGGTCGCGAGCGAAAATTGTTTCGGAACGACCGGGCGATGGTTGTTTCGAATGCTCTGCGTCGCCAGATATCGTAATGACGGCGGCCGTGAATGCTGGAAAGCAGGAAGTCGCTATTGACGGCCATACGGAAAGGGTAAACGAAACGAGAACGGGCGGTAGTAGTATACGGGGACAAAGATTCGCAAGCGGGGAGGGGCAGAGGAATGGAGAATGGAGGAAGATAGAGAGAAAGGGATGCACGAAAGAAGGGCAGCAGATAACGGGGTGGAGAGTTTTCGAAGGGTACGGAGGTGACATAAAAGCGAGTAGTGGAAATCCGGACTGGCTGAAAGGAGCGATGCGGGATTACGAAAGGATTTATTTGAGATTTTCTGCTACTGCTACTGTCGACGACGACGGTACTGCTGCTGCCGCCGCCGCGCCGCTGCTGCTGCAATATCTTGGCTTGGATCGGTGTACAAATAATATGAAAAAGAGAAAACGAAACCATGGAGACGTTAAAAAGAATAAGTTTCCAGTCAGAATACAAAAGTATACGAAACAAACTATCGAAGCCGGTATCGTCCGGTATGCAGTTACATGTATCCGTTAGTCCCGAACGCCGCTTGCCTAGTCAATCTATTGATCGTTTGAAAAATTTATTGAAAAGAATTTAACAAGTATGTTTTCATAAATTAGTCATGAGTTTGAATTACTATCCGTTTTATTGCTCTAAACTCTAAGCCGTAGAAATTTCAGTTTACCTGATTTCTTTCAACCTAGAAACTTTAATCATGATTATTGGATCTTGTACGAGATTCGAGTACGTGTAGCCTCAAATCCCAAGAAAAACATCCTGTAAACAGGAGCCAAGTTCCTATGGCCGTAAAAAGTTGTGAGATCAAACAAAATACGGCCAAGTTCGTTAGCTTAGAAATACCGCTTGCAATACCGAAAAAAGCATTTGTAAAAATTAGTTTGAAAGAACGCTATTTAATTTTTAAAGAGTTACATGGAGGGCTAAATTATTCAAACTTGCCCGTTACTTTTTAAACCAATGGCCATAAAAGGTGTTAGGTAGCGGCCGAGTTTGAACAATTTAGCCAAAAATGAACAATTTTTTAAAAAATGCCCATTTGGCAAACTGTGCGGCGCGCCAACTGTCTATTGGCCGACTGTGGCAACTCGCGTCTAGGTCGCGCTCTGATTGGTTCGTGTTTTTCGTAAATAACTCCTAAACAAAGCCGCGGATAACATTTTTGTAAAGGAAAATGTCGCTTGGAATGGTCTCAGGAGCAATCCCCTTTCGGTAAGTTCACGAATTTTGGGACGCCCTGTAGAACGATTGAAGCTAATTTGGAGGTGAACAAGAGATCAAAAACATTCACACGCAGCGATGCAGAGGAATGGTACCTACATGGTCGCATCGATAAAGCTATTCACGGTTCCTCCCTCTTGCAGCGTTAGCAGGCGAAACGATAGCGCGTCCATTTCCTCGCTGAAACGAGCTGAACGAACGAGTCGAGTATCTACTTGACGCGTAACGTAAGGCCTTTGAAAATTGTATAAAAGCTGGGGAACGGCGAACGTGCCAAACGGAAAGACTCCCCGGGGACTTTTCCTCTTCTTTTTTTGTTCACGGCGCGTTAACAGATCGCATAAAGATTACTAATGGAATCCATACGAGCGTATAAAAGTTGTTCGCCGCTAGCCAAGGTTTGCCGAAACACTATAGGGGTTGGTTATTCCACTGGCAATGTACATTAGCGAGTTACCACATACACTTCATACATTTTCCATCTATAAGCATCGGAACAGTCGTGGAATGCGAAGTAAACCGAGAAATAGTATGAAATTCTAGACTAAAATAATTTGGTGAAATATCGACTACAAACCGATGTAAAAATTTTGTTCTTCTTTTAATTAAATGTGTCTTTGAGATTAGCATGCTAGTTATGCGTTCATGGTATAAATAAATACCCACGATAGAATAAAAAGAAGTTTAGCAAAGGCTACTACCATTTTTGCGCGAACTTTTTGACACAAAGATTTTACTTAAATTTATTTCATCTCTTCCTGTGATGTATGCAAATCTTCGAGAAAAAAAATTTGTTGTATTCAATCATATATATTATATTCGAACTGAAGTTATGTTATAAATATCTTCCAACACCTTCCTTAGAAAAATGTTTTAAAAAGTTATACGGCTGAGAGCAGCGAATATACAAAACTTTAGTTCCCATCGAATCTAGTTGACATTTTCCGTAAATTAGAATCTTATCAGCTTGATCTTCAAATAAATACACAGCGCCTGACCAAGTGATTCAATCTTACAAGTTTCGTCGCGTTTGCGTTCTACCAATTTATCCTTGAAACCAGATTTATGTCCTCGAATGAGCTAGAACGTCCTTGAGTCACGAGGGTATCATATTTCTCTGAACCACTGGCATTGAAATGTGTAATAAGAAAACCGTGGTGCATTTAAAACAAGTAATAAAACGGAGATCGGAATGATCCCCCCTTCTTATCGTGTCAGTTTTATATGACAATTTGTTTTTAGTTCATTGTAGTGTGAAAGATATTTGAGGTAATAATTTTGAAAGAGGGTACTTTTCACGGAAATCCTACGGGTCGATCGGGCACTCGGAGCCGTTTTAATTTTTCATTTATTCCGACTTAGAATATTTCCATCCCCTATGATTCTTAAAATTTTATGGGTATGGAAAGAATTGTTGTAATACCTTATGCAATACCTAAATATTTGGTAATTGATTAGTAGACAACGGATTTTATGCATTTATAATAAAAATGGGTAGCTGTAATTTAAAACAGTAAAAACATTAGAAGAATTAAAAAATGCTGTTGTATAATTTTTATCGGGATTCCCGAAAATTTCGAGAACCCAGTAATCATTTATATTCGTTTTAATGAATACATTCATAGTTTCGGATTTTTTATTCTAGATGTTTTCGAGATTGAAAGAATGTTGTCCATCACGAATTCTTTTCAAGAGTGTCTTATGTCATATTCTCGAAATTTTCGGGAACCCGATTTCTGCGGGAATCTCGAAATTTTCGGAAACTCGACCCGACCCGACTCGACCTCTTCTCGACTCGTCCCGACCATCGGGTTCCCGATATTTCGGGTTCTCGCACACCCCTAAAAAATTATTAATTTTCAACCTATTTATATTTCGCTCCAGTTTGTTGCAAATCAGATAGCAAGCTTGTAGTTTTCATACAGATCCGGTGTCCATTGATTAGCTACCAAATTTAGTAGCTAATTTTAACATCGCCTCAGACTCACCATTCGAGTGCTAAGATTTAACATCATTCTTCGTTGTCCTGGCTTCTTCGTATCATTCGGTAAAAACATTTGACTGCTCGTGAAAACAAAGACGAACGTTGCGTTGATTTATTACCTATAAATGAGAGTGTATAGCGTATACGGTTCCTAGGGGAACATCTGAAATATTCGAAGAGTGCATTTTAGCCAGTCTTGAGTTTGGCTGATTGGAGAAAACCCATGGGAGTCGTTGCGTCGCGTCGCCGAGTCTTCACCGCAGTCTTTTTAGATTCTTATTCCACGTATCCCACGCCTCTGCCCCCCTTTCCCCTCTCACATCCTTTTACGGCTCTTCTCCTGGACCTTCTTTCTTGCATGCCGACCACTAGGATCGTTTTACGCGGCGAACACACGTTTACAGACGAGGAAAACGTGTGTAAATGGCAGATGTGAGCTCTGCGCAGCCACCCGGGTACGCTTTTCGTTCGCGCAACAGCACTTGAAAATTTTACGTCGGACGCAACGAACGAAAGGATGAAGTTCGAGAAGAAGAAGAAGATCGTACCGAGGAACGGACGAACATGCCTGCGCCAACGATCGCTTCGAATTTCGCGTCTGCGACGTTTTAATAAATTAAGGAACCTTTGGCCGGTCCTCTTCTTAGATGGCTGAACCGGGAATCGTTTATGGTGCTTTCGGAATGAATTTGTTATTTTCCCATGCCACGATCCTACGGAGCTCTCTCTCTCATTGACCTTTCTCAGAGACATTCCAGCTATGGGTCTGCGAATGGATAAATTTTAGATAGCCTGGTTTGTCGGTAGTTTCGTCAATTTTTCAAAGTACCGGGCTCCTGCATTTTTACGGAACTTCGTATCGAACACGAAGAAGGAGTTTAGGCAACAGCGTCGAAGAGCTCGGTTTCTGTATTTTATTCACTTTCGCGCGATAAGAAGTGGTCCAGCGGCCCCCGTGACATTTTTTATGGATATCCTGCACAAAACAATGCTTTCAGGTTGAAAGATAATCCTCAAAAATTTTATTTACCATGCTGTTTCACTCGTATTAAGAATACTTAATTATTTAATTGTTGAATTCAATTGCTTGTTTTCATCTTGTGATACAAAACATCAACTATTCTTCTACGTTCGTTTAAAATTAAACATTTAACACTAGAATAATCTAGCACTAAGCGCAACCGATACACAGGGTGTCCCACAAATGTTGAATTTCCTCGAAATTCATTACTCTTAATACGAGTGAAACAATATGGTGACAAATATGTACAACATTTTTCGGACACTCGGTATAATATAAAATAAACTCGCAGAACTATAATGAAAAAGTTTTTGTCACACTTTCTGTCTCGTCGAAGCAAGACTGATTAGCAACTTGATCATTAGAAATAAGCGATCAAATCTTGATAAGCATTAATGTATACATATACTTATGTATTATGTATAATAATCGTGACGCTGTGACTTATCTATTTTTATCTTTCTGTTATAGGTGAGTGACGTAACAGCAAATATCGAAGGGTATTTTCGGGGGGCAAAATCAGCAATCTATTCGCCGCATGTAAGTAAGGACAATGCAACTGTTAGTACGTAGTATTATTGGTAGCTCATTAAAAAGAAAACGCGGTAGATGTGGACATTAAAGTTAAGGCGGTAGACTCGTTTCCAGGATTGCAAGGATGCGGGATTCGCGTTCTCATTTCTCGATAATACAAAAATGGGGTTTCTCAGTGGTCAAAATCGCTAGGTAAAAGATCGATCTAGGGCGCTATCGCCCTCAAAAGTCCTATCTTTTCGTTTACGAGGCGTAATTTGCATTATTCGGAAGCATGTAGCTGTCACAGCTTTATGAAAAGACATATCTACATGCTACATATTTATCTCTTAATTATTAATTTGTTAGTATACTCTATGTTCACTATCACATAAACTGCATCTTTATTTTTTCTTTGAATATACTCTTAATTAATGGAACTTTTATCCGGATAAGCATCCTTGTAAGATAATATAATATATTACATATTAAATGTTAATATAATATTATTAACAATATATTGTTATTCAATGTAATATATTATATATTAAATATTCATTTAATTATGAATAAATGATAATATATATATTAAATAAAATAAATATAATATAAATATTATTAATAATAATAATAATAATAATATTATATTAATGTATTTAATATATATTATATTGTAAAAATTAGTTTTGTTGTATTAAGATTAAATTTTGACCACGATTCGATTGTTTTCTTTCTTTTTTGTTAACATTAGGGCTGTCCACTTGCTTTTCTTCCGACCTAGAATAATTCCATTCTATATGACTTTTTTAATTTTATAGATATGAAGTTGATATAACACCTCCTACAATACTTAAATGTGTAATAATTTAAACAATATTTTGAATAATGGTATAGCAAGTCACCACTCGAGTGCTAAGGGTTAAATAGAAAACTTGACCGAAGCGTAATGTGTATTATATCTCCATGAGTAATTTGGTAATAGCATACTAGATTATTTGCCAGGTAAGCATACATATATATTTGAATGTACTACGTTCGCAGGGGATAGTAATGACCATTTCGAATTCAGCGCGCTTAAATTGCTACCCAAATTGCGTTCTTGTATCCGTGCGAAATAGCCACGATTACATGGCCGGTCCACACTGTTCATTCAAAATTTCAATGTAGGTTGCCAAACAGTATCTCAATTTCTACCGAAGACTCGGTCACCAATAACGAGTCTTACTTGTTAACTGTTACCATGGCAGAATACTAACGCCAATTATCTTCCCTGCCAGTTGTTCGACTAATCAATTTGTTTGAACTCTGTAACAAATACAATGAAAAATGATCGAACCTGTTATTAATTTAATTATATATTGGATTGGCTAGAAAGTAATTTCGGTATTTTAAGGTGAAATAGAGCCCAATATTTTTATTCAAGCAATGAATTTTAATGAATAAGATATTTTCCCTTTTGTTCGATGATCTTTTACCAAAAAGAATCAATAAGAAAATATTTTATTGATCAAACTTCGTCGCTTGAATAAAGAAATTCGGTTTTATTTCACCTTAAGATACCGATATTACTTTCTTGCCAACCCAATATGTTAGCAATAATTATTTTATAATTTCTTAAATTACGAGGTGTACCCATTTGAAACATAAATCAACTGTTGGAAGTACATACATAGTATAGGAAGTTTGATGTAAACATGCGGTACGTCAGAGTATGTTGAAGGAATCTTGCACGGTAATGGCATCTTCCTTGTCTCACCCGCTGCAAAACGTAACATCAAGTATGCAACCATACCAAAGCCATTCTGTCCAATAGTATAAAAGTTTATTATCACGATCGCGTTCCAATCAGTCTCGTGGGAGTCGTGACGGTCGAATTAATCACTTGCACATAGAATATAAAATCTGTGTACGAAGGAAGTAGTTAATGGAGATGTTTCAGATTTTTTCTTTTAGAAATAATGATATTAGAAATATATTTTTCTGAGAAATTTTTTTAGTGAACTTCTTTACTGAAGCACATATAAATAAATGCAATTTTGTCATTAATATAAGGCAATGTATGCCAATTGCGTTTAGTGCTCGGTAGATCTAGTGTTAACGTTAAATTTCATTCAAATCAGTGAGTATCAGTTGGGTAGTGTTATTTGTCAGTATGCACCAAGCGATACTGAGCACCTTGGATGTATAATAAGTGCGGTCATTACACTATGTTCCAATAATGCAATGATTCGCGATTTCGAGCTGTCTATGGTCGGAGTAAGTAGTTTGTCTCGTGTTTGCGCTTCCTGGAATTTCTACTTCTGTCTCGTCGTATCCTTTTTTTCTTTTTTTATTTAAGGGAGGTGGGGGAATCCTCTTACGGACACCCTCTCCTCAGATGTAGTTCGGAGAGGGTAGTGTGGGGGTTGGCTCCACTCTCGGCTGTAAATTGAGGGAATCATACAGGGTGTCCCAAAATTCCTGAACATCCCGGAAATGGGAGGTTCCTGAGACCATTTGAAGCGACATTTTCCTTTGCAAAAATGTTATCCGCGGCTTTGTTTAGGAGTTATTAACGAAAAACACGGACCAATCAGAGCGCGACCCAGACGCAAGTTGGCACAGTCCGCCGGGCGCGCCAACTGTGCCAACTCGCGTCTAGGTCGCGCTCTGATTGGTCCGTGTTTTTCGTTAATAACTCCTAAACAAAGCCGCGGATAACATTTTTGCAAAGGAAAATGTTGCTTCAAATGGTCTCAGGAACCTCCCATTTCCGGGATTTTCAGGAATTTTGGGACACCTTGTATAGCCTTCCGCCTTTGCCATACCCACTAAACCCCCACCGCTCAGGGCCCTTTCTGGTCCCTTTTTGGCACCCTGTCTATATCGAACCCCGGACCTCCGCGACCGCTATCCGCATTCAGCAGGAGAGCGGGTCGACTCATTGCCACTCCTATTCTTTGCTTAAATATCTCATCGTATCCTGTCCGTCATCATCTCGATATTTTCGTGATTGGTTAAGGGTAGATTTAGATGGGGAAACACGTAGCGTTTAGTAATTAGATGTGGGTGCATCGGAAGGACTTTAAGTTAAGGAGTGGGAACTGTCAGAAAATTCCTTTTCGTATTGTCTTCGGTTGTCAATGGCGTGATTTATCGGCGTACGTCCGCTCGTCGTTTCGGTGAGTATGTCGCACGTGTTGTCCATCTGTCGGAGTCGAAATTGTCAGAGTGCAATGGTCGCAAACTAATACAGTCGATCCCCATGTGCTGTTTACCTGTTAAAACATCCTTGCCAGGTATGTCGCCTAATACGCGGGAGAAACGGTGGGGTGCGTTTGATCTTGATCTGTTGCCGTCGCAACAAAATCGGAGCCCGATTTCCGTGCATGTTTACGAGGTAGCATGGTTTACGCATGCCTACATATGTGATCAGAAAGAGTTCAACGAGGAGACTATGAACCTTGCCATAATGAAAAGAGGAGAGAGAAGAGGGAGGATAAAGAGAGACAGGGATTATGAATTGATCGAGTAACTCGAGGGACGAGACAAAAGGACGAAGGTAGTTGAGTAGATTGTTTGCAAACTGCACGCTCTAAGACGTTCCAGAACGGTCCTAAAGCACGGACAATTAGGCGATCGGATCGATCGAGGGAACGGAAGACGATGGATCCATACGGACGTTGGGGAACTTCGTGTTGACGCGACGCGACGCGACGTCGCGCCGCACCGCTCCGGTGTGTGTTCGCTAGCCCTGGCCGTCGTTATTGCCGATGCACGGAGACCCCTCGAGTCTGCTCCTCGCATTACTTACGGATCCGCAAACACGAGAAGATTGACAAACTCTGTACACTCCGTGGCGGAACTATTGCCGCGCAATTGACCTCATATCCAGCCGTTATTACCCACTGTGATATTAGATTAGATGGAACAAGATTGGACTGGTGCGCTTGGCCCTGAAAATTACGCGAATACGTGAATGGATATGCCACTGGAATATTTTATCTCTGTACTGTGGAAATTAACGCAGGATTTCGTAGAAGATCGTTTATGTAAAATAACAGTACATCGAATACTTGTGTAATTACGTTATTTAGAGAAGAGTCCTTCTCACTGATTTTCATGCCCTTGAAATATATCGTCAAGATCATCATTCTGAACAACTTTCTGAACATCTTCTATTATCAATTAATGTAAATACTCTATTTAAAAAATAATGCTCAATGTAGCAAGAAAACTTTGCGAAGTTCTTTCTATTTAACCCTCATCCGTCCCTCGTGTCAATTTGACACAGTTTTCCTGAAATAAGTTACACTGTTCTGTTATTTGTAGGTAAATTTGTTTGAAACTTGGTGACTTTTATTTTTTTAATGCGAAACATATAACTGCAAAAACCTAAGATTTAAATGTTAACTCATCGATTTCAATGAAAAAAAAACTCGAAAAGTAACTGTCTGACTTGTTATTTTATCGATTTTTTTTATCACTGTGTCAATTTGACACCGAGGGACAGATTCAGTTCGTGAAACGAGGGACGGATGAGGGTTAAGAGAGTTTTCTTTTAAGACTTTCTTTTAAAAGTAATCACACAAGAATTATATTTCCCTCCTGTTCCCACTCTTAAAGTGTGGATACATATTGAAACGAGAAATTTGGTGACACTTTACTATAACTCTTGAACCATAAGAGATATCGGGACGACATTTCCACTAAAATTCATTAAAACGTTATTCCTATTTACTGGTAATTGTCCTAGTAAATATATATATTTTTAATTATTTTTCTAACCAATTTTATTGTCTTAAAATAATATTTGAAATTGTTTATTTTGTACTTTTTCCAGATAATATAACTCACCGATGTCGTTATTTATAAATTTCTTTGTAACTGATAAGCAAATCTCTCAAAAGCTTCTTAGAATGAACCCAGGAATCACCCCATTCAAGGAACATTTTTCGGTCACCCTTCATATATGGACCGTTTATTTTGAAAGTGGTGAAAGTCCATTTTTGAAAAAAATGAAATATCACGTAATTCATGCTTAATTTAATGTAAATAAAATTTAAAAAAAAATAAAAAAACAAGAGAAAATGGACTTACACCACTTTCAAAATAAACGGTCCATATACAGTCCCTGCTCACTTCATTAGACTCACCTGAAGAATTGGTGCTGTTTGAAATCCTATAAGGAATTCAACGCTGTTTTCAACCTATGGGGTAATGATTTTGTACTACAAGGTTGCCTTATGGGTTGCCTATACAAGTGTAAAATTTTCTTGCAACAGCAAAAAATCTCACTTTTACCATGGCCCGGCAACTCACCGGACATGAATCCGATTGAAAATGTCTGGGAGTGCCTGAAAAGAGAACTGGCCAAAGAAAATATAACAACAAAGACCAAGTTGATAGAGAGAATAATCTATCACTGGCACCATAACGTTGCATTAAAAGAAATTGCACAAACTTGCATAGATAGCATGTCCAGGAGAGTTGCGGCTTTAAGAGCAGCTGAGGGCGGATTAACAAAATATTAGTGTTTTAAGAATTATATTGATCTATTTGTGTTTGCATCCATTGATTTTGTAAAATAAATATATGGAAAATTCATTGGTCATCATTAAGTGATATTTGCATAAGGCTACTATACCCATTATTCATGGTAAAACTAAAAATATCATGATTATAGAGGTGAGTCTAATAAAGTGAGCAGGGACTGTATGTCACAGTTGTTTTCAATGTCAGTTTTTGTTTTTGGGTTCTATTTCGATCTATGACCGGTGTATTTTAATACATACATTTTTTAAAATGGTATTTCCATAGTAAACGAATTATTGTCACGTTTTGGGGATTTTGTCACCGTGCGCCGCGGCGCGCCGATCTTACTACGCAACCTAACAATATTGTATACGAATGATTAAAACCTCGCGTCATACGCATACGACGTCCCAATGATACCTAGGCGTTCCTCGAAGGATCGGTTTCCGTCTCAAAGTTGAATTCGAATCCGAAGCACCAAGGGAAACCCGTATAACTTCCTAATAAAGTATTTAGCCGACGGATGGAAGCGCGATGTGCCTCGGCTACGGAAGCCGAAGGAGGAGAGTTTGGTACGGTGCGGCGCGGCGCGCGGCGGGAGTTTCAGTTTCCGGGTGATCTGTGGCTCCCTCGTCGTGAGAATCGATGCCGCCAGCCGCCCAATAACCATACATCGTACGACTATCACACCCCTGGGGTATATACCCACGCACCCCGCCGTATTCCGTTCTCTCTTTCCACCACAGATAGTCCAGAGCACTCCTCGACTTCTCTCTCTCTCTCTCTCTCTCTCATCTCTCTCTTCTCATCTGGCTGCCTTATTACAAACAGTAAGACGTGCCTGCAGTCGTTTCGACCGGGAAAAATTATCCGGAATTGGAGTCATTATTCGGCTGTTCCTTCGTTTTTTCGGGCTGTTAGCTCAACGAATGAGATGAGCTTGGATAGACGTATATATTGGATCTTAGAACGCGCACGATTAGGTCGTTGAAGGAATGAGTGAATTTATGTGTTTCTTGCGATCGGAAAAAGTATAGTCTACTCGCTTCCATAAGAAGTCGCGTAACTAATTCAGACGATTTGTTGGCGTGTAACGTTCTAAGGCGTTGTTGGCTACAGTGACTCCCATTAATATCACTGTCCAACAAATTTCAACTTTTTTTATGTTCCCAGATTACTATTGGGTCCTTCTTATAGAGTTTTTTGCGTTGATTCCGAATCTGTTTTTAATTTTTTTCCTATACGCACAGTTTTTGAGGAACATGGCTTTGAAAAAAAACATATTTTTTAACTTTAAACAAATATTGTGATGTTATTATAAAAGATATTGAATTGTTCTTTGCAGCAAAAGATTCTGTGGACTTTCCTGAATACAGTGATATCCAATATTAATACACTATGATTGTTTAAACATGTTTAAACAATGATTAAAGACGGAGAGACACCATTTTTGCACCAATTTTTGAAGATATTTTTAAATTTATCTCAAAAAATAAGGGTCCAGCGGAAAATCGAACTATACCACGCGATAGAGCAGACTTTTATCTTGAAAACCCCCCCTTTGAAGTTTTCGACATCGACGTTTTTACCGAACCAGAAAGCAAAATATCTTCGCCCGACATGCGTTGCCGCCAGTGACGCTCTGGACGAGATATGGCGCAGCGACGGGATACGGAGCGGCGAACGACCGTTGTAGTGGTGAGCACCACTGGCGGCAACTCATGTCGGGCGAAGATATTTTGCTTTCTGGTTCGGTAAAAACATCGATGTCGAAAACTTCAAAGGGGGGTTTTTCAAGATAAAAGTCTGCTCTATCGCGTGGTATAGTTCGATTTTCCGCTGGACCCTTATTTTTTGAGATAAATTTAAAAATATCTTCAAAAATTGGTGCAAAAATGGTGTCTCTCCGTCTTTAATCATTGTTTAAACATGTTTAAACAATCATAGTGTATTAATATTGGATATCACTGTATTCGGGAAAGTCCACAGAATCTTTTGCTGCAAAGAACAATTCAATATCTTTTATAATAACATCACAATATTTGTTCAAAGTTGAAAAATAGGTCATTTTTTCAAACTCAAATTTCTCAAAAACTGTGCGTATAGGGGAAAAATTAAAAACAGATTCGGAATCAGCGCAAAAAACTCTATAAGAAGGACCCAATAGTAATCTGGGAACAAATTTGGTGTTGGACAGTGTATTCGGACACTCTTAAAAACTCCATAACTTTTTTAATATTGGAATATACGACTTGAAATTTTTGGAGAAGTTAGAACAATTGGTTTGCTACACAACGTGACAAAATTTTTTGGAAAAAACTGCAAGTTGTCGGAATTGCAGAGAAAATACTAAAAGTGGGCTTGTATACTATAATAATGTATACTATAATACTATGTGCGCTTGTATGGAAAATTTAGAAAACACGTTTTGTAGATGTGGATCAATTAAACATATTCTGAAAATTTTGTCAAAATCGGTCGACGTTGCAATGAGCTATAAATTTTGAAAGATGTTAGAAATTGCAGTTCTTCACGATATTCGGCCTCCAACTGCAATAATTCTAAGGATTCTTATATCTTTCAATGCCTATCGTATTTTCCCGCATCAATCAATTTTTATGAAACTTTCACAGTGCATATAATTTACACAGATCTACAAAACGTATTTTTTAAGATTTCAATATAGGCCGCCATAAAAAAGTTGTAAAATGCAACTTTTATTATTTTCTTTACAATTCTAACTAAATACAATGTTTGGAAAAATTTCTTCTCACATCCTGTAGTAAACTAATTCCTCTAGCTTCCCAAAAAAGTTTAAATCGCATAGACCAATATATAAAAAGTTTTGGCGTTTTTAAGAGTGTCCGAATATTAATGGGAGTCACTGTACATGAAGTACATATTTTAATATGTAATTTTGGGATATTCAGCTTGAAAGACCCATTAAGAATACAAAAATTAGGAATGTCTAGAAAAACTCGGTGGTCATGGCACGTGACACTCGACGAATCAAACAAACGTCAAGATTAAGTAATTCGTTCAGATCTAATTTGTTTTCTAGTATTACTTTGTATTCATACAGAAGCATTTTAAATTCGTTTGTAATAAAATTAGTTTCTTTGGGATCGATCTACCCAATTGTTTCCTTTTTCTTTTTCTCGAAAACTGGTTCGTTATCCATCGGTTCATTCACTTAATATAGATAAGGATTCACGCGTTTGATGCGTTTTATTTGTTTTGATTGTAATTAGTGCAAATAAGTGCCAGTTACTTTCCTATAAATTCATGTAACGTTTACGACAGGTTCCTCTATTACAAATTGCAAATCAGCATATAACTCTGAGTACGGTTCAATCATCACGATTGCCACCGAGAGTATTGTTGTCATAGGTGCAAAACAATATCGATAAAAAGTCGGACGACAGAACAAAGATGAATGTATCTGTGGCTCGTCTTTTCCTTCCTCTGATTTGGTAATCAGAGTGAATCGCGAAAACCACTCATCCTCGCTGCATCCAATTTGCTCGAGTGACTTCCAATTACGTAATGTCGAGAAATGAAATTCGGATGAAAGTTGAGATCGTTTGTCATGTACCGAGCTCTATTTACCGAGTGACTCTGAATATTTACCATTGACCGTCACGGACCAGTCAAAGATTTTCTATTACCAAGCCATTTAAAAAGTTTGAATTTGGATACAGAAAATACACGTAAGTAACAGTTGTTTTTCGAGAAAGATATACACCCTTTTCAAGATAAATTTAAAGAACAGATTTTGGTGATTGGTAAAACATTATGAACTTACTGCATCTTATGCATATGCATATGTACACATGTATATGTATTGTATAAAATATCTTGTATTAATGTTGTATGAAAAGTTCTTATCAAAATATTCTTTTCGATACTTGGACCGTTTATTTTGAACGTGGTGTAAGTCCATTTTTGAAAAAAATGAGATATCACGTAATTCATGCTTAATTTAATGTAAATAAAATTAAAAAAGAAAAAATAAAAAAAGACAAGAGAAAATGGACTTACACCACTTTCAAAATAAACGGTCCACTTTTTGTTCATGCTCTGTACAGAATACTTAAAAAATTTGGTCACCAGTTACTGAACATATTGGATATTTGTCATTATTTTTCAATTTCACTTCCGGAATTTTAATCTTGTACGATTCCTGTCTAATGATGTTGTTTATAGGAATGAGAAAAGTTGTACTTTCATCTTTTACACCGAAGGAAACGTTAAACAATTCGGTACAATCTCGTTGATGTACTACGATCAAATTTTTACAAATTCGAATGGTGAATATCGCTGGAGTATCTATCGGAGTGCACTAGAGTGTTACATACGAAGGGTGACTTGAGGGCGGCGTTCCCATATTTTTTGGAGCACCACTAAAATTTATGATAGCTCATGATTTACAGGAATAGTGGCACATGGTCGAATTTATCTTCCTGTCAGCTGACATATGACGATCATGAAAGTGCACTGTATTTAAAAACAAAAAACGAAGTATCTAATATCGTACATACAGATACCAGTAAAGAATAATTAGGGCAAGCGTGAAACATGAAAGATAGAAAACGATAAATGAAATGCACTTTACCACCAAAAAAGATAACAGGATGCTTTTGTCTATACCAAGGGTCGGCAACCTTTTGAGTCGGAAGAGTCAACAATTACAATTTACAAAATTTCAAAGTTTTTAAAGAGCCACAAACTATTTTCTTGCCAACAATAAATAGTACTCGCATAAATAAAGTTATTTGATAAAAAAAAACTAATCTATTTATTCATAAGAAAAAACATCCAAAGAGTCGCATGTGGCTCGCGAGCCGCAGGTTGCCGACCCCTGGTCTATACGCATAACTCAAATTTTGCAAAAACTTTAACAGCTTGTATTTTAATAATTATTTGTTCGCGATATGTGGCTTCTTTCAAACTTTTCTCATCCAGAGATGAGTGAAAGGCGTTGATGTGAAGAAACTTTAACAACAATTTTCTTTGTTATACACAATTTTGCGGGAAGTTTCTCTTACAGGTGTATTTTTATACACCCTGTACATACGTACATACATCCTTCTGTAATACGATCGTTTCCATAGGAAGACCTACGAAATTTCGAAACTCTGGAAACACCTGCCGTTGCAGAAGTCCTATAATTTGTTGTAGCTCCTCGGCAACTGTTTCAAAATTACCAACTTCGTAACCCTCGACCAAGATTCCATTCTGTTTATGTATTTGTTACCTTAGAACCATAAATTTCACTACACGTAAATACATACGTATCTATATCTACTTACAGTCTTAGAGGAAGCGCATTCGTCATATCAGAATGTGTGCATGTTCATTTACATACTAAATAAAACGTAATAATGGTAACAGTTTCAATTTGTGAGATTCCTTAACAATTTAATATTTTACGAAATGAAGAGTCGAGAAGTTGGTTTGTTTCATTAACAGAACATTTTTCCGATAACGCAGGAGTTTATTGAAATGTACATATTAAACTGTTATGCAAATTCAACTCTTCTACAGAGTGCTCCGGAAATCGTAGTACAAAAGGGCAGAGGGTGATTCTACATGAAAAAAGTACGAGAAAAATTGCGGTATAATATTGTTTCGTCCGAAACTTCGTTTCCGAGAAAATCGAGTTTGAAAATGCAGAGAATACGCGTGCTATTACAAGATAGGAATCGTCTGATGCGTCTGATCATGATGAACCATTTCTACTTCATGCATATGATGTACACTACCGCTTAAAAGTATGTGGACACTTCCTTAATTCTTATAACTACCTGAAAAAAGTTATGATATCTTTGGTAAATTTGATTATCTTGTATGTATTTCAGTTCGTACAGTATTGGAGAACATATTTTAATAATAATTTATTAAATATCTCACCGATAATGATAAAAAATAATTATATTTTCTTTTCGTCTACATATCCACCGCGTGCTTTTATGACCGCGTTTACTAGTCTCGGCATTCTGGCTATTAACTTTTTCATTACTTCACTTTCAATAAGGTTCCACTCAGATTCTAATATTTCCCACAAATGTTTTTCAGACGTGGGACATCGTTTTCGGACTTATCTATCTATGTGATCCCATAGTTTTTCTTTTATTTTTTTAAGAAAATTCAATAACTAATTTGTTTATTTTGGTACTATTAGAATACATTACATACATATTCATAATAGACTTTAGCAACAAATATTGTTTGATAATAAAAATATACATCATATATCACAAATTTCATGAACATGGTAAGTGTCCACATACTTTTGAGCGGCAGTGTATGTACTTACTAAAGCAGGCGAACTGCGAAACGAAAATATTTTATTCCTTTTCTCGATTTATTTTCACATGTAGAATCACCTGCTGCCCGATTGTACTACGATTTCCGGCTGTATATTAAAGAGCTTTATTTAATTATCAACCCTTTGCATTCGGAGATATTATAACTCGAAAATTAAACTGTTCTTCCTACCTAGAATATCTCCGTTCGCCATGATTTTTTAAATTTGATGGATATGAAATTGGTATAATACCTCGTACAATACCTAAACGTTTAGTAATTGACTCGATACTGACATATCCATTAATGTGAAGAATATTGTGAATAATGGTACAGCAATTTTTAGTGGACTCTCTGAGTCACCATTCGAGTGATAAGGTTAATATCGATACAACACAAAATAAAATGAATGCTTTAAATGACAAAGAAGAAATTATTTTTTGATCGTACATTTTTCAAATAAATTACAGGGTTATGTTTGTGGCGCTCAGGTTCGATCATATAATACACAAAGATAGCAATTTTGTAGACATTTATCAAACGTTTCGATTCGGATGTGAATCATTAGACACGTTAGCTATAGAAAGTTTTCTATAAGAGAAAATAGAGGACTCATCAGTAAGGCTATCTAGCGGGTCCTGCCTTAGACACAAGTGTCAGGAGGAGGGACATTAATATACTAATTGATGTCATTTCAGTAACTTGCGAAAAAGTCGTTCAACCATTTGTCCATCTTGTGGACAATGTCGGAACTAGGCCTTCTCGAACTTATTGTAGGTTATTCGCCAATTATGATAAAGAAGAAATTATTTTTTGATTGTACATTTTTCAAATAAATTACAGGGTTATGTTTGTGGCGCTCAGGTTCGATCATATAATACACAAAGATAGCCTAAAACATAAAATGTCTACAAAATTGCTATCTTTGTGTATTATATGATCGAACCTGAGCGCCACAAACATAACCCTGTAATTTGCTTTAAATGACGTTTACCGAAGTTTTTGTTTCTCTATGCGTCCCAAATTTTCGTGTGGTACAAATATACAAAGCAGATCAGTAACTATTACTGCCTTAGCTATACCGAAAACACAGCTTGTTCAAATATTACTATACTGTTTATCAGTTTTGTTTAATCTCGATCACCAAATTTTAAATAGAAATTGTAATTTCTTTCTAACTAACATAAAATCATATAACTTCTTACAATAAATAAAAAGCATTTTGAATGTTGATCAATTTAATATCATAGTCTTAATATTTTGACTATGGTCAAATGGTGTGTTTAGAAATGTTAGTTAGTGGTTTGAATTAACCGCCACTATCGATCGGCCAATGGCTTGATCTTTGACATCTGATTGGTCGTCTCTTCAAACAAAGAACCGTGTATATATTATAACGTTTGTAATCCATCTTACTATGTATTATGCCGGCACATGGTCAACAAGTGCTTCTTGAAATGTTAAATTTAAATTAAATTTGTTACTAAGCAAGTAAGTTTATATTAGCTGTTATTGTGGCAATTTCTCAATTCTCTTTTTGCTTTTCAACACGGAATTAAAAATTTTTCTCACATTAATTTTTACAGACGCAATTATATTCTTGAAGATGGTCTTAATCTAGACCGAAACGTCGAATTACTAATTTGTAAAATTGCTTGGATTAACTAATAACATAGGATCGAACCTGTGCGCCGAAATTACAATTTCTATACTGTTTATCGTTTTGAATCTCTATCAATTTAAGTTTGATTTTGTATGTAGTATGTGGTAAATTAAACCTATAAAATACTTTTTCTTATCTTGAGGCCTAGTTTGACTTCTGAGAAACATGTTATAGGTAATTTGACTAGCCTGTATTCTTTTACAATTACATTTTTGTAGCCCCTACCATGTTCTAGCAGGGTCCCATGGAAATCACCGACACAGATTTCTCCGACACGGTTTTCACCGACAACATTTCATTAATTTTTTATTTATTAATTAATTAATGTGGATTGAATGAAAATCAGTGGAAAACGAAATATGAAACCGAGTGTTCTTCAATTAATTAATTAATAAATAAAAAATTAATGAAATGTTGTCGGCGAAAACCGTGTCGGAGAAATCTGTGTCGATGATTTTCATGGGACCCGTTCTAGCAATAGTGTGCAACCCAATTATGCCGGGTGTCTCAGCTGAAGGAGGCCACCTAAATATCTCGTTTATTTTTACTGGCACAAAAAATCTATGTTTGGCATAATTTAAATGGTATGGAAGGAGGAATGTCATAGAAAAACAATCTTTTTTTGTCCGGTTATTTCTTCATAGTTCTTTCAAGGTCATCGTTATTTTTTGTCGGGAAAACTTTTTTTTATTCCATCTTGTTAATGACTTAAGCATATTCAAATGTATTTCTTCATAGTGTTTTCAAGGTCATCGTTATTTTTTATCGAGAAAACTTTTTTTTATTCTATCTTGTCAATGACTTAAGCATATTCAAATGTATTTCTTCAGCCGCTATAAGATGGAATAAAAAATAAAGTTTTCCCGATAAAAAAATAACGATGACCTTGACTAAACTATGGAAAAATAACCGGACAAAAGAAATTGTTCTTCTATGATATTCCTGCTTCGATACCATCTAAATTATGCCATAAATATTTTTCGTGTCATTAAAAATAGAGGAGATATTTAGGTGGCCTCCTTCAGCTGAGACACCCTATATTTCGTCTATATTAGTAACTGCTATAAATCCAAGAAGATTACAATTATCGTATATATGAAAACGTGATTCGTGCCGGTGTGTTTCTTTTGCTGGTGTAATACGTTAAATGTAGATACACATTTTACGTAGCTATCCCCGCGAGCAACAGAGCAAGGTAGAAATACAAAAATGAATCCAACGAATGGATCTCGTTGTACGTACCACGAAAATCTCGTATCCATTCAGTCCCATAACACAGTGGACTTTATCGTTCTCGTAGCCGCCACCGGGCGCCGTGCCGCGCCGCACCGTGACAACGGAGAAAGAAAAAAAGAAGAGGGGAAACGAGAAACGGTGGCCGAGAGTGAGAGAAGTGTGGGAGCTGGGGGATGAGAAGGGAAAGGAGAAATGGATGCGAGCAGAAGTCGAGGCGGAAAAGAGCCGCCCGTTAAATTATCCTTCCCCGCAATTATCGCGTTCCGTCTCAACTCCTCCACGCTCTTCATATTCCTCTCCCATCCCTCCCCGTTCCTCGTCCCGCTGCGCCGTACCCTCATCCCTTCATGCTTCGCTCCTCGAGAATTTCGAACCTCGGGGCTCCTCGTTCGAGGTAAATCAGAGCCCGTAATATCGCGCTCTGCCATAATACTCGTATACTCTTCCGAGTTTGTTTCAGCTGCCACTTTCGATCCGCATTATATTCGTTATATTCTTTGCGCTCTTTGTCCTTAGCTATGCCATGTTGAGCTAATTGCGTACTATTTACAACGCGCGCGGTGTCTGGACAAACAGTTTGATCGCGAAATTCCTAACGAATATAAAACTTGATAATAATCAACAAAGAAGAACGCGAGAACATCGGCTGTATTATTCTTTCCGATTACTGTATCTGACTCTAACCGATATACGGAAATCTCTATTCCTTGGGTTGCGGAAATTTCATTCGAACAGCACTTGAGAGGGATTCTTCTTTCCCCATATTGTTCGCAGCGTTACCATTTCGTGTCGGTTCTTTTTCTACCGCGAAATCAGTCGTATTTAACCAACCTAGTGCATCGCGTGGTCTTGTAAACATCCGTCAAATCGCCATAACACAGCATTGTTTGTATCCGCGCATTCATTTGTTTAAAGGGGAGGATACAGAGGGTGGTCCAGGAAAGGAGAGTTGGTTAATAAAACGGGTGAGCTGCCGCGTCGAAATTGCATCGCAATTCCCACGATTTGTCGCAAACAATGCTCAGCCAACAGAGAGGTTAATTACGCAAACAGCATTCCTCGATATTTTTGTTACGTCGGATTAACGAACTTTCCGACAGGGTTGTGAAGAAGAGAGAGAGACAGAGAAGTGGGTGGGCCGGGGGTGGTCATGTAACAATCGGAAAAATGTTGTCGGTGATTTGCGTCGTTGGTCGGCGATCACGCGGACCGTATAATAATTCGATTCAATTATATCGTTCCGCGGAACGACGACTAACCCGGGGGCCATGCAGGCTCGTTTGTAAAATCAGGCGAATTTATTTGACCGAAGGTCATTAAACGAAACTGCTAGCGTGCTCGCGTTTCCATTAAAACTCCCAGCCGATTTTGCGAATTTATCGCAAAGGTAAACTCGCGGAACTCGAGGCTCAATTAATGCGGAATTTCAGTGAATTCGAGAGTAACGTTATCGAGAATAAAGTGCCCGTGATAACGAGCCGTTACCGAATGCCAGGAGGAGAGAATTCCTTGAAAGAAAAAGGAACGTAAAACATGGCTGCTGGGAGATAGAAGGAAAAATGCATCGCGCAACTCGACAGAAAAAGATCGGGAATTGGCGAGGTGGAGCTTCATGGAAATGGGATCGAAAAGGAAGCCCTATTAGACGTCATCTACAATTTAACTGTGTTCCGCTGTGGTTGATTAGGAAGACTGTTTGTTCACGAGAATTCATTTGAAGAGCTAGGTACTAGATTTATTGATATGAAAGATAGTCGGTAGTTTTCTAATAACTAATTATACATGTAATTTTAGTTAACGTGCGAATGGTTCTTGGTTACTCCGATTAGAGAAATCGAAACGGTTTGGGATTTTATCGTTATGATCAAACGTTATGAGATTATTATAATTTTAATGCGATTTGGAAGAACTCAGTTTTCGATATGTCCTCAATCTGGAAAGGTCAAGTGTTTCATTCTGTCTACGTCGTGACTGATTTGTTATAGCGATGGGATAAACTGTAAGAGAATTCATTTTAAAGTGTGTTCGGATATTATAAGTATTTCGTTTCTCATATACAGTGGGTGTACAAAGTATTCGTACACCTTTTAAAAACTAATAACTTTTTTATAATTGTACCAAACTACCTGATGTTTTATAATCAATTAGAAGCATTGGTTTACAAAATGATATGAAAAAAGATTTTCCAAAAATTATAACCTACAAGGTTACATGCAAAAATAAAAAAGGTATTTTCTAAAACCTTTTGATTTGGGCCCTTAATGAAAATTTAAAATACATTTTTTGTAGAACTATGTTAGTCATACATATGCTGAAAATTTCATCGAAATCGGTTGACGCAGGAAAAAACGATTCGCATCGAAAGATGTACGATTCTGTGGATTTTAAGCAGAAATTGATCAAAAGTCGTGTAAAACTACTATTTTCACAATTTTTAACCGCTTGTAGCTCGTGTGTATATTAATCGATTTCAATGAAATTTTCAGCATATGTATAACTAACATAGATCTACAAAACATATATTTTAAATGTTCATTAAGGACCCAAATAAAGAAGTTTTAAAAAATGCTGTTTTTCAATCATCTAAAAAGACAGGATTCATAGAAGTTCAGATTAAACAATGTTCGAACTTATACTAAAATAAAATACACAATTTCCCGGTTAAACAAATTCTTGCTTCGGCATAAAAACCTCGACGGATTACGAGGAAAAGCCGAAGCAAGATGCAATAAATTTATTCAATCAAGCAACTACAAGAATTTCGTCGTACGAAAGCCCAGTATCAGATAGTGTTTAAAAATAGCTAACGCGGTTAGAAAATCTGCGTTTCAAGCAATTTACATGCTAAATGACATTTTACTCTAAAACTAAGAGAGCTCTCTTACCGTTAATAATCAAGTCTCCGCGCGTAGTGATCCACAGCAGAGTTCCACTGGAACTCTGCACAATTGCCGGCTGACCCATAGGGCCCTCCTCTGCCGGCAGCACTACGGCTAGCCTTGCAATCCGTCCCAGCTTCGGGATTCACTGGAAAGGAGCTTCAAAGCTGCCAATGCCCTTGAATCTGTGAGCCGGCCTGGGAGGATTCAAGTATTGCCGATCCGAGTGCAAAACCAAATCTCCTATTACCCGGGATCACTCGCGTGAGCATTCAAACCAAAAAAGTAACTCAATTTACAATTACGAATTATCGCAGAAAAGACCCGAGTCGACTCGCACATTCTCTGAATCTATCAAGCTATCCTTCTTTCCCAAAAGACTCTCTGGAAACCGTCTCCACAACAACTCTCCCTTGTCAATCGCGACCACCGTGAATCGCTTGCTAGACTCGCGTATACATATACATGGCGAGATTATCGTTTTCCATCACGGTGATACGATCGACATTACAAAATCGCGAACATGTTCATTGAGGACCCAAATAAAGAAGTTTTAAAGAATGCCTTTTTTATTTTTGCATGTGACCTTGTAAATTAATATAATTTTTGGAAAATCTTTGTTGCATAACATTTCGTAAAGCAATGCTTCTAATTGATTATAAAAAATCAGGGCGTTTGGTACAATTAGAAAAAAGTTGTTAGTGTTTAAAAGGTGTACGAATACTTTGTACACCCACTGTACATTTCAATACCGCTGTAATTTGAAAAATTTACTCTAGTAACGAATCTCGGAACTGAATCACGATACTTACATTGATTTCTACAGACAATGACATTATTATAAGATCCCTGAAATGTCTCATGCCACTCCGTGATACTGAATAATATGAAAGAGTGTCGTTCGTTACAGTTCATTTGCCGGCTAAAAGTACAGTACAGTAATATGTGGTAAAAGAAGTATGGGACTCGCGGTGGCCCGTAACTTATGAATTCCACGTAATTAAGTGGGCAAACAGTGGCAGCAGCTGCGCTTGGATTTTCTTCGACGAAACAAGGACAGACTTTCGGTGCGGTGCAGGAAAGTTAGCGGAACGAGAAAAAAGGAAGCAAAATGATAGAAGGATCCGAGGGGTAGTTGGCGGATGGTTCGAGTTGGTGAGCTTACACAGAACATAGCCGGACGAAAAGTGGGTTCAAACTACCTCGGTTCATTTCCATAAATACTACTGTACTGTCGTACCAGCGTACGAAGTGTCTACCTCCGACGAGACAGGGTGACCACCCCTTTGATCGTGGAATGTTTCTCGGAGAGAAACAACGGAACCTAGAAGTGCTGGATACCGTTTGCAGAATTTCCCTATCTGATACACATATTCGTAGTCCTCTTTCACTACTCCGGTCCGAGATCCCCGCAGACGTGGCGTGATTCGGAATACTCGCTCTAGAAAGAAGAACTGAGTCCAATTTATTCATAGAAATTGATGTTTGATACGGGGACTGACAGTTAACTCTAATTATATTATTGGTTGTGGCGATCTTCGTAATAAAAATGTCAGCATCGATGAAATTGCATCAACAATTGACTGCATTTACAACTTTTTTTAATTGCATTGATAGAAGAATATTTGATGAGATTACTCGAGGTAATGCGAAGAAGAAACATGATCGATACGGTTCTTTCGCGCGATATCAATTTGGTGGAAATGCCACAGAGCGTTCACTAATTCAGCAGTTTCGCGAAAACAGCTAATACAGCGAACTAGGGTATGGTACGTTCTCACAAGGGAGAAGCCGAGGATACGTTTACATTTCGAATTGAGTCAAGGTAAATTTTGCTTTCGTGGCATCGTAGAGGTCTGCGCTGGTACTCGACGGATACTCGTCTTCTATGAAACCGAACAGATATTACCTAACAGTACAGAAGACAATAAATAGTGCTCTATTTCAAATCATTCTTCATTTTAGCCAAATTAAATCATAGAATTTAACATCGATGTTACCTACATGCATACACAGGTTGTTTTTAAATATGCAGTTCAAACATAAACTAGTTCAGAAATACTCGCGTTCTAAGTAAGTCGTAGCAGCGATGTAGTAAAATCTTGAAAAATTCTGGGGTTTGAGTTTGATGTGTAACTTCTTGGTGTTTTTATTAATCATTTTAGGACTCGCAGCGATATGTAGTCGGGTGCTAAATCATCTATTTTACCACGTTTTTATTAGCTCGCTTTCTTGTTTGTTTGTCTGTTTGTCTGTTTGTCTGTTTGTCTGTTTGTTCGGTGGCAAATTTTGCAATTGATTTTAAACTAACTTCCTGATGAGCTGGAGACTTGAAATCGGTTACATGGCTCAGAACTGGATGACAATGCATTATTCAAAAAAAAAATTGTTAAAAAGTCTATCCGTTTCGGAGATATAACAATTAAATATTTACCTTTTCACCCCCCCGCGAAACCTACGTCACCGCGTTCAACGGTCGCCACGCCGCGCGACAGCGCTCCCTACTCCACTACCCGTTCCCTCTCTCACTCATCCCCACTCCACTGACCCGATTCGCACCAAAGGAGCTCAGTGTGCGTCAGTGTGCGTTTGAGCTCCGTGCGGTGTTTATAAAGTTACTACGTATTATTATATTATAATGTTTGTTTACCAATCGAAGGGACAGTTACACCGAGATTTTCGGTCGAACCTTTATCTTTGACATTTTACCACGGCGTTTCGATATGATGCGGTCCCAATACCGTCTGAAATTTACTACATGTCTCTGTTATAATCTCGAAATAATGTCTACAAAATAATTATTTAAATAAAAATAAATTTTTTAAAAATACCACGTTTTTAAAACGGACTAAAAAGTATAAAATAAAATTTTTAAAATCGCCACGTTTACAAAACGGACTAAAAAGTATAAAATAATTTTTTCTAGCCCCATACAGATTCCGAACCCCTGAAAATTTGTGATTGTGAATTTTTAATAGCTAAGAAAATACTTGTAAGATTTAAAACGAAAAACGTGGGGCGCAAGATAATACATAGTAAGGAGTGTAGAGAGTAGCTGCCGCTGAGAAATCTCGTACAACACTTCATATCATTTGCAGTGCAATAAAGTTGTTAGTGATTTAGTGTTCATTCATCAATTATCTATTGCATGCGCCCCACGTTTTTCGTTTTAAATCTTACAAGTATTTTCTTAGCTATTAAAAATTCACAATCACAAATTTTCAGGGGTTCGGAATCTGTATGGGGCTAGAAAAAATTATTTTATACTTTTTAGTCCGTTTTGTAAACGTGGCGATTTTAAAAATTTTATTTTATACTTTTTAGTCCGTTTTAAAAACGTGGTATTTTTAAAAAATTTATTTTTATTTAAATAATTATTCTGTTTTAAATAATGTAAAATTTGTTGTTTCTCCGTTGTTGGAGAAACTATGAGAATCTTTTATGTAGTCATAAAAGACTTTTATGTAGTTTTAATGAGCGTACGAGGATTAAAGAAGAAAGGCTATTCTTATTTTGAATGTAAGTAGGATATTTGCATAACAATACGGTATTTCAACTGCATTTTAAATCAAACAATTTATTATTTCCATTCCAGTTACGATTTCCGAAACACTTCGTACTTAAGGATGTTCTGGAGGTATATAAAAACGCAACAAAATTTTTGAAAATTTGGCAAGATATAATTCTTACTAAACTAATGTAATTACCAAAGTTTGGGTTCGATTCACTGCACCATTTAAGAATTATAGCAACTTAAAGTTTGCACATTTTAACACGTCTTCTTATGGGGAATTCATAAAATTCCACTTCAAACTCTATTTAAACCTTGAAAAAACGCAACTAGAAACTTCAGTTTTTTTGTATATGTAGTAAAAATTATATAATTAATTATGTTCAAAATTTATTAGGATTCACTAAACAGTTACAGAGCAAAAAAATTATAAACTGTTACAAAACGTCAAATTTATCGTGTTGTCTCTTACTAGCATGGAAACGCGACAAGTGTAGACCACTGAATATAGTTACAGAGGGTACAGTATTCGCAAAAGTTTCATGCAAAATATACTCATGAATGGCTTTCATTGCCAATATATTGATGGATTTCGAATTTCTTGTACTTTTGTCTCCCATTGTACCTCCAGAACATCCTTAAACTGTGAAACTTTCAATTATAATGAATAAAGGTTACCTTATCTATGCTCGGGAGTCGACTTTTTTCGGATTATCACATCCCTTTTCGAGATGTCTTCATCTAAAAGAAAATATGTAGTGCGCGCATCATTATTGATGGTATATGTATATTCTAGTTACGTTATCCAGCCTATACGGAAGCAGGAAAACACGTGAGAATGTTTTGTGACGAAATAATGATATTATTGCGACAAACAGAGCGTCGCTATTTCATCGTGTCGGCGCTGTCGCCTGCTTCCGCGTACATTGTGCCTGAGTTCCGAAAGCAGATTTAAAAGTAGGTAGGTAGGTATGCTCCGCAAGTTTCGCTTTCGCAGAGCGTACTCGAGTATATGTAGGAATTCCTTGGGGCGATTATAAACGGTGCTGGAACGACACGGGGCAAGATTTTAAAGCGCAGGATACACTTACACCTCTGGACTCGGCCAAGGGTCGGAGATGGAGCCAGTTGGGGTGTGGAGGGTGACGAGAGGGGGTGCTATCCAGCCTCGGAGGAAGGGTGAACGAGATAGAACGCAACAGGTTGCAAGTAGAATTCGCGGATGTCAACCACGAGAGAAGACAGAAAAGTGACTCAAGGCGATCTCTATCGATCTGCTTATGAGTGTTTTAGTTGCCAGCGTTTCTTTTTCCAGAACCTATTCTTCTTTCACGATCTGCTATTACTGGCTACATTCCATTCGCCATCCTCTCTTTCACCCTCATGCTAATTTTAGAATTTTCTCGGGGGTTTTAAAACGAAATGAGGAGGCTAATTGTGGTACGTGTTATATACATATTTTACATACACGAAACAATGTCTCGCTACTTTTCATTCATCGTAATGGTTAGAAGAGCAAATTGACATCCGTGATAGTGATATCAGCTTTTCATAAACTCTTCGTACCTTAGAGACAAACTCGAGCCTCACAGGAAATATAGATAGATCAGACTATCATTTATTACCATATATTGTTTCGTCTTGTTCCATTACTTGTTTTAAATGAGAATTTCTTATCAATCGTAAATTTTAATAAATTTGGGATGATGTTAGCGGCGCTTAAGATTCGATCAAATTATACACTAAATAGCAATTTTGTACAAACTTCAAACGTTTGATTCGGGTTTGAATCTGACGTTCTAAGACACGTTTGCTATAGATTGTTTTCTATAAGAGAAAAAGAAGAGAGATGGTGTTTCGTCCTAGACCCGCTAGAGGACTGATCAGTAAGGCTATCTAGCGGGCCCTGCCTTAGACACGAGTGTCTGAAGACTTTTTGAGGAACGTTATTAATATACTAAATGATGACAGTTCAGTAACTAGCGAGAAGGTTGTTCAACCATTTGTCAATCCTGTGGACGGCGTCGAAAATAGGCCTTCTCGAACTCTGTAGTTTTTCGCCAATTATGATAAATGAGAATTTCTTATCGATCGTAAATTTTAATAAATTATACACGGTTTTTAATAAATTAGCGGCGCTTAAGATTCGATCAAATTATACACTAAATAGCAATTTTGTAGAAACTTCAAACGTTCGATTCGGGTTTGAATCTGACGTCCTAAGACACGTTTGCTATAGATTGTTTTCTATAAGAGAAAAAGAAGAAAGATGGTGTTTCGTCGTTACTTGTTTTAACTCGTATCCGTGTATAATAATACAATGAAAAGCCTATAACGTAGTACAGACCATGTACATAGTATTAATATTATACTAACTTTTTAACACACAAATTTTAGAAATTACTAATCCAGACAATAACGAGCCTGTGCGATTTGAGCACATCGTTAGTCTTAATCGACTCTTGCTGTCTCTGACGGGAACTTAATGTGCCAGAGCCGTGATGAAAGGTTGTTAAATTGAATCATCGATTTCTGTTGTTCTGCGTTTTTTTACCAGAGTTTCAGGACATATGTACACTGCTGCTCAAAAGTATGTGGACACTTCCTTAATTCTTATAACTACCTGAAAAAAGTTATGATATCTTTGGTAAATTTGATTGTCTTGTATGTATTTCAGTTCGTACAGTATTGGAGAACATATTTCAATAATAATTTATTAAATATCTCACCGATAATGATAAAAAATAATTATATTTTCTTTTCGTCTACATATCCACCGCATGCTTTTATGACCGCGTTTACTAGTCGTGGCATTCTGGCTATTAACTTTTTCATTACTTCACTTTCAATAAGGTTCCACTCAGATTCTAATATTTCCCACAAATGTTTTTCAGACTTGGGACATCGTTTTCGGACTTATCTGTCTCTATGTGATCCCATAGTTTTTCTTTTATTTATTTAAGCAAAATTCAATAACTAAATTGTTAATTTTGGTACTATTAGAATGCATTACATACATATTCATAATAGACTTTAGCAACAAATATTCTTTGATAATAAAAATATACATTATATATCACAAATTTCATGTACATGGTAAGTGTCCACATACTTTTGAGCGGCAGTGTATGTGTTTCCTTAAGGGGCCTATTCAAGATCAAGCATTTTGCGCAACAATGCCTATTGCACCACATGATTGATCGTTGACTAATTAATACAATGTGGATTTGCGTAAACATCATGCTGCACAATAATTGTTGCACAATATGCTTGATCGTGAACAGGCCCCTTTATGCGACGGTTTTGCGGACCAGGATTTCGGCTAGGTAGCTAATTAGCCATTGTAAAACACTGCGAAAAAAAGATAGAATATACATTTACACAACGTCTTTTAATTTAATTTTCTATGCTAATGATTGCTTACAATCCATGTAATACATACATACGTATGTATAACATGATATTGTAGATCTCATCTGTCAAGAACAAGGTAACAGATACAATTTTGATTAAACTCAGAGCATGAACGTTTAATGATTTAAATTTTTCTTCCATATAATATTAGTTAGAAAAGAAATAAAGATCAGTCACTAGAATCATGTACGTAATTGTGATTAATTTTCTAGCCCGGTGTAGACAATTATGCTTCAGGAGAATCAAGTACGATTAATGTAATTTTACGAGGCACATCTGTTCGCTGAAAATTGAGACATCGTAAGCCGAAGAAAACTTGTTTTCCGTGCCTAGCTTCCCTTCACAAAATTGTCGTTCATGCAAACGCTTAGTGTATATAAAGGACCAGATGTCCTGCCACCTCGGCGCAATCAACCTCGAATGTTTTCTCCAGAATTCACATGCGACCATAAGAAACTCTACTCCGTCTGTGTTTCCCCCGGGTCGATAAAACTAGACTTTTAGAGAACTCGAGACACAAATAGAGAAGAAATGATTCTTAAAAATTTTGCACACTATACAAACAATATGATAAGTGTCGTCTTCAGACAGAGTTCACAAATTTTGATTGATATTTTTTATTCCAAGTTAAAACTAGCCAAGTCGAATTAACAATTTTAACAAAAACGGAAAGGTCATAGTAAAGAGAAAATATTCACATCTATATGTATAACTCGGTGTAAAACAATAACAAAGAAATAAATACATAAACACTTTCAGATATAGATATACGGATATACAGTATATTGTTTTCATGAAATTTTTCACAAGAAAGGCACTGCTAAAAACAATGTTAGTCTTTAGTCGAGAAACAAGAAGTCTTGGTCTCCAGGTAATTACGAACGAAAATGTAATTGGAATTTATAAAAGATTAAGTTTAAAAGACTATTGTAATATAGCATAAAATGCCTGGTTGAACGTAAAAAAACGAAACACGGAATAGAGCGTGTGCTAAACCTTTGCTGCATGAAATATTAGAAGAAAATGAGGAAGTATAATAGTAGAATCAGTCGGAAATAACATAGATGAAGTAATTGACAACGATTGTGATAAGTAGACTGCAGATCTTTATGCAAAATAAAAAATGTTTGCATTGATTGCAGGACACAGGAGCCAAATCAAAATTGTATTCTTCTTTTAATTATCCTATTAAGCTGAAGCTATTACATTGATGCCCTTAAATATTTTTAACATGCCCACGGCTTTAAATTGTATGTACCCATTTTCGTCGTAAATGCATAAAATCCGCAGTGTAGTGATAACTCTAGCGTAACAGAGTAGTACCGATTCGATACAAATTACAATAATTGGGCGGATCTTCCGATGAAATTATTTTGCAAAACGGTTTAAATAATGACCAAGAAATGAGTAATGAATATTTGACAGCAATAACAAAAAGACAGCATCTGATTTTGAAGCATTATACAGCTTTAGATTACAGCAGAATTAATTATATTGAAGAAATTATGCAACTTAGCTGGCGAAAATTTGGGTTTGATGTCTTTAATTTCGTTAAAAAGAAGAACAAAACAATGATTTCTTTTTACTTAATATAGAAATTAGTATATATTTTACTTAACTTCGTCTTAAGCAGTGCTGGGCAAAAATTGTGTTTAAATACAATTGTATTTAAATACATTGTCTTTAAATTGTATTTAAATACAAATTTCGAATAACGAATAAAAGATACAAAATTTGTATTCGTTATTTGAAGGTTCGAATACAAAAGTATCTTTTATTCGACTTTTGTTTAAATAATCTTGTATTCGCCGAGAATGTATTCGATGAATAATAGTTACAAATTGTATTCGAAGTGGATGTATTCGAAGCTTCGAATACAATTTGTAACTATTATTCATCGAATACATTCTCGGTGTATACAAAATTATTGAAATAAAAGTCGAATGAAAGATACTTTTTTATTTGTACCTTCGAATAACGAATAAAAATTATGTATCTTTTAATTTTAATGGTTGGTTAATAATTTATTCGTTACTCCATATCGTAGTACAGAGATAGCGTCGTAGAGCCGAGGCGAGAAGTATTTAAATACTGCCCAACTTTAGTCTTAAGTATTAAGTGAAATCGACAGCTAACCGTATATCATTTTGTTACGTGAAAATTCTGTTATGCAAAGACTATTGTCCCGCAGTGATTTCATATAGCGGAGGTTCTACTGTACTACTATATTTAATCTGATAAAGACTCTTGACCACGCGTCAGAGTATGATAGACGTCAGAGTATATTTGACGCTCGGTCGACGCGTTCGAGTCATCTGTGTTCGAAGTTCTCGTTATAGGCATGTCAAATGCACGTTGTGTTCGGTATAACTATCACATAATCGGTACTAAACAAAGCTGTAATTCGCAAGAGGTTGCTTATTATCACGCGTGGCAAGGCGGTCCGATTGTCAAGAAGAATAACGAGCTTCTCCATGGCGAGTAGAGAAACCATGGCCGATCGGTATCCGCGGTGCGACGCGAGGCGACGGCTCGTTTCACGGAAGGTCGACGTCGCTTGTCCGGCCGAAGCTTCTTTCAATGAATGTTAAATTGCTGCGGAGTCATTTCCATTTGGTGCTGACCAGTTCAGCACAGCCCAGTCCAGGACTTTACCGGTGCTCCGAGCAGATGTCAAGCCGACTGTCAGCGACCGGTTAACATATAGCGCCCTTGCATGCAACCTGCCGACGTTTCTGCAACATGTAAATTTTCCGCGGCGACGTACGCGTAACTTTAACTGCCAGAGACTACCGGTCGCCAGAATAGATGCGAGTTTGTATCGCGATCAGGTTTGAGTTCGGGTTTGAGTTTGATTTTGGGCTCAGGTTTTGGTTCGAGTCCCGATTCGGGTTCGACTTTAGATTTGGGTTTCATTAGTTTCACGAAAACAAAGGCAGATGTGTTACTAACTTTATGTTGCTTTCTTCTTTCAATGTGATAATAGAAACTATTTCAATTCAACACAATCGTTATAATTATCCTCGTCTTAGTATTTTTCGTCTTTCATTCGTTTCCAGACTTTTTATTTAAGCAAAAAATTATTACTTTTTCTCAGAATTTGGTGCAACACGCCGAAGTTATCGTAACTATACAACGAATTCACATTTTTATTACAGTGTATTAGGAAATAAAGTTGATACATTGTGTGTTTCAAGAATTATTTCATTAATTTATCCTTCTGTTAGTATTTTTCGTCTTTCAATCGTTTCCAGTCTTTTTATTTAAGAAAAAAACGATTACTTTTTCTCAGAATTTGGTGCAACAAACCGAAGTTATCGTAAATATACAACGAATTCACATTTTTATTACAGTGTATAAGGACATGAAGTTGATACATTGTGTGTTTCAAGAATTATCTCATTAATTTAACCTTCTGTTAGTATTTTTCGTCTTTCAATCGTTTACAATCTTCTTATTTAAGCAAAAAATAATTACTTTCTCTCAGAATTTCGTGCAACAAACCGAAGTTATCGTAAATATACAACGAATTCACATTTTTATTACAGTGTATAAGGACATAAAGTTGATACATTGTGTGTTTCAAGAATTATCTCATTAATTTATCCTTCCATTAGTATTTTTCATCTTTCATTCGTTTCCAGTCTTTTTATTTAAGAAAAAAATTATTACTTTTTCTCAGAATTTGGTGCAACAAACCGAAGTTATCGTAAATATACAACGAATTCACATTTTTATTACAGTGTAGTAGGACATAAAGTTGATACATTGTGTGTTTCAAGAATTATCTCATTAATTTATCCTTCTGTTAGTATTTTTCGTCTTTCAATCGTTTCCAGTCTTTTTATTTAAGAAAAAAACGATTACTTTTTCTCAGAATTTGGTGCAACAAACCGAAGTTATCATAAATATACAACGAATTCACATTTTTATTACAGTGTATAAAGACATAAAGTTGATACATTGTGTGTTTCAAGAATTATCTCATTAATTTAACCTTCTGTTAGTATTTTTCGTCTTTCAATCGTTTACAATCTTCTTATTTAAGCAAAAAATAATTACTTTCTCTCAGAATTTCGTGCAACAAACCGAAGTTATCGTAAATATACAACGAATTCACATTTTTATTACAGTGTATAAGGACATAAAGTTGATACATTGTGTGTTTCAAGAATTATATCATTAATTTAACCTTCTGTTAGTATTTTTCGTCTTTCAATCGTTTACAATCTTCTTATTTAAGCAAAAAATAATTACTTTCTCTCAGAATTTGGTGCAACAAACCGAAGTTATCGTAAATATACAACGAATTCACATTTTTATTACAGTGTATAAGGACATAAAGTTGATACATTGTGTGTTTCAAGAATTATCTCATTAATTTATCCTTCCATTAGTATTTTTCGTCTTTCAATCGTTTCCAGTCTTTTTATTTAAGAAAAAAATTATTACTTTTTCTCAGAATTTGGTGCAACACGCCGAAGTTATCGTAAATATACAACGAATTTGAATTTTTATTAGAGTTTATTAGGAAATAAAGTTTATACATTGTGTGTTTCAAGAATTATCTCATTAATTTAACCTTCTGTTAGTATTTTTCGTCTTTCAATCGTTTACAATCTTCTTATTTAAGCAAAAAATAATTACTTTCTCTCAGAATTTCGTGCAACAAACCGAAGTTATCGTAAATATACAACGAATTCACATTTTTATTACAGTGTATAAGGACATAAAGTTGATACATTGTGTGTTTCAAGAATTATCTCATTAATTTATCCTTCCATTAGTATTTTTCATCTTTCATTCGTTTCCAGTCTTTTTATTTAAGAAAAAAATTATTACTTTTTCTCAGAATTTGGTGCAACACGCCGAAGTTATCGTAAATATACAACGAATTTGAATTTTTATTAGAGTTTATTAGGATATAAAGTTTATACATTGTGTGTTTCAAGGATTATCTCATTAATTTGGAGATTCGTATCTTGATAAAAATTTCTCCGAAAATTGTATGCACTCTCTAGAAATATTATTGACCCCTTGACCCCGTCAATAGCATGACGGCGACCCAACCTTCTTACCTACCCGAGAAGAGCACCAGATGTCTCGCTAGCTCGGGCGCAATCTACTTCGAATGCGTCCCCACGAATTCACATGCGGACGTGCTCCATGCAAATATCTTTCTTATCCGCGGCTTTCGCGAAAGAAGATGCCGCGTCTGGGCGTTCATTAAAGTTATTAGTTTTGCAAGACCTAGAGACGGTGGTACTTGTATGCCGAAAGAGTTGTGGCATACGTGTTTTCTGAATATTTCATGCGAATAGCGTTCTAGAAAAACCGATTTAACCATACCTCGAAGAAGGCGAATCGTGTCTTCGTTTTCTGTCAAATTTTATCACGACCAAAGACTGTTCTTCATGATAACTAGCCTGCAGATTTTATGCGTTCATGAGAAAAATGGGTACATGCATCAAATGCACAACAGTAAAAAGATTTTTACTCTTGTATTATTTTCAACCTATGAAAATTATTAAGAAAAGAAATATACATATGTCTATGTTGCATAATTGTTTTGCATAAATATCGTCAGTCTACTGATAACAATATATGAAGTTTCTGTCATTATTTACAAAAGTCTAAACATTTTTCTTAAATGTGAAGAGATAAAAGAAATAGAAATCTAACATGTAATCATGGCTTTACAAATATAATGTTTTCAATGCGTCGTTGGAATAATTTTTCGATTTGACATGCAAGTTGAGCTTAACCCGAATATCACGTTAATAAAATTTAAAGGTTAGCTATTTCGACCTCGCGTAACCAGTAATCAATATGTAAATTTATTTCGCGCATGTGTGGACGCATAAACTATAATTTAATTGAAATAATTTAAGACACACAATACATCATTTTATTTAAACGTTTGCAGAATAGCAGAATATTATTATATCGTAATTAATATTACGGAACGAAGACAATAATATTGGTTAAGATTCTTGAGTAGATGGTTGGTTCGATTGCCATTATAGTGATCCTTTGAACCAATAGTACACTGAAAATGTCAGTCGTTTATTGCAAGACACATAAAAACATGTTCGATAAACAAGTCGTGCCTGATTGTTCGAGTGATTGTTTTAATAAGCAGTAGCGTTTGCCCTCCTTTGGTCTGTGAAATGAGTAACAGTGGGCGAGAAGAGGCAGAGCGGCAGGACAATGGCAGAAAGCTGGCCCGTTGCAGCCCTTTTCACTTTAAAATTGTCGGCAAAGGGCACGACGACGCGACGGCACTTCTCCGCGTGGAGGGTCAACGCGGTTACCCGCGTGTGTCGTTAGGAATTTCGACTCCCTTTCTCTGATTTTTCCCCTCTGTCTATTCACCCCTTTGCGTGGTTACCAGGGCCAGAAAAAGGGCAAACTGGCGTCCATCTCCAACGACTGAAAGATATCACGATCGTTCACCAAATGAAATGGGGCAAATGGCTGTTTGTGGCTCCCTCTTTTTCTCCCAATGATTTTTATTAAAATAATGGAACTAATGAAAATAATAAGAAAAAAAATAATGAAATGTTGATTTTGTTTGACTAAATTAGCAAAATTGCTTTATAATTCATAACAAAAGATCGAACCGTTGCGTCGAAAACATTTAAAAATTTATTAAAATAATGGAACTAATGAAAATAATAAGAAAAAAAATAATGAAATGTTGATTTTGTTTGACTAAATTAGCAAAATTGCTTTATAATTCATAACAAAAGATCGAACCGTTGCGCGTTGCGCCGAAAACATTTAAAAATTTATTAAAATAATGGAACCTTCGGAAAGTTTATATTCACTTCAAAATGAAGACCTTTCCTAATATGTATTTATTACTGAAAGCATTGTCTACGTGATTTAACAGTTTTCTATGGTACTAACAATTATTAATGATATCGGCGCTACGGTTCGATCGTTAAATACAAAAAAAAACAAAAAATTAACTAAGCAATTTTGCTAATTTTCAAGTAAATCGACGTTTCGGTCACTGATTTGGACCATTTTCAAGATTATATTGAATTGCGTCTGTAAGAGAAAATAAAAACAATTTATACATAATGACATACAATTTTCAAAAGTAGTAACTATTAAAAGTTTGAATGTAAGGGAAACAAATTTAATTTCACAATTTTTCACTCACTTGCTTAGGTGTGATTAAGTATGATAATATGAGAATCTCACGAGTCTCACGATTCTCATATTATCATACTTAATCACACCTAAGCAAGTGAGTGAAAAATTGTGAAATTAAATTTGTTTCCCTTACATTTAAACTTTTAATAGTTACTACTTTTGAAAATTGTATGTCATTATGTATAAATTGTTTTTATTTTCTCTTACAGACGCAATTCAATATAATCTTGAAAATGGTCCAAATCAGTGACCGAAACGTCGATTTACTTGAAAATTAGCAAAATTGCTTAATTAATTTTTTGTTTTTTTTTGTATTTAACGATCGAACCGTAGCGCCGATATCATTAATAATTGTTATTAACAAGAATACGATCGATATAAATAAGTTTATTATCTATGGTACTGCTTTACGCAAAAAGAAAATTTAGTAGCATACACTTGTACGGAAGATTGAGTGGCGACTCTGAGGCACCATTAAAAATTGCTGTACCATTATTCACAATATTGCATACATTATTTAATATGTTGGTATCTAATCATTAAAAATAAATAAAATTTGAAAGATCGTATAGAATGGAATTGTTCTAGGTCGGAAGAAATGTTTAATTTTCAAGAAGTTAAGGAAAGGAAATTTAGTAGCATACACTTGTACGGAAGATTGAGTGGCGACTCTGAGGCACAATTAAAAATTGCTGTACCATTATTCACAATATTGCATACATTATTTAATATGTTGGTATCTAATCATTAAAAATAAATAAAATTTGAAAGATCGTATAGAATGGAATTGTTCTAGGTCGGAAGAAATGTTTAATTTTCAAGAAGTTAATATAGCTCCAACTACAAAGGGTTAAAATAATGAGGAAAAGATATTATTATCGCACGAGGAGAATGTGTGACAGTGGATGGCTAGCAGATATTTGCTAGCATCAGTAGTGGGAATAGTATGACGTCACGTATTTCCTCGTGCAGAGAGTCGCTAGAGTAGAATCAAGCTACATTTAGTGGTAGAGGGGGGAGCATTTCGAGGGGAAAACACATCGTTTGGTAACGCTGGTTGTAACCTACTGAGCGAATAATAGCGAGAATGCGTGTAATTCAACTGTATCAGTGTGTATGCCTAATTCGCATTCCTTCCGACTTCCGACGGGTAGGTTTTAAACTAACAATTGTGTTAGGTCAGTGCAAAAGGGTTTTGGGTAGGAAGTTTTGCACTGACCTAATACTACGTTCCAAGTATTATTATATGTATCGTGATATATGCAATTAACTGCATCAGATGTCGGTAGTTTTCCAAACTATAAATTGGGTGGTCCTTCATGATATAGACGGTACCTTTGTGTAACATTATAACACCAAGAGCAACTTACAATTAATACCTCGAGCAGTCTCAATGTGTATGTATACTGTACTAACGGTTTCTCTTTGACTTGACGTTGCTGATTCTCGAATGTAACGAACGCATGAAATTCGCAGACTAATTACGATTAACCCTTCCCTTCCGTGGGACTTGGCTGCTATTTGTACTTAGTTTTACATGAATATGAAAAATTGAAATTAAATAACTAATTTCAATTGCTATCTCTGCCGGAATTGTTAAAAGACAAAAAGTGTTGTAACTACAATAAAGTGTTGTAAAAACAATTAGTAGAATGAAATGAAATCTTATTTTCCGTGATAGTAGCCTTGGTAAATCTGTAATAAATAAAAATCGTACCAAATTCCATCGAGTTTTATATTCCAGCATTTTATGAAAATTTTTGAATGCCATAAATGCATACCGATCCGCAGTCTAGTAATAATTTTCAATTAATGTAGTCAAATAGTAGAATTTAGAATATGGCCTTCGAGTAAGTAACCGAGTAATTCAACAACTGTTTACATTCGTCTTACGAAAGTAATCTAGAAAAATGTGAATTGAGTACGTTATAGATTCCTGGCCTAGTATATTTCTTACACGTGTTCCGATTTAATCTATAGCTATGCGTTCTCGAGCGCCCGGGACAAACGAAGCGATTCAAAGCAACTGTGTGTGGCCGGAAATGGCGGCATTGTCTAACAACCCCTTGCTCGCCTGCTTCCGGCCGGCAATGTTTCGCCTGTCTTGCAAATCGCACTGCGAATTTCGGGGGTACCTAGGATCAGCAGCAGGTGGCTGCACACCTGGTCTCGTTCTTAATCCTCTGGTCTGTTCCAAGTTCTCTTGTAAATATAATCAAGCAGTAACTCCTTTTCACCGACATGCATATTTAACATTTAACATTAACATTTAAAAAATTGAGCTGACCTTCATTTTTTATAAATGGAAAATTTTTCTCTAAATTTTTTATATCGACATTTGTAGAAAACTGAACACTGATCAACTTTTGTTGCAAACATTTTTTTGTAAAATCATTAAAAACATTTTAAAAATTATGTTAATCTCTCATTGGTTTGGAAACACGCTTTTTGTGGTCAAAATTAAAAATACGTTCATATTTAATTAAAATGCATTTAGTGTACCTAGTACAGAAATAATATTATACTTGATATTCTGATTCTAGTTCTATGTTGTCTAAAAATGAAGAATATGTGTGTATGAAGAATATGTTGTCGAAAATCTCGTGCGTCTTTTTCTTAAAATCTGTATAAAAGTGAAGCGTGCAGGCATTAGCAGCTAAAACCTATATATTCACTTTCTTTAATGACTAAATTTTCATATAAAACAATCTTCATGTCAAGCGTATGCAAGCATTTGTTTAAAACCTTTCAAAAAGTTTAAATTATTAAAAGTTTGCTTTTATATAAACGTAGTGCACCTCCAACACTTTTTAAAAACTAATAACATTTTCATAATTGTACCAAACGATCTGACTTTTTATAATCACGTACAAGTATTGATTTACGAAATGATATGAAAAAAAGATTTTCCAAAAATTATAATTTACAAAGTTACATGCAAAAATAAAAAAGGCATTTCTTAAAACTTTTTTATTTGGGCCCTTAAAAAAAATTGAAAATATATGTTTTGATATAAAGATGTACGATTCTGTGGATTTAAAGCAGAAACTGATCAAAAGTCGTGTAAAACTACGATTTTTACAATGTTTAACCGCTGTAGCTCGAGTGTATGTTAATCGATTTCAATGAAATTTTCAGCATGTGTGTAACCAACATCGATCTACTAAACGTATATTTTAAATTTTCATTAAGGGCCGAAATAAAAAAGTTTTAAAAAATTCCTTTTTTATTTTTGCATGTAACCTTGTAAATTATAATTTCTGGACAATCTTTTTTGCATATCATTTCGTAAACCATTGCTGCTAATTGATTATAAAAAATCAGGTCGTTTGGTACAATTATAAACAAGTTATTAGTTTTTAAAAAGTGTACGAATACTTTGTACACCCACTGCATATCACATATGTATAAAACCACCATTAAAATCCGTTTTCTGATATTCCAAATTTGTATGGAACACGTTCAATTTTACTCTGAATTTTATGTTTTTGTCTCTAGAACTCTGTACCTTATCACAGGATCATCTGAAATTAATAATATTTTAAATTTGGGAGTTTTAAAGGGTTTATAGAGAAAAAATTGTTTCAATACGTTAAACTTGAAGAATTGACTTTTCGCCACAAAAAGCGGCCTGCTGGCGCACTGTGCGTCGTACTGCCAGCAACGTAACATCCCTAATCTTCTAATTTCACACGCATCACGTTGTATGTATTGTCAAATTTCAGCCGTTCCGCAATGTGCCGATATGTGGGCATTGAGATGTCGTTAAATACTTTGGTATTACTCCGGTATGTTTAGTAGACACAGTATTAGCGATTAAAAAGTCGTAAAAGTTTGAAAGGCGTGTTATTGCGTTTGATTCTAGCACATTGTCCAATCTATGAGGCAGCCATAGCTACAGTTAATTAGACATAATCCATTTGGTTGGCCGTGGTTCCTATGATAATGTAATCCAGCGGTGGGCGAAGTGCGGAATAAAGGCACAGCCTGCGTTGAATCCAGAGTCTTTATTCAAATTTCGCGTCACTCGATTAAGCAGTCGATTTGCTCTGGATTTGCTTTCGCAAGAACTTCACCGTCCGTGACTTCGACCACGTGCAAATTCGCAGGGATCTACTCTAATAGCTCGCGCTTAGGCACGTTGTGCCTGCCGGTCGAGGCTTGGAGATGGTGGTGAAAGGGGAAAGTGGGAGACTGGCGGGGGAGGGGGAGACTATGGTAAACTGAACGTTCGGTAGCCTCTCCACTTGGTCTCCTACCCCCCTCTAGCTTCGGAGAACTCGGTTCCATAGCGACGGAATGTCTTTCCCACCATGACGCAATCTACTTCGAGTACTTACGCGCCCCTACGAATTCGTATCAGACGAAACTTCCTTCGTCCGCGTTTCCGCGCAAATGGCATTGTCGCATCGGCATCCATTAATATTATTAGCCTAAGCCGTTCCGGAATTTCCACCCGCAAATCGCTTTCCTGTCCATCGGCTCCGCGCGGCTCGCGCGGTGCAATTCGGCGCAGCTTAACCGGTTTCTTCGATTTCTTCCCCCGTACCCCGAACGCTTCGTTATGACGTAGCCACGCTGAACTTGATTTTGTAATGCAATTTCGTGTCGTCCACGCGTTTAACACCAACCGTACAAGCTACAAAATGTGTCGGATATACACTGCCGCTCAAAAGTATGTGGACACTTACCATGTTCATGAAATTTGTGATATATAATGTATATTGTTATTATCAAACAATATTTGTTGCTAAAGTCTCTTATGAATATGTATGTAATGTATTCTAATAGTACCAAAATAAACAATTTAGTTATTGAATTTTCTTAAATAAATAAAAGAAAAACTATGGGATCACATAGAGACAGATAAGTCCGAAAACGATGTCCCAAGTCTGAAAAACATTTGTGGGAAATATTAGAATCTGAGTGGAACCTTATTGAAAGTGAAGTAATGAAAAAGTTAATAGCCAGAATGCCACGACTAGTAAACGCGGTCATAAAAGCACGCGGTGGATATGTAGACGAAAAGAAAATATAATTATTTTTTATCATTATCGGTGAGATATTTAATAAATTATTATAAAAATATGTTCTCCAATACTGTACGAACTGAAATACATACAAGATACTCAAATTTACCAAAGATATCATAACTTTTTTCAGGTAGTTATAAGAATTAAGGAAGTGTCCACATACTTTTGAGCGGCAGTGTATGTATCGGTTCGTTAAGTATGAAACTTGACAAATGTGTTTGAAATTTATGTTTCATTTGTCAAGTTTCATACTTAACGACTTGATACATTGTGTTATAAAAATTACAAGATTGAACTTATTTCGAATTTTCACAATTTTCGATAATAATACGTGATTAAATAAGGAAATTTATTGAATAATTTCTGATGGAAAGATCTTCATAATTTCAATAATTAGAAAATGTGAAACCGGTCATTTGAACTGCCGTGGTAAACTCCTTTTCCCAGGATTGCAGGGGTGCGGGATTCGCGTTCTCATTTCTCGATAATACAAAAATAGGGTTTTTCAGTAGTCAAAAACACTAGATAAAAGATCGATCTAGGGCGCTATCGCCCCCAAAAGTCCTATTTTTTCGTTTACGAGGCGTAATTTGCATGAATATTTTTTAATTACTTTTAGTGAAAATTTAATTGCAATATCTGTAATGGTTCAAAAGTATAACTAAACTGCGGATCTTTGTGCAATTCTGGCTTTTGAAAATTTGCAAAAAGTGCTAGGATATTAAATATGAGAGAATTTAGTACAATTTTAATTTACTTCAGACCTAAAAAGGCTACTGTACAGGGTGAGTCCAAAGAAACAGAACACCTAAATATCTCCGTTACTTTTCGTTGTACAAAAAAACTTCTTAGGACAAAGTTACACTGTTTGAAGGACCACATGTAACGGTGTAAGGGAAACAATTTTCAAGGTCATTTTTTTCAAGATTTCAGGGTCATTGATATTTTTTTAAATGGAATGACGTATTTTTTAATACATCAATCGATGCAACTGGACATTCGTTATAAAAAAGTACTAATCCATGTATGTCGAAAAGTTAGCAGATCAGGAGATATTTCAATTTATATAACTCTAAACCACCATTACTGTCGTACTAAGACATTAGCGTTTACTTGCTAGTGTAAATTGAAGAGCTGAAATTGAAATTGAAAACTTGACGTTGAAAATGAAATTGAAGATTTTAAATTGAAAAATTGACGTTGAAATTGAAAAATTGAAATTGAAGAGTTGAAGTTGAAGTTGACGGGTTGATATTGAAATTGACGTTGAAATTGAAAAATTAAAATTGAAGAGTTGAAATTGAAAAATTGAAATTGAAGAGTTGAAATTGAAGTTGAAGGGTTGATATTGAAATTGACGTTGAAATTGAAAAATTGAAATTGAAGAGTTGAAGTTGAAGTTGACGGGTTGATATTGAAATTGACGTTGAAATTGAAAAATTGAAATTGAAGAGTTGAAGTTGAAGTTGACGGGTTGATATTGAAATTGACGTTGAAATTGATAAATTGACGTTGAAATGGAAGAGTTGAAATCAACGAAGTGAAATTGAAAAATTGAAGTTGAAATGGAAGAATAGAAATTGAAGTTGACATGCAAGTGTAGAAATTGAAGTTGCAATGGAAGAGTTGTAATTGAAGTTGAAATTGGAGAGTTAGAATTGAAGTTGAAATTAAAGTTGAAAATATAGTTGAAGAGTTGATATTGAAATTGAAGTTGAAATGGAAAAATTGAAATTGAAGAGTTGAAGTTGAAGTTGACGGGTTGATATTGAAGAGTTGAAGTTGACGGGTTGATATTGAAGTTGAAGTTGAAATTGATAAATTGACGTTGAAATGGAAGAGTTGAAATCAACGAAGTGAAATTGAAAAATTGAAGTTGAAATGGAAGAGTAGAAATTGAAGTTGACATGCAAGTGTAGAAATTGAAGTTGCAATGGAAGAGTTGTAATTGAAGTTGAAATTGGAGAGTTAGAATTGAAGTTGAAATTAAAGTTGAAAATATAGTTGAAGAGTTGATATTGAAATTGAAGTTGAAATGGAAAAATTGAAATTGAAGAGTTGAAGTTGAAGTTGACGGGTTGATATTGAAATTGAAAAATTGAAATTGAAGAGTTGAAGTTGACGGGTTGATATTGAAGTTGAAGTTGAAATTGATAAATTGACGTTGAAATGGAAGAGTTGAAATCAACGAAGTGAAATTGAAAAATTGAAGTTGAAATGGAAGAGTAGAAATTGAAGTTGATATGCAAGTGTAGAAATTGAAGTTGAAATGGAAGTGTAGAAATTGAAGTTGAAATGAAAGAGTTGTAATTGAAGTTGAAATGGGAGAGTTAAAATTGAAGCTGAAATTAAAGTTGGAAATATAGTTGAAGAGTTGATATTGAAATTGAAGTTGAAATGGAAAATTTGATGTTGAAATTGAAATTGATGTTAGCGTTTACTTACTTGTGTAACGTCTTAGTACGACAGTAATGGTATTTTAGAGTTATTTAAATTGAAATATCACATAAACTACTAACTTCTCGACACACATAGGTTAGTACTTTTTTATAACGAATGTCCAGCTGCATCGATTGATGTATTAAAAAATACGTCATTCCATTTAAAAAAATATCAATGACCCTGAAATCTTGAAAAAAATAACCTCGAAAATTTTTTCCCTTACACCGTTACATGTGGCCCTTCAAACAGTGTAACTTTTTCCTAAGAAGTTTTTTGTACAACGAGAAGTAACGGAGATATTTAAGTGTTCCGTTTCTTCGGACTCATCCTGTATACCACGGAAAATAAGATTCTATTTTATTCCACTTTTTTCAAAATCTTCTACAAGAATTGAAAATTGCATGAACATCTATAGTCTAGTTATAACAGAATATCACTGAATTTCTGGATCCGGACCACATTTCATTATACAAGATTTCATTATAATATGTATGTATCATCTGTATATGTATCACTATGTTCACGATTTCTCCTTGATTGATTCTCGAACATGTGGAACACGTAGACCGGGATGAATGCTATATGCTAAATAATAATAGATCGTTTTTCAGGATTTTAACGATCCGAAATTAAAGCAACAATTTCGTGTAATTCCCTTTCCATTATCGCGGCCAGCGAGCGCAGCATATTTCACAGGACAAAAACAAATTTTGAAATCTCCGGGATCCGCGGCACGTTGCTTCCCCTGACCGTTTTCATGAACGCATTACATACGTTTCAATGAGTTCATATCGCGTGCACGGTACATTGATTTAATCCCGGGATTCTCTATCGGCTGCACCGCCACGTGGATATCGTTGCCGCGTAAAAAAGCAATCGAAGGGTTGCTGTTCCGTCATCGACTTTCAATCGGGATTGTTCATCTAAAGTTGGCATATCCTGATGCAAATCTGCTAAAACTGAACGAATAAGAGCGACCTTTTAAACGTAAATTTCTACGCTTTATCTTCTTAGGCGAAACGGATATTTTTCATATGAATTTCTTCTTTTATTATATTATATAACCACTTTATAATCATATAGTGTCTCGTCATTCTAACAATACGCGAAGATGTTCCAAATAAAATGCATAGGACTCGAATGTATTACTAATATATCTAGTAATATCTATCTAGATATATTAATAATAGATAATTAATAATATCTATCTAGACAATTAATAATATCTATATATATATATATATATATATCTAGTTTTTGGACAAGTAAAAAATCTACGGAGGTACATTTTCCCTAAAATTTACCATTTCTGAGATAATTTTATTCGTGACACATGTTCAAAGTCTTTAAATTACCCTTTCTGACAATCCTTATTTCAAAGCACAGGTTATGTTAACAGATGTATAATTCCACCTAATTAAAAGCATTAGAATTCTATAGTGAAAATCAAGATAAATCTGCTGATTCTTAAAGTACAGTGTAGGTAGAGCGTTTTATGAGACTGCATTTTCTCTAGAAGTCATGTTGTAGTTACTCAAAGTTCATAGCTGACAATAATATTGCAAATAATAAAGATATACAGCTACATAATACTATTCTATATCCAACGAGAGAGCAGTACCGTTGCGCGCAGCTTGGAAGGTGTTGGAGGGGCAGCGAGCCTATCATCTCTCACTCCACTATCCACTCCCCACTTTCTTGAACCAATTAGGGCGAAGATGCGCAAATACGAACGAAAACTGGTCTTCACGTGGTACTGCTCTCTTGTTGGATAGAGTATACATAAAAAATATACACATACACTATTTAGTTTTGACTGAACTTTGATACCCGACAGCATAGTGTTACGATCAATACATTTCAATTTCATCGTTTTCCTTAAGAAATTCATGAGTGATGTACACATTAATTCCGAAAGCCAAATAAAGACGGTGGACGATTAATTTAAACACCAACAATTCATAACGTCCCGAAGAACACTGTTGCGGAGTGCAATAAACTCGTGTTCTACATTACCGTGGAGAAGTCCAAGAAAAATCAATTACTATCGTGGTAGACAACAGCAAAGCAGTCGAAGGAAATTAGAGTAACCCTTTGTGGCGCGAACTGACCAAACAGACTCCTCTGGCATTTTTTCGACAAACAATATAAGATTGTTCTGGCTGAATGACTTCTTCTGATGGACTCCATAAAAATGAAAGACATTTCATGGTGGGCTTCCTTTGCTAAGGGCCACCTTGTTATCCAACGTGATCTCTAATTTTATTAGCTAGAATGGGGTCGAATAAATCTTGATAATTGGGTCAGTGAATGCACTACATGTTAGAGCAGAGAATGTTATATGGCTTGTTACATAGAGTAGTTTTAGCAAAATTTCGTTATTAGTTTTTTGTAGGACGAAGGCGGTTTACTGATAAACTAATCCTCTATTCAACTCTATTGAATTAATCCCGGAGCAGCACAGTAGTATTTTCAAAAACTGTCACAAATTTTTGTGATTGTATAAGAAATATACCTCAGTCGATCTCTCTTGTTCTCTCTTGAATCACACATTTCCAAAGGAGGCGATTGACAAAGTAATTATTGTATAAAAGCGAATCTTTCCTAAGGAAGAAGATCCGATGCGCCATCGGTGTCCAAGTATCTCTGAGCTTGAAAGTTATTTCTGGCCAACAGCTGAATTAACTTGTTGTCGCAAATTATAAAACTGCTTGGCAATTGTAACCCCTTTCCGAACCGTTTCTTTTACAGTTATAGTGATTGGAACGTCTTTATCCCGAAGAATGTTGTAGAAGAGAAGAGAAAATTTATATTTTCAATCATCAAGAATCAAATTTTATTTCATCTAAAATGAAACGCGTAACATTCATATTTGTTAGACTTTGTTAAATACCTTCGTCACTAGTCTGGCTCGTCAAAATACGGCAAGGAGTTGATATGATCAGTTCGTGTTGAAGGTATCGAAGTGACGGATAAAATCGTTGTTCCAGAAGGGATGAAGAGAGAAGCCTAATAATTATAGTGGCGCGTCGAGCACGAGTCGAATCGGGGCTCTCGGAGTCCAGGGACTTAGTGGTTTGCTTTGGTATATCGTATCTGTTTTATTCCACACGTAGAGGCAGTCACGAAGCTCTTTGATGTTCGGGCAAGACTCTTAGCACGGCGAGTGATGGTGGGCTCGATGAAACATTGAGAACTGGCAGAACACGAGAACAAGGGCGAAAGCTATAGAGATCAGAGGAGATGTAGAGAAAACAGCTACCAGGTTCAACGCTTCCTTTTTTTGATCACTTAGGACCCGGAAAATTTTCTTCGCCTTTGAGCCTTTCGCTCTCTTTTTCTTTCTCCATTCTTTGTTCTTTCTTTATGTATTTCTCTCTTTTTCCAGTTTCTTCCACACCCTTTAAGACCACTTTCTTCTCACGAGGATCATTGCCGGAGTTCTCTCCTTTGAAGCTTCCTAATTCACTAAATTGTTATTCTATAAAAGGCGAACTTCCGTATTCCTTTGCACCCAAATTCCTGCCATACTCTGCGATGGTAAAAAAGAATTGCTGATCACACCCTAAGCAAAACCACCATGACGCTTTTTTTACGGCTTTGAACGTCTTCTCGTGGCGTTCTCGCGCGGTCTTTGATCTACGAGACCTGGACCGGGAGAGAGAGTTTTGCAACTGACGATGAGGCGAGAAAATACGACAAGTTTCTTAGAAACGATTACTATTCATAGTGTTGTAACTTTTATTGAACAGCTCGAACCATTTAAACAACCCACACGATTTGCAATACCCTCGAGAGTACGTCTGCCCACTTTGACTGTCGTTCACGATCTACTGCGACGCACCACGTTTTTATTAGCTCGCTTTCTTGTCTGTCTCTCTGTTTGTTCGGTACAAATTTTGCAATTGATTTTAAACTAACTTCCCGATGAGCTAGAGACTTGAAATTTTAAACATAGCTCAGAACTGGATGACAATGCAATATTTAAAAAAGATTTTTTAAAAAAGCCTATGCGTTCAGGAGATATAAATTATTAATAATTTGAACCTTTGCACCCCCCGCCGCGTGACGTAGTACGTCTTCTCGTTCAGCGTCCCCACTCTACTACGTGTTCCCACTCTGACTCATCCCCACTCCACTGTTCCGCTTCGCACCGAAGGAGCTCAGTGTGCGTCAGTGTGCGTTCGAGGTCCGTGCGGTGTTTATAAAGTTACTACGTATTATTATAGTATAATGTTTGTTTACCAAGCGAAAGAACAGTTACACCGAAATTCTCCGTCGAACCTTTATCTTTGACATTTTACCACGGCGTTCGTTTTCGATATGACGCGTCGCAATACCGTCTGAAATTTACTACATGTCTCTGTTATAATCTCATCAAAATGTTCAAAATCGATTGTAAAATTTCACACATATAAGGCTAAAAAGCAGAAAATAATTATTTAAATAAAAATAAATTTTTAAAAAATACCACGTTTTTAAAACGGACTAAAAAGTATAAAATAAAATTTTAAAAAACGCCACGTTTAAAAACGGACTAAAAAGTATGAAATCATTTTTTCTAGCCCCATACAGATTCCTAACCCCGTGCAGATAGTCCTGAAAATTTGTGATTGTGAATTTTGAATAGCTATGAAAATACTTGTAAGATTTAAAACGAAAAACGTGGGGCGCATGCAATAGATAATTGATGCATGAACATCTAAATCACTAACAATTTTATTGCACTGCAAATGATATGAACTGTTTTGCGAGTTTCCTCAGCGGCAGCTATTCTCTACACTCCTTACTATGTATTATCTTGCGCCCCACGTTTTTCGTTTTAAATCTTACAAGTATTTTCATAGCTATTCAAAATTCACAATCACAAATTTTCAGGATTATCTGTACGGGGTTAGGAATCTGTATGGGGCTAGAAAAAATGATTTCATACTTTTTAGTCCGTTTTTTAAACGTGGCGTTTTTAAAAACTTTATTTTATACTTTTTAGTCCGTTTTAAAAACGTGGTATTTTTTAAAATTTTATTTTTATTTCAATAATTATCTGTCTCATTCTCTCGTCTTTCCTCATTCGCCCTATCGCTCGTTCTGTTTACTGATTCGCTCACTCTCACTCGCCAACTTTCTTTCTCACTTATTCACCCATACATGCACCACAATAGTAATACTATTCGCGCAGATATTTATAGCTACAGCTTGTCAAATCTAGCTGTGCGGCTGAATGTCCCCCGCAAGGGGAAATCTCCTCGGTGTGCAATGGTAGATAGGCGGAACCTCACAACGATGGTGAACTGATCGTCACCTGTCACACGATGCACGTGGCGACAGTTCAGTTAAAAAGTTCGGTTCAGTTGAAGAACTGCAATAATTCTTATATTACAAAGGTATTGCTTAAACGAGCTTAAAATCAAATAATTCGTCTGTTTATAAACAGTTGTCTGGTACGTTTACTGCTGTAAGAAATAATGGACAGTACGCACTTTTGACGAGGTGTGCACCTTACCGTTCATATGTTGCGTTCTTCTCTCGTCAAGTGCGGTCTTTGTTCTTGTCCGTGCATTCCTAAGTTTTGGTCAACCGCATAGCCAGACTCATCAAGCTGTACGTGTACAACACTGTATCACTGATTGACTAAAAATGTGTACACTGCCACTCAAAAGTATGTGGACACTTCCTTAATTCTTATAACTACCTGAAAAAAGTTATGACATCTTTGGTAAATTTGATTATCTTGTATGTATTTCAGTTCGTACAGTATTGGAGAACATATTTTAATAATAATTTATTAAATATCTCACCGATAATGATAAAAAATAATTATATTTTCTTTTCGTCTACATATCCACCGCGTGCTTTTATGACCGCGTTTACTAGTCGTGGCATTCTGGCTATTAACTTTTTCATTACTTCACTTTCAATAAGGTTCCACTCAGATTCTAATATTTCCCACAAATGTTTATCAGACTTGGGACATCGTTTACGGACTTATCTATCTATGTGATCCCATAGTTTTTCTTTTCTTTATTTAAGAAAATTCAATAACTAAATTGTTTATTTTGGTACTATTAGAATACATTACATACATATTCATAATAGACTTTAGCAACAAATATTGTTTGATAATAACAATATACATTATATATCACAAATTTCATGAACATGGTAAGTGTCCACATACTTTTGAGCCGCAGTGTATGTACTTCCTTCCGATATTACTAATAAGGAAACGCAAAAAAACGTAGAATGCCCTATCGTTTTGTCCCTGACTGTAGCCATTTGTAGCGGCGGAAATCGGTACGTTTCCAAGCGAACTTTGATTGTTATCTGGCTAAAAGCGGAAGGTCATAGAGGTGAAGTGGCGTGGGTCGGAGTCGGTAGTGTCGGAGAGATTAAGAAAGCCGGCCACGGAAGGGGAGTTGAACGAGCCGAGCGACGCCTATTAATTTGTTTAATTGTGCTGACGAATCAAACGCTAAGAATCTCTCTCTCACTCCCCCCTTCTCTCTCTTTCACTACTTCTTCTCTTCCTCTACCCCCTTTATCCATCTTCGTTCTGACTTCCTTCCGTTCTTTCTCGCCCCCGTACGAATTATCACGAATTCTCAGGCCCGGTTAACTGGTATGAGTCTGTAGATGGGGCAGTAACATGGAGGCCGAGAAAGAGGAAGAGAGAGATTAGGAGGGGAAGAATGGGAGGGACAAAGCAAATCGGGGGTTGGCCGTCCTTAACTCAAGTGGTGAGGCCTGGTTCGCACGCTGCACTAGACTCTAGGGTGCTTCAGCATCCCGAAGTCGAAGAGGCGTTCATTAAACGATAACTCACACTCGGAGAAATGTCTTGTTAAATCGTCGATCCACCGACAATCACTGCACTGCCGTGTATATAGTTCAAGATCGGCTCAAAGACGTGTGGCACGCGGTGAATTCTGTCCCATTTCGAGCGTGGCTCGTTCAAATCCCGTACAGATTCGCGAGTCCGCTCACCCCGCATAATTATTCGCGTCCATTTTCCATCGTCCCTCCGAGTAATGGATTCGCACGATTCCGTTCTCCGTGAAACGAGAATTTAATCTGTCGATTTAATGAGGTGGAGAAACTTGTGAATTATCTGTGAACTCCTCCCCCCTGACACGGAGACGTCCGTCGCTCACTCGGCTAGAAATTTCTTCCAAATAATAAACAATCGCTTTGTCCGAATATTATTCTACAACACGATCTTCAACTAAAGAACGCTTGGTAGTGTTTCCCAATAGCAGGATTTATGGGGATTCATTGTTCAGCGTATCAGCTGTAGCGACCAGTACGTCTGCGCAACTCGTAACTGTCAGGTAGATTTAAATGAAATTTTTACAAAAAATATACTCGATTTTTGATTATTAATTTATTTCGAGAAAAAATATTTTGGTATACAACGTGACGCGGTGAGTCGAATGTAATAGTGATCAGTGAGGCAATTATAAAGTTTGTTCGTCCATCATCACGCAGATTTTTTTATATTCATACGCGAAAAATGTTTTCCAGTTTTATGATTGATGTAAAATTCACTATTGACTCACCCTCTAAAAAGGATTATTACCTGTAGTTGGCCACACGAATTTGCACACTCGGTAAATAGGGATCCCTGGTGTGTACACATGCAATAAACGAATCCGTTTATTTATTTATCTGCCCGTGTATTTTAATTTCACAAATATTCGTGTATTTTAATACGCTGTGACGTAACGTCAAATAATTTACCGTGATATTTATTGCTGTCTCGCTTGCGCGTCACTTCCAACACTAACAGTTGATCAAATTTGATCGAAAAACATAAACGCATGAGTCGCCGAACTCGAACATGCGAATTATACGGATTCGTGTACTACACGATGTTAAATATACGGGAAATAGGGATCTGTGATCGGTACCGTCTTCTTCCAGACCAATCGCTTTCTCCTCACCCTAGACAGCCGTAAAGTCAGAGAATTCGTGGTTTGAATACGACAAGTTCTGCTCCAACGGAGTAAACGTAGTTAAGAATTTCTCACGGTGTCTCATCCACAATATAGACACCAAAGGAGTACCGAGCTGATAGATCCAATGCGACTCTATACATGTACACCGAATCTAATAATGTTCGTGATCTACATAAGGTATCGCTGTGTTCGGAATTAACTTTTACGCATTAATATGTACCGTAGAGAACCCCCATTACGAAACATTCGGTCCATGTCTCGCACTCTCGGCTCGCGACGAAATTTGTCAGGATAATGAGGGACACACGCTTGGTGTTGCGCATGGCCAACTTGTTCTCTAATTTAGTTGGAAAGTGTTGCGTCCTGGCAAGAGTGTCGTTAATAATTCCGCGTCGTTATCCGCGCTCTACCACCCGCGCCCGCCCGAAATGGAACCTCAAGACACCGGGTATGCTTTTGCATATTGCGCGCACGTAACGACGACGACGACGCACCCGCACGACTGCAGGAATATGATACCACTCAAAATTCCACCACGACTAAGATTTCATTCCACAATCTTTCGCGGAGCTCCCTGATATTCCTCGGAATTCTGCGAGCGTCGAAGCAGGATATTGCGGCCAGTCGGTGCCGAGTTCATTCCACACCGCGAATAATTATTGCTCCCCATATGGACCGCGTTCCAATCTTCTGCCGACCTATCTATCCCCTCACATGCACAATTTATGCTAATTGCTTTTTTTCACAAATGCCTTTGTATAGTCTGGGACTAGGCTAGATATACAATGATTTTGCCATTTTTTTAGTGAAGTTGGTTCGAATATTAAGAGACTTTCAATTCCATTTATTTTAGCAATTTGAATATGTGATCAAAACCGTGCTAATTATTATATTTGAAATAAGTGAGAACAAGATACAAGCTGTTTGGCAATCACTAGTAAAAAAATGCGAATATGGCACCTCAATACGTGCACACCTTCTAGCCTGAATCACAAGTATCCTTGGTATACTTGGAGAAATATGGAGGATATTTTCTGATTCTGTAGAAGTACTCTAGCTACCAGCCTGTTGCTATTCCGCCAATGTCAGCATGACATGACCATGGCCGAATGGTTCTTGATCCGGTCTTGGACAAAACAAGGCTATGAATTATGATTGACAATTACCCAGTTACAAGTTTAGGATAATTTCTGCTAGTAATGCCTAAAGAAATTGCAAGCTACATATGAGAATTATTTTGCAGCTTTGAAGTAAGCTTCAAATTGCACCGATAGCGAATATTCTGCCCCGATAAAAAATTGTTATGCATACTTTGTACGAAATGTACTACTATATTGTATGCAATATATTGCATACTGTAGCATGTGTTTTTAGGATACAGAGTTTTTCAGTGTTAAATTAATAATACAGAAATGCCTTAGTTGTTGATTGAATAACTACACATTAAAAGTTGTGATCTACGTAAAATTCCCAAATATGTTTATGACAGATAACGATGTTAGTATTGCGTAGTTCAATGATTTCATGATACAGTATTTTATCGATAAATGTCCCAAATGTCTGGCCGACGATTGTCCCAGAACTATCCCCACCCCTGCGGGGTGTACCCCCTTGAGGGGCCGAGAAGCTCCAGTGGCCTCGGTCGCCGAGAAGTATGACATCATACGGCTCGGGTATATCGGTGAAACCACACTAATCCAATAACAAAACTTCTTTATTTTTCATTATTTATTGACGGGACTTTGACCAACATATTCGTGACATTTTTATAATGAAAATGATACCAAATATGATACAATTCCGATAATATTGACTTGCTTAATGAACGATGAAAGTTTCGAACGTAAGGAGGAACAGTGTATGGGAAGTTCTTTGAACTGCATCTCTTTCTTTGCCATTCGCTGTCCTTCTTTGCGTCGAAAACCTTCATCGTTCATTACACGAATAAATATAATTGGAATTATATCGTATTTGGTATCATTTTCATTGGAAAAATGCCACGAATATGTTGGTCAAAGTTCCGTCAAAAAACAATGGAAAATAAAGAAGTTTTGTTATTGGATTAGTTATGATTACACTTCTCGACGACGGAGGCCTCTCGTGCTCCTCTGTCCTTTCCTACGTTCGGCAAAAGTCAAAGAACAGTATCCCTGGCGGATAATTGTCCCTGGACAGACCCGCGTTGGGGGCAATTATCGATGGAATACTGTATTGTAGTTTATTTATAAAGTAATTCACAGATAATGAAAAATTAGAGAGCCAGCGAATAAGACGTGTCTGGTAAATAATAGCTCGTGAGAGGACGATGTGTTAATTGTGTATAGGTATAGAGAATTAATTGTCTATAAGTGAGAGTTACCGAAGAGGCTTTCTGTTCTGCAATATCCTTGCAAGGGAGCGAGTAATACGATCAACAGCAGAGACTCCTTCTCGGAGGAAATATCGAGATAGCGGCGCAGCCAACGGATATTGGCATGATGATAGGCCAGATTGAGAGGAACTTTGTTATCTAGATTACTTAGGGGAATAGAAAAACATGGCGTTGTTCTCCAATCCTTGTTACGCCATCTACATATACATATTCCTGTGTGCAATAACCTATCACAAACTTAACATAATTCTACCAAATGGTCTTGCTTTGTCAACCTTTCTGTGAACTATTTTACGTGTTTTCAAGTTTCAACTCATTTAATTTAATGCGATTTGTGCGTGCGTGTGTGTTTATGTCAACAGAAAAGTTTTAAGAAGATCGAAATTATGACTATTGCTGTTGTTATGCGTTTCTTGCATGGAAAATTCGTAGGTACTCGAAAAGTTCCAAAAAATTGTAATTGATTGGAATTGCCGAGTTGGTACTGCTAGGATACAACAATAAGCATGATTAATTGATTGTGGAATTTGTAGCGTTTTAAAATATGTGAATGTAGAGAACAGAGCCAAAGAAAATTCGCTTTTATTTTGAACTTTCGCGACGAAGTTCATGAAATTAAGGATGTTCTGGAGGTACAATGGGAGACAAAAGTACAAGAAATTCGAAATCCATCAATATATTGGCAATGAAAGCCATTCATGAGTATATTTTGCATGAAACTTTTGCGAATACTGTACCCTCTGTAACTATATTCAGTAGTCTACACTTGTCGCGTTTCCATGCTAGTAAGAGACAACACGATAAATTTGACGTTTTGTAACAGTTTATAATTTTTTTGCTCTGTAACTGTTTAGTGAATCCTAATAAATTTTGAACATAATTAATTATATAATTTTTACTACATATAAAAAAAAACTGAAGTTTCTAGTTGCGTTTTTTCAAGGTTTAAATAGAGTTTGAAGTGGAATTTTATGAATTCTCCATAAGAAGACGTGTTAAAATGTGCAAACTTTAAGTTGCCATAATTCTTAAATGGTGCAGTGAATCGAACCCAAACTTTGGTAATTGCATTAATTTAGTAAGAATTATATCTTGTCAAATTTCCAAAAGTTTTGTTGCGTTTTTATATATCTCCAGAACATCCTTAAGAAGTTCATAAACGTTACAACGTTCAGCTACCTAGTAGTTGTTTTGTGAGAATTCGCAGTTGTATCGGAAGCAGGTACCACCTGTTTAATAAAAAACTTAACTACTTTGGCAGACAGGTAGGATGGATCAGGATGAGTGAAATCACGAGAACAGAGACGGGAAGAAAACGAACCGTCTAAATCGAAGAACTTTTAAGGACAAACGACTTTCAACCGTTGGTCAGTCGTTTGTTGATAAATTATTGGTTCGCGAAGAGAGCAGGTGTGGCAGGAGCAAAATAAGTTACCGCTCGATTGTAGTTGAGGAATTTTCACCTTCATTGTTTCGACTTTCCGGCATTTCGAGGAACAACTAAAGGGTGAAAGAAGGTGAAAGAGAGGTGGCGACCGACTCAATTACAGTTGCTGAATGACGCGATAATTGGGATCAAGATTGATTGTCTTTCCTCCTGCTGCTCTGACCTTTAACCAATGGAAAGAATTGCTACCTTTTCTTTTTCTTTCCTTTCGTTCCCTCTGCTCCAATGCGTATCTGGGAAATGTGTGAACGATCACGAGAATCATACCAATTCTGTACCAACGTTAATTCGAGACGCAGCTATATAAAAATCGAAACTTTAGTAAACAAAGAATGTAAAAAGAATGGCATTTAAAACCAGAACACCCACTTAGTATAAAAAAGATTTTAAAAGACACACTTCCGTTTTACTTCCTCCAATACTGGATCGCATAATTCACCATCAATACATTCAGTGCGCTGCGATGTCTTCGGAAGCTTAATAGAACATACGAAGTCGCAAAACGTCACAAGAAAGCATCTATTTTCCATTGTCTTTTGACGGAACTTTGACCAACATATCCGTGGCATTTTTCTAATGAAAATGATACCAAATATGATATAATTCCAATTATATTTATTCGTGTAATGAACGATGAAGGTTTTCGACGCAAAGAAGGACAGCGTATGGGAAAGAAAGAGATGCAGTTCAAAGAACTTCCCATACACTGTTCCTCCTTGCGTTCGAAACTTTCATCGTTCATTAGACAAGTCAATATTATCGGAATTATATCATATTTGGTATCATTTTCATTATAAAAATGTCACGAATATGTTGGTCAAAGTCCCGTAAATAAATAATGAGAAATAAAGAAGTTTTGTTATTGGATTAGTGTGGTCTCACCGATATACCCGAGCCGTATGATGTCATACTTATCGGCGACCGAGGCCTCTGGAGCTTCTTGGCCCCTCAAGGGGGTACACCCCGCAGGGGTGGGGATAGTTCTGAGACAATTGTCGGCCAGACATTTGGGACATTTATCGATAAAATATTGTATCATGAAATCATTGAACATCGCAATATTAACATCGTTATCTGTCATAAACATATTTGGGAATTTTACGTAGATCGCAACTTTTAATGTGTAGTTATTCAATCAACAACTAAGGCATTTCTGTATTATTAATTTAACACTGAAAAACTCTGTATCCTAAAAACACATGCTACAGTATGCAATATATTGCATACAATATAGTAGTACATTTCGTACAAAGTATGCATAACAATTTTTTATCGGAGCAGAATATTCGCTATCAGTGCACTTTGAAGCTTACTTCAAAGCTGCAAAATAATTATCATATGTAGCTTGCAATTTCTTTAGGCATCACTAGCAGAAATTATCCTAAACTTGTAACAGGGTAATTGTCAATCATAATTCATAGCCTTGTTTTGTCCAAGACCGGAGCAAAAACCAATCGACCATGGTCACATCATGCTGACATTGGCGGAATAGCAACAGGCTGGTAGCTAGAGTACTTCTACAGAATCAGGAAATATCCTCCATATTTCTCCAAGTAGAAAAACAATAAGTAACGTCAAAAATAACTGTCGAAAGAGAAGGACGACGAATGAAGAAAGATACCGAGAAGTACTCGTTTTATGATGTCAGAAAAGGTCGATGACTTTTCACCTTGATAAAGCTCTGCCGTCGAACGTGGCCTACGAACACGATCCTTCAGACCGGGTTTAATCCTGCTTTATAACCTTTCACGCACACATCTCTCTCTCTCTCCCTCTCCCTCTGCACACGTTCGCGTGTCACGACACATCTCTGGATCGCAGGATAGAGGAGGATGGTGGAAATTCACTACCGAAAACGGAAGATCGGTTCACGTGCAAGGAACGAAAACGTTCGGAGTAGGATGATAGGGAGAAAGTGTAAGAGGAATGCGCGAACGAAAGGTGAGCCAGCATGCTGTCGGTAGGGCCGAGAAAAGGAGAATGGAAGGAGGAGACAGCATAGTAGAAAAGCGCACAGCCATTGCAAGAGCTGCAGACCGGGTGAGCAAGATTACTAGGATTTGCACGTAGATTTGCATATCGATTTTCCCGTTGGAACGGTGTCGTATGGCGCCAAGCGGCACATGATGTCCCTTAATTTCGTCGGCAGAAGTGCCTACGACATTAGCCTCGTGGCTACGTTTAAATACGCTTGTTTCACACCGATTCCAGGTCGTCTCTTCCTCTGTCGCTGAATTAACTGCGTTCATTTGCGTAAAAATCAACCAGCTCGTGTATTCTTCGAATCAGGAGAATCGAAGATCAATGTTTACCGGGACTACTCTTTGAATTCGTTACTTGTATCTTGATTTGATATCGTATCCAATTAACGTGTTGTTTTATTTCACTTCGACCTACAATTAGTACAGGTACGGTAATCTATCCCTTACATCCGTCAACACGAGAGATACACCGGGATGTTTGGAAACAGCGCTAGTTATCTCAACTATGTTCTCATCGGCGGGTGATTCGCAACTCCAACAGTCTTGTCTCTCGACTAGAGACAAAGCGAAATAGTGCTGAGTGAACGAGAGTGCACGACATGGGCACGAGCACGGACATAACGAGCACGAAATACTCCAGAATATCTCACTCTATATATGTTTTTTTCTATCGATCGTATTTGCTGATAATAAATCTTTAAATGTTTTCGGCGCTACGGTTCGGTCTTTTTTTTTATCTACATTTTAATAAGAATGACTTATCTTTCTATTACTTATCTTAGTTATTGATCGAACCATAGCGCCGAAAACATTTGAAGATTTATTATCACTCTATATGTGTAATATGTATTTTATGGGCTCCTTTCTTAAGCAAAAACATAAGGTTGATTCGTCTAAAAATATAGAGTTTTATTGTTAATAACATAATAAATAATTGTACATACATACTTCCCACGTGCTACACTAACCTAAAAATATAGAGAATCAACAATTAAATGTTTGTGCTTCCCTATATTCTCTCAACACAAGATCTCCTTTACAGAACCCTGCACTTGTAGATTCTGTACTTAAAGGGTTTGTTAATTGGTTTCTCACGAATTATCAAGATATTAATTCTTTAATGAATCACTTGGACTGTCACTCTGTCTGTCTGAATCTCTGTTTACTTTTATCTTCTCAAATCCTGCCCTCTCTCGGGCATCTATGTACCTCACCGACCTATACACAAAGCTTACATATGTATTAACATATTAGAGTACATCGGTACTTTTCGCATCCTTTCGAATTTCCAGTAGTTAGTATTGTCTATGACGATACACCTTTGCCGCTCGAGGTGTATTTACATAGTTAATTCTACAAGCTACGAGGCAACGGAACAAGCGAACACTTTCCACACGCGGCGATACGGTGGTGAAACAGACATCGACTAGTCTGCGTGTAAAACCAATCGTAACTCAGGCTGCTGACAATTTAATCAAATACCAGTTTTATTATCAGTATGTTTAATCGATCAAATGCCAGTTCAGATCATGTCAGATGAAGTGTTCGATTCCCACCTCGTAAGTTTTTGCGAGACGTGCACGATAAACTTAATTCACGAGCTGAGGTGTATATTATCTTTGGGATGCAAATAACTGTGTGTAGTCCCGAAGAATTTAAAGTAACATATATTTCGTAGCATTAACTGGCGAGCGTAGTATTAAAGTTGATTTAAAGGGTCTACCGATAAGAAACAGCATTCCCTGGGGAACCCTGCGAAATGTTTCGTTCTAATTTTAATGAGACTTTAATGATATTTAAAGGATGTCCGGGGACGTAGGCACCCATTATAAATCTCGAGCTTCCCAACCATATAATATCTCGTACACCCTATTCAAGATAATCATTCGCTCTTCCATCAGACAAGCAACCCAGTTTCGTTTCCGTGGCGATTTTAATTAAATCGTCTTATGTTCTTAATAAGGTGAAGTGCCCTAAGTCTGGACAGTCCAAAAGTGATACCTAAATCTGGACAATTGAATTTTCATAGTAAAATTAATAATTAAGAGATTAAATAATTATATTATATATTCTGAGACCTTAGCTACAAGTAGGTGTTAATATTATTTCATTAAGACATCAATTGAAATTTAAAAATGAATTCAAAGTTCATCTGAAAACAGTATACAAAATGGTCTATTTACATGCGAATCATGTGCATTTATAGTTCGAACTTTTGTTAGAAAAAAAGATATAATTTAAGCCCTTAGACAAAAAATAATTATCACGCATAATAATATTGATATTTTAAAATAAATTGGCAATCAAACTTAACGTAAATAATAATTATTAATCCAAATATTAGATTTCCAAGATTAGGACTGTTTTCAAATATAAGTACTCCATACTGGGGCACGATGACAGTAGCTGTCCCACTCTAAGCATATACGCAATGTGCTTACGCCTGAAGCCGGACACGTGTTTGTGAATAAAATCAACGCATTGCTTGCAAATTATTTAACTACATGTACGTATAATTAGTCTTCTATTAGCTTGAATAACGTATGTAGAAAATGTATTCCGGTTGTGACGTTAATAATACTTTATGTTTACATCTTAAATCTATCAGTATTACTACCTAACCTTAAAAGTTGTATTATGACAAGTTTTATTAAAACAGTAAATGAAAATAAATATATATTTGGTTATATAATACAATACTATAATCTATGATAAGAATACTACATATTACGTAAAGCATCTTCTATTCGTCATGCGCAACAGCGCCACCAACCAACGTTTTAGGTTATGTTCGCTCGATCAACTCGTAAATTGAATTTGTCCCGATATAGGCTTTACTTCTGTCCAGGTACTAGCTTAGATTGGATTTAATATGTCCAACTATAGGTTTAAATTATTCTTGTTAATACAATTATGATATTAACCTAAACAATGATTTTTTTATTTTAAATTACTTTACAAACTCTGAACTGTATGTTAAAACTCTTAAGAAATTGTTTTTGTTTATTTAAAGTGATAAAATTTAAAATAGAAAAACATGCTGTCCAGGCATAGGGCACTTCACCTTATACTCGTTCTTATTCCAAATTTTAATAACAATCGGTCTTAACAATTTTACGCTTTCAAACGTTTTAAATTTCCTTCGCGCGGTATACCGTCGGAAAATGTCATTGAAATCGGATAATGCAGGAATAAACGGCAGGCATTAAAAGATACTAGCTCGTATGAAAAAAGATGTCGTTGCACCCTTCCATTTTACTACATACGACGTTGGAGTCATTTCTCTGCCGTAAACTGCAGAATAATACAAATTTTTAAAAACTTACTGAAAAATGTCGTGCATGTACCGAAATTTTGATCGGAAATCTAATCACCGGGGACATGTCGGTAAGCTTTCATGTCTCATGCACCATGGACCGCACAATTCTACATTGGCGGAGCACCGAGCTCACTGGAGGGGCAGGGGGGACAGGAGCAATGATGCAAATACGGGTACCAGGGCGAGTGAAAGCTGAAGGAGAAGGAAACGGTGCAAAGCAGCGTGCAATTGTGCTCTCCTCAGTGGGTCGAAAGTTTCTCCCTGGCGGGTACACATTATTCCTCGAAACTCACGAATGTGCTTAATTAGGCGATATTTGAGGAGGTATCCCTTTACCATCCTCTCGAGGTCGGCTTTACGCTCGCAAGCTGCTATTACGGAAAGCCACTGGATCTTCGTAAGAAAGCATGCCTACCGGCTGTTGCTATCCCCTCTATCCTGTAGGCGTCTTACCTGAACTAATATTGTTAGGGTCTAATTAGTACCATCCTGACACCGTCTGATCTTGTTCTTCCATCCTCTTCCGAGCCCGTTCTCGGTTACCCCGATATCGGTTTAGCTTTCCCCTCTACGCGCGTGTTGTTCACCAGACATTTTCTATCTCCGTGTTCCTTCTCTTGTTTTCTTTTTCTCAGCTTTTCTTCCCTTCTTGCATTTTCGTGTTTCAACTTTTCTTCGTTTCTTCCATCTGCTTTTCGATTATACACCATCCACGGAGCATTCCTCGCGTTTAGCCCTTTCTTGCGACTTACGTGTGGTAGCTTACATCTTTTAGCCCTTGCGATGTCTTGTTTCAACAGCCACGAGAGTTACATAAGTGCTGGGCGGTGTCTAAAATGATAACACCCAGCGGACCCAAGACGTGTTATTACGAGCCACGCGGGTGCACTTAGATTATGGGACAAATTTTGTGGACCCGTTTAGTTGGGTAAACAGCTTATTTGGCAGACACGCGTTCTACTTTACTTTGTCCAGGATCTGTGAGATAGAAAATACTGAGGACAATTAGGTTTTCACATACTTGTAGTTTCATTTTCTCTAAATCTAAAATCTCAGTACATACGGTGGGTGTACAAAGTATTCGTACACCTTTTAAAAACTAATAACTTTTTATAATTGTACCCAACGACCTGATTTTTTATAATCAATTAGAAGCATTAGTTTACAACCTAATAAATAATTATAATATTAACAAAATTACTAATCTTTTATTTCTAAAATCAGTCAATATGCATTAAAATTTATTCCTTCAACGAACATATATTCTCAACATTGACAATCACCGAAGAAATATTAGCGTAGACTCGAAATTTTAAAGTAATGGTTGATAATGTATATACAGTGGGTGTACAAAGTATTCGTACACCTTTTAAAAACTAATAACTTTTTTATAATTGTACCAAACGACCTGATTTTTTATAATCAATTAGAAGCATTAGTTTACAAATTGATACGCAAAAAAGATTTTCCAACAATTACAATTTACAAGGTTGTAGGCAAAAATAAGAAAGGCATTTTTTAAAACTTTTTTATTTGGGCCCTTAATGAAAATTTAAAACATATATTTTATAGATCCATGTTCTTTATACACATGTTGGAAATTTCATCGAAATCGAAATTTTCGGCAATAAATTGTGAAAATCTGCAATTTTCACCGTCTTTCAACGTTTGTAGCTCATTGCAACGTCGACCGATTTTCACGAAACTTTCAGAATATGTTCAATTGGCACAAATCTACAAAACGTATTTTTTAAATTTTCAATATAGGCCCATATAAAAAAGTTAAAAATTCAACTTTTAGTATTTTTTCAACAATTCCGATCAATTACAATATTTGAAAAAATTTCTTTTCTCATCCTTTAGTAAACTAATTGCTCTAGCTTCCCAAAAAAGTTCAAATCGTATAGTACAATATTAAAAAATTTATCGTCTTCTTTAGAGCGATTTTAAACTTTTGTCCGCTACTGTATACATATATACGTATATATGTATGTAGTTTAAGAACTACATACAAGTATATCGGAATTTGCAGTGACCAAACGTGTCATAATCTGTATTTTATAAATTTATAAACTAATATTAGTATATTCTTTTGTTATTATTGTGTCTTATTTTAACTTATAACTATTTTTAGTCATTAGTCATAGAGAAATTCTGATTTCGTATTTAGTCATTAGTTATGCCATTATAGTCAGTAGTCAATATTCATCCTTAACAAAAATTTAGTCATTATTCATTAATCATTACGCTCAAATACTTATGTAGTCATTACTCATAGTCACGCTCAAGTATTTACTTAATCATTAATTATCAGTCACTTTTGTAGAGCTTATGAAGTTATTAGTCAATAATCATAAATGTGACTAGCGTTTGCCCAACTCTGGCTCGCACATCTGCGTATCTGTAAAACGCACATGTGAAAACCCGAAGGCAAATCCTGTCGGAACTTATTGGAACATCGAGCTCTCGCATAAGTGGCATGGTAGTACGATTAAACGCAACTTTAATTACGGAACCTTTGCCGGTTAACAATATTCTCTCGCGAATCGTTTCTGTGTACATATGTACACAGGCGCGTAAGCGTTAGACGCACCGCTTTAGAAGCAGAGCAAAGTCTTCAAAGTGTATGCGCAACCTATCTGCAATTTACCCGCGAGTGAAACTCACTCACGTACAAGTGGTTTATAATACAGCTAATATCGGAAGGTCTACCGCCTCCTCGTAACTCGGTCGTCGCAGCGAGCTTTAACGCGATTTAAGGACGCCGCGCGCTGCGTCGCGCGTCGATACGTACACATACGCATGAACACGACGCAACAAGGTAGAAGAACCACTACGGAAGTTGAAACTTTTTCGGTATTATCAGTGTTGTGCAATAAATAAATTTATTTGAATAAATAATAATTTAAACAAAAATTTAAATAACAAGTTATTTGTTATTTGGATATTCCAATGAAAAGGAAAAGTAATTATTCATTATTTAAGCAAGTCTCAATAGAATTATTTAAAATAATATATATAATAAAATAATAAAATTTGTAATAATAAAATAATAAAGTTCATTGTTATTTACAAATACAATTTTTTTACAAAAAAAGCGCACGTGTTCATTGTATATACAAAATACAAGAAATAAGAGAAGACCAAAAACTATTTATTTGATTTCCACCTTAATCCAAATAATAAATAATCTTTTATTTGGAGAAATAAGAAATAATAAATAGATCACTTTTGGAATTATCTAAATTACTTTTATTTAAATAAAAAGTTCAGTTATTATTTGCAATTAAAATCACACGTTTATTTATTATTTAAAATAAAATTTTCCTAACACTGGGTATTACATAGAGAGTATATTTTTGATAAACTTTCGTATTACTCATTTAACCCTTGTGTCAATAACTGGCTACGTGTCTACCCATTTCCAATTTCTTTTAATAGTATTGTTATTAAATCGCAGAACTATTGTTGGTTTTTTGGATGATCGCAGGTTACTTTACATTTGAAGCATAAAACTACGTGTCGAAACTATAAGGTGAAACATTATTTAATATAGAAAAAAATGTTGGTTATTTCTTTTCATTTAAGTTTTCCCAGGCCTCTAAGAGAGATCTATAAAACTGGACGTAATTTACATTGTGACATAAGTTGCTATCTAAGCCGATTCTTGGTTCTGTGTTGTGACATAGATAGTGAGGGGGTGCATGGGAAAGGCCAGCGCATGGGAACACTAAATTTAGTTGAAATTATATCGTGTTTAGGGTCATTTTAATCAGAAAAATGCCACAAACAAGTCGGTGAAATAATGAAAATAATGAAAAATATAGAAGTTTTGTAATTGCAAATAACAGTGGAAGAGATAGGCAAACTGACTCAGAACGACCACCTCCGTTGCGCTTAGACAGTGACTATAGCTAGTACCTTCCATTAACTCGTGAACTTGGATTTAATCTAATTACGAGAGACATAATGTCCTCAATTTATTAAGGATTCGAAAGCATCGAAAATCAATTGGAGACATGAATAAGAGTCAATTGTATTTAAAATTTTTTGATTTCGGCGCAAGATTCGATCATTAATACCACAAAGCAAATGTGCAAATTAAACCATGTTTCTCGACGTTTCGATCCTAATGTGGATCATTTTCACAGAGACATTTTTTTGCGTCTGAAAAATAATATATATATATATAATATGTTTTATAACAATATTGTATCGAATTAGTGTGAATTCGCAACAAAACCTATGAAAAATACATACCTGCTGTGACAAGAAAAACTACATTTGAACGAATATTGAAATTTTTAAAGTAGCACTGAACTTTATTCCAACGGTAGCAGAAATGTAACTGAACCATGTGTTAGAACACCAACGAACAGGAAAAGTCATGTGAGAATATGATTGGTTTGTCGATATCGATCGATGGTGATTCGAAATCATATTCGCGGCAATTTTGAAACGCGTAACTGAACAACTCTTGAATGCGTGCTTCAATGTGAAACAATCGCTTTTTTAATAATTCCACAACACATGTAATCAAGGTTAATGTAACAAGGTGAAGAACAAAAAAGACCTTTAAGTAGAACCCAAATTATATTGGAAATATCATCATAAATAAACATTACTGGTTCAGTAATGTCGCGTAATAGTCATGAATCTTAGGTGTTTCATACCTAAGATTAACGCTTTGCTGTTTAATCATATGAATGGTTTCCAATAATAACACTGTCCAACACCAAATTTGTTCCCTAATTACTGTTGGGTCCTTCTTATAGAGTTTTTTGCGCTGATTCCAAATCTGTTCTTAATTTTTTCCTATACGCACAGTTTTTGAGAAACATGACTTTGAAAAAAAAACATATTTTTCAATTTTAAACAAATATTGTGGTGTTATTATAAAAGATATTAAATTGTTTTTTATAGCAAAAGATTCTGTAGACTTTCCCGTATACAGCGATATCCAATATTAATACATTATGATTGTTTAAACATGTTTAAACAATGATTAAAGACGGAGAGACACCACTTTTGCACCAATTTTTGAGGATATTTTACAATTTATCTCAAAAAATAAGGGTCCAGCGGAAAATCGAACTATACCATGCGATAGAGTAGACTTTTATCTTGAGAAACCCCGCTTTGAAGTTTGAAACGTCGACGTTTTTTTCGAACCAGAAAGCAAAATATCTTCGCCTATGAGTTGCCGCCTTTAATTGCCGCCTCTCCGTCTTTAATGATTTTTTAAACATGTTTAAACATCCATAATGTATTAATATTGGATATCGCTGTATTCGGGAAAGTCTACAGAATCTTTTGCTGCAAAAAACAATTCAATATCTTTTATAATAACATCACAATATTTGTTTAAAGTTGAAAAATATGTTTTTTTTCAAAGCCATGTTCCTCAAAAACTGTGCGTATAGGAAAAAAATTAAAAACAGATTCGAAATCAGCGCAAAATACTCTATAAGAAGGACCCAAGAGTAATTAGGGAACATAAAAAAAATTGAAATTTGTTGGACAGTGTAATCTACGTTGTAAATTAGATTCCCTAAATTAGATTATATTGTAAATTAGTCAATTGTATTGGTTGTTCTATTCCATTCTTATAGAATCGTTCAGACTGTAATGGAGAATTTTTATGTTTCAGGGCCGATGTAATCGGGACAAGCCACCCTGCAAATATTTCCATCCACCACAACATCTAAAGGACCAGCTTTTGATAAACGGCCGCAATCACTTGGCCCTGAAGAACGCGCTGATGCAGCAGATGGGTCTCACACCGGCCCAACCTCTCGTGCCTGGCCAGGTACCGGCAGTGGTACGTCCAAACTTTCATGCATACTTGCACCATGTCTTCTGCTGTTCACACATCCACATTTTGGTTTTCTTTTATCACGATCGACATATTCCTAATTTTGTCTGTGTTAGTCGATGATTACCACTAGACTACCCCTTATTGGTAGGCTACGCTGGGTAAATGAACGACAATCCGAATCTTTTCTTTTTTGTTATTTTTCAGTTTTATGCAACATCAGAATTATTCGAAATAAAGCTTGGTTCGTTTGACAATTGCACCGATTCGAAAAGATTGAATTCTTATCATATTATACATAGAATACATAATACAAATAGACAAACACGGTCCATTCTTAATAACAAATTTTCTAAAGTTCTTCGAAATTAGTATTAGCAAGTATTCTAATGAGTAATACGCTACATTTGCGTCTGCAACTCCTAAATTTAATATTTCTTTTTAAGAACGACCCTGCACACGTTTCGATGATCACGCGAACAATACGTACAATTATTATTATCATTAGAGGATTAAATGTTACCGCTACCGTAATATCAGAAAAAAAAAGAAATATTGGATTACTCATCTGTATACCTGATAGTCTAATTTCTAATCGATCAGGTTAACGGTTGTCGAAAGTCTGTATACATACGTAGTCGTCTCAATTTCCCAGCGTCTTGAAATTGCGGGCATTGCATCGAGAGATGAAACCTCCGCGAGTAAAAACTAGCACGCCGCATGTTTTTGGTCAGTGTCATCCCCTTTCTCCTGAATTGTATCCATGAATATTGATAGACAGTCAATATCAATGAATTTATAGAAAGAAACAGTAGTCTTACATTAGTCCACCTAGATCTGCCGCGAAACTGTCATTGAAAAAAGAGAGAATTTTTGTCGGTTCGTCAATACTGTTTTTTCGATCTATCACAAATACTCTATCACTCTGACGAATCAACAAAATGGAAATGCAGCGTCTATTGAAACGAGTAGTTCAATAGATCAATCTTTCTTTTCTTTTTTTTTTTGTCTATCGTGTGTTCGCACGCAAATGTGCACTGACATTGGCGAACAGAGAAGAAAAAATTCGGTCGTGGAAAATCAAGTCACATCATTTAAATGCCCACATGCCTTTTATTCATGACATATATTCATAGTCGTTGCTACGTGACATCGAACCCTATACTACTCGTATGACTGCCTGTCTGTCCCCTATGTTTGCCGCTGTGGCTCTCGTGGTTGTGGTTGATTGTTGGTGTGTTCTCCAATTACGTCATTGGTGAACAGGAGGCACCGGCACCTCCGGCACCACACCATCACCTTCAACAGCAAATCCAGCAGCAACTTCTCGCTACCCACGCCTTTATGGTAACTCCTGGTTTTGGTTGGCTTCCACTAATTTTTTAGTTAAATTAAATGAAGCGCGGTGGCGACGGTTCACTGTACAAATACAAAATTAGTCTCTTGTCAGACGATGCTAATTTCTATTAAGAAATCGAGCATTTCCAATTTACTGCGTCGTAGACGAATAAACCCTTTTGTAATTACAGGAGACGAATCTTTAGAAAAATTTTCGTGTTATTTGATTATTCTACAACGAAACTAAGTTTATTTTATGCTTCAAAACATTCACCTGCTTTCTTAATTCAATCAATTCAATTTCATTAAATACAATCTGCAATTTATAAGTAATAATAATTGTTGGTATACAGACATAATCAAATTTTCAGTCTTTTTCGGTTCAGCACGGAGACTATGCGTGTATACATGCATACATATGTATAGTGTACGTATATACATATATGTTATGGTTATACGTATAGTGATTGAGGAATAAACAGAAATTATTTATATTGCAAAGAATTGTTGTAATGCATTGTCGCTTCTATACCTATTATTTTGTGCAAGACACTTCTAGGTAAAGAACTTTCGTGAATGATCGTAATTTGAGCTGTTTTAATGGACCGCTCTTGTACAGTTTAACGTTGTAGATTACGCAAATCACGTAATCACTGAGCCACGCGCGCTCAAGTTTCAGATCCGCAGGATCAGACTATAAATTGTTCGATTCTACCGTCTCCGCCGCGCCACTTACAATTAGTATGCCTGTAAGTTTAGTAAGCGGTTGTACGAATGCTTCGACTTGTTTAAGAAAATACCGCACCGTAAATTGAAGGAATTTAATTGCATGCCTCACGAGATGCTCCGTTTCAATATCCAAGGCGATGAATCGTCTAGTTCTCAAGTTTTCCTTCTTTTAGAGGAGTAAAGCATGGAATTCTGCGGCCAAGTTCGAATCGCGTCGGCTTCTTCCCTTCCGAACGCCCCGAGAAACTAGTTTTATCGGTTGCATTCGTGTTTCACGAAAATGTGATCGATGAGACATGGTTTGGGAGCGAAGGATACGACTGCGCGCATGTCGCGTCGTCTTTCAAAAGAGATATTATTATTTTCATTTTGATAGCTATTGTCAATGCCAGTATTCAGAACGACGATGTCTTTTGGTAGCCGGCGTGACTTGCGTCCGAAAGCTTTCTCTATACGCCAAACGAAAGCTCGAAGCATAAGAGCAGAAATCCTTTAGAAAGAAGAATTATCTGCCTTCAAATTACCTGCCTTTCCTTCTGGAAACCTCGTTCCCCACAAAATCGAACGCTTCTTACAGGAACGCGCGCGAGCTTGTCGCTCAAACGAGGACTAGAGAGAAAGAAGGAACGATTAAGACTCTGTGAGTAAAGGTGCTGTCTCTCTTTCCCTTCGCGAATTTCCGCTCGTTACTTTCAACTCGAACGCCACAAATTGAAAATTGTCTCAACTACTCTTTCAAGGACTCCGTTCGTTCTCTTCGCATTGTCGCTTCACAAATTAATGGCTTCAAGTATCATTTCTCGGGACTAGAATCTTTGTAGTAGATTTTAAACTTAAACGATTTCGAAATCGTATCGCAATCTTCGTCGTATTAAACAAGGAAAAGAAAAAGAGAACGTAAATTAAGAGCGAAAATAATTTGAAAGGACAGTCGTCAAATTGTGCTCATCGATCTCTAAATTATCTCGTAAAAATTTAATTACCCATGTGTCGAGAATGCGAATCAAAGAAAGGACGGTAGATCGAGTAATACAATATACATACGTATGGTTCTCCGCAGCTATTTTTATGACATTCCATTCAGGTCTCACAGTATACATGGCGTCCCACAGTGGTCTAAAACGCGAAATTTAGTGACATTTTGGTATAACTTTTAAGCTATGAAAGATATCGACGTGAAATCTGGGGTGTAGGATATTAACATGTAATCTTTTTTAATAATGTATAATGCGGTATACTTTTCGTTTATTTAATAGCTTTTTTTACTATTTTTAAACATATTTACAAATTTAACAACTTTTAGCAAATATTTTTGAAACGGAACACATTCAGCTTAGTCATTATATTATTCTTATAAAATTTTGAGAAATCGCTATTTGAATAAAATTTGTTTTCTGATTTTCCAAAGCCTCCGGAGAAAATTTATCTGATCCTTATAAATTCACAATCTATGGTATCTATATAAAGCACAAAGTGAAATGTAAACAATAATAGATATAATAAATTCAGATTTGTACGGAACGCCTCCGTTTAGAGAATTATACTTAATTCTCCTTGTATATTAATATAAACTGTATTAAACGATGGTAATACTGAACTAATGCATAAAGTATACTGAGGTACGCACTAAATATAAACTGCATAAAACAAAATTTAAATAAAAAGGAAAAAACATGGAATATAACGCTCAAAAAATTGTAGCATAGCATAAAGATTGGAAGTGTTTATATAGAGTCTAAAGTGTTTCTTAGTCGTCACAGAGTCCCGGCGATGGATGCGAGAACCAATACGCACAGCCGCACGGACGGCTTTAAACAATAATAACTTTTGATATAGGACGAGCTAGGAAATGATTCTTGCATGATTGCATAGAGGAAAGTATGCTGAAAATATTCCATTTTGTCAAATCCTATGACCTCTTATGAGTCAAAAGATATTCCTTCCAAGTCTTGATAATTTTACAAATTTTCTTCATTACATTTAGCGTAACATTTTTAATGCATTACAAATACTAATTTTCAATTGACAAATGGTAAGTTACAGCTTAAAGATAAACCTTTCATTTAAAAAGAAATTGGAAGGAAAATATTAAAAAGGATCGTCAGGGCATCTTAAAGAAGAAAAGCAATTTTTTCCATAAGAAAGGCTATCTTCAAAACTTCCAACTTTAACTGTTTGTTACACTAAGGGTTTTTATTAAATTTTATTAATATTTTCATTTTCGAGGTTGATGGATATTCAGAAAGCAATAAACACTCAACAGGTATCTATATTATACAGTTGGTTTTTGGGCAAAATGTCACTAAATTTCGCGTTTTAGACCACTGTGCGTCCCCACATTTTATAATAAATTCCATATGAATCGCTACCTAGATTTAGATTATTTCAACGTTCGAAATGTATTTTTAGTCGTGTTTTTCTCCGTGGAGGAAAGATCGATTTTTTAACACGCGATGATCAAATCAGAATCGAATAACCAGTGAACCAGTCTCGCGTTTCGTTTTTACAACTCTATGCGTCTTGTTCTCGTTATTTTTTCAGTGAATTTAATGGCAAGTTTTCCTTTTGATCTTATAAACATAAATGTTTCATGTAATATGTTTCGATCAACATCATTAGCGAAAGGTAAGGTAAATGTTGAATATACGTACGTGTAATTAAGCAAACATACAGCGTTTCTTCTTATAATTGTTTACGAAAACGACCTGAATGGTACGTCCAACGTGGTTTTCTCGAATATTGAGAAAACAGATCAGAAGAACTTTGTGGACGTATGTACAGTGGGTGTACAAAGTGTTCGTACACTCTTTAACCCTTTGCACTCCGCTGTCCCCTCTGAGGCACCACTAGAAATTGTTGTATCATTATTCAAAATATTGTTTACATTATTAAATATATCAGTATCTAATCAATTACTAAACATTTAGGTATTGTATTAGGTATTCTATCAATTTCGTATCCATACAATTTCAAAAATCATAGGGAATGGAAGTATTCTAGATCGGAAGAAATGTTTAATTTTCCAGTTAAAATAACTCGGAGTGCAAAGGGTTAAAAACTAATAACTTTTTTATAATTGTACCAAACGACCTGATTTTTTGTAATCAATTAGAAGTATTGTTTTACGAAACGATATGCAAAAAGGATTTTTCAGAAATTATAATTTACAAGGTTACATGCAAAAATAAAAAAGGCATCTTCCTAAACTTTTTTATTTGGGTCCTTCATGAAAATTTAAAATATATGTTTAGTATATCTATGTTAGTTATACACATGCTGAAAATTTGAACACAAACACGAGCTACAAGCGGTTAAAAATTGTGAAAATCCTAGTTTTACACGACTTTTGAGCAGTTTCTGCTTAAAATCCACAAAATCGTACATCTTTCAAAAAATCGTACAAATTTTCAGTACTTGTATAACTAACATAGATCTACAAAACATATATTTTAAGTTTTCTTTAAGAGCCCAAATAAAAAAGTTTTAAAAAATGCCTTCTTCATTTTTGCATGTAACCTTGTAAATTAAAATTATTTGGAAAATTTTTTCCGCATATCTTTTCGTAAAACAATGCTTCTAATTGATTATAAAAAGTCAGATCGTTTGGTACAATTATAAAAAGGTTATTAGTTTCTAAAAGGTGTACGAATACTTTGTACACTCACTGTATGTTGGTTGAACATTGTTTGTCGCTTTTAACATTCTAGATCGATCGTCGCATTCTCGACAATTCTTAGATTCTCTTTTGGAACAGCCTCCGTATAAGCTCGATAGATATTTCGATAGACGATTCACGGCATTCACAGGGTCTTGATACGTTCGAGTGAAGCATAAGGTTCTAAACAGGGCGGAAGCTAACAAGCCGAAAGTACACGATGCCTGTGCTGTCCACGCTTTACTCGCGAGTAAATTCGGCTACCCCCACCCTGTCTATGTTCTCAAAGAAGCCAAGACGCTAAGCATGACTCAGCTACTGTTGTACGCGTCGATGACGAGAGTTCGAGTCTTTCCCTTTTGCGGCTGTTTTCGTTGTTGTTAGAAGCAATCGGTGGAGAGTGGCGTAAAAAGTGTAAGGGCGTCGGCCCTGGACAGCACGGCACTATGCGACAGAGAATCGTTCTCGGGAAAGTCTGCCTTGACGCTTCTTCTTGCGCTCGCCGACACCGATAATTGTCAGAGACGCGGAAGTGGAAGCGTCAAAGTCTGCCGCTTTCGATTTCAATTTGGATTTCGATACATGTCACATACTGTACGAGCTTGTTGGGTCTCACAATCGAGAGGAAGTTCGAAGGCTAGCGTAATAAAGGGGCAGTTAACGAAGACGACTCATGCGAAGCGAAGGTGGGACCAGATCCGTTCTAATCCGTGTTACCTGGATACTTTCCGGGTTTGTTTTCACAGGCGACGAACCCGTACCTGACCGGTATGCCGCAGGTTGGCAACACGTACAGCCCGTACACGTTCGCCCCCAGCCCCATCATGCCGGCGATAATGGGGCCGGCGGACCCAACCGGAGTAGGAAGCCCTCTCGGCGTGGTGCCGCAGACAGTAGCGATGCCGCAGAAGATGCCACGTACCGACCGCCTCGAGGTATGTCTACCACCAAACTACATTCAACAACAACAACAACAGCAACAACAACAGTCACAACAACAGCATGGGGCCCAACAAGGCGCAGCCGGGGCCTCAAGGTGCCCGATGGCCGCTCCCAGTACCGTGTACCAAGTGCCGGCCGGTCCCCCCAATCAAGTGTCGCCCGTTTCCACGATGCAATCTGTCAATCATCCACCATCCCCTACCACCATCACCACTACCTCCTTTTGTACTCCCTTGCACAACCCTCATGCCCACCATCACCCGATCCATAATCTGATCTACGTCCACGCGTATTACTGAAGTCGACCGGTGCTTTCCATTCTTTCTTTCTTTTCTTTTTTTTCATTTCTTACTTCTGCCGCGACTATTTCGTTCTGTCGGATCACCATTCGACTTAAGACGTAGGTGAGAGGAGATTGTGAGATTTTAAGCGATCAGGCTGCTCTCTCTCTCCCTCTCTCTTTCTCTCTTGACATTCTGTGATGATATTCTGCAGACTATTTGACCACATTCTTCAGTTTCTGTGAATATGATCAGTTCAATTTTCAAATAGATAGGATTATACATATCTTTCAGTATAGTTGGGGACTAACCAGAGCATACTAAGTAACAACATACCGATATGCTAGTATATTACTGCAATCGTTGAATATGTTGATGAACATTCAATAACTAACGACGTGTATAAACTGACTATTGTGTACATCCAATTTTGAGGAGTACCAATGTATAACCATTGTTTTTTCTTTCTTTTTTTAAACTAGAACGACAATATCTTCGTGTTACGAACATTCTATACCTCTTACAAATACAACGTAATGCTCTGATTATGTTGCCTAAACTAACATATTTTTCTACTTGCATCGTTGATACAAAGAATACTCAACAGTTTGTTATCACTTAAGGTCAAGATTCCACCGTGTTCATCGGATCACCTTAAAAAGTCTCCTCGGAAGTCCATTCGCGCGCTGGAAACATTATTTTCAAGTGATTTATGCCGACTAGCCGCGTGAATATGTGCATTGATTAAAGTATTTATTCGATACCGCTCAGACTTCGAAGGAAAGAGAGTTGATTTGATAAAGAAAAAGATTGAAGGATCTGTGTCAGGCGTTTTTAATGAAAACAAACAGGAAACTACCTGGGCTGGAAGTCAGTGATCGCTCTCGTTCGGTCTCCCGAAAATACAGGGACGAGGCATCTAACAGAAAAGCTATATATTTCTACACATTTATTCACGGCAGTGGTCATAATGCGCGTATATTTGCTGAAACAGGTACCATGGTATTCCTCGAATTAACTCAATATTTTTAAAAAACTGCTAGTCGTGGAAGCCAATTAATGGATCACAATTAATTTTAATCTTTTCCATCGCGTAGAAAGACGTATGAACTTACATTTTTTTATATTTTTCTTTGATTACCTTCTGCTCTATCTATGGTATGTCCAACGAGGCAAGACAGTGAAGCACCGGCGTGCGTCTTTTGCTAATTATGTGAGAAGGGTACCTTCAACTCTGTCGCACGTCTCGTTAGACATACTTACTGCTTACGAAATATTCTGCATTGCGTTGGACAATGTAACAGAGCAGAGGAAGCTTCGTCAGCTTTACATATTTATACTTGCAGTATTACTTATATCCTGCACACTTTTCTACACAAGCGTCGAACTTGTTCCATCAATTATACGAATTGTGAACGCTGCCGATGGTCCAGCTTTGTACGAATCGTGTCGCAAGAACGAACGTGGGCTGCGCGTCCTCGTTCGCAGTCGGATCGCGTTTGTTTGTACGAATCCAATCATTTATCGAGAACGCACCGATATTTAACGATTACGATGTCGGGTCGTACAAGACGAACCGCGTAACCCGTGACTCGTGATCGCACGGGTCACTTGTAACCGAGCGAACTAAGACAAAACGAACTCCGCTAACGGCGTGCAGAGAGCAAAACAGTAAATCGCGTTTCTCGGCGGAAGAGAAACAGGAAACGTGTAAAAAGAAACGCGAGTGTGGCTACAAGATTCCGTAGGTACTCATAGTAATTTATCTTGTGGTTAACGTAGAATGCGGCGCAACGTTTCGATTAAGAGAAACCATTACACGAGGTAGGAATAGAGCTCCGGGCTAATCATGAAGATTAACTTTTGTGGAGGTTGTATATCTATAAGATTAACTCATACTATAATGGCAACGACAAAACCGTGATGATAATTATGATTATATTATTAAATTATTAAAAGTATGCAAGAGCGGCAAGACGTGGGCTCAGAAGTGTGCAACATGTACGATGCCGGTCGTTCACAAGAATTCTATGGTTAATTCGTTTATGAATTTCGGGTCGAATATTAGTTCTTCCAAGTAAGATAAGTCTTCAAAAGTGAAACGGTACTCGCACTCCTATCGACTAGAATCACTTTTACTAAAGAGTTGTTAGTACATTTAGTGCTCGGAAGGCAAACTAATTGTTAAAGTTTTCATAAATTGACTGTTCGCTGAAATATTTCTTCGTCAATCAACATTTACTTAATTCCTGAATTATTGACTTCACATTTAGATACCCGCGAGAAATACTGAGAAATTTCTTTCAACCCCTTTGCTTCGGCGCGCTCGTAAAAAATATGATCGCTGTGGACCAAGAACGTTGCGGTACAGTATTGTAGGGTACCGCCTCCATAATAATGGATAAAGTTTAAGAAACTATTCAATTTTGATTATTGCAAACAACAACAGATTCAAGCATACTTATTTTTTGGTCTTAATAGATCGGTGATATGTGATCGTGTAATTTATAATGATGTTTTTATAATGAGTTTACACTGCCGCTCAAAAGTATGTGGACACTTCCTTAATTCTTATAACTACCTGAAAAAAGTTATGACATCTTTGGTAAATTTGATTATCTTGTATGTATTTCAGTTCGTACAGTATTGGAGAACATATTTTAATAATAATTTATTAAATATCTCACCGATAATGATAAAAAATAATTATATTTTCTTTTCGTCTACATATCCACCGCGTGCTTTTATGACCGCGTTTACTAGTCGTGGCATTCTGGCTATTAACTTTTTCATTACTTCACTTTCAATAAGGTTCCACTTAGATTCTAATATTTCCCACAAATGTTTTTCAGACTTGGGACATCGTTTTCGGACTTATCTATCTATGTGATCCCATAGTTTTTCTTTTATTTATTTAAGAAAATTCAATAACTAAATTGTTCATTTTGGTACTATTAGAATACATTACATACATATTCATAATAGACCTTAGGAACAAATATTGTTTGATAATAAAAATATACATTATATATCACAAATTTCATGAACATGGTAAGTGTCCACATACTTTTGAGCGGCAGTGTATGTCCATCGGAACGAATCTGTTTAATAATGAGTCAAGCATTCGATAATTCCTTTGTTTCAGTAAATGACAATTCGTTTCCTTTCAGTAATTTCAGTAAAGGTCTAACTAGAGGTTCTATAACATTATCGCAGAAAACAATATTTTCATATAAATTTGTTACTTGTACTCATTTTTTGTTATCCCTACAATATTGATGGGCGAAGGAACATATTGCTGCCAATATCGTGTGTTTCTTTATCAACAGGAAAATCTTAAGTCAGTTATGTTCTCTTTGTCGTGGAAATATTATAAAAATCAATTTCACCGAGATACGAATACATTTTAACGTGAAGTATAAATAAAACATATTCACATGCATGAATATTCATATACTGATATATTCATGTACACATATTAAAAGCACGTGCTAAATTAATAAAGAGCAGCTCGGCAGTTCAAAAGAAACCACCAGCGTTCTATTCGTTTAATTGAATCACTTTAATACCTCTATCTCGTATCGGTGAACGTTCTCCGACGATGCCACTAGAAGCATACTGAATTCGCGTAGGGAAACGTTTTAGTAGCAACAATAATGTTTCTTGCCGGTCTCCTAAAAGTTGGGCTCCGGCGAAAACTTTCGGTCCGTCGTGGCAGCCGCTATAAGTTTTCTAATGTTCGAGTTCACAAATTTCCCCGGAGCCTGTATCGCATTATCCACTACCAGACCCCACACTTCACTCTTACTGTAGCTTTCGCGAAATTAACAAGTTCCGCACAAGAGTTCCACAACGGAATGAATAAAATCGAATGGTCGCAGACGTGGCGGTGCCCCGCGGAACTCTTACGATTCCTTTTGCAAAATGGAGTTGTTCTTGCCTGAACGGGAAAGAACAAGTAACGGTTCTTCGCAATCGCCGAATTTTACATATTCGGCCGTTCACGAATTCATTAATTGCGCAAACAAATCTTCGGATGCCTAAATTCGCGATCAAATCACGTTCCCCGAATACGTATTACGTTTACAAGTATTTTTGATACCACTTTTGCTGCTACCTACACGATTATGCGAGAACACGGAACGATTTTCGAAACGAGATAAAGGAAACATCACTTCGTGCCGAACACCAGTAAAGGACGTTTTAAGAATCGACAATGCAATCAAAATCATTGATGGGAAATGTATTTTTACTTAAAATTGACGTTTTCTATGTAACCTTCAAAGTTATACTTCACACAGTGTCGGAGTTGGTTTCGAAAATTGTATACCTTTTGTGCGTCGCATCCATCATAATAACATAATACAGTCACGCACAATCAAGCATTTTCCTATTCTTCTCGAGAGGTGAATGGATCTATTTAAACGTGATTGAGAAAAGGTTAGCGCACAAATTTCCGACGTGATGCTTAGCAATTGCAAGCGATAAGAATTAGGAAAGTACAGTCGCGAGTTGTATCATATGTATGTAGGTACCTACTTACAGTAGGTAGACTTCGCACCTTACAGCTTCCTACTGTATAACCCACAAATGTACTTATGTACGATAAACTTCGCCTCATTCGATTTTATCCTTAATTCGCAGTCATAAATACATATGTTATGTACAGTTAACAGAACTAGATCAAACGAACCGCTCTAATTGCGCACATTCACCTTGTAATACTCTTTTTGTGGCAAAAAATGAGAAACTGAACGAATGTTATTCGCATTGATTCGTATTAACGTAAATTGATTTTACATATTTCTTGCTATTACTGCAGAATAGTATAAATGTATAAACCGTACAACCCATGAAAAATACGCCGTATTATTATAGAATCCGCATTTTATACTCTATTATTCATATTACTGAGACACCATACATTCTCAAAAAATGTTTGACAACTACGTCACAGATACTTTGAATTCGGGAATTGTTTCGGGAAATTGATTATTTTCTAATTCGGTAAAAGAATCGGAATAAAAGAAAAGATTCAAATACTACGTAGCCTTGCCAGAAATATAATATTCATGCATCTACGTATTCTGAAGAATTCACTCACTGTCTGTGATACTTATACATACAATTGTCTGGTCACCATACACTTTTAGCAAAGGCGGTCCGTAATAAAAAGATTATTTATAAATTTAATAATCATGCGAATGTTTGCAGGCTAACGTAATAATGATTCTGTTTGACATTTTAGACTTATCTAGAAAAATGGTAACAGATAGAAGACGAACTCTCTCTCTCTCTGAGAATAATGATTACCTCGATTTCTCGACGTTGGTTGCACATTTCTGAAGCCGAAAATTTTAACCTTTTAAAGAATCTATACGTTCGTGTGCATATGCAGAAATATGGCTCTACGCGACGAACCAGTCACGCATATGCACACAGTAACACGTGTACATAGTAGGTAGGTTAACAAATTAATTGTGTTTCGTATTGCGGAGAATGAGAGCCGGAAATAATGGACAAATCTCTGATCAAAGTTACTTCTAGTTACATTACGTTTTATATAATACCTATTACCTGATACCTACTTCAATCGTTCGGACATTGAAGATTAGAAACGATTAAAAGTTTTCAGTCTAAAGTACTTTCCAGCCTAGGACAACCTAGGGTAATAACGAAATAGCTGTTTTCTTTTTCACACAGTATGTCTTTTTTTTCATTTCTTTTTGCATTACAACTCGATGATCGATCGCGCTTCAACTTTCCCCTATACCCACCCTATTACGATTCCTACACCATAAAAGATACTTCGGAATTTTCGTACGTCTTCTGGTTTCCTTAGTCTGAGGAATAATTGCCGACGATTAGGGATTAATGATTAAGTAAAATCAGAGAGCGAAGAAAAGGAAAAAAAGGAAAAAGTATATGCACTGTAATGTCGTTAATTATTAACTATTACAAATAGAATTCGGATGATATATCGATTGATCTATCAACTAACCACAATTGGTCTTACGATAATTATATTATTATAATATTTGGTAAATATACGATAATAAATGATATTTAGTAATCGTAAAAATGATAACCTATTTGTGATGTAATACTTGATGACTTGCACTAAGTTCGGGTCACAACGAAATTTATTGAGCGATGAATTCAAATAAAAGAAATATAATTGAAACTAAAAACAAACGCACAGACTACATTTATTGAATCTTTTTTGTTTTATGTTTACTCGACGACCAAACGAAGATTAAAAAAGAAAAGAAAAAGGAAAAAAGCAGATCAAGTGTGTGTGCGCTTTTTGTGTTTCACCTCTTTTAGTCTATTGCGATTTATATATTTATCTTGTGTTTCCTTTCGGTGTAATGTGAATTTGCTCTTTTAGTTGATCGAACTTGTGCGAAGTATGCCCAATCTGTATTATCACTATTTCTCTGTTTTGTTTTACTTTATATTGTTACCAGTAATATATATTTGCCTTATTGGAAAAAATACGAACGTTTCCATAGCACATATTCCGCTTGCAAAAGAAAAGAAATAGTTTCTGTGTAAAATAACGTTTTCTTTTTTACCGTTGGCTTTTAGTTCCACTGTTTTATTTCTATATTTTTTTTTTGGTTCTCCTTCAATTGCTAATTTTACCGTGATAAAGTAGCAACGTTACCGGTCAGGTGAACTGTATCCACAGAATCGAGAAACTTCCGATATATAGCTCTGTATTAACGAATTTCTGCGTCGAACGACGAGCAAACACCGTGTCACGCCCATCTCACTCTGTCTCTCAATTTAATCCCGTCTGGATATCTCGATACTCCCCAATCTCCAACTCCATCATCCATGAGGAATAAAAAAAGAAAAAGAAGGAAAGAAAATAATTTACATATCTCCCGCAGAACGTTATATCATTGATGGTTTTAAAATTAATTGCCTGCTGCCTGTTTAAGTATAATGTTATTAATATTCGATATAAATATGTTTGCATTTTGCTACTTAGACACCATTAATATAATCTCCAACCCTTGATTGGTCGAGACTGTCTTGGTGGTAGAAGCGAAGGTATTAACGAACGACTAAACCTTTCATTATTTTAACTATGAAACGAAAGTTTTCGGCCAAGTAATTCCTTACGACAAGACTTGATCAATTAAGGAGAAAGCAGAAGCAGTAGAAAGCCAAACAACGACATTTTTATATCCTATAATCATTAGTAGTGTCATGACCATAGTGACTGAAGCGTAGTGATGTCCATTTAATATTATTTCTTTGTCTTTATAACTATTTGCATCGGTGTTAACGAACTCTTACGCCACTAGCACACTAGCGAACGACTCACCAGAACGTTCTTCTTCGTTGTACGTATCCCCTACATGTTTATAGTCCGTGAGATTTCTTTTTTACAGGCCGGCACTTACAATTGAATTTAGAGGTCCCTCTGTTCTATTTCTTACGCCCCCTAAACATAATGGTGTCTGTCTATTTGTCCGTTATTCAAGACCATCTGCTATCGTTCAAAAAGTCTGTCGAATCGACCGGAATAAGAAAAGAAAATCGCACACTGATTCAACATACATTCACAGAAAAGACAACGAAGGTGGCGCCACCCTACATGTCGATTATGCTCTCGCTTTCGAGAAAGTAATCGATCAGTAGAGGGGCACGATAGATGGGCCAATCGATCGACACTACTTACCGTCAACTCTGAATCTTTTGTTTCGAAATTCAAATCGATTCATATTTTTTCCCCTTTCCGTTCACTTCTTATATCACGTCGCTTAATTTATTATCAATCTATAATTGGCAACGGAAGACTTTTTTCCTTCTGTAGCGGTACTTGTAAAATATTTCTACTCTGTTGTTGGCTAGCCCGCTGTTGGCGCCACGGTGCTTTCCCAGTCGAAAGATTTTCGTAGCATTCGAGTCGAAATCTATGTCGTCTGCTATTTGGACAGTTTTGTTTTGCTGCTTTACTTATTATTTTTCTCGACTGCGATCGGAACAAAATCCTGGGAGAGCATTGATCCTATAGACGTAAATTGGCAACGTACTTGCACAAAGCTAATGCTCTTTACAGCTTTCGTAATCTTCCTACTGTTACATATATGTATATGTGTATATGTCCTATATATACGCATATACATATATGCATACGTATACTTGTGTCTAATTTTTTCAGCGCCAGATTTATATTTATATATTTGTTGTTACTTTTCTGTTTTTACCAAAAGAAAAACACTTGTTTACTAATTCTATTAATTATTGAACGTGATCTGCGACTTATTGCGTTTACTTTTACAGCTAGGAGAAGGTGCTTTTCTATTATGTATACGATCGCATGCTAAATTTTTTGACATTTTCTATGCATTCATACATAATTATATATGTGTTGTATGTATACATATATGTTATACATATTATACGCATATATGTATATCGTATCTAATATATTATATATTACGTGCATATACATACGTAGTATATGTACATGTATGTGTGTATAATGTATGTATATACATCAAATACAAGAAACACTACATCGCAATACGTACATGCGACACGCACGCTTACACACACGTACACAGATCATTGCCTTTAGTACCAACATAGAAAGACACAGAAAATTCACGTACAACAACATAACAGCATAATTCCTTTTCTCTCTCTCTCTCTCTCCACACTACTTTATTTGAAACTTTATGTGTATGCTTCAGCGAGCAGTATGTACCAGTTAACTTGTTTTACTTTTTGTCTCATATTTCTGCTAATACATAGCTCCGGTAACAGTCTCGATAAGAACGACGCGACGATCAGCGCGTCGTTCGTCTCCGGGAAACTACTTACATCGGTGTGAACAGCTGTACCAATTGTATTATCCGTTTGAATTCGTCAGTGCACCGAATAATCTATAGTCCGTAACTTCAGCACACACGACACACACACACAGCAGCGATAACGCTTCGGTGAGTGTGTACGCGGACAATTGCGTCGCGAGGAAGGAGTCCACCTGGAAATATCATTTTCGAAAGAATACAGAGTCAAAAACCAAGGAAAATTCAACTAACGCAACATATCCCGTAGAAGTTCTTGTTGTTTGTCGTTAGCCCAGAACATTTCTTACGATTCTAATAAATAAACGGAGAAATCGATAGAAAGAAAATTCTGTTTTTCAGTCGAACCGCTTTCACACAAAACCAGTATGTATCGAATTTCTTATCCAATTGTTTGGCGTTGTTACCTCCTTGTTTCTAATTAATGCCCGCTGATGTGGATGCCAAGGGAGTGAGGGGCACATCTCGTATTAACGGGCAGCTCTTGATCATTTGCCTAATTGGCCAGAACCAATTCTATAGAAACATACGTACATCACTTTGTGAAAGTTTGTTCACTCTACTGGATCAATTCAAAAGTCGCAACAAATTTCGAGATCAATTCTAACGAGTCAGTCCCGCAGTATCTAAATACGTGTAGGGTTACGAATCAAATGTTTCGCATACCTAAATGATCCCTCTGCGAACGAACTGTTGTATCCTTTCAGAAAATTTTCTTTTCAACTGCATAAGCCGGCGCACAGTGGAACTTTTCGTCCATTTCGGAGACAAAATCAAAGAACTTTCGATAGAAATGTGGTAGAGCGATGAAATTTTTTTTAAATTAAAGCTGAAACTTGGCAGAATATGGAAAAATAGGAAGATTATGGTACGAACGGTTTATAACCTTGAGAAAATTCGTTAAACAATTCGTTCACAAAAATCGATTTCTTGTAAAATCCTGAAGTCGTAGACAAATTTTGAAACCAGATTTGAATTCAGCATGAAAAAATCTACAGGAAATGATGTATGGCATGTTACAGAAAAATTTTTTTCCGTGGTATTGCAAAAACCACAATTTTCGTGACATTGTGCAAGTTTGACGATTTTTTTCAAGGTTAAAAAATGTTCGTACCATAATCTCCCTATTTTTCCCACATTCTGTGAAGTCTCAGCTGTAATTAAAAAAAATTTCAGCTCTCTATCTTATTTCTATCGGAAGTTCTTTAATTTTGTCTCCGAAATGGACGAAAAGTTCCACTGTGCGGCGCTCGGATTTACTTACTCGCGCCGGCTGAGTTTCGAAGGCTACGCCCCCTCGACCCGGCCGCGCGTCTCGCCCCCCGCGGCGGTCCTAGTTCGGAGCTCCTCAGGCGCGTTCCATACTCGCTATTCGTGACGTCTAGGAGAGGTAGGATCGCCACGGGGAGCGAGACGCGCGGCCGGGTCTAGGGGGCGTAGTCTTCGAAACTCGGCCGTCGCGAGTAAGTAAATCCGAGCGCTGGCATAAGCAATTATTTGAAGCGTGTGTTGGAACCTCTTCCTTTTTATGTTGCCATCTTCCTTTTTATTCATCTTCTCCCTTGTTCGTTCTCTCCTTCTGCTTCTCGTATTTGTCTGTACTAAATACATTTATGCGTATTTTATCATATTTTGATCTTTGTATACGATCCGTATAACGCTTGTGTGCGCGCGTGTGTGTGCGCGTGGCCGTGTGCGTGCGTGCGTGCGTGTGTTTCGCTAATCGTTCAATTTTTGTACGTACGTTCCTAACAAAATTTTCCGCCTTTTTCGGTGAAAGCTCCGCTCCCTTAGGCGAAGAGGTCGAGAGACCGCGTGCTCTCGAGAGTGTTCACGCGTTCGAAGGCAAAAAACAAAACCAAAAGTAAATAGAAATGGAAATGGAAAGAAACGAAGGGAACAAAACGAAAGTGAACACTGTCGAGCGATTTGCGCATGCTACACCCGCTCGTCTGGCTATTCGTGTACATGTATACATACGTATGTATCGTATATATGTATACTTTCCTAACACACAACCGCCAGCGGCAGTTAAGCTAGCGAGGATGACAGAGGTAAATTGATCCACGCTTGATTTTCTGTGTACGCTTGAATGCAATACACAGAAGATTCGCATGCTTCTTCAGAATTCTGTGGCTCATCATGCACAGAGAAAAATGTATAATAGACGAGCCTTCATCGATTAATACGACCTTCAAAATTTTGCATTCCCTGGATAAATAACAAAACTTTGTTTATTACTTTTCACCTTAGAGTATGACAAAGTTGGAACTATTTAAACAATTTATTATAAAAATGTATTAATCGCTTTCTATAATGGTCGTATATCTATTTCCAGTTAGGCCTTTTGCAATTGGCAATGTGCAGATTGTTTTCAAAACGATCCAAATTTTCTACCCAAAATTGTAAAGCGTATTTGCTGGCTACATTAGCTCGAAAGCAAGAGCTTTCAACTTCATACTCGACCAAGCCAGTGGAGACGCTCCGATATTCAAACTCTTTCGTTTTCTCAACAATATTCGGCTACTTTTCTCTTAGAATCGAAGTACAGTGAAGCAATGAAGACATAAAAAATCAAACGATGCATTTTCGCATTGTTGACTTGTCGATTTGTTACATTATATATTTTTCTGAATGCCTGTGCATAGTGACAGAAGATAAACAGCAAGTCGGAAATAGCAAATGATGCATGCGCCAGGAATCCTCTAACACATGTGCAAATAAATCTAATTGGTAGGACACTGAGGGGATGCCCTCTGTCGTGGCGTCCGTTCGACTACTCCCCCCACCCCTTTTGTTTCACTCACATATAGCCGTCCGAAATTCCGTGTCCTCTGACCTTATTGGGCGGGGGCGATGGTACACCGAAACCAGCAAGCGACGTCTATTTGATAGGATACGGTATTTAGATCCACCAGTAGAGTAGTGATTAGATATGCCTTCCTCTTCTGGGCGTTGGTATACTCCAATCTTACATTTCACTACTCCAGTGATACAGTTTTCTCTAACAAATTGGATTTACAAGATTATTTTTATTCATTTGCTACATAATTCTCGTTGAAAAAAATAGTCTAAACAAAAGTGAATTCACGTTGAATGACGTCAGCAGATTGGAGTGTAGTACTATCGACCAGAAAGGACGGATGACTGGAACAAAGTCAGGTTGGCTGTTGAGACCAAACTCGCAGAAATGTGGCGCTCTTTCGTATCATTCGATTCTCCTACTACTCTCTTCATCACTGCTTTGTTCCCCTCTCTCTCTCTCGCTCTCTCTTTCTCTTTCTCTCTCTTTTATGTCTTGCATTTTTCTCTACACACTTTTCCTCTCCGCATACTGGCTTTCTTTTTGTCAATCCTTTCTTACCTTAAAACACTTCTAGTTCCTTTATCGAAATAATTCCCATTGTTTAATGTGCTCGGTGAAAAATATGTGATTTTAATTTTGCATACAATTCTTTTCCTCCATTTTACTTGAATTCCTCTCTATACAATCATTGGTAAATTAATATTTGAAAGATGAATAGTTGTACACTGAAGCATTGCAAGAAATTAATTAACGACGGATTTACCTGTGCATAAAAGTAAAATATTTATAATATATAACGTAACTTTCTACACTATCCAAATGACTATTATTCAGTATAGTTTCATAGTTTGTCTCTACCCATCAGTTAATAATAGAGAACGAAAATGCCCTTCAATCATAAATTAAGAATCGGTTCTATCGTACTTCTCTTTTTACTAATATTTATTGTTAAGAAGTATTTACTTGGGGCACGTTTCTCGTAATCCGATCAAGCTCAAATTGTGCACAGATTTTTTTTTAATTATTCAGAAGAATTATGTAAAAGAAATTTTGGAAAAAATTTTATCAAGAGTTAATAAGAGCCACCCTACTATCCAGAGAAAACATATGAAGTATGCATACTGTCTGCGGATAGTTGCGGACAATTGTCTGTCGGTCTGTACAGAGCTTTATAGGAATTTATGATCGAAGGCATAGTACCTGTTCATTGCTAATACTGCCACCCCACATCACTATATAAATGTAAATCAAGTTCCCCAGAACGATGTGATTCTGCATTAGGTGTCCGTCGCCGTCAGTGACTTGAATCATTGAAGTCATCTTGAAAGGGTTTGCCTTTAAAATTTCATTTATAATTTTTCTCCGCAACGAAACCATTTTTGTGTCAAACATTCTCTGTATCTCGTCGCTAATGACCATACCAGTTGATGCGACGTTAAATAAATAATGATGATGATGATTCTCTGTATCTTTAAAACAGTAAGGTACCCAGGTGGCTTGTCCAATTATGTTTCGGCGTCATCTATCTTACAACTATTCATCATATCATTATCGATGATTGTACGACCCATTAACTAGGTCCTATAATCCCTGCAGAACAAGCTACTACTCAACTGATCCAATTTACACGGCTATTTCTTCACGGCATCCAGAAACAATTGCTATCCCGCACCCAAATCTCAACGTCTTCAACACTCGCCGCCAGCCTCTATTCACTCGAGGACGCGTTCCAACCTGCAGCTCCTGCCATCGTTCCCTCACCTCGCCTCGCCCGCCCTGCCCACCACGACCACCGCCTCCGTATCCAACCCATCGAATGAAACGTCAAACCAGCCAGCTAGAATGTCGAAGGCGAGAGATATCGTGCTGAAAAAAAAAGAGAACGGGTCACACACTAGTTCACCATCTCAGCCAACAAATTCCAGAGCTGCCCCCGGTTTTGCGCCCCTACCCTGGCCCCAGCCCCCTTTGGCCACATAGATAGAGTGCCATGCCATGCGTGTTCGCTCTTGCTGTAGGTATGTCGCGAGTTTCAACGCGGGGCGTGCAAACGCGGCGAGACGGAGTGCCGGTTTGCGCACCCCCTCGAGACGGTGCAGGCGAACGAGGACGGCTCTGTGACGGTCTGCATGGACGCTGTCAAGGGCCGATGCAATCGGGACCCCTGCCGCTATTTCCACCCCCCTCTGCACCTTCAAGCCCACATTAAGGCCGCACAATCTCGGGCTAGCATTGCGGTAATGCATTCTCTCTCTCTCTCTATCTCTCTCTATTTCTCTCTCTTTCTATCTCTCTCTTTCTCTCTCTCTCTCTCTATCTCTGTCTATCTCTTCCTTAATTTCTATTTCTGTTTTCACTTCTATCTCTAACTTTGACTCTATCCACCTCTATCAGACTTATTCTCTACCGTTGCCGTGTCTTTCCTTGGTCTAACTCTTTTTTTCTCTCTATACACTTCACCATATTACTGTTTCTGTTCTGTAAACTACATTCCTTACTCACTTCGAAGAATGACAAAATGAATTCCAAGATACCTTGTTATCCACCTTTCGACGAACAACTCGGGACTGTAAAGACATACATTCATCCAGATATCCTGTACTTTATCCTATTCTTTTAATCTTTGACTGTATCCGTTATTTTCTATTGAAGCCCGCGACGATAATTGTATGTACCACGAATGTTCTCTCTTTACCACTAATTCCTAGATGGCGGACACTTCCGACGACTACACATATAGCAGTACCGACATTTATTCAAACGTAACGTGTTCTTCTTGGTGAAACGTACTCACGTTTTCGAGACTCGTCGGTATTCTGCCGCGAACTTAGTCCGATAAAAGGGGTATCATCAGCTATGTACGTAAGTAACGTTGCGGACAACCGTGGATGAAATAAACCTAGGCACCGTCAATTAGATGAAAGAAATATGACTAATTTCGATAATATTGATTACGATGATATTCTCTATTGAAATGTTGGTTTACCGAGTTAGTTTTCATTCCAGTGTCAAAGTTGAACATTGCCGAGCTCGTGTTCGCCATCGTTGAATTTATTGAGAAATCTTTTGCAAATGTAATCGCACAGATTTATCAATAGAGTTATCTATGTTGTTGTCGAAAAAAAATCCTGATCAATCCAAACTTCCTTGGCTCCTGATTTTTCTCTGATGCTTTCCAAAAGTCTCTCTCTTTCTCTCTCTCTATCTCACTCTGTCTCTCTCTCTGTCTCTCCAAGTCTCTATATTTCTCTCAGTCCATGTTGCGTGTGCTTCATGTGCAAATATTTGATATCTTGTACTTCCTGTGTTTTTATCTACGCTGAGAATTGGACATTATATGATTGTTACATCGCTGAGCTTGCGAAATGGTGCGGTGGTGATGAAAGTCTACCTATATCGTGTGCATATATGTTCGTGTCGTGTCTGTAATTGGTAAATAGGGGAAGAACGAAATGCTTAAGCTGGCTCTGTCCACGTTCCGACGAAGCATCCAAATTTTGCTTGTACCTCGGTCCAATACAACGGGTTAGATATACAGAGTGTTTCGTAACTGGTGGTACAAGCGAAAAGGGGGTGATACTGCATGAAAAAATAATTCGAAAAAAAGGAATAACATTTTTTCATGTGAGGCTTTGTTTTCGGGAAAATCGACTTTGAATTTTCGCCGGGTACGTGCTCTAGTATAAGCGGAAAGTAGAATTGGTTGAACATAGTCAGACGCGGCAGACAATACATCCGCTGCATTTCCAAATTCGATTATCTCGAAAAAGAGTTGCCAAACGAAAAAATGTTATTCCTTTTTCTCAACTTATTGTTTCATGTAGTATCACGCCCTTTTCGTTTGTATCGTCAGTTACGGAATACCCTGTATAATTCAATAAAATATTTTTCCCGAACAACAACTACCGAAATGAACACTTCTCTCCATTTTTAGTCGAATGACATTTATTTATATTTTATTCGCATATACAGGGTGGTCCACCTAAATACGGCCACCTAAATATCTCCTCCAATTGCGGGAGTATAACAAATATTTTGTTTACTATTTGAATGGTTTGAAGGAACCATTATATTGCAAACAGTATTTTTTTTCTGGGGATCATTTTTTTCGGAATTATCAAGGTCATCGATGTTTTTTGATACATAACTACATTTCTTTCTATTGCATCGTGTAACTGATCGAAAAATACAGTCAGATATGTATAATAACATGACCTTGAAATGACCTTGAGCTTCGAAAATTAAAGTTTTACCTTCAGATCAAGGTCAATGTCATGTTATTATAATAACATTTTATAATAACTTTATTATAATAATAACGTGACCTTGAAATGACCTTGAGTTTCGAAAATTAAAGTTTTACCTTCAGATCAAGGTCAATGTCATGTTATTATAATAATAAAAATTATTGTAATGAAGTTATTATAAAATGTTATTATAATAACATGACATTGACCTTGATCTGAAGGTGAAACTTTAATTTTCGAAGCTCAAGGTCATTTCAAGGTCATGTTATTATTATAATAAAGTTATTATAAAATGTTATAATAATAACATGACATGACCTTGATCTGAAGGTAAAACTTTAATTTTCGAAGCTCAAGGTCATTTCAAGGTCACGTTATTATTACAATAAAGTTAGTATAAAATGTTATTATAATAACATGACATTGACCTTGATCTGAAGGTACAACTTTAATTTTCGAAGCTCAAGGTCATTTCAAGGTCATGTTATTATTATAATAAAGTTATTATAAAATGTTATTATAATAACATGACATTGACCTTGATCTGAAGGTAAAACTTTAATTTTCGAAGCTCAAGGTCATTTCAAGGTCACGTTCTTATTATAAGAAAGTTAGTATAAAATGTTATTATAATAACATGACATTGACCTTGATCTGAAGGTACAACTTTAATTTTCGAAGCTCAAGGTCATTTCAAGGTCATGTTATTATACATATCTGAATGTATTTTTCGATCAGTTACACGATGCAATGAAAGAAAAATGTAGTTATGTATCCAAAAACATCAATGACCTTGATAACTCTGAAAGAAATGACCTTCGGAAAAAAATATTGTTTGCGATATAATGGTTCCTTCAAACCTTTCAAATAGTACACAACATATTTTTTTTACCCCCACAATTGGAGGAGATATTTAGGTGGCCGTATTTAGGTGGACCACCCTGTATAAACGTTCTCTGTCTTAGTAAGCAAACGGAGGATACTAGCGGATTTCGAACCTTATCAATTTCTATATTAACGTGGACAAAGTGACATATTTCGGTCCTGAACTATTTCTATAGAATCTGTTCAGCAAAATTGTAGCTATAAGAATCTGAATCTTTGAAATAAGTTCTTTGGTATTATCATTAGTGGTTGCAATTTGATTAAACAATTATTTCAATGAACCCGATAACGTTAAACAACAATGTTTATGTATAAAAATATTACATCCACTGCTAAGAATTAGTCATTCCACAAGTAATGTGCAAAATCAAAACACAAGCAGCTTCTCGAAGTGCAATAAAAAGCAGTGAGTAAGCTATTGGTAAATCGAATACAGCAATATCCTCTATGAACTCAAACGAAACCGAAGATTTGCTTGTAACATCGTTACAGATTACAACGATGTGATCCACGAATGTTCGCCTTTCAGAAAATAGCCAAAATAAAGAAGTGTTTAGCGATAAATCTCTATCGAAGGTGAATCAGACGTGACAATTCAGTTTATTCCTATCAAACTTAAAATGGCACTAATCCACCGTACTGTTCGCTCCACAGCACATCGAACGAAATTAGTCGACCTAAAAGTAATATTAAAAGCTGAGACAACCGTGTTTCACCAGAGAAGGAAGAACTCGAAGTGCACGCATACGATCCCGGACTGTATACATACGTAATTTCTTCTCCCTCTCAACACTCATTCCCGTTCATTCTGTACCTCTTGTGTCACTCAAACTCTCTAACTTCAGTCTATCATGTCAGCCCCTTCAGTTTCTTGGGTTTGCATCGAAAGAAGCTTTCGTTGCTGCGCTGCTTTTCGCCAATCTACGTCGAGTATACATATATGTCGGGCTTCCCCCTTGAACGCAGTAGACCCTTTATACGTACTCTGTATACGCTATTACACACGTATCGGTCTCTATCTCTGTATATCTACCTTTGTCTCTCTCTCTTTATTTCTCTCTATATTTGTCTATACTATGTGTAGATAGATAGATAGGATATACGTACAGGGTATCGCAGTTGAAGGAGGCCATACAAATATTTTCTTCGCTTTAACGACACTATTATTGTGATTTCAGATTTTCTAATGGTTTCGAAAATGCCTTAAAACCGAATATCGTATATCTCGCGTTCAGGAAAAGAAGCTCTCCTGCAAGAAAGGATAGCACGACCTTGAAAAGTTGTTTTCTATATGTAGAATATTTTTCTGTGAAACCACTCGACAATCTGAAATGATACAAGGATATATTTAAATGGTCTTCTTCAGTCGAGACACCCTGTACACGTATGTATACGCTATGGCACGTGAGACAGGGAACCGAGACACAAGTAAAAATTGGCCAATAGCTGCGCAGTGTTCGAATTACGCCGATAACCGTAACGGCGTGCTGTCAAAGCCAAATCAACTTACACGACTTCTGTAGTAGTATAAACATTGATAGACTCGATTAAACGTAAATCGTACGCGTTTTGCTTATTCCACCATTTGTTCGAAAAGGAAAAAACGAGACGTCTCGCACGATACGGTTATCGTTGACTTTGTATACGATAATTAGTTCCCAATTTCTCTGGTTTCTTTCATTATCCTGTCATCTTTCTTTCAAGCTTTACTTTTCATTTCTACACTCCCTAATGTTAATTTTCAACTGTCTGATTTGTTTCATTGGATTGTACAAGGTATTCTCCTGTTCCTCATTTCATCGTATCATGTTTGTCGCTTTTGTGTTCGTCCGTTTTTACATTCTCCTGTATGATGTTCAGCCCGTTCCCGTAGCGTGTAGTAAGTAGTACACGAGGCAAAATTCTTGTTAACATCACCAAACACCACTGTTCTCTTTCTCTCTTTCTAGCAGCCTATCGCAGCTATCCAGGTGCAAAGAACTAGTTGCAATACACCAATTACCTGTTCGGTACATAGGTTGTAACGAGTACCAGATATATTTATGCAGCTACACGCGATCGCTCCATTTCCATTTCCGATCATTCAGCATCGAATCCGATCTCTGGGCTCCCCAAAAAGCTTGTCGGTACATCTACAGTGAGTTACAAAAGTGTCTGGCTATATCGACCATATTAAGGCAAAGATCGTTTTCGTTATACAAATTCAGTACAACTGATATGTCTCATCTATCGCGTGATCACGATTTCGATTGAAATCACGGCATAAATGTATTCTCGAAGTCACAAAATCGAGATTAGAGGCCTACAGATTCTCTTCGCGTCGTATCACGCTGCGTTGTTGTCTGTGCCGGGTACGTAAAGATACAAATAAAAATAGTATGGCAAATTCGATTGACTGAAACACACAACTACGATATATAGATCTCTTTTTTCTTGAGAAACTGCATTAACATGTATCATATCAATTATTCTGTAACGATCCAAACACAGTATAAGCTCTTGTCAAATATCTTTCGTTTAACTTTACTATTGAGATGTTTAGCCTCGAGAAGAAGATCACATGTTTCGTGCATTATTTTTGGAGAGAAATATCGGAGAAGATTTGTAAGGGGATTATGAAGGGTACTTCAGAATTTCGAAATTTAGTAACAATTGGATACCCTTTCTTTTAGTTGAAGAAAAGCAAAAGTCTACCTAACAAAACTGACCAGAATATCACAGAGGAATAAGAAGTATTTCAATTTGATCGATCCAGTTTGGGATAATTAAGAGATTATTGGGATTTTGGGATAACAATACAATATTATTCGCAGCCATTCCAGTCAATAACACGACATGGCACGATACGAATGGAGTTCACTGTCTCTAAATACATTAAGGTGAAGTGCCCTAAGTCTGGACAGTCCAAAAGTGATACCTAAATCTGGACAATTGAATTTCCATAGTAAAATCAGTAATTAAGAGATTAAATAGTTATATTATATATTCTGAGGCCTTAGCTACAAGTAGGTGTGAATATTATTTCATTAAGACATCAATTGAAATTTAAAAATGAATTCAAAGTTCATCTGAAAACAGTATACAAAATAGTCTATTTACATGCGAATCATGTGCATTTATAGTTCGAACTTTTATTAGAAAAAAAGATATAATTTAAGCCCTCAGACAAAAAATAATTATCACGCATAATAATATTGATATTTTAAAATAAATTGGCAATCAAGCTTAACGTAAATAATAATTATTAATCCAAATATTAGATGTCCAAGATTAGGACTGTTTTCAAATATAAGTACTCCATACTGGGACGCGATGACGGTAGCTGTCCCACTCTAAGCTTATACGCAATGTGCTTACGCCTGAGGCCGGACACGTGTTTGTGAATAAAATCAACGCATTGTTTGCAAATTATTTAACTACATGTACGTATAATTAGTCTTCTATTAGCTTGAATAACGTATGTAGAAAATGTATTCCGGTTGTGACGTTAATAATACTTTATGTTTACATCTTAAATCTATCAGTATTACTTCCTAACCTTAAAAGTTGTATTATGACAAGTTTTATTAAAACAGTAAGTGAAAATAAATATATATTTGGTTAAATAATACAATACTATAATCTATGATAAGAATACTACATATTACGCAAAGCATCTTCTATTCGTCATGCGCAACAGCGCCACCAACCAACGTTTTAGGTTATGTTCGCTCGATCAATTCATAAATTGAATTTGTCCCGATATAGGCTTTACTTCTGTCCAGGTACTAGCTTAGATTGGATTTAATATATCCAACTATAGGTTTGAATTATTCTTGTTAATACAATTAAGATATTAACCTAAACAATGATTTTTTTATTTTAAATTACTTTACAAACTCTGAATTGTATGTTAAACTCTTAAGAAATTGTTTTTGTTTATTTAAAGTGATAAAATTAAAAACATGCTGTCCAGGCATAGGGCACTTCACCTTACTGATTTATTTGAAATTTTGTAATCCAATATTGTGCACAGCAAGACATAATGACAGATACTTGTAAGTTCACTGTAGATGGTATCACGACCGCGCGAATCAGTTCATTCATCAATTCAATTGAACGAAAATTTTCGGAAACCAGAAATGGAGCTTGCTCGCGATTTTGTAAATAAGAAAGTAGTTTAAAGTGACACGTATCTTTACGAATGACACGTACACCACTCTGCTGACAAGCTGTGCTGCACGAACCCCGGCTATCAACCCTCGCTGCTGTTTTGCTGCCCAACACAAAAACGCTACACTGAAAGTTGTCAAACCTCGAAAGAAAAAAAAAATAATAAGAAAATAGAACAAAGCGTACAGATGCTTTGTACGGCCAGAGAGTCACATCCGATGGGTTTGTTAAGAGATATGGGCTCGGGGACAAGAAGAGTGTGCTCGGGAATTTATCTTCGTTCATATTCCGCGTGTTCATCACGACGATCGGAGAACGAACATCGTCGTTTCGAACGGATAGTCGTTAGAGGAACGTTGCTCGAGTGACTGACTAGTCGTTACATCGACGTCGAAATTAGCAATGTCGAATCTTCACAATTGTCCTCCCTCAACTGCTGTTAGTTACTTCGCATCATTTAATCTTTATTTCCTTGTAGTCTATGATTACTACGAAAACATTCGATTCAGTGGAACCAAATGAAAATTCAATTTAGTTAATATAATATTAACGAGAGGTCGAGAGCCGATTATATGCGGACACTTGCTGCTTCCGTGTCGCACAAAGATAATTAAACTTGAAAGACCGGATATATCTTGCTTCGACCGCTGTTTATTTTCTCTCGTAGTTTAGTCTTTTATTTCGTTACGATCGAACATTGTTAGAATACGTTTGCGTTTGGGACTTGATTTGACAAGTGGGTGTCGAGGGACAATTGTATGGAGTAATGTATTTCTACGTTACACGACGATTCGAATCCAGCTCGAAAGACGAGAAACGAGAATGTCGTTCGAGAGAGAAACAAATCTGTTACTAAGAAGGTAGACAATTTTTTGGGTTTTTTTTTGTTGTTGTTTTGTTTGTACGGTGGAAAACGTTATACTTCGTTTCGACACTCCGCTCCGTACGTTGTCTTCGAGGAACGAAATTATCCACTGTCCGGGGAATAGAGAGCGAAAAGTAGTAAAAATAAAAAGAGTACAAGAACAGAAAAAAAAAAAGAAAGAATACGTGGGAAAGACATTTTCAGCGACGTCGCGCGGAAGACCTGCAGCCACACCCGGACACAATGGAAGAAAAAGTCTCACATGGATGATTGCGGCAGACCAGCTTGTTGGCAGGGAAGTCTCATTCTCTAAAAGTGGTTTTCAATTTCCCAAGGGTGCATAACGCGTTCCGACGAATGTGACCTTTGGTCAAATTTTCCTCAATCTTGCAGCTCATCGCGTCGCCATTTTCGAGACGAACTTTTACTGCGATTACAGAGTTTTGCTCGAGGAATATCTTCAAAGTTCCTTGCCCAAATTTTAACCTATTACGGTCTGAATTACTTCGCTGATAAACTAAAACTTTCAAAGTCTAGCTTATTGAAGAAAAAGAAAAAATCAATTGACATATAGTATGTAGCATAAAGTAACGGAAAAGAAAATATTTATAGGCTGAGGTAATCTTGCGTCTGCCCTAAGATCACTCGAATGATGGTCAATGAGAAAGGATATAAATTTTTAAAACACTTTATCTGGAGTAGAGATAGATGATAGATTTTATGAAAAAAAAGAGTAAACGCAACTTATAAAATACATACGACCGCAAAGGGTCCGAATACCGAAGCTTTTGATAAAAATTTACGTGGATGAAAAAAAACAATGGCGACGAGAGATCCGAATGTATCACGCAAACCGATTTAACCACGCGGCGGCACTCTTTGATCTATTCCAAGGGCCGGGTATCGATTCGTGCTCTCTCGGACTCGGTCGCGATTTTCCATTAGATCGATTAACCTCGACCTCGCCGCTGGTATCGTTGATCGGTCTAATCAAATTAATGCAATGAAATGCACTCTTCGGAATTGCTACGCCATATCTGAATGTTTGTCAAATGTACGAACACGAAAAACGGATCAGGCGTTGCAGACACATGGATCAGCCGATAAGAGTCTGTCCACTATCGATTTGTACGAATATACGCACACGATTCATCGCACGCACATGTATACGCACACGCAACGTACACGCACACGTACCACGTCTCGATACGCACGTACCGTGAATCAACGCAACGACCGACGGATAATGCCGGTGATGCCAGCAGGAAACAATGGGACATGGACCATAGGAGACACGAAATAATCTGAAAATTCAATTTTTCAGGAACAAAATTGCCTAGTTCTCACCCTACGACGCTGCTTTCTCTCTTTCTTTTGTCTGACGATGAAAAAAGGAAAGAAACGCGGGAGCGAGGGAGAAAATGGCTGGACCGAAAGATATCTCGGGAAAACTAATAAATTTCGACAGATAGTCCCGATTATTGCAGGTGTTGCCGGAGTCAGAAACGCCAGCCGATAACTCGAGGGACGATCGAATGGAATTCTCTCCGTTTTTCTTTTACCTTACTTACCTCTTTCATTTACGCCATTGTCCATCCTGCCCCCTGCCCCTCCTGAATTGCGCACTTCCCACCAACAAGTGGATATTTTATTTTCAATTATTATTAGGAGCATCGTTTACGATTCCATTAAAGGTGTCACAACGGAGCCACACAGGCGTTCACTGAATTAAATATTAGCACTGTTAGTTCGCAGATTGTTGCCGATGACGCCCAGAAACCTACCTATTGGCCCTCTTATCGCTATTGTCACGATTATAGTCATCGTTATTACAATTGCCATTACTTTCGACAGAATTCAGTTCCTTTTACTATTTCTGTTACCAGGTTTCTTTTTGCGAACCACGCTTTCATCCGAGTAAACGCAATTTATTTTTAACCGCAATATTTACTCGGGGAATAAAGAAAAGCCGTGTGCGCTAACAATGTTACAAAATGTAAATAATTAATCACAAACGGCGACTACAAGAGGTATTCGTACAGTAAGAGACTGGCGCTGTTTTTACAATTGTGCTTAAATGTGAACAGTAATTAAGAAAATTAAGAAAATTATTTGGCCGTGCAATATTTCATCGTTCACCGAAGATCAGACATGTAATCTGACATTTCAGACGTAATTACTAATTTCACAAATCAGTCAAACAATTTATATTTGTTTAAATGGTTCTCAGCTAAAAATACAGTTCTACGGATATAGAATATAGAGCATAACCCAGCTGAAGAAGAGCACTTAAAAATATCTTCTTTGTTTTTGTGGCATGAGAAACGTCTGAAATATATTAGACGGTTTCGGAGAGAAACTATTACGAATCGAAATTGTATTCGAACAGTATTGTTTGCAGTAAATATTGTATTTGTTTAGTTTGATTTTGTGATGTTGACGACCAAAAGATTCTCAAGTAGTACATGCGAATAATGTATCTACCTTCAAAGTGCCTCGACCATGAAGAAAGGAATCCATTTCCACGATAAATGTAGAGCTGCATGCAAACTCTCTGTACATTAAAATGGTGCAGCAGCTAATTCCAATGAACAGCAGCAAAACGATGTACATAGTATCATGCTTATTAACGTAACACGTACAGACGTGCAGTCAACGTCTCGCGATAGCTTATTATTCAAGCAGAGAAGGATCGAAATGAATTCTAGAAATTGGATTTTCTGGTTATTGAAGAGAAGCTGTATAGTTGTACCGTATCCCTCCGCAACTATAAGGTGAAGTGCCCTAAGTCTGGACAGTCCAAAAGTGATACCTAAATCTGGACAATTGAATTTCCATAGTAAAATCAGTAATTAAGAGATTAAATAGTTATATTATATATTCTGAGGCCTTAGCTACAAGTAGGTGTGAATATTATTTCATTAAGACATCAATTGAAATTTAAAAATGAATTCAAAGTTCATCTGAAAACAGTATACAAAATAATCTATTTACATGCGAATCATGTGCATTTATAGTTCGAACTTTTGTTAGAAAAAAAGATATAATTTAAGCCCTCAGACAAAAAATAATTATCACGCATAATAATATTGATATTTTAAAATAAATTGGCAATCAAGCTTAACGTAAATAATAATTATTAATCCAAATATTAGATGTCCAAGATTAGGACTGTTTTCAAATATAAGTACTCCATACTGGGACGCGATGACAGTAGCTGTCCCACTCTAAACTTATACGCAATGTGCTTACGCCTGAAACCGGACACGTATTTGTGAATAAAATCAACGCATTGTTTGCAAATTATTTAACTACATGTACGTATAATTAGTCTTCTATTAGCTTGAATAACGTATGTAGAAAATGTATTCCGGTTGTGACGTTAATAATACTTTATGTTTACATCTTAAATCTATCAGTATTACTACCTAACCTTAAAAGTTGTATTATGACAAGTTTTATTAAAACAGTAAATGAAAATAAATATATATTTGGTTAAATAATACAATACTATAATCTATGATAAGAATACTACATATTACGCAAAGCATCTTCTATTCGTCATGCGCAACAGCGCCACCAACCAACATTTTAGGTTATGTTCGCTCGATCAACTCGTAAATTGAATTTGTCCCGATATAGGCTTTACTTCTGTCCAGGTACTAGCTTAGATTGGATTTAATATGTCCAACTATAGGTTTGAATTATTCTTGTTAATACAATTAAGATATTAACCTAAACAATGATTTTTAACTTCCCGATTTTATAGGGAAGTTATTGTAATTACCCCGAAAATCGAAAATCGATTTTTTAGCAGATCTTCACGTTTCATGGTCATTGCAGTTATTTTAGACTATTTTCAGCAAAATGTTCGTGTGTGTGTGTGTGTGTGTGTGTGTGTGTGTGTGTGTGCGTATGGCCGTTTCTATGTAATCAAATTTTTCGTTAACGTTTTCAGAAAAAGTAACAACGCGATCAGGATGATGAATGATGCAATCGATGTGCCCCGTCGTAACTCAGAGCTGATTAGATTTTGGTCCATATTGGTCAAGTAGTTTTTTAGATTTTTAGTTTTTTTTCGAAAAGAGTTGATTCTACAATGCAATTTATAAGGGAGGACGAAAATTTTCCACCAAAGAACCAAACGCAATTACATAAAAAAAATTTTTTAAATTTTTTTTAAATTAAAAAAAAATTTTTTTTAACTGATGCTAATGTTACCGCTTGGAATAATCGAAAGTTATTCCAATGCAACAGTGAATTTATCATCTCTACTCCCAAGAATACATTTTGGGAGAATATCGATGAAAGTACAAAAAAAAAACGATGTTAGCGATGTTGGCGAAGGAGTAACGAATCGGGAAGTTCTTTGTGTGACTCTTGGAGAATCACACACCAAATACAAAACATTAATATCAGTAGGCCCTACTAGCCATGCGTATCACTAACCCTCTCGCAAGAGCAGTCCTACCCGCGAGCTCACGAAGCGAGCGAGCAAAAACAACCCTACTTGCGAGCGAGCGAAGCGAGCGAGCCACAATAGCCCTCTAGTTTTATTTTAAATTACTTTACAAACTCTGAACTGTGTGTTAAAACTCTTAAGAAACTGTTTTTGTTTATTTAAAGTGATAAAATTTAAAATAGAAAAACATGCTGTCCAGGCATAGGGCACTTCACCTTATACCTTACGTTTATCGTATAATAATACCGAGCAGAGAAATTTCAATTTTACCGTTTTCACTGCAAGCTTGCAACTACTAGACACAAACTATCCACCCCATTTTTTTGAAAGTTCTAAACATCTTTTGCATCATTAAAACGAAGAATATATTTATGTGTATCCCGTCGATTGGAACGCTCTGTGTAATTCCAGAGTAATATAGCGCGAACTTGAAATTTTACAATTTTTTTTGTATAATTTTACAATATGTCAACATGTCGGAGCAGTTTTAATAAATATATTTCTATGAGTACCGTTGTCTCTTACTATACGTAAGTAAATATACGCATTGTACTCGTTTTTGAAAAGTGACATTTCGCATTGGCAAAGGATGTATTGTTTATTATTGGAATGAATAAATTCTGCATTCGTGCGTTTACTCGATAAAAGACGCGGCGGTTCGACTGTACCGCACGCCTCTCCGGTTCCTCGCTCGATGAAAAACGAGATCGTGACCAACGAGAAGCGATCGAATCGCAAGATAGATACGAGTAATTACGTCAGCCCGGTACCGGTACTCGCGCGAGCAACCCGAGAAGTGTGTTACGCCTATACAGGTGCATATTAATCTACGTGTCGTTTTACCACAAAACATTCCCTTGCCGTGAATTCTGTGCGCGCGAATGCGCTCACTTGTGGTTCACGGCGCGCCGATACAAACGCAATTGTGTACCGTCGTATGTGTATACATATACATATACATATACGAGCTATATGTATCTATACATGTGCATACATATCTATATACACCTGATGCATATACATATATCTGTTTCTTCTTAGTTTAAGAGAAAAAAAAATCGAAAAAATGATCGCGACTGTCGTTTCTATGCCTTTAGCTTCAACTGGTCTGTTTCTCTTTTTTTTTGATTTTTATCTTGCCCTCTTCCGCCTGACGATGCTTCTTCATGCTTGCTGACAAAACCTCCGTGCGCTTCGCTACCTGCCAATTAACGCCTGCCGACAAATTACGCCAACCAAATATCCATACGCTCGGATTACGCCACGCCCAATGAAAAATCAAATGAAAATTAACCAATGGCCGAATGCAAATACGATTATTAAAAAAAACAAAACAAATATAACGAAATACTGTGTGTACAAACAACAACCAACATCGCCAACGGCTCACATGATACAATGAATTGACGACGATTGTGACGGTATGCATACACGCATGCGAACGATGCTCTATTGGCGTGATGTATGCACGATAATGAAAATTACAAATTGATAAACGAAAACGAAAATGGAAACGAAAACGAAATCGATAATGAAAACAAAAACGGAAATGAAAATGAAAACGACAACGACAACGACAACGACGACAACGACGACGATTACGATAACGATAACGATAACGAAAAACGATACCTACTTTGGATTAAATACGGGGATATTTGGACGATCGATCGCATAAAATATAACATTTCGTAATGAAAATAAAAAGCAGACGGCGACAATGCCAACGAATGTGGCGGGAATGGGCGCGTTGACTGGCGGAGTATCAGGAGTTCCCGCGACTGCGGTTCCCGGAGGACTTCAGAGCGCCAGTATGGCGAGCATCGAACTCGGCAAAAAGCGGATGCGCGACTCCAATGATGACCTGCTAATGGTACCACGGCTTATGCATGGTGTACACTTTCCTTTTTTCGTAGCCAGAACTTACGAAAATGGCCCCACTGGTTACGCTTCTCTTGTTTTTCTTCTTCTAGCCGACACACATAATCCCATCTATTCTATTCTATTCGTGGCTCTGACTGCTTCACTTTAACTGAGTCCGATCACTCAACTTTTCTTCTGTTTTTTTTCTTTCACTCCATTTGTTGAACTGTTACGTTCGTTAAGACGGTGCATAAATTTATCAATGTCGCGTTCGATTCAAATCTTTGATTTCTTTACTTCATTCGAAAAATTACTCGGTTTACAAAATATTCCAAGAATTACATATATTCTTTTTGTCATAACTTTTGAATCACGATCGTCCCCCGTCTCGGATAAAGTGCACGTTACACAGGACCTGTCCCTTTGCACCATATCTTTATTACACTTTTCTGCAGATATTAGCCAGGTTTGTAATAAATTCCTTCGCATTACTTTAGACAAACCGTGAAAAGCATCGTGACTGTATTATTTTTTTCGTTACTCAAATATTATTTCGCTATATGAAGCGATCGCGATGTTTACTATGAAATTCGATCATTGGCGTGTTTATTTCGTGTATGTTTTTAAACAAGAATCCAGAAGAATTTTGTAATTTTCGGGATACGGTAAAGCCTTGATCTAAGAAAAACCCTCGGGTCCGTGCTGTTTCTTAGATCCTGTGGTTCTATTATCTTTTTGTCACCATTAAAAATTGCTGTCCCATTATTTAGAATATTATTTACATGTTTAAATACGTTGTTAGCTAATCAATTACTAAACATTTAAGTATTGTATGAGTTTTATATCAATTTCATATCCATAAAATGAAAAAAATCATATAGAATGATATTATTCTAGTTAGGAAGAAATGTTTAATTTTCGAGTAACGATAGCTCCGAGTGCAAAGGGTTAAATACAGTTGAAATTATATTCTGTTTAGTACCATTTGACGTTGTTAGCTAATGAATTACTAAACATTTAAGTATTGTATGAGGTATTATATCAATTTCATATCCATAAAATGAGAAAAATCATATAGAATGATAATTTTCTAGTTAGGAAGAAATGTTTAATTTTCGAGTAACGATAGCTCCGAGTGCAAAGGGTTAAATACAGTTGAAATTATATTCTGTTTAGTACCATTTGACGTTGTTAGCTAATGAATTACTAAACATTTAAGTATTGTATGAGGTATTATATCAATTTCATATCCATAAAATGAGAAAAATCATATAGAATGATATTATTCTAGTTAAGAAGGAATGTTTAATTTTCGAGTAACGATAGCTCCGAGTGCAAAGGGTTAAATACAGTTGAAATTATATTCTGTTTAGTACCATTTTAATCAGAAAAATTCCACAAATAAGTTGGTCAAAGTCCCATATAAAGATAATGAAAAATAAAGAAGTTTGGTAATTGGATTAGTAGTGGTTCACACCAATATACCCGGATATAAACTGCTCGGAGACCGAGACGACTCGAGCTTCTTAGCCCCTCGCAGTGGAGGGGATATTCGTTTTTCTTAGATCCCACAGTTTCTGTTTTCTTAGATTAAGTCTTTACTAAGTCCCAACTAAATCTCAATACATATTACTTGTTACGTTGTTGCAGATCATTTTGGTCAAGTAAGTTTCACATTTCCTCGTTATTAATCTTTATTTGACTAGTACTTCTTACTTATACTTTTGATTTCCCGACAATAAAAGAGCATTTAATGGTGACAATAAAAGTTGTGCTGGTGTTTTAACTTAAAAAACAATTTCAGATATGATTTCTTGAATGACGTATGTATCTCTATCGCAACGCGAACGAATTTACTACACAACCTAATAAATATTTTGAACATAAAAGACGTCCATTGCAAATTGCTATTAACATTCATACATAATATTTGTCAAGATATGCCATTTAAGAAGAAAAACGGGAATTCGTTTTATTTGAAACAAATAAAAATTTGTTTCACGTACTAATTTACAATCAACATCGATATAATGTTTCATAATCTTCTTCTGGTTTGCCAAAAATAGATCGTAGAGTTTCAGGGGCCATTTTTCGGAAGTTCCTTGTAGCCCTATCTTTAAGTTACGAATACATAGTTATTGCGATTGTGAATACACTGCCGAGCGCGCTTAGAGCTCTAGCTCTTGTCTCTCATTTTAAAAATATTTCCAATAAGAGACCCGCTATATTTTTCTGTTTAGTCTCGGAATAACTGTACACGGTCCTCGAGGGATATTTTCCGCGTGTTCCGGTCACACGCTCCGTAGAATTCGAGCATCCGCAGTATTCGAGACGATACTTTTAATTGCACCGCACATATATTTTCCTCGAAGCTCATTCTTTTTATATTCTTCTCATGATACTGCGCTTATAATAATTACAACATACGATACGCGTACACCTGTATATCATTGGCTTCTCGGTAAACAAAAAAAAAAAAGAAAGATGCGAAGATCTACCTATCTGTCTCTGTGAATATGTTCTTCTCAATTTTCGTTCGTAAACTTTTCTTGTTGATTTTGCTTCGTACTGTCGTTCGTTGCAATGTTGTTTGTATCAGAGCTTACGCCTCGTAATGTATTTATAGATCGCTTATTATTGGTTTCTCAATCATCAGCCACGAATTAGTCCATTCGATTGCACATAACATAATATCCACTTGAACCAAATGAACAATATTCGTGGTTGCTGATACCAGTATACTATTCGGAACCGTTTGAGTACCACGTAACGCGATCGCTTCGCTTCCATTCTATTTCGAAAGATAACGCTAAATCGAATCACGATGTGTAATTGACGATGCATTCGTTAGATACTGTAACTTTTGTCGTAGCAATTGTCACAACGATTCCTTTTCAAGAGAACCTTTACAAAAGCCATACACGTGATCAACTTTTTCTTCATTTACTGTTGCTCAAAGACTCGTGGTACTCAAACGATTAATGTAAACTCACCCCATGGCGAACTCTTCTGCCAACAACAATAAGAGCTCGTGATCGATCAAAGATCCATCGATTCGCTGCGCTCCGTCCGATCGATGGCGCATTTCTGTAAAATTCGACATACAATAAGACTCATTGTCAGCGCTGACTAGCTATTGCAGTATACGCCATTCAAATGCATGTATTCTATGGAATATATGTATTATGTAATTTCTCAATTGGTTTATTATTTTATTTTTTTTTAGCAATTCGTAAATTGTAATTTGATCGGACGCAAATCTGCTGATTATTTGTGTATCAGTTACGCGTATTTTTACTGATTTCATTCCTTTATCTACGGTCGAGAATAACAGAACTGTGCACACGTATAATATTATATTTGTAACGATTGCATCGCGTTACGAATCAAAAAGTCGCGTTTCCCTGATTACCGACACTCCGTTGGATTGTTAAAGACTTTGATGTACATATTCTAAATTCGGGAAAGTTTATGTTGTCCGATGGCTATTAATCTCTGAACATTAGGACCATTTCGTTAGATAGACAAACGAATCGATCGATGAGAAAGAATCGCACGAGTATACATAAAACGATTGCGACAAGACATTGGTATGCGTTTACGGAGCGATAGATCTGTGTAAACTCCGAGCTTGCGCCGATGATGCATGTTGTGCTTAAGCGACTACCGAGGTGATGGTGTAATATGTCATCCCCTTGACATTCTGGACGATGTCCCGGAAGTTTTGTCTTTTTCTATAGCATCAGCGATCTACGGTATTCCTGCGATCTTTTTCACTCGGCTTTCTCCGGGGTTTTGATTTTTTCATCTCGTCTCGTCTCGATTCGTCTCGTTTCGCCTCGTTTCGTCTCGTCTCGTCTCGCCTCCACTCGTCTTCTTCTCTTTTTTTTTTGCGAAATAAACTGTCTGTCGATTTCAGAGTCACGTCGGAACTGCTAAGAGCACAAGTAGACAGCTTAAACACACACACGAGTCTACTCATACAAACATACACACATTCGTCAATCATTAACGCCAATTTTCCTGCGTTTTCGTTCGTGTCTTCGTTGATGATCTTTGCTTTCTCTGTCGATCGACAGCTCGAAGGCCTTTAGTCGAACATTCACGATCTTGTCGAGTTTTCAGTCGGTGGAATATGTTTGTCTCGCATCTGTACACGGTATTTCGAACAGTAGGAACGATCACAGTAGCCAAGATAATCATCGTATTAATCTACATATGTTTCAATGTAAACTTCATTATTCACGAGAAAATATGTTGATAAAGTTATTTGTTTTTTATTCCATGTGGAATGTTAAGAAGTTCATTTCCTTAAAATTTGATTCTCTGTTACGATACCTCGTTATATGTATTAAGCAGGGCGATCCAGTTGGACAACTGGACAGGAGACAACTGGAGCAGCCGCTGTATTATGCTATAATATGTATATCCGCTATCTACTTTGTTTGTAATATGTACATATGTCCATCGCCATAAACGGTACAGCGTTCCATGCCATTGGAAAATTCCAATCCGCGTCCCATTGCACGACCAAGAAAGATTTCTATCGAATTGGAATTCCTCATGTTGCACTACACCGAACTGAACAACTGAACTCTGAAACAACATTACTATAACTATAAATAAAAAGCATAACATTCCACTAAGAAAATAATTAATCTCGGCTTCAACCTATAGAAAAACTATACATATAGATTTTCATGGTGTGCATTCCTCACGGAATATTCAACCGTATTCAAATAATTCAAACACATAATATCGAGAAACATAAAACATTCAGGTTTAGCATCTTGTACACATGTCTTGGACGAGCCGTAAAATTAGTAAAATCTTTTTCAATGAAATTTGTACTTGTGCATTTCGTTTCTCCGCGTGTTACTCCGACATTTCTATACTATACTACAAAATATACAGTCATTTGTCGTAACAGTTCACAATTACACAGTTCCCCTCTCTACTCGAACCTTACTAGCTTTCCAGCTTTTGCATCCGTACTACATATGCAGCTTCTAACTTTCACCACTTCGACCTATACAACTTTTCGTTTATCGCATTCTGTTCCGTGCGACTGTCGTCGACGAATACCGTCGATCGAGGAACATCTACTCAAATTTTTGTTAATTCTCTTTTTTTACATTTCCTCTTCTCTTTTTTTCGCCTTCAAGAGGGTTCTTGCTTTTGGCTACGATCATGGTACGACTGTTGCGTCGGACGAACGGCATACACATGGCGAATAATACGGGGAACTTCCCATCCGCAAAACCGAAGGAGGAAGAAATCTCTTTTTTCTCCGTCAATCGGAGAACAGTCACGTTCCGAGTTCATGTTCGTCGGTGATACCTTTTTAATGAATTTATTTGATTCTCCAATTAAAACAGGACCAACGATTCTCAGTTTAATTGGCCGTGAGACGGTCTTCTTCCATGATAGAAACTGTGGCTGGTCTTTCTGGCATACTTCTTTTTTTTCTCAAATAGTTGAAACAGAGGGAAGTGAAAGAAAGTATACTGAACATTTTACAGTTATCCAACAACGAACGTCGTCATTTGGGAACGTCGCCGCAAGCTGCGTCATCGGCACAACTTTCACACACTACCATTACTACTATATTATTATTAATATTATTACTACTTCTACTACTACTACCACCACTACTATTATTATTATTATCATTATTATTATCATCATTATCATTATAATCATCGTCATCGTCATCATCATTATCATCATCTTCATCCTCATCGCCATCATCACATATGATCATGATCAGCATTGTGATCATAATTATCCTCGTCATCATCGTCATCATCATCATCATCATCATCATCATCATCGTATCGTCATCATTATCATAGTCATCAACATCATCATCGTCATCGTCATCATCATCATCATTATCATCATCATTAACATCATCATAATCGTCATCATCATCATCATTATTATTATTATTATTATTATTGTGTTTACTACTGGTTACTACTACAAGCCAACTATTTTCGTGTGCAATCCTCCCAATTATTCTGTTTCTCTGGAGAAGTGACCAGTCCAATCGACCTTCTCCTTCAATTACCATCGTCCTATTGATTCAATATTCAGTAATATAAACGCAGCCTCCTCCTTGAAATTAGTTGAAACCAATCCTGTCTTTGTTGCAGATGGACGTGAAGTCTGTCGGATCGTTCTACTACGAGAACTTTGTAAGTGCAGAATCTACCCATTGAATCATACCAATCTCGCTCAGTACGTTACTTATCCGCTTTCCCACAGTCGCGTGCCTATTCATAGAATAGAGCAAGCATAATAAAAATATGACAACACATAGTTTCTACATCGTTTCCACACCGTATTTACCATTGTATACCAGAGTTGGACAGGAATTAATTACATGAGTAATTAATTACATCTTCAATTACAATTACATGTAATTGTAATTGTATTTCTTCAATTCCCAAGTAATTGTAATTGTTAGCTGCAATTCCTTTCCAAACAGACGACGGACGACGGTCGCGCGTGAACACTCACACACCGCTAGGGTACTCTCACACACCGCAAGACCGGTGTATGAGTGTTCACGCGCGACCTTCGTCCGTCGTCTGTTTGGAAAGGAATTGCAGCTAACAATTACAATTACTTGGGAATTGAATTACTTGGGAATTACAATTACATGTAATTGTAATTGTAATTGCAATTACTTTGGCTCAACCAGTAATTGTAATTGCGGACCACAATTACAATTACACTGATTCGTCAAGTAATTGCAATTACAATTACAATTACATGTAATTGTAATTGTATTTCTGCAATTCCAAATTACAGTAATTGGTAAGTAATTGTAATTGTAATTGAAATTACATTTTGCCCAACTCTGTTGTATACATAAATTTCTGAGAGATCCGAAATCCGCGAGTCACTCGTGTAATGTTTCTAAAGAAAACGATGTTTTACAATTTCGAAGTAATTTTACAGTTATACCAAAGCATCGTATTCAGACGAAAAGATGCAAAGATACTTTTAAAATCATTATCGAGCCAAAATTTCTTTAGATCTCTTCGAATCCACAAGCCCTACAATAAAATTTCCATTCAATCCTCTCAAAATACCATGTTGTTTTCGCTAACTGTAAACATATGTGCGCTTCCGTTTTCAGGCCTTCCCAGGAATGGTTCCGTATAAACGACCGGCGGGCGACAAGTCCGGCATGCCGGTCTATCAACCTACCAGTGCGACGACCTACCAACAGTTAATGCAGCTGCAGCAGCCCTTCGTGCCTGTGTCATGTGAGTACACTGGAACACCACCCCTACCCACCCAAACCTCTAACCAATCGGTCGTGCAACCTCCGAACGTGCAAAGCAACCACCACGCGGTGGTGGTTCAGTCCTCCTCCTCCTCCCAGGGAACCAGTGGCGCCACAGTCAATAACTGCGCCGACGCCAACAATGGCGTGCTGATGGATCCCTGCAACAACCCACCGCCACCACCTCCAACTGCTGACAATAACAGTAACAATAGTAACGGCGGTAACAAGCAGCCGAATACTACGCAAAATCACGATGCCGAAAACGTGCATAACTCCCCCGAATTGAATCACTCGAGTCCTTCGACGATTACTCAACAGCAATCTCAGCATCAGCAGCACCAGCAAAGTCACCATCAACAACAGCAGGCTCAACAACAGCAGCAGCAACAGCAGCAGCAACAGCAGCAACACCAACACCAGTTGCAACAACAGCATCAGCTGCAGCAACAACAACAACAACAGATACAAAACCAATTGGCATTGTCCGCTGCTTCCGTACAGCCCGCGATGAGCCCGCTGACTTCGGTTGCTGGCTTAACCTCGATGCCGGGTGTAGTCAATATGGTTTCGATGGCCTCTATGGCTTCGATGGCGTCCATGTCGAATGTACCGTCGGTGACGAACATGGCCTCGATGTCGAACTACAACGCCTCGAACGTTGCTAATCTGAATATGCTGAACAGCCTGGGTATGGCGACCGGGTTGCCAACTCATCTCGATCCAGCAGCTCTGGCAAAAGAGGTTGCTCAGAAGAATTACGCGAAAGCTATTAAACTGTCGCAAGCGTCTCAATCGTATCCTATTAACCAACTGACGGCGCTGAATTACACCGGTGTAGCTTTAAACAAACAGGCCCTTGTGAATCCCGCGGCTGCAGCAGGGAATCCAGCGGTAGCTGGATTACAAGCTACAGCGGCAACGCCCAGGCAAGTTATTCCTAACCTAGCTGGTATTCCAGGGGCCTTGACTTCTCCATTATCTGCTGGACTATTAGCCTACTCGAGAACGCCGGCAGGTACTCACATCAACCCTTATTCTTTGATGAGGCAACAGATCCTACCAAATCCTTACGTACAGGCATCGATACCGACCGTTCCTAGCGCGGCGGTTCAAGGTAGCCCGTACGTACAAAATCCGTACACGGTTCTTCCTGGTGTTCCTGGAGTCGCCGCTGGTGTACCAACAGCGGGTGTACCGAGTGTTCCGCAAATACCTCAAATTCCAAATCCTGCTACCATCGCGGCACAACCACAGGTAGCTATCCCTGTGAGTTCCGGTGTGATCATGCAGCCATACAAAAAGATGAAGACTTCGTAAACTATTTCTTTTTTTTGAGGAACGCGAGGGAAGAGCTTCTTCTTCTCTTGCTGCTGAATATCTGGTTCCTTCTTCTGGGCTCTTTGCATTCTCTCTTTCGGCCACGAACGGTGTCCAGCGATCTTCGAGAGTTTAGCGTTATCTTCGACCTCGACAGAATTATTCGTGTAACGCTCGCACGGTGTGTGTCTCCGAAAGGTTTCACCTTAAAAATGTATGGAATTACTATACTAGACACTAGATTACGATATTGGTCTCATTTTCTTATACGAAGAGTCACAATTTTGATATTGAAATTGACATTTATCGATGACGGAAGAATGTTCGAATGAACATTGAATTGATTGAATTTCTTCGTAAAAACGTAAATATCAAATCGAGGCTAGAAATTTTCACACGCACCATTTATTTAGTGTTAAAAGGGTGTATCGCAGACTCCTACAAACGAGCATACTTTTAACGATATATCTCGGCACGGAATTACGTTTTCCAAACGTATCTTCAATTTTCACTGTATTTTACAAATTTATCAATTTATCGAGCGTCCTTTTTCATTTTTCTGCCTTGTTAAATTAAACTTAGTTGCATTTGTTTACTGTCAATTTTGAATACACATATTTTCAATAGATAAGTTTCATGAAGTATTTCTTAAATAAAAATAAATAAATATTACGTAAAAGAGCTAAAGTAAAAAGAAACAGATAAATTCATGTTTTCCTCGATACAATACCTACGCATCACACAATGATCAAATAATCTTGCAGCAAAAGGATATCTGTATAGTTGTCGCATACTATACAAACTGACTGAAACCGAGACGAATAGTAATCCTAGTCTTTTGCCAAGAACCGTGCGAAAGCTAACAATCAATCTGAAAAAAATTTTCTTTTATATCTGTTGTTAAAGATATTAGAGGGATTGAAGTACCTAGTAGATCGTTAGTTAAATACATTATACTATAATGAGGAATTGAGTGAACTGTAGAAACTGTGCGCGGTTCCTGTCCACGAAAGAGAGAATACCAACCGAGCGAATGTGAAACGAGAATTGAATTGTTAGAAGAAAAGACGAGGAAAAGTTAAGAAATAAACAAGAGTTCCGAAAATAGATTCATTTTCTAGTCAGACATTGTCGGCGAACAGTGCCTTATTGACCCGATTCCACTTTAAAGCGTTTTGAACTATGTAATGACTAACAACGCGAAGACTATTTAAGTCGCTCTCAATTTCTTCGTTTTGTTCAACGATTAGCGGTACTTTCAGCAACTTGAAACGTCCATGAAAGGTGTATTTATCCATTGTTTCACGTTTTTATCTCTACGTATCGTCGTCTGTTAAAGTGGATCTATGAAGACTTGCCAGAGTTTAAACTTTGCGTTTCGTACAAGTCATCGGGAATTTTTCTTAATAATTTCTCCGGTCTCTTCCCATAACGTTTAACGTTACTTAGCTCATAATCACGATTTCATTTATAGGTCAAAATGCGTCGATCTTAGTTGGCCTATACTAGGAGTAATTTTACTTTTGTTAAAAATTTCTATTGCGAAACGCGTCACCGCGCGATTTGTTCCGTTTTTTGTTTAGTGTATATTGTTTTATTTGTTGCGATAACTGTCGAAAGAAATGTTCCCTCAGAATTTTACTGTATTCTTCTTATATTTAAATATGTTTTGAATATATTTCGAAGATACTGTGTGTATATACATATAAATATTGTACAAATATAATATATGTATATATATATAGAAACATACATACGCCAGAATGGACGGAAACCACGCTCGGCCTAAGTCACATATTCACGTGCGCGACACTTGCCTTTTAAATCTGTAGAGTTAAAACGAATTTAAATCCAGTTGGCTGGTTCGACGTACATTTTTAAGTTTCTCAATCGATTGTTCATTATTCGAGATCGATTGATTTTATTCACTATAAGTATATATATATATATATTGTTGGTTTACCGTTTTCTCAGATTTTAATTTTGATCGTTTAACGTATAGCCTACTCTAAAGAAACAGGGGGGAGAGAGGGAACTAGAGGAAAAGAAAAGAAAGAGGGAAGCAGAGAAATTTAATTATTAGGATGTCTTAGAGACTCCTGTTGATCGTACTTTTTAAATATTTTATTATTTTTATTCTTATCGTAGACCTCCAATCTTTCTTCAGATGGTATTTCCACCGACCTGATCTCTCTCCCTTCTATTTAGTTTTAGGGATTAATCGAACTATAGTAACGTATGTTTCCTAGAAACACCTTGCACATCGATAAGATTGAAATGGAAATGTCACGGGTGTTCGTGGCAGTCCTTTTAATTCATGTATATACATATACACATATATATATGTGTATATACATGTGTGTGTGAGCGTGCGTGGCTGTGTGAGTGTGTGTGTGTGTGTGTGTATGTAATGTAATTAACCATATGCATAGATTTAGCAGAGACATCGTCCTATCTTATTTTATTTAGGGCTATAATAATGGTAATATTGATAATATTGATAATAGTATATTTATCTAGATAGTATTTAATTAGCATGTGAAACACGAGGCGTCATCCTCCTGTCCTTTGTGGATTCAACTCGGGGGAGTTTGTTGCACATAGTGAACCTCGTCAACTGCAACTTTCGAGTTTATGCATTTAGTCGAGCGAACAGATGATCACGAGCGAACCTAAGCGGAAATCAGAGTAAACAAATATTACATGTATTGACGGGAATTTGCAAAAAAAAAAGAAACGAAAAGAACCAGGAGGCTGATCTTGAGAGAAGAGATAGAGGAAATATATAAGACTAATAACGGATAACAGAAAATGAAAACGAGTTCACATGCGCATTAAATGACACACGACCGCACAAACCGTTCAAAAAATTGACACACGACACTCTACAGAGGGCAAATACACGCATACGTGTCAATGTACTTTAGTAATTGTGCATTTCTTACGGAGAAGAGGATAACGTCCGAATGGAATAACGATGACACGAGAACAGTTGCTCGTTTAGAATGAATTGCTCTCTCTTCTTTGTATTCGTACATGTGTTTGCCAGTGATTTGAAAGCCTGTTTTAGCCGAAATGGTAATACTGGCGAAGATGGATATACATACATTATATACATATATATAATATATTATATATATAGTAATATGTACATTATATGTATAACATACATATATACGTATACACATATGTATATATAATATATATACTATATATATGGTATACATATGTATATGTAGATCTATGTACATGTAAATAAGAATTTTCTTAATATTATTAAAAGAACGAATGGAACCATGCTAACACGCAAATCTAATTTCTAAAACATTTTAGATGTTCTCGAATAATACTTGATCTACGAAGGTGAGGGAACAATCATATGTCAAATATAATGATCCATTTCGATCACCTTCTGTCGAATTCACTTAGATTGATAGAGTCAATAATATTATCAAGTTAATTCTTTTATATCTTACATTTCGTACTTGTGAAAGATAATACGAGCGAACCACTTCTGGTTAAACATGATAAAGAAACGAATTTTCGAGCTTCAAAGAATCCTCCGCTGTAAGTTAAAATCTTCAAGTCGGCCTAATCTAACTGGATTGCAGATTCAATCTTTTCGCTATTTAATTCACGATGCAATGGAACTGCTTCGCGTTTAAGCAACATTGTAAAAACTGAATCATCGCTGATAGAAACAATTATACATAATCTGGCACGTGTTCTCACGGTTCCGTTTGTTCTTCGCGAGTAGCAAAGGCATCTTCTCCATGTTCATCGCGAAGGTACAGCGCATATTGCACAGAACGCGCTCATACGCACAAAGTACTAAATTTGTGGCAACCATATGGCTATCCTCTGAGCGTAACATTGTTCAGAAACACGGTCTTCCATAGAGGCAGAGTATATGACGGTTACTTTTGTATCGTTTATCGAACGAAACAGAGCGGAGAGGCTGTCTTTGTTCTGCGCTAGCTGAAATACCTCTAAAGGCGATACGTTGTGATAGTTTTCGATGTGTAACAACCGGATGTATCTATAGACACGACGAATACCGGTACTCACATTCGCGAGTGTGCTCACTCGACTCACTTTCGATTACAAGAACACAATATTGACGATCATACTTCCTTGGCCTCCTACAACAGACAAATTAAGTTGTGACACGTATTCTTCGGCTTCGAAAGACTCGCGCACACGAACTGACGACACCAGTGTTCCTTGACTCGTTCACTCTTGTACACTATCGAGAGGGTGGCTGATTTTTCTTAGATTTTCCCCGGAAACAAGAACTTGCTGGCTCTTTTTACCTATAGCTATAAATGTGACGAGGATCTTTTCTGTGGTAATACTGATTTCACTTACTATCTCTTCTACACAATCTTTCAGATACATTTGGGGTTATGTTCGCGGCGCACCGGTTCGATCAAATTATGTTTGCCGCGAACATAACCCCAAATTTATTTAAAAAATGTACGATCGAGAATAATTTCTTATCTTTCAGATACGTTCTGGAAAGCGTAATATGTTTGTTGTTATAAATATTTTTATTTGCATACAATCTTGCCTTGACAGTATCATAGAACTGGCACAAACATTTGTAGTCTATTCAACAATAATTCAAAGGAGACGAAAGTTAATATATGTATTACATTTATATGTATATGATGACAAGATTCATTAATATTTACTGTATTGTTTGACACCCTCCACGATCAAAATCGAGTTCGATAGACAATCAGTCAGAAAGATGAACAGCGGATCTGAGTTTTTCGGCGAAATATCGAACGAAAAACAGCAGAAGTGCCTTCCCCCTGCACTCATACACCGTCGCACACGAAGAACACACGTGTACTGAAGTACCCGATTAACTCGACGAGAACACGTAAAAAGCACAACGTCTGATCTACTTACACGGCATATACATATATATATATATGTATATATATACGTAAATGTATATATATGTATACATAACATATATATGTATACGCACACATTATTATATTTATATATATCTTTACATACGTACATATAAATACGACAAAAATCCTAAATACATTATCAGTGTTGCATATAGATATCGTGCAACGAAAAGAGAAAAGTAGCCATAAGTCGCGAAATAATAGACAGATAAGCATATATAATAATAATAATAATAATAACGATAATATTATGTACTAAACTGTTGAATAAGGATTATAAACAATAAGAGAAGAAACAGGTTTCACGACGAAACTACATACATACATATATTACACGCGTATAAATATGAATTTATAATTGCGTACCGTTTCGTCCTGAATCTTTCGTCTAGACGTCACATACACACGAATCCGCGTAAACACCATGCTTGCGTGCATAAATGCACGAATATGCGCAAAAGAAAATACGAGAGAAGAGTGTGCACAAGATTTCAAAGTGTAACGAAATTTTGAAAATTGTATAATTATGTTTAAAGAGATTTATCGATAATCTTGAACTCTTGTATGCATGTCGACGCATATACACTCACACATATACACAGTCTCATCGACACACGTTGCACGATATCACGTAGAGAGCGTGATAAAGCCGCGTGTTGCGAGAAGACGTCCCACGAGACTGACACACGTCGTCCATTTAATCGAAAAAAAAAAACAAAACAGATCGTATAGGAGATCTAACCACGTGTAATCTGCGCCATCGACTCAAGGATTTAAAAAAAATAACAGAATAGAGTATCAGCAACAAGTTTGAATGATTGCGAGACGATAGCTTAACGAAAACAAAAGAATTAAAAAACAAGTAAGAAACGAGTCTTCGAAGGTCCCGAATGCGTTTTCGCGCGTGCACGCTCACGGGGTTTGTCAAGGAGTCAGCCAGTATTTGTAATAATAATGCTTGAGAAATGCATGAATATTTGTTTTATTAATGCTTCTTCTTATTTCATCTCTTTCTATCGAAACAGAACTTCCCAACAACTCGCTAATCCCTAGTAATGCAATCCTATATATGTATACATGTATATGTATATCTATATATGTATATTTATATATATGTATATTTATGTGTATACATGTATACATATATGAGGTTATAATATAAATATATATGTACACATACATGTGCGTGTGTGTGTGTGTGTGTGTGGGTGTGTGCGTGCGTGTGTGTGAGTTCTAAAATATAAATATATGTATAAAAAAAAGATATATATATATAGTATTATATAATATATTATATATACTACATATATACTCGTGTATTACTCGATATTGCGTCCATTATTGCTCACAGTCTTAGCCTCGCTTCCTGCTTCCCTTGTTTTATACATATCCTTTGACGGTATCTAGTCGACTTGGTGCTTGTATCATTATTCGCTCTTCTACGTAATATTGGCCTCAGCCTTCTCTCATTTTCTAATTATTTTTCTGTTAATTAATTGGTAACATTGTTTTTTATGAAATGTTTTTTTTTGTATTGTTTTCGTACAAATTCAAATATATCGCAGTTGAAGAGTTCTCGGCGAACAAGATAATAGCAAATCGTACGCATACGTTTCATTTTTTCATCGGGAATCGGTCTGTACTCGCCGAGCTTATCCAGACATTGCCAAGCACATGGTCGTCTTTAAAATCTTGTAGATGTTAGCCGCTTTTATTACGAGGAACGCCATAATACCGGCGTGCAACTCACTGTTTTCTCTCTTCTTCTACTTCTCTACTTCTTTCTCGTTTCTCTGATCGTAAAAATTGTTATTTACACCACCACCAACTTCCTCACATCACCGTACGTACCCTATCCGCCCGTGCCGCAGCTTTGGTTGCGCTTTAGTTGCGAAATTCGGAGGCACGAAGGAGTAATATCTAGGTTTACCCGTATTAAATCATCTCCACTCCCATTTGCATCCTACAATTCTTATGAACAATCGCCACATTACATCCAATTTTACTTCCAGTACCGTTTTCATTAATCGTTGAAAAAGATCGATGTGTTGGTTAGTATTTATTTAACCCTCGCGTACCTCTTCTACGACTAGATCACGAGCTACATATCTAGTCACCGAACGCGGCAGTAGAAAGTCCGTACTCGGAGGGTTAAACTACAATACTGTTTTGTTGCTTTATTTATTTGCACGATCATACGTACAAACTGTAGAGGAGAATATATTTTCTGGTTTTAAAAGTACTGAAGTGAAGGATAAACGAAACGGTGAAAGTTATTACAAAAAATAATTACTTAACCAAAGAATTTTGTCGCAAAGTCATTGGCTAGCTTCTTTTTAATTATGTTGAAAGGGATTCTTTTCTTTCCTGATTTCAATAAACGTGGAATACATATATTATGGAAGTCAATATATTTGCTGAATGATTTTATGTGTACGTGTAAACATATTTTCATAATATCAATCTGTATCGTATTATTTCAAATTTTATAGCAATTTAGGGCATTTTATGTACAATATTGTGCATAATCTACCAAATATTGAGCGAGCATAGATTTTTCAGAACATAGATTTAAATTTTATAGGAATGTGTGATGAGAAATGAGTCGTAATGACCACTAAGTAAAGAAATTGAAAATCTAATCAAACGACTCTCAGTACAATTTTATCTTAAAACTAGTTTACATGTACATCAATTTTCCATAAAATTGAATTCTGCGAGTAAGGAGAAGCGTTGGAAAGACTCGTTCTCTTTTAAGCTGCATGCTCTTCACTTACTACCAAAAATATCGAAATATTTTATATAAACATGACGAAGAAAATAATTTTCTCTATTCTACTACGATGCAAAGGAGAAACAAAATTCTTATTATAATTTAAGATTCCGAAAAAATCGGAATTACATCGGTGCGCCTGTAGAACAACATCAGTCGCGAGAAGAAAAATTTTGATTTTCTTCCAAACAAATGATTACAGTTTATGGCAATGGCCTAGAATATTCCGAATAATTCAGTCGCCTAAAAATGAGTACGCAAGTCGATCTTTTTCAAAACGAACCCCCCAGTGTCCAAAACTAACCAATCCTGCGTTCGGTCAGCTTCATATCCAAGCTTCGAATTATATTATTTCGCCGCTAATCGCCTGCGTAAGAATTTTCTTATATTCGCGCGTGTGCCTACTGACTTGTTTTGTAACTGCTTGGCACATGGACAAAGACCTTTGCAACACGTCGAGTCTCGGTAACCGGGAGCCACGGCGCACTTGTTACCGACGAGTCGCGATTCCAAAGGCAGTGTCGCCAGAAAAACGCTGTACATGCATCTCTATTTCATATCAAATAATCCACGCTTCTGATCGCATCAAGTATCGCGCCGAGGCCTACACCTGTTCTGATCGCTTTCAAACTGCCTTGCGATTCAAAAAGGAGAGAAGAGTGCTACGCAGATTGTTTGCTGACGTTCTGTGTCAAGAAAGTCAACTCGTAAATATTTTACGTACAGTAGGGCACGGATAGAATTTCATACACGGTTAAATTTGCTCGAGTCGAGTCTTCTGTTCTCCCACCACTCAGTTTCTTGAGGTCAGCGATGCTATATCGCACTCGGTAGACAAGGATTAAGAACGAATACAATATATGCAATGCCACGACTGGAGAAAGTAACTATCGTCTTACTTTTATCATTACAGTGCCAATAGGTGGCTGTGACACTTCCGATTAGAACGAGTCCAAACACGAAGCAGATCGGACTAATTTTACTAATTTAAAATAGTCCGATTTGCATCGTCTTTGGACTTATTGTAATCGGAAGAATCTCGAGTGTGCCCATCGGTATTGCAATTGTAATGGTGAGAGGACAATTACTGAAAATGAAATTTCTTTTATTGCATATATGTTTTTGTCAGTCGCTGTATCCCTTTGAAATGTCGAGTCTCGACATTGTCCGATATTGCCCAAGATTTTTCGTACGATGGATGGCCGCTAGAGGCGCTGCGCGGAAAAAACAGTAACGTACCCTGCGTCCTGCGCCTTGAGACTGTTATATTAGCGCGAAAGTACCGAAACAATCTGTTCCGGACAAACAAACTTCAGGACGTGTCCTACAAGTTACAAAATATACACAAATACAAAGTTTAACATTCTGCGGGGTGCTCAAGGTACCCCATTTTATCGAGAATCTTACATTACTGAAGCTGGCAGCGCCTCTAGCGGCCATCCATCGTACGAAAAATCTTAGGCAATATCGGAACACTGGTCGCGCGTCGCTCGACGTTTAACGTAAGTACTAGATTCTTGGCAAAGAAAGGGGTCCTGCTCACGAGAATTTTTATGTTGTTTATCGAACTGATACAATTTTACCGTGCACTACTGTATACGTATACATGTATCAATATATCAAGGTTTGGTAATTGCATCATACATACAATATATACATATGTGTATACGTATACATACACATGTATATGTACGTATGCATGTATGTATATATATATGGAGAGAGAAGAAAACAAAGTGATGAAAACATGAGTATCGAATGCGAACACGCGATTAATTCGGTACTCGAATTTTGATTTCCCCATTCGTGTCGATGGACGGCGAAAGAGACGTTGCATGCGCGAGTGACACGAAACGCGCACCGTCTCACGTGGTTTCTGGACACGACTCGTCGATGCCATTACGTTTTGTAAATGCGTAAATACATGTTCATGGCACCGCACGAACAGGGAGCAAATTAAGCCGGAGCTGCACTCAAATGGCCAAGACTATTTGACCGATGGTTTATCGCCGCACTCTAACGTTCAACGTGTGACGGCCGATAGGTGGATATGAATAGATAGAACTGACTTCCGGTATCCATGAATGTTTATCCGAGAAAATCGTTCTTTCATCGTTCTCGATTACCTGGCGAATAGATTTCCGACGAATAGATAAACGTTTTCCACATATTGTCGATTCCTATTGGATACTTCGCAGTTCTGTCTTATTTATGCACACCTATGTTATAGAAACCGATGTGAAGCACTCTTTCCGATGTAAGTATCGCAGTAGCACTTTATTTTGTCGCACATGCAAGCTTGAACACTTGGAGCTTCACGATCAATGAATGGTACTCGATCCGATAGAACGCTTCTCTATAGAGTACACACGTAGAACACTTACGGCTTCCACGCAAAATGTTCGTAGGAGGTACATAGTACTGGCTTGTTTCTCATTCATTTCTTTTGTGTATCTTTCCACGCTATTATTGTATGGACGAAATAAATATCTCTGTCAATTCTATCTCTATACCTGGTCTTGTTTCTTGTAATCTCTCTTTCAATTTTGTACGTGCGTTCAATTGTAACACAATGTCACGACGTTCTTCACGCATGTGTCTAAAGATGGCGGTTGAAGAGATTGGGCTAAGATGTTGAAATTAATCGACATTTCATCGTCTGTAAACGTGATTCTTTTTCTATTTCTATTACAAAGAATTTCTCATCATCACGACTTTTTTATTAATATCATTGTTGTCAATTTTATGCAGTATCGGAAAAATACAAGTTCATAAATTTTTCGAATCTTTATTGAATTATTAAAATGCTTATCAACAACAAATTCAAGCGCTTGGTTCTTTGTTTTCGCTCGTAAAATGGATAATATAAAAATAATAAGTTTATGAATATTCTGAAACTGTCTATTTACTTTTTATCTTTCACAAAGATGGCAAAGAATGACCAAAGAACCGATGTGTCGATCAGCAAGATAGATCTTATTAAAGTCCAATCTTTTCAGCTTCCATCGGTATACTTTAATTTCGAACGAATAACACGCACAACACACGGACACACGACATCCCACGGGAACGACAAAACTTAAGCGCATGCGAACAAGATTATTTATTGTGTGTAATTTCTCTCTCTCTCTCTTTCTCTCTCTTTATACATGGATATATATTGTGTATATATATATATATGTATATATACAGTAATATATATGTATATGATAAGCATATACAGAGTGTGGCCGGACGGGTGGTGCAACCGAGCAGGGGGCGATACTACGTGTAAAAATAAGTCGAAAAAAAGAATAACATTATTTCGTTTAACGCTTTGTTTTCGAGAAAAACGAGTTTAATGTTCCGCCATGTTCGCGCAGAAAGTAGAATTGGTTGACGATGGTCAGACGATTCCTATGCAACAGCACGTGTATTCGCTGCATTTTCAAACTCGATCTTCTCGAAAACGAAGCGTCAAACAGAAAAATGTTATTCCCCTTTTCCGACTGATTTTTACATGTAGTATCACTCGCTGCTCGGTTGTACCACCCGTCCAGCCACATCCTGTATATAAATATATTTTGATAATTGTTATATAGTGATAGAGAATAAGAAACGACTGTATATCTATTAGCTGACACGAATGAAAATGGAATGAGAATTTTCTAGCCACGTAGCTATACAAATTACAGTGAATGGTTCCAGACATGATCCACATACCAGTCTCTGCACGTTTACTCGCCGATCGTTTCATAACCACTCTTTCAACTTTCTGTTTCATGCTTGCCCTCTGCCTGGATATCCACCACGCACGTCTTTCGATCGAAAATTACCACGCATACTGTTTAATCTCGTCCCGTCAACGCTTTCATCCCTGGTACCGTCCACGATACGAACCGACGCAACATCCCAACAATCCTTCATGGTCCACCACGCACGTGCCTGAATTACTCTCCAATCCCGAAATTCATCCTGAAACGCCACACGTGCCTGAATTATTCCCCGCTCTTCGGAATCTACAACGGCTACTACGGAACCTCGATCCGCCGATCTTCGATTGATTACATTTATGTGGCGATTGTGAACATTTCCTACCGTCCCGCGCGCTGGGAACGAATCACCGTAAACCCGTTTACCATTTCTCCCTCCGATCATTCTCCTTTCTTTCGTCTCTTTTCTTTTACGATCCGATCCCCATGATCTTCTCACACTAAACGCAAACTGTCGCCGTTGCGCATACAAAACGAACACACATATGCACACGCGCACACGACGTGTATTTGCTTGTCATCACACATTAACGGATTTATCATCGTTTCCGATCAACGAATTTTGGTGACGGATTGTTTTACTATAATTCTTTCTTTTTCTTTTTTTTTTAAATTTGCTTCATTTCGTAAAATTCGTGTACGCGATTCGCGATTTCTCTACCGCGACACGTTAACGTAAATCGATATACGTTATACATGTTCTACACGTTATACACGTACACACATACGTCTAAATCTATTGATAAATGCTGGCTTGGTATGTGTGCACTGCATTATCGCCGTCATGTTCGCCCCATCACTCGGAAACAACGTCAACGAAAAAAAAACGTTGCAACGAATACACCCTGGTACATGCATCAACTTGTCACTGGACTTAAAACTACAACTGAAAAATGAAAACGAAAATTACATACGTTTACGTGGGAACGACACACGATTCCGTAAACAACACGATGTCGCCGCATGGTGTACCCTTTTATTTTCACGCGCGATTTACACGTTCCCCCGGCTTTTCTCCTACGCCCCACCCTCTCGCATCGACTACTTTTCGTCTGTACACCAAAACGACAAAAATATATATTAAATATGAAATCCGTTGCGATCGATAAACGAAAAAAAAAAATATTACATTCTTAAACGTCCTTCTGTGGCAATCCTTCAACCAACAATGTTACAACGACAACAAAAAAAATCATCCTAAAATATTGAACAAACAATACGGATAAAAACGAACATACTCGAACTCTTTTTGTCCTCTCGTACATGTACCTGGGTGCTCCGAGGACACGTTCCGACGTGCTTCATTTTAATTTTTGGTGTCCTCTCCACCGAATTCGATCAACTGGTAATAAATGACCTGCATTTAAAAAAAATGAATTGAAAAAATATATGTATAAAACTGCTACCAATACTTAAAAAAAAAAACCGTACCGAACACTGCCTCGTTTGCTGCATGTGGATCGCCTTAGCAGCCTTAGCCACTGTCGGGGCCCAAGTGGTCCCCCAAAACGCTCACTGTGTCGTCTACACAGACAGCTGCGGACAGGTAGACTCATTATTGTAACCAGTTTTTTATCTAGGTCTCGAATCTGCATTAGAAGCGCCTGACATTCATCAAATAGAGAAGGAAGATTTTGTTAGATCTTGTGCCGGGCGTATTGTTTTTCGAATATGTAACAGTTCCATTCAGATTTCGAGATTTTACAGAAAATCGTTACGGCGCTTTAATGCAAGCTCGAGCCTTTTAATGCTGCTAACCTTCAAGGTTAACAGGGGTGAGGAACGCGTTTGATCATCCTACAATTTCGATTTCTAGCATAAAACCTCGACCTATCTGTCGATAAGGCAGTGCATTGACCGAGTTCTTAACAGTTATGAATATGTGAACAATAATGGGTGATGAAGCACGGTTCCAATCCCTCGGTAACTTTGGCTAACACGTAGCTTTTGGGGGCATCTCCCTCACGACTGCTCACCGCAACTATAACTGCGAATAACCACTGCCTTATCTGGTGTTTGTCTACTATTATTACATCAATAATTATTATTATGCTACTTCGAAAGCGTTGTCGTCACCCCCTCTCCTTCCCCTTACAGACAGACCTATTCACGAAGAAAGAGATGCACGCTTCTTATTCAGTAATTAGCAAGACCTTGCTAGTAAGCAGTTTGCCACATGTGTACATGTACATGTATATGTATATGAACGAAGTGTTACAAGCTACTTTCTCTCAGGCCTTAGCAGATATCGACTTCAGCTTTCGTTCTCCTGTTAGATAGATCTTATCGAATTGAATGACATTTTGTTGGACCATCTTCTTGTTTTTAATTGCGTGTTTAAGGTCACATGCATCTAACTGAGGTCGTTAGTGACCCCTGTGGGTGTGTCGATGGTTTGGAACCTGTCTATATCAGGTGGACTATCTTTTGTTTTGTTTAGGGCACTTTTTTGTTAAAACTTAATTAAACTTCTAATTGTTAGACTTTGGAACACTTACGATCTATCCCTTTTCTAACCACTAGGTAAATCTATGGTGGACCAGCTTATGTATACGTTTATCCAAGATCAGCCAAAACTGCAGTTAGTTCAAAGTAGTACAGTCAATAGTGTCCAATAATGTCGTGCGTATTCATTAAACATCAGTGTTGAAATGCACCGGAACGTATCAAAAGGAAGTCTCATTTTACAGATAATAAAAGTCTAGTTATGTCTATTAGTTGACCAGTGTTACCAAAATAATCGCGACTGTTGAAAGAAGCAGCTGAATGAATAATTCAATTTCCAATCGAATGTCCAAACAAATTTTGACGAAAACATACATATGTCATGCGACTGATACTTTTATTTTGATTCACTATCTTTCTAACTGAAATATGATTGATTGTATAATATCATTCTTTTGGTTCAATTGACTTGTAGTTAGCGTTATCAAAATGGCAGCAGTATTACAATTTGTTCGTAGCATTGTGTAATATTCTTGCTCGTGATAAAATCAAATCTTACTTGTTTGCAGTTTTGTTTGTACTATCCAACACATTAATATCATTATGTTATTTTCGTCAAAGTGTAGTATTTTCAATATCTAATTTAAATTTAAATAAGGCCTGAATATCGTTGGTATAGTAATTTAAAAAACCATCTTATTATCTAACAAGCAGGCAACACAGAAGAATGTAATTATAAACAGATTTGAAAGTATTTATTATTTAAATAAATTCATAGATCCATTGTTCTAAAGAAACCATCTACCTCCCTACTTAACTAAAAAGATGAAGTTGATAATTGCTATTTCTTCCAGTGAAAACAGTTTGTAATACTTTACTCAGGCTACTATTTAGGTTACTGTACGTAAATAGTAGATACATACATATACAGTCTATCTCAGCTAAATGTATAGATCTCTATTATTTAAAGACTATTGAAACTAAGAAAAAAGCTTTTCAATGGAAATTGGATGGTACGAAGAGCAATCCTTTTGGTACAGTCGAAAGTATATATATTTTCTTTTAAATAATTTGAGAGCGCGCTTTAGAAAGAATTCAGCAACCCACGAAATAAATATATATACTCTTTATGGTAAATAGGATTCGGAGAGTTACACCTACTACAAATTTTGTGATACAACGAACAAATATTTTTCGAACTAGCGAGGCGTGAGAATTCATTCTGACACTTGAGATCCCGATCCTTTTGACAGCATTGGTTCCTCTTACGTAAAAATTTGTACCTACACTATCTTGGATACCGTTAAAAGTCGAGCGTATATTTTCTAGATTGTTATATTCAATTGCGCACACGCATAAAATGTTCATTTAGAAAAGGATATTTGACTAAAGTTCACCAGCAGCTACAACTTTGACCTGTACATTATTTAATTTCCATTTACAAACTTTTTTTATAACTTCAATAGTTTTCAAATAATCGGTTTTTGTACACCTAGTTAAAACATACTACGTATATTACTATTATCATTATTATTGTTGTTGTTATTATTGTTTTTGTTACTATTATTTACATATTTACTATTATATCTATCATGCCATTGTCTTGATATATACGCTTCTTACATTAACATTGCGCGTTTATTCTGGATCTTTTTATTCCCGAGATACGTCTGACACATCTGACAAAGCAAGAATAGAGAAAATTTGACATATCCCAATTTCTTGAAACATTTTTCCGAAATTTTATTGCTTGGAAAATTATATCTTTTTCTTTAATGAAGACGTATTTCTAAGTTTGCTTTGCTCTCTATTATATCAATTTATTATAACATGATAATGATACGAGATTTTTTAGTCTTCCTTTCTGCAGACGTAGAAACCATCGAGACTTGCTCCGTATATATTACGAATATAATACAATATACAGGGTAGCCCACATAACTCTGAACAGCTCAATATCTCCGTTACTTTTCGTTGTACAAAAAAACTTCGTAGGACAAAGTTACACTGTTTGAAGGGCCACATATAACGGTGTAAGGGAAAAAAATATCAAGGTCATTTTTATGAGATTTCAAGGTTATCGATGTTTTTTAAATGGAATGAGGTATTTTTTAATACATCAATCGATGCAGCTGGACATTCTTTATAAAAAAAACCTATGTATGTCGAAAAGTTAGTAGTTCAGGAGATGTTTCAATTTAAATAACTCCAAAATACCATTACTGTCGTACTAAGGCGTTAGTGTTTACTTACTTGTGTAACGCCTTAGTACGACAGTAATGGTATTTTGGAGTTATTTAAATTGAAATATCTCCTGAACTACTAACTTTTCGACATACATAGGTTAGTACTTTTTTATAAAGAACGTCCAGCTGCATCGATTGATGTATTAAAAAATACCTCATTCCATTTAAAAAAACATCGATAACCTTGAAATCTCATAAAAATGACCTTGATATTTTTTTTCCCTTACACCGTTATATGTGGCCCTTCAAACAGTGTAACTTTGTCCTACGAAGTTTTTTTGTACAACGAAAAGTAACGGAGATATTGAGCTGTTCAGAGTTATGTGGGCCACTCTGTATAATAAAAATTGTCTTCGAAGCAATAAAACTAGAGGAATTGTTTCAAGTAATAAACTTGGATAAGACAACCCTGTATGCACATTTTGTTTACTTTATTCACAGATGCTTTAATATCGAAATTAATTTGTCTCTGTACCCTACCTTTCTTGTGCATCTTTTTTTTTATCGCACTAGAATTTCCTCACGGTATAGACTGTTTGTTAAATAATGTCCGATATGTATTGCATGTATATTGATATTAATGTTCCTATGATAGAATCGTTGCGTCACAATGCTTCCGTTCGATTCGCGATCCCTCCAAGTCGATTATCTATCATCATCTTTTGTTTTCTAGTCGGACACCGCGGTAATGACAATGGCGTGAACCAATGTTATTAAAAATAATTCTTAAAGTAGAACAATGTGACAATAATAGCTGATAAAACGTACCGTTACCTAGGACATCTTTTTGCTTACAATTAAACGTACAATAATTTTACTTACATAGAATCTTCACCCTCATTTATCGTGAATACAGAATTCGTAGAGAGGAAATTAATATCTACAAGGTCATGATAAATGTATAATACAATCATACAAGCAAGGGTTAAGGATTAAAATTGCTTAATGTCATCTCCTTCAGTCCAGACGACTTTCCACAAAATTTATTATTTCGAACAAATTTTGAAGATTGCCTTAATAATTAAATAAAATTATTATTATTGTATGCCGGTTCAAGTTCAAAATTTTCCGTCAGATTTAATATTGTCCTCCCAAGAGACTGGACTTCCAAACATACATCACCTTCTTCCCGTTTTGTCTAGTCTTGACCCAGATTATTATTAATTTATCGCTACCGCCAAAACGAACACGAAAATTCTTTTGCTTGCATAGAGAGCTTACGATGCCTGTAGCCGGGAAAAAAGCTGAAGAAAACTGATAAAAAGGGTGCAAACTAGTAACGATTTCGCGTTGTTTCATTAACGACCTGCCTACAAAACAACTGACAAAGCTTTCCTCCATCCTGAATCATTTTATATTGCGTTCCACAATCTCTCTGTTCAGGTCGGATAAACGGTTTAACTTATTTCTCTGTCTTTGTGAGCATAATCAGCTCTTTTGTTATGGTTGCGGAGTCGCAGTTGCTATAGTGTTGAACTTATTTGCAGTAGAATATTATTAATTTGACAGCTTACGACATCCCATATCCACATTATACGAATGCCAATAATCGCTGACTTTGTTCAGCCACCTACGGCAGTTTCGGTTCGCAGGCGTGGATCAACCCACCCGCCCCCCCCAAACAATACCCCCATGAATCTATCTTTATCTACTTTCCGTAGCTTTAGTAATGAGTGGATGTGTGTGTTTCAAGTCTTGTAATTCACGCACGCGAACCAAAACCCCGCGGTTCTCTCAAGTCGGCTTTTGGCAGCACACGAATGCTTGGGTGATGAAGAGAGGAGCTCCAACACCTTGAATAAACGAATGAACAATTATGATTCGCAATCGTTCATCACGTCAAACGAGGGAATTTCTTTCATTTTATTTTCAATATGTTCGCCGCTGATAGTCAAACCATTTTATAAGTAATGTCGTCTTTATATGTATTACATGTATACAGCATTACGGACTACACTAACAGTACATGGACTTTATTTCAGCTATGACAAGTTCAAAGGGAACTAGAGATCGGTAAACCGGAATCCTTGTTCGCTGATACTTTACACAAGTAGCTGTCAATTTGAACGGTTTCAGCCTAAACCTGAGAATTTATTAGATGACAAAGTAGTTTTTTCCAGGATATACCAAATTCGTGTAGAAAATTAGAATTTTTCGCTGAAATATTAATCAATCTCGCCGTGCAAATATGATTCATTAATAGATTGCGGATCTTTATGCAAAATAAAAAATGTTTGCATTGATTGCAAGGCACAGGAGCCAAATAAAAATTTAATTGTTCTTTTAATTATCTTGTTAAGGTGAACCTAATATACTGGTGACCTTAAATCTTTTTAATATCACCACTGTTTTAAATCGTATGTACCCATTTTTGTCATAAATGCATAAAATCCGCAGTCTATTCATTAATCTCTTCTTTAACGCAGATCTTGAAGTAAGATTTAGTTTACAAATTTAAGAGACACGAGGAATTTATTATGCTATACATATAACAAGTTAAAATATGAATTATCGTAGTGAAACAACAGCTGTATTAATTATCTCGCGATTCGTTTCAAAAACTTGTAATTTCAACCTATTCTTCTCAAATTATCCGATATATTTCGAACTACGCAAGGTAAATTCGAAAAGACTCGAGTAAGTCTGTAGTTAACACATTGTAGCATATGAACATTTATCTAGTTTGATCGTTATTTGTTGCAGTCACTTTAAAATATTCTGACAGATACTTATAAATACCGTACTAAACAATATTGTATTGTGATAACCGTTTAGACGATACATATCTCGATAAAACATTAATGGATATATATCATTGACTTTTTCTAGTTGCTTGCGAAGACAAAATTACTTATTGAGTGATTTGATATGCCAACATCATCTTGGATAATTTAAACGCGTATGATCACCACCCAAGCAGAAAACCACCCCCTTCTCCCGGGCCATTATTTGCATGACCAGACTCTGTGTTTGTAGCAAATTATCTCTTTACGCAGTTGCAAGAATTATTTGTTATTCTTATGATCATTATTCTTATTCTTAATATGATATATATATATATGTATATGTATGTATATTGTATACATATGTATAATATTATACATTATATTTATATTAACATTTATGTATTGTTTTATATACATATACAATATATGTATAATAAGTATACATAATTAATGTGTGTATATATATATTTATACACACATATATATATATATATATATATATATATATATATATATATATATATGTATATCATTGGTCATTTTTTCTTTCCCTCTTTTTCTCGTTACCACGGTTGTTCGTATTATTAAGTTATTGATCTGTTGCTGTGTTCCTAATACATTGTCGCCATAACACACGGTAGAACCGGTGACTGCTTGACAAAGAAAGACGATGATTTAATTTCAGTAACGTATATATCTCTGTCTCTTTCTTTATTTGTTTTTAATACATCCATATATATTTTGCACGCTTCTATGGTGAGCCTATGGTATTATACTTTTGCGCGATACGGTTTCGCAAAATCGTTTCATCGTACGTACACTGTAATAGTTAATCAATTTTTGTTATTTTCTAGTATAACGGTTCTCTTTTCGTAGGTTGTTAATGCTTTTTTGATCTAACGGTTTTTTTCCGCTAACCGTCGAGACAGAATTTTCTCTTTCTCTTTCTCTTTCGCTCACTCATTCTTTCTCTTTCTTTCGTTTTCTCTATCTGTCTCTTTCCTTTTCTTTTTCTCACTCCCTCTCTCTCTCTTTCTATCTCTCACACACACACACTCTCTCTCTCTCTTTCTGTCTCTGTCTCTGTCTTTCTTTGACGATTTCAATGTTTCATCTATTTGCTGCATTTGTCTATTATATTCTCGGAACGCTCGAATTCGATCTTCCTAAATACGAGTGTACGTGTGTGTTTCTGGCTGCTGCGCGTGTGTCTCTGTGTGTGTGTGTACATATAATATGCATACATCTTTCGCTCGGGGCTAATCTGAGGAACGGTACGATAGCGTAGCTGGGCTGGAGTATTGTACGCAAGTTTTGCATACCTTTTACTACATTGTACACTGGGTGAGCCATGAAACACAAAATGTTTTAGTACGTTTGTTCGATTCGAAATTCGAGATAAATGTGTAGAGCACATAATTCAAACAATATTCTAGTTACGAATGTTAGTGCCAAACAAATTAGTATGTTGCTTCGTCATCCCCCACTTTCTCTAACTCACTCGGAGTAACATCAGCTAAGCACGGACGTAGAAAATAGTAGCATAATTAGAGTCAATGAAAGAAAGTGTTATTCGCAACATACTACGTAGAAAAGTCGTGTCACATTATATTATGCGGAACGTTTACCGATAGTGTAGCGATGCTCGCTTAATAAATGTGATTCTAGATTCTAGACCCGTAATCTAAGATTCTATCGTTATAATTTCAATTTTACACTCTTAAATTACTATTAGTTTGAGAGATCGCGTTCCCACAGTTTTATAAAAAGAGCTTCACGTACATATATCTACCTGGATTGTACGAAAAATGCGGTAAAAATTTGTCTACGTATTGCTGTTTTCCAAGACTATTGATTTCCAAAACTTTTTTTTCATTTACGAGAAGTGAAATTGATAAGCACGGGAATCGGACGAATTTTCAAATTTGATTGTATCAAAAACGAAGAATCTGATATTATAATTGTATAACGTTTCGCCGAAGCAAAGTATTTGTCCTACACATTTTTCTCTTCTTTGAATTCGTCTATACTAAAGTTTGGTGTCTCGAGTCCCGCCCTGTGAATACATACCTACACATGATATGTACCTAATATATAATTTCTGTACGTTTTTTTTTTAATTTGCTGCTTATCGACGTCCAAAGTAGTCGTACAAATGAATTATTTGATGAAAAATCGAGTACTCGTTTCCCATTTGTCCGAGTAAAGTGAAAGATTGATCGGTATGCAAGTTCTATTCGCGGCCATATTATATTTATACATGCACACGAGTGATACGATTATTGTTTCTCATTCTTACTGGTCAAGTATTACATTTTAAGTCACTGTTTAGCAAAACCGTATATTTCAGCCAACAGCGGAAACGTTTCGAACGATCCGCGACACGTTGCTTCCCACGATTTTTGTTAACACTAAAATTTCAGTCTAGTCATTGTGCTGAATGGCCCGCTGAGAAGAGGGCTTTTGTCCATTACTTGATTCGCAAATTCAACCAAATCCAACTGTACTTCGATTATATTAACGATGTTTCGTATGTTTCATCTTCTTTCTAGAAAATGACACTAATAAGACAATCACTATGCTGAATATCTTAGTTGCTTCAACAAAATTTGCGAATCAGATCCTTGTTTACAGGCACGCTCCTTGCACACAGAGTGTCGGGAATGATACTTAACTTATGAAAAAGAAATAATGAATTGGAAGACATAGTCACGCGTGAATCGTCAAGAAATGAAACAGAATCCTTTGCTCTCGCCCATTTGTAAAGTCAATTCTTTTGAGTCTGACAACCGTGGTGTCGTATCGTATCGTAAGAAAAATCAGTGAAAACGAGCTAAATGGCTCGTGTCGATTGGACCGAATCAAACAATCTTATCAATCGACGAGTAATAGTACGAATAACGAAGATAGGCAATTGCCCTGTTTGAAAATGAAAAAGTTCTACTGCAAATTTTCCTCTTAATTCGACTTGCACGAATAATCGACCCGTCCGAATCAATTCTCCTCGCACGAAAGATAATTTACAGAAATGTTCAGTTTCAGTGAAACACCCTGTGTCGATTATTCGTGCACCAGTAGTAATTAATAAATATTCGTATTACGATCCGATTTTTTAGAGCATGTAATGTACCGTGCATATGCTCTAACACTGAACTGTCTGAATGTGCTCGATGATGTTCGAGAGGCAAAATTCATTTGTCTCCTTTTGAAAGTGGTGTGAGAGAATGAATGGATGCTGGTGGTTCTGTGTTCCGTGTGCTTGAGGTGAGATACTGTGAGAGTTGTCCCCTTTTTGTTGTAACTACTGTTCGCGAGCACTTGGCAAGTACCTGTTATAAAAGTACCTGGCACATTTTCTTTCAGTTACTGGACACCCTCCCGGTGTGCCAAGATTTTAATCGACAAGTGTGCAACCGTCCCGCCTGCAAGTTTATCCATCTCAGTGACGGTAAGTTTCGTTCGTTTCGAACCAGTAGATCAGGGTTGTCCGAACATCTGCAGGATGTTACGCCTTTATACCAGAGTTGGGCAAATTTTATTTCGAATAAAGAATAAAGAATAACGAATAGATCCCAGGATTTATTCGAGAATAACGAATAACCATTTTCTTCGCTGAGAAATTATTCATAGCTTACGAATAACGCTTTATTCGTTATTCGTTAGTCACGAATAAATCTCGGGACTTTTATTTGCTATTCGTTATTCTAAATGACACCAGCGAATAAGAATAATGGCCGAGAATAAGCGCAGCCGGCGGCGGGCCGCTTTTGAAGTAGGAACCCGACGTCGACACTCAGGGCCCTGAGTCGTCGGCGCGATGTCATTCGATACCTTTATTCGCTCGCTGGCTTATTCGAATAAATTTTTATTCGTTGGGTTATTCGAATAAATTTTTATTCGCTGGGTTATTCGAATAAAAATTCGTTCGAATAAAGATTTATTCGAATAAAAATTCATTCGAATAAAGATTTATTAGAACTTCTCTTCAAATAAAATTTTATTCGTAATTTTTATTCGCTGGGAATTCGAATGAAATTTTTATTCGCTGGGTTATTCGAATAAAAATTCATTCGAATAAAGATTTATTAAAACTTCTCTTCAAATAAAATTTTATTCGTAATTTTTATTCGCTGGTAATTCGAATGAAATTTTTATTCGCTGGGTTTTTACGAATAAATTTTTATTCGCTGGGTTATTCGAATAAAAATTCATTCGAATAAAGATTTATTCGAATAAAAATTCATTCAAATAAAGATTTATTCGAACTTCTCTTCAAATAAAATTTTATTCGTAATTTTTATTCGCTGGGAATTCGAATGAAATTTTTATTCGCTGGGTTATTCGAATAAATTTTTATTCGCTGGGTTATTCGAATAAAAATTCATTCGAATAAAGATTTATTCTAATAAAAATTCATTCGAATAAAGATTTATTCTAATAAAAATTCGTTCGAATAAAGATTTATTCGAACTTCTCTTCAAATAAAATTTTATTCGTAATTTTTATTCGTTGGGAATTCGAATAAAATTTTTATTCGCTGGGTTATTCGAATAAAAATTCATTCGAATAAAGATTTATTCGAACTTCTCTTCAAATAAAATTTTATTCGTAATTTTTATTCGCTGGGAATTCGAATGCAATTTTTATTCGCTGGGTTTTTACGAATAAAGATTTATTCGAACTTCTCTTCACATAAAATTTTATTCGTAATTTTTATTCGCTGAGAATTCGAATGAAATTTTTATTCGCTGGGTTTTTACGAATAAATTTGTATTCGCTGGGTTATTCGAATAAAAATTCATTCGAATAAAGATTTATTCTAATAAAAATTCATTCGAATAAAGATTTATTCTAATAAAAATTCGTTCGAACAAAGATTTATTCGAACTTCTCTTCAAATAAAATTTTATTCGCAATTTTTATTCGCTGGGAAGTCGAATTAAATTTCATTCGAATAACGCCCAACTCTGCCTTATACCAGCAAATGACTACCAAATCGAATGTTAAACTCACTTCATAGTTTCTTCTGATTTCCAGTTCGTCAGATTTCTGAATTTTGGTGGAGTTTTAAGAGAACTTTTCTCAAGGAAACTTATTTCTATGTTTTTGTTACGCGTTTTATATGCACTTGACGAAAAAACATTTTGCATGAATGAAATTGAACTTGGAGAAATAGTGTGTTAATTCTATCTACAGTGACTCCCACTAATATTCGAACACTCTTAAAAAGACGATGACTTTTTCAATATTGGACCACACGAGCAGTGTTCCGATATTGCCTAAGATTTTTCGTACGATGGATGGCCGCTAGAGGCGCTACGCGTAAAAAACAGTAACGTATCTATGATGACGAAGTAGTGGAGCCCTGCGCCTTGCGCCATGAGACAGTTATATTGGCGCGAAAGTACCGAAAGAATCTGTTCCGGACAAAAGAACTTCGGGACGTGTCGTACAAGTTACAAAATATACACAAATACACATGTTATACATTCATTTTTCAGAATCAAATCATACAAATCTTTTCAAATTCTACGGGGTGGTCAAGGTACCCCATTTTATCGAGAATCTTACATTACTGAGGCTGGCAGCACTTCTAGCGGCCATCCATCGTACGAAAAATCTTAGGCAATATCGGAACACTGCACACGAGTTGAATTTTTATCAGAAGTAAGAACAATTGGTTTGCTACACAACGTAGCCAAAATTTTAGAAGCTCGGTAATTCACAGCAACATGAAGGCCTACGATGTGAAATTTAATTTTGTCCGTGACAATTTCGTTGTCATTTTTCGAAGTCATCAAAATCGTTGAGGTGTGCCTTTTGTTTGTAATTTCTATCAGAAAATGAATATTCCATGCACAATGGTCATCAACGTATGCAAATAATCCAAGATAGACATTAAATCTGATTGTAAGTTGCATCGTTGTTCGACCATCGTCCACACTCGTAGTTTCTAAACAATCTGTTTCCCGAATGTTACAGGAAACGTGGAGGTGATCGAGAATCGCGTAACTGTGTGCAGGGACGCAGTGAAGGGCGCGTGCATGCGACCCCAGTGTAAATATTATCACATACCGGTCGCCTTACCGCCAGCGCCCCTGATGGCGATTACATCTCCTGGGACGCCCTAGTTACTCCTTCTCGTTTAGCGGATAATACGACGAGGCGATCAGACAGACAGAGAAACTGAAGAGGAGAGATGCACTAGCGAGAAAGTGTGAAGAATGAATACGAACGAGAGGTACAAAAAAGAAAAACAGAAACGAAGAGCGAGCGAAAGAAAAAGAGAGAGAAAGAGAGAGAGAGAGAAATATGAAGAATTAAAGGGACAAGGGGGTGACGGAGAGAGAGTGGGGACGAGTGGGGGAGGACGAGAGAAAGTATCACGAAAGAACGGAGGCACGAGCTTCTCGAATACGCGATTCGTCGGATCGTCCTGATCGCCAAAGAAGATCGAGGAAAAGAGAAAAGGATAGAGCAGCCGCATCGCAAGTTCCAACTGTTTCGTCCTCGTCGTTCACATCGTCGTCCACATCGGAAGAACCGACTCGATTTTATTTCATCTTGTTCTGCGAATCTCCTTCGACGCATACGTTACCATTGAATGGGGAGGGGAAGATGGACATGCCGAGAAACGAAATATGACAAAAGAAAAAGGGAAGAGAACAGAACCATACAGATTCTATTTTTCCTTTCCTTCTTTCAATGGGAACTGAACGATTTCAACGAGATTCCTACGACAATCGACTAACCGAAGTCGATTCCTCCGACTTCCAATTCTCGTGGCCCTAACAAGAACAAATTTTGACATCGCTGAAGGGCTACATATATAATAATCTCTATAGATCACAGATCAACTGAGCCATATTACGTTGTCGAGAGAAAGTTGATTGTCTCTAAACGTTTTGTTGCTTGCTAGATGAACGACTGTCGATAGTTTTGTGTGTTAATACTCACACTATGTTTCGTTTAGTTCCTAAGCTAGATTGTATAATTTTCACCGACTAGTCGCTTGTCTTTAACAAGGCGAATAGTGAAAATTAACTTTGAACAGTCCCTTAGAATGCTTGATATCGATCGAGCATCAATAGACGAGGTCTTCCTTGAACCTGCCTTCTTATTTTCTTTGTTCACGTTAAGCACTGAGAGAAGGAGATTGGAAGCAAAATTGAGAATTATCAAATCCGTTGAAATAGTCGAGTTTCTGTATTTAGTACGACTGCTCTCTTCCCTGATATCTTTTATCGAATATGAGGAAATGATCAGGTCGTTAAGTATGAAACTTGACAAATGTCAAGAGGTTTGCGTTTTCCTTGTTAAGTTTCATACTTGACGACCTGACACGTAACCGACGACGCTCTTTAAACTACGTTACAACACTTCTGCAGACGGGCTCTGTAACGCTAACTCTGTAACTGTATGTTTCCGAGCGTAATATTTATCGTTTTCAATACTATTGCACAAATGACGCCTAGCTGCACCCTGAGTTCTGATTGATAGTCTATTACCGTGTACTCTAATGATCAGAAATTAGCGGATTGCAGCTATGATGAAATACTTAAGTATAATCTCTAATTATGTACATACTTCTGGATTTTTAAACTCTTAGAACATACTGAGTTGAACGTAATATTACTTCGAGAAAAATACTTGATTAATCATAGGGTTAAGTTGTCCCGATTTGTATTACTACACATATTAATCTCCATGTGTGTTTCATCAAGATCTTTATTTAACTTTACAATGTAAACTTTGTTCCACTGACTGATTTCTTTTATCACTTCCATCGGAGAGATGATATTGTTTCTGTTCTTCCATGATTCGAATAGAAAGAAATGGGGAGTCAGTTATAGATAAAAACTATACAGATTAGCCGAAGTTGTTATTAGAAAACAAGATTGGTTTGGTAAATGTTTCCTTTTTAATAAACTGTTTCGATAATGTTATAATATTTTATAGAAATATATAGTATTCTAAATAGTCCTTTACTTTTTTTGTATTGCATTGATACCAACATTTTATAATATTAAATTGTAACCGAATTTGATATTTTTACTAATAATTAATAGATTCTGGGCGCATATTAAAACTTTCTTTTTTTAATTTTTTCTATCCTTTAGAGATTATATTTATAGTTGTAGTACATCTTGCAAAGAGGCAACAACACAGTTGGGGATTTAAGTACTACAAACATTTATTCTCGAATCGAATAATTTGCACACATTGAGAGAAATAATAACTATGAATTGATTCGATTCTTTTAGGGGAAAGCCCATTGAGAGGTAAACCGACAAAATTTAAGGGGGTAATAAAATATGTACATGTGAAATTCAATTTAATACGTTACCTCTACTTTCGTGTAATTATTATATCTAAGTGCATCTGAAATTAAGGAGCTTTAGGGGATTAAACACTATCGAATTATAAATTTCTATCTGGACCAGAAATTGCTTAATTTGTAAACTATTCCAAATGATATGATTGATTAGTATTTCATTATAGAAGAAATTATGCATTTTCGTTGCGCAACTGATATGCATCATTTCATTCTATATAACATTGCAACCGATAAACAAATTATAAAGCCTAACAAAAGTAGAAAAACGCGTGAATAGACACATTTACGTGACTCTACTTTGGCCAAACAACACACTCTGATGTAACATGTTCTTCATTTCCTATAATTACGAAGTTCAGATGTCGAGAATTACAGAATCGTTATTTTCATACAGATGTTGAGGGAATGATGAAATGATCGAGGACGCTTCGAACCTAGACGAGACTAAGGTGGTCCGGGCGATAAAGATAACTTAACGTCTAATGGAGTTTTTATACACGTATATATTAAACAAATTCCACTTATATTTTGTTTCTATATCAATATATTGTTACGTATGCATATACGTTTGGTTTGATCAACGAACGTACGTATATACATACGTTACAGGACACTGATCGATCGATACAAAACCGATTGGTATTTGATCGAAGCAGAAAAAAAAACAAAATGACGAGAAATAATAGAACAGAAAAAGAGGTAACGACCGGTGATCAGAGGACGAAACGATACATACATATAAATATAAGTATAAATATATGATTAAATAAATGAATAAATGAATAAATAAATATGTTCTTCCGTGGGAGGAACAAAGCCTTACATCAAGGTTTCCGGCGGCTCTTTCGTTTTGAACGATTTATTTTTTGTTTTCTCCATTCACGGAAAGAAAACGCCGAAAATCTACATACTTTAGGCAAGTAAACGCTATTTAATTACTAACACGACAAATGTATATGACAAATATATAAATATATATATATATATAGACATATGTATATACTATTTATATATGCATATATATATATACATATATATATATGTATTGTATATATATTTATACATGTATGCATATATATGTATTTATATATGCATATATATATATCAGATATATATATACTATTTATATATACTATTTATATATGCATATATATGTGTATACGTACTCGTACACATATACATACATATGTGTGTATACCTATATAAGAAATTATATTTAATTAAAGTAATAGAATTTTTTGAGAGGATGCGAGGTTATTATACGACAGAAATAAATTAAGAATGAATATGATAAGCACAGGAAGAAAAGAGTGGTAATGAGGGGGGGAATTAGATAAAAAAAATCATTCTGAAAAAGATTAACAAGTGACACGGAAGTACATTCGTGTGGAAATCATTTTATATTCGGTACTATTCACGTAAACGGATTCAAACGAGACTCGATTGCTTAGTTTATCAACCGTGTGGCGTTCCCGAGAACGTTGCGGTAGCTCTCCCCAATTTCTCGCGCGAAGGACCCATCATCGATTGTGCCTTTCGTCGTTCTTTCATTTCTACATCATCTCTACCCTTGATATTTTTATTCGGTACTCTATATATTCGCGGTATTTCATTGTTTTTTCGTTAGCGTAATTGATAAATGAAAGTAATTCATGCAATCGATGCATAAACGCAATTTTAACGTGATATATACGTAAAGGGTTTCATTGGCAATGTAAAAAGTGAAGTAAAAGCAGATCTGGGCGTTACAAATATTTCAGAAGATTCCCGAGTGCGTAGCACAACTGTTTGCATTTCACATCGTATTTCCGAATCTGAAATTCTCGTGATTTGTTTAAGTACACGGTACTTCTATGAAATATTTCGAAACTGTTTCTTAAAAAAATCAATATTTCTCAATGTGTTAAAGCGTAAACATTAGAACTGATCCTCAACAGCCAATCAACGTGGATCATATACTATAGAAGTTGGAATCACACTACAGCACGTAATAGATAAAAGTACTTTCGTTTGGAGGAATGTGTATGCCTGATTCCAGTCTTTCTTATTATACTATTATCGATATGCTGCGACATTATTTCGATTCTGAACAGTCACCTCGATCCCGAATAAACATAGGAGAAAGAAATAAAAATAATGAGAGAATACGGCCGTCCAGGAAAAGCTTTTAATCACTTCCCCGACCAAGTCTGTAGGAGCGAGTCTTTTCATTCGTTGAAGATTGCACATAAGAACCGTGTGATTGAACTAGTCGTGCGATAGGCCGGGTCCTTTGCGCGTTCTTCTACCACTTGCACAGGCGACCACAAACGACCAGAATTTCTTTGAATAAATTATCAATGAACGATTGATTCATTAACGGGCACACGCGCGATACACAACGCAGAAACACTTTCAAAATTGAACAGTAATTATTTTCATCGATTATAACCGAACGATATCTCCGATTATTTGAAAGAAAAACTATATGTAGATATAAACGAAGTACTTTAACGACAAACTAACTATAGGTTTATCGATGCGAGATAATTGAATAAAGACAAAAGTGGCAAAAAAGAAATGCTAAGCGAGCGATTAAACGATTACACAAGTAAATGTTCCTGTACAGCATTTAAGAATCAAAGAACATACTTACATCGATGATGCATACAAAATAAAACCCGAAAAGGTTAGCAATTCCATATGTTGATTTGTTGTTCTTTTTTTTCTGTTGATATTGGTATTAGAGGGGAAAGATCATGAAAATTGAATGCTGTAAATTATTCGTGTACATAGCTTAGACTGTATGACGAGATGAGAAGGATGTTTTGAAGAATTTTAGATCATCGTAGAATCCAAAAATTACTCGTGGTTCCGCAAACGTGATACGGAGAACGTTTTTTACCAGTGAGATATATAAATATAAAAAAATATATATATATTTTACCGCGCTTTCTTCGCCGTGAAATTTCACTGTTTCGACATTCGAGAATCTAGTCACGAACATGTAGCTATTTCTTTCTCTTCGAAGAATATATTTTTGAAGATAAAAGGCTGCCTCTTGAAATGTCACTGGTCGAGAGCCGATACATCACAGCTAGAGGTGGGATACTATTGGAGGTTTACTTTACGATATAACAAATTCGTTCGAGTTCTCGTACATCGTAGATAACATAGAGAACATGTAGATAACGTAAAATGTCGTGCACACGAACAATTTTAGAAAGTGAAAGAAAATAATCGCGTGGTACGTACAGATATACGAATAGGGATATTTATGGAGGCGTTCTTTTATTACTATCGTTTCGCCGCAAGAACAAACGTTTGGTAGGAAATAATAACGAACAACAAGAAAATGGAAAAGAAGCGAAAAAGTAGACAGAGCAAGAAAATACGGACGAGTTCCTCGTGACTGCATCTAGGATGCGGAGATGGGACAAATTTTCTTCGAATAATATACAACGAAGGGAAACAATATATACCGGTTAATCGTTTACTCCATCGAATACCTTTTACATGATCTTTACGCTGATTACTCTGATAATTGAGAAAACAAAAGCAACATTTTGATCGTTTACGATTATTCGAGATCCTTACCTGAAATTTTGCCCGTCTCTGCCACTATGTTCATAAATAGGATTATAATAAAGAAGAAACGAGAATCGTCGTACGATATATCCATATAAAACTATAAGTACAATAATTAACGAATGTCCATTTAAGTAGCGCCGAGAAGAAGAAGATGAGAACGTTTTTAATTGCGATTTTTATCGTGTTCGAATATCTTTCGGATGATGTTTTCTTTCTGTGCGAAATCGAATTACAATGGTGTTGTGGGTTCGACTCTTTCTTTGAACATTAAACTAGGTGATCGTGAGTGTGATATATTCGAATTCGTCCCAATCGCTGCCAATCATCAAGCAATGTTTTCCGTTGTTTCGAGACAACCAGAAAATTTCAATGATCGTATGAACGACGGTTTTCCCGCCTCGAGATGACTTGTGTTACGTATTCGCGTGAACGTGTTGCTTAATACTCGTCCCTGAAAGTAAAACTTTACCAATGACTACAGTCCTGGGAATACCTCTTTAACATTTTACTCTCGATTAAATGACTGTTTTTATCGTTGAGATTATAATTATAACTCGCGGTTTCGTCCGGTCTTTATTATGCGCAGACTCGTGTCCCACTCGAGTGCTACTCTTATCGTTAGAGTGAACACGTAACCTTCGAAGCAACTTTGATTTCTGTCCGAAGCGAAACGGATCACGCGTAGAATGTTGAACGAACGAGATTGAGTAGTAGTAGCCCGTCTTTCCCTTCAATACCAAACGTTCTCGCAAATAATACATCAAGTATTACAACTGAATAATTCATAGCTATGCCAGTACGAAAGAGGAGGGGAGAACGATGATAGGAAGATCGGAGCGGGTGCTATACTCTGCTATCGCGAGCGGAGGAACCAAACCCGTTCGCAGAATGGAAACTGTCGGAGATGTGTATATATGTGTAGCATATAAATGAAATATATGTAGATAGGTCTAAGAAAATATGAATTAAACTAATAAGAAAAGAAGAAACGAAAGGTAATAATGACGAAAACGATACGATGATTTCACTGAAGTTTGAGCTTCCCAACTTGAGTCAAGGGTTTTAGCTGCTGAAGCAAGCCATTACAAGGCGGTCAAAAAGTCAAGTAAATTATTTCTAAAACAAGCAAAGAGTTCACTCGCTTGAACGCCATGTCGCTGTACTAAAGAATCGATATTGTCCCGTGCCTAGATGGAGAACCGAATAACTTTTCGGCGACGGCGGGTTCATAGGACAATTTATATATGCTGTCGCTTTGACGAGACAAAGAGTACTGCTTTGCCAGGCCTTTGAATGGTACCGATAAGCTGGAGAAACGGGGACTCCGGAATGAACATCAGAAATCTGATCCCGGTTCTTGTATCGTTCCGTAAATGTATTTATATGTATCCCTAGCAGCACAAGATATTGTATACACATTCATATAATATCAAAAAGAGATTCAATCTGTTTTTAATATTCAAATATACATACAATATTTATTTTACATTAAGTACCAAATATTCTTTTTTATATTAGTTAGGAAGAAATATTTTTCTCATATGAAAAAGTGTGGCTTAAAAAATATTTATCCAATATTTTTGTGCTACTAAGGATCATATTATTATGTGCCTCAAATGTTCCAGTATCTCTTTATGATATCTGATGATTTACGGCTAGTCAATTATAAATATTTCGGAATATAATCTTCGAACATTTCGCGTTTTCATTCGATCTTGAAATTAGATTAATTCAACTACAAAATTATAAGAAATATAAGTATAATATTATTATGTGTCTTATTATGTGTCTCAAATGTTCCAGTATCACTTTATGATATCTGATGATTTACGGCTAGTCAATTATAAATATTTCGGAATATAATCTTCGAACATTCCGCGTTTTCATTCGATCTTGAAATTAAATTAATTCAACTACGAAATTATAAGAAATATAAGTATAATATTATTACTTGTCTTATTATGTGCCTCAAATGTTCCAGTATCACTTTATGATATCTGATGATTTACGGCTAGTCAATTATAAATATTTCGGAATATAATCTTCGAACATTCCGCGTTTTCATTCAATCTTGAAATTAAATTAATTCAACTACAAAATTATAAGAAATTTATGTATAATATTATTATGTGTCTTATTATGTGTCTCAAATGTTCCAGTATCTCTTTATGATATCTGATGATTTACGGCTAGTCAATTATAAATATTTCGGAATATAATCTTCGAACATTTCGCGTTTTCATTCGATCTTGAAATTAGATTAATTCAACTAGAAAATTATAAGAAAACTTTCACTGATTTAACGCACCTTTTATTTTTGACAATGTTCTGAGAAGGTAATGGAATTCAAATTAACCGTTCAACCCCGAATCCGTTTATCGATTGGTTCATTTTCACCGAAAGAACTATGACAAAATGGATATCTAGCAATTAGTTACATCATAAACCACACTACATCGGTAGAATTTCAAATTGCATTGCCTAGGCTTCAAATAATTACATTCAAGTTACAGTCTTTTGGAAAAGTCTTTTATAGAAAATGATCATTACGTCGAATTTTTCCATATAATCAACAAACAACAAACATCAGAGGAATAAATATTCTGAAGTGTCTCGAAAAATTTGAATGTCTTGTTCCACGTCCCCGTTTCTCGCAGAAGCTACCATTTCTCTGGCTGCAAAATATATATTCGCGTGTACCTATCTAGCTTTTTGTGTGCAATGCATTTTTGACTTTACCGAGAGAATGGAACAATAGAAGAAAAAGGTTCGAGTGAACAGCCAGTCCCGGTGAACACTATAAAACAGAGACAAAAAAAGTGAAAAATGTCAGTGGACCGAGATAGGAGGTCGAAAACGAGCATTTCAACGAGCAGACACTCGCTCTGCAGAGCATCGGTTACCAGGAACTGAAGCTCGCGATCGAAAGTGGGCCCGAATGCTCGGATATTTTGGTATATTTTAATTTGGATAGTATACTATCGACTGAGCAGAGCTTATCCGAAATTGCGGTCACGAAACTTCGATCGGAATTGTCCAGATAACCCGTCCATGATTCGCGGTGGAACGCGAGAACGGTTATCAGTGACTTGTATCGAAGAGCTGATAGACGGCCGATCGAAAGCGAAAGTGGCTCGGAGGAGAACATTTGAGAGAACAAACGAATAGAAACTGTACCGAAATGAATACATTAACAGACCGTCCACGCCAGGGATAAGCTTGTCCGATGAACAGAACGAAAGCATGTGATGCAAGATCAACAATGATTTTCTTCAAGAAGTGTGAGAATCGTAGAACCTTAGTTCTAGAACAACACGTGTAACCAGTATGCTGCGGATGTTTGCGCGAATTGAGAATCTCGTTAGCTCATTTACCAAAATGATTACATTCGTGCAACAGTTCCATTTCGACATTCAATTTGCATTTTGTTGTTTTACCGAATTCTTTGTGCTATGCTTGCATAAGCATCCGCAGTCAGATTATAGACAGATTTAACAAAAAAAGAGTGGTCTAAGTAGCGTCATGAAAGAACTCAGACGTATACGCTTCTGAAGTACATTAGATATATATAAATATACGCATACACACACGCGCGCACTAACACACAGGAACACATACACACGCAATGTATTTATAACATATAATATATATGTATACGATGTAATTGTATATGATATACATAATATGTTATATACGCATCTTAGTAGGTACGACAGACCGAATATATATGGATATACATATAATATATTTTTGACTTTTATTCTACAGTAACTCGTAAGCGGTACGATGATAATTAACTAAAAAAAAACGGACAAGTCTCCTTGGTTACAAATATACGTTAGAATCGCGTTCGCGAATTTTGGCTGCTTGACACCTTTTCATTCCTTCTATGGATCCAAGTGGTCGACATTCTGATTCCGTCGCATAAATGAGGATTAAGCGCCCTCGAATCTCTGTCGAAGTAGATACAGAAGTTCGACTTGAAACCCATTTTCAACATGATCAGTCGATGGTAGAAAAGGAGAAACTGAAACAGAAGAAACTGGAAAGATTAAGACGAGGAAGAAAAAGATGTTGAAGAAAAGCTGACGATGAAAGCAACCGAATTCCTCTGCAGAGCGAAGTGCTCACGCGTGCTACGCGGGGTGTTTCCCTAGTTGGTGGCTAAAGATTGATGCACAGAAAAGTAGAGCGACAAGACGAACAACTGGAATTTTTGTTACACATGCATACATATATATAGATATATATATAGTAACGCCATTTACGTGCGAACACATATTCGCACCCGTACACAAATAAAACATATATTATAGGTGTGTATAGAAAGAAAGAAAAGGAAAAAAAGGTGTAGATAGATATATACATAATATCGTTCGAGCAGTTGCTCCCACTTCAAGAGAGTTCCTTTTTATCCAAACTATTGTTATAGACGCGAATAGGCGGATAATTATCTTGGAGAACAAGAAATAGCATGACACAGAAACCGTAAACGGTGTGGCCGCACCTGACGACGCGATGCGCAACGGCCGGACAGATCGCCAACGAATGAGAAATGCCCCGTGTGCATGACGTCTTTTCGATTTCACAAGTACAAGAACACACAATGAACAATTATCTAGGCGAACATATATAAAAAAAAAAGCTAAAACTGAAGAAACACGAAGACGAAACCGATGAATAAGTTTTTGAAACGACTCTTTCTTAGATAAACGAGAAAAAGACGACAATGAGAAGTTACAACGCGTTTATTCGATATTGATAGCTATCGATGTTAAAGATTTCTCGATAATTAAACGTTCTTTGAAACTAAGCTAACGAGAACTAATAGTATTTTTTGAACTTAGACGATTAACATTAGCAGTACATTGTAGTACGTACACGATTTTAGCAGGTAGAGACAGGAAAAGATAGATGAAACTTTTACTGATCGAGTAATTTGCATGTTAGTGAATCCATCCTATCTCTAGTAAAAGCTTCTCGTAGTCAGTAGTCATGTGTAAACACCGCAATTACTCCTCCTGAACGAGCAAATACAATTTGCATCGTATTCTTTTCTTTCTACCCTTTGAAACTCCTTCAGAGCTTGCTTCTCTTAACCCACTTAAGGGAAACCGATGGAAGAAGGGACGATTGATCTCGCGCTGACTAACGTTTAGTGTTTAATATATCCTATTATTACCGAAACGTAACTAATAAACAAAGGGAAACTTCATTAATATGATATATCACTTCGAAAATGGTAGGAATGTATTCATCGAACTCGGGTCGCTACCTTGCGAGAATGAAACGCACCACCAAAATAATACGCACTCCACTTTCCTGTTTGGTGCGAATCTTTTCAATACACGCTACTGGGAGCTACAAATGTACACAAGGTCAATGTACGGTGAAGAAAGCACGAGGAATCGATGCCTTACTTTCCGCACTGACTCCATCCTCTTAAGCATTTTCCTCCCTCTTCGAATATTTGGATAAGATGGTTCTATCGATAGTCAAGGCTCGTCCTTCCTTCGGTCAGTGTTGTCTACGAATAAAACCCTTTATTCAAATCATTTCATTCGATCGCCCCGTACGTGTAGTCTCGTATCTGTATCAAGGTCGTGTACTTAACGCAAAAGAAGAAAATTGCAAAAATTGAATGGAATTCTTCATGAGGTGCTCACTTTGATCGGAGCACGGTCCCAAAGCGAGAATCTACCACAACATGAAAGAATTGGCTTCGAATAGCGATAAAGAGGAGGATGTAACCTTGACCAGTCGATTTTTGTAGCTCCCATACAACTGTCCTCGGAAACACAAAACAAACCTGCCGTTCTTGACAACAACAACACACGAGGGAGAAATTTGCAAACAGAAGAGGTTTTCGTCGGAGAGAATTTTCGAAACTCTGAAAGGAAAAATAATCCATCGCCTCTTCCCACAACTCCCCTATACAATGCCCACCTGTTTCGCCCATTCTCTAACTTTGTTAAGATTGAATAGCCTCCTCTCGTTCATCCAAACAACACGACACAACTTTGTCCAAGCCCCTCGGCTTGTTTCGTGGTAGTGAAGCACACGTAGGATTTATGGAAGAATTAGCTTTCTCGCCAAGGAAAACATTGTTGATCGCGCATTGATTATCAGAATTGTAGTTAGAGTGATAGAAGTAGACGGACTGTTTAACTAATAGTAGCCCTCTATTGTTTCCATATTAAGCTACGGTCGTCCGAAGTTCGTGGTTCTTTCCTCGCTTAAGCGAAAGCTTCCACGCAATCTGCGAAACGCTTTTTTAGATCCTTATACATGTACACGTATACAAACGAACATATATATGCATACTGATATTAGATTAAATGTTCTTTATCCTATATGAACGCGCGCGCCTGAGCTATGCTAAGAATAGCGTGTTATTACCGTACGTATATTTATCTGAACTATACTATTAAAGGTAGTTTTACCCGCTGATGTTAGTACGACACTTTTGCTGATCGTTAATGCTGGACTCCCGTGTCGTTATCGCGTTAAACACGTTCTTCGTCATTTTTGTGTACAACGAAGGTTAGCAATTTCAGATATTTTCGATAATAGAATGACGTGTACTCGGAATATTCACAAGTACATTGTCATTCCAATTTAACTGTAATTTATATTCCTGATATTGTTATCAAGGCAGGAATGCGTTGGATTTTGTGGTTTATTCATAAATTCCGTTGTTTTATATGGTACTCGAAACTAAACAATTAGACCCGAGGATCTTGAAAATAAGAACTAACTTTTAACTTCCAGTATTAGCGTCTAATTTAAATTTATGGATTACCGTCAAAATGTTTAGTTCGATATAAAACCAAGATTCAACGAGTTTTTAACACGTTCGATTGCAATTAGGTTCAAAAATTCTGTATTTGTTGTTGGAGATTTTTGGGAAAGAGTAGTGAAAATCTATTATGTAATAGAAGATTGCGATAATTTACATATTATAATTCTAATTTATTCCTATTCGGACATTGTTTTCTTGTCAAGTTCTTTAAATTCCTTTAAAGCAATCGTTAGTACAAGTTACAAGTTGTAATCGTACGAAGAAGAGATTCCTAGTCTTGAAAGTACCTCGAACGAAATTTGTTTGCACACGATCTTTACACTAAATGGAACTGATAGAAGCACAAAGAGAATGTTTTTAACACTTGAACGACGCCAGCCATAGCGACCAGCTTGCACATCATGAGAAAGCATTTGCGTTCTAAGACTTTTCCTTCGAGTTACGCATTGATATATCACCAACTAAATGTTAGAATAGTAGTTCCTTTTCGCGGTATTAGTAACCGATTGCATGTAGCCTCGAGAAGAATAATTCGGTGTAGTCATTGTACGTCGTTGTATAGTCGAAAGATGGCTTAATCTCCTCTGTCCCACACCTGCCCCTGTCATGTCCTTCTGGTATATTAACACGGTTGCCCCCCTTGACTACAAGTTTTCTAAAGAGAGAAATTCCGAAACGAAATAAAATGAAACGAACGAGAAGAAACGAAGAAAACACGAAGAGAATGTTGAATCCAATGAATCGAACGAAGAAGAAAATCTTTGATATTCGTGACCTATTCGGCATAATTCGCAAGATTTATCGAGCAACGTAAGCAATACAAAACAAACTACACTCTTACAGCTTACATCGTAAGCTCATCGAAATATCAAATGTATTTACAGTTTCACGAAATGAACAGAGAATCTTCTGTGGCAGCATAATAAACAGAACAAATTTCTATTATAGTTCGACAACTTAAACTAACCGTACGTCGGAGACGAGACCGAAAGGTTCCCGGCGGAAACTTACATAAGCCGCCGAAGACCCTCCGGCACGTTGCGTCTTCCGACAGTGATGTAACTATTAACATGTATCCCTTAACGTTATACTTTTCTGGCGGTAGTCTGAGCGTTCATACCGAAATTCATTTTTACCTGAATACAAAAAAAGAAAGAAAGAAAGAAGAGAGAAAAAAAGAAATCCATTCGAATTCGCGGAAAAGATTTAAGACTTGTCGTTAACAGGAGCGATGGATGCTTTCGGTACGAACACAGAGGCTGTGTTAGCCGCCGGCAGTTTGTGATATATTTAGTAAAACAAATTTAAAAGGAAAATGGTTGTTATTCGAATTAAAAAAAAAATGAAGAGAAAGGGAAGAGAAGCGTTTTGCATCAACACGAACACACCAAATAGAGTTGGTAATGTGACGCGCGTACTGCTGAGAGAAGCAACAGGTTTCACGATAAGTCGATGATAAATTTTATAGGGCATTCCGTGGCGAGGAACGGCTAGAGTGGTTGTCTGCTGTTATTCTCGTACTTCGTTTGTTCGACCGAAACGAAAGTCGATGGTAGAAACGCGATCGACAACTGATCTACCCGTTCGGTATACGTAATAATTCATATGGAACTCGAGTTTTGTAACGAACGAGAGATTTGTATTCGTGACTTGCAGATAGAATAATAATAATTATAATAATAATAATATTAATAATAATTTTATACGACCGTTCAGAGGGACGAACGCAGATAAACGCAGGTTGACAGTCCTCTCAGCAGCATCGAGTCGTCGATTATAAACTAATTAATTGTACATTTTAGGTACTACAGCGCGTAAGATAGGGGAAACGAAAGAATGATGGAAATTGCGATAGTTCGGAGGTGTACACTATTCGCAGAGGAAAGAACGAACAAGGAGAATAACAAGGAAAAAAAATAATATGATAATACACGTAACAACAATAACAACAACAACAACACACACACACACAAGAACGCAAACACATGCACATACACAATACGCATACTGACACAAAATATATATTGTAATATTATTTTTCGAACATAGTAATGTAATGTAGAATATAATATATGTATTATATATATATTATATATATAATATGATACTGTAAACGATGAATTTCGTAATAGCGCCAAGCCTGGACGAAGTATTTCGAAGATTTAAGAGAATTAATTAAGGTGGGCCAGAAGCGTCGGCAAGTCGAGTGGCGCCGGGTCGCGCTACACATATTTTTACCGAGATTTTTCGAATATTCAGTCCCCTTCGATTCCTAACACGACGAGATCTTGAACGGAAAAAGTGAAAGATCAAACAGAAAGGTACTCGCGCGCCACTATTGCTTCCGCGCTGATTTCCTTAGCGTACGACCGTTCAATCGGTGGTCGATGGGTCGAAATTCGGTCCTCGTTATGTTCACGGAGATAGATCGTCGAACAAGGGATTTGCTTCTCTCGGCTCGATTCGACGCGACACGAACTTTTCAGAATCGACGATAGTCAGATAACGAAGAAGAGAAAATCCTAGTTGTTTCAAAGAGATAATTGACCCTTCGACGACCGAGCCGGTTAATTCTCAATTCGTCGGATCGAAGAGTGAAACGGTGGGAAGGAGGGAAAGGGAGGGAAGGGGGTGTAAATCAACGTCTACCGCGGTCGATGCGAGAAACGTCGATACGATCCGAGATGCTCCCTTCCATTTTCATTCTCTGAGACCGACATACGCGAATCCTAATTTTTCAATGTCTGCGACGAGGACGAATAGTCGATCAGAAGCCTGTACAGCGGGTGTGGTTGGTTACTGTAATATGAATAAAATGAGAAAAGGAAAGTTAGTCCCTCTCCTCCCTCTGAACCCACTTCCCCATCCTCAACCAACTCCTGATTCCTGTTTGTTTTCTCGAGTTTTGTGCCCGTCACGTCTAGAAGTTCCTCGAATATCGGCTCGCTAATGGAATTAAAGAGGAAGAATGTTGAGGAATGACGATCAAAAGGGTGATTATAAAATGATAACCGATGCATTTTTTCTAATTGTCGATAAAATCGACGTTCAAATTCCGACGACAACTTTTGTAATACGAATGCGAAGTTAACTAATATACTAAGTTGCGTTCTAACGATACATCCGTGCTCGGATACACACATGTACATATATATATTTATATATATATATTTATTATATATATATATACATACATATATTATATCTAAATATATATTAATATTATAATTATTAATTATTGGCCATCGGAACCACGCAAAAACGAAATTCGTAATCCTGAACAGTTGGCGACTAATAATACACACACTTCTCCACTTTCGTTTTGTTTTTTCATTTTTCCTTTTTCTTTTGTCTATGCAGTTGTTATATTCGATGTTTTGTTATATGAAATATGCTGGCATGTTGAATCAACGGAAGAGAATCAACAAAATGCTGGATATCATCTATTTTCTGCGGAGCGCAAACTGATCGTGGTCGATTTAACTAACTAATTTGTCGCGTGTGCTTTGCACGTATATATTCGAATAAGAGAAAAGATAACGACTGAGAAGAAATCTTTTCGTTTCGATGTTTGTTTTAATGAATTACTTTGACGCCAAACAAACACGTACAGCGTGCAAATCAAAAATTGTTAAATTTTTACTGTTAACGTACGAACAGCTTGCGCATCACTTTGAATAGACAGAACAATATAAAAGAAACTGTGTGGGTTAGAAGAAAATTAACAATGTGATGTTTACTGATCAAATATGTCAAAAAAGAGGAGGCCCACTGGTTGAGGCCCGACATTTCTGAGTACACTATAAATAATAAACATTATGTAAAATTTATTCGTGCATATGTCTAATTTTCCTACCGGAAATATAATCAAAATATTCCCTTCCTTTGTCTTCCTTCCAAACTCTTTGTTACCGCGTAACTATGCAACTAGCTACAGTGTTCCCGCGATTGATGTGACTTTCGGATATTCGGATGATGTGACTTTATTATCCCCACTACTAGAGGGTTTCCCCTTGGGCGGTCGATCGCACTACAAAGAAATTAGGTGTTAGGATGTTTAAGTTGGGATTTTAACAATTTCAATTTCGGGATACAACAATTTCCCGCTTAGCACCGTTGTTTACCCAGAATCGTCGTTTACACCTGGAAAAGTTATCCAAGAAATCTAGGGTCCCATGGAAATCATCGACACAGATTTCTCCGACACGGTTTTCACCGACATTTCATTAATCTTTTATTTATTAATTAATTAATTAATGTGGATTCAATAAAAATCAGTGGAAAAACGAAATATGAAACCGAGTGTTCTTCAATTAATTAATTAATAAACTAGAGGGCTATTGTTGCTCGCTCGCTTCGCTCGCTCGCGAGTAGGGTTGTTTTTGCTCGCTCGCTTCGCGAGCTCGCGGGTAGGACTGCTCTTGCGAGAATGTTAGTGGTACGCATGGCTAGTAGGGCCCACAGCTATTCATGTCTTCCTTTTTGTGTGTGACTCTCCACGAACCACACAAAGAACTTCCCGATTCGTTAGTTGCTGTATATTATTATTATTATTTATTAAGTGTACGTTTTAAGAAGATTATACGTTTTCAGGGAAATTCAATAGTTTTCTACTTATCAAAATGTTTGCTATTTGGCGTCGCATTAAACCAACATCGTATGCTCGTTGCTCGCTTGGTTCCTTGTTATAGCATACTAATGTTGCAAAATAAATTGTCTTAATTAGTTTTTCGCAAACGATAGAACTCATCATTACCCGGGTTTGCAGTATTGATCTTGGTTTTCTTCGATACTATTAATTTAAATTTTCTCAAAATATATAAACCGCTCAATTTTGAAACTCTGCTCAGTGCTACATAAACATTTGTAAAGTTCGTATTTCTGATGTTTTAAAATCCATACATACTTTCTCGTATGTTTGTCCCTGACTTTTATGAATCGTAATCGCTTCAGCAGGAACCACTGGAAATTGACTACGTGTGATTTCTTATTTTTCTTCACTCGAAATATTTACTTGATTTGATATTTTTTATTATTGGTGTTAAATTTTGATTTATATTTGCATTTTTCATATAATCACGATAACGAGTTTGTGATTGTGAATTTTGAATAGCTATGGAAATACTTGTAAGATTCAAAACTAAAAACGTGGGGCGCATGCAACAGATAATTGATGCATGAACACCTAAATCACTAACAATTTTATTGCACTGCAAATGATATGAACTGTTTTGCGAGTTTCCTCAGCGGCAGCTACTCTCTACACTCCTTACTACGTATTATCTTGCGCCCCACATTTTTCGTTTTAAATCTTACAAGTATTTTCATAGCTATTCAAAATTCACAATCACAAATTTTCAGGACTATCTGTACGGGGTTAGGAATCTGTATGGGGCTAGAAAAAATTATTTTATACTTTTTATTCCGTTTTTAAACGTGGCGTTTTTTAAAATTTTATTTTATACTTTTTAGTCCGTCTTAAAAACGTGGTATTTTTTAAAAATTTATTTTTATTTAAATAATTTTTATATCTGCACTATCTACGTAGCTGCGCTGCAGTTTAATTTTCAGTTTGGAACGCGATACAATATACATATCGAATATAATATCGGCAACCTACGACCTACATAATTGGTATTTCGCCACTTCGTACTGTGCAATTTATTATCATTAGTAATTTAGTAAAATCATTTAGTAAACGGAGCCATTTAGTAAAATTATTGTGTACCAGGGAGGACTAGAACTGTGGTTCCAGGCGGAACGAGTTTTAAGATACAAATATAATTACCAGACAGCGAATCTTTATGCAAAATAAAAAAATGTTTGCATTGATTGCAAGACGCAGTAGCCAAATAAAAATTTCACTCTTCTTTTAATTACCTTGTCAAGGTAAAACTAATACACTGGTGGGCTTAAATCTTTTGAATATCTCCACTGTTTTAAATTGCATGTACCCATTTTTGTCATAAATGCATAAAATCCGCAGTCTAGTAATTATCCAGTAAGCAAAATGCTCGATTTTGGACGAGCATCTACGCGCGCATAAGTAGCGCTTTCTGCTGACAGAAAGACCGGGCATCTGCCCGGCAGAAGCTGCTCGGGTCAGAAAGGAAGGTCTGGCTGACTGGGTAATTCGAATTTGTAAGTATCATCCTAGCTTTCGAAGTGCACGCTACTATCGCGAGCAGCTTACGCGTGTTTCTAGAATTCTTGATAGAAAATGCTCGACGCGTAGTAGCGTTATTGTCGTACTGTTCCAAATAGCGCATTATGGATTACGGATTACGAATTACGGTCGGCCAATCAGCCGTGCCGAACGATACAGTACGCCTTTCCCGTTCACCTCGTGGCATACAATTCCGAGATGGCAATGCAATGATAGGCCGCGGCTGCGCACTCTCAGCAAACGGTCTCTCTGCGTTCTGTGCTCATGCACACATCATGCACATCCACAGATCATGGAAAACTTGCTTGAAGTTAGCCGTAGTTTTCCTGAAACGCTACGTCACATACTGCTCGGCGAAAATCAATAACTTCTAAACTAATCCTTTTTCGACCTGAGACCTCTAATACTTTTCTAAAGAGGACACGAAAGTGCACCAATTAATGAAAAAAATATACAATTTGGGAAAAAATATTGAAGTAATCTTTATTGCTCTTGTTAAATAAAATTCTTTTTGCTCATTTTTATTGCAATTCATTATCGTATCATTACTGACCAACTCTTGCTCGAAAATTTTTTTGTCAGGTTATCGGAAATGCGTGAAATGCGACAAGCTATGCACGCGGTGACGCGTTGCTTTAGTCTCAGGTGTGAATGCGGTACATTTTGGCTATTTTTTCGGATTCGGGCAAAGGTGGGCAAGTAAAATTAATTGCTTTTTCACAGTTTAATGCATCCAGAAGTGGTCTGCAAACAATAGGAGAGGTAGCTTTTGGTACGTATTTTAAAACTCGAATGAAAGTTGGTAAGCCTTTAACATGAAAAATTGGAACAAACCCTAGCAGCACAAGATATTGTATACACATTCATATAATATCAAAAAGAGATTCAATCTGTTTTTAATATTCAAATATACATACAATATTTATTTTACATTAAGTACCAAATATTCTTTTTTATATAAGTTAGGAAGAAATATTTTTCTCATATGAAAAAGTGTGGCTTAGAAAATATTTATCCAATATTTTTGTGCTACTAGGGAATTGTTAATATTTCAAAAGAATTTTTCTGGAGTTTGAAAGACCTTCTAAGATCATAACTTGCTAAACTTACGCTTCTGGTTTAACAATAAATTCATATATGGACCGTTTATTTTGAAAGTGGTGTAAGTCCATTTTTTCCTGTTTTTTTTAATTTTATTTACATTAAATTAAGCATGAATTACGTGATATCTCTTTTTTTCAAAAATGGACTTACACCACTTTCAAAATAAACGGTCCATATCTAGCCATGATTGCGAGTAGTATTACGAACTGCGTTATATTACTAATGTTATACGACAAATTTTTCAGATTTCATACTTCAAAAATTAGCAAATGATAAAATTATCGAAAATTAGCCTTTAGAACATTGTATTGAACACTGTGCATCAGTTCAGTTCAGTTCCAATTCAATCTTTAGTCAAATACACATTCTTTTCTTAGGAACAAATCGAATAAAAGATGGATGGAACATTTTTAAATATCTAAAATGTCTATCATACATTTATACAGTAGAACGAAAAAAATGTCAGGGAATTTGCACGTCAACACATATTACACCGATTACATCAAGTTGTAACGCTAAGAATGTGCATACAATCGTAGTGAATCGATTTCACCAGAAATGTTTCGTTAAGAGGAAGGAATGAAATATTTGACAGTTCTGTTTTCTTTACAACTCTTTAGAGTCTTCGAATAATCATTCTGATTTAACAATTTGTCACGTGTTCTTTTGATAAAACTCTTGAAAGAACTACTTCTATTTATTTGAATATCTTCAAACGCTCACTGAGAAAAAAAAGCAGTTACTTCAATAACACGCGTGTTATTGTAATTTTTTACTTCGATGAATATCAATGTATTCTTTTCAATAGTATGAAATTTAGAAGCAAATCGTGATGTATTTGAATTGTCTATCATGAAATGATCGAAAATATTATTTGATTCAATACCGTATATTATTATTCGTAATATTTCTTTTTTATCCTTCAATCAGATATGTTAAAAAAATTTGGGAATTGGTTTGAGGCCATATCCTATTTTTTTGAAAACATTGATGGTCAAGCTATTGGCTTATATGATTCGCGGAAATGAGTTTTGCTATTGAAATTCAATAGTATTAAATATTAAAATAAGTTCATATGATATTGGCACTATTCAATAGTACATCTTATTGAATCAACATATATTTTTTTTGTTTCGACAGGATTTTTTTCTCAGTGCAGTGTTCAATCTTTACGAATTTCCAAATAACCTTCCTTTACGATTCCGTACTCCGAACATGCTGTATCATCTGTATGTTTCGTGCGACTCGTTCAGAATTCTACCTTATCATCCTCGTCAATTTCGTGAACTCCCCCTTTCGGAGCAAGCAAAGACAAAAATCGAATTCGGGGAGCAGAAATGTTGAAAAAAATAGCTAGAAAAAGTGAGGAAATCAGCGTCGAACATGCAGCAGGTAGGTATCCAGTTTGAATCGAGAGCATGCGTTCTCCCGTCTAGTTCCGTAGTCGGTGCAACTTCAGGCGGTGCACGACCGTGCAAACGGATCTTCCATTGCAAGCTGGTACGCAAGCGTCGTAAGTACCTAGCTGACTTGGCTAATCGTTAGATAGATTAACGATTGGTGCGTGTGCGTAGCGCGTGCGAATCGGTCTCGAAGACGTGGTGAAAAATGTGTCAATGTTGTTGGGGACAGTGGCACCCCGAACAAGTGAATTCCACGCGTGCTGCCTACGATCAGCAGGGACAACCTCGAGAGAGCGAGGATCGCACGGATCACACAGATCACACGATCTGAGCATTGATCGGTGGAGTAACGCGCTTGCCAGCGCAATACGTACAGCTGCCTGACAACGACAACAACCGCGGACCAAGTTACATGGCGACTTATTCGCGAGGACGTTCCTCTCGACAATCCGAGTGAGTGGCAATGATCCAATCAACAAGTCCCAATCTGGAACTTGAACGATCTCTATGAAATCATCGCGTCGCGTCGATTAGTTGTTCGATGCATTGTAACTCCATGTCAATGAGTTCTCATAACACTCCAAAAATTGCCAACTGACAATCTATCAGCAAACAATTGTCATTTATGATGAACGACACGGGTATCTGGTCAGAATTACCACGACCAACTGACTGGACGATTCATTGACCGCATAGTATTTATCACTGCATTCTTTACATCTCTCATGTTGCACGGTTACGGCACGGAAACCAGTGTTGTTTGTGCTTTTAAGGGACTTTATTATTATCGATCATCGGGAATCAGGCAATTGGCCAAGTTGTAAACTAATTAGGATCGAGACTGGATTATGGACTCACGGAGCATCATATTTTGCAGCATGCGGCCCGATTATTTATAAGATTCATTGACATCGAATACAATTTTGAACAATAAGATCGAATTGACGTTTATCTTTGCTCGAAGAATTTGTGCTTTTAAGGGACTTTATTATTATCGATCATCGGGAATCAGGCAATTGGCCAAGTTGTAAACTAATTAGGATCGAGACTGGATTATGGACTCACGGAGCATCATATTTTGCAGCATGCGGCCCGATTATTTATAAGATTCATTGACATCGAATATAATTTTCAACAATAAGATCGAATTGACGTTTATCTTTGCTCGAAGAATTTGTGCTTTTAAGGGACTTTATTATTATCGATCATCGGGAATCAGGCAATTGGCCAGTTGTAAACTAATTAGGATCGAGACTGAATTATGGACTCACGGAGCATCGTATTTTGCAGCATGCGGCCCGATTATTTATAAGATTCATTGACATCGAATATAATTTTGAACAATAAGATCGAATTGACGTTTATCTTTGCTCGAAGAATTTGTGCTTTATGGGACTTTATTATTATCGATCATCGGGAATTAGGCAATTGGCCAAGTTGTAAACTAATTAGGATCGAGACTGGATTATGGACTCACGGAGCATCATATTTTGCAGCATGCGGCCCGATTATTTATAAGATTCATTGACATCGAATACAATTTTGAACAATAAGATCGAATTGACGTTTATCTTTGTTCGAAGAATTTTCTCATTTCCTCTCTCCAACATTTACCTTACTTCATACTTTCTAAATATACGTATTGCTCTAACCTGCTTTTTCTCTGCTATGCCAATTAGAAACAACAATTTCAAAACGTTTAAGCAGTACATTTTTATAGTCGACTACAATTTACTTCTTCGTTTAGATTATACAGGGTGAATTCGATAAAGCAGGACACCTAAATATCTTCGTTACTTTTCGTTGTACAAAAAAACTTCGTAGGACAAAGTTACACTGTTTGAAGGGCCACATATAACGGTGTAAGGGGAAAAAAATTTCAAGGTCATTTTTATGAGATTTCAAGGTTATCGATGTTTTTTTTAATGGAATGAGGTATTTTTTAATACATCAATCGATGCAGCTGGACATTCTTTATAAAAAAAACCTATGTATGTCGAAAAGTTAGTAGTTCAGGAGATGTTTCAATTTAAATAACTCCAAAATACCATTACTGTCGTACTAAGGCGTTAGTGTTTACTTACTTGTGTAACATCTTAGCACGACAGTAATGGTATTTTGGAGTTATTTAAATTGAAATATCTCCTGAACTACTAACTTTTCGACATACATAGGTTAGTACTTTTTTATAAAGAACGTCCAGCTGCATCGATTGATGTATTAAAAAATACCTCATTCCATTTAAAAAAACATCGATAACCTTGAAATCTCATAAAAATGACCTTGACATTTTTTTTCCCATACACCGTTATATGTGGCCCTTCAAACAGTGTAACTTTGTCCTACGAAGTTTTTTTGTACAACGAAAAGTAACGAAGATATTTAAGTGTCCTGCTTTATCGAATTCACCCTGTATTACTGTTATTGCATTTGAGTAACTCTATGTTGCACAAATTACGAATTTCATTGGTCTAGAGTTTGTCTTTTAATTATTTTTGTATGCATCCCGTTCTGATAAAATTTGGAAATTATTAAAAATTATCGTTTATCGTCAAAATATTTTATTTAAACATTTTATTTATGGCCAACTGTATAATTTATCCACTAAAATTATTCGCGAGATCTCATAGATGAGAAAAATAACTTTACGGAAATACTTTTCACGGTGACCATGCAAAACCCCATACACGTGGCCGATATTGATTACCACACGTGTTACACAACAGACAGTCCACCTATTAGTTCAAACACTATTGATCGTTGTATGTACGTATACAGTTTTCATAAGGATTTCAATCATTCTCTTTGTTATTATAAATAGATATCGGCTATGTAATCGTTTTAAGATAAAATTATTTTCGAAGAAACAAAAAGAAGATTTTAAATTAAGATTCAAGTGAATTGTATATCAAACAACTGTACTTTCCCATAAAATGAGGTGAATTGATTGGTCTAACTGGTAATAAGAAATGTTTCGAATATTTCGGAGTTTTCAAAAGTACTTTCCCTCGGAACTTTTCCTTTTAAAGACGACACCGACATGTCCGATGCGTACATTGCAAAATTATAACCTACTACGAATTTATAGATTACATTGTTCTGAGATTTGATTTAGTAATTAAAAGGCTTATGTTCAGTGACACAATGGAGGATGACATTGACGACAAAGATGATACGAAGCGGTAAGTTTTTCATTAGAAGATCCTTGTTTGTATTCTTTTCTCTCGGGTACCTTTTAAATTGTTGTTCGTCACAATATTATTTCGGTTATTAGGAAATCGAGGAATTTAAGTGAAAAGAAGCGACGCGATCAATTCAACATGCTGGTGAACGAACTGGGGAGCATGGTTGGTTCGAATACGCGAAAAATGGATAAATCAACTGTATTAAAATCTACGATATTATTCTTAAAAAATCATAACGGTGAGTATAGCTTAATTAATATAAAAGATTATTCTCCTCTTGTGTTATATTATGCGAACCTTGTAAATGCTGCAGAAATAGCCGTTAGATCAAGAGTGCATGAAATTCAGGAAGATTGGAAGCCATCGTTTCTATCGAACGAAGAATTTACGCATCTGATATTGGAGGTATTATCAACGTAATCAATATAAAATAAATTAAAAAATATTAACGATTATCAGCATACTGATGAGTTGTAAAAAAACGTATGGAAGATTGTCTGTGGTTTATATTTTTCTTGATGTTCTTAAATTAAAAGACATTCACAGTTAAAGCAACAATTATTAGCGACGACGGTAACTAGACGTAAACATGGGAAAATAGAGAATTCGTACAGTATAACAGAAATAAGAAGATAGAATGTAACTAACTCACTAACTACAAGTTTAAGATTATCTCTATTTTTCATTACTTTTGTTATACAAGAGGATAAGAGTTCGATCGGTAAGATATGCATGCAAATTATAATTATTCCAAATTAAAAACTAGCTAACATTTTGATGAAAACGATCGAGTCTGAAACTTATATCCTACAGATTACATACATAAGCAACCAAAAATTACAGTGCAATCCGTACGAATTTCTTGATCGATAAAACCAGAAACAATTTTTTCAATGTAGGCTCTGGACGGTTTTATAATGGTATTTTCTTCAAGCGGGCGCATTTATTATGTGTCCGAAAGCGTTACATCCCTACTTGGCTACCTTCCAAAGGAGCTGGAAAACACGACTATTTATGACATAACTTACCAAGAGGATCAGTCGCCTTTGTACAACGTTTTATTGAATCCTGTCGACACAAGAGACCGGCGAAACGTTAAGAAAGGTAGTTCTTCGATTGTAAATAAATGAAAAATCAACATTCGTTAATAATGTATATTATTCTCATTCGCAGAGGACCAAATATGTTTTTCGTGTCATATTAAGAGGGGTGGCCTAAATGTTCAAGATAATCCTATATACGAGCTCGTGCAGTTTATCGGATATTTTCGTAAGTTGCATACAGTATTCCATAATGAATCTATACAGTTTTAAAACGTATGTTGAAATAAATAAGTCAAAAAATGTAGAGTACCATTTTTTAGTACGAAGCATTCTTTTATAAAAAACATAATTTTAATAGAATGCATGAATGGTGTGGTTACTTGAAATAGACACTACGAAGAGGCAATTTCCCTATTAGCAACTTACAATTAGTCAAAGTAAGGATTCTGTACTCAAACTGTACTCAAGTACTCGCGACAGTAACGATGTAACAGATAAAAATTAATTTATTCGCAAAGTTCCTTACGAAAAAATCTGTTTATTTTTTCATTTGTTCATAGAACCACTAGCCTTTATTACACTGTCCGACAAATTTCAACTTTTTTTATGTTCCCTAATTACTGTTGGGTCCTTCTTATAGAGTTTTTTGCGCTGATTCCGAATCTGTTTTTAATTTTTTCCCTATACGCACAGTTTTTGAAGAACATGGCTTTGAGAAAAATCATATTTTTCAACTTTAAACAAATATTGTGATGTTATTATAAAAGATATTGAATTGTTCTTTATAGCAAAAGATTCTGTAGACTTTCCCGAATACAGTGATATCCCATATTAATACATTATGATTGTTTAAACATGTTTAAACAATCACTAAAGGCGGAGAGGCACCACTTTTGCACCAATTTTTGAGGATATTTTTCAATTTATCTCAAAAAATAAGGGTCCAGCGGAAAATCGAACTGTACCACTCGATAGAGCAGACTTTTATCTTGAGAAGCCACCCTGTCAAGTTTGGATCATCGACGTTTTTTTCGAACCAGAAAGCAAAATATCTTCGCCCGACGTGAGTTGCCGCCAGTGGCGAACTACCGTTGTAATGGTGAGCGCCACTGGCGGCAACTCATGTCGGGCGAAGATATTTTGCCTTCTGGTTCGAAAGAAACGTCGACGTTCAAACTTCAAATCGGGGTTTCTCAAGATAAAAGTCTGCTCTATCGCATGGTATAGTTCGATTTTCCGCTGGACCTTTATTTTTTGAGATAAATTGAAAAATATGCTCAGTAATTGGTGCAAAAGTGGTGTCTCTCCGCCTTTGGTGATTATTTAAACATGTTTAAGCAATCATAATGTATTAATATTTCATATCGCTGTATTCGGGAAAGTCTACAGAATCTTTTGCTATAAAGAACAATTCAATATCTTTTATAATAACACTACAATATTTGTTTAAAGTTGAAAAATATGTTTTTTTTTCAAAGTCATGTTTCTCAAAAACTGTGCGTATAGGGAAAAAAGTAAAAACAGATTCGGAATCAGCGCAAAAAACTCTATACGAAGGGCCCAACAGTAATTAGGGAACAAATTTGGTGTTGGACAGTGTTATTTGCTATCAATTACACTGTATTTTATAATAACTAGACTGCGGATGTTTATGCAAAATAAAAATTGTCCATATCGATTGCAAGAAATGGAAACCGAATTGAATGTTGTTTCTTCCCTTAATGATTTTAATATCATATACTGAAATCTTCAATTTTCAAAATTTTTCATCAATTTTGAATTCCATCTACCCAATTTTCCTATAAATGCATAAAAATCCGCAGTGTAATAATAACGCAACTAAACATAAAGATTCGTTTATTCTTTTATTTACTTCAGGTTCTGACGTCGATTCAGAAGTGGATAATCTTCTTCCAAATTCAAAATTCGGGACGACAGGGGGAATGGACACGAAGTAATAGCTTTTGTGTATGATAATAAACATTTTCTATCAATTTTTATAAAATCATTCTATACTCGCCCGTAGATTGATTTTCGTGGGTACAGGACGTCTTCAAACGCCTCAGTTAATCCGTGAGTTATCCGTGATGGACAACACCAAATCAGAGTTCACTTCTAGACATAGTCTCGAATGGAAATTTCTCTTTCTGGACCATCGAGCGCCTCCCATTATTGGGTACCTACCATTCGAAGTTCTTGGCACTTCTGGTTACGATTATTATCATGTGGATGATTTAGATAAGGTGGTCATGTGCCACGAATCCCGTAAGTACTCAATCAAAAGACAATTATTCTGAATAATTTTAAGATTCTCAATAATTTGAGTGCTTTGTATACGCAGTGATGCAGAAAGGAGAAGGGACTTCTTGTTACTACAGATTCCTTACAAAGGGCCAGCAATGGATATGGTTACAAACGAGATTTTATATCACCTACAATCAATGGAACTCAAAGCCCGAGTTTATCGTCTGTACGCATTACGTAGTTAGTTATATCGATGTAATTAAAGAATTGCGCAAGGAGTCCGAAGCTTTTGGAAAAGAACAAAACGAAGATGTGTTAATGACAGTAAAACAACAGCAGGTACGATCGAGTTATGTTTATTTCGTTGATGACACTGCTCGATAACAATTTTGCAGTAGTATACTTTTTTATCACATTATGAACAGTTAAATACGCGTCAACTTTGTGTAAAGAGAGCAAAACGTCTTTAACGCACCTTTTTTCTCTACGGGCGTTTCCCAGTTTGTTGTATTTTGAAAATAAAAGGTCACACAACAGCAAAATCTAACTACACATTTGAACTTTTTTAAAGAAATTCTAATTTTTAAATACACTACTTGATAAAGACCTTTGACTTATGAATGGCATTGGCAGAGCCTGTAAATCATTTTCGTTTTTAAAATACAAACGACATGATTTCGCAACATCGTCTCGGTAGGACAGCGTTCGGATTTACTTATTCGCGACGGCCGAGTTTCGAAGGCTACGCCCCACAGTGGAATTTTTCGTCCAAATCGGAGACAAAATCAAAGAACTTTCGATAGAAATGAGGTAGAGCGATGAAATTTTTTAAAAATTATAGGTAAAACTTTGCAGAATATGGAAAAAATAGGGAGATTATGGTACGAACGTTTTATAAACTTGAGAAAATTCGATAAACTCTCACAATTTCAAGAAAATTGCGGTTTTTTCAATAACACGGGCAGAAAAAATTTTTTTTTAACATGCTGCACATCATTTCCTGTAGATTTTTTCACACTGATTTTAAATCTGGTCTCAAAATTTGTCTACGACCTCAGGATTTTACAAGAAATCGATTTTTGTGAACGAATTGTTTAACGAATTTTCTCAAGTTTATAAAACGTTCGTACCATAATCTTCCTATTTTTCCCATATTCTGCCAAGTTTCAGCTATAATTTTAAAAAGATTTCATCGCTCTACCTCATTTCTATCGAAAGTTCTTTGATTTTATCTTCGATTTGGACGAAAGGTTCCACTGTGCGCCCCTCAACCGGACCGCCCCACAGTGGGCCGGATTAGGGAAAAGTGTGACATTTACCCCTAACACGAACTTTCTCGTATCGATATCTAATATATGAACATTGCTTCCCAAATGTCCATAGACCTCGGAAATGAAGAAAATAGTACAATTTAATAAATATTATAGACGTAATAAACATTGGAAGTTGGACGTTTCAAGAGGAGTATTTTTCGCGAGAAAAATTGCTTCTCTTTGATGCGATGCCGTGAAGTTGCTATTCAATATTTTCTCTCGCTTTTTTTTTAAATTGAAGAGCAGATTTTTGCGATAAGAAATCGTATCTAACATTATTAATTAGTCTGCATAATATATTAAAAGTAAATGCTGAACTAAATGGAGAAAATTTAAAAAATTCTTTATAATTGGTAAGGGAGATCTTTCAGGTCCCAGGATATCCCAGTTTCTAACAAATTGGACTATTTTTAGTACACCTTCCTCTACATAATCGTAAAGGAATTAGTGTCCAGCTCGATCCAGTTCTCAAATTATTCCTCTTTGACGCTATTGACGTTCGAATAGCGAGCGGGGCGTCTGTCGCGTAACGAACTCTCTTTTACCTCGTAAAAAATTTGTCCTCGTACTTTTCTATTACAAGATTGTAGTCTATCAGCAGAAATCGTATTCTTTGCCTTCCGTATACCTTCTGTATACCTTCCGTATGCCTTCGTGAAGGGAATAGCGGTACAGAGGGTCTGCCGTCGTACTTGGGTTTATGATTATGTAGTATGTGACTAGGAGACCTTTTTAAAGATTAACACAACCTCGTTATTTGGTGACCATCTGGGACATGGCCCAATAGTTACTTGTCTCCTTGCAATTTGCAACATCTTTAAAAACTTAATCCCAGTTAACGGTTATTATACATATGTAACAAAGTTATATATAATATAATATATAATATATATAACAAAGATTTTAAACAATTTAGAACGAGAAACACTAGAAAATCTTCCAGAATTGAAACAAACAAATCCGTACATGAGCACTATTAGAGTGAAATCGCGTATAAAAAAAATTAAGGAATTAGATCCAGAAGCACGATAATTTCACCTGCACGATAATTAATAATGGAATAACAAGAAATGTCATAATAGTGATAATACTAATAATAATTATAACACTAATGGCAATAATAATAATAATAATAATAATAATAAGAGTAATAACATTGATGTATTTTTTCTTAACTAATCCTTCATTTGACATTACAACATTGTCCAGTCAAAGTTTCGCGTTCATATCTTTTACAAATTAAAAGTTACGAGGAAATGTCACACTTAACCCCAATCCGGCCCACTGTGCGCCCGTCTTGCTCCCCGTGGCGGTCCTAGGAGAACTACAGTCGGTGTACAAAGTATTCGTACACATTAAAAAAACAAATTACTTTTTCAAAATTGGACCCAACAGTTTGAGTTTCTTTTCAGACGTTAGAAGGATTAGTTTACTAGCTAATGTGTAAATAACTTTTTTTAAAAATTGTTATTGGTCACAATTGCGAAGGAAATAGTAAAGGTCACGATTTTTAAACTTTTTATCCGTACTTGTAATGAAAATTTAGAAGGCGCCTCTGGTAGGTCTAAGTCAGTTATATACTTGTACAAAGTTTCATCGACATCGATCAAGGATGTTACGAAATATAATTGATTAAAAATAGCAAAAATCGTAAGAATCTGCGATTTAAATGAATCGCAAACCGTAAATTCAAAGATTTTTACATCTTACAATGCCCATAGCTTTTTTATCCGTCAGCTAATTTCAATGAAACTTTGTACATATATATAACTTACTTAGACTTACAAAATACATGTATTAAATTTTCATTACAGGCACAGATAAAAAATTTAAAAATCGTGGTCTTTACTGTTCCCTTCGTAATTGCGACCAATAACAATTACAACAAAAAATTATTTACACATTAGCTAGTAAACTAACCCTTCTAATGTCTCAAAAAAATTCAAGCTGCTGAGACCAATTTTGAAAAATTTAATCGTTTTTAAAAGATGTACGAATACTTTGTACACCGACTGTAGGGGGCGTAATCTTCAAAACTCTGCCGTCGCAGAGTTTTCTTGCAAATTTTCTTATCAAGACAATTTTCCATATGTTACAAGATTGAATATTAAAAAGTCGACTATAATCCTCTAAGTAGACCATCGATGCCATTTTGTTTATGCCATTTATTCGCCAATGAGTATTATTTTCCATCGAGGGACTCAAATACTTTAAAAGATCAATTAACAATGTTTAATTTGATATAAATTAATTTGTTTCCGTTGCAGGTAACGACATCTTGCTCAATTCCATCGACTCAATGGCCATCAAAATCGTCGAAGTCGTCAAAATCGGTAGCTTCCAATACTAGACCGAGGCATCACATCGACGGCTCCGAAAGTTCTTCAATGTCAGCATCCATGCAAAGTTCGCCACACTCGCAAATAACGCACGCATCGCGATCGAAATGCACTTCTGTTAACAATTCGAAAACTCAGATACCTCAGATCGATAGCAGATCACAGCAGTCGCAGCAATCTCAGTTAGAGGTTGATCAGAGTTGTATTAACTTTATGGAACAGACGCAATATGCAACAGTTAATCTACAACCTGTGGTTACAACTGGTTTTGCTGCACCTGCCGGTCCAATTCTGTCGACCGTTCCTACTCACGAGGTGAGAAAACGAAATGATCTATTTTTATTTCAGTTCTTGTGCTTATGTATCCGTTACGATCAACGTGTTTAAGGCGGTAGTCCCACCTCTGGTTATAACTAGAATTTTACTAGATTTTGGGTTGAAAATATGGGTTTGCGCGCTTCGGTTGTTTGACCTTATTTCAGCCAATTTTGGGCTGGGTGAGGGCTCATTCTAAAGAGGAAGGTTCATCACACTGCGCTCTGGTCATGATTTTAACGAGATTATGTTTAATATGTGTAATATGAGGGCCCAAAGTAGAGAAAAAATCTAGGAAAAAAACCCGCAGATTTCAATGCATTTTTCTGTCTCTAAAAGACTTTTTGACTGCTATGATGACCAGAGCGCAGTGTGATGAACCTTCCTCTTTAGAATGAGCCCTCACTTAGCCCAAAATCTGCTCAAATAAAGTCAAATAACCGAAGTGCGCAAACCTATTTTTTCGACCCAAAATCTAGTAGGATTCTAGTTATTTGCTAATTTACTAGAATCCTACTAGATTTTGGGTCGAAAAAATGGGTTCGCGCACTTCGGGTATTTGACCTTATTTGAGCAGATTTTGGGCTAAGGAGGGCTCATTCTAAAGAGGAAGGTTCATTACACTGCGCTCTGGTCATCATAACAGTCAAAAAGTCTTTTAGAGACAGAAAAATGCATTGAAATCTGCGGGTTTTTTTCCTAGACTTTTTCTCTACTTTGGGCCCTCATATTATACATATTAAACATAATCTCGTTAAAAAAGTGACCAGAGCGCAGTGTAATGAACCTTCCTCTTTAGAATGAGCCCTCACTTAGCCCAAAATCTGCTCAAATAAGGTCAAACAATCGAAGCGCGCAGTCCCATTTTTTCGACCCAAAATCTAGTAGGATTCTAGTTATAACCAGAGGTGGGACTACCGCCTTAACGTGGGCATTAGGGTGGCTCTTATTTTCGACTTTTGAATTTATTTTACCGCACCCCCAGAGGTGCCTATAATAATTAACTACATAATTTTGTCGGGTTTTGTTCATTTTTTGGTAACCTGACGCTAATAATTACTTTAAATACTTTATTATTACATGTGAATCATATTTTTGTCTACCCGTAGTGTTTAATTCGCGCTAATATTATATGAAATGGACTAAATAATTAGGATTGACTTAGAAACTTTTCTGTTACTATGTATTCTTTGAAAAATTTATTCAATCAAAGTCTGAAAACCTAGGAATATTTCTAGATGTTACATCAGCAAGGTATCGTAATGACACCACAGCAGAATCAAATTCAAGACGAGCTGCAGCGCAAACACGAGGAGCTGCAACAGCTGATAGTGCATCAGCAGGAAGAACTTAGAAGAGTCTCGGAACAACTATTTATCGCTAGATATGGAATTCTGTCGCCGTTGCTGAATGCAAGTATCTCTGATTTCAACTTATTATATGTAAAATATTCGTCAATTTCTGGTTAAGGGGGTCAACTTATTAGAACTTGATTTTCGTAAGAATGAGTAGTTGCTTTACTATTGCGGCAAAGGAATAAATTAAATAGATGAGTAATTTTTATAACAGATAGCTTCTTTGAGAAATGCTTCTTATCGAGGCTAGTAGTGTACAGAACCTTCAATATACAACTTTCTTTCGAAAAGCGAAGTCTTCAATGTTACGATCACGATTTGTTACATTATAATCTATAGTTATTATTAGACTGTGGATCTTTATGTAAAATAAAACATGTTTGCATTGATTGCAAAACACAGGAGCCAAACAAAAATTTCTTTCTTCTTTTAATTATCTTATTAATGTGAAACTAATACACTGGTGGCGTTAAATCTTTTAAATATGTCCACTGTTTTAAGGATGCTCTGGAGGTATATAAAAACGCAACAAAACTTTTGGAAATTTGACAAGATATAATTCTTACTAAATTAATTCTTACTAAATTAATGCAATTACCAAAGTTTGGGTTCGATTCACTGCACCGTTTAAGAATTATGGCAACTTAAAGTTTGCACATTTTAACACGTCTTCTTATGGAGAATTCATAAAATTTCACTTCAAGCCCTATTTAAACCTTGAAACAACGCAACTAGAAACTCCAGTTTTTTTATATGTAGTAAAAATTATGTAATTAATTATGTTCAAAATTTATTAAGATTCACTAAACAGTTGCAGAGCAAAAAAATTATAAACTGTTACAAAACGTCAAATTTATCGTGTTGTCTCTCACTAGCATGGAAACGCGACAAGTGTAGACCACTAAATATAGCTACAGAGGGTACAGTATTCGCAAAAGTTTAATGCAAAATATACTCATGAATGGCTTTCATTGCCATGTATTGATGAATTTCGAATTTCTCGTACTTTTGTCTCCCATTGTACCTCCAGAACATCCTTAAATTGCGTGTACCTCTTTTTGTTATAAATGCATAAAATCCGCAGTCTAGTTATTATACTGTTATACTACTATCTACTCTATACTACTTTTTACTTCAGGCGGGCATGTCATACAACGCAACGAACGCATGTCAACAGATGAACCGCTGTAACTCGAATAATACAACTGTGCAACTTCCCACATCGAACAATGTACAGAGCGTGAACGTTCTTCCTCTACCCATCACTGTTCCAGTACCTCTGGTGCCCACTGAATTATTCTCCCACTCTTTGCCAGTCAGTCCAGTACAAACAGTGTCGACGACGGTTCAAGGAAACGTGGCTACAATGATCCAAGTGCCGCAACAGTCGCATCAACAGTTGCAGCATCAGCAACAGCCGCAAAGGCCACCGCAACCGCAACAGCAACCGCAATCGCAACAACAACCGCAACCACAACCGCAAGGTCCAACCCAACAAAACGGTAACCCTCCTGATCTTGTGCCTTTTCACATCTGTCCTCATCAAGCGAATATATTGTACAATGACATGGAACCACCATCGAATCAGCAGCAAGCACCACCCCAGAATTGAACTCCCGAAACGTCGAACAATTTTTATTCCGCGACTAAGGAATTAGGAACCTCATGACCGAAGTTGTAACATGGTGCTGTAGGTATGGTCGAAAATAACAAGATTCGTTTTAATATGGTTACTATTTGAGGGGGGAAAGAGGAGAGTGAGAAGAGAGATCGCCGAAACGATCTGACTAATTCTAAAACTGACTATGGGCGTCTCTATTTCTCGATACTCCTCTCTCTCTCTCGGGATCAGGGTACGTTCGTGTGCAGTCTGATGTATAGCTTCGGGATCCCGAAGAGACATACGTGGCTGGATATTTTCAGAAGCCCGATATTTTTTTTTCTCGTCCGAGAATGCCCGATCCGTCCCGAATTCGAGATTTCGGGTCCTCGCACAAGCCTAATTAGGGGTAATTTGTGAAGTGATCTGACGAGGAGCTTTCTATTTCCAGATAAGTAGTTTTACGATGTTCATGAGCTGACGGTAAAGAATGACTCGCATTTTATTTGGGATGGAGATGCATTTCTAGATATATATGGATGTGTATATGTATGTACATATATGTATATGTATACGTACAGTACAGTGTGGTAGCACTTAAACTAATACCACGGGCTTAAAGTCTGTGTAAAAATAATTAGTAAATTCTTAATAAAATTTAAATGGTACGACAGGACCTACATGTCGGCAAGACAAGCTTTGTATTATTAATTCACGAAATAAAACAGTCAGATTCGGTTTTTTTAACGGAATTATACAGGGCGTGGCCGGGCGGGTGGTACAACCGAGCAGGGGGTGATTCTACATGTAAAAATAAGTCGAAAGAAAGGAATAACATTTTTTTGTTTGTCGCTTCGTTTTCGAGAAGATGGAATTTGAAAATGCACCCTAGTAGCACAAAAATATTGGATAAATATTTTTTAAGCCACACTTTTTCATATGAGAAAAATATTTCTTCCTAACTTATATAAAAAAGAATATTTGGTACTTAATGTAAAATAAATATTGTATGTATATTTGAATATTAAAAACAGATTGAATCTCTTTTTGATATTATATGAATGTGTATACAATATCTTGTGCTGCTAGGGCAGCGAATACACGTGCTATTGCATAGGAATCGTCTGACGCGTCTGACCATGATCAACCAATTCTACTTTGTGCATATACTGAAGCACGCGAACCTGGCGAAACTTTAAACTCGATTTTCTCGAAAACGAAAAAATGTTATTCCTTTTTTTCGACTTATTTTTACGTGTAGTATTACCCCCTGCTCGGTTGTACCACACTCATGTCACACCCTGTATATTTTTCGTTACACTATTCCATAGTGCTTTCTAATAGAAAACCAACGATTCATAAAATATGCATTTAATTTTAAATGGATGTGGAAGTATCATGCATATATAAATATATAAACGAAAACAATGCAAAAAAACTAGGCCAGATGTGACATTTTACTGACGCATTGATCTGCCAAGTCGGCCGATGTTTTTCTTCTAATTATTTATGATAAATGAAATTTTGAATGGGTCACTATTTGATCACTTAAATGAAAACATATTGTATATGTTTAGGCATATATATGTGCATTTATATGGGTATGTAGATGTATATGAATATCTATATGTACATACATACATATGTATACGAGTACGTGAATGTGTATATATATGTGTATGTGTCTGTGATGTGTATGCACATGTATATATGTATGTGCATACTGTGTATATTAGAAGAAAGAAAGTAATATATTTTGTTGTAAATGTATAATATAATAGACCTTTTCCCGGGTAATCTTTACTGAAGGGAATGCTGTGTATTATGAGTGTCAAAATCGATATATTTTATAATTGTTATTGAATGAATTGTGTACTGGTAGAAAAATTTGTATACATTTCAAGAGAGCAACACGAGGAAAACGTCCGACTACTTTTACATTATGACAATAACTTCTATCGGTTGATTGTACATGATAGTAGAGTGGGAAAATTATGTACTATGTGAAAATAAAGGAAGTTCCTTAACGACTACAGAAAATTAAATTACTTAAACATTCTAATGTTGTCCTTAACAAATACATTCCTGACTCTTTCCATTAATTTCTACTGCAGGTTGTTTTGAGACGTGCAAAGATGTTGTCTGTGACTTCGGAGTATACATATATGTATATGTATGTTATCGCAAATTGTATGCTTGGTACTTATATTCTCTCCCCCTTGAAGAAAGCACGACACGTTGCTCTCGGTCTCAGCTATCGATGTCGTCTTTGTTCATCGAGGAAGGCAGCCTCTGACATCCAGGTGGACAGCTTCGAAGTATTCACTACCCTTAGGGCTCTTGTAACAGAAAGAACAAATTCATTGAATCTCAATCGATCGACCGTCGAAGAATAAATCCGAATTAATAGGAAATAAATAGTTCAAGTTAAATATTTAATAACTGTTCATTAATAGTTTGAAAAGAAGATATTCATTACACAGTTTAATTGGAAAGATAATTGGTACTCACGCTCACGTCCTTTCCTGCTTAAAGAAATCACGAGGCGCTGCGTCTCGATCTCGATTGTCGAATATCGATCTCGGCTACAATACCGTCTTTGGAACGAATCTGTAACAGAAAGAACATATTCATTAATTTCAATAGAAATACTTTGAAAGAAATCTTCTATAATAAAGATTAATTGTAAAAATGTCTTTGTACTCACATTCTCTCCCCCTTGAAGACAACACTTACACGTTGCTCTCGATCTCAGTATCGATGTCGTCTTTGGTCGTCAAGGTAGGTACCATTAGTCATCCATGTAGGCTGCCTCAAAATATTTTATATCCTTAGGGCTCTGTAACAGAAAGAATAAATTCATTTAATCTCAATAGGAATTAGATAATTAAAGTAGAATATTTATTGATTGTTCATCAATGATATGAATAAACATGTTCAAAAACATAGTATAATTTGAAACAGAGAGTTTGAAATTTAATTTGTACTCACGCTCGCGTCTTCTCCCGCTTCAAGAAAGTCCGCCATGATGCTACGTCACGATTCGATTCTCGAAAGCATCGATCTCGCTACCAATAAGATGCTCTTTGAAACGATTGATTCTTTTCCCGCGGAATCTGTAACAGAAAGAACAAATTCAATTGACAAACAGTCAGAAACTAAATCAGAATTAATAGTAAATAAACAATTCAATTTGAATAGAGAATCAAAATTAATGTGAAACAAATTTAAATAGGATTGGTCGTCACGACACGAGTAAATTATCGCGAGAAGGCAACACGATTCGAGAATTTTAAATCGATGAAAATTGAATAAGGTTAAAGTTTACCTCCGGGAACCAGAAATTGTTGCCTCTTTCTTATGTAATTCTGCAGATTTTGGCGAGAAAATGCTAAAAATCTACGTTTCACAATTCTAAGCGGTCAGTGGTTCAAAATTGCGTGTTCGATACATACAGAGAGGAAAACTGATAGATAGAAATACCCGTGCTTGTGGTGCCACCTAGCGGCACCGCTTGGTAAACTACGTGCGACGTTTATTACATCCGTCGGTGATTACATACAAACATGGCGAGCCACTGATATCAGCACCGATGAGATATAAGAATAGACCTATCATCCGATCACCGACGAGATACTATTAAAGACTGCCAGCCTTATGGGAGTTGGTGTCTCTCGAATTTTTCGGTGTTTCTTACGCCCTCTAGGATACATTCAAGCTCCATCCAGAGAAACAGAAGGCCATCGACGGCATTTTGTCGGTGAAGAAGACCACTGAGGAGATTCTCGTCGCGATGCATCGGTGAGAATGCGAGTTATCACGAAACCATATCGATTATTATTAAATGTTACATTCTCCGCCATACTTCAGACGATGTTTTGGTACTATTTTGGCACTATTTAGAATTTTTAGCGATGTGGAATTTCAGATCACTGTAAGTTCCACGTTATCCCCGTGCCCGTCGCGCCCGGTTACCCGTCCCGCTGAATAACACAGGGGCAGGCAGTCTTTAATAGTATCTCGTCAAGTACAAGAAGAATGATGTACTATAGAATGCTCACATTACCCAATCTGCAATTGCCTTATAACACCAACACCGACGAGATCCTATCTCGTCTCTTTATCTAAATACAACCAGACGATATATGACATTGTTCACGCCCGGGGCGAACCAGCTTGAATAATACATACATTTTGTTCTGAAGTAAGGTGAAATAGCAAGATGTTATGGAAGACAATAGGTATAGGATAGAATTTATTGAAAATCAACATATTTATTAAATGTGCAGCTATTAGCTCGATATTATCCTTTATTTATAAGATACTAGAAGATCTTACAAATAGAGGATAATACCGATTGCCCAGGTCTCACCACGAGGAGGTTGCTGCACAAGAGACCCGAAAGAGAGTCAGAACGAATGCAATATTCCTTCTGGCTCCCTTTCTAACAACGACGGACTTATACTAAATTACGCAGATATGTCGAGTAATTATTGCGGAGCAAAAGATGTGAATCGGAGAAGAAGTCTCCGATCCACGGGGGATCAAAGGCGAATCAGGCAGAAGGCTCTGATTTTTTCAAAGTGAGAAACAAGAGCGAACCAAAGCAGAAGGCTCCGGTTCGAAGGAGGCGCGTACAATGCTTGCAGCCCAGCTCCGGTCAGAGCCGATACCCGACGTGTCCTCACCAAGAGAGATGGATCATGAGAAGTGTTCAAACGTATTACCATTTCTCTGCCAACTACCTGCCACCAGGCAACGCAATGCGTTGAGGTGAACCCGGGTAGGATGACGAACAGAGCGAACTCTGCCAACTACCTGCCACCAGGCAACGCAAAGCGTTGAGGTGAACGGGTAGAATGACAGAGAGAATGGCAACACGAGTGGACAGATCTCAATGACCCACCTCTCTCAATGATTCGACGCCGAATACCGGCTCCAACCGGTCAGGTACATGCAAGCAAGGTCCAACAGAGCAGAAGGCTGTGTCGGAAACGAGAAAACGAGCAAAGTGAAGTTACGGCAATAATTACTCGACATATTTACCACGACGACATACAATCTTAATAACTAACGCACGCAAGCCGAGCAATTATTGTGGACCAAAAGACTAAATCGCAAAGGGGGAAGAATCAACGCAGAAGGCTTTGATTCGCAAAGCAGGAACTTGAACCAGAGCAGATGGCTCTGGTTCGGGGGTGACGCTAAGACAATAATTGCTCGGCACATAAAACTAACTTAAGAATATGCCGCAACCTTCTTGATTTGTGCTCTTCTTGGTGTGTCCTCTTCTTGGTGTGTCCTCTTCTTGGTGTGTCCTCTTCTTTGTATGTCCTCTTCATAGTATGTCCTCTTCTTGGTGTGTCCTCTTCTTGGTGTATTCTAACTAAAACAGACTAATAATAATTAGACATAACAATATATTACCCCGCACACGAGTGCAAGTCTAAGACCCGCTCACAAGAGCAAACCTAAGACCAGTTCTCGAGAACAAACAAACCCCGCACACGAGTGCGACACTAACCAGCTCACGAGAGCCCAATTAACCCCGCACACGAGTGCGAATGAAACCAGCTCACGAGAGCCCAACTAACCCCGCACACGAGTGCGAATGAAACCAGCTCACGAGAGCAAACCTAGAACCAGCTCACGAGAGCCAAACTAACCCCGCACACGGGTGCGGCCTATAGGCGATTCGGGTAGCCCCGGGGACGCGACACCCCGTACTCACTCACAGCTGTATCCGTGAGTGAGCCCCTGGGGGACCTCCGATCGGAGGAATACCAATTTTAAACAATATGTAAAAATTGTTAGAAGCGGGCCTTATCAAAGTTCCGAAGGCAACAATTCAAAATTCAGAAATAACACGAGTGCGGATAGAGCAAATATAAGCCCGCACGTAAGTGCAATTCTAACCATACACATGAGTGCGAATGCAACCATAGAAGCAGTTCATAAGAGCAATTGTAATCCCGCACAGAAGTGCGAATACAATCAGTTCACAAGAAGAACTGTAATCGTGTACATGAGCGCGAATACAACCGGAGAACCTGCTCATTAAACTAATTGTAAGCCAGCACAGAAGTGCGAATAGAACTAGCGAACCAACTCGTAAGAATAATTATAACCGCGCACACGAGTGCGAATAGAACAAACTCACGAGAGCTGTGCTAACTGTTCACACGATTGCAACCTATATGTGCTTCGGGTAGCCCCGGGGACGCAACACCCCGCACTCACTCACGGCCCCATCCGTGAGTGAGCCCCTGGGGGACCTCCGATCGGACGAATACCAATTTCAGACAACATGTGAAAATGTTGAGAATAGGCACTTGTGAAAGTTCCGCAGCGAACAATTTTAAATTCAGAAATAAAAATCGTCGAGATCACTGATTGAATAAGTTCTTCGAAATAACGAACTCAAGATGGGCCAAGGGTAAACGAAGAAAGCATTGATGTATACTGGACCGACAGCAAACTACCTGAAAGTAAATTCATATACAATTTAATGAAATATGTTCTTATATCTCGCAAGTCTTAAATTCTACTACACAATGTTACGAAAATTGTAAATGTGCAATGTGCAGCTATTAGCTCGATATTATCCTTTATTCATAAGACACTATAAGTTCTTACAAATAAAGGATAATACCGATTGCCCAGGTCTCACCACGAGGAGGTTGTTGCACAAGAGACCCGAAAGGGAGTCAGAACGAATGCAATATTCCTTCTGGCTCCCTTTCTTACAACGACTGACTTATACTAAATTACGCAAGTATGTCGAGTAATTATCGCGGGGCAAAAGCTGTGAATCGGAGAAGAAGTCTCCGATCCACGGGGGACCAAAGGCGAATCAGGCAGAAGGCTCTGATTCTTTCAAAGAGACAAACTAAAGCAAACCAGGGCAGAAGGCCCTGGTGCGAGGGTAACGCGCGAATGGCCAAGAGGAACTCAAGCTGCAATACCCATTTCTCCTAACCACTTGCCGCCAGAGACGGACATGAGTGGAATAAATTTACAGTGGAGAGGTTTTACATGAGCGAGCCACATCTCTCAAAGCCTTCCCCCATTAATATTATCTACCGCGAACTCCCGTACCAACCGGTATGGTACAAACTACATACGAGCAAGGTCCGACACAGCAGATGGCTGTGTCCGAATCAAGAAAACGAGCAAAGTAAAATTACGGCAATAATTACTCGACATATTTACAACGATGGTATACAATCTTAATATGTAAACCAAATATAACTAACTTAAAAATACACTCTAGTCTTCTTCCTCTTCGTTGGTGTGTCCTCTTCATTCGGTGTGTCGTCTTCGTTAGCAGCCGGCTGTTGTAATCTAGCTGAAACAGACTAATCGTATTTAGAAACAATGCTGTTGAATACAGAATTAAATCACGCACACGAGTGCGAATGTAACCAGCTCACGAGAACAAATATAAACCCGCACGTAAGCACAAACCTAACCATGCACATGAGTGCGAATACAACCTGTCCACAAGAGCAATTATAATTTATAATCATGTTCACAAGTGAACCAGTTCACAAGAACAATTGTAATCCTGCACATGATTGCCAATACAACCAGCGAACCAGTTCACAAGAGCAATTATAACCCCGCACACGAGTGGGGCGCTCAAAATATAAATTTGATGAAGAATAAAATTGATAAATTTGAAGAAGACTCAATACCGAAAGTCTCGAAAATTTCAATTAGTATGAAGGATATGGTATTCGTTGAATTAACGGTTGAAGGACAGGTTTGTTGAAACTGAGCCATGGAAGTTGAAACTGACAAAGGAAGCTTTGAAAAATATTAGTAACCAAACTTACCGTTGATCGTTGAATGAACAGTTGAAGGTAGGTCACGGTAGCTGTGGATGACCCCTTGTCCACCTCTGGTTAACCTTTGGTCCACCTCTGGTAGGTCCCTGGTCCTCATGGTCCCGGAGCTCGACTGAACCCGACCGCTCACGCCGCCCCCCCCGGCCCGACTGATTGACGGAACTCTCTGACCGAGCGCGAGCGTGCGCCTCACGCTCGACGCTCGACCGCTCCTCACCCTCACCGAATATCGATCGATGTCGATCGCCGTGACAATTATTGATAAATTTATTATTTCCAGCAGGTTAATGCTAACAATTCTATTTTACAGCAATGTCCACAAGCAATCCCTTGGCTATATGACCACCTAATTTTTTAGTAAAAGTGGCTAATAGTATTCGAGACACGGAATAACTTTTAAACCATGAACATTCGCACGCATTAATTTATTCAATACAATTCACAGATACGCGCTCCTCCTTCGAACCGGAGCCTTCTGCTTTGGTTCGCTCTTGTTTCTCACTTTGAAAGAATCAGAGCCTTCTGCCTGACTCGCCTTTGATCCCCCGTGGATCGGAGACTTCTTCTCCGATTCACACCTTTTGCTCCGCAATAATTACTCGACATATCTGCGTAATTTAGTATAAGTCCGTCGTTGTTAGAAAGGGAGCCAGAAGGAATATTGCATTCGTTCTGACTCTCTTTCGGGTCTCTTGTGCAGCGACCTCCTCGTGGTGAGACCTGGGCAATCGGTATTATCCTCTATTTGTAAGTTCTTCTAGTATCTTATAAATAAAGGATAATATCGAGCTAATAGCTGCACATTTAATAAATATGTTGATTTTCAATAAATTCTATCCTATACCTATTGTCTTCCATAACATTTTACAATTTCACCTTCCTTCAGAACAAAATGTATGTATTATTCAAGCTGGTTCGCCCCGGGCGTGAACAATGTCATATATCGTCTGGTTGTATTTAGATAAAGAGACGAGATAGGATCTCGTCGGTGTTGGTGTTATAAGGCAATTGCAGATTGGGTAATGTGAGCATTCTATAGTACATCATTCTTCTTGTACTTGACGAGATACTATTAAAGACTGCCAGCCCCTGTGTTATTCAGCGGGACGGGTAACCGGACGCGACGAGCGCGGGGATAACGTGGAACTTACAGTGATCTGAAATTCCACATCGCTAAAAATTCTAAATAGTGCCAAAATAGTACCAAAACATCGTCTGAAGTATGGCGGAGAATGTAACATTTAATAATAATCGATATGGTTTCGTGATAACTCGCATTCTCACCGATGCATCGCGACGAGAATCTCCTCAGTGGTCTTTTTCACCGACAAAATGCCGTCGATGGCCTTCTGTTTCTCTGGATGGAGCTAGAATGTATCCTAGAGGGCGTAAGAAACACCGAAAAATTCGAGTGACACCAACTCACACCAACTCCCGTAAGGGTGGCAGTCTCTCGTCGGTGATACAGCGATTCCTCTGGATTCCTCTCTGAATGCATATAAAGCCAATGATATAGCGATGTCCTTATTCTCAAATTTGGCAACTTTATTTTACGTCGAATAAATAAATTTGCGATTTATTAAACGATTATTATCATTTTCACGGAGTAGAGAGTCTATTCATTTCAACTTATAAAAGAATGGCTACGCAATATATAATTATCAATATTATTGTATAATATAATGTGGACAATATTTAGATTACTGATATGTATAATAACCTCCCTAAATTATAAATGAATTACATATGTTCATGTTACATTTCGCGAAGCAATAGATTGTGTGGCAAAATGTCAAATTTAAAAGAGCGCCATTTTATGTTATCGTGGGAGATGTGGTTAATTGTATACCTTTATGAAACTTTGTAACGTGCCTATTCTCTTTTTTCATTCAGTATTCAGAAATACAAAGTTCTTTTCGTAAATACAAGACTAATATGGAGGAGTAAACGTGTGGTATTCTTGAGTAAATTATACTCGGAGCGATTCTAAATATATCGAACTCATCGAATTCTGAGGTTAGTGTCATCAAGTAATGACTTTCTCTGTTTATTTATACATGAACAAGTCGTGGTATTCGTTAAACAAAATGTGTTATCACAGTTTTGCGGCAAGCAATAACTTCGTGAAAAAAATTTCGCTAATGTTTATTTTACAATTATTCCAATTATTATATTATAATATACATACAAACATTCGATTTTCTTAGTTAGAATTATATTGTACTTGTAATATTACCGGGTCTGGGATGTAACACATATCCACCATATATTATTTGTAGTTGGAAAAACAAAAGGCAATAATGGCTTTGCATAGTGTGCCTCCGAAAAGGAAAGAAATTTATAAGTACGAGGCACCATGGCCTCTATACAGTATGAATTGGTCTGTTCGACCTGATAAGAGATTTCGTTTGGCCCTTGGTAGTTTCGTAGAAGAGTATAATAATAAAGTACAAATAGTTTCTCTGGACGAAGAGACATCAGAATTCAGTGCGAAAAGTACTTTCGATCATCCTTATCCGACAACAAAAGTTATGTGGATACCGGACAGTAAAGGTATAATTCAAAGAAGTATTTATAGTAGTAAATAGGTTTATTTTTTGTCTTTCGTCCTCAAAATGTTTACTTAAGATTGTGGTTTCGCTTTGCCTTCTTCCTTCCACTTGGAATTCTTTTTTTTTCCAGAATGCTTTTTCGGATCTAAGCTGCTCCTTCTTTTTCCTATAGTACCCCTCTTATCGCTGAGTTTTCTCTTCTCAGCTCCTTATATTCTTCGAGCATGTGACCCAACATCTCTCTAGCTCAGTGGTAGGCACGATAGGGGCTCCAGAGTTGCCTGCTTCTCCCACCAACCTCTCTTTCGTGCAGCATGCCTCATGCCTTTGCTTCCGAAGGTGCACGCTGCATGAAAGAGACATTGGTGGGGAAAGCTTCTTGACTGCGGCAGGCAAACTATCTGCATACTATCTCTTTTTCTCCTTCTAGTACTTGCTTCCTTGCTCTTTGTTCCCAAATCTGAATCTTGCAATTTTGCTTTGGTCTCTGCCTCTGTAGTCATATCGCCAAAGAAGCATTTATATTAAATTTGTAATTTTATTACATTCAGGATTGCTGCCTGATCTCCTAGCTACATCCGGCGATTACTTAAGAGTCTGGAGAGCAGCAGAACCAGAGACTCGGTTGGAATGCGTTTTAAACAACAATAAAAACTCAGATTTCTGTGCACCACTTACTTCCTTCGATTGGAACGAAGTGGATCCAAATTTGATTGGTACAGCTAGCATAGACACAACATGTACCATCTGGGGTCTAGAGACGGGACAAGTGTTAGGCAGAGTAAATATGGTCACAGGACACGTTAAAACACAATTGATTGCCCACGACAAAGAAGTATACGATATAGCATTCAGTCGGGCTGGAGGTGGTCGGGACATGTTTGCATCTGTTGGAGCTGATGGTTCTGTGAGGATGTTCGATTTAAGACATTTAGAGCACTCGACAATCATTTACGAGGACCCTCAACACACACCACTGTTGAGGCTCGCATGGAACAAGCAGGATCCAAATTATCTTGCAACAGTAGCTATGGATGCCCGTGAAGTCATCATCTTAGATGTTCGTGTTCCATGTACACCGGTTGCCAGATTAAATAACCATAGGTACAAAAGATATATTGTTCTCTTAATTTCATGTTAGTTCTACGTTCGATATATCTTTCATTCTTTATTTTGTTATTTCAGAGCAAGTGTTAATGGTATAGCCTGGGCACCGCATTCATCTTGCCACATTTGCACAGCTGGTGACGATCATCAAGCGCTAATTTGGGACATACAGCAAATGCCGAGAGCCATTGAAGATCCTATCCTAGCTTACACTGCTGCCGAGGGAGAGGTGAATCAAATTCAGTGGGGCGCAACGCAACCTGATTGGATTGCAATTTGTTACAACAAAGCTGCAGAGATCCTCAGAGTGTAAAGAAAGTATCTTCCAATAGGTTCGCATTTTCCTATAAAAGATATTCTCGACGAATTGTGTTCGAATTCGTTAGATCGTTTCATTTGTATATTTTGTATGGTCTTGTCGATTCACCATGCATTTTTTCATTTCTTTTTGTACCTGTAAAATAGGCATGTACAAATACTAGTTATTTTTTAAGAATATATAAAAATTGATATTGAAAGAATTACAAAGAGAAGGGTAAAACAATTCGATACAGTTCAACTAGGTTTATGAATTGAAATGGTCGGATCAAGATGGCTGGACCGATCTAAAAATATCGAGTATATGTACATGTTAACTTAACGATAATGCAATGTGTTATCATTGTGCCACTGGTATTTATGTATGTATTTAAGATTCTCAGGATTATCAAGCAAATGTACGCGTGATCAAGTGAAATAACAATAGCAAATACACAAAGTAAAAGCTCATCGAATGATAATTGAAACAGTAGTGTAATGTTTGTATAAGAGAAGAATTATGTATGTCTTCAGTCATCTATGGATGTGTTCTGGAGACGCGATATATAGAGACTGACGAATCACATGTATATTATCATAATATAAAATGAACGTGATCGAGATATTTCATTTCGCAATTAAAGGAAAACACAAATGAGACTGATTTATTACAAAATCGTCTTCATTTGTCTTCTTCATGGGATAAAACGAAATGAAATGTACCGATCGCAATACGATTGTATATATGTTTATACTTCCATATTTACTTGATTTTGTAGAAAATCATAGAATATAACAATAGCTTTCTACATACTCTCCGAGTTCAATCAATATATTTGTATTAAACGATAATTATATCGTAGCAAAAGTGTGTGTGTACTCATGATTTAGTAAGGGGGAGAGTAATTTTCAATTTCTTTTATTGCAATGACAAAAGTTATAGCGGTAGTATTGGTGATACTAGAATTAGCGAGGAAATCAACTTATGTGATAATATGATTACATACTTACGAAGTTTTCAATGAATCTTAAGACGTAAGATTGTATCATGAACTTGTAATTAAAGGTAGTTTTTTTATACATAAATTATTTGAATTAACGCTAAGACAATTCAATGTACCGATAATCCATGCTTTCATAAAAATCATACTTTCCATAGCCAACATATATGTATATGATAGGATTACAATCGACACACTTTCAACATTTAAAGAACAAAAAAATAAACAAATTTCATATTGTTGTCAGACACGTATATATCATAATTTACAGTTAACGTAATATGGGCGAGATGCATTATTTACAATAATGAAATGCGAGTATATGAGTCAGAATATTAGTCAATCAATTAAATTAAATTCTTGCAGTAATATCTTCTTTTCAATCAAACATCTGACGAATCCCGACAGCTGTAAGATTAGTATTATATACTACTGCTACTTTAATAAATATTATTAACTCTGATACAGAGCAAGCTCTTTACTACCTAACAGTATAGTCAACGAATTCGCATTCTTACTTCTTCGAATGTTCGAATTGATCAAAATATATACATTTTCCTACATCAGATTCTTTTGACAATGATTCTTTTCTGCAGATTTCTATTCTAAACCGCATTTACTGATTTCTGTACGTGCGCTATCCACGAACACGCAGAATGCATGTCTCTAAAAAAAGAAAAGCATGATTAACCCCTTGCCTTACGATTTATTTTACGGTTTCAGTGATTAGAACTTTGTTGTAGTTCGTATACTTTCCTAAAAAAGGAGAAAATTTAAGCTATTGTATGCTTATATGCTTATAAAATTTTATTTCGGTTTAAAGGAAATTAGTAGCATACATATTCTGTTCAGAATCTTCATCACGAGTCAGACACGATATTGTAGGGAAGGGGTTAACATTAAAATCTTGCACGGCCAAGTCTCACACGTATCCGCAGTTTTACTCACAAAGCGGAATTTTTATTATAATTAATGCATCGCGTTAAGAATAGATTTGAGTCATGCTCCTCGTTCTAACGTTAATAATTCCGATTCCCTACGATACTTGACTAAATTACATCGAACGCTCATGTCGCAGGGTCCCGTCACAAGATAGATCTTTCTTTTTGTAGTGATCGTAAGAAAATTAGGAAAACTTTGGAAGCGCATATTTCACTATACATAATTTTCTCACTTATCGTTTTCCGTTCGAAAGACCTCGTCAGATACTTTCATTGAAAAGTCCTGGCGTCCAAAAATAAGGTGCCCGATCCGAACACCATGGCTAGTGTTACACGAGACATTGGTGAAAAGGTATAACAGGCTACTCTCGCAATTCTCAGCATATACACGTGCTCGGGGAAGATCTGATTCGGATATAATTATTAAAGAACACATATTTTGCTAGCTATATAATGGAGATGCAACACCGTGCATCCCATAGTGAGCATGTTCCCCATGGCAATGTAGACGTGAACGCGTCGGAAAGCTTTGTGAATTTTCAAGTAGTGTGGACAGTGTTTCAACGGGCCGGGATTGTGGCGTCCGATCTCGTTGCCGACTCCAGCAGCACGCTCCAATACGTTCTTTTGAACTATCAATTGTAACAGAGGCGGAGTCAGATAGAGTCTAATTAGCAGCTCCAGGAAAAATGCACCGGACATTGCACCAACCTACAACAAAATAAATAATAATTATCTTTCTCAGACTGGCCAGTGCACAAGTTCGTGACCGATTTCGTATTTTATGCACCTTTCGTGGAGCAACACAAGTCATTTATGTTCACGACTAATTTTCTTGCTGTTCTAGATTTATATCTGATCTTCAAAAACATAATTCATGGTACAAATTGGGCCAGGTCGATCCTATGGCTGGAAATAAGACGAAAATCAAGAATAACGAAATTGCATGGAGGCTTTGTTTTCAAGGACATTCAATTTAAATATCAGTCGAGTACGCGCGGCCTTAATAAATAATCCGATGTCACGGATTTCGTTACAAGAAGAACAATAAAAATTTTCGCAATTTTGTTATTCTTGATTTTCGTCTTATTTCCAGCCATAGACCTGGTCTAATTTATTCCATGGATTGTGAAACACCCGGTTATCTCGGAAAGCGTCGATGGGAAAAAATGAATACTGGAAAGAAAGAAATTCAAGAGTGAAATTTCGCTCTGTTGCCCACGAAGGATTAAAATGCAACAAGGAATCTTTTTGTGCATATAATTTACCAATGCTCGTACCTGTATGGCTATTTCTGTGTCCCACGTATGCGCCGGATGGTGTTTAATGAAAATCAACAGCGTAGTCAGGCTGAGACACGCGTTGATGGTGAAATATCTCGGGAACAGAATCCGCTGTACCTCGCCGAACGTGTGCCTCGGCAATGCAAAGTACAAGGAGAGACCTGAAACGACAATAAATTGACAATATAAACGCTGTTCTTCCTTATTGTTGTATTTAACTCGACGGATTCGAATATTACCTGAGACAAAGGTCATCCAGATTTGAGCACCAAGATGCATCACGAACGAGGCCAGATAAATAAATGTGGTTGTTCTCGAGTAAGGATGACCAGCACCCTGTACCCTGTCCTTCGTTGGCACCAGAGCTGACGTTACACATAGAACTGCTGCGATCATAATTACGTGGGCTGGCTGCGTGGTGTAGAACAGAATCCTGTAACAAATCAAATCATCATTGCAATGCAAATTTTTAAGGAAAACTTTTCTTTTCTTTCCAAGAAGCCCCACCCTCTTCGAAGAAGAACGCTTCGATATAATGGTGTCGGTAATTCAATCAAAAATCGACGGAACGTACGCGTTAATGTTCTCGTTATGGGTGTACACGGTTCACGAGACCGCATCTTATTATTACCCAATCCGGTTTTCCGTTAAGTTCGACTCACGAGACTCGCATGCGGCATCATCGTCTCTGGCGCCAGACGATCCGATGTTTCAGATATCTCGGTTTACATGGGAAACAACAAATCTTGCACAACGGAACGTTAGCTTTACCGTTAATTTACATTCTATCTATTCCAGCGGTTTCCAATCTGGGAGGCGCCAACATTTTTTCATAAAAAAATTAATAACATCTACGTGTCTACATCATTATATGTATTTATCAACCCTTTGCGGACATTTTTATATGATTCTATGATAAAATATTAGTATGTATCTTCCATTTGCCCAGCACCCAAGACTTTGATACACGATCCACTTCTCTGGACAACATATTCTTTAATATTTAAAAAAATATAGAGGCGCGGAAAAAATGTTTTTTTCGGGGAGTCGTAGTAGCATAAAGATTGGAAACCGCTGATCTATTCTATGCACCCGCCAGAGAAAGGTGCACCGTCCCTACTATTCTTATATCGATCATTTCAGTTGCTCCATTATCCGAGACCTATTTTAACGAAGCGAAGAATTGTGCAAGAAATGTGCTTGGGCGATTCGCAAACTCGTTTCTCCTCCGAGATAACGGTTCGACTTTTTGGATCACACCTCGGCAAAACATGACGTGAATAATGGCAAAACAAAAAATATGGATCAAGAGATAACGAAACTCTGCGGAGCCGCGACACGAACTGGTTACTGAACCGTGTTCTGTCGAACAGAAAAACATCTTTCGACGGAGGATGCAAGCCTGGTAGCATTCGATGTTTGCCGTAGGCCTGCCATATCGTCATAATCAATTCGCACGTAGCCGGTAGACTGGTTGCATCATTTCCCCGCCGATGATGAAAGTTCCACGGTCGCGTGTCTATCCCCAACATTATCAGCCGGAAAGCTCGTCGCATTAATTCCCTTCGGTTACGCAAAGGCTACCGAAACAATTTCTTCCATTCGAACATGATTCTAGGAATCCTAGTAGACTTTACAAAAGCAAATCAAACATGTTTGTCCGCGAGTAGCCTTTGATCGAAGATTTGCTAACGATAACAGAAGGTTTGTTTGATCTCCTTCGATACAGAGGCACTTTAATCTTGCTGATTCGGAAGACGCTATTATTAGGACTAGACTATCTTCGCGCATCTCTGCCCGCAGTCTACTTATCAAAGAGAACTTTCTAATCTTATGTTTCACGCTCAGGTCCATTGGATGCTGGCGCGTAGCTAGCGGTTGAGACGTGCATCGTGGACAAACAATATTGCGTGTGACCGAGGGGAAACCTGCAAAGAGAATCCGCAAAGATTGAACAGACGCATTAGCTCGTCACGCTGTCGTTCAGAACACTTGACCTAAATTCGAAGCAAAACGGAAAATGTGTAAACGCCCATTCACACGTTACCTGCCAGAAACCTATTAGTAGCTTTTTTTAATAATCGTGGCATTTGACACGTTCGACGCGGAGCTAATTTCGTCTTGTTTTCCATTTCACATTTTTAGTCTGTTTCAACCAAATTATACGTATACTTTCGTAAATTCGTAGACTCGTAAACAAGTTTCTAGGATTGCAAGGGTGCGGGATGTGCCTTCTCGTTCCTCGATAATGCAAAGACGGGGTTTTTCAGTAGTCAAAGTCAGTCGCCCTCAAAAAGTTCTATTTTTACGTTTACGAGGCATAATTTTCAGCTTTATGCTTCCGAATAATGCAAATTACCCTCGTAAACGTAAAAATAGGACTTTTCAGGGCGATCGCGGCCTAGATTGATCTTTTATCTCGCGCCTTTGACTACTGAAAACCCCCATCTTTCATTATCGAGACATAAGAAGGCGCATCCCGCACCCTTGCAGTCGTGGAAAGTCTACCCCGTTAACGCGTTGAACAAATCGCGAACCCTTCGACCCAAAAGGGTTGTTCGAAGACAGCAACGCTGGACTGAAGAACACTCCGATATTCTTGGTGCATCACGTGCACGCGGATATTCGGAGCCGACTTCTTCCTGCGACAGGTTCTCGACCGTCTCGCACACTATCGAGAACATTTCCAAGAAGTTCGGGACAGGATTATGCAGGTCCTGTCCTGCCCTCGCGTGTTCTCGCGAGAGCTGCATATATTTGCGCAAGGAGAGTTCGGCAAATTAGTCGAACAACAGGTCAATTTTCTCGAGGGAAAGAATCCACGACAATCACGTGTCTCTCGCAAACATCTCCGGCAGCCTACTAATTATTACTGACCGGCGAATCCTCCGAAATCCCGAAGACCAATTCGCACGGCGCGACTCCTTGTCTCGCGAATAAACATATCCTCGCCGAAAATATGATGAATAATTCGCGACGGAAAATAATGGAAGCGTACACGTGGAGCGCGGCAATTCGCGTCGACAATCTGTCAATGGAAATGCAGCGCGACAGCCACTGATAACACGGGACGTCTGAGGCAAGTAATCGTATCCCGGCCGCTTCATTATTACATCAATCATTCCGGATCATCGCGCGACCATCGTCAGACTATCTCACATCAATTATTAGGAACATGATCGGACCTTGGGCAAAGGCCTTTTTTTGTATCTTCTACGACGTCGTGCGGCCAATTCGACACAAATTGTGCTTTCGTCGATATCTTGATTCATCGTAGACCCCTATCGTTCTTCAATAATCAGTTCTGATTATAACTTCCTAATTTCCGAGTAATTCAGCTCTCAATGACTACGTGCTTATTCATCGAACGATCTTCTATCACTTCCTCCGAATGTCCGCTGAATGATCGGACATAGAATTGTTCTCTAGCCGATTTCATTTCAATCCTTTGCACTTGAGTGGCGACGCTGAGCAGCCATTAACACGTTAATGAAATCAAAATAATCTATAGACAGCGAATCTTCATGCAAAATAAACATTTTTTATCTTAATATTGTTGATATGTTGAAGATGATGTAATAGTATCTCAAAATTCTTCTAATGTTTCTACTCGTTTAAATTGCACCTACTAATAATCTGCTAATAATCTAATTGATGAAACTAGAAAATTCAAGTTTATCATAGTAGACGCTACTTCGACCCTTCTGCAGCCCAAAAGTCCACATCAAGGGTTTATTCGACTACATGTGGCCATAACTATGAACAATTGAAGCAAGCACTATCTAACGGTTCATTTTTTACAATAACACAAAGATTACATTGAATTCATTTAGTTTAAAATTAAATTTTTACTTGGACTTGTACGTGATTTGCCCGGTTTTGCAGCAAGATCTTCGACCGGACGTTCGGACGAACCAAACAGAACCGGAGTCGTCGGCTAGACGTGCATGATTCTCGTTGGAAGCGGCAGATTACTTTGGGACGCTGCCGGAAACGATTACTCGACCCGGCTTATGTAAACATCCAAGTGTAAACCGCGTTCCCGGAAGGGGCGTTTCGGTGTACCCGGGTTAGCTCCCTATGAATCTATTTTTCTTTCATTGTAGGGGGTCCACCTGTGAAAAGGAAACCATTGAAAGACCCACACCACCGGTTTCAGGCCTGCACTACACGATCGTTCGTAATACGACGCGTGAATACAACGGCACGGCGACCGTTCCTGCACCTACGACGACCTGTCCTGCTCGGCTTCCAAAGCATTAAACTGCAAGATATACAGTACAATGGGGCATTATGAACCAGTTATCAAGAGACATCGACCGGCAGACGTGCGAGATGGCACGCACGCACGCACCACCTCCGGGGCAATTGCCATTCTGATTTAGACGCGAATCAAACGATCAGTTGCTTTGTTGTGCGTCCCCGATTCGAGACGAAACACGATCAGATAGGGAAGAGACGCGGCGCGTTCGTCTTCTTGACCCCTGTTAACCGGTTACGACGAATTGACTCTCGCTCTTTCTACTCGCAGTCTTTCGGTCCCTCGGCACGTTTGACCCACAGGCCCTTGAAAGAAACGCGACTCCTCGAAATAATTCTGATAGTTATTTCTTATTTCTAGACTGAAAAATTAAAATTGTTAGCATTCATTGCAAGACACAGGAACCATGTACGAATTTATTTTTCGTTTTAACCCCTTACCATATCTTAACAAGTATGAATGGTACGCTTAAATTTGATTCGTTTGTAGTCAATATTTAAGCATTAAAATAAATGCAGCCATAGGAAAAATATAAATCTTCTTTTGTCTTCTACGACATTTTTGGGGGTGAATAAAATGTTACGGCAAGGGGTTAATGGTTTTATTAAGTTGTAAGAAGTCTGATAGTTATTTCTTATTTCTAGACTGAAAAATTAAAATTGTTAGCATTCATTGCAAGACACAGAAACCATGTACGAATTTATTTCTCGTTTTAACCCCTTACCGTATCTTAACAAGTATGAATGGTACGCTTAAATTTGATTCGTTTGTAGTCAATATTTAAGCATTAAAATAAATGCAGCCATAGGAAAAATATAAATTTTCTTTTCTCTTCTACGACATTTTTGGGGGTGAAGAAAATGTTACTGCAAGGGGTTAATAGTTTTATTAAGTTGTAAGAAGTCTGATAGTTATTTCTTTTTTCTAGACTGAAAAATTAAAATTGTTAGCATTCATTGCAAGACACAGAAACCATATACGAATTTATTTCTCGTTTTAACCCCTTACCGTATCTTAACAAGTATGAATGGTACGCCTAAATTTGATTCGTTTGTAGTCAATATTTAAGCATTAAAATAAATGCAGCCATAGGAAAAATATAAATATTCTTTTCTCTTCTACGACATTTTTGGGGATGAAGAAAATGTTACGGCAAGGGGTTAATGGTTTCATTAAGTTGTAAGAAGTCTGATAGTTATTTCTTATTTCTAGACTGAAAAATTAAAATTGTTAGCATTCATTGCAAGACACAGAAACCATATACGAATTTATTTCTCGTTTTAACCCCTTACCGTATCTTAACAAGTATGAATGGTACGCCTAAATTTGATTCGTTTGTAGTCAATATTTAAGCGTTAAAATAAATGCAGCCAAAGGAAAAATATAAATCTTCTTTTGTCTTCTACGACATTTTTGGGGATGAAGACAATGTTACGGCAAGGGGTTAATGGTTGTATTAATTTGTAAGAAGTCTGATAGTTATTTCTTTTTTCTAGACTGAAAAATTAAAATTGTTAGCATTCATTGCAAGACACAGAAACCATGTACGAATTTATTTCTCGTTTTAACCCCTTACCTTATCTTAACAAGTATGAATGGTACGCCTAAATTTGATTCGTTTGTAGTCAATATTTAAGCATTAAGATAAATGCAGCCATAGGAAAAATATAAATATTCTTTTCTCTTCTATGACATTTTTGGGGATGAATAAAATGTTACGGCAAGGGGTTAATGGTTTTATTAAGTTGTAAGAAGTCTGATAGTTATTTCTTATTTCTAGACTGAAAAATTAAAATTGTTAGCATTCATTGCAAGACACAGGAACCATGTACGAATTTATTTTTCGTTTTAACCCCTTACCTTATCTTAACAAGTATGAATGGTACGCCTAAATTTGATTCGTTTGTAGTCAATATTTAAGCATTAAGATAAATGCAGCCATAGAAAAAATATAAATTTTCTTTTCTCTCCTACGACATTTTTGGGGATGAATAAAATGTTACGGCAAGGGGTTAATGGTTTCATTAAGTTGTAAGAAGTCTGATAGTTATTTCTTATTTCTAGACTGAAACATTAAAATTGTTAGCATTCATTGCAAGACACAGAAACCACGTACGAATTTATTTTTCGTTTTAACCCCTTACCCTATCTTAACAAGTATGAATGGTACGCCTAAACATGACTAGGTTGTAATCAATATTTAAGCATTAAGATAAATGCAGCCATAGGAAAAATATAAATATTCTTTTCTCTTCTACGACATTTTTGGGGATGAAGAAAATGTTACGGCAAGGGGTTAATGGTTTCATTAAGTTGTAAGAAGTCTGATAGTTATTTCTTATTTCTAGACTGAAAAATTAAAATTGTTAGCATTCATTGCAAGACACAGAAACCATATACGAATTTATTTCTCGTTTTAACCCCTTACCGTATCTTAACAAGTATGAATGGTACGCCTAAATTTGATTCGTTTGTAGTCAATATTTAAGCGTTAAAATAAATGCAGCCAAAGGAAAAATATAAATCTTCTTTTGTCTTCTACGACATTTTTGGGGATGAAGACAATGTTACGGCAAGGGGTTAATGGTTGTATTAATTTGTAAGAAGTCTGATAGTTATTTCTTATTTCTAGACTGAAACATTAAAATTGTTAGCATTCATTGCAAGACACAGAAACCATGTACGAATTTATTTCTCGTTTTAACCCCTTACCTTATCTTAACAAGTATGAATGGTACGCCTAAAATTGAGTCGTTTGTAATCAATATTTAAGCATTAAAATAAATGCAGCCATAGGAAAAATATAAATCTTCTCTTCTCTTCTACGACATTTTTGGGGATGAAGAAAATGTTACGGCAAGGGGTTAATGGTTTTATTAAGTTGTAAGAAGTCTGATAGTTATTTCTTATTTCTAGACTGAAACATTAAAATTGTTAGCATTCATTACAAGACATAGAAATCATGTACGAATTTATTTCTCGTTTTAACCCCTTACCTTATCTTAACAAGTATGAATGGTACGCCTAAATTTGATTCGTTTGTAGTCAATATTTAAGCATTAAAATAAATGCAGCCATAGGAAAAATATAAATCTTCTTTTCTCTTCTACGACATTTTTGGGGATGAAGACAATGTTACGGCAAGGGGTTAATGGTTGTATTAATTTGTAAGAAGTCTGATAGTTATTTCTTATTTCTAGACTGAAAAATTAAAATTGTTAGCATTCATTGCAAGACACAGAAACCATGTACGAATTTATTTTTCGTTTTAACCCCTTACCTTATCTTAACAAGTATGAATGGTACGCCTAAATTTGATTCGTTTGTAGTCAATATTTAAGCATTAAAATAAATGCAGCCATAGGAAAAATATAAATTTTCTTTTCTCTTCTACGACATTTTTGGGGATGAATAAAATGTTACGGCAAGGGGTTAATTGTTTTATTAAGTTGTAAGAAGTCTGATAGTTATTTCTTATTTCTAGACTGAAAAATAAAAATTGTTAGCATTCATTGCAAGACACAGGAACCATGTACGAATTTATTTCTCGTTTTAACCCCTTACCGTATTACCCTCAACAAGTATGAATGGTACGCCTAAATTTGATTCGTTTGTAATCAATATTTAAGCATTAAAATAAATGCAGCCATAGGAAAAATATAAATTTTCTTTTCTCTTCTACGACATTTTTCGGGGATGAAGAAAATGTTACGGCAAGGGGTTAATGGTTTTATTAAGTTGTAAGTAGTGGGTGTGAAGATCATCATGTGAGATAAAATGGAATACATAAGAGAACGAGAAAGCTTTCCTCTTTAATGTACCATGTGACGACAATGCTAGTTGGTGACGTCGTGCTCGTCAGCGTGACGTTAGGAGGAAAAACTATACTAAAAAAAACAAATCACATAACCATTGACCTTCAAAATCTAGGTAGGGTCAACTCATGGATGAAAGCAAACAAATCGGTAGCGTAAAAATTGTTCCAATCTGTCCAAGGCCATTTTCACGGTCCCATTGGCTCGTTAACCTTGCCGATGGTCTTTTGGGCGAGGTCCCTTCGTTACGACGAAGATACACGAAAGTCCCGCGTCACTGTCGGTTAATTATGAGAGACCGCGATAAAAACTAACTGGGCGAGGTGAAAGCACAGCTCGACACGCCGTCTTCTATACCTTTAAAAGGTTATTGTTATCAAGCGTGCACACAGACCGCCTAAAAGCATTTCCTAATTCTTGCTTCCAATACTTCGACGCATTAGCTGTTAACAATAGATAGGTGTCGTGCCATTGCGTACACTAAGAGGATACATATTCAGGTTAACTCGTTCGCGTAGGCAGACGATCGTCTAATTATATTTACCGGTGTAGACTATAAATACTGTGGTTAATGTTGCAGGATTTTCCTCGTGCGTATATGTATATACATTATGTATTTATTTATATGTGTATTTACGCTTGTGTATTCCGAGGAACGGCACCAAATAGACTGCGACGACCATTTGTCTGACAATCGGAATAAATTACGGGAGCGCAAACTTTCTCGTTGTTTTGCATTCTCGACTTATTTTTCGGTTTGCGCTTCTGATCAGCAGCCAAACCGCCAAAAAAGAATCCGTCCAGGTATATTTGAGAGAAAGAAGTCTCACGGTGACTCGAGAAAATTTGGAAGGAAAAAAGGTCCCGGAATTATTCATGGGAAGCGGCCGGTTTTCCCCGTAGGCCTGCACTTTCGACAGAAATGACAGGTAGTCGCGATGGAATTTTAATGACGGTAATCCCGGCCCCGGCGAACATCTGGTCGGGAGTGGTGCAGGCTAGCTGGCGCTCAGTCAGCAGTGTGAACACTGTTAGCGGGCACACTTCAGCTTTGCTGGATGGTTCACGAGCATGACGAGAGAATGACGAGTGTAAACGCGCGCGCGACAGTGCATTAAAATCTGGTTCGCGTCAAACTTGTCCTCATCCTGTCCGTTTAACGTCTTCGCCCGAAAATACAACACGCGCCGTTCGTCATTAACGTTTCGAGTTCCCGCGAACACATTTGCTCTGCATTAGGCTGACTGTACCAATTACTGCGGTATCATGCTTCAATCGTGCTTTATTTTATTCATCATGAAATAATAATATGTCCAAGCATTTTATGGATCTATTACTTGCAACTTATTTATTGTAAGCAGTTATTAGTTGCCATTCATACCGCAGTATTACGGCCATTCCTAGCGATTTTTGTGCCGCAGCAATGGGCTCCTCCTTCACTTTAATGTACGTAATGCTGAGGGCTTAATTTTCTTATCCGAAAGGCAAGACAAGTTCCTTTTTCTATTTATATTGTATAGAAGTAAACTTTCCCCTATTCGATTGGATCAATTATGCGAACAGTAGTCCTTTTTTTGTTTGGATTGTACAAATTTATTCAGGGCAAAATATTTGTGCCCACAATTTTGAAAGTCTAACATAAGTAAAAATTAAAGAATTGTTATATCGATCGCAAATGATTTTTAAATTCATAAGATTTTTATTCTCGGCGCCAAGGTTCGATCAGTTATCTACACACTTAAACTAACTTAAACTTAAGTAAAAATATTTTAAAAATGTGTTTATAGTTATTTCTAACTAAATTATTTCAATGTTATTTTTACGATATTGTCAAAAATATAGTGCTCCTTATTTCAACATTACATTGCAATATCTCAAAACAAGAAATATATGACTTGGACCACTTTCATAATTATGGGCACATTTATTTTCACGTATTTTAATCTCATTGAGAAAAAATACCGTAAAACGTACACCCGCAGTTATAGGTACGTTTACCCTAGACTTTCGCGCCATCTTTTCGAATATTACCAACGCTGATCGAGACTGTGTCTCGAGGTTAGGACACGGAGCGATCCTCGAGGATCGATCGCGTTTTTATTCGGCCCTCGTACGATGTCGTCGTTGTCGTCGTTATCAAACTTGCATTTGTTATGTAATTGTTGCGGGGCCTGGCCAGTTTGGTTTCGCTCGCGTGGAGAATGCGTGACCGACTGTCTGTCATTCTATCGGTCTCTCTCGCACGCATGCGCGGAACGTGGCATTCCGAAAAACTGGCGAGAGAGAGCACGTGTCCGAGGAATCATCGTATCACGGGGGACGCGCAATTATTATACAATATCCGGCTATTTATACTCGGGTGTGAATGCACTTTAAAGAGAAAAAGCGACGTGAATTCAATGCCGTGTATTTATACCGTCGACGGCGATCTATTTCTCTCGCATCCTATTTCTGTTTTATGAACATCATCCACCTGTAGATTCTGAATGGAAAGGTATTCGAATAGAAAGTTCTTCTCTGCACACTAGTGCCAACCGAACTTCCAATTCTCATTAACATATCTACATTCTGAGAAAAAGAATACTGTCATCCCAATTTCAAATCGGACCGCTTCGAATTTCGCTAAACGTACCTGTCGGCTAAAGCAAACTGCTTACGAAAGGCTGATAACCGATTGATCTTCTCCAGATGCAGAAATAGATCAAAGACCGAACCACTGAGCCAATAAACATCAAGAATAAACGATGGGTATACAATAATGATTCACGCGTCCGACCAAAGTCTATATTGCATACTAATTCTGCGACCGTAGGAGCGGAAAATAATATTGCAATTGGTCTGTTTATTTTCTTCGATGAGGGCGCTCGGTCTTCCGAAAAAATGTCCTCTTCGAACTCGATACACTCTCGAAATGTTACGTGGAGATCAGAGACTTTTTGCTAACGGTCTGCAGTAGACTCTAACGCGTACATCCCTCCCATTACACGTCCTATTATACCCGGATACTGTAATGGGAAAAGGTGGCAACCCTAGTATCATGTTGAGCTCGGTGCCATTCTTAATCAGGCGCATAGTCACGTAGACCATTCCATGCTCTAATTACTTTCACATCTTATTTCACGTCTTCCTCGTTCTTTTTACTCGTGAATATTGTTGCAATTGTCTTCCCGCGAATTCCCAGTTTCTGATCGAATTAAGACAAACATTTTTTTCGTTAACGATTTACCATTTTACACAGAATTCATGGAGAGATATTTGCGTATAATTATGAAAGTGCTCCAAGTCATATATTTATTGTTTCGAGACATTCAAATGTAATGATTGAAAGTTGAATATGAATTTAGATTTAAATGATTGAAAGTTGAATTTGAATTTAGATAAATATGTGCCCATAATTCAAAGGAAAAGGATATTAACACTAAATGAATTCCAATGGTTCATTTTTCACAATATTATAAAAATTACATTGAATTCGTTTAGTTTAAAATAATGTGATGTGTAATAACCGATACTCAATTTTTACGAACCGTAATTCACACACGAAAGAGGTCGTAAGTTCGAATTTTGAAAATGGTTTGCCAAATTTTCCATTTACATTTTTTATCGTTATCGGATTCATTACCTTATCACCGTTCAAACGTCTGTGTTTTACAGAACTTTACACCGGAAGCTTTTCGTGCGAATTGACATGAAAAATACTTCTACGTTCCAGTTGAGCAATAATGTTGTTTTTCATATTTTTATCGATTATAATATTAACAATATGAGACAACAGACCCCGGAAAAGTCAAAATGGTGCAAGCTTCGCAGTCATTCGTTATCGGGCCACGAGTGCTACGCAAGTTTGATAGTTATCGTGGTTAATCGTGTGAAAGCACTTTACGATTATTTATATAATATGCGATAGGTTGTAAATCAAACTTCGCCAACAGGTGGAGAACATGGGAGAACACTCCCATTACCACTGTATACATTAGTTATATCTACAAAGATTACTCGAAATCTTTCGAATGCATCTAACACATCGACACTATAACGTTATCTCGGGACCTGTACGCTACTCGTTTATCTGCTCATTTATTAAGGATGTTCTGGAGGTATATAAAAACGCAACAAAATTTTTGAAAATTTGACAAGATATAATTCTTACTAAATTGATGCAATTACCAAAGTTTGGGTTCGATTCACTGCACCATTTAAGAATTATAGCAACTTAAAGTTTGCACATTTTAACACGTCTTCTTATGGAGAATTCATAAAATTCCACTTCAAACCCTATTTAAACCTTGAAAAAACGCAACTAGAAACTCCAGTCTTTTTTTATATGTAGTAAAAATTAGGTAAATAATTATGTTCAAAATTTATTAGGATTCACTAAACAGTTACAGAGCAAAAAAATTCTAAACTGTTACAAAACGTCAAATTTATCTTGTTGTCTCTCACTAGCATGGAAACGTGACAAGTGTAGACCACTGAATATAGCTACAGAGGGTACAGTATTCGCAAAAGTTTAATGCAAAATATACTCATGAATGGCTTTCATTGCCATGTATTGATGGATTTCGAATTTCTTGTATTTTTGTCTCCCATTGTACCTCCAGTACATCCTTAATCACTGTTAATTGTCGACTTATCAATCCACCGACTTATTATCCACGCCGAAAGTTTCGCAATCGAGCCGAACATTTTGACGAGTACACCTTAAAAAATAAATGAAATTCTTCTCCGTTTAGGAATTCCACTTTCTTTTTCATAATTGATAAATTCACAATCCCCACCGGTTATGCGATCTTTCGATGCAGTAAAATACAAGAATTATTCTAACCTAGTTTCCAAACAATAGATTTGACACAACGATCACATAACTTTTTTACTTCTTTCTCTGAACGGCTAGAAGGATTAGTTTTGTAAAGGACGTCTAATAAATATGTTGAAAAAATGCATTTGATCAGAATTAGCTGGGCCAATAACGAAAATTTGAAAGATGTGTTTACATTGAAATTGGTTTACGAATTATAAACGATCGAAAGTGGTAAACATTGCAATTTTTCATGATTTTCGATCTTCATTCGGGATTCTTCTAGCCTTGCAGAGAAATGGAAGTCGTTTAGTCCATTCATAAAAAGGTCGTGAGCGATCAGTAATGTGCGTAACTGTATATTGTAAGTAGTGCACAAATAAAGCATACGAACAATAAAGTACACAATTACCGGAAAGTAAAGTTAAGAGTATCCTGATTGACAAGGATAAAAGAATGAAACACAGCATAGGGATACTTACTTGAAAAATTTCGTCTGCTGCAACGCCTCGTAATATTTTGACAATTTCTTCAGAAGAGAGCTGTATTCAATGGTGCTGGCCCTCAGTATGTCATCGGCCAGTTCCGGAATGAAAACAGCCTGGGCCTTTTGCTCCTCGATGATGCTCAACTCCCTGGCCACCAGCTCGTCGTGCAACTTCATATATTTCTCTTTCGCTTTTTGCAGTTTATTGTTCTGATGATGAGGATGCGCCACTACCGGCTCCGTGGGCTCCGTACCGAGCGATGTACGAAGACACATGGTGTTCTTTTCCCTTTGGCAACCGTACGTGAAGAAAAGAAAAATCGAATTCAGAACGTAACAAATCGTATCTCGCCAATTACACCATATATAACGAACACCATAAAACTTCTCGCGAACGTTTCTTCTTTTTAGAGAGAATTTGGAAACCGCGATACAGATCGACGCGATCGCGAACTTGTACTATCGCACAGTGCGCCGCTCCGTGGACGTAATCCCCTTTTATACCGCCCCACCATCGATCCATGATCAGCCAATCCACGGGGTCTAGCCGGTCGTAAGGGTTTCCCATCATCGGGAACCCTAAATTCACAAAGGATCAGTTCACTGATCCGTGGAAAGTCTTCCCTCGTGTCAATTTCACACAGTTTTCCTGAAATACGTTATGATATTCTGTTATGTGTGGGTAAATTCTCCCGAAACTTCTTGACTGTTATTTTTTTCATGCAAAACATAACCGAAAAACCTAAAATGTAAATGTTGACTCATCGATTTGAATAAAATACATCGAAAAATAACTATTTACCTTTTTATCTCGTCGATCTTTTACCACTGTGTCTACTTGCACTCGGAGCTATTAACTCGAAAAGTAAACATTTCTTCCGACCTAGAATATTTCCATTCGCGGATTTCATGCATTTATGATGAAAATGGACACGTACAATTTAAAGCAGTGGACGAATTAAGAAGATTTAAGGACATCAGTGTATTAATTTCAGCTTGATAGGGCAATTAAAAGAAAAATACAATTCTTATTTGGCTCCTGTGTTCTGCAATCAATGCAAACATTTTTTATTTTGCATAAAAATCCGCAGTTTATTAATGACTTTTTAAATTTGATGGATACCTCGTACAATACTTAAATGTTTAATAATAATTTAAACAATATTTTGAATAATGGAACAGCAATTTTTAGTGGCGCCTCAGAGTCACCACTCGAAACTTCCCCTTATAACGATCCGTTAGAAATGCCATAAGCGATTTCGTAAAATCGACAGAATTTCGTAACAGACTTTTGTCGAGCTTCTATGTCGATTTCGGAAATCGATCGAGGCTGTCAACACAATGTGATTCATTTCCTATTTCTCGCAGACAGGGAAAACAATCTTGAAGATTGTATGCGTTTAACGCAAACGAGGAAACATTGAAATGCATTAGCTTATCATACGCGATCGTACGATAGCGATTCTGGGTCAACATCCCTATGTTTCACACATATGCATAATTAATACTGCGCGACTATGTTGCAAGTAAATATTAGTATTAATTATAGAAGCAAATCATTTCAAGCAGACTGCGAACGATTGGCGGGAAAATGTTGTTATCAAATTGTTTTGAATTCTTGTCTTATTTCGAATTGTTTCGTTACTTACCCGGCCACTTAATATGAACGACTTCTCCAAAAGAGTTTAATGCATAATTCACACCCTGATGTTACTGCGAGGAACCGGACATGGAAAAAGAACATGAAGAATCAAGGTATGCGGTATTTCGAAACTGCACTCGGCAGCATTTGCCAACGATTGCATTTTACCCGAGTGATTTCAGATGAACGGTCGCTAATGGCATTTAATGCGTTAATGAAACCGATTTATACAATTTTGTTATTTAAGAACACAACCTTCTGAATCATTGCGACCACGCAAATATATTATAATTTCACTTTGCGTCGTACGAAACAATGAAAATATTGATATCTTTAATATCGATCCCATCTCCGTGAGTCAGGCAATTTCATATTTTTCTTGACAGATGTATTTATTAACGGAAACACAGTCAAAACGTGTTTGCAATATTTTGCATATGCGGAGACACCCTGTCAGCGATTATTCTACGCATGGTGCATCGTACTGCATCGTACGATGCAACTGTAAAGAAATCTTGTAAAGAAAGTTCCATCAACAAATTCTTATCCTCTCCTTGAATAGTAAAGGAAATTATCGAAAGGAAACGCGATTAATAAGAATATGTAAAAATATATGATACGATGCATCGTATGATGCCTGCATCGTACGATGCAACTGTAACGTGATCTATAGTCCGAATTGGACATCATTTTTTCAAGATTGTAAATAAATTTGCTTCATCAACAAATGTATTTATTAACCCTTCCGACCCTAAGCACGTACGGTGTACGTCCTCACGATCTATCGTACGCAGACGGACGACATACATACGGTACACGTCCTGATGTAACATGATGAATTTTTGTCTTTTTATGACTCTAAGATATATCTATATATATATATCGTCGTTCCGGATAAAAATCGTATTATTATTATATATTTAATATCTCAATAATTTTGTGATTTTTATTTATGAATCTTTATTTTATTTATAAATATAAAGATATGAAATCGCGCGAAAACAGTGCGGCCATGCGAGGGGACAGACGACGTACCTCCATCGGGTCGGAAGGGTTAACGAAAACACAGTTAAAACGTGTTTGCAACATTTTGCATATATAAAGACACCATCGAATTGGACATTATTTTTTCAAGATTGTAAAGCTTCATCAAGAAATTCTTATCCTCTCCTTGAATAGCAAGGGAATTTGTCAAAAGGGAACGCGGTTAATAAGAAATATGTATATAGCGGTACCCCTTCTTGCGTATAACGTTTCATGAGGAGCTATAAATGCAATTAACGCTGACGAATCGATGAGCCTGCATCTTCGCATTCTGTCTCATCGCACACACACGAATGCGTCGAGTTAAAAGCGATTCGTCTCACGGGTGCCTACGTGATTCCCAGCAACGTCAGAAAATTTTTGGGTAGACCTCGATTCGTAGAACGTATTACGATTCGGTTCCTATTCTAACGAAACGAATGCTTCTCGGAATGCCGGAAATTTATAATCGTGTTGCGTCATATATATATTCTGACTATTTCTACTTTACAATAAATACTATCGAAATACATTTTTATATTCTTTAGAGCAATTGTATGCCTTTCGAAGAATTTTTTGAGCCCTTGAAGATGTAAATGATGGCTGTATCGAAAACAGGTTTCTTGAATTAGTCGAGGAAAACATGATCTGCGGCAGGTTTTGGAATTAGGTGAAGGTCTGGACTTTACACGCGTAAGAGAATCATCACGAACTCGTAATAAACGGCTCGTTCAACGGTACCGCTTGTATTACATAGATTGATCCAGTTTCTTTGTAGATTGAAGACACCGAGACAAGCTTCTAGTTTTTAGAAGTCTTTTAGTCTTAGTAACTATTTTAGTGTAATTTTTACATAATATTTTAAGGGAAAGTTCCAGTCAGCCTTGCCAAGTAGTTGATTAAGGATCGGATTAAGTGGGTCAATGGGGATACGAATGTCTGCAAAACGATTGAACATTAATCATAAACATCGCGGTCGATTGGCGCAATCGTAAATGGAGCATTTGCGAACGTGACAACAGTCACGTTCTGAAGGCCTTTCGGTTTTAGTTATTGAAAATACTCAAAGACAGATGGTTCTTTTGTTGAATATTTCATTCACCTCTTTTTTAAAAATTAATCAATCGCGCGTGTTACACTGATAAACCGAAGCCCGATACGTTATCGTAAAATGCTTACAATTGGCAAATTTATTTTCGTAATTTATACATGGCGTGTTACATGAAATCACATTCATTTCAAACTACGTTTCGGGTCGAGGACAATAATGAAAAAATAACGTATAGAAATAAACTATGAATAATATGACCGCGATCATGCATAGCTAACAGCGGTTTAATGTGAAATACAAAAAGTCAGATCGTAGACTTTTAACTCTGATCCATTGCGTTGGTTTCATTCATACTGCTTCCGCTGCAGTCCTTCTGAATTATTTCGAAAAGTGGTTGCAATTCGGGCGTTGCTTTGATCTGCGTTACGAACTCGCACAACGTCGGATTTTTATCTGAAAGAAAAATATATCAGCTCATAGAGCTTGTGCAATCCATATGACGATTTCAATATTTACCGGCGTCTGGAATTGTTAATAGCGCTGCCACTGCCCTCAGTGCCGAACGTTTCAATTCATCTTGTTTCTCATACTCTTGCTTCACTGAATTTGCTTTTACTTTCATTGTACAAGTACTCTTCAACGGTTCGACTAACCTTTCCAGCCCTGCGCATCGATGTTATATAAATAAATAGTGTAAGAATAATGTAATAATAATTAGCTTTGTAATATTCACTTTGTAAAACTGCGGTAGGACATAGTTGAGCAAGCCTGGCCGTCATAAGGTAGGTCAACATCTTGATGTCGTAGTGATCTCTGAGACCATTTTCGACGTGGTTCAAGAAGTTGAAAACATCCAATCGGTCCAGACACGAATCTAACAACGTATACATACACTCGAATGCTGCTTTTCTAAGATCCAGACCGTCGTCTACTGTATGTTTAAACGGTCCCATTTCCACTTCTCTTATCAGTTCTTTCTGTATACAAAGCATTCGAAATGTAGACGATTAACATTTTGTTATCGCGAAGAAATATTAAGTTAGTGCAGAAGTCGTATTAAAATTAAAATATAACAAGAAGTGTTCTTTGAGTACCTTTATCTTTGTTTCAGCGTAGAGATGTGGTAACACAGAGTCTAATAAATCTCTGATTAACATCGGCTTGTTATGAGCTGCCGAATTGAATGCGACTAAAGCTACCCTCCTTACATTCAGATCAGGATCCTCTAAAGCCACCAAAAAGTTGCCCATGCATTGTTTTAACATGGCATCGATTTGTTGAGGCTGTGAAAGACGTTACGATTTATTACTATATGTAAGACAACGATTGAGCATGTGACTTTCGATATACCTGATCGGAAATGGTAAACTTGACAGCGGTGACTGTGGTGGTTCTCATGAACGCGGAAGGCGATTTCAATGACTCTTGCAGTTTTGGTAACAGGGTAGCAGGATCGATCAGAGTAAGTTTTCCTAGGCATTCTGCGACAACGTTGCGCGTGCCTTCTTCCGTGCATTCGCAATGCCTGTACAACAACATCCAAATCGAAGGCACGAAGTTTTGCAAGTGGGACACGCCGGATAGACTAGCAGATTGACACGTGATAATCTGTAAAATCACATATTCCAAATGTACAATGTGTTCTATAAAATCGAAATGATACACTTCTGTGCTTGTAATTAATTTAGAAAACGTTGCTCGCGAGACGATACGATATAACGTACTCTACCTCTTTCAAGGAGTGCAAGAGAAGATATTGCCGTTTTGGTTGTGCCTCGATTTCCTTCAGTATGAATGGTAAATACTCCGGAAGATTGCCGACTGCTATGTTCCCCAATGTATAGCTGGCTGCCGACTTCACTTCCTCCGAGTGAGACGAGAACGAGTTTAAAATTATATGCTTCAGAGACGTGATTCTACTCAGATCCCTGCACGAAAACAAAATGCAATTCTAGACGCGGTGTAAATCCGAAACACTTCGTGATATATTACTTACACGTGTCTGCCTATTTCACCGATGACCAACAACGCGAAGATGTGTTGCGCGTCGCTCTGAGGTTTCTGAACGTCTTTCAGAAATTGTTCTACCACCGCCTGAGCTTCCTGGTGCCACGTGATCGTTAACGCGGCCGCGCATTTAGCAAGGGAATGGTAGGCTTGCTTATGAAGTACAGACTGATTCACAGGCGTTATCAACATCGAAAGCAACTCTCTGTATCCCAGACCCGGTATGTCTGCCTGGACCAATGCTTGGAAAAATTCCAGCATCGAAGTCAAGGCCACGCCTAAATTACAAACATAAAACGAGTGAACGATAAGACGAATGAATATTACGATAGCATAGCGATTTTGAATTAAGATTACCTTGAAGGAGTGGAGATTTGACCAAAACCAATATTTCTGGGAGGATGTAGTCGGACACCTTCGTCAAAGCGACAGGATGGAGCATCGCAATAACGGTCAGGAGATTAAGAGTTAATTGCGCAATATGCAGATCAGTCTCATTCAATAATGCTGGTAGCTCCGCGGTTACCTAACGAACGGAATATTATTTTACGACATGCAATTTCAATGTTTAGTTGATATTAGAGCTGTTACTTTTCCGAAGCTTCGACTCTTCAAAGGAAAGTAACAGCCCTAGTTGATATTTAATTACACGTTGCTTCTGGGCATCCATTACCTTATCTAATAAATCTACATGAAGAGCAGAGCTGTAATTTTGCACGAGAGTATCTAAAAGTGGTAGGGAACACAATTTCAAAGCTCGTTGATTTTTTCGGAGGAAAGATCCAAGAATTGGAATGGCCTCGTCCTACACAAAGTACAAGATAATACATGAAGTTTGCACGAGGCTTATGCGTGCCGAACAATGGAATACACGTACCATAATAGGCTTAAGATCTACTCTCAAAGGCGATGATGCTATACAAGTCAGGGCCTTCACGGTCGTGAGTCGCGTGATCTCGTTACGAAGTCTGTCCAGGAATATAGGCAGACACACGTGCAATTCATCCGACAGGATGTCTCCAAAATGAGCTAGAATTTGACCCATGCAAGCGATCGCTCTTTCCTTCACTTCCTGATCGATATCCGCTGTTTTTAGTCTCGTCAATGTGCAACGATATATCTCGCCAGATAGTGATGTTAAGTCGAAATAGCATGGCTTATCTGGAACGAAATTAATCATGAAACTTCTCATTTTATCGAACCTCATTTTAACACTAATCGTACCGCAACCGGTACGCTTTCACATAATCATAAATTTCTTTATTCGAGCACGTATTATTATAAAAATTGTGAAACATCTAAATAAATTCAGTCTTGTAATTTTTATAAAACAATATATATCCGATGCATTTTGTAGTCGGCACGGTTAGTGTTAAACGTAATCTTCTGCAACCTACCGTGTGGTCGAATGACTTGGACAAGCTGTTGCAGTACCAGTAACGCCTCCGCTGTAATTTTGTAAAATGGATCTCCAACGGCAGCTATAATGGGAGGCGCTAGAACCGCCATGTGCGGATGAAACACTTCCGGTTGATGTGTGATTAATAACGTATGTACGAAAGCGAGTGCATCGATCTTCATATTCGACGAGGAATTCTTGTCTCCCAATGAGTATTGAATACCGGATATTAATGCCGGTATGTGGTTGTTCAAAGCACCTGGCAACACGAGTACCAACTCTTTCAACAGCGAGAAACAGTCCTGTCTGGTTTTAATGCTTTTCTCTTTCATCTGACGGTGGACTGCTTTTACTATTAACGGAACTTGTTGTTGGAGTAACGATATCGGACCGTCGTCGTCCTCCATCGCGTCAGGATCGAGTGGTACTCCGGTGGTTGGTCTAGTTTGTTTCAGAAGTGCGATGTATGCGTGGAATATATCCGATTTTACATTCTCTTCTCTCTCTGTGTTAACATACGTGTTGTATTTTTAGTCGATAGTAATTTTTTATATGGGCCATTTTATTCTATACCTTTAAATCTTGCGATTAAAGCTGGCGAAACATCCTTGTAAAGTTCTGGGAGAAGTTCCCGCCTACTAGAAACAACAGCCTCGAGACACTTTGCAGCTGCTCTTCGAACCTTCCAACTCATATCATCGTCATCTGAGTATTCATCCTCCGCATCTTCCTCTCCATCTTCTTCTACTTCCATCACGACACCTTCTCCATCAGACGCATCATTCATATCATCATCGTAATTATAGTTTGGATCATAGGTGATGTACATCAAACAAATATCTATAATCTATGGAACAGATGTTTGTTCAGTCTCAACGGATCACGAGTCCGATGAGTTTTTAGCAAGAGTGTATAAAGAGATATCATACTTTACTTATATGCGGGGTAATTTCTTTGGGGCATCTGTATACAAAAGATTCAAAAGCTTGCAAACAATATTCTCTAAGTTCATCGTCGTCGTCCATGCTATACTGTAAGATTAGAGGCATTACCCTCCCTATTTGTTCTCCAAATCTGTGTCCGGCTTGACGACTGAAATTTAACGATAACAGTAGAAAATCATATATACAGGGTGAAGGGAAATTGTTCTCAGAAAAAGTATACTTACCAAATAGATGCGATGCATTGTATGTAAGTGCGTACCACATTTTTAGCAGTTTGAGTGGAAAGACCTTCAAGCAAATGATCCAAAAGCTTATTGTACAAGTAATTGTTACTCGAAGTCAACAAATGACTCAACGCTACTATGGTACGTTTTCGAACTGCTTGACGGGGTGAAGAGAGTTGTGGTAACAGAGCAGCCAAAATGATAGAGTGAAAGGTGACTAGTAAAGCACCGAATCGAGACAATAGATCAGCGACGATATCAAGAGCTTCGAGTTGTACAGATACATCTTCCTGCTATGTGAATAGTAATTAGTAGTTTTTCTTTTAGAATATTTCAGAATAGTTCAGCGGTCATAATTACTTTTTCGATAGCGCTGCTGAGACGACCGGTTATCCGTTTACAAACGTTCGCAACTAGTTCGCTGGATCCTAAAGGAAGTTCGGAGATTACAGTCTTCAATCCGATACTGGAGATGTCTCTCAATTGTTCTTTGTCTGACACCATGTTACTGCATAGCGCATCTACAATAGTTTCCACTTGGTACTCCTTTACCTTATTGACTAATGGGCCCAAACTGAAATCGGACACGTTTCTGTAATCATGTCCAAATACAGAGAAAATCTTGCAAATGCAAGAAAGTGCTTAACTAGTCCTTTAAAATAACAAGAAATTCTGGATATCTACATCCATTGTAGGCTAATTTTACAGAAAACAATAGTGGTAGTGTCTTATAGTCTAGGTTTAATTTATATATAACTGTACCATTTTACAGCAAGATTTTGTACTTCTCCATTCTTGTCTTCTAGCAGTTTTAAAAGCATTTTTACGACTTTGCGCTCCGATTCATCGTCCAATTTGATACTATCTTTTTGTAATTCACTCATCAGATCGTTGGTTGCCATAAATCTGAAGTCCTTGTCGCTGGATGTCATCTAAAATAATAAATTCTATTAGATTTCGTTCAAATCATTCTAAACATATAAAAAATATAAGATAAACATAAATTGACGAAAATATGCAATGCCAAGGTTTAAAAGTATTGTAAAGGCCTCTATTAAATTAATTAGAATAACATTCGCGTAAAACGATTTTTTGACAGTAAAGTACAACTCAGATTCTCATTGAGTCAATGTACTTATTGAAATAGAAATTTTCATTTGTGATAGATAATAGCGAAAATTAGTGGATACATTTTCAAACAAAAATCAGATCAATTTAGATAAATGGATCGATCTGTACTCGTATCGAAGATTAACTCGAATTTTACGAAATCAACAGAAGCTTTTTACATGGATAAAGGTTATGTAAAAGTTGAGTATCATTAACGGTTGCAACGTTAACATTTTCGTGTTGGATAATTTCGAAGTAACGAGCAAAGGTTCATAATGTTCGGTGTGGTAAAAATATTCGTTTAAAGGAGCCATGATAAATACCTTCTCCAGCAAGTTAGCAATGTGATAAGAGACACTAGCCATGATTGAAAACTTTTTCACAGCCGGTTACAGTTGTCGTTCCCAATATTTCTACGTTGTAATTCAACAAAAAGAACAGAAAATTACGGAGTTTCTGGGGAACAGGCGACACTGAATTCGATCCCGTTCGTTCGGTCGAAGATCTTGTTAGGAAAGCTTCGTTCTAATGAAATTTCACCGCCCGCAACATTTCAATACTGCGAATCTTTACCGCAACTTCGACTGCCAAAATTTTGATGGTAATCGTGCGTTCTTGAACCCATCGAAACAACAGTCACGGGAAATACATATCTGAGAGGCGAAACTCGTGTCGGAACTCCAAAATTTTCGACTCGCCTATGAACAGTGTCGTCCGCTCTGTAAGTGCAAGTATACAAAGAGGATATCCTCTCTGATGCATATATATCACATATATATCTACCAGAGAGCCAGAGAACACTGTATCTACCATTTGCATTGGTCATTTAGAATTTAGATGAAAAAGTGCAAAGAGACTGTGTGCGAAAAATTGGCAACGTTGGAAAGCGCGGTAATATTTGAAACATGAATTCCGAGAACTACTAATGGGCGCATGCGTACTGGAAATTGACCACCAAAAAATGCGGGAGAAATGTAAAAATACCTCATTATATATTTAATATATTTTACAATTTTAAAGCTCCGAAATTTGTGAGCATTTCCTACAACTGACTGCAGATATTATGCAAATATCAATATTGAAAATAATAATTATCATTTTTAATGAATGCAAAATAGATATTTACATAAACATCCACAATCTACTTGTAATGAAGTGAACATACTTTAAATATCATCTATAAAAAAGACAAGTTTAAAACAATTTACAATATATAATACTGCTAGTATTAAACACTTAGAAATCTATTAAATTCACTTGCTATTTCTTATCACATATGTTTGAAAACTTGAAGTTTACGTCATGTATCGATAAAAAATATAAATTAGTATTGTATTAAGTTACACCTACGTTACTTATGAGAAATAAATAATGTTTGTACTGAGATATATCAACAAGATAATATGACATTACTCGGATTCATTTCCAATGTCTTCGTTCTCATTCTGGCTTCCAGATTCCTATCAATGATAAATTAATGTTAAACAAACTGTCTGGCTATGTTATATCTTACTATATAATATGTAAAAATGTACCTGCGATGCCGAAGTACCTTCTGTAGAAGAATTTTGATTGAGAAAACATGTGATTGGCTTCTGCCATTCAGGTGTCTCTCTTGGATGGTATGGATTACCACCAGAATAATTCTTTCCTAAAATGAAATTTCTATACTTGAAACAATAGTGATATACACAGTGAGGGAAAAATATTTATGCAACTAAGTACATAGATTCTTGTATCAACTGTTGATACAATACTGGGTCAAAAGTGATTTTATAGGTCAAAAGTAAATGCTAGTGCATAAATATTATTTTTATTCGTAATAATGACTGATCAATTTTGTCTACCTTTGCTGGTTCCCACAACTTTCTTCACCGGAGTACTTTTTACAGATTTAGCTGGTGCTTTACCGCCAACGGCTACAAAGAACATAAACAATAATTCTACATAAATAAATTCGACAGAATTCACTATTTCGTAAATCCAGGAGGAATTGTTCAAATTAAAATGTGAAACATTGATAGAGAATCAAAATCCGGATCGAAATCAGTATCAAACAGAAACAAAGGATTTAATTTCAGAGTTCGCTGAAGCCGAGAGTTTTCAACAAAATTCATTTACCTTTGCCTGGCACACGATCTGCTTTCGTTCTCACCATATTCTCAAACTGGAGGGTCTTTATAAATTAGAATTGCAGGAGAAAATATCGTCACAAATACGAAATTTTCGTTACGATGTACGTTATTCAAATCATACGTCTACAGCACAGTCTACTGCTGCGAACCTCTGTTGTTACCAATTGAAGATCCCTACTTCCTACTCCATTTCTATACTCTTTGCAACTCTTTGGTACCTCATTGGTACTTGTTCCAGACAGTAGAGCCAACCTGAGAACAACTACGATACAAAATAGTAAATTTAAAAAAGATTAGACGTTATGCAATTCTTATGTATAATTTATTACAATATCAATGAATAATTCAAATATTTCGAAATTATGTTTTTTTCTCGTAATCTTCATGCTCGATCTTGTTGTCTTATTTTTCATAACAAACACTAAAAACTATACATATATGCATATATAGTCTTAAGTATTAATAAACATGTTGTTCAAGCATTTTGATACGCAAATTCCTATGCTCATAGATTTGTACATTAATCAGCAATATTCTTATTAAGAAAAAGATAACATAGTATTAATAAACCGATAATACTTTCGAACTGCGTAACACATATGGAGGAACGTTTGCAGTTTTATTCAAAGTTTTGTATTGTATTTAAAGTAACATTACATTGTATATATTTATCAAAGAGAACTTTTCTCTGAACGAGTTCTTATAAACGAACGACATTATGGACTATGTCAGTTATATGATATATTTCTGTAACTTGGACGCGAGAATCAACATGTCATTATTTATATAATATATTATCATTGCTGAATAACGTCATTATATATACGTATAATACTGACACAGCAAAATCTCCTTATATTAATATTATATTTCAGGGTGATAAAAAACGTGCGCGTTGCATACTCGATCGTTAACAGAAAATAAAACAAATGAAAATTACGTAAAATAATTTATATATGTATACATATAGCTACATATATGTCTATGTTACATTAAACAGGCCTTTGCTTGGATGACATATAGCTTACATACAACAATTTCTTTTCTTTTTTTGGTGGGAGATGTGTTACAATTGGTTCGTTCGCGGACAATGTTTGAAAGGATGTTGTATAGACTTCCGTGCAAAAAATATAGCTATGTTGATAAATATATATCATATAACTTAGTTTTAATACTGAATCACAGAGACCCGGCGATGGGTAAGCAATAAATAGATACCCTCGGAGAAGTCTGCATATACTTCCCTCTCGGTAGTAAGTTTGTGCTTACACTGGAAAAGAAGCAACACCAAAGAATTCGAATGGATATAGTCTGAGTAATTTTTCTAGCATTCAACATTTACAAGACTGCGTGAAGAAACCTTGTGTGCTCTTATAGAAAAGTACAAGTCTTCTCCAGAACACGTTCGACGAATATTTTTCTACTCCGCGCGACACGCACGGCGGCGGCGGCATTCGGAACACTGAAAATGTGATTCTAAAGAGATAAGCGCAGAAATAACATTCGAAATTGTTATGTAGTTATTACTTTCAAATGTTGTTCCAACCGTTTAACAATGCTCGAGAATACATTCTTGATTTTCCTCGTTTTCTGATAACGCGTGTAAATTACAATTCTCGTTATATCTAAGAAATCGAAGGTATCTCGAAATTAACGCTAAGATTTTCTGATTGCGCCAACTTGACAATCGTAGACAACTTGACCGCGACTCGAGCAGCTTCGTCGAGATCGTCGATCGGTACGATCTTTAATCCTGCGTTAGCGATCAAGGCTTTCGCTTCGTCCACGTTTGTACCCTGAAATGAGAAAACAATTGAATGCTTTGCAAGTTTATGATGCAATCTTTAAAAAAAGAGCGTCATGTTCCAGTTACCTGCAATCGAACAACGACAGGAATTTTTAAGCTAAGTTCTTTAGTTGCAGCTATAATTCCCTCCGCAATAACATCGCACCTCATGATACCACCAAATATATTAACCAAAAGAGCATGGACCTGTGTTGATGAAAGTGAAATATTCGATTGAGTTGTACAACAAATTTGTATACTTGTTCGAATAATGTTTAAGAGTATCACTTACGCGTGGATCAGATGTAATAATTTTAAATGCTTCTTTTACAGCAGAGGTGGACGCGCCACCGCCAACGTCCAAGAAATTGGCTGGTTCTCCACCGTGTAATTTAATAATATCCATAGTAGCCATAGCTAAACCAGCTCCGTTGACCATACAGCCAATATTGCCATCGAGTGCGATGTAATTCAGGTCAAACTTCGCTGCTTCAACTTCTTTAGTGTCTTCTTGAGTCCAATCTCTCAAGGCAAATAAATCTTTTTGCCTGAACTCAGCATTATCATCGAATCTGCATTTGCAGTCCAAAGCAAAGTCTACATATGACAAAATAACATTTCCAATTTAATATAACATTATCTCGTGTCTTTCCCCATCGATTCTTACGTTAAACTTACAGTTTCCATTAATGTCCTCTGCAAGAGGATTCACTTCTAACAGAAGAGCATCCTTCTTAATAAACATCTGATACAGATTTACAATGATCTTGGAAATATAATCCTTAACGTTTTGCAGACCGAGCTTAACGGCAATGCGATCCGCCTGCTCTTTCGTAATTCCTTTTTGAATGTCAATGGGCTCGTACATGATAGCACTGGGATTTGTTGCAGCAACTTCTTCGATGTTCACACCACCTTGGCTCGAAGCTATTATAACTGGACCCTTAAACAAAAAGTTCACGTGTTATACGTTGCATCTGTAATAATTCGAATTTTCTATTTTATTTAACAACATACTCCAAAGGCTCTCTCCATCATGACTGCAAGGTAGTACTCTTTGCGGGGAAACATGCGTTGTGTCACCATCACTGCGTTGCATATCCTACCAGCTTCACCTGTTTGTTTCGTAATTAATAATTTACCTAACATTTGAGTGGCTAACTTCTTTGCTTCCTCCGGCCTGCAAATCAAATAGGAATGTATTACAAAGCGATAGACTTAGATAGACTTAGATTAGATTTTAATGTAATCATTACGATATTTATTGTGATTACTAATGACATACGTTTCACACATTTTCACACCGCTGACATTGGTGTCTTTAAAATGGCCTTTTCCTCTGCCGCCAGCTAAAACTTGCGCCTTAAGAACAATGTCTTTGCTCTTCAAATCAGCGGCAAGCTTCGCAGCCTCATCTGGAGTTTTTGCAACTCCAAACTTTGGAGTTGGCACTCCAGCTTCGTTTAGAAGACTGTAGCTGATGTGCTCGTGCACATTTAGATTCCTCACTGGTTGCTTTACTAAGTTGGTCTTGCATCCTAGTATCTATAAAGACAAATAATTGAACAATTAGCAATGTTCCATAAAAATAATATATTTATTAGACAATTAATTCGCATAATAATGTAATTGTTCAAGTACAAGAACAAAGATGTCTATAAATGTTCAAGTACAAGAACAAAGATAACTTAAATACAAAGAGCCCGACACATTGTCATTGGCATCTTAAAATACTCTGTTGTCTCTCAGATTTAAAAATAATCTGAACTCTGAAATCGATCATTGGTAATGACCCACATATGTTACGTCTGATCGTTGTTGTCCCTGACTTGTTTTCGATATGAACAAAGGAATATCCCAACCCGGAAATTCAAAAAATTACGAAACTTTGAGGGTACGTTTGTAAAAAACATTATAAATGCGAGAAACATTGTCAATAAATTAATCAATACGCGTAAAATGTACAAAATTTGTGTTTTCCCTTTAATATTCGAACATAAACTTTCGCGACTGAATGTTTCATAATTTTCGGAATTTTCCGGGTAGAGCGAGTGTTTGTCGATGAAAACAAAAACGGCTATCTTTTCCAAAAATAACAGTTTGTTGATAAATATCAGCAAAGATGAGCCGAAGGGAGCGATAAGAAGGAAAACAAATGACGAGAGAGATCGTTCGGTCGATCAGTTTGAACTTTGAATTTTCGAAGAACGCGACCAGTGTTGATTGTTTGACAAGTGGTGCTCGTTCGGATGTAATTCAATCATTGTTAATTAAATACGAACGAACGATGCGGAGTCAATGACCAATGAATGGACGAGCGGACATAGAAATGTTCGCGTGTCCATTGCATAACTGTCACACACATAATTCGTGAAAAAATCGAGTTTAGTACGAGGCCACGATCTTTGGCTTCGAATCGACTGACCCTGGCGCCCAATTTAGCAGACTACAGACATCAAATATGGTGGTTGCCCTTCGTATGAATCATTCGGACGTATCCAACGAATTTCATTCGGTATGTAAACAGACCGACTACTTCCAGGCAAGCGAAAACAAATAGGTGGAAGGTCACACTGTGGTAAATGTGACTTGAACGTACCTTAGACCCGTTGAATCGGGCAAGATTCTCAGCAAGTGAAATAGACCGCGACAACATGGTAGCCATCTTACTAAAGCAGTGGCAGTGGACTGTCGAGCGTAAGCTGCGCCTTCATGTCCCCACCTTTCTTGACGTTTCCTGAAAAACATGACGCAAACTCCGCAGCTGAAGAGCCGCGGTGGCGCTACCACATTTCTCTCTACTAAGCTAATCATTATTTCAAACAAAAATCATTCGCATTATCGGCACGATCGTTTCAATGTAGTTCTCCTACAGGCAACCGGGTATTCACCTACCTATTTACTACATTTCTTTAGCAATCCTTTGTCCAGATTCGAAAATACAAAACCGCACTGCACAGCAATTCATATTTTTGAAAAAAATATTGAATACTAAAGCTTTAAATCTACTTGTACGTTTCAGTCGCCTACACGAGACCAAAATCGGAGATAAACGAGGGTTTTTTAAAAATAAATGTAAGTATATAGGCTATCGGTAGCTAAAGTGTGAACGCACTACGAATTGAAAGAACAATCTTTATTTCTTTATAACATTCATATCCCCATAAATATATTATATAGAGCTTCGACAACAATTATGATTTTAAAATAATTGATTAGATATATAAAAGCGAATACAAAAAGACTATATATTTAAAAGTAGTAGATATATCATACATTGCTTTTACATTCTTTTCATAAACATTTACAAAATTCCTTCCGTTTACTTTTTGCATTTGCTAGTCTTGTCATTGGATTTCTCCTTGCTTACAAAAGAAATATCAAGATTCAATGAATTTGCTAATTTCACCATTAGAGCCAATTTTACGACCGCCTCGGCCGCACTAGCAAAATCGTCCACGGAAATCACTTTTAATTGAGCATCTCGAATTAACACTTTCGCTTCCTCCACATTGGTACCCTGGGGAATAGAAACATAGAATTTATTGATTTTTACAAACGTTTATCAAGTTTCTTGATAACTTACTTGTAATCTTACGACTATCGGCAAGTTCAAGTTCAAGTCTTTCGACGCGGTGATAATTCCGTTTGCGATTATGTCGCACCTCATGATGCCACCGAATATATTCACAAAAATGGCGATTACCTGGAAATTTAAAGAAAGAATTCAATTTGTGTGATAATTAATAATTGAACTTCAGAACTGAAACAGTGGATTATCGATAAATGTCTCAAGTGTCTGGCCTATAATTGTCCTAGAACTATCGTGTAACATTAAGGGTCCCATAAAAATCACCGACACAGGTTTCACCGACTCCAGATTTGACCGACAATATTTTGTTACACTTCTCGGCGGCCGAGGCCTCTCGAGCTTCGATGCCCTTTTCTGCGTTCGATAAAAGTCAAAGAATACTATCCTTAGATGGACTTGTGTTTTAGACAATTATCGATAAAACATTATATTCCTATTTCATTGTAAAATGACCTTTTTATCAGACACTATTATTTTAAAAGCTTCCTTGACAGCTTCTACAGAGGCACTACCGCCTACGTCCAAAAAATTGGCTGGCAAACCACCGTTAAGTTTTATTATATCCATAGTAGCCATGGCTAATCCAGCCCCGTTTACCATGCACCCTATATTCCCATCGAGAGCTATATAATTTAACTGGAATTTATTCGCTTGGACTTCATTAGGATCCATCTGCGAGAAGTCTTGCAAGGCAAACAGTTCTTTCTGTCTGAATTCTGCACTGTCGTCGAATGAACATTTACAGTCTAATGCATAATCTGAAAATACATTGATTACTAATCAAATGTTCTTGTCCGTTGAATTAATTAATATAATTTTTAAACATACATTCTTCGCAAAGATCTAACGCCAACGGATTTATCTCAAGTAACAAAGCATCTTTTTCAATGAACAGCTCATAAAGATTGCAGGCGATGGCTGAAATGATCTTTTTGTCCTCGTCTTTCACACCTAACGTATCTACAACTTTGTTTGCTTGTTCAACCGACAGACCCTTCATAATATTAACTGGAATATACGTTATAGCTTCAGGATTCGTAGCAGCGATGTCCTCGATATTGACGCCACCTTGTTTAGACGCGATAACAACCGGTCCCTGAAATTTATAGAAGAATTTAGCGTTCGTCAATCGATTATGTAGAGACTCACAGGAGACTCACATCAAAACTGGTCTCCAACATAACTGCTAGATAATATTCTTTGCGGGGGAACATTCGAGTCGTCACCATGATCGAATTACAAATTCTTCCAGCTTCTCCAGTCTGTTTCGTTACTAAGAATTTTCCTATCATGTTACTGGCTGTTTCTTTCGCTTGTTCGACCCTGCGAAGTTACTGAAGTTTAATAACGCTTTCGAAATGAATGATCATATACAATTGCTAAAATCAGGTTTCAATCAGACTCACGTTTCGCACATAACAACACCGCTAACACTGGTACCTTTAAATTTCCCCATTCCTCGACCCCCAGCAAGGACTTGGGCTTTCAGAACAATATCCTTTGTATTCAGGTCCTTGGCCGCCGTGGCAGCCTCATCTGGAGTTTTAGCTACCTTAAATACCGGTGTCGGAATTCCAGCTTCCTTCAATAATGTATACGCAGCATGCTCGTGAACTTGCAGGCGTCGAATTTGTTGAAAATAAATGTTTGATCGACGAATGCACTGAAACATATATTTTCTTTACATGAATCGGCAACGATACGTTTGAATAAAAATAGCATTTGAAACGCAAAGATACCTGTCTATTTATGGTCCGTCTACCGATTGATACAAGAGATAATATTTTGATTGACATTGTATCAGTTGAAAAAGTTTGACCAACTTGGTCTTTACAAGAAGCGATCCAATAAATTCGTTTACTCGTTATAACGCAAGTTTTACGAGAATACAGAAAATGACACTTTGATACTTATAAATCTTGCGGGCAAATCTATTCGCAGAGCCATCATGAAGAATGTTCAACTTACAAGTTTCAGAATTAACTTCATTGTATACATACACTGTAGATTAAGCCGAGTAGGCAGTGAGCGGGCACTCCTTTGTCTTATTACGATAAATGAATAGATGTATTCATGTGCGGTCGATACCGCTTCGAGTTGATAATCCCAGAACATATATATATATATATATATATATATATATATATATATATATATATATATATATATATATATATATATATATATACTGTCAACAGTATAAATACAAAATTCTTTTGTGTTACACTCGTCGTGTAACAACGTCCAGTATCGGTAGAAACAGCAAATTAGGAAAGTGAGTCCTTCGGTTAGATTGAACTTTTATATTATCGTAATAAACCTGCGATATTTATCTATTCTCATTTATACGCATTGCAGATACATGTATTAAATTATGTTAATACAGTAAAATATAAAAAGTCAATTTACAATGTCATCTACATAGAATCGGATTACAGATTTTCTTACAAGCATTTATAATTATGAAATGATTGTAACAGAAAGAGAATTCATTTCATACTACGTTATTTTCATAATTCATTGGTATGTCAGTTTAGATATAGTTCGATACGCGTGATAAGTCGATCTCGTATATGTTAATACCACTCGGTAGAATAACAATATTTTTCTTATTAAATCAGACTTACGATTATCTTAGGAACTACATCCTTAACAATTTTTCTAGTATTCTGATAATTCGTATAGAGTTATAGTATCTCGGTTTTACTTATTATACTTCACACTTCGGATGATGCGTACAAGTCAATTATGGAACAAATAGAATGCTTATCGAGGCCTTGAGTTTCTAGAAATAAGCCGGAAATATTCAAGTTGTAAACAAACAGAATCATACGAAATTATAATAAATTAAAAAAATGTCTCGATATAAAATTTCTGAAATGCCATCTCTAGATATTTATTACAACGTTTCGTAAACTTGAGCAGCGAAATTTTGTTCGTGTAAATGAATAAGCGAAGAAACGAGTGTTGGAAGGAAAAAAAAGAACGAACGTTTCACTATACACAAAGCGGTAATTTCAAACATTAAAAATAATAGAAATATTAAATTTTATTAAAAGCGATATAGATATATTTATATACTATATCTATATGTAAATCCTCTTAATATATTCGAAACATAAATCGTCTACTCTACAGCTTAAAAATAAACCTTCATATTTTCCGAAATATGAAATGAGAAAAAATTCAAAAGTACATGCGAGGAAACTAGTTTTCATTATTTTTCTTTCGCATGTGATACAACTTAAATATTAATATAAATTGTAAGATTGTTGTATCTATATATGTTTCAAGCATAAAACTTTCATCTCTGGCCTCAACAGTCTTATACTCTAAATACAAAACAAATCCTTTCGTTAAATTCAAAAGCTAAATCTATCGTTCAACGTTCTCCCCGTGACGCCGAGGCTCCCGGATAAGCTGTACATGACTTCGCTGAAGGCACGATCATCAACATCTGCTCCAGCATCCGATGACGGGGTATTACGTGTACGGGAACGGGAACGAGAACGTGATCTAGACCTCGAACGTTGTCGACCGAAAAGAGGTGCCCGACCAACCTGAAATTCATTAAGTTTATTAGAACTGCGTAGAAAAGAAACTAAATAATTTTCATTCTTATTTTCGAACCTTTTGTGATGTGAAAATAATCAAAATTACATGCAAAATCGATTTTTTGAAAATGGCAATCCAGAATACCCCCTTAACAAAGCAACTTTCTTATTACAACAATCCCCTAAATGACCCCTGTAACTTAAACATAATTTAAACATACCATATTTAAACTTTGTACACTCTGTCTGAATGGTGAACGTCCCCTAGGTAGCTGGCGCAAACTATTCATAGCGCTTCCGTTTCGGCTCGGTGCAAGAGCAAGCGGACGTTGATGCGTGCTAGGACTATATTCATTTCCCATGGTACACATGAAGTTCACATTTGAATTAGCACTTAATCGTGGGGAACTACAAACATTGTTTCATCGTATTAAGCTCAAATATGTACAATACTAACTTAAAAAGAAAAGGTGTCTCCAAAATCTAAACCGAATTTATTAGGTCAGTCTAAAAGAAGATCGTGTCCGAGTCCTTCTTTTATTTTAATACGAAGATCGGATGCAAACTTCTGCACTGACCTAATGAAAAATGCCAAGTAACTACTTGTAAGTTTTTAAAGCTTAAAAATTTTATCTATTCGTAACGATATCGTGAAAGGTACTGTAATCATACTTTAGTCTCATCAATTTCTGTTCGTATTGTGCGCGTCTCTGTGCTCTGGCAATCTGATCTGACCGCAATCCACCGGTAGTGAAACGGCGTTGAGATGTTAAAATCTGCTGTCTTCTTTCTATGGCGCTTCTTTGCTGTAGTGACAACAAGGACTTCCCAGCTTGTGGCATCTGCAATAAAACAATTGTTATAGCTTCTATTCGACTACGGATTTCCAACTTGCTCACGATTGTACATGGAACAAGATACTTACTCTGAATTGATTTTGTAAAGATAATCTTTGATTTTGTCTCTGCAACAACAGCTGTTTTGCTCTCTTGACACGATTCCGGTAAGCAATTTGAGCAGGACTTTGATATCCCAGTCGATTGTGGACTGAAGTTGGGTCCCGCAAATTCGGCAGACTGTTCGTTCTCTTCAACGGTGTTTTATTATTGGTGAAAAATCCTCCTTGAGTAAAAGTCAGATTTGTGCGACTTCTACTGCGAGTCAGACCGAATCTGTTGGCTCGACCACGGCGAACATTGAAAGCCCCTCGTGTGTTGGACTTTTGGTTCAATGTTAAATTGCTTCGTGATCTGGTGAGACCATTGTTTTTCTTGTACCGTTTTCTCACAAAACCTCCGCGCACATTGTTATTATTTTGTCCAGCCTGCCAGGGCTGTTCTTTCTTAGCAGTTCCAATGTTACGTTTCACTCTTGCACCTCTACCTCTTAGTCCACTCCGTCCTCTCGCACTACCTTGTGTGCGTTTCGCGCCAGCTTTTCCATTGGCAGTCCCAGCCTTTTTCTTTTTCTCCTTTTTCTCCATCTTTATGATTTCATCTTAAAAGGAAGAAAATTCACAAGGTTTAGTGAGCGTACGGCCTTAGTTCAGGAAGTTAATTTGTTTGTTTTTTGGTTTCTAAGCTTTAATCTGGAATACGTGAAAAATCCCCTCCTGTACGGATGACACTGAAGGATAATTCGAGATGAGAAACTCAGTGTATTAATTCCATTAAGGAAACTGGTCTGTTTATCGTTAACCGCTTCCCTGATTTTCTTCCGATATATGTATACGTGCATATTCAAATCGTTTTTCATTGAGTACAAGTTTATATATAAATTTTTTAATTCAATATATATCAAAACCATAACTTTCGACTGTCCTGTGGGTTAATTATCGTGCAATGTTTTTCAACCACTTGAGAATAGTGTCAGACTCACTACTAACTGTTTGATTGAAGTGTTAAAAGTAAATAATACCAAGAAAGATAACAAAAAAATTAAACATATTGATCTAATGAAAAAATTACAATTTAAGAGATATTAAAACCCTCCCAATTTTAAAATATACTACTATTTAAACTTCTAAGGTGTCTTTCGATGCTATAGTAAAATATACAGGGAACATCATATATCTAATTCATGTAATATACAAGTTTAAGATTATTAAAGTTTTTGTATGTAGTTATTATTGGTCATCCAGGAAGCATTCAGGACTGATGTGTAAGACGACAATTGATGATTCTTCTTTTATCATTTTTACAGTATTTCTTCTTCATTCCCATATTTTCAAGGTTCTACTAGTATTCTATAAACATACTGTTTTCTTCATTACTAATCCTTCTTCTTGCTCCATTAAAGATATTATTAAATGTCCATTGTTACTGATACTCCAAAAAGTGGATCCGCTGTATATTTAATTTTTCTTTCACCGATATTTTTCTGACTCTTCCTTTTTGTATCTGAACAGTTCGTAGAATGTCTTCACCACCGATTTCTCAATAGAAAATAATTAATCTTCAGCGTTCTCAGACTTTCTTTGATTTCTGATTTAGCCTGATCAAGACTTCTGTACGATTTTTAATAATGTCTTTTTGTCTTTGATATATTACACGTAACTTGGCTCAGTCACTTTTTCTACTTCTTTGCGCTCATTTAAAAATACTGAATTAGTTATTCCTCGAATAAAAGGGATCCAGAAAAATGATATGACCACTTGCGTAAAACATGTTCACAAATATTAATTTGACGACTCTTTATTGAATTATAGTGACTTGATTGCACGAATAATGGTGATTTTAAGTTTCCAATACTGACATGGGTCTTGAATCAAAACTGTATAGTTCTCCTTTTTCTCCTGTTTCAAATTGAATCCTTAACAACTGTTTATGTTTGCTCTGCTAATACTAAGTTTCCACGAACACTGTGTCTGTGCAAATATGTATTGTTGACTCAGGATTGTTCAGGTTTCTTGTCTCCTTGAAGTTAGCTTATTCTACGCTTCGTCTGTTCTTTATCATTTGAATAACATACGTATAATGAACCATTTTCATAGAATATCCTGTCATTCTGAACATTTATATATATATACATAGGTATATATATTTTCAAACTGAACATGTTTAAGCATAAAACATAATCGTCCTGGGTGACAGACACTTGTTGTATAAATACATATACTCTCATTCATAAAGAAATCAAACAATTTAATTTAACAGTGAACAGAACGTTTTGCATACACTTCGTGGCATAGATTATATTATATAGGTACATGAGACGAGACAATTGGTCTCCTGTCTCGTGGATGGTGCACCGTGTTTCAGGTTCATCGCATGAAGGAAGAGAAACTCGAGGAACATGATAGCAGAGATAAAAATACAACGAAAGTTACGCAAACGCGTATCCCACGCAACGAGAAAGTTGACTTCTTTTCTGTGAAGCGTGAGTCATGGCTTCGGATGCGGCCACGTCCAAAATAGTGTCCCGGGTTCATGTTCGTCAATTTTCCAATCTCCACTATAATCCTACGTGAATCATAGTAAATCCTTTTTGCGGCGGCTATTTTCTCCTTTTTCACTAATACTCTCCGAATTTCATGATAAAGCATCTATATCGCCATGGTTGTATTCTGAATGGTCCCAATATTCTCATTCTATTTTACTTTTTTTTGCCGAATAGGAATGCGTACACCGCCATAAACGTTGCCCAACATATCGTAAACTCCCAAGGACATTTTTTTTCTTCCAGTGATCGAAAGGTCCCACACACACACGTCTCTCTCTCTTTTATTGACAACGATTAAACGTGGTTAAAAATTAATGCCGGAATTAATTAAGCCTCGTCGTTTGAGACGCACTTTTTTTAATCATTATCTATCGTCAGGCGTAAACGGAACGAAAATAAATTGGTGGGTATATCTACGCTTACGATTTCTTTCCGTCGCCATATTGAATTCGTGCAAAAGAAGAAACGGTAGCCGTACGCTCACCCAGGATTATCGGCGAAACCGATAGATTTTCGAGATTCTGGCCACTTACCAAGCGACATGTTCACTTTAGCGTCAATTTCTGACATTTTTCTCAATCTTTCTCTTTTCTGTATCAGTTTTTACGAGAAATAACACGAGAATCGCGAACCGACTATCAACCCGAAATTATCATTCGAACGTCACCACCGATCGCACAAAATGACATCACAAGACGCACCAACCAAACCCAAGTGAATACAAACGGTGCATCCAGCCGCAGGAAGTCGTCGTTGTCCCTGACCGGAAGTTGTTGTTCATTTGACGAAGGGAATCGATACAATCGCCCGCGAAAATTTAAAACTCTTCGGAATATTTACCGTTCAGCTACTTGCTGAATAAAACAAAGTTCGGCATTGACCGATTAAAATCTTTTATTAACTACGTTTATAAGTTATACGTAACTGTATAACAACTGATCATCAAATATGTCGACTGTAATTATTAATAATTAATTACATTGTACAATGTAGCCCGACTCTGAAATAAAATACGTTTTTCTAATAAGGAATAAATATTACGACTGAAAATAAGAATTATTTACCTTTATTAACGACTAATTTACTGTTAGCATTTAATATCAATGATTTATGTACACTTACGTGTACTGAATACTTTGAGGTTAAGTTCATTCAGATTTGTTACATTTTTCAAAACGATATCAGTAAATTTATTACCAAATATGAAAGCTATAATCCGCAGAGCAAAGCGTGAAGATTGCAAGGCTATAAGAAACTTGATACAAGTAAAATATTTATTTCCTATTTATCATAAATATATATATATATATATATATATAACACTTTTATTGTTATCCTTTTTTAGGAACTTGCGGATTTTGAAAAAATGTCAGATGGACCAAGGATCGATCACAAAAGTAACTATTTAGTCTTAAATATTTTCATTGTAATATGACAAAATTAGTTGTAAATAAAACAAACAATTTTAGCATTAGAAAAAGATGGATTCGATACGGAGCATCCTTTCTTCATTTGCTTTGTGGCAGAGATTAATGGGAATGTAATGGGATATGCAATTTCATATTATACATATTCTACATGGTGTGGGAAAGCCATGTACTTGGAAGATATATATGTAACACAAGAATATCGGAAACAACATATCGGCGGTGAATTGTTAAAAGCTGTAGCTAAGGTATAAGCTCTCAAATATGAAGAACTTGTTATTAAAATTACATTAATATCTAAGTAAATTTTAACTAATAAATTTGTCCTACATTATAGGAAGCCACAGATAACAACTGTTGCAGATTAGATTTTTCAGTACTCGAATGGAACCCTGCGCAACAGTTTTATAAAATTAAAGGAGCTACAGATTTAACTGTAGACGAAGGATGGCATCACTACCGTTTCTCGGACACAGCTTTGAAAGCTTTAGCTGCTAGTGTATAATTATTACTTTATTTTTAAACCCCCTATATGTAACAACATATTCAACTGTTAATGAATATACGAAGATCATTGGTTACATATCTATGCTAATAATCATTTCAATATAAAAATGAGTAATAGAAAGGTAACATAGTATGTAATGCAAATTTAGGATCAATGTTACAGTATTTAATTCTCATTTTATGTATAGCTTACATATCTCTTTTCTTCGACCACGTCGCTGCATGGATCAAGTGCAATTCCACCACCTGTTGGAAAGGAAAAACCAAATAAGGATCACGACGAGAATGATCACGTTGACAGCGATTCTGATTTATTGTCGCATAGCGATATGAGTTGGGACTCGTTAGAGGACAGATATGTGCCGTATGAAATTATATACGACGCGTCTACTGTGTCGTCTTCCACAATTTCTTCTGACTCGAGTGTAAATATTACTTAGCGCTTCGTTAATGAAATCAAAGTAATAATTCTCTCACACGTTCCAAGTCTAGTCCATCAATTGTACTCGATCATATGCCAGCACCGACAAGTATAGTTTCGATACATTGCACAACTGAAAGCCGTTGGGGTAGTTATGCTTTAGACGAGAATGCATGGGACGATGATAGAGCACCTGTTGTACAACTGAGAAACCTTAAAGAAGTGATGTTCACTGATTTCGAATTCTGTGGCTTTCTGACAGACAGACTGATAGGAATTGGATCTTCATTCTTGGCCAAATCCCCGGAAAATGGCCTTTATGTTCTAAACAAATATGTCATGAGAAACATGGTACTTTGTTAGCACCACCAACAAAAAGAACATCTCCCTTAATACAGATCATTTTCCTACAGGCCATTTCAAACATTATAATATTACGTTTGCATCGTTATTTGAGATACATTGATCTTGCGTATAATCATATATCGAATTTATCGCCTTTGGGAAAAATTCCTTATTTAATGCACTTAAATCTAATGCATAACAGAGTGACCACGATTCTAGACTTTGATCCACCTTGGTATTTAACTTACGTAAATTTGTCTTATAATTATATATCAAAGATGCGCGATATTAGTTGCTTTTGGAGTATCGTACACTTGGATTTATCGCACAACGCGATCGAAGTAATCACCGGCTTGCACAATTTAAAGTTAGTATACATGCACGCCTACTTAAAAAAGAAAACGAATTGTTTCCATGGGTGGTATTTTTAGATATTTGAAGTACTTAAATTTGTCGTACAATTTAATCGAATGTATCGAGAATTTGGATAAATTGAATATCCAAAAACTGAACCTGGAAGGCAATTGTATAACATCATTTAAATCTGGTCTACCCGAGTACAATATTAACACTTTGCCACATCTGCGAGAAATATATTTAGGATACAATAGAATCTCTAATTTGGAATTTTTTCAAGTAATAATGTCTATAATATGATGTTTGTTCCATCAACTAATAAAATATTTCAAATGTAAAATTTTCGTTTAGGATGGATACAGCTTACGTGTAATTGACTTGAAGTTTAATAGAATCTCAGATTTACTGGAATTACTGAACTTCAAGGGTTTCATCGATGAAATAGATCTTAGAGGAAATGGTTGCACAAAATGGCCTAATTATAAAGCTGTACTCCTGTTCTCCATACCAAGTATACAAAAAATTGATGGTGTCCCTGTACTTTCATCTGAAAAAGTATGCAATTAAATGGTGAAATATAATAATGTCATCATAGTAAAGAAAATAATTCGAACAGATTGTTGCAGCAACTTTGTTTGCATCACCGATAAATTTAATGGCGGCCCGCACTGTAACGAAATTAACTTTATTAGAACAATTAAATATACCTACAATTGGTCTGCATGTTCTACCATATGATCAAGCAAGCCCACCATTATTAGTACTTACCGGCCCATCAGCAGTGAGAAAAATATCTTTAGCTCTCCACATTGCTCAAACACTTCCAAAAAAGGTAATATAGCTTTACATAAAGATGGTGAGCCAAGACGTTTAAGTTTAACAATTAATTTCAGGTAAAGTACTGTCCATGGTACACCACAAAAGATCTAGGCGACAGTAAACTAGAACGGCAGTCGTTTATTTTTGCAAATAGGGAAGAATTTAACGATATGTCTCGCCGCGGAGAATTTCTAGCGATTCAAGAAATGTTAGGAAACAGTTATGGGTTTCGTTAGTTCAAAATATATTCAATTTTGCCAGCGACATTTTTTTATTCGATTACGGACTAATTGTAATTGCCCCTACATATGTGAGCAGATCACAATCAAATAGCTTTGTTAATATCTGAAAAGAAAATTGGTATTACGCAAGTGGATTTGCATGCAGCTATACAAATGTGTAGACGGTATTCCAATGCTAAGCCAATTCTTGTGTTGACGAAAAGCGAGAAAATTCATCGCAGTTGGGTCAAGGAGAAGTTTGATGTATATACTTGTATTAAGGAAAGCGCAGAGGGTTTACCAAAGGAAAGCGGTAGCAGGGAAAGTGCAGAATATGAGGGAACTACGTCACATGAAGATGATTCGAGTAATGTACGAACTTCTCTGTCCTCTCTGTTTTCTGTGATATTATTACAATAATATTATTACCGTTACCAAAATTTTGGTCGTTAGGATGCAGAAGAAGCAAATGTAGCTCGTATACATGTAAGTAGTTCATCGATACCAAGACTATTTTCAACGGCAAGTGATACAGACATTGAAGAGAAAAAATATATCAAATTTCAAGGAGAAGAATTTAATGATCCAAAATTAATGGACCCATCGTTTAATTCTGCATTAGATAAAGAAAGCGATTTGAGGGTATAAGACATTGATACTTACAATTAGCAATGAACAGTTCCAAGAATAAATAGTTGTTTGATTGATTAGGTAATTTTGGATAAAGGATTGGCCATAGAAGAAGACGAAGATTTAAAGCGAAGAAGGCATCAGGCAAAAATTATGCAACGTAGGAGTACGTTAATACATCAAGAAATATATACACCAGATAATTTAAGCGAATCAGGGTCAAGCGAAGAAACATTATTCGATCAAGTTTGTACTAAAAACTATCTTTCTATCTTAATGTTAGTGTTCTATACACTATGTAACGTTATTCCGCCATTTATTTCAAGTTCCTAATGGAAACGAGAAATCCAGAATACTTGAAGGATATGTACACTGATCTTGTAATAAAAACAAGAATAATGTACTTGAATCATCACATAAATAATCCAGGATTTTTTTGTTTAGTGGTATGAATTTTTACCATGATTCAGTAGAAGATACAAAATGTGCAATGCTTACTTAATTACATTCGATTGCTTTTTGTAGTTGTTGACAGACGATTATAAGCGGACCTTTAATAGATTGATCCATTTTATTTATAAATCGTACATAGGCTATGCTACTGAACAGCCTAAATTTTTCACTGAAGTTGAACACTTTTCACAAGTTGCTGTTCCTGAAATGGTGAACACTGTAATTGAAGAAATAAGACAGTAAGTATATATGTTTTACCAATGTTTTATGTTAACTTGACTCTGTATATTTAAATTTATAGATCACTCTCGTCGTCAAAACAACAAACAAAAACATGGTTAAGGACTTACGGTGTTACGTCATTTAAAAACTTGATGCCTAGTCAAATACCCCGCGATTCAAAGAAATGTCTCGACGCCGATGACAATTAATTGAAAGAATTTATAAATTTCATTCATTATAAGCTTACTGTAATTTATTGTTAATAAGTTCATTGGTACATAGCAATTAATTACATGTAGAGTGAACACATTTTGTCAGAAATACTTTTGCACAAGGAACTATCATTATTTTACTTAATGTATTAATTTAGTCGTGATTGAGTTAATAAAATATAATTAGCGTCTTTTTCTCTTAAAAATGTTGAAAAAATACATTTCTTTTATCATTAAAGTCTATTTAACGGTGCTTAAGTTACGTATTACTTATATTTCAATATATAACGTCGTTCAACGACTGGTCACATGCCGTTTTATCAAATGAGGGGAGATTTTGATCCAAAATCGAAGTATCCGATGATTGTGTAATTACTTGCAAACTTGCATTATAATTTGTACTCTCCCTCTGATCATTGAACGTGACTGCAAAGGAACTCTCGTCGATTTCGGGCAGAGGATTTTGTAAAAGTACAAGTTTCATCATGTTATCCTCGGCATCTAGGTTCCTCGATAAATCGTTTGAATCTGGTTCAACCGAAGAGCCTGTGCACGAGTTTTTAAGATCGGAGTTACCGTCCGCATTAGCTTTCTTCGTTTTATTTTCGGACGGATTATGTATCTTCTGGTGTGCAAGTAAATTATATCGTTGTGTAAAACGTTTTCCACACAGTGTACAGCTGTAAGGTTTTTCACCACTATGAGCTCGCGTATGTCTCTTCAAATGAGATGTCGAGAGAAAGGACAAGTCGCAAATCTGTAACGAGGAAACGACTTCGATAAAGGTTTTATTCTTTAAATGTGAAACAAGCGATGAACAGAAAATATTACGGACATGGCATTTATACGATTTCTTTCCACTGTGCGACAGTTTATGCATATTATAAGATGTATGGTGTATAAATCTTTTGCCACATAGCTCGCACTGATATGGTGTTTCACCAGTGTGCATTGGCAAGTGTCTTATAAGCGCTACTTTCTGCGAGAAGCATTTGTTGCAGAAATTGCATTGGAACGGATTAATTCCATTATGCATTCCTACATGTACTTCCAATGCATGTTTGCGTTTGTACGCCTGACCACATTTTTCACACATATAGGGTTTCAATGAAGCATGAATTTTTACATGTACTTTCAATTCAGCCGATGTATTCCATTTCGTTCCACAAATGGAACATGTAAATGATTTTGGCCCGTGTTTCGAAGCTTTCTCTGATTTTGCAGGAACTTTTGTTTTCTTAGCTTTCGATGCTGAATTTATATAGAAATTTCAATAATTACGAATATACTGTTTAGAAAGTAATTGTTCTAGATGTTTTCTTACCGGTTGAGCAGTTAGTAATTTCACTTATCTCTATTGCATTTTCATCGGTCTTTTTACGTTTCGATTCAATGGACTCTGCAATGTTTTGTACTTGCAACTTATTGTCAGAAAGTAAAGGATTAGGTTTCTCGAAGATCTTTAATTTGCTCCCAGAATTCACATGCAGTTTTACTGTACACGTACTCGCTGAAAGCATTTTGAAAGTGTTATTAATTCAGATACTTTCATTATTTGAAATAATATATTTTTTTACCTTCTGAAGAATCAATATTATATATATTGTTGTCATTATTCAATGATAAAGAACGACAACTTGTATCATTCTTAAAAGTTTGTCTCTTCTTTACATTATTCTGACTATTGCTATTATCGTAAGTTCTAGTATTTTCCACGCTTGTTGTTTCAACATTAATACTGTCAACCAGATCCGATACATGATCTGTTATTTTGTTTTGGATACATTGTTGTTTAACCAGCTCTTTGATTGGGAAAGATTGTAAATTTTTCTCATTCAAGTCTAATTCGTTTTCTTCTAAAACTGCTCTTGCATTCAATCTTGCATCGTTGTTTATCAATTGTTTCATATTTTTTCTTCTCTGACCAGCACAGTATATCTTTAAAATTTCGCAACGTATATTTAGAACAGTTTTCTGAGCTTGTTCTAGCATTTCGAACATTTTGTAGCATTGAGAACAGACATACGAATCATTTAATTCTGAAAGAGTTGCACGCAACACTTTCGATATGAAATTCGCTAGTAATTCTCCGTTGCGAGGGAGAGTCGTGCAATATATATTTATACAGGACGAAATGTCGAGATTCCTTTTACAAAGTAAACAAAATAAATTAGGTACAGGCATCATTTTGTTGCCTGTCGCTAAAGTTTCATTGGAACTCTTTTAGCCGGAGTTGTTCAATACCTTATATGTGTTATTTTATCACGAATAATAAACAGTGTGCAATTATTTTTTTCATGTTAACGGTGATCGTAGCAATAAATAGCTACTTTTTAATACATCGTTTATGTCTTATGTCATAAAAATCTGAAAGCGTAACAGAGTGCACATTTACATAATAGTTGAATATATAATTCCTTATTTATGTTTACGGATTCATTAACTACAGAAAACTCTTATAGAGGTGAATCTTTAATTTCAATACGGTTTCTTTAGCGGAGTTTCGGATTTTTATCACAAGCGACGCCACTTTCGGTTCCCTGGGAAGCTTCGTCAATTTCGAATAAGCAAAAGTGACAGTTCACGTAGTAGCGATGTACGTATGTGATACTTAACCTAATTGCTACTTTATTTTGACTGCTATTGTTTTTCGGAAAATTTGTCAGATATCAGACAATAGATATCAATAACCAATTAGCGACAATGGCTGAATCAACGTTCTCGAAATCGGCGAGCGAATCACAATTTGTTCGAAACGAACCTGTGAATTACACTACCGGTATTTATAACTTGAAATTTTTGAAATAAATTTAGCTCACTACATAAATAACGCTTTTCAGAAATTCGACAAATGATGCATGGTTTCGGAGATAGTAGCGAGCCTCTAATAGAATCTGCAAGAATTGTTGAGGAAGTAGTTTTACAACAAATGAGAACGATCGTAAGAAAAGCGTGCGAAGTTTCCGAAAGACGAGGAATTTCAAAAAAGGGCACCAACATCTGTGCGGAAGATCTAATCTTTTTGTTACGCAAAGATAAAGTGAAATTACAGCGACTTATAAAATATTTAGGCATGTCTAATGTTATCATTTAATTCCAGGACATAGTCGTAGAAAAATACTTAACTGAACATTTTCCTTTATAGAATTAAAAGACTACAAATCTTCTTTGAACAAAACGATAGATAGCGATATGCCCGAGGATATTCTAAATGGCGAAAGCGCAGAAAATTCCAAAAACAAAGGACCATTTCATAGTTTTCTAAATCAAATCGACAACACCGGCGAACTCATGGAGGACGCATCGACTGTGGATGTGATTAAACAACAGAGATGTGTTCGTGCTGAAATAATGACACGATCCATGGATGAAGCTAGGTATTTAAAATTCAGTAAGGCCCGGAATGCGTCGTTTGCCAATAAAAATAGACATAAATTTAGCGACTGGCTGTCACCAGAAAGTGAGCATTACAATGAAAATATGCTTCCCAGGTAGAACTTCAGGTATTGAGTATGTTTTATTGTTTTATAGGTGAGATCACAATAACAAAACAAGGATACACGATCCTGGGATATTTAGCATACGAAACGGTAGCACAAATTGTAGATTTAGCATTGTTGGTGAGGCAGGACCAAAATAAAATTTATGGAGATGCCATAGATCGACTCAGACTCAGTTATGTGAATCCATACACTTATAAGCCGTACTACCATGGCAAGGTTTGTACCATTAAGAAAACAAAATCATTCATAAAACCTTGTAGAAAAATTATAAAAATCTCGTTCAATGTTTTTCTTGTTAGGTTGCTGTAACGAAACCAATATCACCCGCGGAAATTATCGAAGCTCTCAGGAGGTTTTGGTCTCCGCAATTAGATATGACGGGCCCGTTCGATCGTTGGTCAATGAGAAAACCACATTTGAAACTTCTCGCCTGTTAACAGTTTAAGAACCGATAACTTTTTCATTTCTTTCACGATGATCAGAAATAGAATTTGAAATTACGTAAATTGACGTCATCGATAACCAATATGTGAACGTAATTTTGTTATCCCGAGGAAACGCAATTCGAATGCGTTGTCAGTATTTTCTACCGGAAGTATTCCGTTGGACTTTGAATTCAGCATGTCAACAATATAGCATATTTTAAAATTGACCAATGTTTATTGACATATTCCTGTACCTCCTACACTATTTAACTTAGATCGCTAATTTTGCACATGACCGTTACTACACGAATTAGTCTAGTTCCCCATATTTGTTTTTTTACAAAATTTTCTGGTCATGTGACCTATTTTTAACGTAAGATTCATAGTATTCCTTTTTACAGTACTCTTGTATGTTACATTTGGTATTCCCTGATTCGAGTTGTAATCATATAGTTATAATACAGTCGGTTTTTGAACTAATGTATGATACGTTTCTGTTCATTGTACTTTTCACGAAATACTTGTATCTTTACTTCGGTTTTATGATATTACGAACGTGTCGCTCGGAATATTTCTCGAGTTCCATTCTTCGATACTCAGGACGAGTAACACGTAAATCAGCAGAAATCATTCAGGACTCTGCTTCTTCGATCTCGTCCTTAGTATAGCAATTGTAAAACCTCTTCCTAACATTCAATGTGCTAAGTAAGTAAATACTATCTACAAATTTGAGCTAATCCGACGAACTTTGCAGTCGTTTTATGAATTCACACAGATACTAATTCTGCTTTTGTATCATGGTGAAAGCAACGTTGATACTCGGACTTTTCCTTCAGCACCACCAGTTATACAAGTTCCGGATTGATTGGCGGTAGACCAATCGCAACAGAGTGTGCCTTTATGACCACCTAATTCTAAGACTTTGGCTTGTGCACCTGGTGGCATCTGCAAAGTAATTCCCGTTTTAGTATGTATTTTTAAATGCATCTCAGTAGCATCGTCTGATAAAAATTACGTACCTTGTATATGTTTCCTCCGCTTTGTGTACAGAGTAGCATATAATTACCGCTTTGGTCAAAAGTAAACAATTTCCCATGGACTGTATTCTTCTCCACTTTGATCTTCGTCTCCCAAAGGATCTTCCCCGAGTGATTCAAACTCCTTTGACATAGTTTTCCGTCTTCGCTTTGCGTGCAAATGTTCGTATAATCGTTAATTAATTCTATATCGATGACCGGGCTTGAATGACAACTAATATTATCAATAATTTCGTTCCGTCTTAAATCGTGAATCAAAATATTTCCGTTGGATAACCCTGTTATAAGAAGTTGGCCGTTGTGATTAAACGCAGAGCATAACGCGGTTACGTTTTGTTCCAATGGTAACGTTCTCTCCAATTTCCTTGTTTTAATATCGTATAACAGAAGTCTCCCTTCGATCGAATCCGATACGGAACACACGAACGTGGATTCGGTCGGATTGCAGAGCAGAGTTATAATTCGCGAGTTCTCATGTTGAATATCCCACAAAGTTTTACAGTCGCGAGTATCATGCAACTGGATTAAACCGTTGTTATCACCGTGTAAAAAATAACGTTCGTTCTTCGAGATCCAGTCTAGCGCTGTTATAGCTTTGTTCGAGTTCGCTGTGGCAGAGATATATGTAGTAACAGTCCTATCCGACAAATAGAACAATATATATTAGATACAGAATCATTGCAAATAAAACTAAGCTAGATAGACTTACTTTGGTGACGGTATCGGAGTCCAGACTTTAATGATACCATCAGCATCCCCCGTAGCGACGTACGAACCGCTCGCATTACTTTTACATTGGATTATCGACGTCTTGTGCTCCGTATACTCCTCCTGAAAATTAGTTTTTGTTGCATGAAATTTGCTAAACGTTCGCGATACGAGTCAAATTGTATTACCTGGCTAAGAAGAATGTAAGTGGAATCAATTTTATCTTTAGCCTTCCGTTCGGCCACCGCGTCGATGGACGAGTCTCTTTTTCTAGAGCTAGTTAATCTTGAATCACAACTAATGCTTCTTTTGGTAACGGTATCAGACTTACTAATTGAACTCAATTTCCCCTTGGTGTTCGTTCGTTTCGTAGATACTGGCTCGGGTTCGGTCGTCTTTCTCGAACTTGTTGCAGATTTTCTACTTAAAATGGGACTAGAACCTCCGCCTATATTTCGTATCAAGTTCCTTAGAGTCTTGGGGTTTTCTAATAAAGGAGATTCTCTGCTCGGATGAAAATAAACGTATTAGCTAGGCATAGTATCCTCGGTGTCCAAGAAAATGATTTACATATCTTCTTTATTACTTACTGTGCTATTATATAAAAGTCATCCATGATAGGTGGATGCTGAGGAGCTGGTCCTGGATTTACATCCATTACATTATCGATCTTAACCGAATCACTTAATCGTTGCCTGAGGGCTTCGTTCTCCTCTTGCAAACGTTTTAATTTATTTGTATCCTCATCTATAGTGAGTAGCGTTGGTAGTGGCATACACTGTAAAATTCAAATAAATATACTTTGTACTTTCAATTTTACAATCTCGCGATTTCTGTGTTCTAGAAGAACTTGTAACAAATTCTCTTTATTGAAAATATTATTAATTTCCACAGAATCTAGTACGTTAGCGATTCATGGAACTGATAATATGAGAGGCAAGATGCAAAATACCTTTCACCTACTTGGAAAATAGTAGCAAGGAAATTGTGCAGGGATAGTAACATAGTGTCTTGCCATTGTCTACTAAAATGTACAGAATATGCTGGATTGTCTTCTGGATTTTTAACGAATGGCAATGCTGCAAGACAGAAAGTGAATAATGTAGAATAAATCGTATTCTCTTGCAAAATTAGAAATAAATAAATGGAGTACATAGTTGGAAATCCTACCAAACCATTCCTTCCACTCTGAATGGCCCTGTAGTTCTGGTGTCATTTTCATAAAAAATTCTTGAATTCGATCCTGCTTGTTATTCAATGCCGCGTTTACCAAATACATTTTTAAAACAGCATTCTCCAATTTTCTCACAGCTGGCGTAAAATGGCTCTCCAGCCGAGAAAACATTTTTGTATCCAGGTGTCCCCATAATTCCCTCAAAGATGTCAAGTCATAATTGTATACATACTGCATCAATTGATCCACAATCTTGTCTACCTAATAACAGATGATCGAGCATGAATTTGCACGAATTTCTATACGGAATGTCTTTTACGTATTGTTTTTGTATATCCATCTTTTTCTACAGCATTTCGCTGTGTACTTACCCTAAAGCCTTTCTCCTTCTCAGCTTTCAAGTCATTATCGAAAGCTTTCAAAGTTTGACTAAAACCTCTAAAAAGTAAGTATTCCTTGACCAATTCGTCTACATACTGGATATGAGACATTTTCCCGCGATTCTTTTCAAAATATCTCTTTTTTCCTTCAACTGACAGCTACGTATTGTCATCCTTTGGCCATTTTGATACTCGCTGAATATACAAATAGTGAAAGTTTCATGTTATCATTTTACGAACAGTACTACCAATACTAATACTCGATTCATAAAGAACTCTAGGCAATTCTAGGTATGGTGACAACCTCTGGTGCTCTGGTGACAATTATATAGTGATTATCACAGTGATCGCAGAATCACGATCATGAACTGATCATGAACTGATCATGGACTTCGTCCACGCCGTGATCGTAATCTGTAAAATCGTAAATTTGCTCACTGTCATCCTCATTTTTCATCTCGATTGAATTAGTTCTTTTTTTAGATACATCGATTAGCTTGCATAAAAATATTTGCATATAATGTAAATTTAAAATTACGAAAAAATATTCAATTTTATTTTCCGTACCTTATTTCAGTATTCTGGAAATAAAATAATTCTTTCATTCGATTTGTATATGTAAATAGTCACACGTTCTCCGCCAATCAGAAGCGATCACGAATCACTGTGAAAAATCATCAAGGGGTAATTAATTTTCATTCTTTTTCAAGTAACGCTGCGAACTAACACCAAATAAACATTCTAACTTAAAAAAACGTGAAATAAATAAATGAACAGCGATTACTAATAAATTCAGCAAACACTTATATAAAATTTATATTATTACCACTTGATGGCGTGATCACAATATTGATTGGTTTATATCAGGCATGGGCAAAAATAGCACGCGAGCTAGGGAATTCAAGGAATACCCGTGGAATACCCCCACTTCTCCCGGCCGCGCGTCTCGCTCCCCGTGGCGGCCCTAGTGCTCGGTGCAACTACGGCTGCTAAGGGGATTGAGACGCGCGGCCGGGAAAAGTGGGGGTATTCCTTGAATTCCCTAGCTCGCGTGCTATTTTTGCCCATGCCTGGTTTATATATAGCTTGGATTTTTGGCATGTTACAAACACGCATTATAATACCATAATAATATTAAATAAAATATTTCATGATAAACAAATTATCATTTCTGTATTTTACAAAATGTACTAGACACCACTGAATATTATCATAAATATAATAAAAAAATTGACTCAGGATTTCTACTAATAAAGGAATTACATTTTAAAAAGAAAATTATATTAAAAAAGAGAAGTTAATTATTAATGTCAAGGCCATGAACAAATGTTTTCACCAATCTATGGATGATAAACTAAATAGATTTTCGTTCAGTAGTCGGTGCAATCTCTTCTTAAATAGTTAATGCACTAGCAAAATGTCGTCCGTCGAAGTTGGATCGCAACCTGTCCGGGTATCTCCTCTTATTAAAGTAAGTGTTGTCGTTTCTTCTACTAAAATTCGTAAATTGAACACAATCTAGCATTGTTTAAAATGATTGTTATGACGACTATGCACCTGTCACACATTCTTTTGTTATTCGAACGAACATTCGATTCGGATATTTAAGTTGATCGCATTACATAATTTTTATGGATTTTTACAAAACTTTTAACCAGCATCCACGAGATTAAATATAAACGAAAATAATTTGTTCTTTTTCTGACGTGTTAATAGATTTATAGTCGTCAATGAACTTTACTATTACTTCTTAATTCTTAACCTTGTCTACTGACTGAACACTGAACAGTTGCAACTGTATAAACTTACTAATCTTTAATATTTCATACGAACAATGTACTTATTATATTATATATATATATAATTATTGTAATTACAGTTCAGTCGATGGAGCTTTCTATTGCTAGGAATTGCTTGGGGAACTTATCATCAACGCAGGTTTAGCAAAAAGGAAGCACTACTTCGAGAGAAAGAGTTGGCTGAGAAGCCTATGCGAGATGCAAAACTTGCTGCAGAGAGGAAACTTGCTCAAGAAGGTAAAGGATACAGTTTGATCGAGGATTAATTAAAATTACTATTATAATATTTCTATATTACACATAACTCAATAAGTGAAATGTTAAAATACATACCTCTCTTTCATTAAATTATAATCGCATATTTTTCTGTTTCAGCTGAAAAGAAAATGTTGGATGATCTCCAATCAGGAAGACTATAATAAATTTGATCATTGCCTTAGCATTAGCGTAAATGGTTATTGTTAATAAATCTATCAAACAAGATCCATTATGTGTACATTCGTATTCAGAATTTGCTGTAGAAATGACTCATGAACTTTCCATTGTATTATATATGAAATAAAATAATGTGCAGTATGCATTATTCTACGATTTTGATTCTTTTATATTCATTTTTATACTTCGCTAACAGATTTTTGTTGTCACTCGTTAATTAAACTATCATATTGTTAACGACGTGTCGCATGAATTATCAAAAATTTTCATTTTTTCAAAATGAAAAAAAATTCGCCCGAACAGGGACTCGAACCCTGGACCCTTAGATTAAAAGTCTAATGCTCTACCGACTGAGCTATTCAGGCATTCAGACGTACCGTGTATAAAATGTGTACTTTTAATAGTTGAATTACGATGACATTAAATTAAAGATTTAATTAACACAATTACATATTTTGCAAACATAGATAGAATTGTACATTGATTCTAGATCGTGTACAAGTATGAATTCTTATAAATTTCGTGTATACTATACAGGGTGTCCCAAATTCCTGAACATCCCAGAAATGGGAGGTTCCTGAGACTATTTGAAGCGACATTTTCCTTTGCAAAAATGTTATCCGCCGCCACGGTGTATTATAGAGGTGTTCGGACTTCTCTCGGAAAGGTGTGATAGATAGAAGTTAGTTCGTCACTAGATGGCATATCGGGCATCCTCACAGTTTTCATGTACGTGTGTGAATGAGATTGTGTGTCGCTTCAAATGGTCTCAGGAACCTCCCATTTCCGGGATGTTCAGGAATTTTGGGACACCCTGTATAGTAATGGGTATACACAAATGAGAACTGCATCAACTAATATTTTTATATTATCAACTAATATGTATATTATATTGTATAACATCTTTAATATTTCTCCATTTTATACATGTAACACAATAGTTTCCGGAAAAGTGTAACATGTTACGTTATCAATGAATTAAGTACTTTACTATAAAAAATATATTAAATTCATATAAAAATAAATACACAAACTCATGTGTAACTTATAACAACATTTTCTTAAAATGATGTCCTCATGTTGCATACTTTCATGGTTGCAGATCTATTACATTGGAATGAAGATAAGAGTATTGTTGTACATGTAGAGTAACAACTTTCTTAAATGCTTATATTGTAAATGATAGAAGTTTCAAACATAACACGAAGGTGAATGGGCTGGAAGTCCAAATACAGATCATTTGCATCAGGTATGTGTATTGTCAAGGTAGCACCCAGAAATTTTGGTTCCTCTATGTATCTGATTTTCACCTTTTACACTGGAACCAATTTTGTTTCGTTCTTTTGAGTAATCAGTTGTAGAAGACTGCCATTAGTAGGACGTTCTTGTCCCTGTGACCATTTCCAGCATAGACTGTCCAATAAAACAATAATGTTAGTAAGAAATAAAACCAATTAGAAGAGAATTAGGTGTGTTCGTACTCTGCCACAAATTCGAGAGGAGTCCAAGTAGTGGTGTCAGCATTGGGCATCCACTTTCTGTTCATAGGTGTGTCCAAAGTTACAGGTAAAATAGCAGTCACTAAAGAATCCTTTGGCAGGCCACTATCTTTACATGCCAAAGACTTTGTCAGATGGTGAACAGCTGCTTTGGCCATTCCATAGCCGATCATTCCTAGTTAGATGAAACGATATAATTTATATTGAAACATAAAAAGATCGTTTTTAAGCATGCAGTCTCGTTTCCAGGATTGCAAGGGGCAGGCTGTACCCTCTCATTTCTTGATAATACAGAGATGAAGTTTTTCAGTAGTCAAAAGCACTAGATAAAAGATCAATCTAAGCCGCAGTCGCTGTCAAAGGCCCTATTTTTACGTTTATGAGGCGTAATTTGTATTATTCGGAAGCATAAAGCTGCGCATGTAGTTAGTCTCATAAAGCTGCAATGGCTACATGCTGCCAAATAATCCGAACTATACCTTATAAACGTAAAAATAGGACTTTTGAGGGCGACTGTGGCCAAGATTGATCATGTATCTAGTGCTTTTGACTACTGAAAAGTAAGTTATAAGACCCTTAAATAAATTTAGAACAATGTGTACCCGGTGTGCCCTTTAATGCAGGTTTGGCCCCAGTCAATAAGAGGAAACCTCCTTCTTCCAAATGATGGGCAGCAATACTGCTAGCAATGACTGAGCTCCATACACTCTGCTTCCACATAAGATCACTATTCTTTAGGTAATCAGGATGGCTAGCATTTCCACCAGCCCATCCTCCAGCTACACAAATCACACCATCTACCTTAGCCCCTTTTAAAATATCTGTGACTTCCCGGAGAACATCAGTTTCCTAAAAATATATATACTTGTACATATAAATTTATGTTTTTATAAAGAAGTATACAATTACCTGTTCGTGCCAGGAGCTCTCAGATTTTACAATTATGTTTGCATCTGCCTGATCATTTTTTTTCATATCAATAGACCCAACCCACTGCAATTACAAAAGAAGCGTATAATAATAATGTTTCAGATTTCTTTACATAATCTTAACAGTATAATTCCATTCAATAATCGCGACAGTATAATTCCAAGGTTTCATCATGTGAAAGGATCTAGTTCACCAGTTATGGCCTTGATCTAACTTTCGAACGAAAAAAAAACACGATAAATAGCGAAGATATAGAAATCAGATATATTTAAGAAAATATCGAACGTATGTTAATCATTGCACGGAGTTTTCGAACAGTTACGAGATAAACTTTAAAAAAAGAAAAGAAAGATATCAGAAAATTCTTTACTGGAAAAAAAATTTTAAATGTCATTTGAGATAAATCTTGCGCAATATCGTTTTACTCGCATGCTTCTGAAAGCAATAATTATTCGTTATTAATTTAGTAATTATTTGTTGTAATTCAGATTATTGATGTTCTACAATCATTCTCATGTGAAGAATGTTGGTCGTCATTAATTTATACAGTTAGTATTCTTCGAAATTACAAGGAAAAGCCGAGACTTCCTCTAACAGCGAAGCCGACGTCAATTATAGCGAAACAGATGCCTAATCTTTTTAGTTAATAAAGACTCTTGTATAGTTAACTTACCCAATTATGCGATTTAAATGTCGAGACACAAACAGAGCCTAAGGCTCCTCTACCGCCGTATACAAGAACGCGTCCCACTGTACTCGCCATTTGTTCAATAAATGAGAAACAACTTCGCGATATATAGGTTTCGGGTGTTTGCGCGATTTTATACGGAATAATACGAAGTCATACGAGAAACTGCGAGAAACTCTCGGAAAAGTTCGTGGAAGGAGTGCCAGATTGCCGGATCTCGACACTAACTACGATCATAGATCGTCAATCGAATGGTTGACATTACACCACCAGACTTCGAACACGTTGCAAAATAACGTTCTAAACGTATTAAAAATCAAACGCGAATTAATAAAAGTATTTAAACTTCTATTGGAAATGATTATCGTACACGTACCGTGACACGTACAGTTCAACTTTAATTTCTGTTAGTAACTAGCGAACTTTTGTTGTTGGTCTTCGAAAGAGAATGTTAGCGCATTTGAATTTTACAAACAACACACCATTTATCTCCTCTTAAAATTAGCGAAGAAATGTTTTCTATGGTTTGCTTAAAACTATATACGAAATATAAATTTCGTATTGACACATAAGCATTAATATATTTGGAGTGATGGGAATTTTCAATATATACCGCTGAAAACAAACAATCGTACCTAACAACATTTAAATTTCCCGCGTGTGTCCGCTCAATTAAAACGGACAAAGAAAATATTTTCTATGGTTTACTATAAGTAGTGCACGAAATATTAACTGTGTACGATCTATAAACTTCATATTGATATACAAATATTAACACATTCAAAATAACGGCAATTTTCAATAATACCGTTGAAATAAAAGGCTTGTGCCCAATAACATTTGAATTACCCGCGCCTGTCCGTTTTTTCAAAATTGGCGAAGAAAATGTTGTTTCATGATTTATATCAAGTTTTATAAACGAAATATAACGTTTAATGTCAACGTTTAAGTGTTAGTATATTCAAAATAATAGGAATTTTCGATAATATCGTAGAAACGAAAGAATTGTTCTGAATGACGTTTGGATTTCCCGCTCACGTTTCTCATGGCGAGTGGCAACGTCGCAACGACAGAGACCCTGCCCGCAACGTTCTCCGGGAGCGTAGGTCTAGCGTGACGTCACGGTAGCCTAGTTGGGTTAGGTTTACGCTGGAAATTCTAACGAGAAATTTTTTGTTCGACGATTCATGTTTTTCCCATCGTGTCCGCTGCGCTGAGCAAAACGTGTGAAGAGTGAACGCAGTGGCGAGCAGGCAATCGTATCTCGTGAACCGTTCGATCGCGAGACCTCGCGCTATCGGCGTATATGAGATTTTAAACGGAAAATGAATCGACATGAAGGTACGTACGTGTGCGCTGTTCCCTGGCCAGGCAAGTCAGCCTCGAATTTCCCCGTTCGCTAATTTGTTTCGCGTTGATCATAAAATGATCGGGTCGACGGTGATTCGGGTTCATGCATGGATAATTCGTGCAGAATCGTCGTCGAGGTTACGAGATCTGCGACACATGAGATTTTTCGCAAGAGACATTTCTCTCGCGAGCCCTGTATCAAAGGGTCTAATGTCAGAGGCCAGATGGCAGCACTTATTAAAAAATTACTCCAATTTCTGAGGATTTGTAATGTTCTTCTTTGATGATTTCGGTAAACTTTTTTGCGATGTCATTCCTCCCCGATGCTTTGTCCTTGCAGGCGAAAAAGCTCTGTCGAAAAAATCGTTTTGGCCGGCTGTCAGAACACTCCACCAGCTGACTACTTTGGAATTAGTTTTCTTCAATCCCCTTCTCTTTCTCATAATGTTAGACTTGCAAAACATATTGGAACGAATTTCTGTTGTTCTTCTACACAGAGCCAGAATTTCAATCCGTCTTCCTCCAATTCTCGAATTTCTGTTCTTTGAACAATGAAACATTGTTTATTTACCTGGAAGATCAGAATTTTAGTATTAAACAATTCTGTACATTTGTTTTTTTAAAGTCTAAATGGTACGATCGTAGAGTGGAAATCATAATACTTGCACAAGTAAAGTAAACATGTATTATTTTTTCTATCTCGTTACATCTTTGCATGTTACATAATTAAAGTTACAAATATCGCGTTGAAGCACAAAAGTTTTGCCAATATTATGCTTGTATCGGTATCCGTATCGGGATTACAAAGCTTTTTTCACCTTTTCTTATGCCTATAGATTACAAATTATTTGCATAGGCAACGTTTATATTTATATTATTCCGCTAAAACAATTCCATATCTTTAGCGGTGGAAAAAAATATATGTTGAAGCTAAAGGAGTCGTACCATAGGAGATGTTATTCTATATATAAATATAAACAGGGCTTCTGGTGTAACAAACACAGGTTAACTGGCATAGGTATAATTAATCGTCAGAAATCATGTATTCGCACGTCATGATTTTTACTATTTACATGTTTACTATTTACATGGTCATTAAACAGCCATAAAAAAATTCATATATTATTATAAAAATGTCGAGCAATGTTTGTTTAAAAAATAGCATGCACTTACATTCAAATTTAAAAGTAGACTGAAGCAAGTTACTTTTTATAGATTTGGTTCAAGGTTAGTGCACATATACCTGTGCATAAGATATGTATATATAGAAATATCTTTTGCAGGAGCAACAGTGTTTGCACTGTTTTGAGACTCGGCAAATCACAATTCCGCTATCGTCTTTGTGGACCATTTTTCAGTCGGTGTGCAGTAATATATGGCTGAATTTATTTCAGGGGTAAGCTGTGACTCTTGCTTAAAGGGTCATTTTCGGGGTCGCAGGTATAAGTGCCTAGTGTGCTTCGACTATGACTTATGTGCTAGCTGTTATGAAGGAGGTGTCAGCAGTACACGTCATCTCACCGATCATCCGATGCAATGTATACTTACTAGATCTGATTTCGGTAAGGAAATATAGAAATTTTCTGTTCTTGTTTCTTGTGTTTCGGTAACAATTAACATTCTGATATGTTATCTAATAGAATTATATTATGGTGGAGAGGGAGTGAGTATAGAGCAGCCACAGTCTTTAACTTGTCCCTATTGTACAAGAATGGGTTTCACCGAGGCTACCTTGCAAGAGCATGTTACCGCGGATCATCCGGACACTTCTTTCGAAGTGGTAAGTATCAAAGTTGATAATGTATCAACTACAAATACTACTATATATGATTTGACAAACATGTTGGTAGTCAGTTAAAAATGTAAAACAAATGGGAGGTCATATTAAAACTGTGGTACGTGCAACAGGAAGCTGTGAAAATATAGTTTGGAGTAGCAAACAATGTCTGAGCATGCAATTTCATTATAGGTTTGTCCTGTATGTGCATCCACTCCAGGAGGAGATCCTAATAGCGTGACTGATGATTTCGCGGCACATTTAAGTATGGAGCATCGTAGTGGACCAAGGGACCTGATCTCTTTTCTAGACGAACCAGCTTCAAGTAGACATAGCGGTAGACGGGTACAACTGCATCAATCTAGAGTTCTTAGTGGGCCACGACCTCGCAGGTATGTATTTCGGTGAGCGTGTCTGGCGAACGTTGCAGTATAATCTGAAAAAAAAATGATTGCCATTATGGTTCAACCAAAATACAAAAATTTTGGTGTGATCGCGTTCGATCAGAGGAACAATACGAAGCGAGATTGCTAACAAGTACATTGAGCAACACTGAGTGCGTTCGGTGCATCGTACACGTCTACTTTCGAAGTTTCACCTTCGAATGCATGTATTTGGCCATATTGTTTTTTCGTTTGTACTGTAAGGATTTTAATGTATCGATTCATTAGGTCCTCATTCTTAAACCCTCGCAATACATCGCCGCCGAATATTAAGGGTCACGAAATAAGACTTCAGGAACAGTTGTTCATTGTCATCTCATCTTAGATAATGTTCATTGGTGTGTCATTGGACCTGCAGGTCCATGCATTTCAGTTCGTCCGGGGGATTGAGTCCGAGTAGTCGAGATGGTATAGATCCGATTACTGAGTTACTCTCTCAATTATCCGGTGTTCGTAGAGGTGGAGGAACTGGTCAGAGCCCATCAACACCCTCGCAATTACAACACTTGCAAATGCAGCTACAAATGGAGCGCCAACAATTTAGAGTATGTACACCGTGTTATTCGGTAACTGAGAGTCTTATTCGTTCGAAGTATGCAGTATAAATAATAAGACACATTGTTCTAGGCTGCTAGGCAACAATTGGAGCGGTTACCTCCCCATACTAGGAGGCAGACACAGGCTATTGGTTCTGTGAGTGGTGGAGGAGGTACCAGTGGAGGTCCTTCTACAACTTTGACCAGTGTGGTAGCAAATAGTGCGAGTAGTAATAATAATGCAACCAATGTGGCCAACCCGTCCGGCGTATTGTCTACCAATTCACAGAACTATATGTTTCTATTACCGAGGTATGTCGATTAAAAAAGCTTCGATTGGATAGTATACTTTCTTACATAACGGTTGTCGGAAATAAGAAACCGATACACAAGTTTTTTTATCTATACCGTCGTATATTCTGTCGCTGATATACGTGCACGCGACTTCTTTGTCGGAAAGCTGTAAAAGTGGATATCACGGTCATTGTACTAGGTGCCAAAAGCTATATTTTAAGATATCCCGTTGAGAGTAAATGCTGCGGTATAGCTATTCTTAACTTCCATGAGGCAACAAGCATATGTTTACTCGCTTGGATACTAACAGCATTTAATCATTCGACGTTGTTTTCTTTTTATTTTCCACAGATGCATCACGAGTACTCTGTCTGACGTACATCTGCAGAACATTGAACGCGAGAGCGCGAACAGGAGCCTGTTCACGCGCGAATTAATCGTCAGTACTCTGTCACAAACATTGCCGGAGTTGATACAGCAGGAGTCTGCAGCGCAAACGCCAGTGTCGAGCGCAACTACTGCCACTACCAGCCCGGAAACACCGAACGCCAATTCTTCAACCGTTTCTACAAAGAAATTAAGTTTAACTCAGGAGGCGAAAAGGGATCAAGCGACGAGTAAAAACGTAACGCAAACGTCTACACAACAATCGCATACTGTTCAGGCTGCTGCTGCTGATGGCGTGGGAACAGGTGTACAGACTCAAGGATTGCCGCCCCCGAACTCGAATAACCTCGCGACACAAAACACACCTAGGGTTCAAACACTGATGCATAGTGTATTACCGCCAGTGGTGAGTCTTCGTTAAATATTTCATAGATAATTTCAGATTCTACTTATAGCGAATTCCTTTAGTACACGGATATTACACACTTTACTTCGTTATTCTGTATTTTTCTCTGTAACGTTGTACACGATCAACAATTTTGTACGTACACGATAAACACAACAAATAATTGTGTAGTATCCGAATATTAAAGCTACACTGTACTTATTGTACGTACAGAACAGATTTGGGCATTATTCGAATAAATTTTTATCCGTTATTCGTTCATTCGTTATTCCTTTATTCGTTACACTGTATCCTGTCGATTAGCGACACAGATTTGCGACCACGCTGCCGGCTAAGGTCATCTGTTTCTTTGATATGATATTTTTTCACTGTTTTATGGAACAAAAATGAGGATCAAGTTTAGTCGTGTAAAACCCTCATGCTGTAACTTATACTAACTTATACTAAAAAGAATCGTACATCAATTCTGAAGGTATCGTTGTAAAGAGGAAGCTCAAATTTTTGAATCTACGATGGTTCAAACTACGAAAAATACTTTTCAGTTTTGTAAAATTTAATGTAAATTTTGAATGAAATAATTAATAACTGATTTGCTCGTTATTCGAGATACCTTTTGCCCAACTCTGGTACAGAATGTTGTTCAACTAACAGATTGCCCTGATAATAAGGTGAGATGGTTTTCTGGTAAATTGAACGTTTGAAATGTTTGCGTACAGGTACTGCAACAACCATTGGTGTCACCAGTTAGAACTATCAGAGACCCGATAGCCACGCCGACACCAGCGTACCATAGAGTAACAGGTTCTTCGCGTAGGAAGCCGGTTAGGGCTGTAGATGGCAGAAACCAGTCTACGGAACCTCCGCCCCCACACTAACCCCTCCTTAGCCCGTACCCACCCACCCTGACTCCTCACAGGACCCTCTAGCACTAGTCCTAGCACTGTTTAGAACACCTCATCATTATTGTTATTATTATAATATTATATATTAATAATTATTCGAATGCCCTCCTCCTCACCCTCCCTATCTTATCACTTTCCAAACAAAAAAAGAAAACTGAAACTCTCTAATCTCGCCATCTTTTTTGTCGTTATTGTGACATGGAACAAGGGCAAGGGCTGATTCGCCGACACATGCAAATAATGTACATAACTCACTCTTGCAGTCATATACAAACTCCTCGTGCACCGCTCCTCAGCGAGTCTTGCCACGTTCTTCCATATTGAAAAACATTTCTGTTGTATTCTGTGTCACGACACACACGTTGAATCGAGGATATATATGTCGAGACTGGCCGAGAGAAACACAAAAGAATAACGTAAAAAGGATCGGAGAGCACGGCAACGTGGACAAAAAAAAAATATTAAAAGTTTCATGGTTTACCGGTGACTGCGTATACATATAGGCAACGGTTTGGGACAAAGTCGGACGTGTTCGATGAAGGCGAAAGAATACTCAAAAATGTGCATCTCGAATCACACCGAGAGCCCTGTGAATACAGAAAATTCGAGGGACTTAGAAAAACGCACCGTGCCCGTCATACGCACTACGCTTTTACAACGCCGGATCCGAGAGAGCTGGTGAAATTAATCTTCTTTTCCTCTATACTGATTATATTGTGTACTTTGCTGAAACGGTTAGCAGCTAACGTATCCTGTACTGTCGTTTTGTTTGCTTTTAGGATACGGAACACGTGTTTCATAGAAAATTAGGGTTTTATTTGTCGCCTGGGTTGGTCCGTTCGCGATTCAACCTGTTAACCGGCTAACAGTCGATGTTGCCTCAAACATCACAATACGGTTCAATTCGAAAATGTTCGGAAGCAAATACTAGACTATGGATCTTGATTTTCGAAAATTTAATTCGTATATTAATCTGACTCTTCTTTTACAAAATTTCATTAAGATCCAAATAAAATAGAAACATCAGATATTCGGAATGTCGAAATTCCAATAAATGTATGATATGTATCCTCAGTCTAGCGATTACAATTATAATGAGTTTGTCTCGCCTTTCTCGGTTAACGGGTTGACAAATCTAAATTAGAACGGAACGTATTAAGGCAGTGATCGACCATGAAAGAACTTTTAATGTCTCGCTGTATCAGCGATACAAATTGTCCATACACCGGCACACATACACATACAGACACATCTACGTAAACTGCTTCGATAGTCTGCGGATGTTTATGCAAATATGGATTTTTAGGGACTATTTTACAGAAACGGTCTCGTACAAAGCGAGAGCCTCGTCGAACTTATCGTATTTTTAACTATGCTGAACTTTAAACATTGATATATTCTATATATGCATAAAACCCGCGGTATAGTTATCGAACGAAAAAGAGTAGTCGCGAGACGGTCGCGATTATCATTTCAAATCAATTTCGATGCTTGCAGAATTAATTGCTGTGGTACGTGTATTTTGAAAATTAGGTAGGCGGGCCATCCCTTGGCATGTCACGGATCCTCTAGCGATCGCTGTTGGAAAATGGAGGGATTAGACCAAGCTTTAAATTGTATTTTAATCGAAAACGTTCGGGTATAATTAATTCAAAGCGAGCGAGATATTTATTAGATGCGCGCGTGTCCCTTTTAGAAAACTATTTACTTTTGTTATCCATCGCTTTCGCCTATAATGGCAAATCTAATCGCTCCATTTTACGGTACGAAGCGAGATTAAATTTATACTGTATTTATACGTGTGTTTTGTTTCGTTTTATTTTCTTTTTCGGTGTAAGAGGCTTCATCTGAATTTCTGTTTGTTTTCTTTTGTTCGGCGAATGAGTTTGTCGATTTGCGTTTTAACGAGGAAAAATAGTAAAGAGATAATCTCGAACGCGACAGAAAAAAAAATGCAAGAAAAAGAGAAGGTGCGCCGAACGCGTGCGTGTGACGCACGTTGCGAATACATCGCGCGGACATTCTCCAGCGCGACGATTCTACTGAGAGTAGAACCGCAATCGAACCAGCTCGCGTATAAAACGAGTAAATTAGGTATGTTTCGATCATTGTCATCCCTCTTGTCTCCCTTCACTACCGCCTTCCTTAACAACCACCCGATGCCATCACGATCCCCTCCCCCCGCCCCCTTGCCGCTCTTTCTTTTTAATTTCACCGCATAGGTCTCTTTGTTAATCCATTTGTGTACATTTCGTTTTGTAATTAATTTTTCTTTGTATTAATTTCTCATCTTATGTTGCTTTAACTATTTTTTTTTCTTTTGTGGGTGTATCTGCCAGACGTGGATGATGAAAACAACAAAGTAAAATTATACATATATATATATATACACACTTATACATATACATATAAACTGATAAAAAATTATATAAAGTATGTAGCGTGTGACTTTTCATTATTACGATTACTTTTTTAATTGTCTTTACATGCTCTCGCGTGTTCCGGCTATTTTAAACGTTCAAATTCGGAATCGAATTTATTATTATATTAACGTTACGAATAACCAAAGGTGTTGAAAGACTAGACGTTTCGTTTCTCTCTCTATCTCTATCTATCTCTCTCTCTCTCTCTCATCCTCCTGGATCTTTTGTTGAGTTTCTGTCTGATCCCCTGTTAATCGTATTCTCGTGTACTTTGCGATTCGTGAATTAACAATTAACATTGCGAAAAAAAGAGGACAAGAAAAATGGAGGAAAGGCCGCTAGACAAAGAGGAACAAAAAAAATGATAATATACTAACTGCCTTAACACGAATTGCCTGATAAAATTCACAGGGAACCTTTCGGAGATGTGTCGATCTTATAATTAAAAAAAAATCTTACAATTTGTTAACCGGGTGGTTTTGGGACGCGTACGCAAATATGCGAGGTGAAGAATTTAGTTTCTACCGCAGTAATAAATACATGTAAACACGGATATAATCGTTGCTGTTAGAAGGTACTAAAAAAAAATCGCAAGATCATTTCGCTACACCGGAAGAGACGGTGTCGATTACGGAGAACGAGTTACCCACACTTGACAGAGAGGGAAAAAGCGCTTTGTCACGCGGATCAGAACGAAGCAAGACTCCGCGCGAGCACGCGACACGAAACTCAATTCCCATTGATCGACAAGAGAAAACGAAAGCGACGAGAACATCGACAGTGGCTCCGACTTTCCTATGTATCGAATTCAACTTTCTTCATATAAAGTCGACGATTAGCACGTGTTGCGCCTCTTCATTCTTTCTTTCGCGATTCCAATGTGCCGCTGTTCTGTCCGCAGCAAACTTGCGTTCCCCCTTGTTTCTACGTCACTTCCGGAATCCCGAAAGGCTCGAGCAACAATCCGATTACTCGTAAATTAGTACATATTACACTGCGGTCGTTCCGGCGAGCTGCAATTATTTTCGCTGAAAACAACGTGTCTCGATTAGCTAAATATTTTGTAATCAACACAATAAACCCGCAATCTATTAGGTAACGAAAAAAGTTCGTTCGAAGACATCTGAACTTTCTTAAAATAGCTTTTTAGTAACATCCAAAGAAATTGCTGTCGCTATTAAACGATTTATTAACAGATCCTAAACGAACGATCTTTGATTTTCAATTTAAACTTGTGAAAGAAGTTTATCACTCTTTTCCACAGTAACCAAATTTTATGTGAATTGATGATACGAGCTTTTTCCAATACCTAATAATTACAGCCGCCTCTCAATCGAACGCTGCGCCATCGTCGCCGATTTTTCAATTACTTCGTCGAATAATTCAAACCTCAGCGTAATCTTCAAAGGAGAACGGTTTCTTACGTTAATTATAAAATATATCTACATACATATGTATATTTATTCGTAAGAACGAAAGGATGCCTCAGAGTATCGTCATAACTGTCTCAATCTTTTTTTCTTCTCTTTTTTCGTTTCGAAATGTTCCCGCTCTTTTCGAGAAGCAGTAACAGTGGCGGATTATGCATTCGAGAGGCCTAGGACAGAATAAAGAGAATGAAGTTTGGAAGTTATCATCTGAAATAACGAAAGGAAACAAATAAACACACTATTTTACACGAGTAACCTTGGAACGGTACATTCGGGTCTATCATGACCGTAGACAAAATTTATGTGTAATTCACCATGATCGGGCCCAAATATTCCGCCACTAGAAAAGAAGGGAGCGAGCCAGAATCCTCGATCATTGTATCGAAAGATTTTTGGGAAACCATAAGTGGATTTTCACGAAAAAAGAGAGCGAACTTGACAACGAATTTTCATGATTATGGCGCCATAGTTTTCGATCTCGTGATACGAACAAGAAAAATCGGAGAGGATGAAAAAGCGCGCTTTTTTCTCCCCCATATCGGATCCCATCTCCTTTTCTATTCGACGAAAAATTGTCCTGTTCGATGAAATCGACACTCTCGATTCCGATTTCAACTATATATATTTTACTTATTGCCTACCGCATAAATATACACAAATATTACTATATATACGCGTGCGTATAGATGGAATATTTATATACGTTCGAACAAGTGTATGCGCGTGCACGTGTGTGTACCGGAAGCGGACAGCAGAGAGACTGGCAAAACTTTTATCTACATAATTTTTTATCCGCTCTGTTCGTCGAATAAAAAAAGACTCCCGCTTTGTAGAAATTCAAATAGCAGTCTTGTTTCGAACGATTGTAGAATATTCTTGTGGTAAAAGGAAACTTTGCCTACCTCTTATATGATCGATGATCGACGATGATCGCTAGACTGCGAAACGTTCCATTCGGTCTCGAGCAACTCTATTGTATTTTTCAATCGAGCGATTTTTCGCAGAAATTGATCACGGTGACGAGTCTAGTGATCACTCGCAAGTATGCACACGTATTGAGGCAAAAAATCGCAAAAAAAAGAAAAACGAACAAAATATAAAAAGACAGAGATGAAGAATAAAATCGCAACGCCGAGAAAAGTAATCGGAGGAGAAAAAAGAAACTTTCGAGATGCGATCGAACACAATGATTTCTCATATATTACGCTCTTATCGCGATACAATTTTCTTATCGTTACCCAGACAGCACACCGGCTCGATTTCAGCCTGCTTTTTATGCGCGCCATGGCCCGGAAATAGCCAGGCATGGGCTCGCCTGACGGCCGTGCCAGATTTCAGCTAGATTTCAGCCCATTTACAAGATTGCAAGGGTGCGGCATTTGCGTTCTCATTTCGTGATAATACAAACAAGGGGTTTTTCAGTAGTCAAAAACGCCAGATAAAAGATCAATCTAGGCAGCAAACACCCTCAAAAGTCTTTTTTTTTCCTATACGAGGCGTAATTTGCATTATATATGTTATGAAAATAGCTACATGCGCAGTTGTATGCTTCCGTATGATGCAAATTACGACTCGTAAATGTAAAAATAGGAGTTTCGAGGGCGATCACGGCCTAGATTGATCTTTTATCTAGCGTTATTGACTACTGAAATATCAAATTTTTGTATTATTAAGAAATGAGAACGTGAATCCCGCACCCTTGCAATCCTCATTTCCACGCGACCCGCACTGTGACGCGCATGCACGAGAAAAGTTGGGCTCAATCGAAGCACTGATTGGCCACATTAGACTCTGGCTGAAATCTAGCTGAAATCTGGCACGGCCGTCAGGCTGTGGGCTCGAGCCCATGCCTGGCTATTTCCGGGCCATTGCGCGCATAAGAAGCAGGCACGGATCCAACGGAATCAGCCTCGAGCCGATCCAAGCATTGTGTTAGGTAGTAACCTGCCGGTCACGGGCCTCGGGAGGTTTGGGCCGGCGGTGGGCTCGGGCAGGCTGTGCTGTCTGGGTATAATCGATTCATTAGTATTTAATAATAAATTAGGACTTGTAGGTAGATAGAGGCCCAAGATGGCGAAAGTTTGTATAATAATATATCGATACGATCATTTTCGAACGAGGGAGATTTGCCATTGACATTAGAACGATGCTCTGTCACTTGGCCTGTTAACCGGGGTGGACAAAAAGTTGGATGGTCATCGGTGTTCAAATGTATACCTATATTCCTACATAAGTTTTCAATGTTTTCTTTCGATCTATGTTTACGCGAAGATTCTTCGATCCGTAGAGATCGTTCTCTGGTTATCAGGTTAATGGCGCGCGATTCAACTCACACTCGAATTACTCTACTTTGTCGTTGTAAGAAATTGTCTGATAAATATAAAACGGTTGCTAACGAATAACCAAACAAAAAAACACAAAACGTAAAAAAAAACACACATTGTAAACGTGAGAAAGGAAACTTCCTTTTCTTTTTTTATTAAGGATATTTATTACACTATATTTTTCCCACAGTATTTTTGTACTGTGACATAAAAGTATGCATACGCGTAATATGCACCATCGACATACTATCGCTGTAGCCTTCCTCACGTCAGAGATTTCATTTTTTTTCCAAGGAGTTCCAAGGTACGCGATAGACAAACGAAAATATTTCAGCGTCGAACGCGATCAGCTCAGAAGACTCTAAGGAAATAATAAGTAAATCGACGAAACGAGAAGATGTTTAAAAAAAAATGAAGAATACAAAGAGTACCGTTTCATTTGACTAACGTTGTCGCGTCCGTGATAGAACTCGTTAGTCGAATCGTGTCGTATCTCGCTAATACTCGCTCGTTTACAATCGATAGCTAGGTGCACTTCCGGCGTACATTTTCTTTCGATAAATAATTCAAACGTGTCACCGACAATGTATTGTATATCCAGTGTGCGAACCGGATCGTCTCTCGATCGGTGTACGTTCCTCGTTAAATCGATCGATAATTTGTCCACGAAAGTCTGACAAGTTTTACTTAACCAAACAAAAAAGAAAAAACATAATCGAAGGGAAGATGCGAGTTGCGTGCGGAGGAGAGCACGATGAATAAAATTTGTAGGAGCTAGCAAAGCGTATATAGATGGATGTATCAACGCTAGGTAAAGAAGAGTGGGTTGAAGAAACTTACGTAGTGGCTTCTGTGGCCCCCTAACATCTAGACAGGTTTTCTTTTTTCATTGTCGTTTCAATTAATCGTGGGTGGTGTACGGGATAGGAGGGTAGAATCAAAAAAAAAAAAGAAACAGAGTCGACAAGACGAAAACCTCTCCGCAAAGTTCTTTCTAGTTGATCGGACAGAAAGACAGCGAAAAATAGTGTGTGGACGCGTGCATGTGTGAGAAAGAGACAGAGGAACAGAGAGAAACGGAGATACTGTGCGCATGTGCATATGCCTATAAATGTATGCTTATGCCTGACCGAGAAGATGAGAAACTGTGGAATACATATTTCTTTTTCGTTTCTTTTCTTTTTTCAAACGGTTTTTCGCTTCGAGAATTTTATAGCTTGGAAAGAAGTCTTCGAAGTAATAAGGTAAATAACTGCGATTCTGCACATAGGAACATTGACACTCGCGACGCGTCGCGATTTGTATCGTCGTAAACTTTCCTCGACACGGGGGGTAGACACGTTTCTAGGGTTCTAAGGATGCGGTATACGGTTTCTTATTTCTCGATAATGCAAAGATGGGGGTTTTCAGTAATCAAAAGCGCTAGATAAAAAAATCAATCTAGGCTGAAATAGCCCTCAAAAGTTAAATTTCTACGTTTACAAGGCGTAATTTGCATTATTCAGCAACATGTGGCTGTCGCAGCTTTATGAAAATTACGTAAAAACAGAACTTTTAAGAGCGATCGCGGCCTACATTGATATCTTTTATCTAGCGCATGTCACTACTCAAAAACTCCATTTTTGCATTATCGAGAAATGAGAAAGCGCACCCCGCACCCTTGCAATCCTGGAAACGAGTCCACCCTCTTAAGCGTGATCGATCGTCTCAATTTCAATGAAGACGAAAAAAAAAGAAAACGAAAAAATAGTATTGTAGAAGAAAAGGAACTGTATTAGCTTCGTACGTGTGCAAGCTTGAACGAGAGGTATTCGTTCTGCGTTTACGATCGCGCGAAACAGTTTACGCGGGAACTTTTTGTAGAGCAGGTAACGGTGATGAATGATTTCGATCGTAGCCCGGTGTGTCCGTACGATCAATCAAATATCATATATAGATTTTACACGATTATTATGCACCCACGAGATTACCTTAATTCGGTCTTGTACGTCGACGACGGCCAAAGTTTGCCCTTCGTTGTACAAAGTGGACCCCGGAAACCCTTTTTGATCTTGATGAAGTCGCCGCTCAGAATAGTATGGTGTGTCGTCAACATGGATTTTGCTAACGATTTTTTCCCCTCTCAAGTCTGCTCGAAATACGTACGCGAACAAATTGACTCGATGCGACGATGACGGTTTGCGAATTTTTACCTGATTTTTAAGAATTAACCGATAACAGAAAAAAATGTACGAGCCTGATGTACGAACGCGAATATGTGTGTGAGAGAGAGAGAGAGAGAAAGGAAGCGAGAGAGAGAGAGTACTGCGCGCGTGACACGTTGATACGGAAAGTGTTGAGACGAATATTACTATTAAAGTACTGATAGAAAATTAAAGTGAAATCTTATACATAATAATTATTGAAATGTAAATTGTGTTTGGTTGTATTTTGTGTTATTCGCCTCTGATGCTGAATATAATGGAAATTCGATTGAGTCTCGTTGTTTCTTCGAACCTCCTGTAGTTTCCGGTGACTGTTACGGAATCGAATGATTTGAATTTGAATTTTCCCGCCGCGATACGTGGTTCGAACGCGGCTCGCTATTGGCGCCATTCTCCGTCATCGTATATAAAATGAGTTTGAAAATAGTGGAACGATTGAGATTGAAACTTGAAACGATTCAATAGAATAGAAGCCTGCCGGGATATAAAGAGTGACAGAGAGAGCCTGTTGAGGTTGTAATGCGCTCTCTTTTTAATTGACGAGTGGTGGGGAGATATTTGCCCAATGAAAGTGGGGAGTGCGTAGAAAGTGAGAGTTGACTGGCTCGCTGCGCCCTCACCAACTATCGGTGTGCGAGTGAGATAGATATACAACCAGCCGCCATGGCAGGCTTCAACGCTTCGTACAGACCGCGCAGTCTAAATATCTCTGTAAGTCTATGCATCCCTAACGCATGGTGCTCGTCAGAGTTTGCAAGTGGTTGCAAGTGAATCGTTCGGTGCATTAATGAAAGCGTGTACCTCTGTTTCGAGGAATTTCTTCAAGATGGGTCCTTTGGAAAATGCAAAGAAAATTGCGGCGTACAAAGCAGTTGACGAATACGTAAAGGTAAAATTTGCAAATCACGAAATAGTAGAAGGTTATTATACCATACACTGATGCACTGGCGCGGCGTTCTATGAATTGTTTGAATTGTTCGCATAATTGTTTTGCAGGATAACAGCGTTATAGGAATTGGTAGCGGGTCTACCATAATACACGCTGTTCATAGATTAGGTAATGTTACTACACCTCGCATCTAAATTCGATTGTTTATTGATTTCAATTATGCTCTGCTATGATGTTATTATCATTCGTCTTCTACATTCCTATTATGAAATGATCTTTGATCCCATCGTAACATACGTAACATTTTTTTGTTATTGCGAACACAGTAACTCTATTTCGATGTAAAGATTATTAATTTTGATTATTGTACACAATATCAATCGATTATTTAAGCTTGCATCAAACCCGTAAAATATAATCGAATAATTGCATTTTACAGCTGAACGTGTTAAAGAAGAAAATCTTAACGTTATCTGTATTCCAACCTCATTTCAAGCCCGTCAGCTAATATTGAATAACTGCCTTACGCTTGGTGATTTAGAGACCTATCCGAAAGTAAGGAAACATTCTTGCATTGTATTCCATGTAAAATCAATATGTACTGAATTATTTAAATATTAACAGTTGGATTGTGCGATCGATGGAGCAGACGAAGTCGACTGCGACATGAATCTAATCAAAGGTGGAGGAGGATGCTTGCTTCAAGAAAAAATTGTCGCATCCTGCACAAATCAGCTCGTTATAATAGCTGATTACACGTAAGTTTAACTTTAATTATTGCACACATTCATTTACTATTTTAATTCTATTTTTCTTTAGGAAAAATTCTCAAAAACTCGGGGAACAGTATAAGAAAGGTATTCCTATAGAAGTAATTCCTATGGCATACACTGCCATTCAAAGACGGATAGAAGACAATTATGGAGGAAATGTAAAAATTAGAATGGCCTTAGCAAAAGCTGTAAGAATCCTTTGCCTTCTTCATTTATAGTATTAATAATTAAAGCTGTTGGAATTATTCTACTCACATTATTCGTATTCTATGAATAGGGTCCTGTGATAACAGACAACGGTAATTTCATTCTGGACTGGCACTTTCCCAAAGATCTGAGTAACTGGGTTCAAGTCAACACAGAGATCTCAATGATGCCTGGAGTTGTTGAGACGGGTCTCTTCATAAATATGGCGAAGAAAATATTTTTTGGGATGCCCGATGGCAGTGTTAAAGAACAGTCTTAAGATATTTTAGTCACACTATTTTAAATATTCGGGATTTTAACGATATGTAATCGTTGACCAGAAGGTTACCGAACTCCTTTCTGAAGTGATAATTTCATTCTCATGTTTATTAATCATTCATTATTCATTTTTGTTGTGCTCGTATATTTTTGTACGCGTCATTTCTATTTACTAACAAATTTACAAGGAAATTGAGTTATACAGACTGAATGTACCCTGAATGTACTTGTGTTGTACCTATTTATATATTGATTCGAGAAAGATAAAACGGAACGCTTGACGTACTTAACGCATTTACTTAGTATCGAGCGTCTCGTTTCAACCAAATATTATTTGTAGGTGTGCTTTAATTGGTGCTTAAGCTAATATACACTTTGTTCGTGTAGAAATATAATGAATATATTTTGTAAAACGAAACCGAATAGATATTAAAGATCAAATTTTTATATAATATAAGAGTTCTTTTTCTAAAATCCCTAATTATGGAGTAACCGCCGCTAGATAATGTGTTAATTTGTGGAACATCCAGAATATGTTCCCGTTGCCTTCTTATCTTATCGCTGCTCGGTTATTTTGAATCAACAAGTAGACAGCATTGTGCAATTATTAATTCTTTTTCTGTAATCTTCCACGAAGAATGAATAAGTTATTTCGTAATAAAATTCTGGCTATAAAAAAGTATAACACACGCCCGAACAACAGAGACTCGAACCCTGGAATCTTAAGATTAAAAGTCTAATGCTCTACCGACCGAGCTATTCAGACATTTGACGTCTTCAAGTTTTTTGCCGTATAAGTAAAGCATTTGTTTAATAAATTTTATTTAAAAGTGTTATCGATGATCATTTCATTGTCAACGCGTTTTAGAGACTCAATCGAGAACTTATTTTCATTCTTCAGCCATCACTGAAAACTATTCCCTTCTATTGTTAACTTTTTCCATTTTTAGTTCCTTTAGTACAAAATAATTCATGTGGGAAGATTTTTTATAGGAAAAGAGAATATCACTTCTCACAGCAACGTTCATTCAGTTTATACGCGCAGAGACCTATATATCAACGGTAATGCTACTTTCGACGCATGTCTTATTCATAAGGCTGTGACTTCCCGGCTGTGATTTACAATATTAAGTCGATTAACTTAAAATTGGCCATATATTTTCTATACTAGTGAAAAGGGCGAGAACGGCTTCGAAAAGGAGGAGAACAAAATATTATATGATGTACGTCACACGCAAATGGAAAAATATATAATATTTATTTAGGGACTTTTACCGGTATTTTTGGGTTATTTCTTCATCATCAAAATCACTTAAGTGGGAGGTACATCTGGAAGGGCTTAATGTTTTATGACGGCCATGGTCGTCGGAGGATCGTTTACCTGAATTCGGACTCGCGCTTGTTCCTTCGCACGGAGGGTTTTACGACGGAACGAATTTGTATTGTGTATATTTAAGTAATTTAGGTGACTGTGTTTCTTGACGGTTCTGGGGCAAGTGGCACACAATTCCTTTTTATTTGCGGCATTCTTTGCATTGGGAAAACCGAAAAATACCGTTATTTATGTCAGTTTCGGTATAACCGATATTCTACCGGTATTTTAACGACTTCGGTTTCCACTAATTTCGGTATTATTTCGGTTTCGGTACAGCCTCTTTGCATAATACCGGTATAAAATTTTACCGGTATTAAGTCCCTGAGTTAAAACCTATCCTCTTTTGAATAAGAGCAGGTCATCCTATCTCGCTTTATTATTGATTTATTTATTACAGACGAATTCAGTGAACATCGACAAGAGTAAGCCTAGTAAATCTTTCACACAGACACACAATTTGGCTTCCATAATGTTTTGATTTAACTTCTTGTAAGATTGTTATGTAAATGAAGATTTTTAAGCCTCTTTTTTTCGATGCAGCATGAACGATTATGGGGAATCCTATATTAACCCCTTGCACTTCGATTTATTTTGCGATAATATATCTATAAAGCGTTAATATATACATATAAAGTACCGAAAAGTTCGTAAGGTGAATGGTCGAAGCGCAACATTAAAAAATTTAAATGATACAATGATCGGGTGAGGGTCGGCCGGACAAGGGTTGAACGACCTTATCGTAACTCAGCGGGTTCTGATGTGCGAACGTTGTAAGTACTTAACCCCGGCTGCTTTCCTCTGATTTCCACAGAGACCTTTATCGGTCAGCATTTTCTGGGCTGTTTCATTCCATCTGATCGATCCTCCGATCAATGATCTGACCTTCCGTTTGGGGGTGTTTGCATATTTTCCCGATTTCGCCCATCCGTCTCCTTTGTTCGACGGAAACGTGTGAACGCTGCGGGTGGTTGAAAACCATCGCGGGGTTTCACGGGGCGTTCCATAAGCACTTACACCCCTAAACGCGCGTACAAGTCTTCGCAGGAAAAAGGAACGTTAATTGACTTCAGAGAGGAACCCTTCGTTGCTCTCTGAAAACTCTTCCTGGACTTCGATAGCAACTGAAAATGTTTGAAAAAAATACTAACAATTTTCCCTCGAAATATATTCGACACGTGTATTGTTTTATCTGGCATTGTCCAGATTATACGGGTGAAAACACGATCCTCGGAGTTACGCGTTTTCAAATGGGGAATCTGGCGATACAAGGAAATGTCGGACACGGTCATTTGTTTAAATAATGTATTAAGAGTTCGCGGTTGTCGTTCGGCAATAAACTCGAGGACTCCTCACCATTTGACAGAGACGAAATGCATCATTCGTATGCGGTTCCGGAGCGTATGCATGTCGTAGAAGACACACGATGCCAACCGCATCCCCCGCTGAAGGACGGAAAATGTTCCGCTGCGAGGACCATTATGAACGGTCATGCGTTTCTCGGGCGCATGTATTTACGCCCTCGAACCATGACGAAAGGAGGGGGATTGTATTTGAAGAGACGACGCGCGATTTCATCCCTCATACGTGGACCTGACTGCTCGTTGCGACCAGCAACCCTTTGCCGGAGAACGTGATCGAGACTTTCACAGTTCCATCAAGGATTTCGAACGGTGTTGTTTGCGTCAATCTGATCGGCGAAGATACAACATGAAGGTAAGCTCCTCTTTCTTCGAATTTCATTCCTATTCGAGTCGTTTCGCGGGAATTTCATAGCAAAGTGTGAAAAGTATACTTTACGTAGAGGTACTTTCTGGAATACAATCCCAACTCGAGTGGTTCGAAAGATTGATTCAGTTGCGAATGCAGATTTTAAATTATATTTCTCGTCTATCGATGCACTCTTTATCTAAAGGCTATGGATGCTGAGTTTATCCAACTAGAATAAATCGTAGCATTTTACTTTTTCAATGGACAGTTTTTGTAACGAGAATCCCTGTTGCAATGATCTTTGAAATACTTTGTCCACATCTTAAAAATCTTGACGAATATAAGAGCTTCAAATAATCGTCCACTCGAAATGGGCCAAATAATCGCGCTTTTCAGAGTCCGTATCGTTGTCGCATTATTTATTTGTGCACTTTCGCGTTGGCCGCTGTTTTCATTAAAAGTAATTATTTCCTCGATCGAATGACGAACGTACCGCTCGGAGGAACGATCGACCGGCAGTATAGTTGGACATTAATTAACCGCAGTACAAACCTGATTAAAGTCGTAAGCAGATTACAAACGGTTCACATGTTTGAAAGCTTCTCAACATTTATTACGTAAACGTTGCATGCGTTTATTAGAAATTACGCGTGGTCCGGTAATTATCGAGATTCTCGTCATCGCGTCGTTTAACATTTATGGAATAACGAGGACAATTTGTTCATTAAAATGTCTATTATACCTCGCCGGTGCGGTGATGAATCGACGGTCGATCAATCATTTCAGACGATCATCTGGGTTGCCTGTTTCCTGGGGCTCGCGTTCTTCGCGGAAGCATCGCGCACGGAGCAACCACAGGACAAGGTGATGACCCTACCTGCGTTGCGTCTCTTCAAGGATTCCGCATTGAAGCTTAATGATCATATTGCGGACTGCGAAAACACCTTGAAGAGATTCACAATAGGAACGTTCAGTCGAAACTCTGAAGATCTTTCGATTTCCAGATCCAGGAACAGCTGCTGGACGTGTTGGCCACGGACGACTCGATCAAGATAAAAAGACCGTTTTGCAACGCGTTCACTGGTAAATCCGCTTATAATTTATTTATATTTTTGACAGCATATATACGGTGCATTATTAATTAATATTACGTTTAATAATATACGAGCGTATTACGCGCTCCTGTTTACGTGCTGATAACTAGATTGCGGATCTGTGTGCAAAATAAACATAGTCTTTTAATCTTGTTTTAATGATTTTTCAAATATTTGTGTATTCTTTGAATTTGTCTGATAATCAATGAAATCCTCGCGTTTCTCGAGTCCATTCTTAAAGTCTACTCGCAGGCTAAATTTTTCTCTATACTGCTGAAACCTGAAAGCTTGCACCGATATAATTGGGACATAACGAGTTTACCGATGAACGAATTAATCGTAGGATGCGGAAGGAAGAGGAGCTTCCCGGAGAATCTTCCGGCGCAGGAGTACGAGCTCGGCGGGACCGTGCGACTTCCGGTTTCCGTGTATAAAGCGTTGCTGAGGGCCGCATCGCAAAACATGAAGATCGATCGAGAGTCGAACGAGTACCAGCTTTCGGAAATTCCACAGGTGTATCTTGCTGGTAGGACACCTCTTCGCAAAAGGCTGGAGGCCTCGTTCGTTTCCTCGGACTAAATTCGATCGCCTGAACGCGCTGACGATGGCGAACCTCGTCGCGCCGGACTGGGTGAAGACGAAAGAACCTTGCTTGAATTACTTGTCCCCTCGACTTCGTTTATTATTTATCGACACGATGCGTTACGCAGCGGACACTTATTCTATCGGGTACCAAACAACACCGACGGACTTGCTTCACCCTTTTGGAACGTAACAATTTCATTTATATCCGTTATCCGTTGTGTCAAGACGAATATAAAAAGAGATTCTGCCACCCCCCCCCCCCCGGTCACATGATATATCTACTGATCTTCTGCCACCGCACCGACATAATTCGTAGTCCGAACGACGCAAGATAGATCGTACGATTTAGAGACACGTCGCATGTACCTTTGTTGAGACCCAATAAAATGTGACGCTACGGTCGGTGTTATCGTAAACTAATCGTTTGGTTATTTATAGACTGCGGATTTTATATGCATTTCTGACAAAGAATGAGTCGCTGCAATTTGACTTATAAGAAATGCGGAACAATTTTATTTTGCATAGAGATCCGCAATCTAGCTGTTTATTCTAGCAATTTAGTTATTTACTTCGAGACGATATTTAAAGGTGGACCGTCAGTTTGACGGTGACGCTGTCGTTCCAGAGGTACCTGGTGTTCCTCGACGAGCCATCGTCCGCGTACGGTAGTTTGGTGAATAGAACTTGACGGGGGATACTCAATCCGACACACTCTGGATTGTCCGGTTCTCCAGTTAATTTTGGACGGCCCCAAAAATATTCCGAGCAGAGAGTGCTTGGATCCCAGGTTCGAGAGCATCGATCTTGTCGCAGCTGCTCGCCGGAATGATCTAAAACCTAGCGATCCACGCGTTGTGCGATCACGAGTAACTTCTCGAGCGATTTCTTTCGCGTTTTATTACCTCAAGACGAACTTTATAAGGGAACGGCCACTTTAAGATGGAGTCATAAACACCGCGAGTTAGTCCAACGGCTATGAAGACGGTGCCATCGGGGAAATAACGTGGTGTCGCTTTCAGGAACATGGCGTAACCACTCCGAGCCGCGTAAAACGTCGGACTGCGCTCGGAACGAGCAGCTTTCCAGGATGCCAGCTTCTTGTCGAAGTCCTTTATCTGCCAGTAGTAGAGAAAGTCGCTCGATGACCCTGCAAAGCGTCAGGATATCCTCCCAATCATTGCGTTTCACGCGATTTCCGCGGATTGGCCGATAGACCCGAGCACACTTTGAGAAGAACTTATTGAACAACCTAATTTATCGATTATGCGGAACGAGGGGGTAGCATGTGTTCCCAGTGAATACGTAATGCAATCGATCGCGGAGTGGGTTGGCATTAAATCGTAGAAAAGAAATAAACCGTTCGCCGATGAAACTCTCTGCACGGTGTTGTTGAACGCGTCGATCTCGTCTTGCCTCGGGGATCGAGCGATGATTTTGCGATCATTCTCGTGATTAATTCGATAGCTCCCTAGGATATTGCTGTCGGGTTTGTGCGCTTTGTTGTCCAACAGGCTGCGAAACATCATCTTGATCTCCTCCAATTCCCGCGTCAAGTTCCTCTCGAGAGATCGCAGCCTATCGTCGATCGCCTCTGAAAAAATCATTTGAAATTATATTAAATTACGGTACGATTAAAACATTTATCAAGAAATCTTTAGCTGCTAATCACAATTATAATTGCTTACTTGCACTGCACGCTCCAGTAAGCACTCTTGTGACAGTGGCTTTCGCGCTCGCAACCAATTCTTCGGTAGCAATTTTGCAAGTTGCATGCTGCGTTTCTGTGACCTCTTCATCGCTCGTTAGATTCACACCCGTGAACACTGAAATTAATTTTGTTGAAATTTCGAAATCCTTGCTCGTTCGTCTAGAATCTAGACTCTAGATCATTTGCGATCGTACGATCCCTTTTAAATACTCACCGAGTTTCGGTGTGCTCGCAACGCTTGCAACACAGCAAGTTAAATAGAGCGTATTGAAATATAAGAACAATAAAACGTACGGTGTCATTGCTTCAGGGTGTTGGACCTGCAATCATCACAAATCACTTCCGTCGTCTAATTAATCTTACCATTGTTTCAAGCAGTAAATCCTTTCTAGTTGTAAGTTTGTGTAGCGGATGAACGATTACTTCAGCAAGCGATTTTAAATAAAGAAATATTTGAGAGCGAAAATTTTCTTACACACGCATCTGTTCCACGACCTGGTCACCACGTAACTGTCCTCCGGATCTTCTGTGATTTATAAATCATAGCTTGATCCCTACTCCTTTATTTCTGCATCTGTTCCTCTTTTATAAATAATGTGTAACGATAATCATCGACGATTAATTCTTTTATTCGTAAGAGTACTGAACAGAAGGATTCCTCCACAAATTTTGATAAAAACGAAATTGTATTTTTAAAAACGATGACGTTCGAAGAGTCGTTAAAAATATTAAAAGGTTGTAGAGTTTAACGTCGATCGAATCTCGGCGAGAAGCTTTTAAAACATGTGCTTTTAACTATCGATAAAAATGGTAAAAATAGATGTTGACGAGCACGTGGATTTTTAAAAGTGGCGCCCGCGCAGCGTTTGGCGGTCTTTTTGACAGACGTGGTGGGAACGCGTGCGTCTCTAAACGCTGATCCGGCTTCTAGCCGTTCTCTCATTTTAAATTAAACAGTTTTAAATGACATAAGATGACCGAGAATGTCCAAGGAACGTTCGTGTCGGAGAAAGTTGCTAAAATCCGATGGAAACACGAGGATTTCGAGGAGGCTACCAATTTTTTAACCGGCAGTTGGGATGATACGGTGAGGTTAACATCGACAAACTTAACCTGTATCCTCGTGCTCGTTTTATTCCTGCAGCAATGCTAATACATTTAATATTTGATCGATTGCATTGATACATTTCTAATTTCATTGTGGTTTTTGTTTTACATTATGATCATTAAACTGCGGATCTTTATGCACTTATGGCATCTGAAAATTTACCAAAAATGCTGGAACGTAAAATTCGATAGAATTTGGTACGATTTTTACTTATTCCAGATCTACAAAGGCTACTGCCACTGAAAATAAGATTTTATTTAATTTCACTTTCTTAAAATTTGCATACAAAAATTGAAAATTACATAAACATCCGCAGTCTAATGATCACCAATAAGTAGGAAATGTTTGATACAGGTGAACAAAGTGACCCTCTGGACGTTTCAAGTGAACGATGTTGGCGAATCTTATCCAGCGGTGGTCTCCTCCTATGCTATTCTTGGGAACGTGACTGAAATTAGGGTAACTATATATTTAGTACTTATTTAATAACATTAATCGTTTATTCTATTTTTATTTATCATCCAGTCATTTTTTATAGTTTATTTCAAGAGACTTCTTTGTGGTATCCTCATCCATCGGCAATGTAAGATTATTACAGATCAATGAAAATCCATATTCACAATTTAAGGAACACATGTCTTGGGAATTCATACATACATTCAAGTATACATTCTTTGTGAACTATTAATTGTCCACCGTTATACCATCTTACAATGTATTATATGTTATATATATATTTACAGTAAAACATCTGATTACGCATCGTGCACAGCATTATCTACCTTCGAACAAGATATAGTTTCTATAGGAGAAGATGGAAGAATTAATCTTCTAACTGCTGGACAGACGAAGCCAGTTAGAATCATTGGTAAATAGAATAATATTTTAGAAGTACGATACTCAGTTTTGAAATATTCAAATCTGTTTTTAGAAGAGGCTGATAGCTGTTCTTTGTACTGTGTCGATTTCTTAAGACACAATGAGATACTTACAGGCAATCTTAGGGGACACATGAAAGTCTGGGACTTGAGAAACAATCGGGATCTTCCTGCGACAACGTTTATGCTTTCAGAGCAAGCAAAAGTATGTGTGCTAATACAATGACAAACATTTTCTTGCTTCTAATTATTTTCTCATGAAACTTTTACCAATTAATAGACGGAAGCCACCAGCATCGCGCATCATCCGACACAGAAACACATTGTTGTTGCCGGTGGTGGTGACGGTAGCTTGACAGTGTGGGATTTGAGACATAATACGTATCCGATGTCTCAACTAAATGCTCATGCCAAGGCTGTTAGTGAAATCCTCTTTCACCCTGACAGACCTGAAAACATATATACCTGCTCAAACAGTGGGGAATTGTGGCACTGGAATAACACGCAACACTCGAAATTGAGTCTCGGTAAACTTCGAAGATTAGGGAACTATGCGATCGGAAATTCCATTGCTTCGTATTAACATTCTACGTTCGTTTCAGATCCTACAAATACGCATTGGTTGAATACAATTGGAACAAACGGAAAAGTGAATGTAACATCGCTTTGCAGCGCTATGCACAAACCAATAAACAGTATTGATATAAACAGATCAACTTTACTCTTTGGATGTGATAACGAAGCTATGTACATTATTCGGAATATACCTCTTTAATAGCTAGACAATTTTAATCGCATTTTTCTACTTGTAATATATCGAAAAATAAATATGTTTTTTATTCTACATTCGTTCCCATAGATAAGCAATTTCATACAAGACAAGTTTTTTCTGCTTTTAATATATCGAAAAATAAATATTTTCTTTATTCTACATTCATTCCCGTAGACAAATAATTTCATATAACACAAGTTTTTCTGCTTTTAATATATCGAAAAATAAATATGTTTTTCATTCTACATTCACTCCCGTAGTAATTTCACACAAGACAAATTTTTTCTACTTTTAAAATATCGATAAATACAATAATGTAATATTTGTACATGTTTTTTATTCCACATTCATTCCCATAGACAAGTAATTTCATATAAAACAAGTTTTCTCTAATTATAATATATAAAAAAAGCTTTTTATTCTGCATTCATGCCCATAGACAAGTAATTTCGTAAAAATAAGACTTTCGAGGACGATTACGGCCTAGATTGATCTTTTATCTGGCGCTTTTAACTACTTTTAATCTTGGAAACGACGATACAATTACACGGAGTCTGTTCACGTTTTTGAATTGCGCGCGCGAAAAGTACGTTATGGCGTCACGATTCTTTGTAACGCCAAACGCGCCATCTCTCGTTAATTCTACCGAATGCGATTACAGGAAGCTGTAACCAGTTTGCCATTTTGTGACGCCGTGTGTGGAAGTTCGTAAACAGATTTTGCTTTTCTTGCCTGCTGACGGACAAGAATAATGTCAAAACGGAGGATCGAGGTTGTGGATCCGTACGTTAAACGGAAGAAGTGAGTGAACTATCATACGTACAATCGCGGCATTCGAGAAAATTCGACAAAATATACTGCCATGTGCATTGATACAAGTTTTTTCAATGCTATCGGAAATCACATCCAATGACTCTCGCATCCTCGGAATAGTTTCTCTCGAACGATCATATTTATTGTTAACAGCAACACGACGTGAGATTTCTCTCGAATTCACGTTTCTATATCGTGCTGTGAATCTTTACTGTTGCTGTTGACTTGTTTGGTCAACTCAGGTGTAAAGGTTCTCAACTGAATTTCCTACTGTGTGATTCAGTGTTACAGTTAACAATCTTGCGCAAAGTATACCACCTAAGTGATTTCAACAAACGTTTACACGTATCGTTTACGTGTTGAGAAATCAATTGTAATTACATACCGATGACATTAAGTCGTAAACTGAAATACCGTTGTTTTCCATGAATCTGGTCCTCATAACCAATCAAAGTGTTCTCAACCTTCGTTTGCTCGATCTCGTGATGGTGGTGTAAACATTATTCAAAGATTATGATTGTAGATAGTTGTCCGTACCATTGAAACTTGTTACATATTTATCTTGATATTTATTATGTCGTAGTGGTGGCTCAACATCCAACAGCACAACCGTACCATCCACAGCTCCAAAAAGTCAGGTTCAATTGAACCCTTACACTGGTCTGCCTTATACACCAAGATATCATGAATTTTATATAAAGCGGATCACCTTACCAGTGTTCGAGTACCGTGCTGATTTTATGAGGTTACTGGCTCAGCATCAGTGTATAGTACTTGTTGGTGAAACAGGATCAGGTAAAACAACACAAATACCACAATGGTGTGTGGAGTATTCCAAGTGTATCGGCATCAAGGGTGTTGCCTGTACACAGCCGAGACGAGTCGCAGCTATGTCTGTCGCGCAGAGAGTTTCAGAGGAAATGGATGTTGCGTTAGGTAAATTGACTGCTGTGAAATCTGCCAAAATTTATCTAATATTTCACAATGTTCTAAAACTACAAATTATTTTGAACAGGTCAGGAAGTAGGGTACAGTATCCGTTTCGAGGATTGCAGTTCTGTGAGAACAGTATTGAAGTACATGACCGATGGTATGCTTCTTCGCGAAGGCATGTCCGATCCGATGCTAGACGCGTACCAAGTGATACTGTTGGACGAAGCTCACGAAAGGACTTTAGCCACGGACTTGTTGATGGGTGTGCTGAAGGAAGTGATTAAACAGAGACCAGACTTGAAGCTTGTGATTATGAGTGCAACATTAGATGCTGGAAAGTTCCAACAGTATTTTGATAATGCACCTTTAATGAATGTACCTGGCAGAACGCATCCTGTCGAAATTTTTTATACACCCGAACCAGAAAGAGATTATTTAGAGGCGGCTATCAGGACTGTTATTCAGATACACATGTGCGAGGATGTAGCAGGAGATTTGTTACTATTTTTAACTGGTCAAGAGGAAATCGAGGAAGCATGTAAGAGAATCAAAAGAGAAATGGATAATCTAGGTCCGGAAGCAGGCGAACTAAAATGCATACCGTTATACTCCACACTGCCCCCGAATCTTCAGCAAAGAATATTCGAACCGGCACCGCCGACAAAACAAAACGGTGCGATCGGTAGGAAAGTAGTAGTCTCGACCAACATTGCGGAAACATCGTTAACTATCGACGGTGTCGTCTTCGTGATAGATCCTGGTTTTGCGAAACAAAAGGTGAACGTTCGCATACATCTCGCATTGCGAAAAACATATTTTTCTCTTATAACAATTGTTGCATTCTTTAACAGGTGTACAATCCCAGAATTCGCGTCGAATCTCTTTTAGTATCGCCTATTAGCAAAGCATCAGCTCAGCAGAGAGCGGGTAGAGCCGGTCGTACAAGACCTGGCAAATGTTTCCGACTGTACACAGAGAAAGCATACAAGAACGAGATGCTGGAAAATACTTATCCCGAAATATTAAGGTCGAATCTCGGCAGTGTAGTATTGCAACTGAAAAAGCTTGGTATCGATGATTTGGTACGTATGGAAATTTAACTTTCGATGTTGTACAAGATGTTAAATGGAATCACCTAAATCAAAAAGATACTGTATGTTGTAGGTCCACTTTGATTTCATGGATCCTCCCGCGCCTGAAACACTTATGAGAGCTCTGGAACTTTTGAATTATTTGACCGCATTAGACGACGACGGAAACCTAACGGATATGGGGGCTGTGATGGCAGAATTTCCACTGGATCCACAACTGGCGAAAATGCTAATATCATCGTGCGACCATAACTGTAGTAATGAGATTCTTAGCATTACTGCTATGCTTTCAGGTAACGTATGAGTAAGAATATTCTGTATTTTATATTTTTTTTTTCTCTCGAGAAACAATATTAGATTCATATTCGATTTGTGTATTTATTTCTTTTACATTGAAATGTTAATACAATAAAAAACTATTAAGAAAAAGTCAGGTTCGTGGTAAGGTAACGTGGTTTTATATTGATGATTGATATTGTATTAGTCCCACAGTGTTTTGTGAGGCCAAATGAATCGAAGAAGGCTGCGGACGATGCGAAAATGCGATTCGCGCACATTGACGGTGATCACTTGACGCTGTTGAACGTGTATCACGCTTTCAAGCAAAGTAAGTATCGAGTGAATAATCGAGTTATGTAAGCCTACGTGTGTATTGAATCTTGGCTTCAACGGCCTTCTTTCTTCCAGACTTCGAAGACCCACAATGGTGTTACGATAACTTCGTCAATTACCGATCCCTGAAAAGCGGCGACAACGTAAGACAACAGTTGAGCCGAATCATGGATAGATTTTCTTTAAAGCGTACCTCGACGGATTTCACATCAAAAGATTATTATATTAATATCAGGAAAGCGCTAGTGAACGGCTTTTTCATGCAGGTACCGTATTCGGCTGTAATTACTACCTCTGGCAGAAAATATGCGATCGAAATCGTGGATCTGATGGTTGATGGTTTGCCTAATCGAATTCTGCCAGGTGTTGTAGCGTTTAACGGAATAAACTGTATGCTACTATTTCTTTTCTCTTGTTTTCATGCAGGTTGCTCACTTGGAGAGGACTGGCCACTATTTAACCATCAAAGATAATCAAATTGTACAGCTTCATCCGAGCAGTTGTTTAGATCACAAGCCCGAGTGGGTGATCTATAACGAGTTCGTGCTTACAACTAAAAATTATATTAGAACAGTTACCGACATCAAACGTGAGTAGTTAAATCGCTGCTCTGTATCCTCCTACACAGGACTGTAAATAAATATTAATATTTTTATTCTTCACAGCCGATTGGTTGCTAAAAATAGCGCCGCAATATTATGAGTTACAAAACTTCCCACAATGCGAAGCAAAGAGACAATTGGAGGTGATCCAAGCGAAGTTAGACTCGAAACAGTATCAAGAAGGATTCTAACCCTTATATATTTTAGATATTTTCAAAAATGATGTCAAACGGTTGATAATGTGTGATCAGCTCCGTTTTTGGCATTATGCCTGATACACACACACATATATATATACATATATATATATTATATGTACAACACCATTACACGCATACACTCACTCACACACAGACAAACAGTTTTTTTCAAACAGAAAGCCAAAATACCGAACGTTTTAAGGCACATCCAAAAGGGTAGTTAACTACTCCGAAACTTTCACTTTAATATGTAAAGATAAAAAGACAAGTCTTAATGAACATTTCTAGTTTTGTACAAGCTTCAAAGACTTGTACGTTTTTTAGGCTCGTGTGCCGAGAAACTTCTTAAAGTATTTGTAGACCTCGATTTATTCTCCAAACGTAATGCAAACGAGACGAAAAAAAAAATTGGCGTTTAATCCGCTAGAGGCACGCGAAAGGCATATATAGTTGGTTGATAAATGATTTATTTATGTACATTAAAGAAAAAAAATGTGTAGCGGTTAAGTAATTTTACCAGTAGAATTTGTTGAATCGACGTTTGCACACTTGGAATGTAATACTAGATAAAGATAGATTAATTTTTGTATTAAATGTTGAGAACATGATACGCTAATCAAGACAATGCCTGATCACGGACAATTGAAGGGCAACGACTACACAGAATTATTGATGCAAATTATGTTTTTTCATTTATAAAAACAAAGGTAGTGCTGTTTTACGTGTTACGTATTTCACTCTTTTTTTTTTTATATAAGTACCTACAGTCGAGAGCATCGTATATATTTATTGTGATTGTAATGGAGCTAAGCGACTTGCCACCATGCATTCATTTTCGTTTATAAGCGACACAGCTACGCCGTTACTCTGATTTCACACGAAAAAATTTGCTACAAAATAAACGATACTCCTAATGGAAAGAGGAAGTAATTACGATGTAACATGGACAAGAGAAATCGTGATGTTAACAGATATTTTAAAAAGAGCTACACGTAATAGATTTACGAGAAGCGAATCAAATTATTCTTATTTATGGTAATTAGCACAACAGAAATGATTAACCATTCGTTAGGAAACTAACTTTGATGACCAACTTCTAACATTGTACGCATACCTAACAGAACTTTGAATTTCCCAGCTTATTATTAGACTGCGGATTTTGTGCATTTATAGCATTTTTGATCCTTTGAAACTTAACATAGAAAAATGTTTCCTCATTGGAATATAACAGAAAACCTACTATAGTGAATACAATTTTTTCCAATTGCTTGTTCTATAAATTTGTGCTTGTAAAAATATATTTTAGCATAAAGATTCGCAGTCCACTTACTATGGTATCGAAAAATTCAAGTAGTATCAGAAAATCGCTGTGAAATGAATTCTTTACTACTGGAGATGCGGTTCTGCTCGTTTTAACGTATTCAGTGATTATTTTAATTTTTGTAAATAAAAATTACACTGGTATTGAAAAGAGAATATATATATACATATACAGAAACCACAGGATTAACGATCGCGAACAGTTTTCATTGTATTGTATCACTTCATTCCAATAAAACATTGAAAATATCACGAGTCGAATGAACAATCGTTAATAAATAGGAACAGTAGGAAGTGTAATAGCATTATTATAGTGTATATATATACAAGGGGAATGAAACAAAAAAGTTTTCTAGAATTTGTTCGTAAGAAATCGAAACGTACATAGTCAGATTTTCGTTTTGCTCCGTAAACTTTTGATGAACAAGTATATATTTTTACAATTCGTATTCTTAGAGATGAAAATGTTGATCGTTGAAATCACTGTTGAAATACATTTTACGTAACAAGGGGAAATGTTATGTAGCGTTGTATCGCTATGTTCATTCAGAGCAGGAAAAAACGTTTGAGAACCACTGAGAAAGCACGAGGATCGCGGCGATTTCATCATTCATCGATCTCACTGTTTTTCCGTGAAATTCCGAAGAATGGCATCGATTGTGGCACCGGTTGCACTAAGAATTACTCGTATCACGGTTGACAGTTTGCATAATATCAATAAAAATATTTTACTTAGGTAAGGCTTAGCGTTCCTTAATTTGTTATGATGCCAAAACGCGTGTACAATTCGGCACACGTTTTGCAACTTGCATGTAGAGGTTAGGATTATTAAGTAACACTTATTCTCTTCCTGATCGTATTATTATAGATTTGTATAATAAAACAGTGATGTACGTAACAACATCTATCTTTGTTTATTTGCATTTTATCTCCCAAAATATTGTTACGGGGTTGTCACAAAAGGAAATCGACAACTTGAATGTTTTATTAACCTCTTGCTCTATTTATGATTTATTTTACAAATACAGTAATTAAATAGAACTACTTTACCGTTTATAATTTTCCTATATCTTTTACATAATTTGTTAATAATCGTTGTGTGTTGATTTATAGGTTATCCCAACAATCGTATATTTCACGGCAAGCAAATGAATACAGTACGATTACAGAAGAAAAGAAGTCTGATAATAGCCCGTTGTCGGAGCCAACGGAGAGTGAGAAAAAATTAAGAGCCGATCTCGAACTCATTAATAAGGAATTGACAGAGTTGAGAAGTAACAAATGCGAATTAGAGGACAAATACAAAAGGGCGCTCGCAGATGGAGAGAATCTTAGGATTAGATTAATGAAACAAATCGATGACGCGAAATTATTTGGTATTCAAAGTTTCTGTAAGGATCTCTTAGACGTAGCTGATATCTTGGGCAAAGCTACGGAGAGCGTACCGAAAAATGAACTGACAAACGAGAATCCACATTTAAAGACATTGTACGAGGGTTTAAGAATGACCGAAGCACAGCTACACAAAGTAAACAGGAAACTATATAATGACATAAATTATTTGCATTAAAAGAAAATATCATATGTGTTACTATGAAATGATTCTTTGTAGGTGTTCAAGAAGCATGGTCTTCTATCGCTGAATCCAATGAACGAAAAGTTTGATCCTAATCAACATGAAGCATTATTTCAACAGGTAAGAATAGTCTTTGTACATGTATTGAAATCTTAATTTACTCTGCGATACTATATTTATAGTTCTAATGAAAAATACTTCTACACAGGAAGTTGAAGGTAAAGAGCCAGGGACAATTGTAGTTGTATCTAAACTGGGATACAAATTGCACGAACGAGTAGTGAGACCAGCATTAGTTGGTGTTGCTAAAGGATAATTTATTATTTTGTATAAATCAATTGAGAAAAAGGAACGAAGAACACAATCCTTAGCATCCAGACACTATCCGTTTGATTAAGATGTTAATGGCAATATGATAACTAAAATTGAAATGTAAACTACAGAAAATTAATGTTATAAATTAATACTGAAAGTGAGCATAATATACTGAGTTCCTGATAAGTATATTTGTTCTCACAAAGATTTAGTTATTAATTGATCGTTTAAAAATAAATGTAATATAATTTTCATGTTTGTTTGATTACTGCACATAGATTTATATATATACATATACTTGAAAAGCATCATTCCTTTAATTGTATTGTCTTTTGTATCTGTTACATTTCATTACGAAAATATAACTGAAATGATCTGTGAGTTTAATCAGTAATTGAAATTATCATCTTGCAGGCTGACCATAACACTTGTCAAGGATAAAATCATTTTCGCAAACATTTTAGTACTGCTCACACGTTCGTCTAGTAAGCGAGAGAAATAGTTAAATGTAATTTACTCTGTAAAATAAACTGTAAAAATTTGATTTACGAACATGGTCTAACATCTTTCGAAAACTTTGTACAAATCGGGCAAGTTGGCTATCTGCAATATCGTTGAGTCGTGCGCAAAATGTTTAGGGGGAAGTAAACTGTCTTTAATCGCAGAATATAAAACATGTTCTGTAATGTACTTCCAGTCGTGAGCGTTATGCATAGGATTCATTTGACTGTAGTACATCGCAGTTTCTCTACAGAAACTTTTGAAACAAGCTTGCTCCTTTGACCACTGGACTTCGGTTGCCAGACGTAGTATATACAGAGGAAGGCCAGCTTCGTACGGAAAATATTTCTCTGAAAGAAAATGAAAATAAACGATGGATTATATTTCGACAGTAGTTTTATCGATGTATTTATACCTAGTAGCACTGGCAAAGACTTCAGATTCCCCTTCTTATCTATGACAACCGAAAAGTATTCCTTTAGCATATCTGCCTTTTCGAACAAGATTTCTTTAACGCTTGTTGCCAGGTCTTCTTTTTTCCCATCTTCTTCCGTCCAGCCAGCTTCGCTACTCTCCAGTCCTAACAAAGCTAAATCGTACACAGGGATCGGATCCTAAAAATACGTAAAAGTTGATACACAAAACAGTTTTTAATTTGAGTACAAGTAATTTAACTCGTAACACTTACAGAGAATTTAATAACACCGTGGTTAGCAAAGTCGTACAGCATAATTTCGTAAAACAGCTCCTCTCTAAAATATAGGAGTACATATAATAATTTTTATAATTTCTTAAAATTTTAGAATTACTTAAAGTCCTCTTACGCTAGTTTCTTTGTGTTGCAAAGATACAAATTCACTCCACTCTGAATGAGCGCAGAACGTTCATCTATGCAACCTACAAAAATTAGGTCCGACAAGATTTGTTTCAATCCTTCGTGCAAATCGTTCTCTACTTCTTTCCGTAATTTTAGCACGCTCGTTAATCTCACTTCTTTTTTGAAATTATTTATCGAATAAGATTTGAACTCGTGACTACTTGTAGTGTCATCAATCTTATTACTACCAGTTTCCATTGGTTCGTGTGATTCTAGTGAGTCTACATTAGACTGATTGTCAATCTTATTTGTTTCCGTTTCGTCTTTAGAAGGACTAGATTTTTCTGCAGATTTACTTCCGAAGTATTGATACACTCGTTTACGTGCCCTCTCTGCAATTTCATCAACGCACTTTTCTTGTTGTATGGACATGCTTGCTGTATTATTTAGTTCTTCAAAGCTATCTAGACGACTACTGTTTACATTTCTTTGATTTTCATTACTATTAGATGTGTTTGAAATTATATTATGAGGCTCTACTAATTCTGATGATGTAGACTGACTGGATTCATTTATTAAATCACTCCATGGTGTTGCTGTTTTTACTTCTTCTACAGATGGCAATTTAACTGGCGTTAATTGTACTTCGTCTGTCTTTTCTAGACCCTTATTATCTTCGTTCAAATCGTTTACTTTGTTGAGTAGAGAATTATCTTCAGGCTGTAAAGTCTCATCGTTTCTAGCATGTTTCATTGCTGCATGAATAGTAAAATTAAACTTGTCCAATTTCTGATCGGACGAGTCGGTTCTAATCATTTCCTGAGGACGAATTTTCTTTGTTTTGTCAGTGCTTTCCGTTTCGTATTCTGGCAAAACTTCCTTTAAGACTTCTTTAGTAATATCGGCCTTCGGTAATCTTGCTTGCACGTAAAATGTTCTGGAAGCACTGTTTCCAGATAATTTCTCCTCCAGAGCAGATTTAATTTTTTCAATGATGAAATTTTCGTGTAGAAATCGAACTTCGTGTTTGGTTGGATGTACATTTACATCAATATTCTGTGGATCGATTTCCAAAGAGATATAACACCAAGGGTGGGTCCTTTTCGGAAGATAGAAAGAGTAAAGCTCTTCCAACATTTTCCGAATTGCTGAAACCAAAGACTTATAGATTTCATCATACAAAAGAGGATCGATTCAACATTCTGAAACTTACTAGAGGATTCGACCAATCTATTATTAATGAACAGAAGGAACACCATCCTTTTATTCGTGTAATTCGGATTTGTAATTAATGCCTGCATCTTGAATTTGTAAGTCTCATCTGCGTGTTCAACTTCCATTAAGTCTCTGAAGACAGGATTACCATAAAGTATCCTTGTATTGGTCATCTTTGTGGAATTATGGGGTGTTCTGACCTAACAACGTGGATCATATTAATACGATAATATTTATATAAATTTATATTTAATCTCTGTTTATAATACCTGAGGTGTAATTTCACCAGCTTTCTTTAATACAAATCCTACCGTAGGATTGTGTACTGCATACTTCGTGACTACATCTGTAATTTTGTTGAACTCCTCAGCTATATTGGATAGAGCCTTCCTTCTTGTTGCAACATTATAGAACAAGTTCTCTATTGTTATTGTGGTTCCTTGATTTCCAGCGCATGGTTTTGGTGGGGCTTTCAGTTTACTATCAATGTAAGATGCTCTAATACAAGATAAGAAACTTAATGAAAGAACAATTTATAGGCGTGACCATTTATATATAAAATCTGCATACTTATAAGCACATTTTTCATTAGCTGTTTTTGTTGTAATAGTTAAGAGTGCAATGTGGCTGATACTAGCCAGAGCTTCTCCCCGAAATCCAAAAGTTGATATCGATTGAAGATCTTCGAATGTTTGTAGTTTACTTGTTGTAAATCGTTCGCAAACGATTTCCATGTCATCTTTTCTGATCCCTGTACCATTGTCTTGTATCTGAAAACAACAACAAACGATCACTTTCCTACAATCGTTTCATCGACGGAAATTGTACTAACAAATACCTGTAATAATTTCAAACCACCTTCCTTGGCAAGGATTTGAATGTTAGTCGATTTTGCGTCAAGACTAAAATGTTTATAACGAATGAATATAACGAATGAATATACAAGACGAATGTGTCTAACCTGTTCTCAATTAATTCTTTTAGAGCATTCGCTGGCCTTTGAATTACTTCGCCAGCTGCAATTCTGTTTACCACGACTTCATCCAATTTTTGTATTTTCCTTGGTACATTCATGTCAAATCACACGATTTTCAATTTTCGATCGGAATTGCAAGAAAATATCTGTCATCGAATTAATGCGATAGATTACTCCATAACATAAATGTCAAAATAGTCAAAATATGAAAGGAAGAATAATAATGAAAATTGGAAAGGAAATGCTTTCTCTCCTTTTGCTAGAACTACACCGCACTATTGTGCCAATATTGAGTTTCGTTTTCGCGCCAAAATATGGAGTATGTATATTTATTTGAATAGTGCTGCATTGTTTATCAAATGCACTTGAATGCACATTGTTCATTAACAATTGTAAATCGTGACAATTATAAACCATGATAATTGTAAACCATGACGCATTTAATTAATGATTCTTGCATTAGCAATTTGTATAAATATTTAAAAGTCTAAGTGTCGCCACCTACGATAAACACGCGCGTTTTACTTGAAATGAATAATATAAAATATAACCTGTTGGCGGAAAGACACTGTGAAGCGTGAATGAGCGTGAAGCATGGTTTCGTCACAGACCTGCACAGACCTCGTCTGTGGTCATCTGTGGTTTCGTGCACGTGTTAACAGTTGTTGACAGAAATAATGCCGCAGTGCAAGCTTTGTGGTGGTGCAGATTTTTATAAGGAAGCAGGATATTTTTTCTGTCAAACCTGTCAAACACAGAACGAGGTACATATGACAATGTCATTTTCTCTCTCGAAAGGTTACATATCTATTTAACTGTGCTGCTTTGTACAGGATGTCAGGGAGGAGGTTCTCGAATTACGAATAGACAATTCAACTAGATTACGAAAAACAAGGATCAGACAATTGAGAACTCAGAGCTCAGGTAAAATATAATTTTTTAACTCATCAACCAGTGGTTGTTAACATATATTTTGATTGCCAGGTGAAGAGCTTGGATGGACCTCATGGGAGTTGTACAATTTCGTTTTAATCGGACTAACAAACGAACTTATAGAACTTGGTGTTCCGGCAGACCTGAAACTAACGGTATTACAATTATGGGCAACGTATTTAGGAAAGTTAGAAGTGGCATTCATTTCAACGAAGAGGAAATGTGCTCCAAAATTGGCTAAGAGATATAACAAAAGGGATGCAGAAATTATTTATGGTAAAATACAGTTGCAAAAGAGAAAGAGAAAACGTAAAAAGACTGGAAGCAGTACAAATACTTCTATGGTATCTGGTAATCAAAGCGAGGGAAGTTCTTTGCGAGAACTTAACAAAAATAAAGTGAGTAATTTGGATTTTATGCATCTATATGATGTACAGACATTATACAATATATATTGTTAAAATTTTTGCAGAGGCTCTTAATAAACGCAGATTACGATAGGTTTCTTCAATCTCAAGCTAGTTCATCTAATTTCTCTCATCTGCTCTCAGCTTCTGAAGGTGATGGGCGTAGTTCGTTCACTCAGAGTGCATACAGTGTTCAATCCAGTTCAGTAAAGTCTTCGGATAATGAGGGAAGGTAAATGTTCCTCAAATTGTTCATAAAAACTGTTATACAATATTGTATCTTTTCAGAGTACAGTTCAGTTCTCATGCTAAAAAGGAAACGAGGAAAATCAAGAAGCTTTCGAAAAATTTACCTAGGAACAAAAGAGTTAGTTATAAGGCAAAACACATAAGTACTCAGTACAAGATAGGACCTCATGTAATCACACCCATGAGACTGTGGGCGATCATATATCTAGCTCTTAAGATACATAATCAACCTATTCAGTTAGGAGATATGCTCAGGTATATAATACACAATATTCACATTATTATCATTGTTAATTAAATTTTTTCTGGTTGCAGATATGGTAGGGAGGGGCATTTATCTTACTATAAACTGGACCATTTATTGCCACCGGAAGTGTCTTTATCGAAGAGTGAAATGAATTTTTTGACACAAAATGTGGAAATTACTCATAAAGGGATGAGACGTCTTGCCGCGGGTATAGCGAAGTTTCTTCATGTTTGGGATGTAACGTGTCCTGATCTTTTGTCTCTGGTTCATAGATACTGCCAAGAGTTGGGATTACCAAGTACGTAAAATATTTCTGTTAGCTACATGCTATTAATGTATGATTCGTTTTTAACGATTTTATACTTTTAGAAGGTATACAACTGTACACTGAAAGACTGATAGTTCTGACTGCTCCGAAGATGACATTCACCATAGACAAATCATACATTCCGAACTACGAGGGACGTGCTATGGCATTTATCATTGTTGTACTGAAAACGTTGTTCGCCCTAGACGACGTAACCGAGTATCAGATTAGTAGGATATCAGAAAAAATCAATAGGTGAGTGAGAAAAAATGAATGTCTATTTGTCTGTCAGATAATCTTTCATTTATCGAACCTCAAAATCCAGAATTGTATTACAGCCCCTTTTGTAAAACATATTTTCGGTTCTTTTGCACATTTCGTAAAAAATATGCAGCTTGAAAGAGTTAATGTAAATAGAAGATTAGGAGCTAGGGAATGTAAATGTTACGAGAACAGTTATCCGTGCATAATCGTACACGGGGGTGCAGGGAATTTTAACAATGATATAATCATGGAAAAAATAGCAGGTTGTAAGAAAGCTGCCATAAATGGATATAAGAAATTAGTGCACGGCGAGAGTTCGGTAGACGCCGTAGAGACGGCTCTATGGTGGTTGGAATGCGACGAGTTTTACAATTGTAGTTATGGGTCTGTATTAAACGAAAGAGGTATTATAATCCTAGAACTATTAATTCAGCGGTAGCTGCAAGGCAACATCAGAAACGTATGTTTTACATACCAATGCACTCGATGTAGGAGAAGTGCAAATGGATGCAAGCTTGATGGACGGCTTATCGTTCAAATGTGGATCGGTAGCAGCCGTGTCAGACATAGAGCACCCTATATCGCTTGCAAAATACGTGCTGCACAATTTCCCGAATGCCATTTTTGTGGGTGACGGGGCCAAGAATTTAGCAAAGCATGCTGGTTTAAATTGGATATCCGAGGGGAACATGGTAGCACCGCTGGCACGAGTAGAGTTGTCGGAAGAGGATGAAAAAGATGACATAGACAATCTAAGTTTACTAGGAGTCGACATGGTAACAAGTAAATAAGTTGCCAATGATCGTCTACATTTTAAGGACGGTGGACAATAGGGTGGTTCTTATTCACATCTGTCAACAATTTTTGTCAAAATTTCGTTTACGGCACTCCCCAGAGTTGTTCTAAATAATTAAAAAAAAATCTGTGCAAAGTTAGAGCTCGATCGAATAACGGGAAAACGTGCCCCAGATGGATTGAACATTAAATATTTATCTGTGGGCACTCAAACTTTGCACAGATTCTTTTTGAATTATTTGGAGCACCTCTAGGGGGTGCCGTAAAAGGAATTCAAAAAATTGAAAATAAGAGCTATCCTACTGGACAAGCGGTTTGGGAGAATCAGTGTATTTATTTAGCTGCCATTTGTAGGCAGCTCTGACACTGTCGGTTGCATAGCGTATGACGGACGCAGCATTGTTGTTGGCAGTACGACAGGTGGTCTGAACAAAAAATTAGTAGGAAGAGTAGGAGACACTCCGATGTTGGGTTGCGGAGTTTATGCAACTAGGAACGCAGGTTGCTCTGTAACAGGACACGGAGAGACTGTAATGAAACTGGGATTATCGCGAGCCATCGTGGAGGATATTGAACACGGTTTCACCGGGGAGGAGGCTCTTTATAAACACTTCTTTTCCATGTCCAAGAAATTTGATAAAATCGGTGGCGCGGTCGTGCTCGAATCGAATGGTAGTTGGGCGACTTATTTCACTTCCGATAAAATGCCATACGCGGTGATAGAGAATGATGTGATCACGTCCGGGGCTAGAATACAGGAAGAGAGAAGAGAAATGTACAACGCTGATACTATCAAAAATTGCGGCTACGAATGTCCCGTTGTAATTAAGTTTGCATTGCGGAGAACAAGAAAGTTTTTGCACGTTTTACGAACATACTTATATTTTATGTTGCAGTATGGCTATTCCACGGGGTCTGCTGAACGAAAAGTTGTTTAGTTTTCGAGAATGGCAGGGGTATATTGAGGGCAGGAAAACGATTCTAACGCACTCGCATTATCCGACGAAAATCAAGTACTGTCCAAACACCCACGGCATAGATGATTTGTACATAAAATTTCTGGAATTTATCACTTCTAAGGCGGAGAAGAAGGAACCAGAGATCAAGAATTCGAAACACTGTTTGTCGCAGGAGCTCGTCCACGCCATGACCAAATATATTTGTAATTTATGTTCGAACGACGGTCCACCGACAGCGATAGACATTTTTCCACCGTCTTTAACTCCGCTTCATTCATATTTACAATGTTTGTTGGAGAATCCCCTGCACGACATACCCACTGTCTTGAGAACTGATTTTTTCCTTACGAAAGTGGGCTATATGACGAAACCTGAATCGTAAGTAGTCTGAGGTGATCGTTAGGTCAAGTCACAAATGATTTATTTATCGGTAAGATTCTGTAATCTGGTTAATTTTCAGACTTCTACAATTAGCAATGCAGTGTGGCATTAAATTAGAGATTATAGACTCGCGTTTGCATTTTATCGACAAGATCGTGCCTCCTTTTGAGCAACCACGAATGCCGAGTATAGAAGAAATGAAAGAACTTGTCGACGTACAAGACGATACGAAGAACCAGCACGCGAAGAGAAATGAAAACGTGAACGATTACGTGTACAGGAAGATACCGTGTACAGTGATGGTTGACGTTCCCAAAGAATTGTATTACAATAGTATTAGATCCGCCGTAGAAAATTGTCATGTTAAATCAGAGGATTTTACATTCACGGAAACGCTACCAGATGGTAGACTAGCAATTCCTGACGACAACGGTGACGAAGAGGAGGATAAAGACGCGGATCTACCCCACAGTATTAACAAGAAAGATATAAAAGTAGAGAACAGGTTTTATAGTCAACGCAACTTGAGCTTAACTATAGCGGAAAAGGAAGCCATCGAGAAGCCACAGCTTAGTTCAAGGATGCGCTTCAAGAAAGAAAAATTGCAGTCTATGCGAAATCCTAAGGGCAAATTCATTAAAGGACCTGCCACAGTTATGAAACTTGAAGAACAAAGAGACGATTCTTTCTCCGAATTACAAAATTATAGTTTTAATAGCTTTAGTCAAATGAGTATCACGGATGAGAATTTATTTCTGTCCAATGGTATAGATATCAACAATATTGACATAGATAACATAGACATAGACGACGATTTTCTAAAATTGTACGATCCCTACAATCTAAGCGAAATTTCCTTGTTCCAAGAAAACAATTTCGTCTCAACACCAAAGACAGAGAGGAAGCGGAGCGTGAACGATGTCAATAGCAGACACCAATTTTTTCGACCCTTCAAAGACTATTGGATGTACCATTGCATTTTCAGCCGCGTGAAACCAAAGAATTTCGCAGTATTCGAAAAATCTTTACCGCGGAGCTTTCGTTGGCTATTGAACGAGTGCGCACTTGCGGTGGAAATGTCTGTGGAAGATCTTTATGAAGAAGTATGTTTTATAGAATCGTATCTTACGTGTATTTCAAAGAGTTCAAACACTGAAGACAGCGGCGTGGATTCGGCGACGAAAGGTCAATTAAATCTCATTTTGAAGAAGTGGTGACAGGCTACTATTTTTTGTTGTTTTGACGGCGTAACGCTGATGGTGATAAGTTGTAATTTACAGTACAAAAATATATATATATAAATCATTATTAGTTTCACCTTTCTAAATGACTGCATTAAAAATCTTTCAGAATGTCCCCTCTCTTTCGTTCAAGCTCGGCGCCAATTTCCATTCGATAAAAACTTGACGACTGATATTTTTAATTTCGTCATTGAAAATCCGAGTAGCATGACAAATGGCCTGAGAGCACCATACAAAATCTTGTATGAAGTTGAAAAATGTCAGAATATATCCTTCGACAGAATTTATAGGAAAATTGTGACACAAAGGCTACTACCACTGAAAATAATATTTTATTTGGTTCCTCTTAAAAATTGTCTCGTAAAATTGCAAATTGCATAAACCTCCGCAGTCTATTCATCACCTTCGAAATTTCTGAAATCGAAGCTTCAAAATCTTCGACCTTCGAAGGAAAGCAACGAATAAAATTATCAAAAATAATAGCTCGATCGAATAAAAAATTCGAATCGATCAATTCCGTGGGCAAGGTAGGGAGCGACTCAATTTTTGGAAAACTGTTTTACCCGACTGCGGTGGAGAAGAGATTCGAACGGTAATAGTGCAGCGATTGGCCAGTTGCGGGCGTGGGGAATGAGCAACTGTTGCACTCTCTTGTAGGGCCTGTCGGCGGTTCCCGGTGTGCGTGTTCCTCGTCCCGAGCGAGCCTTGGGCTCGCGGCTCGAGGGACGACGGACGACGGACCGTTCCGTCAGTAGTAAACACACCAGCTGGCGTGAGGTAGTGTCGGATGGCTGTCGTCGTTCCACGATCTCGCCGCCACGGTACGTGGTTCGTGTGTACGATCACGCATCATTGTGTACAAGTACAACAGTCCGGCCGCGTGTGCATCGGCAATCGGTCCTCGAGGAACTCGCACGGGATATTCGTGCGTACTTGCGTGTGAAAGACAGTTGATTCCCGTGGTTTCCGGAGTGTTGGTCGGCATCTTCCGCGACATTCCCGGCTATCAAGAGTTTATCCGAAAGTGCATGCCGTTTCTTGATCTCTCACGCGTTCGTTCCACTCGACATCCCCCTGCTCTTCCGTGATCCTGGCAATCATTCATCGAAAGAGAGCCGCGCTGTCTCCGCTTCCTGCCATCGTAAGTCTATTTCAAATCTATTTAACCCTTCTGTAGTCAACCAAAATGTATATATTATTGAACACTAAACCTGCCATCACCGGTCAAAATGAACGGTTTCAGATTTTTTATTGAAAATGATTTTATGATTTTTTTATTGATTTTACGATTATTGATATAATAAAGATAATTTCATAAGAAATGATTGTATAGATATCTTTAGTGGAACATATATTACAATAGGAGCTGCACAAAGTCCATATAAAATCAATCTTGTCATTTTTATAAGGGAACACGTACCAGTTACTTTTAAGGCTTGGTAGGTTTATGTTTATGTTTATGTTTTTTTTTATTTTTAGGTTTATTTTTTTTATCCCTTATAAAAATGACAAGATCGATTTTATTTAGACATTGTGCGGGTCCTATTGTAATACATGTACTACTAAAGATATCTATACAATCATTTCTCATGAAATCAGTTTTATTATTCTTCTAATTGTAAAATAAAAAACCTGAAACCGGTCATTTTGACCGGTGTTGGTAGGTTTAGTGTTGAAACCTTTTGCACAAATTCTCATTGTAAGACTATAAATTAATATATTAGCGAGAAAAGAATGGACATACAGAGAATTTTCGTAATATTTTTTAGCGGCACATTAACGAATTGTTGAAAGAAATACAGTGAATGGGTACGCGGTTATTTATTTCATTAACGCCCAGTGACACTTCCGGTTGGTTAGTATCTCGTCAACGTTATTTACAAACCCGACGTACAGGGGTTGCTATGGAACTGTGCGATGGGCGTCAATGGGACATGTTTGACACAGGAGATAGACAAGGATTCGAGTGGACCTGGACATCTAGTGTTTGCGATGTCGTTCGAGGTGCCAGTATTTCGATCATGTATTTCGTGCGAATCTAAACTGGCGCCAGATTTTCGAATGGTTACGGATATTTAACGGGATGTACATTGTGCGTGCCCGTCGAAACTGACTTCGTATTAATCGCGTTACGTCGCGACGCGTCGGATACATCGATCCCTCTTTACAGCACGTAAGCACTCGGTTATCGTAGTGGTTCGACTTTGCCGAATTATATTTCGCGGGCGAATGGAACGTTTCCTAGGTACGTGTTCTTTTTCGACGGTAGTCATTGTTGAAAAAAATGATTATAGGGAATCAATCTTCTACCTGAACCTGTTGGTCAGCTGACAAAGCAACCCTCCATCAGTCGTACCTAATGCAGTTAAGTCTCTTGTAACGCGATTAATTCGCGCCGCGTTATAAGAAACTCAGAATTAGCACATATCAGAGAAAATTCAATTAAACTCAATAGAAATTGAATCGCAATTTTTGCTCCGTGTTATAGGAGGGTATAGTGTATTTTTTTTTAGAAGTTTTACAAAAATGTTTCGAGAAATATGTAGGAATTTTTACCGATTTCCATGCCCCGTAAATGCAGTGAGATGCGTAGGCGAGATAGCAGATGTGAGTCGGCTATCGTGTCTGGTCATCGCGGTCCGTTTCTACTTATTGCCGGCAGAAGTGCGCGCGTGGCGGGTCGTTCTCGAAAATGAATTGCTCGCTAGAACCTCGTGTCACTCTTTTCCATTTTATCCTCGGAAAAAACGATTTTCCCGATTTCAACAATTAACATATTTGTTCGTGCACCGTATGGCGATACTTATCGTTGGATAAATATTTAACAATCCTGTACCTCTGAAACGCCATTTTGCGTTATCGTGTCGAAGGTGTGATATTACTGGAAAAAAGCGAGATTGCCGATTTACTGGGACCCTTGACCACGGGAGCAAGGTCTACTTTTACCCAACGTATCATCAGTTTATTCTCACTGCATACAAGGGGATAACTATAACAATAGGTAGACATTGAAAGAAACAGGAATGCAAACAGATCTAGTCGAGAAACGTTCGATTTTTAATTTTTTTAATTATTTCATTTAGTTAAACTGTGAGATGTTCATTTTGTGACCAATCAGCAAGCTCGCTGCATACAGAGGAAATGACTTTAAAAATAGAAAGAATTGAAAGAAACTGGAATCTAAATAGATATAGTCGAGAAACGTCCGATTTTTTATTTTTTTAATTATTTCATTTAGTTAAATTGTGAGATGTTCATTTTGGGACCAATCAGCAAGCTCGCTGCATACAGAAAGGATGACTTTAAAAATAGAAAGAATTGAAAGAAACGGGAATCTAAATAGATATAGTCGAGAAACGTCCGATTTTTTATTTTTTTAATTATTTCATTTAGTTAAATTGTGAGATGTTCATTTTGGGACTAATCAGCAAGCTCGCTGCATACAAAAAGGATGACTTTAAAAATAGAAAGAAATTGAAAGAAACTGGAATCTAAATAGATCTAGTCGAGAAACGTTCGATTTTTAATTTTTTTAATTATTTCATTTAGTTAAACTGTGAGTGTTCATTTTGGGACCAATCAACAAGCTCGCTGTATACAGAAGGGATGACTTTAAAAATAGAAATAATTGAAAGAAACTGGAATCTAAACAGATCTAGTCGATCGATTTTTAATTTTTTTAATTATTTCATTTAGTTAAATTGTGAGATGTTCATTTTGGGACCAATCAGCAAGCTCGCTGCATACAGAAAGGATGACTTTAAAAATAGAAAGAATTGAAAGAAACGGGAATCTAAATAGATATAGTCGAGAAACGTCCGATTTTTTATTTTTTTAATTATTTCATTTAGTTAAGTTGTGAGATGTTCATTTTGGGACTAATCGGCAAGCTCGCTGCATACAAAAAGGATGACTTTAAAAATAGAAAGAAATTGAAAGAAACTGGAATCTAAATAGATCTAGTCGAGAAACGTTCGATTTTTAATTTTTTTAATTATTTCATTTAGTTAAACTGTGAGTGTTCATTTTGGGACCAATCAGCAAGCTCGCTGCATACAGAGGAAATGACTTTAAAAATAGAAAGAATTGAAAGAAACTGGAATCTAAATAGATATAGTCGAGAAACGTCCGATTTTTTATTTTTTTAATTATTTCATTTAGTTAAATTGTGAGATGTTCATTTTGGGACCAATCAGCAAGCTCGCTGCATACAGACATGATTTTAAAAATATAAAGAAATTGTGAGATGTTCATTTTGGGACCAATCAGCAAGCTCGCTGCATACAGAAAGGATGACTTTAAAAATAGAAAGAATTGAAAGAAACGGGAATCTAAATAGATCTAGTCGAGAAACGTTCGATTTTTAATTTTTTAAATTATTTCATTTAGTTAAACTGCGAGATGTTCATTTTGGGACCAATCAACAAGCTCGCTGTATACAGAAGGGATGACTTTAAAAATAGAAATAATTGAAAGAAACTGGAATCTAAACAGATCTAGTCGATCGATTTTTAATTTTTTTAATTATTTCATTTAGTTAAATTGTGAGATGTTCATTTTGGGACCAATCAGCAAGCTCGCTGCATACAGAAAGGATGACTTTAAAAATAGAAAAATTGAATGAAACGGTCTAAAAATTGAATCTATACAGGTCTAGTCAAGAAACGTTCAGTTTTTAATTTTTAATCGAGGGACTTTTCACCCTTAACCGTCCTTGGCCGTGTTCGCAACCTGTCAGAAGCAACTGACGACATCCTCTGAAGGGAACGTCTTACAAAATCGTTTCCCTGTTTCCCTCTCGGACGCGTATCACGGTTTTTCCTGGCCGTGACAACCGGCCACAAAAACGGCCGGCTGTATTTCTCGAGCGGATCTGCGACGTCGCGTGTAAAAAAGACAATTTCACTTCTTCCTTCGCTCTTCAATCCTACATTTTTATCGCTCTATCGGCGTATAAAGAAAAGAATGAGTTTACAACACGGGACAACGTCGAATCAGAGATACATCCGAAGCTTCCTGACTCCTGGGGATCTATGGTACAGTTCTTACTGTTAGGGACTTTCGGAATGTAAGCTGTGACCTTTCCGACAAAATTATGGTCAGGCTACGGAGGCTCGTTCGATAGTTTCGATATCTGTGGACAGATCCGCGGGAATTCGAATGAAACAGAAATTGATATACTCTAGCATTCATTATGAATGAAGTCGATAGACTTTGTGAACTCTGATTCACACGAAATTTTCTCGTTCTGTCATTTTATTTAAAAAAAAACGACAAGCTCGCCGCGAGCGGTTTACAGTTCGTTCTACGAACGTATCTAATCGACAACCTAATTGCTGTACCGTGGCAATGAGAATGTAATTTACACATTCGATACCACTATCAAAAGTATGACCGCCACACGGTTTATTTAAAAATAATCAAATTAATTGTTTAAGGTCATAGATAGACTGTGGATCTTCATGCAAAATAAAAATGTTCTGCATTGATCGTGGGAAGCACTGTTACATTAAAAACAAAGTTACATTGCTAATAAATTTTTCTAATCATTTACTGTTTTATATTTCACCCAACCAATTTGTTCGCAAATGCATAAAGATCCGCAGTCCACTCATAGAACAAAATGTAATTTCAAAGAATCTATGACTTTCTCTCATAAATGTACGTTTTATGTAATGAAACTTTTTAACGAGGAAGATAAGCAGTGAAAGAAATGCTGGTAGCGAACGTGTTAAAGCCGTGAACACTGAAGGTTCTCTAAAGTATCGCCTAACCATAATCGACGGGAGTCTCGAGCAACGGAAGAGACGATGTGAAAACAGAATGGAACGACGAAGGGCTTGTCGGCTGTGCATTGAAAAGTATCGTTCCCCGCGTAATGAACCGTTAAACGATTCGTCGAACCGTTCCCTTCGACGAGCGATCACGCGTTCCGACGAACGCTCATCATCGATTGCACATTGTTAACAAGATGAACGTGGTCGCGGGCCGCGCGCGGCGGGCTACTTCGCATTTTTCCCCTGCAACCGGCCGCGGTCGACTCCTGCGGTTGACCTAAAACAAGCGACGAGCGTCTACTTCATCTCGGAAACGTAACTTTTCTGCTCCTCTAACCTAATCGTCCGGCTTTGCTCGTCAGCCAGTAGATAATAGATCCTAATTGTTGACAATGTTTTGATTGTTTACTAAACACTTACGTAACAGATTCAATAACCACAGCTTCTGTGCGACATTATCCATTGTCGTGAGCACTAAACATTTCGAATCGTTTGTGATTATTGCAGACGAACACTGGTAACTCCGATCGCGTAATAAATGATTTACGCAGACGAAAAATTTCCACGGCAATTACCGGAAGCAGGGACCAAGTAGAAATTGTTTTCTTCCTTTGACCCATTGCGTTGACATTTTATTTCGAAGAGAGAAGAAAATTTACATTTTTTGTACGGCTACATTTATTTTAATGCTTAAATATTCGTTAGAAACGAATCAAATTTGATTTCATTTCGATAGAAACGCGCGACACTCGTATTTGTTAGACTTTGTTTAAAATCTTCATCGCGAGTGTGACTTTAGCAAGCTGGAACTAATAGGTCGATATTTTAACATTCTTTTAATCCCGCTGCGTTTGAAACGCGCCGTTACTCCGCAGTCTACTTATTCGAAGTAAACGGAAAACGGTGGCAGACATAAAATATTATTAGGTTCATTCTTCGCAAGGATAAATAACGATGCTCGTAAAACCGGTAGTCGATTATGCTCATCCATTGTCACGATTACCGTCCCGAACAGTTCCGCGAGCGTTCCTCCTACCAACGTGGCCGGCGATCGAGTGGTCGGAGTCCAGAGTTTCGCGTATGAATATTCAGGTGGTAGGTCACGCCACGCGAGAATGTTGGAAAAACAAAAGACAGAAGGGCCGACGTGTTTTATATTTAGTCTGGCGGCACGCGGGTCGATCGTTCCGACGCGTCTTTCGGGAAACAAACAGTCCAGTCCGTCGCGCCCTGTGTGCATCGTCTCCCGTCGTCGGAGATCTTGCCCGGAAAAATGTTGGTGGGGACGGTTCTCGGTTAATTGGTGCAGGCAGTTATCGGTGGATCGTACCGGTTAAACGAGCCGACGCGCGATGCATCGGGTCGCCGAATCGTTTGCTACGGCTTTCGCGTCACGTGCACACAACTGGCAACAATCTTGTTGAGCGACGACACCGAACAATTTCGCCTGTTGTCCTCGACTTCAACCCCGAAACCTCTATAATTGCATCCTCCTGGCGTGAACCTCGGTGTCTCTCGTCACCGATTCGCCGTTCATCTTTCGCGGATAATGAGTAGACACGCGGATTGCATTTACGACAAGAATGAGACGGTAAAAATTAAAACAGTAACAACGGCTTGCATAAATAACTACCAGCTTACTACATTCATTATAGCGATAAAAAATTGCCTGTTTAGCTGCAGTTTCTTGCCATGTTGTTTTGCGTACAGACACGCTAATGACGAGAAGACTGCGGATCTTTATACAAAACAGAAGCCAAGTGAAAATTCCTTTCTTCTTCGAATGTACATATAATGTTAACAGGCTGAAACCGGTGCATTAAATTGCGGAAAAAATCCGCAGTCTAATTACCTCGGTCAAAAGCGTACCGTCTACCAACAGCAGAGACAAGTAGCGAGCCAACGAGGAGTCTGCGTGTTCTTCGAAACTTGTAAATCGCGCGGCAACTTCGGTTTCCGTGATTGAGAACGGATTAATAAATAAAACGATATTAAAGTCTTCAGACCTTTAACTACGTCGGACAGCAAAAAATTCGAAATCGACTGTTCTCCGGCCCCCAGAAGCTAGCCCCCCACTTGTTAAATTAAATAATTTCAACAGTTGTGCTGAGTTGTGCTAAGTTTGTGCTACATTGTTCTCGAATATTACAGCTATAATATCAAAAATAACACTAAAAATTGAAAAAAAAACGATTTTTGGAGTAGCCCCCCACTTTTCATTTTTTAAAATTTTCTCAATTGCTTTTCTCAATTGCAATCCGGCTTTTCGGTCAAACACTCCACTGTGCGTCGTCGCCGCTTCGTGGGAATGATCGCGAGCCTGTTAGCGAAATTTCGGGGGGGACGGTTACGAAATATTTATACCGCGGTTACGGAAACGAGCAGACGGCACTCGAGAGCACAGTGGTACAAGACCCGGCACTCGAATTATCTAGGCCACCGGCTCGCGGAGTAACTGGCAGCCGACGACGACGGCGACGACGACGACGACGATGACGTCGAGCCTCTTACTTCGCTGACAGTGCGCTGATTCTCGTCCCTCTCTGCCTCTCCGTGTATGCACGTACGTACACAAGAGAGTGCCAGCTATAAGCACTTACGAGCGTCAGCCGAAAAATAAAAGCCGCCCACACGGACACAGGACACGGACGCTCGGCCGTCGTTTTGCGACCGTCTCTCAGAGCAACGGGTTAGGTTCTTCTCCACGGTGGCCTGTTTTTTCTTCCGTGTCGCCCCTTTGTTCCGCGACCGGCCTGAAATCGGGTTACTCGAAGATCGACTCGCTACCACGTTCTGAAGGAGGATTGCTCAGCCTCTAACCCCAATCGTGCGGTACCATTTCCTGAGGACGTTCCTCCCACCGATCGGTACGTTATTGGTTGAGATGGGATCAAGTATATTGCAAGTAGGTTCGAATCTGATTGGATGGATTCATTTACGGAAAAAATGTTTGCTGCATTTTTAGGAAAAATGGGTCTCCAGTTCTCCACCTGCCACTCCGTGAATGTAGAGGCTTCAAAATCAGTCCAGGCTTGTGGTTGTCCTATTTGTTTTCTCGAAATGATCACGATTTAAATATTGTTATTGAATTCATACATTCCCTGCTCACTTTATTAGACTCACCTCTATAATCATGATATTTTTAGTTTTACCATGAATAATGGGTATAGCAGCCTTATGCAAATATCACTTAATGATGACCAATGAATTTTCCATATATTTATTTTACAAAAACAATGGATGCAAACACAAATAGATCAATATAATTCTTAAAACACTAATATTTTGTTAATCCGCCCTTAGCTGCTCTTAAAGCCGCAACTCTTCTGGACATGCTATCTATGCAAGTTTGTGCAATTTCTTTTAATGCAACGTTATGATGCCAGTGATAGATTATTCTCTCTATCAACTTGGTCTTTGTTGTTATATTTTCTTTGGCCAGTTCTCTTTTCAGGCACTCCCAGACATTTTCAATCGGATTCATGTCCGGTGAGTTGCCGGGCCATGGTAAAAGGGGGATTTTTTTCTCTTGCAAGAAAATTTTACACTTGGATAGGCAACCCATAAGGCAACCTTGTAGTACGAAATCATTGCCCCATAGGTTGAAAACAGCGTTGAATTCCTTATAGGATTTCAAAAAGCATCAATTCTTCAGGTGAGTCCAATAAAGTGAGCAGGGACTGTAAGTATATATTGATCCCATCCCTATAGTTATTGGCCGGATTTCATCGTGCGATCATTCCGCAACGGGGCCGTACAGACGAGGGACGTGAGAACGAGAGGAATGGAGGAAGAGAGAGGAGAAAATGCATTACTCTCTAACGCCTCGAATTTCCATCGTTCTCCGCTAAAAGGAAAGTCTCGTGTCCACGTGTCAGCCGGGACACGATGCGCCGGAGTAAAGCGCACTCGAGGACCAAGCCTCTCGGCTGCCCGAAAATAGAGTGCGCCCCGTCTATTTCGGGCTGTGTGTGTTGTTTCAAGGTGAAAGGCCTGTTCCTTGCTCCCTTTCCTGGAGCACGTGCATTCCCCCTCCGCCCATTCGTTTGTCGATCGACAAACAAAGAAAAAGTGAAAAGATCTCTCGCCGCACCGAGCCCGGTCTTTCTCTTGCTCTTGGTTCGCGCCGTACCGCTGCACTGCAATCTGGAGCAGCTCCCGACTGAAAGCTTGGACACATTTCCGGAGCCAATCAGAGTAATTGCAATTTTTTCCAATCCCTTGAATAATTCTCGTCCCCTGGAATCGCCATAGTGTTCCTCTCGAGTCCGCGAACGGATCGACGTCGATTTACACTCTCTGGAGGCGGCCGTGACCAGGCCTGAGTTAGATCCTTCGTCCTCTTTTTTCCTCCAGTAAATTCCATGCTTTAGTTCCCCGAGAGAATCCAGTGTTAAATAAATTCTATAGCTCGAGAAAGGTCACGGTTTCCGGAAACATGGGAATAATTCGAGAGACAGATCTGGTTGTCCAGGTTTAAACCTTTGCTGTCCGAACTGTTTTCTGTCACATACCACGAGATTGTGGCTCTAGCTGCAACTACTTTATATTTCACGTAAACGTCGGCACGGATATTGGGAATAATAAACGATAATTGAAAGCAAAGATCCGCCGCGCAACGAGGAACGAGCGAAATAAGAAGGATTACTCTGGAACCGAACGCTTTGTTCCGTTATCGACGTCACGTCGATCGAATTCCCATTAACATTGTAATCCGTTAATGGCGTCTAGGAGCCGGATAGAAACTCGTGAAAGTTCAAAGGTGCGCAAGGGAAACCGGAGAAAGAGATAGAGAGAGAGAGAGAGAGATATACCATCCACAGTGTTCTCTCCGGACGAGTTCTACGTTTTCCGGTTGCGGAACGTCGACGTTTCTCGATCTGCTCGTTGCCAGGCTGTTCGCAACGTCCTCTTGATACCGGACAGAGTTGAATCGCGAGTGGACAAGTGTACAAAGGCGACCTGGGACTAGACCGAGTAGTTATTCAATTGACGGAAATCCACGGAGCCGAGCCGAGAGCCGCGAATATAATTGCGAGCTCGCGAACGCGATCCTCCGGGATTCCTCCGCGCCGGCCACACTACGTTCCAACGTTCATTCGTTAATCCGCACCGTCGCGTCCAAGCAGTTGTCTCAACACACAGAAACTAGTTAGCGCGGTTTCTGTCTAGTTTCCAGCCGATTGTTCTCCGCGAAAGTCTCTTTTATTCGACCAGAGTCTCCTCCTCTTCTTCTTCTTCCTGGACTCCGATCGAGAAACTTCCAAGCGACACCGACGAGTTTCACAGTTCTCAAATACCACTGGCAATTGCTACAACCTCTCCGAACTCGGTTCCAGGATTGATAGCGACCTGTGCCCCGGAACTTCGGGAACCGAGAATGATCTTTATGTTTTTCCGACGACTGCGATGGGGATCGCCCTGACGGTTACCGACCCTCTAAAAGTCGATCTACAGTATACTGCATTGTTCCGTGCAATAGTTTGTCGTGCCGTGTAGTGTGGATCGACCTTAAATCTTTCACCTGATAGGTATGATATCACAGAAAAGCGACGTCAGTCGATAGCTTGAACAGTTCGACCAGACTCAAAGCATATTTCGAGAACACGCGCACCGAGGGCGGATTTATACAGCGCATTTCGGTTTCTTCGAGCGCATCTGCTGCTTCTCCGCTGCTTCTGAATTATTACGGAGATTCGAACTTAACTCGTCATCGACGGCGAACAATGCTGGCGGCGCGAGGCGCTCGAGATAAGGGTCGCCACGATGAAACGAGTTTACGGGTCATTGGTACCCGGAGACGCGAGAAATTCTCACGATATTTTCCGTTCACGGCTCGGCGAGCCGCGCAGTCAGCTGAATTTCACTTGTATGTACACCGAATGTAGGGAAACGGTTCATATCCCCCGAAAATTTCTTTGCCCGTGCCGACAACCGTATTGGTAACGCAAGGTGCTTCGAACCTTTGTTGTCTTCATTATCCTCAAATCTGTTACACCGATTCAGTACGCGTAGTTTCACGAATCCGAGATTCACCTTTTGGGAGAAAATTTGGAATAATCCTTTCTTTGGTTGATCGATCAGTTCCGCATCTTTTCTGAAATAATGAAGGCCAGCCCACCGGTGTCGGCGCCAAGGATCTTCGATCCGTTTCCACGGGATGACGCGACGCGCCGTGTCTATCGGTTAGCTAGAGGAAGGGCGGAGGAGAGAGAGGTCCTTCCTGAATGGAATATCGGAGATGCGATCGCTAATGCGAAAGGCCAATGATAATGGAATTTGTCGTGGCTTCGATGGGACTTCCGACCAGTCGGATATGAGTTAAGTTAGAACACAGTGTTGTTCCTCTCGGACCGTTTGCAACGGGATCCTTTTCAACCGAGGATTCCAAAGACTCGATCCAGTAACTTCGAGTCGGATAGCAACTCGGAACGATTCCCCGTGCCTTTGTTAGGAGAGAAGTGGGTGGCCAACTCCGTTCGGTCGCAGGAAATACTCGAAGAATCGAAAGTATTCTTCTCTCCTCTCCGCAGCCAAATTTGGTCAACCACGGCGATACCTTCGTCGTACACGAGCCAGCTGATCGGTGGAAACCAGCCGGAAGGTGTGCGCGTTCAGTATCGGTCACGTATTTCCGCGCGACACTATGCTCGGAATAAAAAATCGAGTAACTAATAAGTAGACAGCGGATCTTTATGCAACGTAACACTGTTCTAGCTGAATTTCAACAATCTGGAGTGAAATAGACATTTATGTTCTTTCTTAATATTTCTAATAAGTTGACCATTGTTGAACGATATGATTGGAGTGGAGTTCTTTTCTAATTACATGACACAGCCTAGTGTAACAGGCAACTTTAAACCAAACTTTATTGCGAATAGAAACGGGCCTCGTGTTGATCGTCGTTTCGGCTGCTGATCATCACTTCGACTGGTGACGCATACTATTTTACATTACATTCAGTGTTGGGCAAATTTTATTTGAAATAGTAAATAAACGTGTGATTTTAATTGCAAATAATAATTAAACCTTTTATTTAAACGAAAGTAATTTAAATAATTCCAAAAGTAATCTATTTATTAATTCTTATTTGCAAATATTATAAAAGATTATTTATTATTTGGATTGAGGTGGACATCAAATAAATAGTTTTTGGTCTTCTCTTATTTCTTGTATTTTGTATATACATATTGTATATACATATTCAATACGAACATTAAACAATTAACACTTGATTATTTTAAATAATTCATTTAGACTTGCTCAAATAATAAATCTGTACTTTTGTTTTTTATTTGAATATCCAAATAATAAATAACTTGTTATTTAAATTATTATTTAAATGATTACTTATTGAAATACATTTATTTATTGCCCAACACTGATTGCATTGTATAACACCAGATATGGCACCGCAACAATTCTTGGATTTTGAGCTTTTCCCAGAACTGTCTTATTTCAACAAAAATAATATAACTATTTTAAAATTCTTCTAATGTTTTTACCGTTTTAAATTACACCTATTCATTGTTATCATAAATGCATCAAATCCGCTGTCTACCAATAAGTTTCCATTCGGAGTCGGTCATGATCCGGATCTCGAGTTCGGTGCTCGGTATCGATGATTCCCTATCCTTGGTCTCCAATTAATTCTCTCGATCGCGTCGCCTCTAAATCGCTCGTCGACCTTGCGATCATTCCTCGAAGACGTCGTTAATCGTAACCCTAGAATCGTAGCACGTGTCTGGCAGACGCGATCACAGGAAGCCCGACCTCGCGAATTCAAGGCAACACGTAGAATGAAAAGGAAAGCTTCTATTCGATACTATTCGAAAGCGTAGTTCGATGAAATTACGGATTGCTGAGAACGTCGTGTCTTTAAAGGATTGAACTGTCGCATAAACTATGATTGGTACGTTTATGGTAGAGAGGGATGGTATCTAGTTTGGACCGGGGTAGTAAAATTGGATTTTTCAGGAGAGTTTAAATCCAGAACGAGGGGGCGGAGGGCGGCGTGTCGAAAGACAATGGCTTCCCACGGGCGGTCTGCGTTCGTCGGTGGAAGATACGGCGGGTAACAATGAGGCTGCGTGAAATGGGAAGAAGATATTCCAATTTTTCGGCCGGCGTATTAAGCCCCGTCTGGCTCGGCAATAACTGTCCGCGTCGAGCCGGCTCCGCTCGGTTGTTTTTATTTCCGCGCGAGGATCGACGACGGTCACGCGAGATTCGAACAAAAGAGGCCCTCGTCGAGATCGATAAGGAGAGAAACGAGAGAAGCGAAGACCAGACAACTGCGAACTGCGACGCAATGGTGTGAGCTCCGTTCCCCTCCGCGCGATTTAATTAGGCGCGAGCCCTGATTCGTCGACGGACATTTTCATAAACCTTTCGCTTCCTGTTCGCCCCTGATAAGCATTGGGAAGTGGCTCTCGATGATTGCGTCGGCGGCTACCCGTGAATACGGTTGCTCCATTAGGCGACAACCTGTGCGCCTCCAGCTGGACTATCCTATTAGCTACCGGTGCTTGGCGAAGCTTGTTAGAAGGGCGCTTTTATTCTTCTGTGTGCAATACTTCAAACACGATAGGAAATCTCGAGGAAGTGTTTCGGGCTGTTTCGAGTACCGATTTCCATCCTGTACCCAACGGTGCCACGCCTACTCTGCGCAGAGGGAACAAAATGTACATTCTTCCGATGGAACTTTAGCAGTAGCAAGTACGACTAACGTGACTACAAGAAGGATCTTCAAAAATTTGTTCGCAAAAATTAATAAATGGGTAGTCATTAATAAAAAATTAGTCATGAACATCATGAATGATCTTAAGGGTGGTCCGCTATCCAATGGTTCAATACATAGCCTCCTTTCGCATCAACGGTGTACTCGCTGGATCCGGATGCACTCTTTTGCTTTCCGGGGCAGAGCTGGTGATTCCGGAGCAGAGAGAGAGATAGCTCACCTCGGGAAGTGCGTTCGCACGAGGGCAAACTAGTTGCGAGTGGTTGCTCGCGCCGAAACCGAGCGTACGCCGACTTAATCAGTGGGTCAAGGAGACCGCCGCGCCGGCTACATTCCGAATTCAACTCGCATCCGCGTCACATGCATACGCAAGAGCGTTTTGCGGTGCGGGCCAGCCTCGGCAACAGGAAAAATGATATCCGAAAAGGAGCGAATCGACACGTGTGTTCGCGGAGGGGACACGATCGTTACGAACCGTGTCTCGACGACTCCCGTTTTACGATCAGTCGCGCCGCGTGTCTTTCCTGTTCGTAAATGGAAAATGAGCCCGGCACGGAAATAACGGGCGCTGATAATACTTTCATTCGGCGAAGAGAGTAGCTCGTGAAAGGCGTCGCGCGTGATCCGGCATACATTCCGACGGCGACGTCGCCGTTCAAGACCCTTCGAGTGGCTGTCCTACGCTCGAGGACAATTAACGCGACGCTATTTTAGACGCGTAACGTAATTACATTACTATGCGAGCCGCGCGCGAACTATCGGACGGATCCTTGCAAGGTCCTCTATCGTGAATCGGAAACGATGAGTCCCCATCGATATGTTTTTAGGGAGAAACCAATTAGGGGATACATCATGGCGAGCAGCTCGGAAAATGAGTGAAATAATCAGCTATCCTCGTAAGTAGACTGCGGGTCTTTGTGGAAAGTAAGAATTGTCTGGAACCGTTACAAGAAGAAGACGACGTTTAATTTCAATTTCATTTTTGTCGTAGAGGCATAAAATCCGCAGTCTACTTACGACGAAAGTGAAAGTGGAAGTGGCAAACAACCGAATGTTTTCTCAAGAATGAGGACATTGTTCCTGGAGGATGGGGGCCCTGGAGAAGGGGAAGACAAGTGTGTCTTGCGAGGGTGCACTTACCCCAGAAGCCCGAAAGGGTGTTGTCGCGCCAGTTCGGAAATTTCTGACGGACGCGTCTTGCGGGAGAGGAAGAGAGACGGAGAGAGACGTTTATTACGAAACGATACGAGCGCGTTATCGGAAACGAGGACTCGTTCCGCCCGTATTTACCGCGGACAGTCTCGTTTATTTGCGCCCCGGTTGCGTAACAGCCGCGGCGGCTGCCACCCGCGTGCAATGGGAACGCGCGGGATCCGTGTTTGGACTATCAAAGCTCGAAACTGCAAACACGTGGGCTTGGGCAAGAGCTGAACAAGCGACAGAGTTGCTCCAGCGAAACATCCGTTCACGGTATATGTCAAATATATCGGAGCCGCAAAGAAATGCTTGAGACCGCTATTCCATAGTACACCAGAGATGAACACCGTGTGGCGATGATTATTCGACCTTGCGATGACCTCGACGAGTTGGAAAGAATGTAAAAATAAATAAACGCGCAGATAAATATTAATCCGCACGCCAGCGGTCGATGACGTTCCAAATGTTTCCCTCTTCGAAGACACCTGGCCAACTGTCCTCTTCTCGTTGTCTGCCAATATTCGCCGGATCGTTTTCTCGAAAGCGATCAAGGATAAGGCGAGCCCAGCGGCGAGATTCGAGGGGGAAGCGAGAAGATTTCCGAGTTAGAAGTTGGCCGAGCATGCCCGCGAGCGGTCCGACAATTAAGCCGAGCGCTAAATGCAACAAAGAGTAAATTTCTCGAGTTCAACTCGAGCCACTTGGCTCTGGGATTCAGCGGAAGCTCTACGTTCGCGTTCGTTGCGTTTCTTTGGCACGCAGTTTCGCGAGTCGATAAACCCGCGACCTATCGATCCGGAAGCCATCTCCTTCTGTTTCCTTTGCTCTCCAGTCTGAGCCGGCCTCTATCTCCCAGTTGGCGGAAGGCGGAAGATGCGCGGCTGGACGAAATTCTAAGCGCCCCCGAAAATTATAGGAATGAGGAGGGCTGCACAACGAACAGCATTCGAACTAGTTAACTTAAATTAATGAAATAATAGGATCTTCCCGAGGAAAAGTCGTAGATTCGTGTCCTCTCTTCCACCTGCGCTACAGCATGTCAGCTGCTGAGAACCCTCCCCTCGGCCGAGTTGTACCCTAATCGTTGCCCGTGTCGACCCAGCTGCTTTAACCGTCGATGTTTTAATAGTAACCGCGACCCACCTGTTATTCCTCATCCTACCACTCGGTGTGCAGGATCGTCGACCCTGCTCGCCGATGCCCGCGATAAATCGTCGGTTGCGAGTGCCACGATTCTACTCGATGGGCGAACTTCGGGTTCAACCCCCACAGGTGGCACACGCGCTTACTTTCCCCTCTGTGCTATCCCAGCGTTTATTTAATCCTTCCGCGAAAATCGGGAATTTAACTAGAGTGCGCTATCGTTATCTTATCGTAGGGACCTCCATACAAAATTAACATTTTTTCGATAGTCGCCCTTTTTACCGGACAGAGGAATTGACGCGATAACGTTCACACTTTCAAATTTCCATAGAGATTGGCAGCTCGGTCGCGACTTTTAATGTCACGAGATAGAGAGAAAGAGAGTACCTGAAGAGGTCGACGCCGGTCGTTATCGGAGCGTATTAATATCGGCTGCCTATTGTATTTAGATCGCGCTATTGTATTTAGTAAACGCTACGCAACGTCGCGAATGCTGCATTTCTTGATTGCCACGGATAAAAGTGCAAACCGACGAGGGGGATATCATAGATTTCGCGATTTATCGCGCGAGACGAGCTTTCCAACGGAAGCTTTCGCTGCTCCCGACGCGACGGACTCGTTCGAGCGATGATCATAACGTGCGATTGAAATTGAAATTCGGTTAATGCCGCGGCCAATCGATTCGCACACCTCGCCCGTCGCTCGAGGCGACTCCGTAAACAATAGCGTCATTACCACCTGCCACGCCGACGGAAGAAAATTGTTCCCGAGTCGATATCCCGCCCAGTTCACGCCGAAAGTGTCGGCCGACCTCACGGATGACCCCTTTATTTTTCATTATTCCCGGCTACAAAAGCTAACACGCCGCTTTTACGTCCACTTACGACGTGCTCGGCTCCTGCAACGGAAAAATTCTTCGCTCGCGAAATACAGCGACTCGCACTTTGCTTGCACGCCTGCCAAGTGAAACGCGAACCTGAACGTTGTGACACGACTCTTACATTTGCACCTTGTCAAACAATATCAGTCAGACCAGCAATGAAAATTTCAAAGAGAATGTATTCATGGATTTCTGTTGATTCGTTTTCTTTCGAGGAAATGACTAAGGACAAACACGTTCCGATTGACTGCACCTCATTCGCTACTTCCGGTGTGAGTCGCATCTTTCGGAATTTTTCGGTGATCCAGAATGGATAAATATAATTGTGAGATCATGATCGGTGCGTAGACGCGCGACGATTCAGCATTAATATCAACCTAAAATTAAATGTACACGGACGCGCTATCGTCGAGGAGGTTCGACGGAAGAGGCGAGAGCTATTTCCGGTGTGACGAGGGCGCCGAAGCTGCCGGAATTGAACCGGCTCGGATGGTTCTGCTCTCCACGCTGTCAACCGACTAATTGTAAGGGAATTAGCCCGTTGCCAATTACCGCGCAAGCTGCTGACCCAAATAACACGGGCGTTGTACGCAGGTACATGACACGTATCGCGCGATATGTGCATCAAATTAGCGAAAAGGAAAGTGCCGCCGCCCGCGTTTCCGAAAGGACCGGGCGCAGCTGCGATCTTCGGAAGAGCTGCCAAAAACAGTTCGCTGCGACGGTCGTTTTAATCATACCGTCCGTAATTTCAATTTTAAATTTAGTATAAATTTAAAATTGAGGAGATTTAAAATTATACTATAAAAATTAAATAGGTTAGTAAATTTTTATTATAATTGAAAATAATAATTTTTTTAAAAGGAAATCTAATATAAATTTAAAATTGAGGGGGTTTAAATTATATATATAAAAATTAAATAGATTAGTAAATTTTTATTATAATTGAAAATAATAATTTTTTTAAAAGGAAATCTAATATAAATTTAAAATTGAGGGGGTTTAAATTATATATATATAAAAATTAAATAGGTTAGTAAATTTTTATTATAATTGAAAATAATAATTGTTTTAAAAGAAAATCTAATACAAATTTAAAATTGAGGGGGTTTAAATTATATATATAAAAATTAAATAGATTAGTAAATTTTTATTATAATTGAAAATAATAATTTTTAAAATAAAATTTAATATAAATCTAAAATTGAGGGGATTTTAAATTATTTAAATTTGACTTTATAGTTGTATTATAGTTAAAAGTAAAAATAAATAAAATAAAATTTAGTGTGAATTTAAAATTGAAGTTATTTAGATTAGGGTGTAGAAAAAGAATTTATATTAAATATGGATGAAATAGATAATAAATGAAATTACCGGTAGATGTGGGATTTATTTCAATCCAACGGGACTAAGGACTTCGTTCTTCGATCTAATATATTTGTAAATATAGAGGGTGTACCCGTTAAGTTATGTCACCATTTTTTAAGCATTTGCGATAGTGCAATTAAAAAATGTTTTAGACACAAAGTTTGTCAGTACTTGTTGAGCTACATGTTCGCATATTCTTAAATCTGAAAAAATGCTGTTTACGTAAACAAAGTAAAGGTCACCTTGACTTTTTTAAATGGCACCATGTGTTTCGGACGTCATAGGATTGTTGCTGACGTCGGGACGAATTCAACAGTGTATTACGCAATGACCTTGAAACGATCTCAAACTCAAAAATTTTGTGCAAACGTAACTTTAATGAAAAATTATTTCTTACGAAACAAAGCTAGTTACATTAGATGTTCGAACAGCGATCCATCTTCTACTATCAGACTTTTTGTTGTGGCCATAATTAGGGTGTCTCGGTTTATATTACATGCAGTTGTTATGCGATTCCGAAGTTCTTGAACATTATTGATTGTTGTGTCGTATGCAACGGATTGCAGATGTCCCCAAAGATAAAAATCCAACAGAGACAGATCCGGAGAACGTGGTGGCCAACGAATTGGACCGTACGCTCCTATTCAAGGATTTCTAAACTTGTTATTAAGACATCCCCTAATTATAATAATATTGTGGGCAGGACACCTGTCTTGTTGAAGGTACATATCGTTCCTAATGTTCAGTGAAATGTCTTGCAATACGTGTGGAAGTTTTTCTTCCAAACAATTAAGATATCGAGCAGCTGTCAAATTTTTGAGTTTGAGATAATTTCAAGGTCATAGTGTAATACACTGTTAAACTCGTCTCGACGTCAGAAACAATCGCATGATGTTCAAAACATATGGTGCCATTTAAAAAAGTCAAGGTAGCCTTTACTTTTTTATGTAAAAAGCATTTTTTCAGATTTAAGAATATGCGAACATGTAGTTCAACAAGTAGTGACAATTTTTTGTCTAAAACATTTTTTAATTGCACTATCGGAAATGCCTAAAAAATTGTGACATAACTTAACGGATACACCCTGTATTTAATAAAGAAACAAATTTTACTTAACGAGGTGCTGTTTAATAATCGAAGCTTGTTTCGTTGTTCTTTTTTCAATGTTTAAACCGAGTCCTTCGAAATTCTATGCGCGCATTTATTCTGGACTATGCACGAGATTCTGGAGCTGTATTTTTTAAAGAAATTCGAGACCAACTAAGAGATGATTTACCCTCTCCCCATAATTTCTCCCGTAAAACCTTGCTAGTAGCAGGGGACAAGAATAGAATAGAAAGTTCGAAGGAAAACGCATAAGAGATGCAAGGGCGTGGCGTGGCGTGGCTGCGGCATAGCTGCCACGGAGCCGAGTCCGCGATACTATGAGCGTTCCGCAAATTACTTCGCCGGGAACTTGGTGTATCTTCCTCGGAACAGTTTAATGGTCCTTCCGGTGGATCGATCCGGTCGCGTGGTTGCTACAGGACAAGCCTCCGCGAGCGAATCAATTGACCCTTCCTCGTTTCAAGGTAGTTTCGCAAGCCATTGCTCTTGTGAGCGAAATCCTCGGAAACCGAAAGAAGATTGCAAAACATTTCACGGCCTGGTATTCTCCCGGAATTAATTACCCAACGTTTCGCAAGCATTGCGACTGGCTTCGTCAATTCTCTGGCGCTCTATTAACCCGTGTTCCGTTCCGTTGCTCGTCAATAAAAATAATTGCTCAGCTGAGAAATTAAAAACATTGAGAAGACGCCACCCCTTGTCGATGTTAGGCCGTTTCATTGTCTTCGGTATTTCCGTGGTTCGCTTCGGATTCGAGCTCTGCGAAGTTCGTGCGGATTCCTTAGACAAAGAAGCACTTTGTGAAAAATTTAAAAAATCGAGGAGATGGTACCCTCACCGATGTTAGTCCGTTTCATTGTCTTCGGTAGTTTCGGGGAAGATGTCCGTCGGGGGTTTAGCAGTGAGAAAGGGGTCGCTTCAGATCCGAGCTCTGCGAAGTTCGTGCGGACTTCTTAGACGAAGACTTTCGACTTCGATCGAGGCTCCCAGACCGACATTGTGTGCAGGGCTCGCCTGCTATCCCGCTGGAAGATCAGCGGACGTGGCCGTTTCCACGGTGGACAATGAGAGCTAATCCGGTATGCGGGGCAGCAGGAAAATCGAGGGAAACTAGCAGCGTTCAAAGAAGCAGATACTTTTACTGTCACGCTTTGAGCGCCGGAAACGGCCGGTTGCGAACAATGCACTCGTACCGATACACTCGCTGCGAAAATTCGACGTGTACACGATTAGTACAGTCTGCCCGCTTAATGGACTCGCTTTTCCCTGGCAGTTCTTCTCTGGTATTAGTTCTGGAACCGCTCCAGACCCTTTCGCCATTTCGATTCTCGGATCGCAGCTTTTCTAATAATCGGGAGGCGTTTTCGTGGTCGTCGAAGTAGAAACGATGAGTCATACTCAGACAAGGTTAGACCAGGGTTACCATATTCTAGTCTCGCCAGGCCCCTTACCTTTCCGCCCTTCGCCCAGATGCGCAGCGAAGCCCGCCTTTGCTTCCCCCAATCTTCCCACTAACGCTGACGCGTACCACGTGGAGCGAGATAAGTGGCGTTAGTCAGTGTTAGAGGGAAGAGTGGGGGAAGCAAACGCGGGCTTAGCTGCGCAGCTGGGCGAGGGGCGGAAGTGTAAGGGGCCTGGCGAGACTAGAATATGGTAACCCTGGGCTAGACTCCCCCATGCCGGACATTATAATTGCGTTCGTTTTCTTATTTGTAACACCTTGATTTATTTCGAAGACATTATTCGTAACCCTTATTTGTGAGACACTGATTTACTAACGCGTTGATAATAGTCTTCATTCTTCTATTATCTTGATTTTTCACCCAATTCATTTTTATTATAATTAATCGGTTCAAGAATCATTATGTTAGTACATGGAGGGACGCAGTAACTTCTGCGCCGTTTCTCGGAGCTGGTCTCGTCGGCTTCCGGAAAAATCTGCGGAGAGAGGAATCGAGAGAAGAAGAGAGAGAGAGAGAGAGTGTGTGTATGTTGCCCCTGGAAAACCTACAAAAACGCACTTCCAGCGGTCGTACGGATTCATCGGGATGGCCTACTGGTACGCTTTTACGATCCCTTTAACATTGAGTGTTGACCCACTAATCCAGAAGAGGTCGTTTATGTCTGTCGGCCTCGGGGCGCTCGATCCCCCTCCCCCATCCTCGTTATTTTTTAATACGGTGCACGTTGGTTGCGCGGAACCAACCACCCTCCGTCGTGTTCTCCGTTATTAAAAAAGATAATAACGAATATCGGAGAAACGTCCAGCCACAGGTCAGATCATCCTCTTTGCCGGAGACGCAACTTCCTTTGCAGGTGACGACGTCTTCTCGAGGTCACGTTCTGCGAGATTTCAAGGTCTGCAATATTTTCTAAACGAAACGGAAAATGGATACAGTGTTCCCGCGATTGTTGCGTGAACCTCGGGGGTATCGAGCCTCAGGAAACGAAATGGTACTACGTTTTTTTACGTGAACATAGATTTCTTGGATAACTTTTCCAAGTGTAATACAAATTGTTGTATTGTGCAGGATGTAACAAAATTTAGTATTATGATTTTGGCAGATGGTTGTACATCCTCGGATCGGTAGAGATTTGTTAAAGGAAATTGGCGCAAAATTGACTTTGACCTTGAAATTCAAATTTTTTATGCTTGTACCGCATTCTATTCACCGTGGGGACCAAACTTTTCAAAGGAACCGTAGGTTACGTTAGATTAGGATTGGTCCCCATGGTGAGTAGAATGCGATATGTACAAGCATAAAAAATTTGACCATGAACTTCAAGGCAAAAGGCAATTTTGCGGCAATTTCCTTTAACAAACCTCCACCTATCCTAAAGTGTACAACCATCCGCCAAAACCATGGCACTAAATTTTGTTACACCCTATAAGTACTAATGCTATTCCATGCCTGAGAAAGATACACCAAGTATCATAAAACCCCAATTTAAACACCCTAATACCTTAATTTCTTTGTAGTGCGATCGACCGCCCAAGGGGGAACCCCCTAGTAGTCGGGATAAAAAAGTCACATCATCCGCATACCCAAAAGTCACATCAATCGCGGGAACACTGTACTTCTATTGAAGATGATGGTTGATAGAAAAATCGGAGTAGAACATTTCTTCTAGCAAATGTTCGAGACGATGTCCATTAGTTCCAGAGAAAAATTTTCATTTAAACAAAACTTTCTGTCCAACTCTGATTAGTTTCGATATACCGTTACGTCAAGGAAACGGTGGTAACAATGAATTGATTTGGTTGATTTCTCCGTAGTACGTTCCTCATTCGATTCTTTATGGAGATTTTGATCGCGAGGCAGTTCCTCGAAGGAATTGCGAGGGCGGACACCGATCGATCTACGCCGGTTGAATCCGGCACACGACGAGTATGCGTGGCGGAGCGGTATTCCCGGTTTAATAAATGAGAATTACTGGCGAGCCGACGCGACGCGCGACGCAACTCTCCGGGAAAAGATTGCGTCCCCCGTGAGTGCCAGCCTTCGTCTTCTCGGGGTTGACCCTTTTCCAAGGTCGGGGAACGTGTGCGGGTGACACGCGCGCGAGCTGAGAATAATGATACCGGTGTCTGGCAACCTGCTCGACTAGTAATAAAGACAACCAAGTATGCGCGCCGCCGCGCCTCGCCGCTAAAAACCTGAAAACCTGCTGCGTTAGACGCGTCTCGCACGAGATACTCTCGGGTTACTTTGAAACCGAAACGGGACTCGATGGAAAGTTGCTATTATCGGATCTGGCGGGTTCTTTACACGTTGAAAGTTCAGACAATATAGATATTCATATTTATACGTATAAGTACTGTTTCTTACAAAAAATATTACAGAAATATATAAAAATTGTTGAACTAATAAAGAAGGATAGGGTGAGTCAGCTAATGTTGTCACCTCAAATATCTTTGTTGTTTGTAAAGATACGTCAAATGTCTGAAGAACAAAATTGAATGGTAAAATGGGGCTCATACGACACAAAAAAAATTTTTGTTTTTATGTTATTTTTGTTAGAGATATGAAGGTCACCTTCATTTTTTTTAATAGAGTGTCTTATTTTTTGTACCATAGATCGATAGAGTATCAAATTCTGAGTATAATAGTGTTGACCTTCATATGTCCTAAATCTAATAGTATCCGAAGAAGAAAGAAAATTGTTTCGATATCTCGTTAACTATTAGGTTTAGAACATATGAAGGTCAATACTATTATACTCAGAATTTGATACTCTATCGATCTATGGTAGAGAAAATATTTAAAAATTTATTTTTTATTTATTATTTATTCCATTTAAAAAACTTAATTAACTTCCCGATTTTATAGGGAAGTTATTGTAATTACCCCGAAAATCGAAAATCGATTTTTTAGCAAATCTTCACGTTTCATGGTCATTGCAGTCATTTTAGACTATTTTCAGCAAAATGTTCGTGTGTGTGTGTGTGTGTGTGTTTGTGCGTGTGTGTGTGTGTGTGTGTGTGTGTGTGTGTGTGTGTGTGGCCGTTTCTATGTAATCAAATTTTTCGTTAACGTTTTCAGAAAAAGTAACAACGCGATCAGGATGATGAATGATGCAATCGATGTGGCCCGCTGTAACTTAGAGCTGATTAGATTTTGGTCCATATTGGTCAAGTAGTTTTTTAGATTTTTACTTTTTTTTCGAAAAGAGTTGATTCTTCAATGCAATTTATAAGGGAGGACGAAAATTTTCCACCAAAGAACCAAACGCAATTACATAAAAAATTTTTTTCTTAATTTTTTTTTAGATTTAAAAAATTTTTTTTTTTAGATTAAAAAAAATTTTTTTTTAACTGATGCTAATGTTACCGCTTGGAATAATCGAAAGTTATTCCAATGCAACAGTGAATTTATCATCTCTACTCCCAAGAATACATTTTGGGAGATTATCGATGAAATTACAAAAAAAAAAAACGATGTTAGCGATGTTGGCGAAGGAGTAACGAATCGGGAAGTTCTTTGTGTGACTCTTGGAGAGTCACACACCAAATAAAAAACATTAATATCAGTAGCCATGCGAATCACTAACCCTCTCGCAAGAGCAGTCCTACCCGCGAGCTCGCGAAGCGAGCGAGCAATAACAACCCTACTCGCGAGCGAGCGAAGCGAACGAGCAACAATTGCCCTCTAGTTTCACTTTGAAATCCCCCCTCCCCACCATTCTATTACTCAAAGAAATTAGACTATATAATTGTACCCTTCATACCGAACAGTTTTTGTAAACACATTTTTCACGTAACTTCAGTGCGTCACAAGATATTTCCGTTATCAGATAAACAAAACACCCTGTATGTGTAAACAGTGTTCTCCTGTCTTATCGACATTGGCTAATTACACGTTGTTGTTGGTCTAATGAGTCCGAAGATGTCGCGTATTCCAACAAAAATATTGGTTTGGCCTGACAGTAATTTCGGTATTTTATGGTGCAATGAAACTCAATTTTTAATCGACTTCGAAAAAGGAGGAGGTTACTCAATTCGGTCTGTATGTGCCTTTTTTTCGCTTTTTTGTTCTATGTATGTTCACCGATTACGCCGAGATGGATGGAAAAGAAAAAATTTTATAAAAAAAATTAAACCTACTTCGAAAAAACGCACTAAAAAGTATAAAATAATTTCCATTTAATTTATGTGAATACACACGAACTTAAATACAATACAATCTTTTCGGAGGCGGTGCAAAATTGAAAATTTTCGACACTGGAAATTACGAAAATCCTTAAATTCTTCTACATGCTTTCACATATTAATGTATCTTCTCTTCCCACCTACTGATTTCCAAGTCCACCATATTCCAATGAAATCATAATCAGCAACATTGAAAAGATTGTATTGTATTTAAGTTCGTGTGTATTCACATAAATGAAATGGAAATTATTTTATACTTTTTAGTGCGTCTTTTCGAAGTCGGTTTAATTATTTTTTGTTCGATCATCTTCTGCCATCTTTCTGGTAGCTTCACAATTCTGCGCTCTTAAAACTTCTGGTCCTTATCGTACAAAAACTGATCCAAGTGCGATTTCATTCATTGTTATTCATTGCTTGAATAAAAAAATTGAGGTTTATTTCACTTTAAAAACCGAAATTACTTTCTTGCCAACCCAATACTTCCGAGACTACGTTCTATTAAATAGCAGTCCTCCGACGCGTCTGATCATGCTTGGCCAATTCTACTTCCCCGCGAACGTTCCCCGCACACTGATTTGCGAAAACGGAGCCCCAGTTAAAAAACAAAGTTGCTTTGTTTACAGTTCCGAAACGCGTAAATACCGGTTCTTCCACGGACCAGGTAAAATAAGTGTTCTGCGACGGTTAATTGATGACCGCGCGACCGTGAGCGAGGTAATTACAGCGGGTCGCAATTAACAATCGCAGGGAGTGACTCAAGATCGAATTAACAGTTACGTTTCAATGGTGATTATTAACGCGTAATCGTATTACGTTCCTCTCGAGTCCGGAGCTCGCGCGTGTTTCGTGAAAGACGACTGCGAACGGAGCTCGTAAATTTCCGGTGATGAATGCATTAAATCCCAAGTCTAGTGACGAGATATTGACTGGCGATTCGATTAGAAAAATCCTCCGGAAAATACCGAACGGTAACGAGCTTGAAGCACCAACCGGAAAGTTGGTTACGGTGCGCGATTGCATCTCGACAGAATGAGAAACGAGACACGGAGAGAGACAGCGGGGAACAGGGATTTGTAGGAAGAAAAAGTGGTGATGTTCCGCACTGTGACAGTGGGGATCCGCGTGTATCAGCGAGCCAGGAAGAAAGGAAGCGTAGTACAGTCGCCGAGCAAAAACGTTGATCGGATTCTTGACGGGATCAAGCTCTCGTCACGGGCAATAATTAAAGTGGCACGGCGAAAGGTTAAACCGCGTGCCTGCGCGATTATTGATCGTGACGGGTTCACCGCCGCCGATGAGAAAACCGGGCATGTATTCGTTTTGCGTCACGGTCGAACGACTGTGCAGGCCGTGACGCGGAGGTTAGAGTGTCTTTTGTTTACAGACTTTTTGGAGAGAGAGAGAGTCCCTCTCGTCAGAGCTGTCGTCGCCCTTCCATTCTTCCGCGGCGTGGATTTTTAATCAAGATATAAAAGAAAAGAGAGGGAGACACGCGTCCCCGACCTCGGGCGAGAAATGTCTTCTCCCTCCGGTGATCATCCAGCAATTACTTAATCCGTAACTAGTCTTCTGTCGCGTGTCGCGACGCTCCCCAAGAAAAATTTCATTACCTCGCGAGTCGCTCTGCGCGCACTTATGACGTCTGTGAACTTGTCAATTTGTGCGACTAATAATATAGAAGAATTGGATTTTCAAAACGAGAACTCGCCCGGTTTTCACAAGAATGAGAATTTTCCTTTTATCTCGATAAAAGTAACTTCTGAAAATAAAAATAAATTTTTTAAAAATACCACGTTTTTAAAACGGACTAAAAAGTATAAAATAAAGTTTTTAAAAACGCCACGTTTAAAAACGGACTAAAAAGTATACAATAATTTTTTCTAGCCCCATACAGATTCCTAACCCCGTACAGATAGTCCTGAAAATTTGTGATTGTGAATTTTGAATAGCTATGAAAATACTTGTAAGATTTAAAACGAAAAACGTGGGGCGCAAGATAATACATAGTAAGGAGTGTAGAGAGTAGCTGCCGCTGAGAAAACTCGCGAAACAGTTCATATCATTTGCAGTGCAATAAAATTGTTAGTGATGTAGGTGTTCATGCATCAATTATCTATTGCATGCGCCCCACGTTTTTCGTTTTAAATCTTACAAGTATTTCCATAGCTATTCAAAATTCACAATCACAAATTTTCAGGACTATCTGTACGGGGTTAAGAATCTGTATGGGGCTAGGAAAAATTATTTTATACTTTTTAGTCCGTTTTTAAACGTGGCGTTTTTAAAAACTTTATTTTATACTTTTTAGTCCGTTTCAGAAACGTGCTATTTTTTAAAAATTTATTTTTATTTAAATAATTATTTTCTGCTTTTTAGCCTTATATGTGTGAAATTTTACAATCGATTTTCAACATTTTGATGAGATTATAACAGAGACATGTAGTACATTTCAGACGGTATTGCGACGCGTCATATCGAAAACGAACGCCGTGGTAAAATGTCAAAGATAAAGGTTCGACGGAGAATTTCGGTGTAACTGTTCTTTCGCTTGGTAAACAAACATTATACTATAATAATACGTAGTAACTTTGTAAACACCGCACGGAGCTCGAACGCACACTGACGCACACTGAGCTCCTTCGGTGCGAAGCGGGTCAGTGGAGTGGGGATGAGTCAGAGTGGGAACACGTAGTAGAGTGGGGACGCTGAACGCGAAGACGTACTACGTCACGCGGCGGGGGGTGCAAAGGTTCAAATTATTAATAATTTATATCTCCTGAACGCATAGGCTGTTTTAAAAAAATTTTTTAAATATTACATTGTCATCCAGTTCTGAGCTATGTTTAAAATTTCAAGTCTCTAGCTCATCGGGAAGTTAGTTTAAAATCAATTGCAAAATTTGTACCGAACAAACAGACAAACAAGAAAGCGAGCTAATAAAAACGTGGCAAAATGGGACGGTCGTGCAACGGTGTAAAGAGTGGGTGAAATGCAAAACAGTTTCAGCTGCTGTTTGAGAATCTATTTCACGCAACATTCATCGCCGTAACGAGCCAAGCGTCGCGTCGCCGTTCGACGACGTCTGTCCGGAAGGGCTAATTGTCACGCAATTAGGGGAGTTCTCCTCGCGTGCTCTCGAGGGCTGTCCATTTAACTCGAACGCGAAGCATCGACGATTATCTTGCGGACGGCGCGCTTCCTCGTTCTATTGTCCGTCATCTTGACGATCGCCTTGCAATTAGAGTACGGCGATAAAAGCTGTGCTGGAAACTATGTGTTCGTTGTATTTATAGTAGAGTCGGAGAAGGGATTCTCGTTCTGCGGACCATAAGAATATTTTCCAGGGGAGAATGCATGAATGCAACGAGTCGTATCGAAGGCGAGGGGTGTCGAAGACTGTCTCGATTCGATCGTTACCGTCCGCGTGGCCCAACCACTCTGAACCGAGTACGTTGAACTCGAAGGAAACGCTGCGTGCTCTCGTCTCGCACGCAAAAGGAATTTTCGGGCTTGAGGAACACTCGGAGAATCCTCTGGCCAGACGCCAGCGACCTCCAGCCACCGGTGTGCCGGTTCAACAGACTGCCGTCAGTCTGTAGCCACCCCTCTTCCCGAATCCATAGTCGCGAGACTGTCCTCGGAACACGTTGCCACCGAATTTTCCCTTGTCCGACCCTCCTCGGGCATCCCTCAACCACGAACAAAAATTCCGAGCTCGTATAATTCATGAGCGAATCTTACTTACCCCTTTCCCGAGAATTAATCACCGTTGGCCGACCTGTAAGGGGAACCTCGCTGGCAATTTACAAACAAATTACCCCCGTCATTCTTCGGGATAACAAATAACGTCTCCAGACGCGGTGGTTGATTCACATTTGGGAAATTAAGGAAAAGGAAGCGCGGGAGCCAAACAGAAATTTCTTCCTCGCTTTAACAATTTCAATGATTCGCGCACTCTCGGCGATTTGGGAATTGTAAATGCATAGAATCACCGATAGATCGAGCACTGGGTCAACGAGCAGAATCAGAGTCTGACACGGTAATTCGTGAAAGTGCTTTGTAAAAGGGATGAATTGTAGAATTGTTGAAGAGCTTCGTTCCCCCAGTGGCCGGATTGAACGATTTCCAAGCCCCGTCATCCAGGTACACCGTCTCCTCGTTGAAACAGGACAAAGAAGTTCGCAGCCGCCGTGGCGCGTCGCGATTCCTGAGAGACGAGGGGAGGATCGTTTAACGTGAGAATTTGATCTGCGCCGCCAGCAAATTGCATTCGGTGACCTCCAGCGCGTTTAAATTGCGAGATTAACCGGCAGTAGTGATTAGCGGTAAAGATTTAACCTTGCTCCATTCCTGAAGGCACATTAATTCCGCTGCGTTCGTTTCAGCGCGCGTAGAGCGACTCCGGGGCTGATCGAGTCGGCCCGCGATCGTTCGACGAACCCTATCGGGACAGGTGTTGATCCATCAAGGTGCGAAATTGCTCTCGTCTATCATTCATATGAAAAAGAATGTTGTAGCTGAACTTGCATCTACTTGAACCAGAAGGGACCTGGGTTAATTTTCCGACAGAGGAGCGGCGTAGAATTGCGTTGTATGATTTGCGAGAGGCCAAATGGTCCCGGAACGGATGATCGTTTTGATGATTGGTTCGCGAGACGCAACTGGTAGCCTCATTAACGAGGAATCCTCCCGGTGAAAAACAAAGGTATTAACGGTCGGGGTTTGCGTGCACGCGCGTCATCGTGCCGAACGATCAGCTTTATCACAGCGACCACGTGAACAAACTGGCCCGAAGTTGCGCGCGAGCATGAACGCGGTAAATATGTACGCAGTTAGAGGCGATGCGACCAATAGCCTGGCCGCTTACACCAGCTTCGCGGAACGTAATCCGATTACGACGTAATTTATGCGAACGATACGTGTGTCGGCCGCCGGCACACGCGACTACTCTGGATTACTGTTCGTGCAGCAACGGCTGAGGCATAGGAGCAGAGGCAGAGGCCGAAACGGGTCTTTTGTTATTCGCGAGCGTGTCACGTACCGCACCGACACGAGCATCGGTCTCTCGATGATCAAACAACGCGAATTCGAAACGCTTTCATTATCATCCTCTCTCTCTCTCTCGAACACGCGTCGTGCCCCGGAAACCGCTGTTTACACGCCGGCAGATAAAGCGGTTGCTACTTCGCTGCGAGTGCGCCACTCTGAAACATTGATGCTCTCTCCGATGCATGGCAATTTCACCCTTCGGTGGCTAATTTTACACGACGAACCGCGATTAACGCGGCTGCCTACAAATCTGCGTTAACGGCGATGCAGGTTCCTCTCTGCTCCTTGTTAAACTCTCTCGTTGCTCTAGAACCCTATATTCACGATGATCATGCTGTCCTCTTTCAGCTGGGAACCAACTCCGCGTCGTCTAGTAGCTAATTTTCAGCGGAAGACGCCGATGGGGTCACTTTCGAACTAAAAAGGAACTTCGTTCTCGGATAAAAATCTTTGTTGGTATTAAGAGAGAATTCCCCGAAGGTCTACCGACCTAATTTATCCCGAAAAACTGTTCAAGAAGCAAGTGCAATTAAAAATTGCACGGTACCTCCACTAACAACCGCCGATCAGCGAGAACATCAGCAGGAATCATCGTCTCTAATTAAAAAGCTCGAGGCAGGTATTCAAATGCGGGGTAGCTAGGTTACATCGTGGCATCCATTAGGCAACGATTTCCTGCCCGACACTGGCTGTCGTCGATTACGATGAGGTCGCAAATCGATGACAGGTATTAACAGAATTTCAATTTCCATCGACGGACGCATCGATTCCGATGGATTAAGTCGATCGCGGGTCGCGTGATGCACGGAGCACCGATAATCCGGCCAGGATTGCATCGAGGCTGCCGCTTATCCGAGGCCAGGTGGATCGGCCTCCGCTTACGTATATCGGAACTGATCTCTCTGTCTCTCTTTCTGTGTTTTGAACGTTCTTCCGGACAAGGTCGCGATTTGCGATTCAAATCGTCCGCGCGGCTGTTTATTCGGCGCATTCTTTGCCTTCCTCTTTAACGCCCGTGCACCTGACGACCACGCACCTTGGATGCGATGGCACCGATCGCGGCTAACCGGCACAATGCCCGTAAACACTTGTCGCTCGCAAATGAAACTGTAAATATTCGAGGATGACGAGACCCGTGACTCACCGATCGATCGGGCGTCCCTCCGCTTCCTCGCCCCTCGACCTCCTTTAGATCATGACCGTGTGGACACTGTCTTCGTTGATAACGGTAATCCCCTGGAAACGGCTCCGTCGCCGAACCTTACAAATTACACAGCAGACGTACTGAAGCTTCTTTCAATTATCTTTGTTATGAAATATGTTTATTATGAGCATATCAACACTAACAATTGGTCGCACGATGAATACAGTAAACGCTCGTTCGTTGTGAAAAATCGACTATGCGGTCGTTGCGACGTGCCTACTCACTCCACTGCCTGTCAACGCCGAGTCGGCCGAGTCGCTCCGCACGGCGGCAACGATTGATGTCGGCTCGGTTATATCGGTGTAAACACCACATCATTGACTCGGGTGAATCGAGTACTCAAACTTCTTAATTTCAATTAGGCTTTTATGGGACTTTCACTAACTTATTTCTGGCATTTTTCTGATTAAAATGATACCAAACACGATAATGTAATTTCAACTTTATTTAATGGTTTCATTGACGGTTACGGAGTACTGTAGGACATGGAAGAGGATAGCAAGTGAAAAGAAAGAGAAACTGTAAAGTTTAAAATACCAATTCGATGTTAACACTTTTATTAATAAGTTTCTAGAATTTATTAATAAGTTTCAGTACGCCGCGCTGTGCTCCTACGGGCTGTAACTCCGTTAATTTACAAAATTTAAGTCTAATTCTTTGAGAACGTATTTTCAAGACGTTAAGTTGTTTATTTAAACATTTGCTATATATAGTATGTGTTAAATGTATGATAAATTATTAATTATGCTTCACATGTAGAGTAAGTATGGGACAAATTATATCGTGTTTGGTATCATTTTAATCAGAAAAATGCCAGAAATGAATTAGTGAAAGTCTCATAAGCCTAATGGAAAATTAACAATTCCATCATTGCCATTACATACATTGTGAGAACTCGCGGGCCTTTAAACTGTGCCGGCGACGGCGGCACGCTTCGGTCACATGATCCGTATTTCACTCTGTCCTTCTCTATGTTCGGCTCTCTATTGAAGTCTCGCTCGGCGTGCTCGGCGCGATATCTAAACGCAGTCATAAATCAAAAATAGCTTCACTATTCGATCGTTGCGACCTCAACTACCATGCCTTTTCACAACGAACGAGCATTTACTGTAGTAGTCCCTTCGAGCGGCAACGAAACTGAATCGTACGTTGGCGTCGACGCAGCGGGATCTTTGAACTCGTGCGTGTTCCGCGTCGCCCTTCCACCGTGCGTCGGCTACCTGTTGCCCCCTTTTCAGTCTTTCTCCCGGTCCTCCGACGATATTTATGCATTTGCACGTCGAACAACAGTCTCCGGGAGTGCACACCCCCACACCCTGTCCGCGAACGCGAACGCATTCATGCGCGTCGCTCGAGCACCGCTTTCACGGCTGCGATATCGCGCTTGAAACAGATCAAAAGAGACCATGGACCTTCAGCCCTCGGGTACAGGGCGCTTCGAAGATCACGGCCACGCACCTGTTCGTCGGACAATTTATTCTTGATACGTGTCAAGCTCAAGGCACTGACTCGTGAATCGTGGAGGAGGAGCGGGGCTGACTAAAAATATAACGGAACACCACTGTAGTACTTTTACTTTTACAACCGGATTTGCCAACGCGCCGGTATCTTTGGAGCAGCCTGTACACGTTTTTACGCGTACTCGAGGCTGCTCGCAAAGAGGATTTTCACGGGAGATCGTCGGACCGGTCCAACAGGTGGAAGCGTTTGAATCACGGGGGAAATCCTCGCGATCGAAACGCAGCGTTGTAAGGGGGGTGGGAGGTGTCCCATAATCCCTCTAAGAGGTGATACCGTCACGATCTGACAGAACACGCGCTATCGTTTGATCGCGTTCCAGGGCAGAGCTAGGGAAAATAGTATTTTAAATAGTAAATAGTAGATAATCCCATTTATTTTACGGTATCTGTACAACTTTGAAAATAAAATATTTTATTTGATGCAGTAATTTTTGAAAATAAGATATTTTGTTTGATGCAGTAATTTTTGAAAATCAAATAGAAAATAGTATTTTATTTTAACCCTTTGCACTCCAAGCTATTTTAACTGGAAAAGTAAACAATTCTTCCGATCTAGAATATTTCCATTCCCTATGATATTTGAAATTTTGTGGATATGAAATGGGTACAATACCTCATACAATACCTAAATGTTTAGTAATTGATTAGATACCGATATATTTAATAATGTAAACAATATTTTGAATAATGGTACAGCAATTTTTAGTGGTGCCTCAGAGGGGACAACCGAGTGCAAAGGTTTAAGAATATTGAAAATATTTGGACTTTGTCTTTATTTTCAATTTTAATTTTAAATATTATTGCTCAAAATAATGGTTCGCATTCAATAGATATTGCGAACCTTTGAAACTTCATTTACTACCAAGTTTAAAATCTCAATTTCGTGATTTATTCGATTTTTCTGAACACGCAAGCGACTCTATAATTGCTACTGTTAGCCATCCAGAATGGCAATTACGATGGATTCCGAAAGACTTAAATGAAGAAAAACGTACTTTTATCAAAGAAACCGTATTAAATGCTTTGAAACAGATAGCAAATCCAGATTCAGAGTCACTACCTCAATTACTTTCACAAAACAAAGAAGTACATGACTTTTTTTCCTTTACGGCAAAAGAAACAAATGATATCAGTCATAAAAACATTGCAGAATTAGAATTATTTAAATATTTTAGTGATAGTGATACACGAATTGAAAGTATTGCAAAGTACAAATATATGAAAACATTATTTTTAAAATACAACACAGCTATTCCATCCTTTGCCCTAGTTGAGAGACTTTTTAGCTTTGCTGGACTGATTCTGTGTCCTCGAAGGAGCACCCTAACAGATTCCAATTTGGAACGCTGCACCTTGTTGTAAGCGAATAGCAGCAGTCAAACAAAAAAATAAAACGAAAATGCGGCAAATGATGTGGTTTCTTATATTAAGTACCATTTCTTCTTTAAGTTATTGCTAAAATAAGAAATATTAAATAAGTAATGCGATTTCTGAAAGTATTAGGTATAACGACGCAAAAAATAAAATATTCTATTTTGTGTTTCAGATTATTGAAATAGAAATATTTTACTTTGTGTTTCAGATTATTAAAACAGAAATATTTTATTTTCTAGATGAAATTGTTCAAATAAAAATATTTTATTTTGAGGTTCAGATTGTTCAAATAGAAGTATTTTATTTCGAGGTTCAGATTGTTCAAATAAAATACTTTCAAATAAAATACCTTGAACTTTTCCAAACATATTCATAATATTGTTAATTCCGCCTCAAGAACACTCGGTTTTATACTACGCTTTTCTACTGATTTTCACTCAATACACACAATTAGATTGCTATATATTACCCTTGTCCGTCCCCAGTTGGAATTTGCTTCAGTTATATGGTCTCTGAATAGCTTAAATTACGAAATCATGCTAGAGAGAGTGCAGTATAAATTTCTTAGGTTTTGTTCTTATAAGATTAATCATCCTATGTCATTCTTTGATCATGATTACTCCACAATATTAAACATAGTCAACCTGGAAACATTGTCAGCTCGCAGAAGAGTATCCGACCGGAGCTTTATTTTTAATTTAATTAATAACCATATAGATTGTCCCTCTCTCCTTATGCAAATCAATTTTTACGCACCTGAACGTGCTTTGAGATCTCGGGCAGGCTTTCAAACCCTTAAAGCCAAATCTACCTATGGATTAATTAATCCAATAAATCGCATTATTGCAGACTCTAACACTCTGTATAATCGTATGGATTTTTTCATTGAGTCTTTGCACATGTTTAAAAAACAATTACGCAGAATTATAGGGTAATACCATATAGTTAGTACCATTAGCTTTTGTGCATGTCCCTTCTATGTTACTATACGAGTAATCCTTTATTGTTTTCTATTGTAAACATTTATGTAAAAGGGCTTCGGTCCGTTTATAATTATAATAATAAATAAATAAATAACAAATAAAATACTATTTTCTTTAAGCAAAATAAAATCTAAAATATCAAATAGTATTTCAAATATCTTTTCCGCCAAATAATGCCCACCTCTGTTCCAGTGGTGTCGAATCGAAGGTGGAGACACCGGTCGGGAACGGTCACGAGGTTAACAGGTGGAGAATAATTGAAGTTCCCGAGATACCACCACGCGTCACGCAGGGGTGGTGGGTCTATGGGGGGCACCGCCCCAGCGGCCCCCCGGCTCCAGTCCAAACGGAAGCTGCCGGAACGGTGCCATCCTGGCAAGGTCCAAGACCGCCCCGCTTCCGGTACCACCGTCCAAACGGATGAAGAGCCCCTCCAACATCATGAGGCAGTCCAGCCTCACCAAGCTTGGCTCCATGATCAATACCGCCGTGAACAAGAGAGTCGGTGAGTTCTATTTTCCTTTTTCTCTTTTTTCTTCTCACCCTCCTTTCACCTCTCCGCCAGACACCCCCTTCTCCTTCTCCCGCGACCTGCCATTTTCTACCGCTAGTCCCTTGACACGATTTATTAACCCTCGAACGACCGACAGCCACCGCGAGAGCACCCCTCGAATAGTTAAGAATGTTATTTATCGTCGACGGCTCCGACGTCGTTTGCATGAAACGTTTAACAAATTTTCATTCGTTGACTGGTCGTCCTTTATTTTTATCTACGTACTCTGCATATCGAGTCGTGCACGTCCATCCATCTTGTCGCACGTCTTTTTGTTTCGTTCTAAAACATTCTTGAATACTCTTCCGTGCGTTTCTAGAATAACATCCGACTATTTCTATGACTGCCTATTATTGAAATCTTCTTCAGCGAGGCGGAAGTTCAAGGAACGTTATTTATTATTTGTCCGAATTTATAAATGAATTTTAGCGTTAATATACGGAGTGCGGCCGAATAACATGTACTGTACCGGGCACGAGGTGGTTCCTTATGAAAAAGTAAGAACAAAATATGGAATACAATTTTTTCATTTAAAGCTTAGTATTCGAGAAAATCGAGTTTAAACATCCTATTCGTACGTACAGTAGCGGACAAAAGTTTAAGACCGCTCTAAAGAAGACGATAACTTTTTTAGGGAAGCTAGAGCAATTAATTTACTAAAGAATGTGAAAAGAAATTTTTTCAAAAAGATTTTCGGCAATAAATCGTGAAAATCTGCAATTTTTACCATCTTTAAACGTTTGTAGCTCATTGCAACGTCGACCGATTTTGACGAAATTTTCAGAATATGTTTAATTGACACAGATCTATAAAACGTATTTTTTAAATTTTCAATATAAGCCCACATAAAAAAGTTAAAAATTCAACTTTTAGTATTTTTTCAACAATTCCGATCAATTGCAATTTTTGAAAAAATTTCTTGTCACATTCTTTAGTAAACTAATTGCTCTAGCGTCCCAAAAAGTTCAAATCGTATAGTATTGGGTTGGCAAGAAAGTAATTTCGGTATTTTTAGATGAAATAAAATCCAATTTTTTTTTTATCAAAGCAATGAACTTTAATCAATAAAATATTTTCCATTTTGTTGTATGATCTTTTGCCATCTTTCTGGTAGCTTCATAATTCCGCGCTCATAAAACTTCTGATCCTTTTCGGTGAAAAACTGATCCAAGTGCGATTTCAGATCATCATCATTAGTGAATGTTTTACCATTCAAAGAGTTTTGTAAACTTCGGAATAAATGATAATCTGATGGTGCAATGTCAGGGCTATATGGTGGATGTGACATCGCTTCCCAACCAAGCTCCAATAACTTTTCACGTGTTACCAAAGATGTGTGCGGCCTAGCGTTACCATGGTGGAACACGATTCCTTTGCGATTTGCCAATTCTGGCCGTTTTTCTTTGATTGCTATGTCCAGTTTTGTTAGTTGTCGACAATAAACATCTGAATTGATGGTTTGGTTCCTTGGGAGCAGCTCAAAATACACAATACCTTTGTAATCCCACCAAATTGACAACATGATCTTCTTTTGGTGCAATTCAGCTTTCGGTGTGGTTTGGGCTGGTTCATCTCGCTTGGACCATGATCGTTTTCGAGTTGTGTTATTGTAAACAACCCATTTCTCATCACCGGTGATGATTCGCTTGAGAAAAGGGTCGATTTCATTTCGTTTGAGATGCATATCGCATATGTTGATGCGTTGCATTAAGTGAATTTCTTTCAACTCGTGTGGAACCCAAATATCGAGCTTCTTAACGATTCCGAGACTTTTTAAACGATATTCTATGGTTGTATGCGAGACATTTAACCTGTCTGCAATCTCTCGGACAGTTATATGACGATCCGATTCAATAATGACTTTCATTTGGTCATCATCAACTCCAGATGATCGACCAGAACGTTGGTCGTCTTTAAGTGAGAAATTTCCAGAACGGAATTTTTTAAACCAATTCTGGCACGTGCGTTCTGTTAAGCAATCTACACCGTAAACTTCGCATATATCTTCGTGAGCCTCGGCAGCTTTTTTACCTCTACGGAAATAAAAAAGCAATATATGCCTATAATGTTCGTTTCTGCACTCCATGTTCAAATTGACACAGAACTAACAATTTTAATCAAAATTACGTGTAATTTGCTTCAAAAGTAACCTAAAAGATGCAGTTATGAAATGTCAGAAAGAAAACAAACGCAACGTTAACAGAAGCCAATCAAACAAAACATAACGCCATCAGTTAGTGAAAACCGAAATTACTTTCTTGCCAACCCAATACAATATTAAAAAATTTATCGTCTTCTTTAGAGCGGTCTTAAACTTTTGTCCGCTACTGTATGCTGTTACGGCTCGACGAACCGTAACTTAGCCGTAACAGCATACGTACGAATACAATTTTCAAACTCGATTTTCTCGAAAACTAAGCTCTAAATGAAAAAATTTGATTCCATATTTTGTTCTTATTTTTTCATAAGGAACCACCTCGTGCCCGGTAGTACATGTTATTCGGCAGCACCCTGTATATTCAGTTCAATAAATTGATTTTATTGAATTTTTAAGGCGGCTAGGTTGGCGCTGGAAGTGCTGAAACCCCGAAACCGATTGTCAAATAAACATTTCGCTTTGTTGACGTGCCCAGTGTTATCTTGAATATAAGAAGAATTGCGTCTCCGTATATTTGAAAAAGGGAGTCATTCTCCTCCGGCTCGTTGCATCATTCAGCCACAAATTGAAAGACCAGCTTGCGCGAATGTTATCACAGATGAGAAAGCATTTGCAGATGATTTACTTTTCATCGTTGTTTTCAAATAAAGATTGCCCGAGCCCGGTATCGTGCAACAGTCTCTGCCTCGGGCAAATATATTATTTCCAACGCAAACAATTGGTTATCTGACTCGGATAAGTCTCAAGGCTTCTCGGTGTTCTAATCCCCCGTCCAGAAATCCTTGACTCGCAGGGACGGCAGCGAGGTTCGCGACTGGCGGGCGAAATTTGACGGCGCCTGGGATTTCGCTGCGCCGTGCGCTGTGTACACGCGTGTCGAACCGGTTGCCTGTCCGCAGGGGTGACCGCGTTCCTCGCATTATACACTTACGCATGCACATGCACCAGTTGAAACCTTTTACGATACGCGTAACGAGTTGTAAATTAACCGTCGTTGGATAACAGGTCTCGAGCGTTCGAATCGGGTGTCGTAAATTTGTTTTTCTTCGAAGCGTCTCGGTCGAAAGTTCCTCGAGATGGGAATTAGCAGATCTACAGGATGTTTCATGCAATGCTACGCGCCTGCAATCACTGTACAATCTTTCAAGTCTCTATGGTTACGTTACAATAGACTGCTGAAAATTACGGAGACCTTGGGAATTTGTTTTAAACAATGTACGGAACATGGAAGTGCATTATTATGAGCACTACACGGTCGAGTTGAAGTTTTAACGGGGAATTAGGGAGAATAATAGGCGCCTGTAGCACCCTGTAAAATTTGTCCTGCTCGATTGCTGCGGGTTCGCAAATTTTGAGGACATCGTATCGGCAAAGGGAGCCGCGGATCGTTCACGGTTAGGCGATCAGTTGGTAAACTCGCGGGGTCCCGGTGTCACGTGCCAGCAACACTATGTTGTCGTAACCGTTCATCGGAGAAAAACGGTTCCCGAGTACCGTGATCTATCAGGATGAAGCCGGGAGCTCGTATCAGGAGCCGAAGACAAAGCATCCTCCAAGAGACTGCGCCTGTAATCGAAGACGATGATCCACTCGAAGGAAGCAGCAGCAGCAGTCAGGCTGATCTGGGCAGTGAGTAGTAGATGAACATTGTTCCATGACCGAGCCTGCATTTTATGGTAGATCTTCCCATAGACACGGTAAATAACCTAGTGTATAAAACAGTTATCAGATGCAGTGTTAAATATATTCATCTGCGTATTTCGAAACTGAGCGACAGTTACGCTTGAACGAAAGAAACGATCAAAATGACTTGTTTTGTTTGTCTCTACCGGCTCGACTCGTTGTAGTTGTGTATGACCAAGCAAAGGTTTCAGCTGGGAGCTCCAAACCAATACAAACATGTGCTACACATTCGACGTAACGGGTAGCGATCCTACATGCAAAAGCAAGTCAAAAAAGCGGAATGGTATTCTTTTATTTGGCTCGTTTGGTACGTCTGATTTTGACCTACCGGTTCTACTTCGTGTAAATACTAGGCCACGCGAACGCGGCGAATTTCAAAACTAATTTTATCATCCTCTCTTTTCAACTCATTTCCACATTACACCCTATGCAATATCGAATACATTTTCGCAAATATCTCGAAAAACCAAGATCGAGCGATACGTCCGAACAAAAATTTATTCAGAATGTCAATCCTGAGGACGTATTCGAAGGTCATAGAAATCGGTGACGGGTGCCTCTTCGTCAATAATTAGATCGATAATCGATACAGGGGCCATAACTAAACCAACGGTGCTTCGAGATCGTTATACAACTCGGTTCACTTCGCTAACTGCAACAAACAGGAGCCACATCTCATTTTTCCATTAATTATTTCAGTGAGTTGAAAATAATGCGCTCGTCCTCTCGTTGTTATCACGAATAAAATCCGCAGTCTAGTAATGATTGTTAACACGTTATGTGCCGAACAAAAGGAAGCTTAAAAATCTTCTCTTACATAATAATCAAAAACTATTAGATTACGTCATTGAGGGTGAGTTGATGATTCACAATTGAGGTTTCCGTTGAAAGATCTGTGAAACAACCCCCAGCTGTGGGATACGGAATCTCAAAAATTGTGGGATAATCGTCGGTAGATAATGTGATAACAGTTATTTCGGGGATCGTTCCAAGCCCCGAAAGGTTCGTTATCGATCGGCCGTGTTTGACTGGCGCACGGCTGCGTTTCCACGGGTCGGAGACACTTCTTGAGGGGCTTCGCCGATGCCGGACCCGCGATGCGATCCGATCGATTCACCACGGACGAGCCAGGAATCCAAGGCACGCGAGTTCCGAATTCGAGACGGTTTTTCGCGTTCGGACGTCGAGTTACCTCTATTATTCAGAGGTAACGATCCGGGAACCTGGCAAACTTGCCTCCGCCGTAAAAAGAACCTCCCTATCGACTATCAACGCCGCTCTCCGACGAATTCAAACTTTCCGGAGCATCCAGCAGACTGCTGTACCCGGACGTCAATGTTTGTCAACGTTTCAACGTTTCTCATAGAACTGTACAAAATTCAGGGCAAGATATTGATTTTTACGTAGTTTAATCTCGTTGTGAAGAAATACCGCAGTTATAGGTACATTTACCCTGTACAGAGTTGGGCAATATGTAATTTCAATTACAATTACAATTACTTACTAATTACTGTAATTTGAAATTGCAGAAATACAATTATAATTACATGTGATTGCAATTACTTAACACGATTACAGTAATTGTAATTGAGTCTAACAATTCATTCAGTGTAATTGTACTTTTAAACCACTAATTTTTATGTTTTGGACCATTTAGCCGTTTTCTTATTGTAATTACAGTCCACTTTTGCACATGTAATTGAAGATGTAATTAATTACTGTCCAACTCTTACCCTGTACAATTATTATTTCGCACGAAGATCCGCAGTATTCAAGCTTTGCGGCGATCCACAGTGACTCGGGTAATTGATGAAATCCTCTTTGAATCAGGATAGCTTCGTCAAGATTGCACTAAACGACGAGAAACTGGAAACGTGAGGTCGTTTAGTCCAATTTCAAAGAAGTTATCCGGATTTAGTGGTTGATCAATTAGGCGCGTGCCGGAGCGCTCCGCTACGGTGATTAAACTTCCCGGAAGAAAAGTAACGTTTCTCTATTCCCTTGCGACGGAGAATATTTCGTAGATAGCAATCTTCCTCGTGGGACACGATATCATATCGCAACGGGTTAACGATAATATCGCGGCGAGTTTGCCAAACAAATAGGCCCTGTGTATTGACAGTGGAAGATCGATCTCGAGTGGCCGCGAAGTCCCTCGAAATTCCGCTCGGACCGGTTCTAAGCGTCGTTTCGAGCCGAAAGAGAAGAAAAGAGAAGCGAAGGAAGTTTCCGTTTGTTGCACGCTGGTTTGGTAACGAGTCGAACGTCGCTCTTCTCTGCAGCCTTTTTTTTCTCTCTCTCTCTCTCTCCGTTTCCATTGGCGTGCTTTTTGCGACTGCAAACATTTCAGCGAGGTGAGCGCTGCGAACGTCTGGTGTGCAGACTCGTTAGAGCGAACTGATTAACGCGGAGCCTCTAACGCGTTCGTGCAACGAGAGTTTCGCGTCGTTCGAACTGGTTCCCGTGCAGTCCCGTACCAGTTCGAGACGGTGTCCTCTATCGTACGCGGTTCCGTGCCGCGCAACAAACAATCGCGCCACTTCTTCGCGTTCGTTTGTTTGATCTGTCCACGTTAATTGTCCCGGTCGATTGGAACGACAGAAAAATCGATCGTTTGTTGACATACGGGGCTGGCAGAGGGATGGGGGAAACCGGTCGAGTCGGAGGGGCGATCAATTAATCAATTAGAGTGCGTGCGACGCGACTCGCCTCGCGACTTTCGTCCGCTCGAAAAATCAGTCGGAAGACCGGGTCACGTACGAAGGCCCTCGTTTCCTCTCTCGTCATGATCGGAATCGGAATCAGCTGTTTCGACAAAACTGCGCCCTACAGTCCTCTTGGCCCAAGGACTCGTCGGGCTTCAATTCTTCCACTCGATCTTGAATCCCAGCCTCGAATCCTCCGCGTCGTTTTACTACGACGTAACCCATTTGCCTTACCAAGTCGAGGCAGATTCACGACGGAGATTCCAAACATACATTCCTATTATCGATACTTAAGCATTCGAGTAAACGTAGGTGTATCATGTTGTCCGAAAAGCTGCTTTCGCGATGTGCACACTTAACGTTGTTAGACAACGCGACCGTGTACAAACAACGCAACCGTGTACAAACAACGCCGACCGTCCGTTCGCTTCTTTAACACATAGAGTGCTACGCCAATGCCCATTAAAGTCGCGCGAAATCAAAACAACTTACTTGATAACACAAGCATAGACAAGACAAAGTTGATCGTAACTATAATTTTTGGAACTATTTGCTTCGCTTAATAGGTTGTAGTAAAAATATATCTTCGATGAACGGAAATTTCCCTGTCCTAGGCAATGATAAGAGTCAGGAGAATTCGGATTATCTGTTAAATAAATCGTAAGGGGTTAACAGGTCCGGAAAGGATACTTCCAGCTCGGTAATCGTACAGGAAATTCGTGTTTCGGAAAAACGGTCTGGAGCGATCGATAAGCGGGTGATCGTCGAGCGGAGGAGGATCGCTAGCTGATTCGAGACATGTGTTCCCGGTGAAATTGAAAATCGATGATAACGTCTTTGCCGTATCCCTGTGGAGCGTAATTGTTGCCGGAGGAAACGAGCATTAACTTTTTCCGAGCCGTGGGCGTGCATTCCGACGAATGGCACACCCTGCCATTAATAACTAATTTGATCGCGCGTTTTATAAACGGCACCGCCAGTTCAGTTCTCAAACTTGTTTTACCCGACGCGATAAAAGTACTTACTAGTTTAGCGGTGAAATATTTTAGAAGAATGCTCGCAGCTCGTTTATCGAAGGCATTCACCATCGAAAGGGTTGACGTTGAACGCTCACCGGACGTCGGGTCCGTATCGAGAATGTATCGGCGAGATCTGTTTAAAGCGAGACAATGAGACTTTTCGCCGTTCGCGAACGCGCTCGAGGCGAGTCACGCATTCTACAGTTCGACGACATATCGCGCGATTCTTCGATCGGAGGTCACGGCCAGAAATCGAAAAAGGATAACGAGCTCTTTTCGAGTCGGAGCCGGTTCAGCCTCGTCGAAAATGGATCGGTCGACGACCGACTTTCGCTCGACTCAGAGTTTCGCGCGATCCAGGAACGTGCCCCTGTTTTCCTCCCTGGAGGACCTGCACGAGAAACTGACGGAACTTTTAGGTAACGTTCATTTCATTTTACTGCGGAAACTGCGATCCTGGCGCACGAGTATGCGTCACGTGGCAAGATCAAACTTTTTAGCTTTCAATTATGCATACATTTTGATTGCCTGCGCAAGGGTCGAGGGGTTAAGGCACAACAAAGAAACCGGAAAACAACCTCAGTGCAACAGTTCGTGCCCGATTCCTTTTGTATCTCAACCCTTTGCAGTCGGAGCTATTTTAACTCGAAAATGAAAGATTTCTTCATGTTATTGATATGAAATTAATATAGTACCTCATACAATAATTAAATATTTAGTAATTGATTGGATGCCAACGTATTTAATAATGCAAGCAATATTTTGAATAATGGTACAGCAATTTCGAGTGCTAAGGGTTAATACGGGATAATCTGTTGAATATAAAAGACAATGACAATTCATCCCCTAAAGGAAACTAGTATACACAAGCGAAATGAAATAGTTTATGATAATTAAACTGCGGATCTTTATGCATTTATAGCAAAATTGAGTAGACGAAATTCAAAATTGTTGGAAAATTTTTAAAATTGAAGATGTCAATATATGATTTCTCCTTTATTAAAATCATTAAGGGAAGAAATAACATTCAGATTAGTTTCTATTAATAAAGATGCGCAGTCTAACGATAATATATCAGTTGGTAACGAGCGCATAAGATGGTATGTGCGAGGTTAGAAGAAAACCAGCTCGTCGAGCGTGGATTGAAAATTGGCGTTCAAATTTCGCGGGCGGACAGGTTCGCCTCCGATCGTGTCGGCTCGTGGGGCATCGCCGGCGGTCGGTTTTCGCGTGCAAGATGGCGGTTCTCGTGGAGCCAGCGAGACCTAGCTGCGGTGTGACGTCACGGCATAGTAGTGTTGTGCGGTTATGCGTTCGTGAATTCCGCCATTGAAACCTCGGTGTACGCGTTCAGTTCGATGGCGGGCTAGACGGACGAATATGTGACAGGCTAAAACGAGGATTGATTCGGGGGAAGTGTCCTGTTAAATCGTGAGGATTCTGCCTGGTCCGTGGTGGCCGGCGTGGGGCGCCGCGCGCGTGTGTGTCGTGTGTCTCTCTGGTCGAGTGGTAGACCGCGGTGTATATTGGACCTCGCACCGGGAGTTGTAAGCTCGCGCGTGCGAAATATCTCTCTGACCGCGGTAGTGTCTGATGTGCGAGATGGCCGGTAAGTAAGCGTGATAAGGTGAGAGCGAGAGTGTGTCTGGCTCCGTTCGGCATCCCGTGTGCATTGCTATCCGCACGCGATAGGAACGTGCGAAACGAAACGATACGGACTGAGAACCGAGAACCGAACCGAACCGAACCGACGAACATAACGATACGATCACGATAAAGTACGGGACGGTGCGTCGCTCCTGCTGGCCGCCGCAACCTGAACCTTGACCCAGATACACTATATCCACGGGTTCACGGGTATATCCGCAGCGCTCTCGGTACACACGCAACGGTTCTTCTTCGTCAATTCCGCATCCTCAAATATAATCACCCGTACCCACACTCTGGATACTTGCCGTGCGCGGGGCCAGATGCGCCCGTCGCCGGCCACGGCGACGTCGACTGCGACAGCAACGGCGCCGGCGGTGGCGACGGCCTAGAAGCACGATGGATTGCGCCGGAACTTCAAGTAGGCTTGCATTTACCTTTTCTCCCGTTCTACAGGTCCCGTTTCGCACTTTTCCCCTCCTAGTCCTCTCCTCTCGCTCACTCCTACGCGTTCTTTCGATCTTTTCTCTCTGTCTCTCTCTATTTCTATTTCTCTTTGTACGAAGCAGCCCGGAGACCACGCTTTTCCATTACTCGCCAGCTACACGCACCGATAGAACCCCGCTGCTGTCCCACGTTGTTTCCCGTGGCCCGCAGGTGCACACACGCGGCACCCTTACCCGCCTCTCGCACCTTTCTCCCCTGTATCCTAACTTTCGAGACGAACGTAATATCCCTTTGTATTGATTCGCAACGCTTTTCGGCGATCGTGTACATACGCGAACGCCGACCAAATTATACTTTTTCGGAGCGGAGTTTTGCGCATCGCTTTTTTGCCTATGCACACCACGAACCCGGCCGTTCTCTGCTCGCCGGGAACAGTGTTGCTCGGACGACGAGCGTTATCGGTTCTTGATCTCCTCTGCCGATATTATTCTGTATGAGCACGTCGCAAATCAGAAAAACTAACGCAGGATGTAATTCTGTTTCGTCGGGGACTAGTCACTCCGCTTCTATCCCAGCTCACATTAGCTCCGAGTCCGGTTTCTGTCTGGATTGATGGTCAGCGGTACGGTGTTTCTGTTACAGGCAATGGCGACATACAGTGGTGTTTCTCGCAGGTGAAAGGAACATTGGAAGACGATGCCACCGAAGGTGAGTTACATCTTCGGCTTGCTTTGTATCTTGTCGATTCAGCAGATCGTCGTAACCCATGTTGTTCTGTCTTGTTTCAGCCGATATAATCTCGTGCGTAGAATTTAACCACGATGGAGATCTCCTTGCGACAGGGGACAAAGGAGGGCGGGTTGTTATTTTTCAAAGAGACCCCATTGTAAGTTACTGTTGCCTCTATCCGTAAATGACATTTGCAAAAATCAATTCCGGTCTGGCCTTATACACATGAATATGGAACGGATTTTTTTGTATTGACACAGTACACTCGCCTAGAGTATGCTGATTCTTGCGTGTTCGAATAAACAGAAACATGTCGTTTGAATAAAAATTGTGTTTATACTGTGGTATTGGATTACTGCCAGCTTTCATACGTACATTGCATTTCTCTATCTTTAGAAAAGTTCTAAAGATAATCGCTGAGCACAATGTAAAGAATCTAATCGAGTTGAATGGCTTCGATGAATGTAAACGAAAAATCTCGATAACGAGACGGAAACGTGGAATAATCGAGGAATTATTGTTTGTCGTTTCCATAGAGTAAAAACAGTATACCTCGGAGGGGTGAATACAATGTATACAGCACCTTCCAGAGTCACGAACCCGAGTTCGATTACCTGAAATCGTTAGAGATAGAAGAAAAAATAAATAAAATTAGGTGGCTAAAGAGGAAAAATCCTGCACACTTTCTACTTTCCACAAACGATAAAACGATCAAATTGTGGAAGGTGAGCGAGCGGGATAAGAGAGTGGAAGGGTATAACACGAAGGAAGACAACGGCACGGTCCGCGATCCGGCATGTATCACTTCCTTAAGGGTGAGTGTTGAACAGAAGAAAAGGTTGCGTTCATTTACAGCCGCATTCTTCGTTCTAAAACGCTATGTAAATGGTAGAGTGCTCCGCGCGGCATTGCATTAGGTCGTCCCATCTTAGGTCGCGCCGTTTTCTGGTGTAAAAAGTTCCATTTCATTTGCCCTTTCTAAGTTCGTACAGTACGCGGTTCTTAAAAGACACAAGAAGATCGCCTAAACGACATACAGACATTTATATACATCAAGCGTGATAAGAAACGTCGCGACATAGAGGGATGACCTAATATTTCTAACAAAAATGCTTACAATAGAGCTATGGTCGTGGAGTTCAAATATGTACATAACATTACCAGAGTCTGGCATCGCGACAATGTAAACTATTCATAATCCTCGTAAATGTTCCATTGAGCGAGACACGTTTACATTTTATGTTTATCCTTTGAATCGCACAGGTACCAACCATAAAACCAATGGAGCTAATGGTGGAAGCATCACCGAGAAGAATATTTGCCAATGCGCACACCTATCATATAAACAGTATAAGCGTTAACAGTGATCAGGAGACATACCTCAGTGCTGATGACCTCAGAATTAATCTTTGGAATCTTGAGGTCACAGACCAGAGTTATAGTATCCTTTTTCTGTCTCATGTAATCGTTTTTTCTCGGTACGATTTTCTTGTTTCTTTGTTAGTCGCGTTCGCCCGTCGAGCGGCGTGGACTCGTACACGTATAATACGCCTGTGCTTTTCCTAACCATTCGGTATACAGATATAGTAGACATTAAGCCAACTAATATGGAGGAATTAACAGAAGTTATAACCGCCGCGGAGTTCCATCCGGCGGAATGTAATATTCTGGTATACAGTAGTAGCAAAGGAACGATTAGACTTTGTGACATGAGATCTGCTGCGCTATGCGACCAACACAGTAAACTGTTCGAGGAGCCGGAGGACCCAACAAATAGAAGTTTTTTCTCGGAGATAATCTCGAGTATAAGTGATGTAAAGCTTAGTAATTCAGGAAGATATATGATCAGTAGAGACTACCTCAGTGTGAAAGTGTGGGACTTGCAAATGGAGACGAAGCCTGTTGAATGTTACCCTGTACGTCGATTATCTAGTACCAAATATACGAATCACCGGCTGCGGAAAAAAGACCCAGATAACTCATTAGATTGCATTGTTACAGGTACATGAATACCTAAGATCAAAGTTATGTTCGCTATACGAGAATGATTGTATCTTTGACAAGTTCGAATGTTGTTGGAGCGGCAACGATTCCGCCATCATGACGGGCTCGTACAACAATTTCTTTAGAGTATTCGATCGTACAACCAAGCGTGATCTTACGTTGGAAGCAGCACGTGACATTGCCAGACCAAGAACACTTCTAAAACCGCGCAAGGTTGGTATCAATCGTCTGAACATGTGCAAGGTGTAGCGAATCGTGGTGCAACCCGGAAAGTCCTTGGTTGCATCTCGATTTTCTCTGGAATGCGTAATGCAACCATTTATTATTCATATAAATTGCTCGAAAGGTATGTACCGGTGGAAAACGAAAGAAAGATGAAATTAGCGTCGACTGCCTGGATTTTAATAAGAAGATACTGCACACCGCATGGCATCCATCTGAAAATGTCGTAGCCGTGGCTGCTACGAACAACCTCTTCCTATTCCAAGACAAACTCTAGCACATCTGTATGCAAGTACGTTCATCAGAGACTCTGTAGAACGCGGAAAGAAGCATGCGCGTTCAAAAAGTTCCCAGACAAATGCAGAATACGATTGAGATTTCTATATAAACGAAATTTGGTGTTATTATGAAATTCAATCTTTTCGTTTAACCATACTTTACATAGAATGTAAACAGTAACTATATCAGTTGGTAAATTAAAGATACTACTGTCGGTATGTCTGAGAAAAATTCAGGGATCTTTTTGAAGGAATGGTGCATGGTAAAATGTTAACTGGATGGAGAATGATGTTCTGTTCTGTTTTGTAGATTATTCAACGGTATATATTGACGTGAGCAAGACACGTTGAACTGAAGAATACCAGTGGAACAACGAGTGTCTGAATAATGCTGACGAAAGTTGACTATTAACGCGTCAATGGTTGACTGACCGAAGAGTGGTGTACGTAGCGCCGTCCACGCAGCTCGCATATTCATACACACTATGTATACACAAACATACAGAATTGCACGTAACACCTTGTCGCGCGTATATGTGTATATATAAATGCATGCAAGCAGATGCATATGCATAACTCTCCAGACTACTAAAAAGTCCGCTTGCACGGTGGAACCATTTTTGCCCACAGATAGAAGAGAATGTACAGTTCAACCAATCAACAGACTCGTGTTGGCGGTTATTGTTTCACGGTTTTTTTTTTAATGCGTCGTCAATTCGCTTGTGTATCGTCATCGAAAATGGTTATGCTGATGCGCGCACGATCCACGATGTTTCTAACTTATGCGATCTATTTTAGCAAACGGAGATGATCATTTAATGTCTGCGAAACAGAAGCGCGTTCACAGTAGGACCAACTATTACGAAAGAACGGGAAACACACGTGCGCGTAGCGCTCGATCAATTGACTTAATTAAATTATTCGCTGAAACGTAGAACGCCTAAACAAGCGGAGCAATCAAACGGTAGTTTTATGGTCGCGTGTGCCAATGAGATTTATTTGTCTGTAAATTGTCGCTATTTTATTCGGAATTCAGTATTGTTCTTCGTAAGATTTTTTCTCGCGCGCGCGGTAGATAGTCGAATCGGAATTAAAGAATTGAATTCTTCTCGAGCAAAAAAGGAACTTCCTTCGTTCGTAGGATGTACACCACACGTTCTCGTATGTTCATCAGCAGTGATACTTGTTGCATCTATGGAGAAAGCAGAGCTTTTGATAATACTACTGGATTTAGTCTTTTCGATTGTCACTGTTTAGCGAAAGAGCCAATGTTAAAACAGATATATAGGCCTACACATTCTCTCATATTTTTATTTTCTGAATAAAAGGATTTGATCAAGTACAGCTTCCATGGCATATATGGTCAGTTGACAACAATGAATAATATATTCGCCGATACGAGTCGTTCGATTTCGCCAGCAAAAAGCTCGCGGGAGGAGAACTACTACTGTCGATATATAAATTGCATACGATTAGCAATAAAACAGCACGGGTGCGACGTGTCGTTCGTCGAATCGCCGCTTTCTAACGAGAAATTTCCTCGGCCAGGAGAATATATATTACTGAGAGCTGTGGTAATTATAGAAACGGAATACAGATTTTCTAAATATTTCTTATCGATAAATTATTAACACTTATACACTTACACATATAAGCAGCGATTTCGTACACGAGTAAAAGGTAAACGTTTCAAAGGATGAGAAAGAAGAAAAAATAAAAAAAGAAAAGAAGTGCATTTGATGACGGTGAGCTGGGCTTGCAGAGTTTATGTAAATTAAGTATGCGCTGAGTAACATGTATATTAGCAAGAACGTAATTTTAAACAGATCCGCGGAACCAGATAGGGACGAAATTTCGTACTCGTAACAAACAAGAAGAACCGAAACATTACACGCGCGGGGATCGTCGATCGCGATCAAGGTGAATACGATTCAGAGATCTTTTCTTTTTCTATCGATGCAAATAGCAGTTGTTTCGACCTGGTCACACACCTACACGCAGAGGAATACATACATACATATGCACACACATGAATACAAGATACCCTATATCGGTGACTTAAATCGTACATGATTGAGAATTAGAAGTAACGATTTTCACGTGTACAAAGAAGAATTCTCAAGACATAGGTTAACGAACGATTTTTCGAGGTTTCCTACCGGTACATAAACAATCATATAGTTTTGTAAAAAACAGAAAAAAAGAAGTATATACGGCCGCTATTTTAAACAAAGATTATTGTAGAAGGCACGCTCGGACCCGCCGATCGTCCGTCGTCGATTCCGTATAAATACTCTGAAAGATCTGCTATATCGCCAAAAACAAAACGAAAAAAAATAGGAAAAAAAAGTAATAAAACGTGACGTAAAGAAATTATGTTTTCTGAAAGTTCATGCGCTTCGATTAGTTTCCAACGTTCTATAACGTATAAGCTGTCGTTTTTAAGTTCCATGCGTCGGAGATTCGCGATCATCTTCGAGACGATCCGTGCGTTGGATTCGTCGGCCCAACCAAGTTGCATCGTGTTACGTTTCTTGCAGTGCAGCTTAGCGAATTTCACGCGCACCATTACTAGAAAAAGACACGCGACCGAGACCTTATTCCCGCGAATCTTGGTCGCGCTGCTCGGAAACTCGATTAGCATGTAAACGCGCGAAAGAAAAATATGGCGGGAAACGTTCAAGTAAAAGAAGAAAAACCCGCCACGCTCCGATCTGTCCCGGTAATGTTCACAGCAATGCGTGAAACGTAATGGTCGAGTACCAAGCCAAGACTTATTACCCAATTATCTTTGTAACGGAACGTTCAAGCGATTGTGTACTCATGGAGAAAGAAGGAGGTGAAAAGACACGAATAAATCACGCAAAATCATAATCGATATTGCTGAAACCGTAACACACATTGTCCGAGGGAGGATACGCAGGCTGCACCGAAAACTCTGCCATTACATCGACGCGCGTGTCCTGTTGCTCGTGTTTTAAGCGTAATTAATCTTTGATCTCTCTCAAGCTAAGCTTTCACACTGCTCGATTAAACTCAAAGCCCTTTCAATTTGATACTACATGGATTTTGGCCCGAACTATTAACGAAATTAAAGAGTTTATTTTCAAGATAGAATTGCACATAAAATATAAGCGACATGACTCGCGGATCAACCGAATATTCTCCAAAAAGGAGATGAGTTTTCTCGCGTAGAATCAGGATTTTCTTTCTTCGTTGTGCATTGCAATTTTCGATGCAGTCTGCAGAATGCGCGCACGATGCTGCGAAAATTCGTTCCATGCTCGAGGAACAGAAGCGTATATTTACTTTTACGAATAAGCGAACGATTAATATTATTATCGCTATTATTATTATTAATATTAATCTAGGGAATCTGCGTTAGTCTGTTTTGTTAACTGCTCTGCGCAGGTTTAGTTCCGGTGACGATTGGTTCTCGTAAATCGAAATACAGATATAACGATACTTTCTTTTCGCGAAGTAAACAACAAAATTTCTGCTCAGGGTATAGCACGATTAACGGTGCATCCGGTTGCACTTTCGAGACGTTTGAAACGTGTAAAAGATTCGGGCGCGCGACAAATTCCTCCGGACCGAAGAAGTTATTTTCTCTGACTGTTCGAAACGATAATGAAAACGAAACGAAAATGCCTTACGACACACCTCGTATATCATCGCCGCATTCGTGCATCGGACAATCCGAGTCGACGCGAGAAAGGAGACGAAACAGATTAAAGACTAACAAAGAGAAGAGAAAAAGAAAGAGAGAGAGAGAACGAAGAAAGAGAAGCAACAGAAGAAACGCCGCCGCGGAGTAGAACTTCTGGCAAGCAGGACCTGTCTCGTTGTGATAATAAACGTCATTGTATTACTAGCCGAATGTCGGAGCTCTATTTTTCTTAACGTGTACCACATGTATTATTAGTCCATACACCAGCGTTTTTATAGCGAGTACCGTAGGCGGGACTCTTTTTACCTATTTCGCGTCGGCGAAAAACGAAAATCCAAACGGGAATCCTGGCAGTACCGCGAGTGACAGTCTTGCAAGCTGGTCAAATAACGGATGAAATCATAGTAATGGTTCTAATCGCATTGGAAATTTTACAACAATAACACTGTCCAACTAATTTTTCCGTTCCGATAACCCTTTGTCTTCAAACAGAAACGGTGCACCGCTCGCTTCGAACATTATCTAATCGTGCTTCAATGTTTATACTGTTAGAAAAAGTATATCGTTGCACTCGGGAGAATCTGTAGAATCGTTTCGCGCAGGAAACATTCGTGTAGCTTCGACGATTGGGGTAGAAGAAATTTGGAAAACTACGAAATATCATCTTTGGGTTATCGAAACGTATAGCAAGCGTTGCACGGTGTAATTCGAACCGCAACAAATTTGATAATAATTAGAATATAATCGGAGAAACGAATGAACTCGAGGAGATCGTGGTTGTTCGTCGGCTTTTCATTGGTTATTTGACGACTCGCCTCAGCTAGAGAGAACAACCGTGGTGTTCCCAACGTCGATGTAAGAGTAATCGTGCCATAGTGCGTCACGGCGGACACATTACCCTTTTTACTCTCCATTTTACATTGTACCTTGTAGCGTTTCAGCGAGCGAGCGAGCGAGAGAAAAAGAGAGATCGGATCGTTTCACTCGCGAGACGAACCCCGCAACGAGATGCTTGTATTTTAGCATCGAAGAAAAGAACGAAAAACCGGACGGAAGTAAAACGAGCACCGAAAGCCTTTGAAATCCTTCGCAGACCCTTTATCTTTGAGTTTCACGGTTCCACACTTTGATCGTGGTCGGACGTCGATCGATAAAAAGAAAAAAGGACCGCGAGCCTCGCCGCTTCCGGTTCGCGGGTCCGACAGAATCTTCGAGGTCGTCTCGGACTTAATTTTGTATCACGTAATGTGCTTTTCAAGAGATATTGTCAGTGTCGTCTGGAAACAGAGCTATCGAAGTTCGGATCGGTTCGTAAAGGAGATAGCACGACGAACGGAAAACCGGAAACGAATGGTAAACGGAAGAGAGAGAGGGAGAGAAAGATCGGACCGTTGTAGATCGTTTGTAGATCGTCGGAACCGTTCGTTCATGAGCCAAGACGGAATGGAGACGAAGCGAGAAAAAAAAAGCAAACGGACTGGAAATTAAAAAGACATTTGTACTATAACGTAGCGTTACGATAGCCTGTATAAGCGCATTAACGATTTATTTCGATGATTAACGGAGACGCGAATGAGCACTGTGCGCTGAGATCTAGTAACGAGATCTATGGTAGCTAGTAATGGACGAATGGCAGTATGACTATTCTGTACTCTGCACGTTTGTGTCGTTGCATGCCCTTAAAGGGACGAGGAATCGGTGTACTCGCGGCGACGGTATATAATTATCCTTTCAGTGAATCATTTATTTAATGTTAATTCTTACCAAATTCATCGATGGAGGTCAACCTTGCTTCGTAAATTTTGAAACATTCCAGAATTATTCGAAATAAATCAGGACTACTGCAACCCTAACAGGACACTGAAGGATTTAAGCAGCGAACCCAGCGAGATCGTTTAAACGCTTTTATTGTAGTTCTAAACGTTGTCCAGTAATTTCAACGTTGTTCCAATTTCATTTGCAAAATGTCAATGCTACAATTAGTTGACACTACGAGAGCTAAAAGCAAGCTATAGTTTAACAGTTCGAGCTTGCTGGGCACGTCGTACGTATACCGTTGCTTTCGAGTACGATTGTTTAATTTATTGTCTTGTTTTTGGGACGAAACGTTGTTACACGCGTTTGGATGTTGGACTACCTACGTCAGGCGGACACGTAGAATTTAAATTTTCTGTCTTTATTATGAACTTTTTGTAGAGATTTTTGCGAGAAAACGATCGCACACTCGCCTGGGGGGCAAAAACAGTTCGAAAGGCAACGCGTTTCCGGTTAGCTCCGAGATCGAACGTATGCTTCCAAAAATCGCTGAAAATTCTGTTTTTCTATCTCCTAATTCCCGTTCCTTCTCAAGATTTATCTGGTGATTGTAACGTTGTCACAGTTTGTACCGTTTCTTGTTTCTGCGAGCGAACGATGGAGAGTACGTGATACCATTAACGAATAAAACTATGAATTTGCATAATAAAATTAACGATATTGACTCCGTAATTACAAGAATGTATATGTGTATATATCTACGTGTATATACGTTTCCGTCGCATGCTCGTTTTTCACTGCAGCACGAGAATCAAATTCATTTATTTCTTTTTTTAGAAGGAACGTTGATGTGACTATCTTTTTTTTGTACTCTAAGAAAGTAGAAAATTATTCAACATTTTATTTATCGGTGGCGCAATGCTGTAGAAACGCCGGCAAACGTTATAGACGGCAAGACTTGTTCTTTTTAACGCGGTTACAGTTTCTGAAAGTTTCGTTGGTTGAATCGATACGGGTTGAATGCATTTAGGCAAATAGTTTCTTCGTCGATCGATTCCATCATGTATGTTTCGCACGTTTGTGTTCTGCGTAGCCTCGATTCATTCGAAAATCCCTGCGGCAGTGTTATTTCCCCTCTCACAACCGTTACTTTCAAATCATCCTGTGATTATGGACCGTACTATAACGGGTCAATTTCGAAAGATTCGCCTCTATTTTAAGCAAGTCTCGATGAATCCCGAAACATTCGTTTCTAGAAACTCGATTCGTGATTTGAAGTAATCGTATTTTGGCGCGACCATGTAAAGAGCGGCGAGCGTGAAAATTTGCATTTAAACATTTAAAATAAGACTGAAAAATAGCAAAACTGCGCACGACGGTTTCTCCTACTTTTTGTTCATTCTTTTTACTGCTCTTTAGATGGCCGTTGGCGTTAGACCTTATTACAGTTCACTTAAAAACGATCTAACGCATTATGCAACGAACGCGAACGACATGTATATAATAACTTCTATTAATACGAGTATACTCTATATGTATTTTGATACGACTCGTTGACAAGGCCGAACCAACGGAAAAACTCGCAAAAGACGTTGGGTAATGTAGAGAATCCCTGGCAACGAAATTTAACCATTCATCGACGGTATAATTTCGGAAAGGAATTATTCTAAATATTCTGACGTCGATCTAATCATTGTCTATCATTCGTACACGTAGTCGCAGAGCGAGTTGTGCACAGCGCCATCTGTTCAAATCATTTAAATTCTTCGTGCATGTTCTTCCCGTAACCTCAAAGAAATACGTGACAGTTTTACCATCGGGGAAAATTATGTGGTAACAGGGAAACGTAATTTTCGTTTAAATTTTGTGTCCTTCGCATACGAGGTGTCCGCAGTTTCCGATTAATTCGCATAAACGACACAACAACCGTGAGAACGACATTGCAACCAGCATCGATAAAAGCAAAACACTATTTACTGACAGAAGTTCGAGGACCGAAAATTCAACGAGCTACTACCTGTTGTCACTATATTCTCGCATAACAGAAGATTTTTTATTTACAATATTATGAAAGAACACGGTTGCCGTCGCGATCTATTTACTTAGGCGAATAAAGGACAACTGCTCCTTGCCAGGAGGTTAATGTTTTTCTTTCGTCCGGCTGGGCCGTATTCGAGCGCGTCGATCCTTCAAACTTTTTAAACTCCGTCTTATTCCTCGCCACGGCACTCGTTGCAACGTCATTAATCGTAATTGCAAATTGCAACCGAGGGTCCTGGATACTCGATTTCGATTTAATCGGTTCTCTGACAACAATCGCCTTGGTTGCGTGGACGAGATAACAGCGATTCGAGAATGTGATAAACGAGAATTTGTATATCAAAGGTAAGCTTGCACGTGATTACACATTACTCAGTTACAACGTAATAACATGATTGCATTCGTATGGTTTGTCTGATTAAGGATTTTCTCCTACTATTTTGATCCAGGTGCTAAACAAAACCAAGTAAATCAAGCCTGCTATAGCTTTCCAGAAAGTGAGGGACTATTTTTGGAGTTCGTCTAAAGGGTAACATCGTCGGGAAAATGGAGAGCACTATACACGACAGGCTTTCTAACTTTGTGGATATTATAATTAGAATTCCACCCTTGTTCATCATAGATGAACTGCTTAAAATTGAATTTGGATTGTCGCAAGAGAGCACGGTATCGCTTCCCTCTACTATTATTTCGTATACCGACGCGACCAGCACTGCTACTCCGATTCAAATAGGGCCATTCGACATTAGGAACCCTACCTATAAGATATATTTGATGATCATATTGAAATTTTTATGCTGCACTTTAGGTAAGACAACTATATTTTAATTAGCCCTGTAGGGAACATATTTGAAGAACGTTTAACGGTAGAACAGCACTTTCCAAGTGGCAAGGTTAATCTCGGGGGGTCATTGTATATAAGTGGGAGGTGACAACCTGTTGTTACGCGATCAAAGCATTCATTTATGGATATATATTCACCAAAGTATTCCTTGACAGTCTCAGTATTCGAACTCATTGTGGACATGTATATAAGCAGGAATATAAGAGTTACCAAAAACATTTTTGGGTCGGTACATTTTGAAAAAAATAGCAATGTAAATTCTCGATGGATTAAATTGAAAAATAAAATCACCACAGGTATATGCTGCCGATTGATTGGTTTCTCATCTTTTCCAGGATGTATAGCTGCGATGTGTACATTCATGTTATGGACAAAACACTTAATAAAAGTGTATCTGTTTTTAATACCGGTGGGTGTAATAGTTCTGTCTCATTGGTCAAACACCAGTACAATGAAAGCTATCATAGCATACGTGAATGCGCAAGAGACTAGAACCAGTATATTGGACGATATTCTATCTCTCGACATAGAGAAGATTCTGAACAAAGGACCTGGACTCTTCATGATCCAGAACTACATACTGCAATGCTTACTAGCAAGCATTTTTTGCTACAATCATCAGGCACCCAAACACCCCATATTGCAGAAGCTTCTGGTGCTGTCTTTCATGGCACCGTCTTTCCTGGGAATTTATCCTTTACCAGTAAGTAAATCCTAATAAACTATCCAAAGTTCCGAAAAAGAAAGCTAATCTAAAAATCAAAACATCTTTCCAGACGCAAGTGCTTCATCACGCTCCGATGGTTGCCTCGCTCCTGCCATTGATAGTGTGCAACCTTGTGCTCTGCTTCTACAGCTTCGACATGCTGAGTACGATCTACATGGGGTACCAGCACGCGCACAACTACATCAACGATTACGGGTTCGCCTCGTTGGCCGAGGGAGAATGGATCAGACTGAACGTACCATGCGTGCTGCGCACGTTTTGGATGCTGCGCGCGGGCCGGCAAGTTATCCAATTCTTCGCGTACGACTACAGTGAGGAGACATTCACCTATTTGGTGATGCTGAAGACTCTGCTAGTGAACGGTTGCGAGACGTTGACGGCGGTCTTGGGGATGACCAGCATAATCTCATTCATTTGCCATTACATCGGCCGGTTTTTCCAGTGGGTGTTGCTCACGGAGGACGAGGGCGCTAACAGCATCGGCACCGTGTCTGCCATTCTGTTTTACACGCTAGCATTGCAAAGCGGTCTGACCAGGCTAGACGAGGACAAGCGTCTGGCCAGATTGTGCCGGAACCTGTGCCTGCTGGTCACCGCGATACTGCACTTCGTGCACAACATCGAGAAACCGTTGCTGATGTCGTTGAGCGCCTCGCACAATCCCGCGCTACACCGGCACGTCCGAGCGCTGATCGTCTGCGCGTTCCTTATCCTGTTCCCGGTGTCGTTGCTGATCTACCTGTGGTCCCATTTCACACTGAGCACGTGGCTGTTGGCGGCATCAGTGTTCAACATCGAGGTGGTGGTGAAAGTGCTGGTCTCGTTGGCGATCTACTCGTTGTTCCTCGTCGACGCGTACCGCAGCGCTTATCGGAACGCTTATCGGAGCGCGTTCTGGGAGCAGCTCGACGATTTCGTCTACATTATACGCTCGTTCGGGAACACGGTAGAGTTCGCGTTCGGCATCATATTGTTCTTCAACGGACTCTGGATCCTCGTTTTCGAGTCCGGCGGAGCGATCCGCGCGATCATGATGTGCATCCACGCTTACCTGAACATCTGGTGCGAGGCCAAGGCCGGCTGGAGCGAGTTCATGAAACGGCGCACCGCCGTCAACAAGATAAACTCTCTGCCCGAGGCAAACGCCGAACAGTTGCACCGATTGAACGACGTGTGCGCGATCTGCTACCAGGAGATGCACAGCGCGAAGATCACACGGTGCAACCACTACTTCCACGGCGACTGCTTGCGGAAGTGGCTCTACGTGCAGGACCGGTGCCCTCTCTGCCATGATATACTGTACAAAGTCGAAAACATGACGCAGAACAAGACCGAGAACACCGCTGTCCAACAAGTGACCGAGGCCAGGTGAAACGACCGGCTGTAAAGCCCGATTGTGATATATGACTGTACACACAGAGAAGAACTATCGCGAATTTTACAACGTTAAATCGTAAGGCGTGTCGATATTCGAATAGTCTTGCCGGGAAGGATACTTCATTCCTCTTTTTCTCTCTATCTTTCTCTCTCTCTCTCTCTCTCTCTCTCTCTCTCTGCCTTTTTTTCCCTCATTCTCTCTCGGCGTCGCTAGAATCTAAGTATCTCGGGATGATGTACCATTGGTAGCTGAAAAGTTGGCAGTCAGGACAGAAAACTTTGCTCCACCTTTATGACATCTCTGACGCTCTCGAAGCGCTTGAACAAGGCACAGTGTACTTAGAATGTACATAGTACTGATACAGTACTTAAATTCCACGTGTGTCTGTCCACGAAACTCGTCCTGCCTAATTAGCGGCATCTTCTCAGTTCCCAATAGCACTTGAATCGAGCGATCACAGACCGTCAAACAAACAATAATTGCACTGTCCAACACCGGTTTTGCGTATAGATTTTTCCTTCATCCATCTCGATTCTTGAGAGATGTACTGAACACATTCAAATCTGTTGGAGTCCGAAATTGGTGTTGGAATCGTGTTACTGTAATATGACCACGCGTATTCTTCCGTTCCGCAACTTTGTACACGCGCGCAGCAGACACCGAGTGTGTGTCTTACGGTACCAAAAAGTCTTCGGTTTAGAGTTTCTTCACGTCCACGTAACCGTGCGTTATATTTTTGCAAACGTTTACACCCAAGCTTCCGTCGCGGAAGATTACTCTTCCATCCTGATGCCGGCTTTCCTCCCACAATCCCCTCGTGTTTATGCTCGCGAAGCTTACGCCGCTCTTTCCACTAACAAAAAAAGAGGACATAGTCGTTGGGTCATCGATTTTGGTAGAACTTTTTCTGTATACTGGAGTAATAGAAACTTATTGAAATATCTACGGTAGCGAAGGTGATAAAGTGGTAAGTTATTAAGTCACTGTCCCGATGGATCAAATCCCGGAAGACGAATATTTTTTCTAATCTTAGCTACCATAGCTATTGCAATGTGTTTCTCTCGATTCAGTATTTGTGGACATCGTAAAGATTAAATGTAAAATAGTTTCATGAATAATGAGCACTGACGAAAACGATCATATATGGGTCGGATTATTTTTGCTCTAGATTCGTCAGAAAAAGTTTTAATTGAAATCGACGACCCAACGACTGTGACTTCTCGTTGTAAGATACAAACCCGACCGTGCCCGAGGTAACAGTTTCTTTTAACCTGTTAACCGGCCGACTTTTCTACTACGATAATCCACATAGACATAAGCGAGGATAGACGATAAGTAGACTGCGGACTTTATGCATCTGTAGCGTCTCTGCTATGAAGCTCAGCGTTTGAACGATGTTTACAAAAGTTTCACATTTTGATCTGTTTTGAAACGTGATATACATATAGTCTAGGCGAAAGGGAATGAATCTTTTCTCGTTTCCGATTCTTATTGATTAAGCAATGGAAACCTACGTTTGCATAAAGATCTGCAGTTCAACGATAACGATTCGAAGCGACGCGATTCACGAAGGATGTAGATGAACACGAACGACGGGATCACTCGTCTTCCCTGGTTAACAGGTTAATCCTTCATAAGACTGCAATCTCGTTGATTCCTAGTAGTCTGCGGATAGCGAGTGTTTTCCTGATTCCGGACTGCGGACTTTATGCATTTATGGCAGAAACGGATGAATACGAGAGCAAACAAGGTAGATTGGAAAGAGTCGTTGGAAGACGTGGGCAAGACATCAATGAATAAAACAAATCGTACTATTATTTTATGCTCAAAGTTGGCGTCAGGAATGGACGAAATTTATGGGACGACTTAACAAATTGTTATTGACTTGTTATAAGGATTTTTTATAACGAGCTTGTGCGTCTCGCGATCAGAAGCTTTCCATTCTGCATAAACATCCGCAGTATACTCCCGATTCGTCTTATCTCCGATGATCATCACTCGGACGATCATCTCTCCATCGGACTTCCGCTGTTCTCTGCGTCGTCGCTTCGAGTTCGGTTCCACAAGCCATTGTGATAGTTAGTTCGTTAATCGCGGAAATTATCCGAGTCTTCTGCTATAATTTATCGCGCCGAATGCGTACCACGATATATTTATTTACCAGGATCGAAAACGAAACAAAAAGAAAAGAGAACAAAACTGAACAACGGCAACCGTATGCATATATATGTATATAGACGTTTGATTTGTATGGACGAGAGCAATCCGCCGACAAATTTTCTGTTACGTTATATAATATATGTGCAATAAATGTTATATTTTTAAAACGTGGTCGAAATCAAACACGATACTCGCGCGCGCTCCCGCTCGCGAATCCGTTTGCTCTCGGAATGCGCGTGCGGCGAGTATAGCAAGCCGTCGCGTAATTAGAGCAATTCCAACGTGGGTGATGTAACTGGGTGAAGGTTGTATTATCTCGTACGTGGTCGACGAGCCGGCCACGTGTTGGATTTTCGATTCATTAACGCGCTGCGGTTCGCTCGGAGGCGTCGCGTTTCTCCTCTTCTTCTGCACTCGATGCTCAAACATAAGTTCACTTTTTTATTATGCGCTCGACGCATCGCACCGGCACAGTTTCTCTCTCGTAAACGACGAGTACACACGCGCAAATCTTGGCACACGCTTTCCATACCCTATGCAAATGGCACGGTGACTCGCGAAATTGATCGGGCACCCTTTAACGCGGGAACAACTATTTTCAAATTGGACCATACCGCTTGAATTCTTTTCGAGAAGCCAGCAGGATTAATGTGCCGAAAGATGTGTGAACAATCTTTCGAAGACTTTTCTTTAATGATCTGAATAAATTGAAGATAATATATCGAGGCCCTGTGTTAAATTGCACCAACTCGTTTTCGTCGTAAATGCACAAAATCTGCAGTCTGTTGACAACAACCCATTCTGTTCCACAGCAAAGCCAAAGATCGCCTTCCCTTCTCAAAGAATCTTGCCCAGAAGCAATACCGCTCTTTCCCATTTGTTTTCACAAATCTCGAACAACCTGTGCAGACATCGGGATTCGAAAATCGTCGAGTTTTCAGATTGGGAGAACGCCTTGCACTATGATAACCAGTTATCAAAGTTAACGCTGGTAGCACGCGAGCAAGCTAGCGATCAAGACACGCTGCGAGAAAACGAGCAGCTGGAAATTCGGCATTGATAAACAGCGGCGCGAGGAGAAAGCAGGATGTAGACGACGCGACGACGCCGACCCCGACACCGCCGCCACGATAGACAATTTTCGTTCGCTTCCCATTTTTCGATAATGGGCCGCACAGGCAGGCGAGTAGCTCACACGTCAGGTATACACTTTCCCCTACCTCCCACCTTCTCACAGTCACGACTCTCTTTCGCGTTGCAGCTGCAGGCCACCGCCGATTCGCTTCTTCATCTTCGAAAGTCCGCCGACTGATCACGGTTCCCAGTCTAGCGCGCACCGTCGACGAGCGAGGGTGTTGCACCGTTCACCGAGACACCTCCTACATCGGATCGAAACCTCCAACAGCAACAGGTAAGCCTCCGCTATTCTCCTCGTAACCCTCCTCCACTGACCGCTAACGGAATGACCGATCGATGCTTCCACCTCGCTACGATCGCGATAAGCCTGTTCTGTTCATTCTACGGCGAAACTTCGAAACCTCCGTGAAAATTACAACACTCTGGAAGCGTAATGCGGCGAGGATGAGGCAACCCGAATCGCATATTTAATATCGAGCGTATACTCCCGTCCATAAGTCGCCGGACACTTATTCAGATTTTTTGTGATTAAAGGACCTACATTATAACTTTTTCGAATGTAGAGAACACGTAAATTATAATTATTATTCTTATATTTTCTAATTTTCAAAATTTAAGTGAGGTAATTGTTTTCCGATTTCACTTCTGGAACTGTCCATAATCATCAAAATAAAACAATCAAACAAATGTGGAAGCTTGTATGTATTCTTCAATTACTATTTTGTTGAAGATAAGCGAGTGTCTGGTGATCTATGGACGGGAATGTACCTGAATCTCTCCTTACTGCGTTTTCAACACGTTCGAAACAGTTGCACCCTCGCGCTGTGATTTCATTGAAATCTGTGAAGATTAGAGGTACCTTTATGCGAAATGAAACATTTCTGTATCCTCTGTGAACAGAAATGTTCAACCTAAATTTATTTTCTTTCTCAATGCATTTAATAGGTCGAACATAATAGAACAATATTTTTTAATTTTTCCGTTTGTACTATTTTAAATTACATGTATTCATTTTTGTTATAAACGTATAAAATCCGCTGTCTTGTGATGATTACACTGTTTCAAATTGGATCTGCTCATTTCTCTTTATAAGTCCATCAAATCTAGATTACAACTTCCTGGACACGAAAGACAATTTGTCCATTTCACAATGATATTGTAAGGGTTAACAACGCGTTTCCCACCGTGTAGAGTGTACAGAGTGATGCACTGACGCAGGATGCAGCTTTATGTTTCCTGTTGTCGTTCTTCTGCGCAGCAGTATGCGTCGCGACAATGCCGAAATCCACTGAATTTTTCCGCGGAAAATCGTGTTCGGTTTGTTGTTCGATTGTTCGCCTCGTGGAAGGTGGATCGAAGCCATTTCAGCGCTAACTTGGTTAATCCCGTTAATGAGCCGCAATACCTTCGCCGGTCAGATAACAGGACGATAATGGTATTCAAACAATAGCTGATTAGCGCGAGCACACGACCCGTTGTGCAAGATTGCTCGCGGTTTTTGCGACGCAGCAAAGAAGTGGAACAGATCGGAGGTGTACTTTGAGCGCCGTCACGACAACCGAGTAGCGATAGTCAAGGATTGTCGCGGAGCCAATCCGTTGCCAAGAGAAAAGAGAAAACATTTTTCTCTTTGAACGAGGCTCGAACGTCTCGAGCCTTTTATTTCTGTCGTTAGAGAGAGAGAGGGAGAGAAAGGAACGAAGCCAGTCCAGAAACAAGATACATATTTTGGAAGTTACAACCGTGAAGTGTAATGTTACCGAACATCGTAGAAAATCTCGAAGGAATTTCACAGGAAGCTAAGTCGCGCAGATGTTTGTTGTTTTCAGAATCGCTGTTCAATGAATCACTCTAGAGGCTCGCGGTTTACGCGCGTCATGAAACATACGCGAACACGATTGCAACCGATTCGCCGCACAGTGGTTCTGGGAAATAAATGGTCGCACTTCGTCCACGATGGTGACATAACGTCAATTAAATCGGCGAAATTTCTGTCGTGTGTTGCGCGATCGAGGAAACAAACAATACGTGTTCCGATGGATTAGCTCTGATTTCCGCGCGGCGAGGACTGTGGGATTGCGGGAACCCGGGCAAAAGTAAAAGTAAATGAACAAGGAGCCGCCGCGTTTCGCAAGTCGGAAATTCGTACGGTGTTCGATTCTGACGTAACGCGCCGCGCGAGTGGTCGTGTTCGTTCGATATGCATACATATATCGAATCGACGGGATCCGTTGAATTTCCGGTCGCTTGCCGAGGTCGATTTAGCTGGTCGAACAGATTCGAAGAACTCCGAAGGGGAGCGTAACCGGAGAAAACACTTTGCGGCTCGAGTTATCAATAAGAGCTCGTTGTTCGCACGAGCCCGCGTTCCTTCCGCGTCCGATCGCGTCTCGTCTTGTCTTGTCTGGTCCCTTCGCGGCGATCTCACGATCCCACGTAATCGGTCGGCGGATCTCCGGCGAGTTAATTAGAAACTTCTGGCTCGGATCGTTCCCGGCTCGAGCAGGAAACCCTTCTCTCCGCCTTGGGAACCGTAATCGATCGGTTCGCGCGCGCTTTTCGTCTCCAGTTTCACTTAATTGCTCGGAATTGCCTAGCAGGAACCGCAACGCCCGTAACGCTCGCGAAACGTTCGACTGTTCTTTTCGTCATTGTGATTTTCGCCGCGCAGTAATGAGAACAATGGACGAACTGTTGCACGAAAGATGCTTCCGCGTAGAATCGTTTAGACCTTCGCAGGTGCAGATGCGTAGGGATCATCATAGAAGCGCTCACAGCATTTCAGCATGGCAGTAGGTTCTCGTTAGGTCACTGACCACTATTTCAAGTGGCCATTTCCACTTGGCGGTCACTGACCGCGGTGATCTTTTAGAGTGGGTGTCCTAGAACTCTGAAACAAGAACGGGCCCAGCGAAGTCTGTCGACATCGTAGCGAGGAACTTCGGACAACGAATACTTTCTCGACACAGTGTACGTTTGAATAGTGCTGAATCTAGGTCAGCGGTGGGCAAGTTTTGCCCTTTTAGGCCGTTTTTCGAGGGCTACGCTCCCTTTTTTCCGGCCGCGCGTCTCGCTCTCCGTGGCGGTCCTAGTTCTCGAGCCAACTCAGACGCGTGGTGCATTAGGGCGGCGCCCGTATCAATAGGTTTCAGAGTAATCAAAGGAGTCGAAGTTTTTAAAATATCGGAAGAATTCAGATATCCTCACCTCAGAAATTTCGCACTCTGAATTTTCTTAATATTCGGATCTATTAAAACGGAAAAGCGCATCCGAGTTCTTCTATATAGTTTGAACTTAATGCAATAAAGATTTCAAGATGGGATTCTTTGAGACTTTATATATTGTTACAACTTTCGTAGATGTCAGCAGTTCGATAAATTCCGTAAATTCCGTTTCGTAGGTCCAGTTAACACTAAACCTACCGATCCTTAAAAGTAACTGGTGCATGATCCCTTATAAAAATGACAAGATTGATTTTATTTATACTTTGTGCAGCTCCTATTTTAATATGTGCTCCACTAAAGATATCTATACACTAATTTCTTATGAAATTATTTTTACTATATCAATAGTCGCAAAATGAAAAATCTGGAACCGGTCATTTTGACCGGTGATGGTAGGTTTACTGTTAAATCTTAAAAAGCAGGAGGTAAATGGGATTCGGGAAAGGATATTGTTTAAAGGGTTAAAATTACTGTTGTTGCTTTGATCTTTTATATACGTGTAGCTAAAATGTTGCTCTTTGACACCACACGAGTAGATTCAAACTATTTCCAATCAATCACAAAATATAGTGAGGCCAACTTCGTCAATTTTCGTTCTTTTCAACGCTTCGGAAAAAATTCTGAGTGACTTACAAGGGGAGGACCTCAAGTGTCCGACTTCGATTTTGATAATCTTTTGTGAGACGATGGTATATGGATCCCTAATAATGTCTGTAAAATATTAGGTGTAGTTACTCGATAGTTTTAAAGATATAAACAATGGAACTTCGAGAACTTGAGCTGCAAATCATGGTACATGTTGATGTACCACGAAAGTAGGTATGAAAGTTTAATTGTTTATATCTTTAAAACTATTAAGTAACTACACCTAATATTTTGCAGACATCATTAGGGATCCATATACCATCGTTTCACAAAAGATAATCAAAATCGAAGTTGGACACTTGGAGTCCTTCCTTTGTTAGAGCCACCCACATGCATGTTAAAACTTACTTCAGACATATAAGAATTTATAGTTTAAATTTCAAAAAATCTCAACGACGCACAGTGGTCTGGAGACCCTGTTTTCGTGGCCAAAACTCAATTTTTCAACTTTAATACATTGAAAAACAATTTTTTCCTATAAAGTAACAACCTTTTAAAGCTCCCAAATCCAAAATATTATTCATTTTAGATAATTCTGTGATGAGATAGCGTTCTAAAGACAAAGTCAGAAAATTCAAAGTAAAATAAAACGTTTTAGATTTCAATCACCGAATATCAGAAAATAGATTTTAACGATGATTTTATATATGTTAGTAAGCGCATTTCAAATATTTAATCGATTTTAAGCATTGTTTAGCCCATACACGAATAGCGGAAATTAATGACATTTCAAACTTTGAAAAGAATTATACAAAAACGTTTAAGACCGCTAAGCATCGGACTTGTTTTATATGAAAGCTTGAACATTTACTAAGAAGATCATGTAAATTTTAACTGCAATCTCGCGCAATCTTGAACTATAAACGGATTTTAACAAATACGGGCCCGCGATTATTCGACGCCTGGATACGCAGTTCCACTTGAATCTTGCATAGCAGCTTGGAATTACAATGTATGTATATGTTTTCTCTGTGCCAGTCAGAGACCTCGAAAACCTCCCATTACTAGTTTTCGTATAATTCCTATGAAGAATTCAATCTTATCTATTTTTCCGCGATTTCTAGACAATAGTATGCATTGTGATAATTGTTAACAAGATTTTTCAAATATTTCCGATGATCTGACAAAAAAATTATTCCAACGAAAGTTAATCAGTATTCACTTTTCTACAAACTTCAATACAAAAAGTTAAAGAAAAATCACTTTTTTTATAAAAAATGAAGGTCACCTCAATGTTTTAAATATTAACATATATTTTTTACTTCATAATATTCTAACTGGTATCAAGACGAATCCAACGACATATGTATAATAATATAACATTAAACCTTGAAATAACGCTACAATAGTTTTGGCCACAAAAACCGAGCTATCAGACCACTGTGCGACGTCGAAAATTCGACCGTAGTTCGTGTTTTTCACGGTTTCGAACCAGTGTGCAGCGTAGGCTGTGTCTCTCAGAGCATGAAAGAGGTTGTTCGGAGCGGTATCGGGCTAATCGTACCTATCTCCCAACAAGTTGTACAGACCGGATTGCCAAAACGTTCACTCGTGCCAGCTCGCGTTCCCGTTTCGCGTCTCGTGACGGCGAGCGGCGTTGCATGACGCGGATCATTAAAGATTCTCGGAAACGCGGCGAGCAGACCTCGAACCTCGGATCCACATATACTTGTTCTCCCCTGTGGGCATACACCGGGGAGAGAACAAGCATAGGCAGAAAATTAGAATAACAACGAAACGTAGAAGGTGGTCTCTCGCGACGCAAAAGCGCAGAGCTCGAGGGACGATTGCATCGGTTGTTCTCGCGCACGTGTTCACTGCGTTGCACACACTACGCGGTACTATACGCACCACGCTCCACCGTAAATAGCTCCCGCGATATGTGTTGCGGCATGCCGCAAAAGAAAAACCATCGCGACGATCGTGACACGCCGTTCGTTCGCACCCCCGACATTTCCGCGAGCCATAGTCGTCCAAAGAGTAATCGCCGAGTCGGCCGACGCGGCGCGTTGCGAACCCGGATGTTGCTGCATCGGTCCGCTTCCAACCGGCGACTCCTATAAGAAATAATCGACCGGCTGCGCCATTAATTAACACGTTAAACTCTCCGCTCAGATCACGCACGGCTCACGCTGCACAGTGGTCTATTTGGCCTGACAAAGTGGAAAAAAGTCGACTTCTCCGTCGGTCGTAGTTAAAGGTCTGCAGAATAAGACGTCAATGTTGTTTTTTCTATTTGTACACCCGTGAAGTAGTAGACTTCATTGAAAGTCAAGAGATTTTAGGCGCGCTTTGCATTCTTAAACAGTCTCTGGAACAGCGTCCGTTCATTGGCGATTTTCAAGTGTTCTAAGGACAATTGTGTAAATGCTTGTATCACAAAAGTTCTTCAGGTAGGTGTACAGAGCACTTTCGCGCAGATTTCATTTTGTTATCATCTAAATTAGTATAGTTATTAATATTTGAACATTACCAATAATTCTGTAAGTTTTTTTACGATTACAAAACTTTATTGACGATTTTGTTATAGTTCTGTGTGAGTCTGGATACCTTTTCTGGTCTCATTACATTCTGTAAAGATTTGTGATTATAAGTCAACAAAATTTTATTCTGACTATGTCCGAATTGAAATTTTATAGCTAATTTATAGCTAATAACGCTTGGCCTCAAATGTAGAAGAAACATTATCTAAGGAAGAAATTTCTGATGTATTTTCGGATGAAAATTAATGGTAATAATTTAAAAATGTTCTTATAATATACCGGGTGAGTCATTTAAAGTGAAATAGACGTATATCTTGGAAATGAAGCATTTTGGAGAAAAATGTTTCAGACAAAAGTTATATGGTTCAAGAGAGACATAAAATGGTGTCATTGTTTTGACCTTGGATAGTCGTTTGAAAATCACGTGGAGGTCATCTTCAATTTCTTAAATTGAACTCCCTATTTTTTATTCCATATTTTTGTAGCTTGTTTTGAGAGCTTTCCACAACGCTATAATAAAATATTTTTTTCTTAAATACTTTTCATGTTATAATAGTGCAAATATTCTACTATCGTCACGCTTTCTCATGGGTTCTCGATAATCCGAGGAAAAAATGTTTCGAACAAAAGAGGGACAGTATTCTGACGTCTACAAATTTCGATATATACATGTTGAAAAAAATTTTTTCTACAAAAAATTGAGGTGAATTTGATTTTTTAAATGCTAACATGTATTTTGGATTTCATAATGTTGTAGCTGATCTTAAGATAAATCCAACGATATATAATATTATAACCTCGAACCTATAAATAACGCTAAAATAGTTTTTTCCACTTTTTCTGGCCAAATTGACCACTGTGCGCTGGTACACTTACTTTTAACCCTTGATGTCGTTAATCAAAATTCTCTACGACTCTACGAGATTCTATGATGTTGCGCTCTGTAGTTGAAACGCATATTTCGATTAAATTAATGTCAATCTTCAATCAAAAAATCAAATTGTCTGACCGAAGAGATGAGCAAACACAACGTCGGCATGGGACGCGTTAGATTTAAACTTGTGTAACCGGTTGAAGGAGATCGACGTTTCCGCATATATCAATAGTGCATCCGAAGAATACACTGCACATGTTGCTGGTAGAAATTCGATTTTTTTTAACGAAGCTACCGTTGGTTTCATTGGAAACTGCACGTCTCACAGATGTGTCGAAGAGAGTTCTGCGTCGTTTCGTCAAGCGCGATTAAGCTGTTACTCGCTTTGAATCGATGCATCGATAATTTTACAGTTGTTCAAAGTGCATGCGTCGATTATGATAAAGAGGAAATGAATATTAACGATACTGTCCGCTCGACATCGACACGACACGGGAAAAATGATTTCGGATCGTGAACAGCTTCGTCGAGAATTAAAGAAAAAGATAAGCAGACTACGGATTTTATTCGCGATAAAATCAGACTTACTGCTTTTCGAGAAGCAAATTGACATAGCTGTGGCGCGAAATGAATGCTATGGTTGTTGACATGAAACAGTTTTGACGAATGCTCGAAGTCCAAGAATTGTTGCGGTTCGTATCTGCTGTTACAATTAGGCAGGACATACCTGTTATAACTCTACAGTGAGGAGAAAAATTAAACACACAATACTTTTACAAAAGCGTATTTTTATTTAATGTTTGCATATAAAATAGAATAAAAATAAAATACGTAGCATTAAGTACAAAGGTTTAGCTTTACAAGAAAATTTTACTGATCGTAGTATTATTATTGTTTTGATAAATACAAACTTTTTCCGTGTAGTCGGTTTTGCACCGTAATAGAACGTTTGTGGCTGAGAAACGTAAACATATCTTTTGTAAACAGTGGCCGGTGTTATTCGAGTCCGGGAGTACTCTAGTAGTTGTACTTTTGTTGTTCGTGCAGTAACACGCATTAACATACTGTCATGAAGCCAGTATCTAAGACTATGAAAGACAGTATTATTTCTCAATTACAATCTGGCTTATCAACGAGAAAAGTTGCTGAGAAGTTTGCAGTTAGTCAAGCTGTAATACATAAAATACGAAAACGATATTGTAATGATGTTCCTACATCTTTCGGAGGACGTCCAAAAATATTGTCGTATCAGGACAAGCAACGATTAACAAAATAAATAACTTCAGAAGTCACGACGACGGCGTCAGCGACTGCAAAGTTGTTGGAAAGAAAATAAGCAAGTGGACGGCTCGGAAAGCATTAAAAGAAGCTAATTTTATATCAATGGAGGAGAAGAGGAAACCTGCTCTTTCAAAGAAAAATATTAAAGCTCGTTTGAGTTTTGTCAAAAAATATATAAATTCGAATGAAGAACAATGGAAGACGGCGATTTTGACAGACGAGTCTAAAATAAATCGAATTTTATCGGATGGATGTTCTTGGCGTTGGAAAAGGAAACATGAATCCCTTTTGCCGCGTCATGTTAAACAGACAATTAACGGCGGTGGTTCAGTCATGATATGGGGTTGCCTTACGGCATATGGGGTAGGTCCATTGCATCGAATTGCAAGTACGGTGAACCAGTTGACATACAAAAACATTTTAGAACAGAATTTATTGGATGTTCTTGATAATATGCCGGTACAAGAATGTGATATTGTTTTCCAACGCGATAATGCCCTAGGGAATTCTGCAAAAAGCGTAAAAAATTGGCTAATCAACAATTCCAAACGAAGTCGTGGTCTGCTCAAAGCCCAGATTTAAATTCTATCGAGAATGTCTGGGCATATTTAAAAATGAAATTAGCGAATAACTACAATGATCCTCCAACGACAATAAATGATTTGTAGCAAAGAGTGTAGCAACAGTGGTATTCTATTCCTCCAGAATACTGCGGAAATATAATTTCAAGTATGCCTAAACGCATTCAAGCCAATGCCAAGGCCAAAGTATCTGGACAAAGTATTAAACGCATAAAAATATGAGATGTTTATTTGAAAATGAATTGTGATGCAAAACCGATTACACGAAAACAATTTGTATTTATCAAAATAATAATATCATCATTGTTTAAATATTTTTGGAAAGCTGAAATATTGTACTTAATACTGCGTATTTTGTTTTTTCTTTTATTCTATATGCAAATATTAAATAAAAATACAGTTTCGTACAAATATCGTTTGTGTGTTCACTTCTGCTCCTCACTGTATAGTATAGTCTTTTTAGTCGCCGTTTTTCATTGACTATAAAGTTCTCAGTTGAAAGTTACCTATTTCACCAGGCTGTGTGTTTTAATTAGAAAAGAACTCCGCTCCAATCATATCGCTCAACAATGATCGTTAAATAATCGTGCGCAGTTTAGATGGCTCCAGGTGTAATCGCCGGACGTTTCTGTTCCTCGACGGAGCTCCGGGTGCATCGAGAGCGCTTGGGGAGAATCTGCGCAGCGAAACACGAGCCCAAAGGCGATTCGCCGATGAAGAAAGGCGAGGGAGAAAGAGAGGGGAATCACCGCGGAGCGAGAACGCGAAGCAATTACTTTGCCTCTCCGGTTTAAATCGTTCGAGGAGTTTCGTTATTACCTTTTTTGCGGGCGTTAAAGTCGGTCGCCTTGTCGGGCCCATACGTATACCTAGAGCCGCGATTTTTCCCACGGTCGGAATACCCGAGAACACTCCCGGGGTAATTCGATCGTGCGTTTCCCTCGGAACGATCTTTCGCGATCGAGCCTTTGCATCCGGCGACTCCGCCGCTCCTTGCTTCATCGATCATCCGTTTCCACCGCTGATGTCCGACAACTCTGGCCAGATTGTTCAGAGAGCAAGCAGGATAGATCACCGTTTTCCTCGGAGCTGGATCACAGAGACGATCGCGCAATATTCTCGAGAAGATTGCGGATCGACGCTCGTTATCGAGCTGTTGCGGCCGAGGACCAAGGCTGCGGTTATGCTGAATTGATTTTCGATCGCGTGCGACGTTATACTGATCCAATCGTTATATTGAAACAATTGTGGAATTAAAAGAATCGGACAGACATTTGAAATGTGTCTTTAATTTGAGAAAGCTAATTTCGACATTTCAAATGCTTTGTTTTACGAAGTTATAATAATTTGAATGTCAACAATTTTTAACGAAGATCCAAGTGTCCAGTGACTTCTGGACGTAAGTGTACGTATACATTTCCGATAGTGAACTTAAAAAATGTTTTAGACAAAAGTTTGTCAGTACTTGGTGCGCTGCACATGTTCGCATATTCTTAAATCTGAAACAATGCATTTTACGTAAAAAAGTAAAGGTCCCCCGACTGCGTCAAACCTTCAAAATTTGCTGAAATAAGGACAACAAATGCTTTTGCGCAAACCCATATTTTCTAGTAAGATTCTAGTTATAACCAGAGGTGTGACTACCCCCTTAAGGGGGATCTATACCCTACTGAAGTAACTAGAAAGGAACTAGAATCTTACTAGATTTTGGGTCGAAATATGAGTTTGCGCGCCTCGATTTTTTGTCCTTATTTGAGAAGATTTATGGCTGGGCTGGGTGAGGGCTCATTCCATAGAGGAAGGTTAAATCCGGCGCGCCCTGCTATTGATTTAACGAAATTATGTTTATATCTAATAGTATGAGTGCCCAAGGTAGAGAAAAAATCTAGAAAAATAACCGCAGATTTCAATGTATCAAAGAGATTTTTTTGACTGATATGATGAGCAGAGCGCGCCGTGATGAACCTTCCTCTATCAAATGAGCCTTTGTGCAGCTCAAAATATGCTTGTGTAAGGACAAAAAATCGCCGCGCGTGATTTCATTCACATTAGCATAGATTTCCCCATATTACGTTCATGAAGACAGGTTATCTCTGATGTAGAGCCAATCTAGAGCCAATTTTATTTCAGTTAGTTTAGACGAGATGGCGCCTAGTCTGGAGGACTGTCAATCAGTGCTGCGATATTGTGCAACATTTCACTGCTGCACTGCTGTCAATGTGGAATCATAGCAAAACTGACACAGACGAGGTACATATTCTCATCGGTGGCACTAATATTAGTGCGACCTGCCCTGTATAACGGCATTCGCGACGAGCTGAATAGAATATGGAAATAGCAAGCAACTCCATCTCGTGTTCATTATGCAGCTGCGTGCTTATCAATGTTACCAAACTTTTTTCTGCACAGAGGGTGATAACATTGATAAATACCCCAAAATCTGAGGGTGTAGATCCCCCTTAAGGGGGTAGTCTACCCGCTGGTTACAACTAGAATCTTACTAGAATCTTACTAGAAAACATGGGTTTGCGCGCTTCGGTTGTTTGACCTTATTTGAGCAGATGTTGGGCTGGGTGAGGGCTCATTCACACTGTGCCCTGGTCATGATTTTAACGAGATTATGTTTCATATGTATAATATGAGGGCCCAAAGTAGAGAAAAAATCTAGGAAAAAAACCCGCAGATTTCAATGCATTTTTCTGTCTCTAAAAGACTTTTTGACTGCTATGATGACCAGAGCGCGGTGTGATGAACCTTCCTCTTTAGAATGACCCCCACCCAGACCAAAATTTGCTGAAATAAAGTCAAACAACTGAAACGCGCAAACCCATTTTTTCGACCCAAAATCTAGTAAGATTCTAGTAAATTAGCAAACAACTAGAATCCTACTAGATTTTAGGTCGAAAAAATGGGTTTGCGCGCTTCGGTTGTTTGACCTTATTTGAGCAGATTTTCGGCTAGGTGAGGGCTCATTCTAAAGAGGAAGGTTCATCACACCGCGCTCTGGTCATCATAGCAGTCAAAAAGTCTTTTAGAGACAGAAAAATGCATTGAAATCTGCGGGTTTTTTTCCTAGATTTTTTCTCTACTTTGGGCTCTTATTTTATACATATTAAACATAATCTCGTTAAAATCAGGGCGCAGTGTGATGAACCTTCCTCTTTAGAATGAGCCCTCACCCAACCCAAAATCTGCTCAAATAAGGTCAAACAACCGAAGCGCGCAAACCCATATTTTCGACCCAAACTCTAGTAATATTCTAGTTATAACCAGAAGTGTCACTACCGCCTTAAGGGGGATCTATACCCAATGAAGTAACTAGAAAGGAACTAGAATCTTACTAGATTTTGGGTCGAAACATGGGTTTACGCGCGGCGATTTTTTGTCCTTATTTGAGCGGATTTTGGACTGGGTGAGGACTCATTCTATAGAGGAAGGTTAAATCCGGCGCGCTCTGCTATTGATTTAACGAGATTATGTTTATATCTAATAATATGAGTGCCCAAAGTAAAGAAAAAATCTAGAAAAATAACCGCAGATTTCAATGTATTTTCCTGTCTCAAAGAGATTTTTCTGACTGATATGATAAGCAGAGCGCGCCGTGATGAACCTTCCTCTATCAAGTCAGCCTTTGTGCAGCTCAAAATATGCTCGTATAAGGACAAAAAATCGCCGCGCGTGATTTCATTCACATTAGCATAGATTTCCCCATATTACGTTCATGAAGACGGAAGTCCTCTCTGATGTAGAGCCAATCTAGAGCCAATTTTATTTCAGTTAGTTTAGACGAGATGGTGCCTAGTCAGAAGGACTGTCAATCAGTGCTGCGATATTGTGCAACATTTCACTGCTGTCAATGTGGAATCATAGCAAAACTGACACAGACGAGGTACATATTCTCATCGGTGGCACTAATATTAGTGCGACCTGCCCTGTATAACGGCATTCGCGACGAGATGAATAGAATATGGAAATAGCAAGCAACTCCATCTCGTGTTCATTATGCAGTTGCGTGTTTATCAATGTTACCAAACTTTTTTTCTGCACAGAGGTTGATAACATTGATAAATAGCCCAAAATCCGAGGGTATAGATCCCCCTTAAGAATATGCGACCATATAGCTCACCAAGCACTGACAAACTTTTATCTAAAACATTTTCTAATTGCACCACCGGAAATGCCTAAAAAATGGTGACATAACTTAACCGGGTGCACCCTGTATAAAACTTAACGAAGTTACCGCTTCGTTCGTCTGTATGCTCAAATTGAGCAGTCTAGCCGCGCGCATTATCTCGAGAACGATTCGGACGCAAACAAGTGAGACGACCGGTATACGTCACTTGGGATCATTGACGACTTGAAAAGAGTCGCGGATCGGAGTTCCCGCGACACATTTCAGTTCATTGGGTCTTCCCGAGTAAGAAGACATGTGGCTTGGCGAACCCGAGGCAAATAACACCAGACACAGCGATGACCGGCACCCGCTGCCGGCTATTGTGGGCGTCAGGACAATGGAGCACGAAGATCTGATGTTCCTCGAGAAGCTCGTATGTCCGTCCACGTGTAGCGTATTCGGCGACGTACACCTAGGACGTATCTAGTGCCTATCCAATAACTATCCGATCGAATAATCAACCGGACGGCTGGTTGCCACCGAGATCACAGGAAACGTTGCGTTTCCAGCGAGGCGAGCTGTCTGTCGGTGGTCCAGTGGAACGAGAAACACGACCTCGTCTCGGGCATGTGTCTGTGCAATTATCCTAATGTGCCGGCGGTGACTCCGGAGGACTGGCCGAGCTGGCTACAAACGCTATACCGGTAAACCGCGAGACCGCATACGAGTATTGCTCGAAGAAGGACTAAATTGCTTTATCCGATACGTTGGCATTCGGCGATATTACGAATAAGCACGGAGCGAATTTTTACAGCGAACGTGCTAAATAAATTCAATCGCTTAATGTCTACAAGGCAACTTGGGCCAGCTACATTTACTGCTAGGTAGGTTTCGATTCGAAACGCCGGGGTCTGGAATAAGTGGTTCCTTTGTGCAACGCGTTTAAAAAGCTTCGACCGATCTTTATGCAAATATACTCGTATGCGCGAGCTCTCCGGGGGATCAAGGTCAGGTCTCGGGGCGTCTCACCTACGCTCACCGCGAAAAGGGTTGAGAACATGACGGAAAGAAACTCGCTGTTCGTGCACTTCCTCGCGTGGGACCACCGGTACACCGGCCGTTTCTTCGAGGAGCTCATGACCGGGGTGTTCGTCGCCGCCTCGCAACTGCTGCACGTGATCCTCGTGCAGCCTCCACGGATTATACTAGGTGACCCTCTCGAACAAGTCGAATCGATTCCGACCGAGAACAGTCAGCGGAAAACTGTTCTCGCTGACCTGTTCCAGAGGACGTGTTCGAGAACCAGATGACCAAAATTCGCCCGAAGTGCTTGCCGATGTCGCGCGTGGCGCAGCAGTTGCTCGTGGCCTTCAAGCACGCGGTGGTACCGAGACAGAAGATCCGGAGGGTCGTGTGAGTAGCCTTGGCTCTTCGGTTCATCCGTCAACTTCATCTCAGAATCACAGAATAATTTTGAAGTCTATAAAGTCTACGCACCGGTGTTATCCGTCTAATAAACTCGGAACAGAGAGGAGGACAACGATATAGTGATACCGCTGATCGATCAGGAGTCTACTTTACTGAAGGAGCTCTACGGGGAGTACTACGTCAGCGAGATGGTCCGCTACCCGACCGATTTCCGGCAATTGATCGTCTCCGAGGACCAGGGGGGTCTAGCCACCGGCGTGATGTTCCTCAGCAATCGGATGGACGTGGACATGCTCAACAAGAACTTCGAGCTAGCCCTGTACAACGGCCTGAGGAAGCCTCACGTGCACGACGTAATCCCTGACGAGAGCTTCGAGCCCGCCAGCAAGACCTTCTGCTCCGTTTACACCCATCAGCCTGTGGAAATACTGTACAGTCCGCAGAGAATATTTTACTATTTAAGATCCAACCTTAAAATTTAATCTGCTCAATTTATCCAGCTGTATCTGCAATGTTTTCCGCACAGCAGAGGTGAGATCATGACCTCTTCGGATACAAGCACAGAGGTCCCCGAAGAAGTTACAGAAGCTGGTTCTTCCAGTTCGTCCGCCTACGATGTGAATTCAGCGAAAACGTCAGAGTCTGCTAGTGTTGATGATGATGATCATTCCTTTTACCGGTGGAGCATACTGGTGCACGGAATTGTAGACTCTACGGACGATATTCCTCGTGAGTTCTCGTCTAAAGATATCAGTATACTATCTCCAACTGGTTAAAATGATTTAAAGAAGAATGGAATGTCTGTCTGGCTCCTGTTTCTCGTAATTGGGGCAGGAAATGTTTATTTCCTGTGTGTATTCCTATATAAAAAAGGAAAGGGCATTTCGGGGAAACCGGCACAAGAGAAAACGGAAGTTTTGGAGATCCAGCTGCCTCCGCAACCGATCTATCATGGCGAGCCTAACGCATTCGTCGTCGAGGTGTTCGCGTTCGACAATCATGTGAAACGCGGCTGCAGCACGCTTTTCTTCGAAGCTGCGTTCGAGTGCTTCCCGGACAGGGACTACTGCGCGATCCTGATGCCCACCGCTCATCCGGAGCTCGCCTTCCTCACGAACTTCGTGGTACGATTTAATCCTTCTGTAGTCAACCGGTATAGTACCCATTTATTAAATTTCTCTCAACAATTTGTTAATGTTCTTCTAAAAAATATTACAAAATTTCTCTGAATGTTCGTTCTTTACTCGCTAGTATATTAATTTATATTCTTATAATGAGAATTTGTGCGAACATGTTAAATACAGAAAGGTTTTAAGTAACCTATACATTTTGGTTGACTTCACAAGGGTTAACCCTCATCAGAGTTGGGAAGTAATTAATTACATGAGTATTTAATTACAATAAGAAAACGGTTAAGTGGTCCAAAAGATAACAATTAGCGGTTTAAAAGAACAATTACACTGAAATAATTGTTAGACTCAATTACAATTACTGTAATCACAATTTGCAATTAATTCACAATTACTGGTTGAGCCAAAGTTATTGCAATTACCAATTACAATTTCAAGTAATTGTAATTGGTAGTTGCAATGACTTAACGCCAAAATGGCACTAAAGAAAGTAATTAGATACCTACTCAACGGAAATTTCTAAAAAGAACAAACAAAAAGCATATGTTATATATTATCCGACTCCAACTTTGAAATGAGGGTAATTTTGAAAAGTAATGGTAATCGTTTTTTTGAAATATCAAATAATTAGCTACAAATAAATATTTCATGAATAATAAGTATTTCCTAACATATGCTTTTTGTTCTTTTTAGACATTTCCAATGAGTAGGTATCTAATTACTTTTCGCTTAATAACCACAGCAGTTGAAACAATAAATAAAACAGTAACACCATAAATGTAAAAAACAGTGAAACAATAAATCCAAAAAAGGTATCTAATTACTTTTTTTAGAGCCATTTTGGCGTTCAGTAATTGTAACTACCACCAATTACTATTATTTGTAATTGCAGACATAAAATTACAATTACATGTAATTGTAATTGGTAATTACAATTACATGTAATTGTAATTGGTAATTACAATTATTTTGGCTCAAACAGTCATTGTAATTGCGGACCACAATTACAATTACAGTGACTCGTCAAGTAATTGAAATTACCAATTACAATTACAGTGATTCGTCAAGTAATTGCAATTACCAATTACAATTACATGTAATTGTCATTTTATTTCTGCAATTTCAGATTACAGTAATTGGTAAGCAATTATAATTGTAATTGGAATTATATTTTGCCCAACACAGGCCCTCATCCGTCCCTTATTTCAATTTGACACAGTTTTCCCGAAATAAGTTATACTGTTCTGCGATTTGTAGGTAAATTTGCCCGAAGTTTTATGAGTTTTATGTTTTTAATGCGAAACACGTAACCGAAAAACCCAAGATGTAAATGTTAACTTGCTATTCCATCGATCTTTTACCACTGTGTCGATTTAATACCGAGGGATAGATTCAGTACGTGAACTGAGGGTCGGATGAGGGTTAATATTCACAGATGAACGTCTGCAATTGTTTGAACGCCTCCGGGAATCGTGTAGAGAGTACCGTTCAAGTGTAATCGAGATTTTCCGATGGCTCTGTACGTGACACATCGAGCTGCTCTTCTGGGAGACATTAGTACGCGTCGGGCTGGTCCTCAGGATCGGGATGCTGTTCAGACACTATTGCAGAAGATCCCAAAAGCAGAGACGATTCTGGAAGATTTCGACGAGGCTGTTAAGACGACGAGATCGGATTTGTTCTGCTATCTGTTCGCGTGGAATGATAGGGTCATCGGTGTGACGATCTTCTGGTAATTCGAATCGATACTTAGCCTATCAATCATCAAGGACTCATCTCGTGCTGATAAATACTTGCGTTGCTTAACCAGCGTGGAGAAGGACGTGACGTACATCAGAAGGCGTTTCCACGTGGAGGATTACATCGCGACGAAGCACGTGCCTCAGGATGCGTACGGCTGCATCATGCACTTCGTCCTGATGCCGATCTTCGCCATTCACCTGCGCCACTTCTTCTGCGAAATCAGCCGCCAGAGTGGCCTGATCGTTTTCTACTATCGCCTAACTGAAAAAATGATGAGCGCTCTTGTACATACATAGATCCGTACAACAATTCGTTCAAGCTTGTACCTTCCTTAAGGGGGTGGACTCGTTTTTCCAGGATTGCAAGGGTGCTGGATGGGGTTTTTCAGTAGCCAAAAAAAATCATTCTAGGCCGCAGTCGTCCTCAAAAGTACCATTTTTACGTAATTTGTATTATTTGGAAGCATAAAGCTGTGCATGTAGCTATTTTCAGACAGTTAAATGCTATCAAATAATGCAAATTGCGTAAAAATAGCACATTTGAGGGCGATCGCGGTCTAGATTGATCTTTTATCCAGCGCTTTTGACTACTAAAAGACCCCATCTTTCATTATCGAGAAATGAGAAGGCGCATCCCGCACCCTCGCAATCCTGGAAACGAGTCCACCCTCTCAAGATATGTAAAATCCCGATTTTAGACGCGCTCGCAGCCTCTGCCGATTTGTCTGAACTCGATGGTCCACGTGCAGCCTCGAAGAAGGATCGAGTACAGATTCCGAGGTCTCGTGGAAACCGATCAGCCTAAAATCAAAAGCGAACCATTCTCGCTGTTCATGACAACTCCGAGAATGATCAGCGACACCAGTTTGGTGCACGATACGAAGATAGTGGTGATAGGGGCCTCGGACTGCGGCATGGCTCTCCTGGAACATTTAGCTTTCGGGTAAAGATAGAGGAATCGAGAAGTCTCGGAGAGTTGAGAACAGAGTCTGGAAAAACGGAAAATTTCCAGGGGCCCGCACGAAACGACTCGGTACGCTAACGTCACGCTGATATCGCCGCGCGGGCTGCCTTTCGAAAATGAACGGAGCTCCGCGATCGCGAGCATGATTCCCTTTCACGGCCGCTATTGCCACGAGCATCGTCGTTTGGTTGCTGCGCGTTCTTGGATCAACGTTGTCCACGGCACCGTGGTTGAGATTAACAGGTAGATCCTGCCTCGGCAAATTACTATTCACGCCGAGTACCAGCAACAAAGTTGTACAAATCGTGCTGCCTCGAGTGACGCTTCAGACAGCTTCTTAAGGCTGCCTCTTGATATGCGGACACGCTTTAACTTCGTCCTTGGAATCTTTAGGAAAGGGAAGCAGGTGACGGTGATGAATCGAGGACAGATCGCGTACGATTACCTGGTGGTCACCTGCGGGCTGCAGTACCAGAAGCCACAGTTCCAGGAGGAGTTAGACATGATCAAAAGAGGGTAAAAAGCATAACCCCAACCGACAATATTTATTCCGCGTATAGATCCGCCGTCTAATCGACGTACTATGGTCTGGAAACCCGCTTTTTGTGGTCAGAAGGCAATTTTTTAAGATTAAGATATTCGAAAAATATTCTGCAACACAATAAGGACTATTCAAAGCTTCCATATACAAATTATTATTTATTTTAGATTATTCTGTACTCAGATATAACGTTCTGAAGGCAAACTCAAAATTCTTTGTATAAAATCACGAGGATCACCTCGATTTTTTAAATGTTGCTATATATTTCTGATTTCATACTATATCCCTTAACTTTAAGATAATGTTAAAATACTTTTGGCCGCGAAAAGCGGGTTTCCAGACCATAGTGCGACGCACAGTGGGGTATTTGGCCTGAAAAAGTGGAAAAAACTATTGTAGCGTTATTTATAGGCTCAAGGTTATAGTATTATATATCGTTGGATTCGCCTTAAGATCAGCTACAACATTATGAAATCCAAAATACGTTTTAGTATTTGAAAAAACAAATTTACCTCAATTTTTTGAAAAAAAAAATTTTTTTTTAACTTTTATATATTGAAATTTGTAGACGTCTGTATACTGTTCCTCTTTTGTTCGAAACATTTTTTCCTCAGATTATCGAGAACCCCTGAAAAAGCAAGGCGATAGTGGAATATTTGTACTATCATAACTTGAAAAATATTTAAGAAAAAAATATTTTAATATAATGTTTTGGAAAGCTGTCAAAACAAGCTACAAGAATATGCAACAAAAAATAGGGAGTTCTATTTAAGAAATGGAAGATGACCTTCGCGTGATTTTCAAACGACTATCCAAGGTCAAATCAATGACACTATTTTATGCCCTCCTCTAAACCATACAACTTTTGTCTGAAACATTTTTCTCCAAAATAGCTTCATTTCCCAGATATACGTCTGTTTCACGTTAAATGACTCACCCGGTATATTATAAGAGTATTTTAAAATGATCACCATTAATTTTCATCGGAAAATACATAAGAAATTTCTTCCTCGGATAATGTTTCTTCTTCATTTGAGGCCAAGCGTAGCCGAACGTACGCGTACGCGAAACGCTGCTAAACACTTAATTCTAAATAGGCTATAAAATTTGAATTCGGACATATTCGGAATCAAACTTTGTTGGCTTATAATCACGAATCTTTACCGAATGTAATGACACCAAAAAGAGCACTCAATACGGCTTTATACTATAACAAATTGGCAATAAAGTTTTGTAATTTTTAAAAAGCTTACAGAATGATTGGTAATATTCAAATATTAATAACTATACTAATTTAGATGATAACAAAATAAAATCTATGCGAAAGTGCTCTGTATACCTACCTGAACAACTTTTGTAATACAAGAATTTACAGAATTTCCCTTCAAACACATGAAAATCGCCAATGAACAGACGCTGTCTTAGAGACTGTTTAAGAACGCCAAGCGCGCCTTAAAATCTCTCGACTTTCGATGAAGTTTACTACTTCACGGGTGTACAAATAGAAAAAATAATATTGCAGCCTTATTTTTCAGACCTTTAACTACAACGAACAACAAAAATTTTATGCCATACGCAAAAATTTAGAAATTGAATTTTTTCCACTTTTTCGGGCCAAATACCCCACTGTGCGACGTGCCAATGGCTCACGCGTTTCCTCTTGCGGACAGAGAGTGGAGAGAGCAAGAGCAGCCTTGGAACTGTTTAACGATCAACGACGACACGCAAGCGGCGACTTGCCTCGAGAAGATTCGCCTTTTGACCAACAACTTCGAAGACGAAAGTGAGACAACTGGATTCCATCTGCTCCATAAAACACAGCTTTAACTGCGAACACTTTTAGAGAGGATCGTCCTCTACGGACACAACATCGACTGTTACTGCGCTCTCCAGGGTCTCCTCGAATCTGGTATAAACGGTTCCTGGATCTCTTTGATCGTGCCGCCGCTACACCAGTGCGATTCCCACGAAAGTGTCTTCTTTAACATCTGCGAAGTACGAAATCAAAGTACACGAGGATAATCGTTTTTCCCCGAAAGATGCTGACTTGAATCGTTCAAGGTGCACGCTGTGGTGATGACTCGTATCTTGGACAGCGGCGTGAGCCTTCTTCAGGAATGGGAGCTGATCGATTGGTACTTGCAGGACTGGAGGAAAGAAGGAATGATAGAGGCACTGGTTCTGCGGTCGAAGGGCAGTATAAAGATAGTGCAATGCGACGTTCTGATTGCGTTTCACGAGAAGACTATCGACCCGAAGATATTTTTGGGTGACTGAAGCGGTCTTTGAACGAAGTACCGATGATTTATGGCAGGAATTTCTTCATCGATGCGTTTCAGCGTTCTGCAAGGCTGGCTTGATGTACGACGGCCGGCTGGTGATAGACTCCGAGTTCCGAACCAACGATCCATTCGTTTTCGCAGCGGGGAACGGCACCAAGTACAGTCGGAAGTTCCACGCGTCGTCCTGGCTGCACAGATACTTCAACGCCGTGGAGATTGGCGAGAGAGTTAGTATAGCGGAGCACACTCTTCGCCGAATACTATAGTAATTCGCTTGTAAAGCTGGCGAAGGTGCTGCGATCGGTAATCGTGAAGCAACAGAGATACGGCGAGAAGGCCGTTAAGCGATGCAAGCACAAGAAACACTTCCCTTTCTCGGCGTTTCGTGCACCGCTCATCGTGGCCTGCACTCTGCCCGGTGGATATCGGTACCTGCACGTCCAACATCCTGGTAAGATCCCGACGAGCAAAAATCCGTTTCCGGTCGACACGGGTATGGAAATGGTCACTGGAAGCTGCGACTCCGAGATCGGCTTCTTTCGTCTACAATTGAACCACTATGGCACTGTGGAGACTATCACTTGCTTCAGCAGAAAGGTACAACCCGACAGCGATTGGAAAGTACCTATTGAAAAGTACCTTTTCAGGACTTCGAGGTCCACCAGATGATCCGACTGTACGGGAAGCACGAGAGCCTGCTGAACGAATTGAAAACGCGGTTCCAAGTAAGCGAACCTCCTAACGATCTCTGTATCGTCTTCGAGAACGTGTTAACGATACTTTGATGCGTCAGGATTCGTTGATCTCGGACTTCTTCGCGTACTTCCGGGAGCCGTGGGCAACGGCGCTCTTCATCGACCGATTCGACTGCCTCCGGATGGAAAACCGAGCGACCCTTTTATCGAAAACGGTAAAGACAAAGAGAAATACGAGAAGAAAGACGTAGAGAAATGAACAAACGTCGAAACGTTCTCTTAACAGGTCGTTCCCGGCCAGTCGTTGATCGAGGACTGCATCCAAGCTTTCCAGAAGTCGTCCTGGAAACCAGTAAGTGACCGGAATCATCTGAATCCTCTAATTCGTACTTACACGCTCGATCGCAACGCTTCAGATGGAGGATACCGATCATCGACGAATCGTCGCGAAGTACGCGGGCTCGGTGTACCACCAACAGTTGGAACAGAATCTGCTGCAGTTTCTGGAGTTCTGCGAAGAGGATGCACCGGTTTACTGCACGCCTGGCAAGCTGCGGGAGTTGTACGCCGACCTGGAGGACAGTCCCCTGTACACGACGCCGCCGTGATCCAGACCGTGTCACGCTTTCTCGAGCAACGAAAACGCGAAATAAACGACGACGCGATCCGATGTCTTTTCCACGAGATTTCTGCGATTTTCTCCGGTTCTGCGGGAAACTTTGCGGGAAACGTGGATACACGTCCCATATCCGTGGAAACCGCGAACACGAACGCCGATCTTGTTACGGCTCGGCGAGCAAACTTCTGTCTTCGACGGCGGGGCTTGGCCGATCGGAAGCAGCTCGTCCCCGATCGCCTGCGCTCGTCCGTGTTCGCTGCTACTTTTATTTGCATGCGATCCGATCTGTAGGTCAAGTTTAACATTCCACGAAGCTGCCCCGCAAAGGCGGCTCAAGGTGGACGCCCACGCGGCCGCACGCGCAACGACAACAAACACCGTGCCACAGAAATGTCATGGCTAACACGGAACCGATTCTCTTTACTCCCTTTGGCTTATCAGACCCGCTGCTCCATCGCGATCGGCCTCTTTCTCCGCAAGAAAACGATCGGTCTAAACCAGTCTATCTTTAAATCAGTTTCATCTTATGCGCTACAACCTAACACCTTCAATTTATACCTAACAAAAATTTCGTCTTTTAGGGTTGGATAGCAAGAGCCTGCGACGGCACTTTTCAGCTTAATGGATCGACGGTACTCGGCCCGAGCGTAAATTCAACCCGAGGAGAGAACGGGTTCGGCCGGCTTTCTATTCGGCCCCGTGATTTCGTCTGTTTTTCTTCTGCGAGATCTAGAGATTTATCGCCGCGCATAAACGCGGTCTACCCTTCGCGGGGATCCCACCACACGGGCTCTCGAGCAAATTATAACGACGGCCGTAACTCTTGACGCACGCGTTACGATCCGTTTCAATTTGCCAAAGAAGCGAATCAATCGCAATTTACGCCCACGCGTGGCGCACCGAGAACGCGCGGCTTGTTTATCGCGTTCCTCGGGCGATACAAAGGCGAGGTACACGGCTGTACATAGTTGTACTCGTAGTAGAGTACATTGTTGGTCCTAAAAAGAGAAAGGGGTCGCCTTGCGATTACGGCGGTGACCAGAAAGCGGCCAAATATCTTTCCTCTTAATCGGCCGGTGATTCAGGAGCGGAAGCGGCGCCGTATAATTAACCATTTTGGCAAGCGATTCGGCGGGAAGTCGCGTCAAAGATTCGCGCACTTGCCCCCCTCAAGGCTGATCTTCTCCCACGTGTACGCATCGATTTACATTTTTGCATTATTACCTGTGCGGCACGGGGATCGCACAGTATCAGTCGCGCGTGGACCTCGTGCGGACAAACAAATCTTATCGACTAGGACGACATCCGCTCGACACGATGAGCAGCCCGAGACCGATCACCTCGTACTTCTACGAGAGAAAGTGCTACCTGTGCGAACGACGCACCGTTTACCCTGAGAACCCTCCAGCGCCGAAGAGAACACCGCGGAGAGTCACGTTCACGTTCGCCGAGCCGAGTAAGTGCGACAAAATCATCCCGGAGGATCTGGAACAGAATCGCATCCTCTCACAGCCACTGGTCATTCTCCATTCATTTCGCATTCGAAGATCACGAGGAAAATCAAAAAAGAAACAATATACTGCACTCTTCGACGGCGGTTGTCATTCTACGCCGCCTCGTTTCGTTTCGACTTGAAAGATCGCGGGGAAAACAAACGCAGACCCCTCGTCTCGGGAGCTGCCAGCTTCGTTATTTACGTTGCCGTGGAATCGGGGATTTGAATCGTATCCAAAAGCACGGAGACCCTGAGTCCGGGTCAATGTCGCGCTATTCTGGTCACTGGTTCGCGCCGCCATTAAACGAGACCTCGAGGACGTCGGTTTCTCGTGGCTGAAACGCGAGCGAATCTGCAAATAACGATTCGCGGACTGCCAACGGTGTTCAACTTCGACGGGCTTCTGTTTCAGAAATAGTTGAACTTCGATGTGCTACGAGTTAATGCACAAAATGAAAAATCTCATATGTAACGAAAATATTCTAGGTCAGATAAAATGTCTGGGTAACCGATTTCGTTGACTTTGAAATATATGTTATAAAACTCGACATTTGGAATAACTTTTTCCTGTGAAATCGTTGGCGGTCGTCTTTACTTTCAGAGACATTGGTAAAAAACTTTTGGAAGTTTGAATTAGGTCTGGGTTAAGCATATGGGTTATCGTGCTCCTTTTTTGAATTTACAGTTAACGCTAGTTACACGAATAAAGAGAATAAACCCGTATATCTCCTAAATCACCAGTAGGGCCCAAGACCAGCCTCGAAGTATAACCGAAAGGTAGTCCCGGAGCTGATCCCCTAATCTAAGACGGACTAAGTAAGTGTAGGGTGGAATTTGACTTGCTTGCACTCGAGGGGTTTGTACTTGCTCCTTGAAACTAGGGAGTCCCTCACTTCCCTGGGTTGGAATGGCCCAGGGAGATAGTGCATAAAGTATTTTACCACCCTGCACTATAGACAATACAAAAAAAGATATATGGGTTACCGTACATGGTAACAAACTTTACTTGTAATTGCTGGGTTAGATTTGATCCTAAATCTAAACATGCGTACAATGTTTTAAGAACACCCATTAGAACTTACGAGTAAAGTTTTTCGCGAGTAAAGAATATCCCCTAAACTAAAGCCGACCACCAAGAAACTTGAAACAGAAATGTTGCTCAGAATGATGACCTTGGCAACATATCTAAAACTCTGAAATGATTCAAATGATCTAAAATGTCTGAATCCTGGAGGCAGAATTGCTTCGAGCGCAAAGGGGTTACTTAACGAAGCTCCCGGCCTGATTAGCCGGACGACCGTCGATCTCGTGCGTAACGATGGCGTTCAATGTGAAACAAGATTCCACTTATTTACGTAATAACGCTCGTTATTATACAACTATTACGATCAGCACGCCTCCGCAACATAAGTCGCCGTTGATCATGGGAGTAGCACTTATGTAACGAATGTCAGTTTACCGGGCCGTTGAGTCTCGCGCCTTTATGGTGGAGCGGCGCGCGTTCCTCCGCCGTAAAAGGGAATATCCGAGACCCATATTCGCGGCACGTCGCGCTGATTCACGGGTCTTTTGTCACGAGAAGTGCCGCGGCTTCGCGACACCTCGTTTGCAGGCAAATCGACACGCTTCTCTTTCGCCTTTTTTTCAATGCCTGGAAATTTGTTCACGCTAATCTAATCTTTGCATCTCTTTCCATTGTAATATGAGTTACCCGTACCGGGAGTGTTAGGGCTTAGCAGCTGTTTTAAATCTAATCTTTTCCACCTTCTGTTCGCTATTGAGTCACCCCTACCGGAAGCGTTGGGAATTAGAAATTTGCAACGACTTTGCTGGCAGCAGTCATTATCAGGAAGTAACGGAAACTTGTTTTCTGTTCGCAGGAAGAATGCTGAAATCGGCCTCGCCGCAGTACCCCAGCAGGGGTGGATCGGATGTCAAGGTGATTCGCTTGACGGTTGATCAGGAAGCTGTTCTTCAGGAGCAGTTCAATCGATGGCCCAGAGCACCGCACACGGCGGATGTCGTCCTACTCGCAGCCGAGACAGGACTTTCGGAAGCCGATGTTGAGGTTTCTGTTCTTCTCCACTTTACTTCGAACACGGATGCTTTTGCCAATTCTCTCAGATTTTGAACGAGCCACGTAGAATCTTGCAGTCCATTCCAATCTACGGTCTGACGATCAGTAGGCTGCTTAACCCTGGAACATCACACTTGTTTTCTGAGACATGTACTTCACACTCGGAACTCAGAAACCCAAAGTTCTTTCTTAGAAAAAAAAAGCAGAAAATGTGAATATTAAATGGTTTAGCATCCCACCTCGATGTTTCACTAAAATGCAAATAAGCCACTCTTTTTCTGAGATCCACAGTGTAGTTCATACAGGGTGGTCCATCTAAATAGTTCCTTTATTTCTGATGACATGACAAATGTTCGTGAAGCAATGTAAATGGTATCACGAGGTGAATGCTCTGCAAACTTTTTTCTCAAGCTCAGCTTTCCGGATTTTTCATGGTCATCGATACTTTTGTTCCTTGCATATTCCCTTGCATGACCTCGGACCAGCCTCTGACTTCTAAAATTGAAATTAGATATGATATTTCATTTTTGATATTCATTCATCGATATCACTGACATTAGTAGTGGCAAGTGAGAACCTGCAGATATGCAAGTGTGAATATTTGACATTTTGTGTCAGAAACGTACTTTACTACCAGAAGTATCCAAACTCTCGATATGAATTGTAGGAACTAATGCCGAGTTTACTCTGACACAAAATGTCAAATATCTCGTGAAGTATTGACATTTCGATGACCTTGGCTATACGTACGATAGTAAAAGGAATCGATATGGTGCATCCACATATTATCCACATTAATCCTTTTACTTATTAATGTTTTCCGTTTGTTCCAGGCCTGGTACGCGATTCGTCTGGCTCAATGGAGGAAGGAGCAGGGCCTGGGTGGAAACCTGGGTCTGCATTGATGCCTGGCGTTGCGACTCAACGTTATCGTACCCGTGTACCTGAAATCTTTAATTCGTATACGAACAACGCGAACCGACAACGATTTATTCTTCTTGCTTTCAGCTTACAAGCGACCGTACTTCGCGTAGTAGAGATCTGTAACGTCAGTTTCGCGACTATCGCGAGACGGCGATGAGTACCGGCCGACGCGACAATTTTATTTATGTTAATTGTTAGAGCGAATCGTTCGCCAGAGACGGTACCAAAAGCGACGCGACGGTGCAATAGTCGTAGTTTGTTAACAGCTTCTTCTCCTTTAACTTTATCTTCGCCGTTGTATCGATCGTGATCGCGATCGGGTTTTAAGATCCCCTCGCGATTCGATCCGGTCGGTTGCAATGGACAATCGAATATTGTAATTAAAAACTATTGTATGTAACCTTGCGGAGATGACATTACCAGCGAGTATTAATCATAGCGTTACTCGTTACTTGACGTATAACCCGGTTAATTACGTTACGCCGGCGGGACAGGTACCATAATCGTTTAGATTGCGGATCTCGATGCGCTGATAAAACAAGCGATATAAAGATACCCAGTATTTTGATATATTCTCTTCAAGGAAAATCTGTTGGTCGACTACTTATTCTGTCGACGTTTTTCAAATGATAAATCGCGTAAAGATTCACAGTCTAATGATTACACGTCGATGCTTCTGGATAGTTGTACTAATACGACGGGTGTACAAGAGCACACGAATAGAGAGACACGTTTATATAACCCAGTTACTCGAATAAGTGTTACAAAAATGTTCTGCTGAAACAATAGAAATTGTTTTATTATTCCTATCGTCCGTATATACATAAAAATCTCGTAACTTCTATAAATATAGTAACATTTGTCGCCTCTGCAAAGTAGAAGCGATTTGAAATGCAAATGGACCAACGTGTAACTGTAAAAAAAAAACAATCAAAAATTGTTTGGAGCAATTCAGCGGACATTATCTTTGCCGATTGCTTCTTTTATGGACGCTAGGCCGTCTTTTGCGAGCATTTCGTTCAGTTCTCGCTTGATCTTCATCACTATCGGTGGTCCTAAGTATGCGAACGACGTGTACAGTTGGACCAGAGATGCTCCGGCTTTGATTTTGTCGTAGGCATCCGCTCCAGTAAAAATTCCACCAACACCGATGATAGGAACGCTTCCATTTGTTCTGTTGTACATATCCGAGATGATTGCGGTCGACATATTGGTCAGAGGAGCTCCGCTGAGTCCTCCATCCTCCTCTTTCAACGAGCTTTTCAGATTGTTCCGCGTGATCGTGGTATTGCACAGTATCAGACCGTCCACTTTAGTTTTCTTATTGAGTATTACATCAGCGACGTCCTGCCTCTCCGACTCGGACAAGTCCGGAGCAAGCTTCAACAATAACGGCTGTTTGCTCTGTATCGACTGTCTGACTTCGTTTATCCTCATTAATAATTTCTCCAAATCCTTCTTGCTCTGCAAGGACCTCAAACCAGGCGTGTTCGGACTGGAGACATTAATTACAAAGTAGTCAGCTACATCTGAGAACTTCTTAATGCCGTCTATATAGTCCTGAGCTGCATCTTGCATTGTTTTGTTCTTGCCTAGGTTTACTCCAACGATACCATGGAAGTCTTTATTGTCTTTGAGCTTTTTTAACCGGTGCCACACAGTGTCGTGTCCCTCGCTGTTAAAGCCATACCTGTTTACAACGGCATTGTCTTCCACTAGCCTGAACACTCTTGGTTTTGGATTGCCATCCTGTGGCTTCGGAGTAACCGATCCTGAAACATAGTTAAGATGTAAAATCAAAGATATTAGTGGGAATAGTTAAGAAGACTGTTGTAAGGTGTGTTACCGATTTCTACAAAGCTAAACCCTATCCTGTGCAAGCCTTCTACAACTTCTGCTTGCTTGTCGAACCCAGCTGCCATCCCTAAGGGGTTATTAAACTGCATACCCCATACATTCGTTTCAAGAGAAGATGGATCTTTTGTGGTCTGCTTGCCTACAAGACCCCACTTCAGCATCTTAATGGCAGCATTGTGAGCCAATTCTGGGTCTACCAGTCGAATCAATGGCACAGCATATCTATTATAAAATTTCTCATCGCTTTGGTACAAACATATACCACCGTACAAAGTTACAGCTGTGCTGGTCACTGTCAACAGTGACTTGAGCTTATCTTTGCCACTCAATCGACGAGCCATTGTGAAATATAACAGACTTGGAGAAAGTCACAAGAAAGTATCTAAATAAAACTATGTACCGCTAAGGTTATGTGCGATCGTTTTCACAAACGATTAATAAATACGTCATAATAATTAAAGTATCACGAGTATCACCGATGTCACATCGTTAAATAACATTTTGATAACGATTTTATTGGAGTATCTATTGTTAATTTAATCCTACTCGATCGCATTTTACATAAATGCTATAGCCATCTACAAAACACACGTTCAATTGATATCCTTTGTTATCAATGGACGCGACAGATTGCAAAAGAACTGATTTCTCATGGTGTTTATTATTGTATGATATGCGGTTTGTGTCATTGTATCGTGCTGAATGAAAGAAATATTTTATATCATATTCTATTTACCGCCTATTTCTTTCATTTTCTTATTCATTTCGAACATAAATGAACAGAAAAGAAATACTCGTGTGGGTTATTGACAGGTGACCGTGGATCACCGTGGATGGTTAAATATTCAATGAAATTATTATTCAAGGGATAAAAAAAATTGGTGGGCGTATACTGGAGAATCTTTTGTGCCTGTATTATACAATAAAGATAATTTATTCATGCAAAATGAAAACTATTGGATATTCATTACAGCAGCAAATAATTCGTGCCGTTTTCCCCATAAGACGCAGTGTTAATTCCGGCACGAATTATTTGCTCTTCCTAAACGTCCGTAGAGCGTCATTTCATGCAGCGGCAAAACGATCAAACTGTTAGCCAAATGTTACCGACAGAGAAAATGGCGGTAACAGCGCCATCTAGCGGTAGATTTGGAACTAAATTTGGCTAATAGTTTGAGCGTTTTGCCGCTGCATGAAATGGCACTGTACGGACTTAGCATTGCGTCTTATGGGGAGAGCGGCACGAATTATTTGCTGCTGGAATGAAAATCCAATACTCTTGATTTTTACCACGTTTTTATTTTCATCAATAAATGTAAATATAATGTGTCAGGGAATTAATAATAATCAATTAATTTCTTGCAGAATTTACTGAAAATTGTTACGGTTAGGAATTATTTACGACACCACGGCACCGTGGTCGACGCTACTTCACAAATGTGATCAATTTATATATGTAAAAAACATTCTGCAACCTGCATAATATGCGAAAGTTGTTAATCTTCAGAATCAAATATCGTTTGATGAAATTACTTCATATTTCACTGTAATACCTTAATAAAACATATAGAATAAACATTTGTATCTCAAATATACTTTATATATTGCTTATTTCTTGATAAAATGCCAAATTCTTTGAAATTATCCTGTCCATTTTCTCCGTGTACTGTGTACATGGCGCAACCGCTGAACCCCCTCACCCCCATTAGCCAAGCGTAAGCACTGTCGATGAGCATAGCTTATATGTACATCTTTTGAAAATGTGACGTCACACTTTACTTCATCTTTGCCTCGGGGAAAATTATCTGTGCCATGTCTGTAGGCTTATATGGTCTAAGACAGGGAGTTCCAACATGAAGCTCGCGAGCCACGGGTGACTTTTTCCCCGCTTAGGTACTGCCCCCACTCTTAGACTTCATTGTTGCCGTAGAACTTCGTCCTGTTCCCCCGCCGCTATGCCGCCTACTAACTCTACTACATAGTAGTGGGGAGAGGTTTGACTAATGGTGAGGACCTTGCGGTTCTCGCAGGGGAGCAAGTTGGAACTCCCTGATCTAAGGGTTTAGTCACCGACGAGATAATAGTATCTCGTCGGTGGTTTAGTGCACAATTGGGTAAAATAGTATTTTAAGTAATAAATGGCAAATAATCCTATTCATTTGAAAGTACAACTGTAAAAAAAAATATTTTATTTGATGCAGTAATTTTTGAAAATAGTATTTTATTTAAGAATATTGAAAATATTTGTGTATTGTCTTTATTTTCAATTTCAGTTTTAGATATTGTTGCTGAAAATAATGGTTCGAACTTAATACATTTATGTATAATGTATATAAATAGTTTCCTGACGATAAGATACACTGTATGTTTATGCGGTTTCTCCGAGTATTATAACGACGCAAAAATAAAATATTTCATTTCGTCTTTCAGACTGTTAAAATAGAAATACTGTATTTTGTGGTTCAGATTGTCAAAATAGAATATCTTATATTCGAAATTGATGATTCGAAATTAAAATATTATTTTTTAAGCAAAATCAAATCTAAAAAAATATAGTGGGCAAATAATGCCCACCTCTGGTTAGTGTTAAATTTGCAAAATATAAATTATAATTAGTGCAACCATTAACATTACCAGAAATGCAGTGTATTTTCAAATTCTATATATTTCATAGAATTCACTATCACAACCCTTCACATTATATCACAAACAACTTACTTTGATCTTCGATAGGAGAATCCACTGCACTTGCAGTTTCGTTAAGTTTCCGAACCGATCGTTTCCCACTGTTTGCAATCTCGCGTTTTCGTTAAACTAATCTGCTGCTTTAACTGTGTGCAAAATTTGTAAACATTATTTTACCCGGTGACCATCAGTCGGAGAACCGACAGATAAGACATCGAGGTCTTTAGAATGCTCATGTAGGTCTCCAGGTTCATGACAAAAAAGTGGCCAGCCTTTAGTTGAACGGGAGTCCGGGTCTCCATGATGACAAATATGATGTTCCTTGTAAGAATACAAGGCGCGTTGTACCAATCGCTGGAGTAAGCCAAGTATCCGACGCCGCCGAATTGATTCTTCGAGTACTCGCCCACGTAACTGTACGCGAATGTTTGAGTCAACAGGGTACTCATTGCTATGAACGTTTTGATCACCATCACAACGTTGTGGATTTGCACAGAGAGGATGAACTGTAATCCTGGGAACAGCGATACCTCGATCACAAATCCCTAGTATTTTATCAGAGATCTACAATTCGTTCAATTAATACAGGGTGTGACCGGACGGGTGGTACAACTGAGCAGGGCGTGACACTACATGTAAAAATAAGTCGAAAAAATAGAATAACATTTTTTTGTTTGACGCTTCGTTTTCGAGAAAATCGAGTTTGAAAATGCAGTCTAACCATGATCAACCAATTCTACTATGTGCATATACATACTAGGGCACGCAAACCTGACGGAACTTTAAACTCGATTTTCTCGAAAACGAAGGATCAAACGAAAAAATGTTATTCCTTTTTCTACCACGTTTTTATTAGCTCGCTTTCTTGTTTGTCTGTTTGTCTGTTTGTTCGGTACAAATTTTGCAATTGATTTTAAACTAACTTCCCGATGAGCTAGAGACTTGAAATTTTAAACATAGCTCACAACTGGATGGCAATGCAATATTTAAATAAAATTTTTTAAACAAGCCTATGCGTTCAGGAGATATAAATTATTAATAATTTGAACCTTTGCACCTCTCCGCCGCGTGACGTAGTCTTCGCGTTCAGCGTCCCCACTCTACTACGTGTTCCCACTCTGACTCATCCCCACTCCACTGATCCGCTTCGCACCGAAGGAGCTCAGTGTGCGTCAGTGTGCGTTCGAGCTCCGTGCGGTGTTTACAAAGTTACTACGTATTATTATAGTATAATGTTTGTTTACCAAGCGAAAGAACAGTTACACCGAAATTCTCCGTCGAACCTTTATCTTCGACATTTTACCACGGCGTTCGTTTTCGATATGACGCGTCGCAATACCGTCTGAAATTTACTACATGTTTCTGTTATAATCTCATCAAAATGTTCAAAATCGATTGTAAAATTTCACACATATAAGGCTAAACAGCAGAAAATAATTATTTTAAAAAAAATAAATTTTTAAAAAATACCACGTTTTTAAAACGGACTAAAAAGTATAAAATAAAATTTCAAAAAACGCCACGTTTAAAAGCGGACTAAAAAGTATAAAATAATTTTTTCTAGCCCCATACAGATTCCTAACCCCGTACAGATAGTCCTGAAAATTTGTGATTGTGAATTTTGAATAGCTATGAAAATACTTGTAAGATTTAAAACGAAAAACGTGGGGCGCATGCAATAGATAATTGATGCATGAACATCTAAATCACTAACAATTTTATTGCACTGCAAATGATATGAACTGTTTCGCGAGTTTTCTCAGCGGCAGTTACTCTCTACACTCCTTGCTATGTATTATCTTGCGCCCCACGTTTTTCGTTTTAAATCTTACAAGTATTTTCATAGCTATTCAAAATTCACAATCACAAATTTTTAGGACTATCTGTACGGGGTTAGGAATCTGTATGGGGCTAGAAAAAATTATTTTATACTTTTTAGTCCGTTTTTAAACGTGGCGTTTTTAAAAATTTTATTTTATACTTTTTAGTCCGTTTTTCGACTTATTTTTACATGTAGTATCACCCCTTGAGTGGTGTAGTATCACCACTCGTCCGGCCACACCCTATATAGAGTAAGGTCGACATCTAAGCTGATTGTTGGTTCTGTGCTGTGACATAGATAGTGCTAGGATGCTATTTTTTTGTGGCCGCGTCAACCGCGCCAAACGTAGAAAAGGACAGCATTTTAACACGGTCATTTGAATCAGAAAAATGTCACAAATAAGTTGGTGAAAGTCCCATGAAGAAATAATTAAAAATGAGGAAGTTTTGTAATTAGATTAGTAGTGGATCACACCGATATACCAGACGCGGAATCGGATTACGTGGCATGTTTACACTGCTCGGCGAACCGCATACCCCCCAGTAGAAGGGGTAGGCGAACTGACTTAGAACGGTCACCTTCGACGCGCTTAGATTTCGACTTTACTGTAGATCGAATAATCCTCGCGAAAGTAATTAATCACCGGTTACGCAGATGAGTATGCAGCTCGTGAGCAATTGCAGAATAAGAACGAATCCGATGGTGTCGTTCAAGTGATCGGCTAATACCAACAGGTGACGGTGCCTCTTGACCAGCTCGTTGAAACGTCTCGCACTGTTCTTTCCTTCGTCGAGGAATCTGCTGAAGTCCAGCTTGAGCACCTCCACTTGTCCGCACAGGTGAAAAACGATGCCGAAGAACAAGGTGTCGCTGCCTATCCAACGGACGTGTCTCGTCTAAGTATCTTTATGGCAACAAGTACAGTAATAAAATGGTAGAACGAATCGTTACCGAGGTTTCCAGCCGCTATCGTCACCAATAAAATGTACTCCCCGATGAAGATCCAAATATACATGCTCTCTGGCACGTGTAACAGCTCCAGAGCGAAAGTGCTGGGCATGGGGTAGTTTCGCTTAGCTTCTTCCGTTCTATTGAAACTCTCCATGATACCACCTCTTCTGAGAAACATGGGCGCCACGACACACATTGTCGAGCTAAAATAGATGAAGAACAGCATGTTCGCGGATGCCATTCTTCCCATGTACGCGTGCCGTTTCACGATGGCTCGTCTCTCGACATCTTGCAGATCTTGGTAATCTTTCACGGCCGAGACGAAGTTAGCGATCAAGCCCGTGGGACGAAACCGGAAATAAGCTACCTTCGATATCGCGAGCAGGCCGCACGAGCCTATCACGATGGAGTCCAGATTCTTCTCCGGATCCCCTTCGCCCAGCCACAACTCCGTTTGCAAGATCAACACCGTCAGGACCTGGCGACGGATCATTTTTTGTATGCGTGCTAAATGAATTAGATTATATTTTATAGACACAGTAATTGCATTACATAATTCGAAACTTTCACTTAATTCAATTGCTAATTACGCGAATCATGAGTTTAATCGAAATACAGTAAATTCGCATTTACTGTCAGCGGTCGCCTGTGCGATCGCTGTCAAGTGCCTACTATATTGATCTCGGTCGGGTATATCGGTGTGAACACCACTATATGGACACCATGAATCGAATGTTCTAACTTCTTAATTTTTATTATTTTTTTATGGGACTTTCACTAACTCATTTCTGGCATTTTTCTGATTAAAACAAGACCAAACACGATATAATTTCAACTGTACTTAGTGGTTTAAGGATGTTCTGGAGGTATATAAAAACGCAACAAAATTTTTGAAAATTTGACAAGATATAATTCTTACTAAATTGATGCAATTACCAAAGTTTGGGTTCGATTCACTGCACCGTTTAAGAATTATAGCAACTTAAAGTTTGCACATTTTAACACGTCTTCTTATGGGGAATTCATAAAATTCCACTTCAAACTCTATTTAAACCTTGAAAAAACGCAACTAGAAACTTCAGTTTTTTTTTATATGTAGTAAAAATTATATAATTAATTATGTTCAAAATTTATTAGGATTCACTAAACAGTTACAGAGCAAAAAAATTATAAACTGTTACATAACGTCAAATTTATCGTGTTGTCTCTCACTAGCATGGAAACGCGACAAGTGTAGACCACTGAATATAGCTACAGAGGGTACAGTATTCGCAAAGGTTAATGCAAAATATACTCATGAATGGCTTTCATTGCCAATATATTGATGGATTTCGAATTTCTTGTACTTTTGTCTCCCATTGTACCTCCAGTACATCCTTAATCGACGATGAAAGTTTCGGGCGCAAGGAAGGACAGCGACAACGCAGGCCTTTGAACTGTGCCGGCAACGGCGACTGTCCGTGTCTTTCTTTCCCATACGCTGTTCTTCGTTGCGTTCGAAACTTTCATCGTTGATCAAACCACTAAATACAGTTGAAATTATATCGTGTTTGGTATTATTTTAATCAGAAAAATGCCACAAATATATTAGTGAAAGTTTCATAAAAAAATTTTTATATTGGCATTACATTGTGAGAACGCATGGGCTTTTGAACTGTGCCGGCGACTGCGACTATCCGCGTCGCATTAGCAATGGTTCACACCGATATACCCGAGCCGAGATCAGATTACTACAGTGGAGGGGATATTTTTTTTGCATTCATCGTGTACGACCTTTTTGCGAATATAGAAAAATTTATTGTAATTGAAATGAAATGTAATGTAAATTACTCAATGTGTACATTACTCGTTTAATGTAAAAAATGTCTTTTATTTTTTCCGTGCTCCTTCCGTTTCGCATTCATAGACAACTCAATTGTATGTTTATGTTTATGAAGATGTTTCCTTATGCGACAATGACCAACCTACTAAAAATTCAGCAATCAACAAATTGTTCATTGAAATTAATTTAAAATTTGCATAAGTGATTAGTGCCACATGAAGAATGTTCATTTTTTAGGTATTTGCTATTAGTGATTTTGTTCAATGTATTTCTACAATTTATATTTCTTTTCTGAACCGAACGTAATAAACAAGCTTATTAGAAATGCTTTATTTTTAGCCTTCCGGCCATAAAAAGGAACTCGGTTTACAATTCAGACTTAACTCTCTCATCCTTCCATACCTTTCACGCTCCAATCATACAATTTTACTTTGCCCTATCTTTCTCCCATCCTTCTTTCAGTTCTGTTCTTTTCTTTTTTTTTTCCTAGCTTCCTCAGCCAATCTATCGCTTCTTTTGCCCCCCTCTCGCTCACTATTTCCTCTATGTTCGGGCCTCTTTCAATTTCCCTACATTCCCTTACCATATGTTCCAGGTTTCCAAAGCTATCCTCGCAGAATTCACAATTTCTATTTTCCTCTTTTTCCCGATACCTGTTCCACCTTTCTAATGTCCCCGCTCTTGCCTGTGCTAATAATCTTTGACTCCCATCCTTCCCTTCTTTACTCAGGTATATTGGTAGCTCTGCAGTTCTTAGGTATTTATATCTTTGGTTAAAACTCGCATTTTGTATCCTCACATATTGCACTTGTTGTTGCACTTCTCTATCCCTTCTCCTTAGCTCTTCTGTTATTTCTTCTCCTCTTTCTCTCCTTTGTTGTACCCCTACCTGACTTAGCCCGTTCCTTCTCAGGAATTCCTCCCTTCCTTTTGCGGTTTTCGTTATCCACATCCTTTCTTCTTTTTCTCTCAGACACTCTTTTACCAATTTTATCTCACTCCCTTTTCTCACCCCTTCTTCGAACTTCCACGCCCTTACCCCTGTTGTAATTCTAATTTTGTCTCTTTTCGTTTCATCTAATATTATGTATTCTGGCGTTTGCGTGCTTAATCCTAGGACCCATTTTATATATCTGTTTTGAACCCTTTCCACTTCTTTCCTTTCCTCGTACCCCCAGACTTCCACTCCATACAGTAGTACCCCTAACACTAGTGAGTCAAACAGGTACATTCTTAGTTTGTAATTATCTTTAAACTTCCTCTCTCCTATGCCCCACGTCTGGTTAAGCACCACGTTTGCCTTTCTCACCCTTTCTCTAATATGTTTTGTTACTCCCCCGTCTCTCTGTACAATTACTCCTAAATACGTAAATTCGTTGACTACCTCTATTGTCTTCCCCTTCCATTTCCACTTAAGCTTTCGTCTCTTCCTTGTACCTTTCCCGAATTCCATAACTTTAGACTTATCTACATTTAGTACTAGTTGCTTTTCCTCTAGGTATGTTTCCAGCGTTCTAATCATCTCCGCTAATAAACAAGCTTATTTTTTATTACAAAATATGAATTTATCAATAGTATCATGTTCATCACTGATACTAATATTTTATTCTTCTTTCTACCTGTTATACTTTTTATATGTATACAGGTTATGGCCGGACGGGTTATACAATCGAGCAGGGAGTAATATTACATGTAAAAAAATAATTATTTAAATAAAAATAAATTTTTAAAAAATATAACGTTTTTAAAACGGACTAAAAAGAATAAAATAAAATTTTAAAAAACGCCACGTTTAAAAACGGACTAAAAAGTATAAAATAATTTTTTCTAGCCTCATACAGATTCCTAACCCCGTACAGATAGTCCTGAAAATTTGTGATTGTGAATTTTGAATAGCTATGAAAATACTTGTAAGGTTTAAAACGAAAAACGTGGGGCGCAAGATAATACATAGCAAGGAGTGTAGAGAGTAACTGCCGCTGAGAAAACTCGCGAAACAATTCATATCATTTGCAGTGCAATAAAACTGTTAGTGATTTATGTGTTCATGCATCAATTATCTATTGCATGCGCCCCACGTTTTTCGTTTTAAATCATACAAGTATTTTCATAGCTATTCAAAATTCACAATCACAAATTTTCAGGACCATCTGTACGGGGTTAGGAATCTGTATGGGGCTAAAAAAAATTATTTTATACTTTTTAGTCCGTTTTTAAACGTGGCGTTTCTTAAAATTTTATTTTATACTTTTTAGTCCGTTTTAAAAACGTGGTATTTTTTAAAAATTTATTTTTATTTAAATAATTATTTTCTGCTTTTTACCCTTATATGTGTGAAATTTTACAATCGATTTTGAACATTTTGATGAGATTATAACAGAAACATGTAGTAAATTTCAGACGGTATTGCGACGCGTCATATCGAAAACGAACGCCGTGGTAAAATGTCAAAGATAAAGGTTCGACGGAGAATTTCGGTGTAACTGTTCTTTCGCTTGGTAAACAAACATTATAGTATAATAATACGTAGTAACTTTGTAAACACCGCACGGAGCTCGAACGCACACTGACGCACACTGAGCTCCTTCGGTGCGAAGCGGGTCAGTGGAGTGGGGATGAGTCAGAGTGGGAACACGTAGTAGAGTGGGGACGCTGAACGCGAAGACTACGTCACGCGGCAGGGAGGTGCAAAGGTTCAAATTATTAATAATTTATATCTCCTGAACGCATAGGCTTGTTTAAAAAATTTTATTTAAATATTGCATTGTCATCCAGTTCTGAGCTATGTTTAAAATTTCAAGTCTCTAGCTCATCGGGAAGTTAGTTTAAAATCGATTGCAAAATTTGTACCGAACAAACAGACAAACAAGAAAGCGAGCTAATAAAAACGTGGTAATAAGTCGAAAGAAGGAATAAAATTTTTTGTTTGACGCTTCGTATTCGTGAAAACAGCTTGAAAATGCGGCGAATACATGTGCTATTGCATAGGAATCGTCTGACGCGTCTGACCATGATCAACCAATTCTACTTTGTGCATATACATACTAAAGCACGCGAACCTGGCGGAACTTTAAACTCGATTTTCTCGAAAACGAAGGGTCACACGAAAAAATGTTATTCCTTTTTTTCGACTGATTTTTACATGTAGAATCATCCCCTGCCCAATTGTACCACCCGTCCGGCCACATTTCATAATTATCTCATAATTACACTGTACTTTGTAATTGTATTTCAATTGTAAAAACGAATTGCATAATAATTCAACACAACTCTGAGTCACTACAACTGTTAAACTAATTAATATGTCTGCAGTTTGAAGAATCGAAACGCATATTATGCGAATGCATTGATCTATTTGGAGAAACAGATGACTGGAAAAGGTGGTGTTGCTCACCAGTAGGATGAGGGCGATGACGGATTTGGCACCGGTCCAGAAATTGTAATCCTGAAGTGGCCAGGTGCCCACGGGCCACGAGACGATCTTCAGCGGAGCCATCTCGTAGTCGAAGTCCTTGTCCTCTGGTAGCTTCATCCTCGCGGATCGTGGAGACAACGGTGATCGCGCTTCTTCGACTCGCTCGCGACGAGCCGTCGCGTCGCGGCTTCTGCATTTATGTTTTATGCAATCATAATCGCGTAAACGCTCGACGTTAGCGGCGCGCTGCCAACTTTGTGACCGGGCGAGAGAGGGGTTGCGTACGGCGGACCTATTCCTTTATTATCCGGCCACCTGCAACGTCATAAGCTCTCCCTTTTCCTCAGGGAGTGCTTACGAGACGGTTCGCAATGAGCATTGCATTTTTATCGGAAATAGGACTAATGCATTTCCTCATTCGGCGTAATGGGAAAACCGCCAACCCCCTCGTTCGTAAAGTTTCCAGTTTCAAACGTCTAAATTGCGAACGATCATTTCGCGAAGGAAATCAACAGTTTTTTTATTCATTCGCCATTAGAAGGTAACGACTGCAGTTGTTCGATGAAGTGGACGGACACGTCGTGACGGTCCTTACGCGTAAACCGTCCCAGTTCGTCGAGGAGGAATGTTCTTTACTACAGTGGTACCTCGGTATACGTCTGCTTTGGAGTACGTTCAATTCGGAATACGTCCTGTTTGGACGTGACAAATTTTGCTCGGTATACGACTTCTGTTCGGTATACGACATACATTGTTTGTGTGAATTTTGTGTCATTTTATAATAATTATCTCGGAGGAAAAATTAAATTAATAACACTGTCCAACAAATTTCAACTTTTTTTATGTTCCCTAATTACTGTTGGGTCCTTCTTATAGAGTTTTTTGCGCTGATTCCGAATCTGTTTTTAATTTTTTTCCTATACGCACAGTTTTTGAGGAACATGGCTTTGAAAAAAAAAACATATTTTTCAACTTTAAACAAATATTGTGATGTTATTATAAAAGATATTGAATTGTTCTTTATAGCAAAAGATTCTGTAGACTTTCCCGAATACAGCGATATCAAATATTAATACATTATGATTGTTTAAACATGTTTAAATAATCACTAAAGGCGGAGAGACACCACTTTTGCACCAATTTTTGAGGATATTTTTCAATTTATCTCAAAAAATAAGGGTCCAACGGAAAATCGAACTATACCATGTGATAGAGCAGAATTTTATCTTGAGAAACTCCGCTTTAAAGTTTGAAACGTCGCCGTTTTTTTCGAACCAGAAAGCAAAATATCTTCGCCCGACATGAGTTGCCGCCAGTGGCGCTCACCATTACAACGGTCGTTCGCCGCTCCGTATCCCGTCGCTGCGCCGTATCTCGTCTCGAGCGCCACTGGCGGCAACTCATGTCGGGCGAAGATATTTTGCTTTCTGGTTCGAAAAAAACGTCGACGATCCAAACTTGACAGGGTGGCTCCTCAAGATAAAAATCTGCGGGTGGTATAGTTCGATTTTCCGCTGGACCCTTATTTTTTGAGATAAATTGAAAAATATCCTCAAAAATTGGTGCAAAAGTGGCGTCTCTCCGTCTTTAATGATTGTTTCAACATGTTTAAACATGTTTAAACAGTCATAATGTATTAATATTTGATATCGCTGTATTCGGGAAAGTCTACAGAATCTTTTCCTATAAAGAACAATTCAATATCTTTTATAATAACATCACAATATTTGTTTAAAGTTGAAAAATAGGTTTTTTTTTTCAAAGCCATGTTCCTCAAAAACTGTGCGTATAGGAAAAAAATTAAAAACAGATTCGGAATCAGCGCAAAAAGCTCTATACGAAGGACCCAACAGTAATTCGGGAACATAAAAAAAGTTGAAATTTGTTGGACAGTGTAATCAGACAATGGTTAGAATGAATATACATATGCAAAACCTGTAAAGGATCTTTTCAGGTGGTTATTCAGCAGTCAATGTGTTAAATAAGAGCTGTACTGTGATGTGTAATATAGGGAATGTAGAATATAAACGACACAGTAACGTACGGAAAACATAATTTTTTAATAGAATATTCCTAGAACAGGTAGCTTGGTGTCGTTGAATAGATCTACTATCCACTGTTGAAACTCGATCGACCCGATTGCATATGTTTCTGTAACTCGCGCTTTCTCTCTGACTCGCACAGGAAAGCGTTGCTTGCATCAACAAAGGTAGCGCTTACGTTATCATTACGCGAAGGACCGACAGATAGGACATCGACGTCTTCAGAATACTCATGTACGTCTCCAGGTTGACTACGAAAAACCTGCCAGCTCTCAGATGAACAGGACATTGCGTCTTCATCAGAACAAACAGGATATTCTTCGAAATACAACAGGGCGCATTGTACCAGTCGCTGCTGTATGCGAAGTATCCAATGCTACCGAATTGATTCTTCGAGTACTCGCCCACGTAACTGTATGCGAACATTTGAGTCAACAGGGTGCCCACTACGATGACCGTTTTGATCACCATGACGACGTTGTGGACGTGCAGAGACATGATGAACTGGAATCCTGGGAGCGATCACGTGTCGTTAGTAGAGATTATTTATACAAACTGAAATAGTTATAAATGCGGATTTTATGCATTTATGACAATACTGAGGAGGTGTAATTTAAAATAGCAAACATATTAGAACAATTTAGACATATTATTATATTATTTTCAACCTACTAAACATGAAAGGGAAGAAACTATATTTCTATTTCACTCCAATTTGTTGCAATTCAGGTAGGAAATTGTTATTTTGCATAATCCGCGGTTTAGTTATAAATAACAAAGTATTTCTTCTTTCAATAATTTTAATCAGTTGAAAATGGTATACTTAATCCCTTGCGATTTTCATTAATAATTTCACTGATGAGGACAGAATATTTGTATCTGATGCGGCGGTTTCTAACTTGGGAGGCGTAAAAAATTTTTAAGAAAAAATTAAACTCCATATCATAATATCTACAAACAAATAAAACAGTTTTTTGAACGAAAAAATTTTTTTTTCGGGGAGTTGTAGTAGCGTACAGGTTGAAAAACGCTGATTTGTTGCATACCCACATTTACTTTCACGCCGGAATATTGTTTGCAAAATAACTGACTCTTATTTCGTCAAGAAAGATGAAAGATGAAGGTGAAGAATAAGGGGTTAAAATTAAAGAACGCGGCCTAGTTACACTTAGCCAAGTATACACATCTAATTGAATTAATATTGTTTTTGAGAGAACCAATTATCACCGGTTGTGCAGATGAGCAAACAGCTGGAGAACAGTTGCAGGATCAGAATGAATCCGATGGTGTCGTTCAGGTGGTCAGCCAATGCCAATAGGTGACGATGCCTGTTGACCAGGGTGGCCAATCGTTTCGCACTGTCCTCCTCGTCCTCGAGGAACCTGCTGAAGTCCAGCTTCAGCACTTCCACTTGGCCGCACAGGTGAAACACGATGCCGAAGAACATGGAGTCGCTACCTAGCCAACGGACGGCCTCAGCTAAGTGTCTTTGTTATAGCAAGGTACAGTAAAGTCGCTATCTAGCTCCCGTTCACCTGTTCCGAATACTTCCGAGCAGGGACAGAGATCGTGTAGGAAACCTATCTTTTTATGACAGCGTTGCCGGCGTCAACTGCGCTGAATCTACCGTTGAGTGGTGACAAGAACGTCCTCGAGGGGTACAGAAGCAAGAGGGTCTATCGTTCCGCATAGCAGTAGTAGTGTGTGTGTGACCGCTTCGGCCAATAGAAGGCACCTCCTTCCAAGCCAACCAATCGGGCGCGCATTCTTGCCTATGTCACCGCATTCCTGCTAGGGACCTTCTTGTCAGCACTCAACAGTACAGGGTGTCACAGAATTATACAGGGTGTCCCAGAATTCCTTCAACAGCCGGAAATGGGAGGTTCCTAAGATCATTTGAAGTAACATTTTCCTTTGCAAAAATGTTATCCGCGGCTTTGTTTAGGAATTATTAACGGAAAACACGGACCAATCAGAGCGCGACCTAGACGCGAGTTGGCACAGTCGGCCAATAGACAGTTGGCGCGCCGGGCCGACTGCGCCAACTCGCGTCTAGATCGCGCTCTGATTGGTCCGTGTTTTTCGTTAATAACACTGTCCAACACCAAATTTGTTCCCAGATTACTATTGGGTCCTTCTTATAGAGTTTTTTGCGCTGATTCCGAATCTGTTTTTAATTTTTTCCCTATACGCACAGTTTTTGAGAAATTTGAGTTTGAAAAAATGACCTATTTTTCAACTTTGAACAAATATTATGATGTTATTATAAAAGATATTGAATTGTTCTTTGCAGCAAAAGATTCTGTGGACTTTCCCGAATACAGTGATATCCAATATTAATACACTATGCTTGTTTAAACATGTTTAAACAATGATTAAAGACGGAGAGACACCATTTTTGTACCAATTTTTGAAGATATTTTTAAATTTATCTCAAAAAATAAGGGTCCAGCGGAAAATCGAACTATACCACGCGATAGAGCACTTTTATCTTGAAAAACCCCCCTTTTAAGTTTTCGACATCGACGTTTTTACCGAACCAGAAAGCAAAATATCTTCGCCCGACATGATTTGCCGCCAGTGGCGCTCACCACTACAACGGTCGTTCGCCGCTCCGTATCCCGTCGCTGCGCCATATCTCGTCCAGAGCGCCACTGGCGGCAACCCATGTCGGGCGAAGATATTTTGCTTTCTGGTTCGGTAAAAACGTCGATGTCGAAAACTTCAAAGGGGGGTTTTTCAAGATAAAAGTCTGCTCTATCGCGTGGTATAGTTCGATTTTCCGCTGGACCCTTATTTTTTGAGATAAATTTAAAAATATCTTCCAAAGTTGGTGCAAAAATGGTGTCTCTCCGTCTTTAATCATTGTTTAAACATGTTTAAACAATCATAGTGTATTAATATTGGATATCACTGTATTCGGGAAAGTCCACAGAATCTTTTGCTGCAAAGAACAATTCAATATCTTCTATAATAACATCACAATATTTGTTTAAAGTTAAAAAATATGTTTTTTTTTCAAAGCCATGTTCCTCAAAAACTGTGCGTATAGGAAAAAAATTAAAAACAGATTCGGATTCAGCGCAAAAAACTCTATAAGAAGGACCCAATAGTAATCTGGGAACATAAAAAAAGTTGAAATTTGTTGGACAGTGTAATTCCTAAACAAAGCCGCGGATAACGTTTTTGCAAAGGAAAATGTTGTGTCAAGTGATCTTAGGAACCTCCCATTTCTGGCTGTTGAAGGAATTTTGGGATACTCTGTATGTTGCGGACACCATAGCGCGATTCTACACCCTCGATATAGCAAAAAATGACATAACGAACCCTCCGCAAAATTGACCTTGAACGTGAGAAACTAGGTCAAAGAAAAGCAAATTCGTTTTTCACATTAGAGATTTTAAACCTTAAAAATATTTTTAAACTTGAAAACCTAAATCGGGTGTGCAGAATCGCGCTATGTGGTATCCGCGACATATAATTCTGTAACACCCTGTACAAAGGATGCTGAACGTAGAAAAGGACAGCATGCAAACACAAACCGCGCGGCGACCGAAGCAGCTCGAGCTTCTTGGCTCCTCGCGGGGATGCCCCTCATTGGAAGGGACAGGAAAAGCGATAGTGATCTTCGAGAACCTCAGGGAGCTAGATCGCGACCTTACTGTATACACTACTAAGCTGACAAAACGAATCAGTACCAAGGTTTCCAGCCGCTATCACCAACAGTAGAATATACTCCCCCATGTAGATCAACGCGTACAAGTTCCCCGGCACTTGCAGAAGCTCCAGAGTGCACTCGCTGGGTATAGGGTAGTTCAGCGGATCTTTGCGAGTCTGATTGAAACCCTCCGTTGCACCATCGTCTCCGGCGAACATAGGTACCATGGAAAACAGCGTCGCGCTGAAATACGAGTAGAACAGCATGTTCGCGGACGCCATTCTACCCATTCGCGCGTGTCGCTTCACGATCGCTCGTTTGTCCTCTCCTCTCAGCTCTTGGTAGTCGGTAACAGCGGAGAAGAAGTTGGCGATCAAGCCGGCAGGACGAAACCGGAAAAAAGCTACTTTCGAAATCGCGAGGATGCCGCACGTGATGATCACCACCGCGTCGAGATTCTTCTCCGCGTTCCCGAAGTCCAGGTAGACCTCCGTGTGCACGATCAACATCGTTATCATCTGCACAAAGGGATTCATTTCTCTCACACAGTGGCAGACATTACTGAGGAATGTCCTGTTCATCGGGTGCTCAGGGAAGTATTGTTCTCATATTTATCGATACAAAAAAATCTAGATGGGGAAGTAATTTTGGACTTTTAACACTTTTTGGAAGGTGATTAACAAATACTTCGAACCACCTACTTCCCCAGTTAGTACAATTTTTAACATATTCACGAGCACACTTCAATATATTTGGCTGGAGGGATAGCCCTGTCGCATTTTAAAGAAAACATTTGAAACAATTTATAAAAATATTTGTAACATCTTGTTGCCATCTTTCAGATATCTGTGTTCTTCATTTAGAAGCAAAATTACCTGCTTGTTTCAAATACGACAGAACTTTCCCTTCAACCTGATATGTAGAACGAGCGGTAAGAAAGGAAGAGTCTATTAATATGAGCCAGTGGGGGAAACTATTAGGTCGGCGCAAAAGTTCCTTTTTAACACGAAATCGGGCAGGATCTTTTGCGCTGACCTAATATAAGATAAAGATTGCTTACCAATAGGAACAGAGCGGTGACAGACTTCGCGCCGGTCAGATAATTGTACTGCTGAAGCGGCCAGGTTCCCACTGGCCACGAGACGATCTTCATGGGAGTCATTTCATAGGCGAAGTCCTTGTCCTTCGGTAGGTTCATCCTCGCAGGACGTGATAGCACACCGTTTTCTCCGATGATCGTCGCATCTTCGACTTCGGTTCTCGCGAACGCGACGATACGCGCCGCGCGCTTCCATTTATGTTTTATGCAGTCATAATCGTGTAAACGCTCGATTGTTACCGGACGAGAGAGGGGTCGCGTACCGCGAAACTATTCCTTTATTATCCGGCTACCTTCAACATCATAAGCGCTCCCTTTTCTTCAGGGAACGCTTTCGAGACGGCTCGCAGTGAGCATTGAATTTTTATCGGAAATAGGACTAATGCGTTCCATCATTCGGCGTAATGGGAGAAGCGTGATCCCCTCTCGTTGGTAAAGTTTCTAGTTTCAAACATCTAAATTGCGAACGATCATTTCGCGAAGGAAATCATCATTTTTCTTATTCATTCGCTATTAGAGGTAACGAATGCAGTTCTTCAATGAAGTGTACGCTTCGTGATGGTCCTTACGCGTAGACCGTTCCAGTTCGTCGAGGAAGAATGTTCTTTACTACATACTTGGTAAGTTGCTCTATCACATAATATTTTTTAGTTGCCAACTTGAGCTGGAAGCACGTTGGAATATTCATTAATGCAAGTAATACGATTTTTCATTTTTTCACTTGTTTTCCCGGATGTTATTTGTTACCTATTTTCAACATGTTGACTGTTCAGTGTCTGTTCTTGTGTGCGTGACTTAATTTTTCGTCCACCTCTGATTATTAAGTCTACACCCGGAATCTACTGTGACGTTGCAAGCCTGCGACGCAAAAGGTTGTGAATCTCGTCTTTAGATCATTTAAGTAGTCCCGAGTCCCGTTCGACTAACAAGGCAACATATTCAGTTGATACAAACCGATTTTGATGAAACTTATGTGAGATATAGTTCTTCGAAAAATATTTGACACGTGTTTTTTTATCGGCAACCATCCACTCTGAAGGGGTGAAAACAGCCCTCAAAGTTGGGGGTGAGAACCATATTTTTTGAGTATCTCGGAAACCAGTGGTCGAAAAAATTCGACTTTTTTTTAATTGTGTGTTTTTTAATGGACAATGTAGTCGTGCAAGAAAATTTTAACAAACGTTTTTTGTTTAAACAATATATTAGAAATTTGATTTTTTTTGCAGTTTCTCGTATTGATTGTTAGTTAATTTTAATGTAAATTTGGGTGTGTGATCTTTGATCCAAAATAGGGGATACGTGTTTCAGGATTTTTTGTTTTTTGCCATTTAACAATAATTATGCATAATGAAAGATAGTCTAGCACCTGGCGTGCGGAGAAAGGAATTCTGGCTTGTTGTTTCGAAATATAAGCATTTAGTATAAACGTGTACAGTATTTTGAACAATACCACTCGGTTATATGTCGTTTAGTGTTTTATCAGTATCTAAAGAAGATGGCGCAGCAACCTTCAGAGTGGATGGTTGCCGATAAAAAAAAACACGTGTCAAATATTTTTCGAAGAACTATATCTCACATAAGTTTCATCAAAATCGGTTTGTATCAACTGAATATGTTCCCTTGTAAGTTATCGTCTCGTTTTCGACATTTGGGTGTGTGTCGAGGCGCTTAGCGCCTCGTGCTTCGAACTCGCGTCCGTTTCGTGGGCGCTGTGAGTTTTCGTGGAGCAGTTCTTGTTTCGGAAGTCTTCCTCAGGAGCCGCGGCGGAATTGGATAGTTCGTCGTACGGAAATTCGGTAACGCGAGACGAACCTCGCTCGACAGTCTCGCGACGGTCCGTGAAACTCGCGCCGTCCATCTGCGCTTCGCAACTTCACGTTTCGTGCTTCGGAAGAGCCTCCTTGTAAAATCGCCTTGTGCCGGGAGGACCGTGCCTGCACGGCCGTGCACGTCCCGGTCTCAGCGCTTATAAAATTCCGGAGTTGACCGTTTTCGTCGGTCAGATAACCGTGCGAAAAAGGGACAACGTCACACTACATGATTAACACTACATGATCTGGGATAAACTTGAACTCTGAAATTTTGATATCGTTAATTAAACTACTTTTTATAGGTTTTGCACTCTAAATTCAACGTTTTGCAAGTCAAATTCAACCTTTTGCAAATCAATATCACCCATTACAAATATTTAAAACTAATTATTTATTTATTTATCATGTCATTACTGCGAGATATACATATAAGGTGGAGTGGGGCAAGTACCTCTACGGGGCAAGTCCGTTAATTGGTTATTTTTATTATAATGTTACGTACGGAGGCTTTGCCTACGTGACTTTTGCTCCCTTCTTGAAATCACGTGTCCATGCAGGAGGTCTAGCTCGCATGCCCAAATAAACAGTTTTTTCCCCTTATGGGAAGTGCATGCATCTGGGGAAACATAGACAAGCCTCCAGATTTTCTGTTTACCCCCACTACCATTTTTGAACAATCTGACTGATATATAAAGGGCTCGAGCTTGGTCTCCACGGGCTTAGTTGAAGTTTGAAAGATAACCTGCACGCGACTATAGTGAGATTGGGTTTCATTCCCTCTCGATCGGTATAACTTACAAGAAGTTTCGAAACGCAGTTCTTAAATCAAGTCAACTCACTTACCCCCGCATATCTCAGTGCGTGAAAAACGAGAGTTCGGGAATTAGCTTCCGCGAATAATACAACACACTACAAGTGTATTTCCATTTATCTAAGAATATATTGTACTCTTTACATTTAGATAATGGAGAGTTCCAATATCTTTAATACATCCTTTAAACTCCAGTAACTAGCATTGCACCCATTTCGATAAACCTTTACCGCTCGAGGTGTATCAACTATTTTATATAGAGTTACGAGAGCTGAATTTCCCAATACCTTACCTCTTTCCGAAATCCTGTGACACCCGGTGATGAAACAGGCATCGGCTAGTTCACAAATTCCTATCTAGTGGCGACCCTGTGGTGAAACAGACATAGGCTAGTCCACGAAAACCCATTTCCTATCTAGTGGCGACCCGGTGGTGAAACAGACATCGGCTAGTCCACGACTACCCCTTTCTCCTAACCTAGTGGCGACCCGGTGATGAAACAGGCATCGGCTAGTCCACGAAAACCCATCCTGTGACACCCGGTGATGAAACAGGCATCGGCTAGTTCACAACCTTCCATCTAGTGGCGACCCGGTGGTGAAACAGACATCGGCTAGTCCACGACACCCTCTGTCTTTCCTAACCTAGTGGCGACCCGGTGATGAAACAGGCATCGGCTACTCCACGAAAACCTATCCTGTGACACCCGGTGATGAAACAGGCACCGGCTAGTTCACGACCATCCTGTTCACAAAGAACAAACCTCGGCCACGTCTATCCGCCAGCCCTCGGCTCGTAACAATAATATGAACGAAATTTCGGTATGGATAACATAAAACTAAACAATATATTTAATGCAATAAAAAGCATTTTGTAGCAGGCTTGATAATCATTCTTTTTTTGTCCCGTAGCACTTGAAACAAGGTTCAAAAGCATTTTTAGACTTTGTTTTAATATCACTGTATCCCCTTTCATATTTCAGCATAAAATTTTCTTTAAAAATGAATAGCTATAAAACTAAACAATATAATTTAATGCAACAAGAAGCATTTTATAGCAGGCAAGATATTCATTCTTTTCTTGTCCCGTAGTACCTGAAACAAGGTTCGAAAGCATTCTTAACTCTTAGAGACGGACTTGCCCCATTTTTAGGGCAAGTGCGTTCTAGTTGACACTTTGTACAATATCCTATCAAAATGATAATTTTCAAGCAGAATTAGAATCCTACATAATAATAATCCATCAGTAATAACTGTGGCAAGAGTTTGATACCAAGAACGTTAAGCTTTTACATACCAGACTGAAAATACATCGGTTGAAAGTCCAATTTTGCAAAAACTAGGGCGGCATTACCCCACTCCAACTTAATACATAAGACTAAATACGCTTCAATAAATACATATGTACATTAATTTTAAAAATTAATAATCAGAAAAAGGTTACAATGAATATACATATGCAAAATCTGTAAACGTTCTTTCCACATGGTTATTCAGCAGTCAACGTGTTAAATAAGCGCTATATTGTGGTGTGTAACATAGGGAACGTAGAATATAAACGACACAGTAACGTACGGAAAACATAATTTTTTAATAGAATATTCCTAGGACACATAGCATGGTGTCGTTGAATAGATCTACTATCCACTGTTGAAACTCTATCGGCCCGATTGTAAGTGGTTCTGTAACTCGCGATTTCTCTCTGACTCGCACAGGAAAGCGTTGCTTGCTACAACAAAGGTAGCACTTACGTTATCATTACGCGAAGGACCGACAGATAGGACATCGACGTTCTCAGAATACTCATGTACGTCTCCAGGTTGACCACGAAAAACTTGCCAGCTCTCAGATGAACGGGACATTGCGTCTTCACCAGAACAAACAGGATATTCTTCGAAATACAACAGGGCGCATTGTACCAGTCGCTGCTGTATGCGAAGTATCCAATACCACCGAATTGATTCTTCGAGTACTCGCCCACGTAACTGTACGCGAACGTTTGAATCAACAGGGTGCTCATTACTATGAACGTCTTGATCACCATGACGAAGTTGTGGACGTGCAGAGACATGATGAACTGGAATCCTGGAAGCGATCACGTGTCGTTAGTTGAGATTATTTATACAAACTGAAATAGTTACGAATGGACTGCGGATTTTATGCAATTATGACAATAATGAGGAGGTGTAATTTAAAATAGCAAACGAATTAGAACAATTTAAACATATTATTATATTATTTTCAACCTACTAAACATGATAGGGAAGAAAATAAATTTCTATTTCACTCCAATTCGTTGCAATTCAGGTAAGAAATTTTTATTTTGCATAATCCGCGGTCTAGTTATAAATAACAAAGTATTTCTTCTTTCAATAATTTTAATCAGTTGAAAATAGTATTCTTAATCCCTTGCGATTTTCTTTAATAATTTCACAGATGCGAACAGAATATTTGTATCTAATGCAGCGGTTTCTAACTTGGGCGGCGTCAAAAATTTTTAAGAAAAAATTGAACTGCATATCATAATATCTACAAACAAATAAAACAGTTTTTTGAACGAAAAAAATTTTTTTTCGGGGAGTTGTATTAGCGTAAAGGTTGAAAAACGCTGATTTGTTGTATACCCACATTTACGTTGACGCCGGAATATTGTTTGCAAAATAACTGACTCTTATTTCGTCAAGAAAGATGAAAGATGAAGGTGAAGAACAAGGAGTTAAAATTAAAGAACGCGGTCTAGTTACACTTAGCCAAGTATACACATCCAATTGAATTAATATTGTTTTCGAGAGAGCCAATTATCACCTGTTGTGCAAATGAGCAAACAGCTGGAGAACAGTTGCAGGATCAGAATGAATCCGATGGTGTCGTTCAGGTGGTCAGCCAATGCCAATAGATGACGATGCCTGTTGACCAGGGTGGCCAATCGTTTCGCATTGTCCTGCTCGTCCTCGAGGAACCTGCTGAAGTCCAGCTTCAGCACTTCCACTTGGCCGCACAGATGAAACACGATGCCCAAGAACAAGGAGTCGCTACCTAGCCAACGGACGCCTCCGCTAAGGGTCTTTGTTGTAGCAAGGTACAGTAAAGTCGCGATCTAGCTCCCTGAGGATCTCCACGATCACTGTCCCTTCGCCTACCCCTTCCACGTAAATGCTTACCTTACTTCCTGTGTAAATGAAAATATAATTATGGAAAATAGATATCTAATTTAAATTACATTACAGTCGCATATTGCTTACAAGATGTGCCAGCGACAATCGCAGCGAATACGTCGAGTGATCGTTCGTCAAGTGATATTGTACGTCAAGTAAACGTTCGAGTACTTCATTATGTTTAATTTTATTGTGTTTGATATATGAAAATACAATATACCTTCAAACTTTATCAAATCATTTCAACGACAAGATCATATCATAGGTTGTATTCACAAAAATCGATTTTTTGCAAAATCCTGAGGTCGTAGACAAATTTTTAGACTAGATTTGAAATCAGCGTAAAAAAATCTACGGGAAATGATGTATAGCATGTTAAAAAAAAATGTTCCGCGCGTGGTATTGGAAAAACCACAATTTTCTTGAAATTGTGCAGGTTTAACGAATTTTCTCAAGGTAAAAAACGTTCGTAGCATAATCTCCCTATTTTCCCATATTCTGCAAAGTTTCAACTTTAATTTAAAAAAAATTTCATCACTCTACCTCATTTCTATCGAAAGATTTTTGATTTCGAAGCGGGTTTCGTCCAAATTGCCCACTGTGCGGCGCGCCGCGGCGTTAGCCGGCAGTGGAGTGGGTAAGCACTGGACAGTGATCGCACAGGCGACCCCGGACAATAAATGAGGATTTACTGCACACTACTAAGCTGACAAAACGAATCAGTACCAAGGTTTCCAGTCGCTGTCACCAACAATAGAATATACTCCCCCATGTAGATCAACGCGTACAAGTTCCCCGGCACTTGCAGAAGCTCCAGAGTGCACTCGCTGGGTATAGGGTAGTTCACCGGATCTTTGCGAGTCTGATTGAAATCCACCGTTGTACCATCGTCTCCGGCGAACATAGGTACCATGGAAAACAGCGTCGCGCTGAAACACGAGAAGAACAGCATGTTCGCGGACGCCGTTCTACCCATTTGAGCGTGTCGCTTCACGATCGCTCGTCTGTCCTCTCCTCTCAGCTCATGATAGTCGGTAACAGCGGAGAAGAAGTTGGCGATCAAGCCGGCAGGGCGAAATCGGAAAAAAGCTACTTTCGAAATCGCGAGCACGCCGCACGTGATGATCACCACCGCGTCGAGATTCTTCTCCGCGTTCCCGAAGTCCAGGTAGACCTCCGTGTGCACGATCAGCATCATTATCATCTGCACAAAGGGATTCACTTCTCTCACACAGTGGCAGACATTTCTGAGAAATGTCCTGTTCATCGGTTGCTCAGGGAAGTATTGTTCTCATGTTTATTGATACAAAAAAATCCAGATGGGGAAGTAATTTTGGACTTTCAACACTTTGTGGAAGGTGATTAACAAATACTTCGAACCACCTACTTCCCCAGTTAGTATAATTTTTAACATATTCACGAGCACACTTCAATATATTTGGCTGGAGGGATAGCCCTGTCGCATTTTAAAGAAAACATTTGAAACAATTTATAAAAATATTTGTAACATCTTGTTGCCATCTTTCAGATATCTGTGTTCTTCATTTAGAAGCAAAATTACCTGCTTGTTTCAAATACGACAGAATTTTCCCTTCAACCTGATATGTAGAACGATCGGTAAGAAAAGAAGAGTCTATTAATATGAGCCAGTTGGGGAAAATATTAGATCGGCGCAAAAGTTCCTTTTTAACACGAAACCGGGCAGGAGCTTTTGCGCTGACCTAATGTAAGATAGAGATTGCTCACCAAGAGGAACAGAGCGGTGACAGACTTCAAGGCGGTCAGATAATTGTACTGTTGAAGCGGCCAGGTTCCCACGGGCCACGAGACGATCTTCATGGGAGCCATTTCATAGGCGAAGTCCTTGTCCTTCGGTAGGTTCATCCTCGCAGGACGTGGGGACATGATAACTTACCGTTTTCGACGAACGCGACCGCGGCGATACTTCCGCGCCGCGCGCCTCCATTTATGTTTTATGCAGTCATAATCGCGTAAACGCTCGGCGTCAGCTGCGCGCTGCCAACATTGTTATATGGACTAGAGGAAGGGTTGCACAATTGCGGACCTCTTGCTTCTATTATCCGACCACGTACAACGTCATGTAGTCTCTCCCTTTTTTTCAGCGAGCGCATTCCCGATCGCGGAGGAACATTCAATTTTTATCGGAAATAGGACTAATGCGCTCCCTGCCTTCGGTAAAATGGAAATTATTACGTCCCCCATCTTTTGCGAAGTTTGTAGTCCGATCGAAATTACGAACCCATTTCACGGATGAAACTAGCGTTTTCCTTATTCATTCGCTGTCGTAACGACTGTTCGATCAAGCCGAAGAGTCTCGAGGCAGTGTTCGCGTGTTGATAGTGGGACTTTGACGAAGAGGAATGTCCCTTCGGCAACCTTGTGTTGGCTCGGTAAGTCGCTCTACTGCTGTGTTAGTAGGTTATCCAGCTTCAGTCGGTTCAGTGGTCACTCGAAACGAAGCATAGTGGTCGGAATCGGGAATCGCCAAGAGGTGGCCAAAATGGGAAGGAGTACGTACTAAATATCGGTTTTAAGGGTGCCAACGCGCCCGTGCGAGACTGTGGTGACACACGTATACATCGCTAGATCCGCGTATACGTATATGAAATTACAAGGTTTACGAGAATACAAAATGGCGCTTCATCATTGCAATGAGGAATTCAGAAGCGTTCAATTGTGATTCCTAAAAGTGTGTGCCCAAAATGCATATTTTTACGTTATCGAGGAATAATTTGTAATATTCGGCAGACACCGCCTGTCACAAGATCTCACAAGATGGCCGCCACTGACAGATTTTCGTAAATATTGAGAGATTTATCGTTCGAATCGAAAAAATCGCTCTGCATCGACATAGCCAGGACATGCACAAAGGCGGTGGTGTGTATTTTTAGTTTTTTTTTTTTAAATTATTTGGTCCCATCAGTGTTTCAAATCCATTTTACCAACTCCCTATCTTTTCACTTTCATCATTATCGCCTTTTCAGCGGGGCCTACAGTTTATAAAGGTGGGTTTCGAACCACCTTGGGTGACCACAGTTTTTTAAAAAGACACATGGAATATTTCCAGAGGTGTCGGCATCGGGGATTGAACCTGCGACCACGGAGTCCGCAGGCGCGCGCTTCACCCACTGAGCCACTGTGCGCCCCTGTGTGTATTTTTAGTTGATTAATTAATTATTGAAACACGAAAAATGGGTTGGAAAAAAATACAGCACCTCGAGGTTCCGAAATTTTTCACTAGTAGCACCACTGTCTCTTTCTCTTACGGCTCTATTGCAGTCGCACTCAAGACGCTCGTTTGTTGTCTTCGTCAAGCGATTCGGCCAATCGCGGAGGACGTGTAGCGCGGAGTAGGGATACCACGTGGTACCTACGAGTTTCTCTGTGCCAGCTCTTGTTGGACGGACAGTACGTTATTAAGGGGGTACTAGAAAACATGGGTTTACGGGAAAACAAATGCTGTCCTTATTTCAGCAAATTGTGGGCTGGTTGAGGGCTCATTCTAAAGAGGAAGGTTTGACGATAGTCGCTCTGGTCATTAGGCTAACGAGATTATGTTTATATCTAATAATATGAAGGCCCAAAGTAGAGAAAAAATCTTGGAAAAAAACCCGCAGGTTTCAATGCATTTTTCTGTCTCTGAAAGACTTTTTGACTGCCCTAATGACCAGAGCGAATATTGTCAAACCTTCCACTTCACAATGAGCCCTCACCCAGCTTACAATTTGCTGAAATAAGGTCAGCATTTGTTTTCCCGCAAACCCATATTTTCGACCCAAAATTTAGTAGGATTTCTTACTTGACTAGTTATTTGCTAATTTACTAGAATCCTACTAGATTTTGGGTCGAAAATATGGGTTTGCGGGAAAACAAATGCTGACCTTATTTCAGCAAATTGTAGGCTGGGTGAGGGCTCATTGTAAAGAGGAAGGTTTGACGATATTCGCTCTGGTCATTAGGGCAGTCAAAAAGTCTTTCAGAGACAGAAAAATGCATTGAAACCTGCGGGTTTTTTTCCAAGATTTTTTCTCTACTTTGGGCCTTCATATTATTAGATATAAACATAATCTCGTTAGCCTAATGACCAGAGCGACTCCTCTTTAGAATGAGCCCTCAACCAGCCCACAATTTGCTGAAATAAGGACAGCATTTGTTTTCCCGTAAACCCATGTTTTCTAGTAAGATTCTAGTAAGATTCTAGTTGTAACCATAGGGTAGACTACCCCCTTAAGGCGGTAGTCACACCTCTGGTTGTAACTAGAATCTTACTAGAATTTGGGTCGAAAATGTGGGTCTGCGGCTTAACGTTGTTTGACCTTATATGAGCATATTTTGAGCTTGGTGAGGGCTCATTCTAAAGAGGAAGGTTAGATGCAGTGCGCTCCAGTCATGAGGTTAATGAGATTATGTTTATATCTAATAATATGAGGGCCCAAAGTAGAGTAAAAATCTAGAAAAAAAACCGCAGATTTCAATACATTTTTCTGTCTCAAAAAGACCTGTTTTACTTATATAATGACCAGAATGCAGTGTGATGAACCTTCCTCTTTAGAATGAGCCCTCACCCAGCCCAAAATCTGCTGAAATAAGGTCAAACAACCGAAGCGCGCAAACCCATTTTTTCGACCCAAAATCTAGTAAGATTCTAGTAAATTAGCAAATAACTAGAATCTTACTAGATTATTGGTCGAAAAAGTGGGTCTGCACCCGGACATTTTTTGTCCTTATTTGAGCAAATTTTGGGCTGGGTGAGAGCTCATTCTAAAGAGGACGGTTCATCGCAGTGCGCTCTGGTCATCATAGCAGTCAAAAAGTCTTTTTGAGACAGAAAAACGCATTGAAATCTGCGGGTTCTTTTCCTAGAGTTTTTCTCTACTTTGGGCCCTTACATTATTAGATATAAACATAATCTCGTAAAAATCATGACCAGAGCGCACTGCGTCTAATCTTCCTCTTTAAAATGATCCCTTACCCATCTCAAAATTGGCTGAAATAAGGACAAAAAATGTCCGGGCGCAGACCGCCTTAATTTTCTGTAAACCGAAATGGAACTATTTTCTATAGTCTGTATATAGCCTTTTGAGAAAGTATATACATACAAACAAAAATGAACTATCTCTTTTTCTTATAAAATTCTGATCGATTAGTACCGCAAGGGGTTAAAGAAGAGGTGCGCGATACCATGATACGTAAAATACGAATACCAGAATACAAATGACACTGTGACGTACAGAAATCATAGCTTTTTAATTAAGCAAATTCGTAGAACAGACAGAATGTAATCCCCCGTATCGATAGTCGACCAACTCCGATATAAAAGTTTCCGTTACACATGCATTCTCTCCGATTTTCACAGGAAAGCCGCGGTTACAAACGAGAAAGCAATCGCATTCGTTACCATCACTCGGTGATCATCACTCGAAGAACGGACAAATAGGACATCGACGTCCTCAAAATGCTCATGTACGTCTCGATATTGATGACGAAAAACTTGCCAGCCTTCAGTTGAACGGGTGTCTGGGTCTTCATGAGAACGAACAGGATGTTCTTGGACAGGTTGCAGGGCGCATTGTACCAATCGCTGCAGTAGATCAAGTGTCCGATGGCTTCGAATTGGTTCTTCGAGTATTCGCCCATGTAGCTGTACGCGAACAATTGCGTCAGGAGGGCATTCACCACTATGAACGTCTTCATCAGCATTACGAGGTTGTGAACTTGCAGAGACAGGATGAACTGGAACCCTGAGGACAGTGGCATACCGCTTATCAATCCAGCATATTAACAAGGCATGTACGTTTATAATTAAATGAATATAGATAAAAGTAATCACCGGTTATGCAGATGAGCAAGCAACTGGAGAACAGTTGTAGGACCAGAATATACCCGATTGTATCGTTCAAATGATCGACCAGTGTCAAGAGATGATGATGCCTCTCGACCAGTGCGTTGAAACGTTCCGCACTGTTCTTTTTGTCATCGAGGAATCTACTGAAGTCCAGCTTCAGCACCTCCACCTGTCCGCACAGGTGGAAAACGATGCCGAAGAACAAGGTGTCGCTACCTAGTCGGCAGACGTTTTGTCTAAAAATCTTTATTGGAACAAGTATCCTTCGTCCTCGAGAGGATGACAGAAATTTCAGTAGGGTCATCAGTAGACAGCGGATTTTATGCATATATAACAAAATTGAGTAGGTGTAATTAAAAACAGTAAACACATTAGAACCAATTGAACATATTAACGAAGAAGATAAATTTCTATGTCACTTCAGCTTGCTGAAAACCGGGTAGAAAATTTTTATTTTGCATAAAGATCTGCTGTCTAATCATCAGATAGTGGGGGGGGGTAGATACCTACTGTCCAGAGCACGAGGGAAAACTAGAGGGAGGGGGATGGGGCAAGAGGAACGCAGAGGAAATCTTCATTGTCAGGCTTCTTTCGCCGTTCCCTCCCCGCTACTTTTCTCTCGTGCTCTGCACAGTACAAATTTCTCTGTGCCATCTTCTCGAGGAGTACACTAATCACAGGATAAATGGCTACCAAGATTCCCAGCAGCCAACAGCACCATCAGCAAGAACTCCGCGATATAAACGATCGCGTACATGTTCCCCGACACCTGCAGAAACTCCATGGTAGAATCACTGGGCAGGGGATAGCTCAGATGAAACTTCCGAGTTTGATTGAAATTTTCCTCGGAGTCCTCTTCATCGGCGAACATGGACACCAGCATGAACTGCGTCGCGCTGAAGTATGAGAGGAACAGGATGTTGACGGACGCCAACATTCGCGCCATGTGCGCGTGCCGTTTCACAATGGCTCGTGTCTCTTCGCCGTTCAGCTCTTGGTAGTCCCTCACAGCGGAGACGAAATTCGCGATCAAGCCCGCAGGACGAAACCGGAAAGAAGCTACCTTGGTGATCGCGAGCATGCCGCAGGCCATGATCACCACTGCGTCCATGTTCTTCTCAGCGTTTCCAAAGTCCAGGTAGATCTCCGCGTGCAGGAACAAAATCATTAGCAGCTGTGCAGATGATTCGAAAATGTCACTCTCCATTAGCTTATATATCAGATGATTGCATAAGTTCGTGACCAATTTGAGAATAAAATTGAATGGTTGAATTTTAAGGAATACACCTTGACTAATCAATCATATGCACATCTATGAAAATTGGGCACGAAATTATGCAATCTGATAGAAAATCGTCTTTTCCAGCTGACTTCGTCGTAAGTTTATTAACAAGCACCAGGGCCGTGTGGTAGATTTTTGCAGTATGATGCAGGTCTTCGAAATGCCGCTCCGTAATTGTTTATTCTTTAAAATAACCTCCGATTGCGATTAAAAAAAATTGTCATTGGTGATAATTGCCGCCCCAGCTTTTAGGATCGGCCGCGCGGCATATTACGAGCAAAAATAATAGCTTGTGGTGTGTTTCGGCAAGCGCTCGCTAACGCTGCACTTGCACCAGGAACAGGGCCCTCTCTAGGGGCGGGCAAACCGGACATTTGCCCGGGGCGCCATTTTGGCTGTAAGTGTGAGAAAAATATTGATACGTTAAATACCCAATTAATAGAAAATTTGCTTTTATTAAAATTCAAATAAGATGATTCGATTTTTATTAAAAATAAAAAGTATGAAAATTTATTTTAAAAAAATATATATATATTCTTAAGGGGCGGCAATTTGTCTTTTTGTCTGGGGCGACGTAATCGCCAGAGCGGGTGCTGACCAGAAACCGAAATCGAAGTGTTTCAAATTAAAAAGCACTTAGGTAGTATACAGGGTGTCTCAGCTGAAAGAGGCCACTTAAAAATCTCTTTTATTTTTAATGGCACAAAAAATATTTATGTCATAATTTAATAAAATATAATTTATAAAACAACAATTTTTTCTTGTCGTGCTATTTTTTCATAGTTTTTTTCAAGGTCATCGTTATTTTTTTATCGGGAAACTTATTTTTTGTATTCCATCTCATAGCGGCTGAAAAAAAACATTTCAATATGCTTAAGTGACTAACAAGATGGAATAAAAAAAATAAGTTTTTCCGATAAAAAGTAACGATGACCTTGAAAAAACTATGAAAAAATAACCGAACAAAAAAAATTGTTTTTCTATGATACTCCTGCTTCAATACCATTTAAATTATGCCATAAATATTCTTTCTGTACCATTAAAAATAAAAAGAGATATTTAGGTGGCCTCCTTCATCTGAGACACGCTGTATATTAATATCGGAACAACATAGACCAATATAGATAAGCGATGCGTAAAGATTTTTAATTATTGAATGGTTCAAATTGTATTTTGATTTGTCGCCTATTTAGTGCCGCCTGATGCACGGCCCTGATAAGGGCAAGAGGGATGGGAGGCTCACCAGTAGAATGAGGGTGACGACGGACCTGACTCCGGTCGCGAAATTGTATTCCTGCAGGGGCCAAGTGCCCAGGGGCCATGAGACGATTTTTAACGGCGTCATCCCGTAAGCAAAGTCCTTGTCCGTCGGGAGCTTCATCCTCGAGGGATATAGAGCAAGTTCGCATCTTCTACATGGTGCACGACGATACGCGTCGCGCGTTTCTGTTTATGTTTTATGCAGTCGTAATCGCGTAAACACTTGGCGTCAGCTGCGCGTTGCCAACATTGTTGTATGGACGAGAGGAAGGGTTGCACAATTGCGAACCTCTTGCTTTTATTAACCGGCCACTTGCAACTTCATGTAGTCTCCCCCTTTTTTTTCAACGAGCGTATTCCCGATCGCGGAAGAACATTCAATTTTGATCGGAAATAGGTCTAATGCGCTCTCTGCCATCGGCAAAATGGAAATTGCTACTTCCCCCCTCTTTTGCGAAGTTTGTAGTCCGTTCGAAATTACGAATCCATTTCACGGAAGAAACTAGCGTTTTCCTTATTCATTCGCTGTCGTAACGACTGTTCGATCAAGCGGAAGAGTCTCGAGGCAGCGTTCGCGCATTGAAAGTGGGACTTTGACGAATAGGAATGTCCCTTTGGCAACTTGGTGCTGGCTCGGTGAGTCGCTCTGCTGCTTTGTTAGTGGGTTATCTAGCTTCGGTCGGTTACGATGGTGTTTGCAACAATCTTGTTCAGTGGCCACTCGGAACGATGCACAGTGGTCGGAAATCAAAACGTGGCCAAAATAGGAAGAACATTTTTTCGGGTCACTGATTATGAATCTGATGCCAAAATTACGAAAATGGCAGGATTATTGGATTATTGTACCGCGTTTCTTGTGCCGTGGAATATGAATCTGATGTTAAAATTCCAAAAAACAAAATGGCGGGCGGATATGTGAAAAAATTATTTGATTTCTCTAAATCAGAATGTGCCCGATAATAGCAAGAATAATAAATAAAATAGCGTTACAGAGTGACAATAAATCCTAAAGGTAATCTCAATTACGGATGAAAATGCCGATCTGCTGAAACTACCAACTTCGAATTTGCGTATCTCCGACAGAAGTACGTATTAAATATTGGTTGTAACTCAAATTTTATTGGAGCTTGTGGTATCTAACATGTTTAAAAAAGCAATCAAAGTGATTAATTTGAACTGTGCATTTGTGGTCTCATTGACTAATTACGTGACTTGAATTTTGTGCAACTTCGAAAGGTGGTGATTCAGCAGTCAACGTGTTCTGCGATATTTTAACGAATCAGACTCGCGATGAAGATTCTGAACAGAGTCTAACAAATACAAACGTTATTAATTTTCTATAAACCGAAATGAAATTCTATTTTGTTGTAGTGTTTATATTATATTTATATTATTATACTATTATATTATTAAAGTATTATATTATTATAATACTATAATAATAATAATATAAAGTATTATATTATTATAATAAATATTATATTATTATAATATTTTTTTATATTATTATATTGCCTTTGGAGAAAGTTTAGGGAAATTCTGAATGAATAGTACTGCAACAGGTTAAAGAAGAGGTGCACGATACTATGATACATAAAATAAGAATACCAGAATACAAATGACACTGCGACGTATAGAAATCATAGCTTTTTAATGAAGCAAATTCGTAGAACAGACAGCATGTAATCCACCGTATCGCTAGTCAGCCAACTCCGTAAATGTTTCCGTTACTCATGCATTCTCTCCGATTTGATCAGGAAAGCGTCGGTTACAACGAGAAAGCAATCGCATTCGTTACCATTACTCGGTGATCATCACTCGAAGAACGGACAAATAGGACATCGACGTCCTCAGAATGCTCATGTACGTCTCGAGATTGATGACGAAAAACCTGCCAGCTTTCAGATGAACGGGTGTCTGGGTCTTCATGAGAACGAACAGGATGTTCTTGGACAGGTTGCAGGGCGCATTGTACCAATCGCTGCAGTAGATCAAGTGTCCGATGCCTCCGAATTGGTTCTTCGAGTATTCGCCCACGTAACTGTACGCGAACATTTGCGTCAGGAGGGTGTTCACCACTATGAACGTCTTCATCAGCATCACGAGGTTGTGAACGTGCAGAGAGAGGATGAACTGGAACCCTGAGGACAGTGGCACACCGCTTATCAATCCAGCATATTAACAAGGAGCGTACGTTTATAATTAAATGAATATAGATAAAAGTAATCACCGGTTATGCAGATGAGCAAGCAACTGGAGAACAGTTGTAGGACCAGAATATACCCGATTGTATCGTTCAAATGATCGACCAGTGTCAAGAGATGATGATGCCTCTTGACCAGTGCGTTGAAACGTTTCGCACTGTTCTCTTTGTCGTCGAGGAATCTGCTGAAGTCCAGCTTCAGCACCTCCACCTGTCCGCACAGGTGGAAAACGATGCCGAAGAACATGGTGTCGCTACCTAGTCGGCAGACGTCTTGTCTAAAAATCTTTATTGAACAAGTATCCTTCGTCCTCGAGAAGATGGCAGAAATTTCAGTAGGGTCATCAGTAGACAGCGGATTTTATGCATTTATAACAAAATTGAGTAGGTGTAATTAAAAACAGTAAAAACATTAGAACCAATTGAACATATTAACGAAGAAGATAAATTTCTATGTCACTTCAGTTTGCTGCAAACCGGGTAAGAAATTTTTATTTTGCATAAAGATCTACTGTCTAATCATCAGATAGTGGGGGGTACATACCTACTGTCCAGGGCACGAGAAAAAACTAGCGGGAGGGGGACGGGGCAAGAGGAACGCAAAGGAAATCTTAATTGTAGGGCTTCTTTCGCCGTTCCCTGACCGCAAGTTTTCTTTCACAGTACAAGTTTCTCTGTGCCATCTTCTCGAGGAGTAGACTAATCGAATCACAGGATAAATGGCTACCATTATGAGCCAAGAACAGCAGTGAGCCCAAGAAGTAAGACAGTCAAGAGAAATACGGAAAGTCGGGCCTTGACTGTTCTTAAGGGCATAGGAGGGAGAGAAAAGGGCTAAAGGAGCCCTAGACGTGCGGTTTTTTTAGTGGATATCCCCGAGTCCCACACTACAGTAAATTTTCTATAGATGCGAAAATTTTTGTACGATAGATGCGAAAAAATATCCCCCCCACCTTAGTAATCTGATCTTAGTTCGGTAAATTGGTGTGAAGCACTACTAATGCGACGCGGAGCGTCGCAGTCGTCGGCACAGTTCAACCGCATCACAATGTAACACCAATATTTAATCTTCTTTATTTTTCATTATTTTTTTATGGAACTTTCAGCAACATATTTCTGGCCTCTTTCTAATGCAAAATGATACCAAACACGATATAATTTCAACTGTATTTAGCGGTTTAATCGATGATGGGAGTTTCGAACGCAAGGAAGGACAGCGCATCAGGAAGAAAGAGACGCGGACAGTTGCCGTCGCACCAACAGCAGAGTTGGGTGTTATTCAAATGAAATTTCATTCGAATTCCCAGCGAATAAAAATTACGAATAAAATTTTATTCGAAGAGAAGTTCGAATAAATCTTTATTCGAATGAATTTTTATTCGAATAACCCAGCGAATAAAGGTATCGAATGAGATCGCGCCGACGACTCAGGGCCAGGGTTGCCATATTCCCCGGGAACCAGTCCCCTTACCGCTGCGCCCCTCGCCCAGCTGCGCCGCTGAGCCCGCCTGGCTTGCCCCACTCTTCCGCCTGTGGAAGCAGGTAGGGAACCTAACGGGCGGTCTTTAGTTCCACGCGACGCCACGGACGGCTTGGCTTGAGTGAAGTCAGCTTGCGAATTCAGTTTACAGCAGTTTACAGACGTTTGGTGTGCAAGTGTGCAGTGTAGCAAGGACCGAAATTTTAGAGTGCCGTTTGCAGTATTTTATACTACACATTTTGTTTTAAAAGTATTGAGAAAGCTTACATAAGCGTACGGTCTTTATGGAACACCCGTTAGCTTGCTCCATGCGGTACGCGTGGCGACGCTGACTCAGCGTTAGTGGAAAGAGTGGGGGAAGCCAGGCGGGCTCAGCGGCGCAGCTGGGCGAGGGGCGCAGCAGTAAGGGGACTGGTTCCCGGGGAATATGGCAACCCTGCTCAGGGCCCCGAGTGTCGATTGTCGAGTGTCGACGTCGGGTTCCTACTTCAAAAGCCGCCCGCCGCCGGCTGCGCTTATTCTCGGCCTTTATTCATATTCGCTGCCGTCATTTAGAATAACGAATAAAAGTCCCGAGGTTTATTCGTGATTAACGAATAACGAATAAAGCTAGAGCTAAAGTTATTCGTATGCTACGAATAATTTCTCAGCGAATAAAATCGTTATTCGTTATTCTCGAATAAATCCTGGGATTTATTCGTTATTCTTTATTCGTTATTCGAAATAAAATTTGCCCAACTCTGAACGACAGTTGCCGTGGTCTCTCTTTACACGCGCTGTCCTTCTCTACGTTCGGCTCGGCCTTTGAAGCTCAAAAAATAGTACCAAATGCGACTTATGCGAAGAAATCCCCCCATGGCCTACGCATCTATAGAAAATTTACTGTACCCTCGTCTGGGGTGTACGTGAAAGTATTTTTCCGCACGTCTTCAAAAAAAAAAAGGATAAATGGCTACCAAGATTCCCAGCAGCCAACAGCACCAGCAGCAAGAACTCCCCAATGTAGATGATCGCGTACATGTTCCCCGACACCTGCAGAAGCTCCATAATGCAATCACTGGGCATGGGATAGTTCAGGCGAAACTTCCGAGTCTGGTTGAAATTTTCTTCGGTGTCCACTTCACCGGCGAACAGAGGCACCAACATGAACAGGGTCGCGCTGAAGTACGAGAAGAACAGGATGTTGGCGGACGCCATTCGCGCCATGTGCGCGTGCCGTTTCACGATGGCTCGTGTCTCTTGGTCGTTCAGCTCTTGGTAGTCCCTCACAGCGGAAACGAAATTCGCGATCAAGCCCCCAGGACGAAACCGGAAAGAAGCTACCTTGGAGATCGCGAGCATGCCGCAGGCCATGATCACCACTGCGTCGAGATTCTTCTCGGCGTTTCCGTGGTCCAGGTAGATCTCCGTGTGCAGGATCAGCATCATCAGCAGCTGCGCAGATAAGATCCGAAAATGTCACTCTTCTTTAGCTTATATATCAGATGATTGCGTGAGTTCGTGCCCGATTTGAAAAGAAATAATCAATTATACGGTCACCATCATTTCTACAATTAGAAAGTTTGCACGTCTATGAAAATCTGTCACGAACTTATGCAATCATCTGATACACAATTGCCTTTTCCAGTAGACTCCGTCTCAAGTTTACTGACAAGGATCAGGGCCGTGCGGTACATTTTCGCAACATGATGCATGTCTTCGAAATACCGCTCCTTCAATGTTTATTCTTTAAAATAACCTTCGATTGTGATTTAAGAAAAATTGTCTTTTGTGATAATTGCCGCCTCAGATTTATAAGCGGACGCGCGGTTTCTTACAAACATAAGTAATAGCTTGACACTGTCAAATCAAAAGTCTTTCGCGAGCGCTTGCCAACACAGCACCTGCACAAGAAACGGAAATCGAAGGGTTCAAAAAGCCCTTAGTGCAGTATACAGGGTGTCTCAACTGAAGGAGACCACCTAAAAATCTCCTTTATTTTGAATTGCACAAAAAATATTTATGTCATAATTTAAATGGTATCGAAGGAGCAATTTCATAAAACAACAATTTTTTTGTCTGGTTATTTTTTCATAGTTTTTTCAAGGTCATCGTTATTTTTTATCGGGAAACTTATTTTTTTTATTCCATCTTATAGCGGCTGAAAAAATACATTTGAGTATACTTAAGTCATTAACAAGATAGAATAAAAAATAAGTTTTTCCGATAAAAATAACGATGATCTTGAAAAAATAATGAAAAAATAACCAAACAAAAAAATTGTTGTTCTATAATACTCCTCCTTCGATACCATTTCAATTATGCCATAAATATTCTTTTTGTGCCATTAAAAATAAAGGAGATATTTAGGTGGCATCCTTCAGCTGAGACACCCTGTATATTAATATCGGAATAACATAGACCAATATAGATAAGCGATGCGTAAAGATTTTTAATTATTGAATGTTTCAAATTGTATTCTGATTTGCCGCCTATTTGCTATCGCCTGATGCACGGCCCTGATAAGGGCGAGAGGGATGGGTGGCTCACCAGTAAAATGAGGGTGACGACGGACCTGACTCCGGTCGCGAAATTGTATTCCTGCAGAGGCCAGGTGCCCAGGGGCCAGGAGACGATTTTTAACGGCGTCATCCCGTAAGCAAAGTCCTTGTCCGTCGGGAGCTTCATCCTCGAGGGATATAGGGCAAGTTCGCATCTTCTACATGGTGCGCGACGATACGCGTCGCGCGTTTCCGTTTATGTATTATGCAGTCGTAATCGCGTAAACGCTCGGCGTCAGCTGCTCGATGCCAACATTGTTACCGCGACGAGAGAGAGAGGGGTTGCACCGTCGAGTCGGACCTCTTGCTTGTTACGGCCACGTGCAACATTATACGCCCTCCTACCATTCTTTCTCAGCGAACGCTTTCCCCGATAGATCGCGAGCAGCATTCAACTTTTATCGAAAATAGGACTAATGCGCTCTACGACAAAACGGGGAGCGCGCATTTTTTTCCTCGTTCCAGAATTTCCTATTCCGACGCATCTAAATTGCGGTCGACCATTTCGCGGGCAGAAACAAGCGTTTTCCTTATTCATTCGCTATCGGGAAAGGTAACGATTGTAACTGTTCGATAAAGTGGACACGGATGCGTCGAGATGGTCTTTCCGCGTGAACTTCGGTGGAGAAGAATGTGTCTTTCTACTTGGCGGCGTGGCGGTTCGGTTAGTTGCTCTGCTACTTTGATAGAATGTTATTCGATCTCCCCGAACCAGTTACAACGGCATTTGCAACGATATTTTTTAGTCGTCGCCGCGGAAAGCGCGCCGGAACTTTCATGGCTGATTCTAATGGCTCTGGTGCGTTCAAGGAATATCGTAATTTTCTGTTCTCGCGCGTGGAAATTTGTTGGAACGCAGTTGTGTACACTGAACTTTATTACGATTGAAAGACTCTGAAACTCCCCGGACTTTATATTTTCAGTCTCATTTCATTTCTTCTGATTTTGAGGGATCTGTCAGTGTGTACAGGGTGTATAACAAGTAATGGTCATCCATCGTAGGGGTGAATCTACACTTGGAGATCGGTGGACATTTGTAAAAGAAAATTGTTCTTACAGTTCGTTTTACGCCAACATCCTTTACTCATCGAGAAGAGAAAAAGTTTGAAAGGAACCATATGTCGCAAATATTACTTTAAGTTTGAAAATTTTCAGGAGCCACACGTGCATTAACATCCGCAGTCTAATCATCACAAATAAAGGAGATATTTAGGTGGATATCCTGCATGTATAGTTCCACACAATCAGATTTTGCAAAAACTTTAACAACTTATATCTCGATAAGTAATGTTTGCGACATGGGGTAATGTATCCAAATATGGTATAGTCGCCTATTATGGCACTACCTTATATCTTGTAAAGGAGAAGTGGCATTCTAGTGAGATCCTCCGCCAGTTGTGTCTTCACGTGTTGAATATTTTTGTGGTTAGATTTTCGATAGTACCTTTTTCGAGGAAGGTAAGTGATTTTGAAATGTTTGTACATATCTGTAAGTTTCAGTTTATTTATATTAATGTTTGCCAACTGTTGGTTTGGGCTGAAATTCATTTTCTCTTTGTCAGTAACTAGTATTATCGGTCCACGTGGGGTTCCCAATATGGCACTACCAAGGGTTCCCTAATATGGGTACAGCTATTGACATTCTTGGTGAGTGGCACTAGGTGTCATACATATTACGGACTCAAGGTGTACCGTATTAAGAACCCCTTTCGCTGGAACCTGTAAATGAAACACCACAAAAAAATATCTTTCCCAAGCTGTATACATTTTTTAACAAACTTGACGCCAGAATCTTATAGGGAGGAAATGCATCTACAATAGGCAATTTTTTGG